>CM038679.1:224791930-226096158 GCA_021605205.1 Aegilops longissima
CGTTGTCTTTGTTGATGAAGATGATTCGCACTCATAACTCCTGATATTTCTACTCGTCACACTCCGGTCAATCTATCATGAGCAAGCAATTGCATACATAAGCACTCATGCAAAAGAATCAAAGAAAAGATCTCGAAAAACTTTGAAAACAAGCAATTAACACTTGCAACAGAAAACAATTTCTAACAGTACCAAAGTTGGGTGAATTTGGCCATATCAGAAACTTAGGTCAAGAACTTTGATTTGCAAAAAGAATCAATTAAATCAGAGTTACGAAACTCAAGTTATGAACAAAAGAAGTTTGAATTCAAATATGTTTGAAATCAAATTTTAATCTTTCAAAACATGTTTAAGTTGATTATCTGGATAGAGGAGATCATAACGAAGAAGTGGGCGTTGGTTTCGTTGGATTTGGATAATCGACCAAAAAGTAGTGATCGTTTTAAGATAAGGGGCTAAACTGAAAAATAAATAATCATGGATAGGTCCCTAACTAAAACTAACAGAAAAAGAAAAAGACTAAATAACGAACAAATTAAAATAGATCTTGTTTTATAAAAAACCGTAAGCAACAATTAAAAAAACGGGCGATCCGGAACGGTTTTATTACCGGTTTGGCGAAAAATCGTGAGTCGGATCGACTCGACGGTGAACTCTTGGCGGAGGGAGGCGGAGTCAGCGGGGCGAGGCGGCTTGGCTCGGCTCAAGGTGAGGCGGTTGTGGCTACGTGAGGCGGCGAGGAGGTGAGGGCAGAGCAGGGCAAGGCGACAAAGTCTGGCCAGCGCAGACATGAGGAGCAGTGTGGCTGAAAAGGGACGAGGAGGAGGCGAGGGGGCCTGTTTTAAAGGCCGGGGGCCGGGGCTGGCGTGCAGGAGGGGCGAGCAAAGGCGGCGGCGGGAGTCCAACATGGACACAGCGTCCATGACGGCAGCGATGCGTGCGGGACTCGGTCTCCGGCGGAGGTCGGTGGCGGCGTGACGCGGGCTAGGCCGCGACCTGGCTGGAGCTAGGCCGGCCCAGTTCGGCGGAGGGAAATTTGTTTTTGTAAATAAAAAGTAATTTTACAGAGAATAAAAATAAAATAAAAATATACTATAGTCATATAATATATCAAAATTTTCAGAATTTTTTTCTACAACATGAACATTTTTCTAATGTCAAATAAAATCCACAAAAAATTAAATAAAGTAAAGAGTGTTTATAGTTTATTTAAAAACCAGATAAAAATATTTTAAAATACGAAAACAATTGCAAATTTATTTCCCTCCATTTTTCTACTGTAGGGAATGATTTTACCCTATTTTCAATATATTTATTTTTGGAGAAAAATAATTTGAGTAAAACCCAATTAACTCCACATCGAAAATGATTTTCAAAAAACATACTTCAAAGGGACTTTCACTTTGTTTCTTTTAAACTTCCAACTCATATTTCTTATAATTTGAAGAAGTCATTTTATGTTTTCTCGTGAAAATCATTGAGTTGCATAAAGTTTCTGAATTGGAAATATTTCCAAATAAAATTCAAATCTTTTCAAAACCCTTTTCATTTATAATGGAAGAAGCCATGTCATCTTCTCTCTAGGGTTTTGTATTTGAAAAGAATTTGAATTCATGGAGATCATAAAAGAAAAAAATGAATGTTTTAGGGAAGTCATTTTATTCCCTCTCATTTAAATTTCAAAAAGTTTCAAATTTCACTCAATTTCACACAAGCAATCATACAATCAATAAAAACTATTTATTTAATATAAAATTCCAAAATTTAGAATTTGCGGATGTTACAAACCTACCACCCTTAAAATGAATCTCGTCCTCGATATTCGGAGAGGCTAGAAAGAAATAGGTAAGGTTCGGGGGTATTCTGAAAATCCATCGATCGTCATAGGGGTCTGGGGTGCTACCACCCTTAGAAGTATTGTTATCGTTCCATCAATACTCATACACTCCATCCTTATTGTTGACAGTGTCGGTCTTCTCGGTTTCTCAGGAAAATTCCTACTTTGGCTCTTCCGTTAGTGGCATAACCTTTTTCCTCAATTCCGGTGTCCCTTCATCCTGGTACGGTTCTTCTGTGACTGGATCCCTTAGCTGACGGGTTTGGCGCAAATACTAAACAACTCTCGACATCTCATGGTGGTCAACAAACAATTTGATTGGGTCCCTGCAAGAAATGGGTTTGGGTTGAACCTCACCGTATGACCTACGGTTGGAAACAACTGCCTTGTACAAGGGGAAAATTTGTCATGCCATTCTAAGGTCTAAGCAAGGTTTTGATCGTTGTTGCGCTACTATGGGTAAGTCACTCAGATTTACCACCCCATATAGCAAGGCAAATAATAAAACTAAGTCGGTATGGTGATCAATCAATCCCGCACCCAAATCATTACCTTGTATATGGTTTAGCGAATCTCGCATTCTAACACTCGGTCATCCTCACAAGCATTGCATAATTTCTCTTGTCGACGAACCAAGTTCGGATAATCCATTGATTCTGCAAGCCAGACAAACAATCTATCATTTCTTCACACTCTAAGGTTTTGCGTAACTCCTATAAGATCGTCTGTTGATAAGGCATATCCTCTTCCAGGGTTTTTTTTTTCCTTCAGCAAGATGTGCTTGCTTCTTGGCATGTCCTGGAGCTTGTGGGTTATGGCCCGTCTCATCACTTGTAAACCTTGAACTCATAATCGGGGGCAACTGATCATCATTCCAACAACCAGCTTCCTAGCATTCTTAAATCCATCCAATTGTATTGTCTCTCTTCCTTCTATTGGTACCAAACTAAGACGTGATTACTCAGACTCATCATGGAGTTACAATTGCTCCATATTAACGACATTATACCTCCTTTCTATCCATTAGTACTTCATCCCTTCATATTCTTGGGTATCCCGCATAGCGAGATAAATTTCATGCTTATTTTGTCCGTAGTCCACTCCGTGGACTATCATTATCTTTTCTAGGGGTCAAGTGTCCTCACAGGGTACTACCACTCTTGAAATGCACAAACTCTTCCATAGACCATATTTCTCATATCCTCGAAAATGGTCAAAATCCTTCTTCATAGAGTAACAACTCATAAAATCCAAATCAGTACCAACGATGCTAACTTTATTGATTCTCAAATTATTACAATCTACTGCATTTCCATTACATGCCTCAACTCAAGACCTCAATAATAAAAGAAATGTTCCCACTACTACTACTATATTTCTTTTTTTTTCAACTCAACTATTTAGCACAAGCCTCCTTCTCTTTGGGACAATCCCTGGCAAAGTGCCATGCTTCATTACAACAAAAACATATTACTTCTGACAAGTCTCGAGGATTCCTTTTTGGGCAACCGCTGAAGTGGTGCCCTGACTCCTTGCACCTGAAACAGGTGATATGACTTAGGTCCTTCCTTGAATCCAATCTATTTCTCTTCCTGGACTTTTTCGTGCCAATCATGGCTTCTATTTCCTGTGGGTCATACTCTACTTCCATTGTCGGAAATGCTACTAGATCCCCCTTCAGACAATTCCAGGAGATGTGTACTTCTCCACATGAATAGCATGACTTGGTGCAGGGTGTAATTGTGTCTTCTTTGGGTGTCCTCCACCTCTTCCTTCATCACTGATTCTTCTAAAATCTCCATGAGGGCTCCTTTCATTTCTTCTTTCTTCTGCTGGATGGTTCTATGTACCATAGGGTAAATGTGACACTGAGCAGGGTAGTGAGTAGTCCCTTCACACAAGAAACAAGTAATCTGCCTGGTTGGGCATTCTTTAGCTGGGTGAATTTCTTCACAATTAGGGCATTCATCCTTGTGTTCTTTATGGTTGTGTCCTATTTCTCCATAGAGCTTGCATGCACAAGGCTTCATCATATCATTTCCATAATGTTTCAACTTTTGGGTCACAAGTCGAGACTTTAGGGGAGTCAACTTAAATTCTTCCCAAGTGGTTACTTCTTGCCATCCATTGATGGTTTGGTACATCCTCCACCAAGTAGCATTACCTCTTTCAAAGCACTGAAGAGCATGCTGGGCATATCCTTGATGACTATTGTGTTATTCTTCATGTGATCTTCCATGTTCTGAATCCATTGGTCTGTCTCCAATTGAGTTATCAGTCCCGGAAATATGAGTTCATCTCCATTCATCCTCTATTGGTCAATGGGTTTTGGGGTGAGATAAGATAAATAGAGAGGGATACACACAATACAAACAATTTTGAAGATAGATTTTTATTTTGTGGCTATCGGGAAAACATCAAACAAATGACAGCTCACAATCGTCGCATCTAACATAGGTATATAACAGGGGTTTGGTCTTCCAAAGGTCAATAGATCTTCAAAGTTGCCAAACTCTTCAAGTCTTGTTCATGTCTCCGATGGCTTCCTCCGATCGTGCGTGTCCTTCTCAAGTTCGTTTGCCCGATCATCTCTGTTGACACGAAGTCTCCTTTAATATTCTGGAGTTGCGTTCCAAACGCCTGGGTTTTAAAAATCCTTGGCATGAACCATGGTCCTACTGTCCTTCACTTCCTGACGAATCACCGGTATATCGATGTTTTGCTCCTCTAGCTTGGCTACTTTCAGCTTCGGGGTCCTGAGTTCTTCATGGAATAATTTATTGACAAATACGGCTTCCTAAAGGTCCACCCTAAACTTCTCGATGTAATACTCCAGATCCTGGTGATACACCAGCTAAGGTTAAAACTTCATCTCTTGCTGATAGGTGCTCCATTAGCCCCTTTTGTCATCCAATCCTTCCAAAGAAATACATGCTTAACTCAGCATGGTGACAATAGCATAGACGGGAGATAACATCATGGATAGCCGTGTTTATGCCCATGTCATTGCCATGAGCTATCATTCCATAGTTGATATCTCCTGCCTTAGGGTTTTCTTGACAAAACTTCGAGTTTTAACGCTCCATGTTCCGGTCTTTCTCCGACACACCTTTATCTCAGGTATTAACAAATTAAAAAGTCTGACAAGCTCCATAAGGGTAGCCTTCCTTGGTCATATCAATCTGGAAATTCTTCAGAGCCTTCAAATTCCCGTTATTCTGTGAAAATATTGGCATGAGTTGAAACCCCAACCAATATTTTTGGAGTCACAACAATATTTTATTTTGGGCCTTTGATTTCAATCAATAATATATTCGGGTTGCAATTATTTCTGTTATATAGGAAATAATGTTCAAATATTCTATAAGTTTGCATGTGACCTTGGACTAGCTCTCTGAGCTCACATACAAATCTATAGAAAGTTTTAAAATGGTTTAGTTTCCAAACTAAATCAAAACAAAATAACAGAAATAGAAAAGAAAAACAGAAAGCAGAGAGAGAGAAGGAATCTCACCTGGGCTTACTTGGCGGCCCAAGTGGCCGGCCCAGCCCACCACCACAGCCTCCCTGTCGTCTTCCTCCCTGGACAGAAGGACGAGCGCGTGCTCGCCGCGCGCTGGCCATGCGCCTCGCCAGCTCCTGCTTACCGCTCTCCCTCGATGCTCTGGACGCCCTGGACGTCGACACGCAGCCTCCCCGACCGCCCCTCACTCTCTCCGAGCTCTCTCCCTCCTCTGCTCTCTCTCCCTCTCATGCCGGAGCGCAGCCGTCGCCACCGACGCCGTTCGCCGCGACCACAGCCACTTCCTCGCCACGCCGAAGCGCTCAGAAGCTCTGCCTCGACCCCCTCTTCCTCCCCACCGAGCCACGCCCTGCTGGAAGCCCTGCAACGCCGTCCTCGACGCCATCCTAGTCCTCTGCACCGACGGCCGCCGTTGCTCGATTCGCCGCCCACAGAGCGTCCCCGACCTCACCCTCGCGCTCGTTGGACTCGCGGTGAGCCGCTGACCGTTACCCTCTTCCTCCCATGCCATTTGATCGCTCTAGCCGCTGTTTCCACCGGACCCGAGAGCTCATCGCGGCCCAGCCATGTCGCTGACGTGGCCACCGCCACCTATAGCCGCAACCGAGCACACCAGCGTGCTCAGCGTGTCTTCGCGCACCCGTAGCCACCACCAGCTCCTCCTCCCGAACACCTTAGCGAGGAACTCGAGCACGACTGAACCAAGGCCGCCGCAAACCTCGTCGCCGACATTGATTCCGGCGACCTTCTGGTCCGGCACCAGCACTATCAGATGCACCTAGCTGCGGACGTTCCAACGCGCCCGGCCGCGCGACCTCTCGTCGCCGGAGTTGGCCGGACGGGCGACGCCGTCGTGCTGTGTTTAGCACCGGCGTTTAGCCGCCAACGTGGCACCTGCATTAGCGGCTAATGACGCTGCTAATTAAACCCCATAGTCAATGATAGACCGGCCCCACCAGTCCACTTAACTAGCCGACGAAGTTAGTTAGAATTAATCTAATTCTACTGGACCCACGTGTCAGCATTGACTTTGCTGACGTGGCGTTTGACAGGTCCCACCTGTCTGTGAGTCTATCTAGCCCTGAGTCACTGACCAGTGGGACCCACACGTCAGGTTTGACCCTGGTCAGCGCTGTTGACCTCTTGACACGAGCATGACGATCTTGATTTAATAAACCCCTTTTCTGGATTATTTCTATTTTGGAAATATCTGAAAATTCCAGAAAATAGTGCTAACTTCAAAAATTCATAGTAATTCAACCGTAACTCCAAATGAAATAAATTATATATGAAAAATGATCAGTAAAATCCAATCTATCCATCTGTACTGGTTTCATGCATGTTAGAACAATTTATGACTACTGTTTAGGAAAAATGGAATGAATGGAATTTAAATAACCACATGTGGAGTTTGAATTTGAATCTTAGGTTCAAACCAACTTCATTTAACCTGCTGCTAGTTGCATTAGCTCAAACCACAACATATTACCATGCCATGATCATGCATCATATTTTTGCATTGCATTGATTGTGTTCTTCCTTGTTTGCCGGTATTCGTCCCCTCTCGATAGACGTGGTTCAGACGATGAGTTCGATGACACCGATGAAGAACTATATTATCTTGAAGTGCCGAGGCAAGCAAAACCCCTTGTTCATTCGATACAATCCCACTCTCTCGCTCCTGCTCTTTTTATTGCATTAGGACAACAACGATTCATCATTACTTGTTGCGGTAGCTGAACCCCTTTATCCTCTGCATGACTGTCATTGCCACGATAAATAGATGAAACCCACTAGCATGAGTAGGAGTTGTTTGAGCCCTGATGTGCCTACTCATTCATGCTTGTTTGTCATGCCTGCTATTGCTTAGAATTGTGTCAGGTCTGATTCTTCCGGGATGAATCGGAGGTGTGTGAACATGTCCTACTGTTGAGAGCTAAGTGTGTGAATACGATTTGGTAAAGGTAGCGGTGAGAGGCCATGTAGGAGTACATGGTGGGTTGTCTCATTGGAACCGTCCTCAGGAACTGAGTTCTGTGTTTGTGATCCATGAACATTTACTACCACACATTGGGCTCTGGGCGCTCCAAGCTCTCTCGACTTATTAATCAACTTGATCTCTGTCCCGGAGTTGCAAATAGTTTCTGGTGTTTGTAGGATATGCGTTGGAGGCTGTGCGTAGTGCTGACCCTAGGGGTGGGCTATGATGCGGTAGATACATCGTGGCCCAGTGTACCGAGCGCCCGTTTGGTGTCTCGGGAACCCTGCTCACATCGTTTGGGGCCGTGAGCGACACCCCGCCCGGATCTCCTTGCGGATGGAACCCGAATAGGCGATAAAACTGGATGAGAGACTTGTGTGGTTAGTCAGGTCGTGGCCAACTCCTCGCCAAAGCTTCCGCTTGAAGGTTGCGAGATACACGATGTGTACATGGTGGTAAGTGGCGAGGCGTGTGTGAAGAAGTATACCCTGCGGGGTTAATATGATCTATTCGAATAGCCGTGTCCGCGGAAAAGGACTTCTGGGTTGCCTATAACAGTTCATAGACAAGTGAAAGTGGATACTCTCAAATGCGCAAGATAAGTGTGAGTGCTATGGATGGCGTTCTCGTAGGAAGACGGGATCAGATCCATAGTGGTGTATTGATATGGTGAATATGTGGACTCGTGTGCGCCACCTCAAAAGAGTTACTTGTAGTCATAGTTCAGGATAGCCACCGAGTCAAAGCTGGCTTGCTGCTGTTAAACTCCACCACCCCCTTTGTTGATACCGATGCATATGTAGTTAGTTCTGATGTAAGTCTTGCTGGGTACATTTGTACTCACGTTTGCCTATTTTATGTTTTGCAGAGAGACGTCAGTCTTGCTAGTAGTTCCGCGTGGACTTTGACATTTAGCTTGATACCTCAGCTACGATCTTGTGCCCTCGACATGATCTGGTAGTTCGTCAGGCTATCAGGCTTTTTCATTTGTAGATGTCTGTACTCACACATGTTAAGCTTCCGCTTGTGCCTTGACTTGTATGCTCTGTATGTTGGGTCATGAGACCCATGTTTGTAATATCTCGCTCCTCGGAGCCTAATGAATAAATATTTGAGTCGTAGAGTTATGTTGTGATGCCATGTTGTATTTACACATATCGAGCATATTGTGTGTATGATTGAAATGCTTGGTATGTGTGGTATCCGACAACCTAGTTGTTTATCCTTGGTAGCCTCTCTTATGGGGAAATATAGTCTTGTGCTTCCATGAGCCATAGTAGTCCGCTATAGCCCGGTTCACCGGAGTCCTGCTAGCCTAGCACTATTGCTTCGGAACACTTGGCTGGCCGGCATGTGTTTCACTTTGTTCCTGTGTCTTTCCCTATGGGGAAATGTCATGCGGTGGCATCCGAAGTCCTGCCTAGCCTGCTACAGCCCGGGTTCCCAGAGTCCTGTTAGCCCAGTGCTACAGCCCGGATTCACACGCTGCTGACCGACATGCTCGAAGTTGATTCATGTATGTCTGTCCCCCTAAGTTAGTGCCACTTTGGGTTCACGACTAGTCATGTCGGCCCGGGTTCTCTGTCATATGGATGCTAGCGACACTATCATATCGTGAGCCAAAAGGCATAAGCGGTCTCGGGCCATGGTAAGGCGACACCCGTGGGAATACCGTGCGTGAGGCCGCAAAGTGATATGAGGTGTTACCGGCTAGATCGATGTGACTTGGAATCGGGGTCCTGACAGCTTTGGTATCATAGCCTGACTGCCTGTAGGATTACCAAGCCAAACCGGTCGAAGTTGTGTCTAGAAATGCTTTAGTTATGTAAGGGAATTGATTGGGGAAGGGAACATAAGGCTCTTTTTACTCCTTATACCTCATGGCCTTCTGATCTGGGTCAACCTCTTCTCTTCTATGGGGATTAAGAACTAGGCCTTCTCATCTATCTATCAGGATGACGTGTTACTAATCCATAGACTTATAGGATTGTTAGTTTCAAATCTCAGTTCAGTTTTTACTACTTCCGTATGTTCGTAGTTGGTCTCGGAACCTTGTTATTGTGATGCTGAGTGGTCATGCCACTATTTTGCAGGATGTCTCAAATCATTTTGAGCATTTACAGCCGTTATGTTGTCCGAGTCATCCCAGATTTCTATATAGTCCGATGCATTTGCAAATCCCTTCTCTCTGTTTCTAATGTTCATTTGGGCCAGATTAATCAAACAAATTAGTGTGTTGAGGTACTCCGCTGCCTCGGCATATATATTGGAGCTATTATTATGAACCTAGGTGTTTTAGGAAGTCACCTAGTAATCTAGCCATGTTTTGTGTTCCGGTGTGATGATTCTGGCCATTATTCTCGAAAGCATCCTATGATGCCATTTAATAGTAGGTATTCTATTCCTGGGTTCTTGAACCCGAGATTCACCCTACTTACCTCCTGTTGATAGTGTTTGCTAGTTCCTTTAGGATATTAGTAATTTTGTGATAGTCCTCGAGGTCCGTGGTATTTCCTTCTTCCAAATACTATGAACCGCTTATGGCAGAAGTTCCTCGCTGAACCGAAGGATCACAATCAGAGTACTCTTGAGGAGTTCTCCATTCATAATTGTGAATCTGCCAGTTCTACCCTTTCCGCATGGGTTATCCGGAGGAAATGTTGAGCTTCGCTCGACATACTAATCTATGCATCCACAACTCAGAAAAACATATGTTCCTTTGAGTTGTCCCTCTTCACTTGTATCTTGACCCTCGTTTATCAGTTGATAGCCAAGAGTATGTGTGCATTTGTGTTCATCGATGCCTTTTATTCTTGTGGTCCGTCAAGCAATTCTATTCCGGAATGACTAGGAGAAACAAACTCCAGTACCTCATCCATATCTAGGATTGGGTCAAAGCAGTCGTACTCCGCAGATCAAATGCTAATCCAGCTTTTATTCTGTTCCACCTTGGAGTGTTACCCTCTTTATGTTGGGATATTCATGAGAATTGCACCATCTCTTATGAATTCTTGATGCAGTGATACTTCCCACCATCATCGTTCATTCCTCGGTCATCGTGTTGTTGTAACCGGAATACCGACAAGTGAACCATGATGTGTGAAATCAATACTCCCAGCAACTAGTTGCTTTGTAGTAAATGGATAATATTCTCATTCTTAGCGTGTTGGTTATTAAATCATCATCCTAAGATTGATCGTGCTACCTAGTCCTTATTTCTGGTGCGCTCTTCGATCAATGAGTTAGGATTGTGTCAATCCGTCACTCTTTTGATCATATCATCTTGCCATGAAAAGCAAGGTTGTTCTCGAGCTTAGTAACATACCGTTGGTTCGTGATTTTTCGAATATCTTCTCGGAAGTATTACCAGGTTGTTCCCTGACTGTTACGTTGAGCTCGTGATCAAGTTGGTTTCTTGTGAACCACCCTTTCTCCAAGAATCTGTGTTGGATACCCCTGAGCTGGTTGGTTGAGCTAAACAATAAATTTGAGAGTTGGAAGATAAAAGCTTATTTGACCCGGTTCATTCAAGGGATATCCTTAGGTGTGTGTGTGTTGAAGAAAGATGATATCTTCATCGATTGGTCCCTATGATCAGTTGTTGGATCTATTATCTTAAACAATCTTTGATTTGAGAATGGGCTATTGTCAAGTCAAATCAGAACCAACGATATTCGTAATGTTGTCTTACTCGTGGTTGATTCCTCGAGATTACACCATTATACCCTTTGGGTCTGACCAATGCTATCACCTTGTTCACATGATGGTGGAAGTCCAGTGATATGGAAATTCCGATGAGTTGCTGTTGAGCCCATCAGCAGCATTTTGTCTCCCCCATGATTCATGTTGAACATTACACTAGTATTGGAAACTTTGTAAGCATTGCCTTCATGCTCCGCTCATGAGGTATACGTTTGGATGAAAGCAGTGACTTCCTCTAATTCACGTGCATTTGATGCAAGTTGCCGCCGTGAATTTGAGAAAGCTTGTTTTTGCTTCCTTCAGAACCATCCCAAGTCAGTCATGCATATGTGCAAAGTATTCTATGGTTTGAAGACTTGCAACCTTCAGCCCATATGTATTTCCTAGCACACGAAGCCACTGATTGATTCGTTCAAGGATAATAAGTTCTAACTGCTAGTCCTGAAGGTACCAGACAGGTTTGTACCAGATTCCGTTATCCTCGATGATGGTTCCCCACCTGAAGTCGGTAGCGTTTTATTATAAGACAACTACATGGTCATGCTTGTCTGGGACAGTGTGTTCACATGTATATAGCAGAACTAGCTCATGTTTTAGAGCTTGCTATCTTAGTTCATTCCCGAGAATCTTGCAACTCCGTCACGTCGGTTTGTGTTGCAATCTTTCTTTTACAGACATGTCGTCTGAAATATCTTGTTTCCAACCAGATCTGAATCTCAGGCAGACATGATGGTTGGAACATTCCCAACATTTGCATTTTGTTCCCAGATTGCACCCCATTGTGCCAGTTTCCTATGGGTTGTCTTTCTCAGCATTTGTTGTCAAGGATCATCTTCAAAGTGGACATACCATGGGTCCTATACAGTTCGGGTGATAAGCAAAAGTATCCATTGCATTGTCTTCAACAAGGTAGTCCACATCGTCCATCCTAGTCCGGGTATGCCATTTCTTCCAGCTCTTTCAAATGATCAATTGTAAATTTCCTTAAGCTGGTATGAAGAGTTTCAATGATCTATGGATCAAAAGTAATTCTTTTTGCCACTTAAGGGAACAGTACAACGAGTCACCTTTCCCAAGGTGCCCCGTTACGGTATCATCGCAATTATTTCCTCGCCACCTTGACACCATCCACCATCTTTCTAGGCGTGGAATTGTTGCCCACCAATCAAAACCTGTCGTTGTTCTTCCATCCCTCTCGATGTGTTTTGTGTCTCAACCTGAGATGTTTCAACATCTCATTCCGCGAGTTGAACTTGAGTGCTCGATCTTCGAGGAGATCGTCTCCTGTAGAGCTTATCTCTGTCGTCAACGCGTTGAATGAAGATCTCGAAAGCAAAGACGTCAAGATCAATACGATGCAATGAAGCTACTTCTTCGAGAAGGGCAGTTGGATTGAGAAGACCGTGATAGTTTGTGACCTCCTTTCTTCTTACCTCACGTCTTGAATCTCGGGACGAGATTCTTGTTTAGTGGGGGTGAGTTGTCACATCCCTAGCTTTACCCTGGCCTTGGACTAGCTTGGTTGTTGCATCATGTTTAAATTCAATTGAAATCTGAATTGAGGAATTTTCAAAGCCTCATAAAACCTCTAAAAATAACCAACATTTAGATCTCATCAAAAGAGTCCATGAAAATGTTCCCGTTATTCTGTGAAAATATTGGCATGAGTTGAAATCCCAACCAATATTTTTGGAGTCACAGGAATAATTTATTTTGGGCCTTTGATTTAAATCAATAATATATTTGGGTTGGAATTATTTCTATTATATAGGAAATAATGTTCAAATATTCTATAAGTTTGCATGTGACCTTGGACTAGCTCTCTGAGCTCACATACAAATCTAGAGAAAGTTTTAAAATGGTTTAGTTTCCAAACTAAATCAAAACAAAATAACAGAAATAGAAAAGAAAAACAGAAAGCAGAGAGAGGGAAGGAATCTCACCTGGGCTTACCTGGCGGCGTAAGTGGCCGGCCCAGCCCACCACCACTGCCTCCCTGTCGTCTTCCTCCCTAGACAGAAGGACGAGCGCGTGCTCGCCGCGTGGCCACGCGCCTCGCCAGCTCCATCTTACCGCTCTCCCTCGACGCTCTGGACGCCCTGGACGTCGACACACAGCCTCCCCGACCGCCCCTCACTCTCTCCCGAGCTCTCTCCCTCCTCTGCTCTCTCTCCTTCTCATGCCCGAGCGCAGCCGTCGCCAGGGACGCCGTTCGCCGCGGCCACAGCCACTGCCTTGCCTCGCCGAAGCGCTCATAAGCTCCGCCTCGACCCCCTCTTCCTCCCCACCGAGCCACGCCCTGCCAGAAGCCCTGCAACGCCATCCTCGACGCCATCCTCGTCCTCTGCACCGACGGCCGCCGTTGCTCGATTCGCCGCCCACAAAGCGTCCCCGACCTCGCCCTCACGCTCGTTGGACTCGCGATGAGCCGCTGACCCGTTACCCTCTTCCTCCCATGCCGTTTGATCGCTCTAGCCGCTGTTTCCGCCGGACCTGAGAGCTCACCGCCGCCCAGCCATGTCGCTGCCGTGGCCACCGCCACCTATAGCCGCAACCAAGCGCACCACCGTGCTCAGCGTGTCCTCGTGCACCCGTAGCCACCACCAGCTCCTCCTCCCGAACACCTTAGTGAGGAACTCGAGCACGACCGAACCACGGCCGCCGCAAACCTCGTCGCCGGCATTGATTCCGGCGACCTTCTGGTCCGGCTCCATCACCATCAGGTGCGCCCAGCTTTGGGCGTTCCAACGTGCCCGGGCGCGCGACCTCTCGTCGCCAGAGTTGGCCGGACGGGCGACGCCGTCGTGCTGTGTTTAGCACCGCCGTTTACCGCCGACGTGGCACCTCCATTAGCGGCTAATGACGCTACTAATTAAACCCCACAGTCAATGACAGACCGGCCCCACCAGTCCAATAACCAGCCAACAAAGTTAGTTAGAATTAATCTAATTCTACTAGACCCACGTGTCAGCATTGACTTTGCTGACGTGGCGTTTGACTGGTCCCGCTTTGTCGTGAGTCGACTAATACGAGTCAGCGACCGATGGGACCCACACGTCAGGTTTGACCTGGTCATTGTTGACCTCTGCCGACGCAGCATGACGCAGATCTTGGCGCAATAAACCCCTTTTCTGGATTATTTCTATTTTGGAAATATCTGAAAATTCCAGAAAATAGTGAAAACTTCAAAAATTCATAGTAATTCAACCATAACTCCAAATGAAATAAATTATATATGAAAAATGATCAGAAAATCCTATCTATCCATCTGTATTGGTTTCATGCATGTTAGAACAATTTATGACTACTGTTTAGGAAAAATGGGATGAATGGAATTTAAATAACCACATGTGGAGTTTGAATTTGAATCTTAGGTTCAAACCAACTTCATTTAATCTACTGCTAGTTGCATTAGCTCAAACCACAACATATTGCCATGCCATGATCATGCATCATATTGTTGCATTGCATTGATTGTGTTCTTCCTTGTTTGCCGGTATTCGTCCCCTCTCGATAGACGTGGTTCCGACGATGAGTTCGATGACACCGATGAAGAACTATATTATCTTCAGAAGTGCCAGGCAAGCAAAACCCCCTTGTTCATTCCGATACAATCCCACTCTCTCGCTCCTGCTCTTTTTTATTGCACTAGGACAACGATTCATCTGTTAATTGCTGCGGTAGCTGAACCCCTTTATCTTCTGCATGACCTGTCATTGCCACAGTAAAAAGATGAACCCAACTAGGATGAGTAGGAGTTGTTTGAGCCCTGATGTGCTTACTCATTCATGCTTGTTTGTCATGCCTACTATTGCTTAGAGTTGTGTCAGGTCTGATTCATCTGGGATGAATCGGAGGTGTGTGAACATGTCCTACTGTTGAGAGCTAAGTGTGTGAATGCGATTTGGTAAAGGTAGCAGTGAGAGGCCATGTAGGAGTACATGGTGGGTTGTCTCATTGGAACCGTCCTCAGGAACTGAGTTCTGTGTTTGTGATCCATGAACAGTTAATACCACACATTGGGCTCTGGGCGCTCCAAGCTCTCTCGACTTATTAATCAACTTGATCTCTGTCCAGGAGTTGCAACTAGTTTATGGTGTTTGCAGGATATGTGTTGGAGGCCATGTGTACCGCTGACCCTAGGGGTGGGCAATGATGCGGTAGATACATCGTGGCCCGGTATACCGAGCGCCCGTTTGGTGTCTCGGGAACCCTGCTCACATCGTTTGGGGCCGTGAGCGACACCCCGCCCGGATCTCCTTGCGGATGGAACCTGAATAGGCGATAAACCTAGATGAGAGACTTGTGTGGTTAGTCAGGTCGTGGACGACTCCCTCGCCAGGCTTCCGCTTGAAGGTTGCCGAGATACACGACGTGTACATGGTGGTAAGTGGCGAGAGCGTGTGTGAAGAAGTACACCCCTGCAGGGTTAATATGATCTATTGAATAGCCGTGTCATGAAAAGGACTTGGGTTGCCTATAACAGTTCATAGACAAGTGAAAGTGGATACTTTAAAATGCGCAAGATAAGCGTGAGTGCTATGGATGGCGTTCTCGTAGGAAGACGGGATCGGATCCATAGTGGTGTATTGATATGGTGAATATGTGGACTCGTATGCGCCACCTCAAAAGAGTTACTTGCAGTCATAGTTCAGGATAGCCACCGAGTCAAAGCTGGCTTGCTGCTGTTAAACTCCACCACCCCCTTTGTTGACACCGATGCATATGTAGTTAGTTCTTATGTAAGTCTTGGTGGGTACATTTGTACTCACGTTTGCCTATTTTATGTTTTGCAGAGAGACGTCAGTCTTGCTAGTAGTTCCGCGTGGACTTCGACGTTTAGCTTGATACCTCCGCTACGATCTTGTGCCCTCGGCAGGATCTGGTAGTTAGTCAGGCTATCAGCCTTTTTCATTTGTAGATGTCTGTACTCACACATGGTAAGCTTCCGCTTGTGCCTTGACTTGTATGCTCTGTATGTTGGGTCATGAGACCCATGTTTGTAATATCTCGCTCCTCGGAGCCTAATGAATAAATATTTGAGTTGATGCCATGTTGTATTTACACATATCGAGCATATTGTGTGTATGATTGAAATGCTTGGTATGTGTGGGATTCGACAACCTAGTTGTTTATCCTTGGTAACCTCTCTTATGGGGAAATGTAGTCTTGTGCTTCCATGAGCCATAGTAGTCCCTTCTAGCCAGTTCACGAGTCCTGCTAGCCTAGCACTATTGCTCCGGAACACTTGACCGGCCGGCATGTGTTTCACTTCATTCCTGTGTCTGTCCCTACGGGGAAATGTCACGCGGTGACATCCGTAGTCCTGCCTAGCCTGCTACAGCCGGGTTCCCGAGTCCTGTTAGCCCAGTGCTACAGCCGGATTCTGCTGCTGACCGACTTGCTCGAAGTTGATTCATGTATGCTGTCCCCTAAGTTAATGCCACTTTGGGTTCACGACTAGTCATGTCGGCCGGGTTCTCTGTCATAAGGATGCTAGCGACACTATCATATCGTGAGCCAAAAGGCATAAGCGGTCCGGGCCATGGTAAGGCGACACACGTGGGAATACCGTCGTGAGGCCGCAAAGTGATATGAGGTGTTACCGGCTAGATCGATGTGACTTGGAATCAAGGTCCTGACAATAACAGAGGTAAATCACATGTATAAAGTAACATAAATACTATTACCTCAATCCAAATAGCGAAAGTAACAACAAAGTTGTAGAGTTCCGAACAATGCCAACTACAAGGTTGAGTGTAGACATCATAACCCTAACGTATCACTTAGTCGTCATAAGATTCATGCAACATGAGACGTTGCAGCCATGTAGGTCAGTACATTGAATGTACTGACAATTTCACACTGTAGGGCAATGCTGAATAATGGCTATCACCACATGCATATTTGGCCGGTGGAGGCTCTACGGTCATCATTTGCATAAAGCTAGTTTTTCCCTACAACAAAGGAATATATTTTATTTAACTACAAAGTTTGTTGAAAACATTGAGAAGGTAACCCCAACTCAATCTCAAAATAATAGTAATAACCCAACAAATTAATTAAGTAAAGTGATGAGATCAAATCAATAATTCAAGTACCACATACTCAAGATGTCCATAACCGGGGACACGGCTAATCATGATTAGTTTGTACACTCTGTAGAGGTTTGCGCACTTTTCCCCACAAGACTCGATCTCCTCCGTTGTATTTCTCGCACTGCATGGTGTTTGGGAAATGGATGACAGACACACAACCTTTCCGAAGAGGTCCCCTTAACCGATAGATAGGCCGGTACACCTACAATCCCCTACATCTGCTAGCCTATCATGGAAAGGTTTCCCACAACTTACTCAACTATGCCGGAGCCCATAATGGTTGTGGCTGCACACGAAAGTTTCTAGCATGAATAATCTTATGATCCCTTTGAGCCTGGGTGGCAAACCATAGGATGATCACACGGGTTCCCCAGGATCTCCTTGGACAATACTGGATTCCTCAGGTGTTCGGGCAATCCACTGGTATCCCGAAGGTGCCCCAACCAATCCACCCAGATGGTTATTAAAGTAGCCACCTTAAGTTTCCCTTAGTTAACAATAAATCTCACATCTTCCATGAAATCTCACATACCAATCCACGTCCACGAGCATAGCATAGCAGTTTAAGCATAATGCAATAATACCCTGGGTTTGAATGCAAGACAATAGGTTCCTACCTCATCAACTACTTCCCAATACCCACATGTTATCAATTCCTATTCAGGCAATGTTTGAGGGTAAAACTAATGCATAAAAACTGGGTATGAAAAGTATAATCAAGGTGTGAACTTTCCTTCTACTGTTGATGAAGATGATTCGCACTCATAACTCCTGATAGTTCTACTTGTCACACTCCGGTCAATCTATCGTGAGCAAGCAATTGCATACATAAGCACTCATGCAAAAGAATCAAAGAAAAGATCTCAAAAAACTTCAAAAACAAGCAATGAACTCTTGCAACTAAAAAACAATTTCTAACAATACCAAAAATGGGTGAATTTGGCTATATCATAAATTTTAGGTCAAGAGCTTCGATTTGCAAGAAGAACCAATTAAATCGGAGTTATGAAACTCAAGTTATGAACAAAAGAAGTTTGAATTCAAATATGTTTGAAATCAAATTTTAAACTTTCAAAAACATGTTTAGGTTGATTATCGGGATAGAGGAGATCATAACGAAGAAGGGGGCGTTGGTTTCATTGGATTTGGATAATCGAGCAAAACGTACTGATCGTTTTAAGATCAGGGGCTAAACTAAAAAATAAATAATCGGGGATAGGTCCCTAGCTAAAATTAACTGAAAAAGAAAAGACTAAATAATGAACGTTCATTTATCTGATCTAAACAGTGAACATTCACTAAATAACTAACTAAAAAAACATATCTGGTTTTATAAAAAACTGTAAGCAACAACTAAAAACGTGCGAACCGTAAAGGTTTTATTGCCGGTTTGGCGAAAAACTGGCGGGTCGGATCGACTCCGGTGGCGGCGAACTACGGTGGAGGGTGAGCGAGGGTCGGAGTCAGCGAGGGGCGGCATGCGACTCAGCGGCGGGGCGGCTGCAGCGACGCGAGGCGGCGAGGGGGCGAGGGCAGCGCGGGGCGACAGCGTCGACAAAGTGTGACGGCGGAGCAGCGATGGCACGAGTGCGGGACGAGGAGGAGGCGAGGGGGCGAGGGGCCCGGTATTTAAAGGCCGGGGGCCGGGGCTGGCGTGGAGGAGGGGCGAGTAAAGGCGACAACGGGAGTCCGACGCGAACACAACGTCCATGGCGGCGGCGATGCGTGCGTGACTCCGTCTGGCGGAGGCCGGTGGCGGCGTGACGCGGGCTGGGCCACGGCCTGGCCGGAGCTGGGCGGGCCCAGTTCGCGGAGGGAAATTTGTTTTTTAACAATTTTACAAACAATAAATGTAAAATAAAACCAAATAAAATAAAAATATACTATAGGCTTATAATTAATATAACAAAATTTTCAGAAAAAGATTTTCTACAACTTGAACATGTTTTTAAAGTCAAATAAAATTCACAAAAATTTAAATAAAGTAAAGAGTGTTTCTTGTTTATTTAAAACCAAATAAAATGTTTTAAAATACCAAAACAATTTGAAATTTATTTCCCTCCATTTTTCTAGTGTAGGGAATCATTTTACCCTATTTTCCGTATATTTCATTTTTTGAGAAAAATAATTTGAGTAAAACCCAAATAAGTCCACATCGAAAATGATTTTCTGAAAAAAAATACTTCAAAGGGACTTTCAATTTGTTTCTTTTAAACTTCCAACTCATATTATTATAATTTTAAGAAGTCATTTATCTTCTCTCGTGAAAATCATTGAGTTGCATAAAGTTTCTGAATTGGAAATTTTTCCAAATGAAATTCAAATATTTTCAAAATCCTGTTCATTTATAATGGAAGAAGTCATGTCATCTTCTCACTAGGGTTTTGTATTTGAAAAGAATTGGAATTCGTGGAGATCATAAAAGCAAAAAATGAAAGTTTTGGGGAAGTCATTTTATTCCCTCTAATTTAACTTTCAAAAAGTTTCAAATTTCACTCAATTTCACACAAGCAATCGTACAATCAATCCAAACTATTTATTTAATATAACATTCCAAAATTTAGAATTTTAGGATGTTACAAATACGGGTCAGCATTCCTCCGGGTTATCAGTCCACTATCCTTCCTCAGTTTCATGTTCTCAGCCACTGGATGTCCATCATCATGATCTGGAAACTTGGGCTTCAACTTCCTAAGCACTTGGGGATCTTCATCCTCTTGAACTTCTCGCATTTTGGCATTGTTCTTTTCAGTAGTAGGGATGTTTCTTGTGGTTCGTTTTTGAGCAGCAGCCTTAGGTGCAAGCTTGGGCTTGGGCTTGGAGGTTGCACCTGCAGTTTTCATGGTATCTGCCATCAACTTCTGAGACTTGGCTGGGGGTGCAGCGGGTTCCCC
Organism: Aegilops longissima; assembly: GCA_021605205.1. Lineage (NCBI taxonomy): Eukaryota > Viridiplantae > Streptophyta > Magnoliopsida > Poales > Poaceae > Aegilops > Aegilops longissima. The sequence goes on from CM038679.1 coordinate 224,811,966, forward strand.
CTCTTCTTCTTATTCATCCCTCATCATAGATGGTGTGCCAATCACTCTAGCAATGGTCTTCTTCACTCTTCCTTTCCTTTTCTTCTTCCCGTCAGCAACTTATTCTTCCTCTCTTGTCTGAATAGTAAATTCCATAGTCTCTTGTGGAACTGTTGATTTCCTGGCCTTAGGCATAGGAAATCTCGTAGGAGGAGCCTTCTTCTAGAGACCTGGCTTTGTGGCAGCAGCATACCCATTCTTGAGCACTTTCTTCTTTGAGGTTACTTCCTCTTCAACCACAAAGTCTTCATCCTCACTCTCTGAGGTTCTCTTCTTTCTTTGTCTCGTGGCAGCTTTGGGAAGATGGCTAGGAGTGCTTCTACTGCCATCATCATAGCTACAACTAAGGCTTGTTCCTTCACTGAGATTGATCTCTTCCTCTGACATGTTCTGGCTGTCACTTGCTTCAGACATCTTGCAAACATGAGCTGTGAATAGATAGGTATGGGCAGAGTGAATGAGCATAAAAAAAGAAGTTGGTTTTGCAAGAAACTTGAGTCAAAACCTTAGTCTTAGTTTTCTGCAGAAAGCATTTAGGAGCTACCAATATGAAAATATCGGTGACACCGAAGCCTAACAGAATCTAAACACACAACATCGGGCAGACCGAGTTGAAGTTTGGTGACTCCGAGATGCTAGGCTTTCACTGAGGTTTTGCTTTCGGTCTCACCGGTCAGTACACTTCGGTGGCACCGAGTTGTACTTAGTGCAATGACCAGGGCCAATCGGTGGGACCCAAAACCTAACCCTAAGATTTTTCATCGAATCTAATCTAAAGAAGTTTTTCACTGGATAGGATGATTTCATACGTGGTGAGAAACTAGGAAATTACTTTGTGCATTGAATCAGAATGGGGAATGGCACAAAGAGGTTGAACCGTACCCTAACTTGGTGATGATTCGCTACGGCGGCAACGGCGGTGGAGAATCCCGTTGACGACAGAGGAGACTTGTGGCAGAGGTGCACAGGCAGAGACGACGATGATCAGGAGACCAAGGGGTGGTAGCACTAGGGCGCGAGCACGAGCAGTTTGAAGAAGTTTTCAACCGTACGGGTTCACAGGTTATATATACCCGGTCGCTGTCGGTGGCACTGAATGGAATGGTTCTGTGGCGCCGAGATGCAAAACTGCGTTAGTTCAACTTGGTGGGACCGAGTCATTCTAATCGGTATCACCGAGATGAAAACCTAGATCAATTTGGTGATTTTGATGGGACCAAACAGAAGTGAGTTGGTCTTATCAAAATTCACAAAAAGGTTTTGGAAGGCAACCCTTGACGGTTCGGTGACTCCGACTGCTCCTCACCTGGAGGGTTCGTAAAAGACTTGTTCAATTTTTGTGATGTAGCGTCAACAGAGTTTGAGAAGAGAAAACACACATATATATATAGCTAGAGAAGGTTCTTAGGCATTCTTGTCCATCCATTTGGGCAGTAAAACCAAGACAACAAAAAATAACAAATGGATGTCCTCGAATGGAGAAATTATACAAGCAACATGCTCACACAATAAGATAGCAAATGAAATATGTGACAAAGCATGCACAAACAATTCTAGCATCTATCAAACAATTGGTGATGACTAGGTCATCTACATATGAGTATATTGACTGAGGAGTCAAATGAGAACCTTTTATCATAGGTCATACTCATCATTTAAGCACAAGTGGGGTTGCCACTTTTACATAAAGCATTGATGTGTTCACACCATTAGAGTTGTTTTAGCTCCATTTTAGAGCAAAGCTCCCCCTAGATGTGATATCCCCCCTAAGAGGGATGAACTAACCTCGGGTTTTGTCGATGGTGACTTCATGTAGATACTGAAGATGTGGATGCTCAATGTTGATGTTGATATTTTGAAGCTATCCATTGAAGTGTTGCACTTTCAATACCAACATGGGTTAGTCCCACAATGAACATATAAGGATATCCATAGACATAGAGTGAACTGAACATTTGATGATCTCCATGAAAGCATTAGATTACCTTGTACTTTGTCTTACCAACAAGAGGGTTTGTGACTCCATGAACTAGTGCAAGATATGAAAGTTGATTGCACAAGTCCTCGCCAAAATGAATATGAGTGAAGTATGTTGGCGGAGTCACCCTCAAGAACACTCTAGTTCTTCTTCTTTGGTATCCACATCAACTTGATGGGAATCCTTGGAGTTTTAGTCGTACTTGATGATGTAGATCTTGACGTAGTCTTGGGACCCACTTGACCATGGCCTTAGGAGCTTCTTCAAATGATCTCTTCTTGAAGCTTGGCCTTGACCTCTAGCTTGTGGTCTTGTGGTGGAAGGTCGTCTTGAGCTTGTCTTCCCTTGAAAGAAGTGGGGTCATACTTCTCTTGTTGGGGAACAAACTTCTTCTTGGGATATTCATCTTCTTACCACTCAACTCCATTGGCATTGAACATTCGTTCAAAACCAACACCTTGATTCTTCCGGTGCCTTCCTTTCTTGCGTGCAATTTCCTCAAATTGCTTGCTCCCGGCAAGGCTCTTGTAAACACCTTTCTCTATAATTCCCTCCAATAAACTATTTTCTTGCTCAAGTGTAACTTGGCTAAGAGAATCATTAGAGGAATCAAGAGAACTAATAGAAGCAACAATATTGGATTTAACATGGTTATTGTTACTACTAGAGGAAGAATCTGTCTTGCTCTTATTGCTAGATTTTACTTATAGCATATAAGTAGACAAGAGGGGATGTTTGGCAAGATAAGAAGAACTCTTCTTTTGAAGGTTATCATTGATAGCTTTTACAAACGCATGCTCTTGCTCTAAATTTAGCTTCTCGAAGCATAGCTTCTCATGAGTCTTTAGGGGCTCTCTATGATCCTCTAGAGTTGTTTCATGAGCTAACTTAAGAGTGTTTAGTTCTTTTGTTAGTCGCCCAATTTCCTTCTTATCATTGTCATTCGTTTCATCTTGATGAGCATGATTACTCGCAAATTCATCATATTTTTCATCACTAGTGTTGTCAACAAGTCATCATCACCTAGCAAATCATCTTCATCACTATTGAAATCAACATACTTTGGGTGTGATACCATAGGGCATTTAGACATGAAGCATCTTCCAATTCCTTCATTTGGTGAGTAAAATATGTCGTAGGAGTTGGATGACACAAGTGCAAGACCGGCAACACCTTCATCTTGAAGCTTTGTAAGCACCACTTGACTTGTTGTGGAGCTCTTCCTTATCATTGAGTAACATCTCATGAGCAACAATTCTACCAATGACTTCCGTGGGCTTGAGATCTTTGTAATTGGGCATCATTTTGATACAAGTGTACATGGTATCATATTTTCCATCCAATGCTCTTAGGATCTTCTTGATGATGAATTTTTCGGTCATCTCTTCACTTCCTAAGCCGGCAATCTCATTTGTGATGATAGCAAGCCTAGAGTACATTTCAGCGACTCCTTCATCCTTCATCTTGAACTTGTCAACTTGACTTTGAAGCACATCCAACTTGGATTCCTTGACAGACTCGGTACCGTCATGCACATCAACCAAAGTATCCCAAATTTCTTTTGCATTCTCAAGACGGCTGATTTTTTTGAATTTTTCAGGGCACAATCCATTGAAGAGAATATCACAAGCTTGAGCGTTGTATTGCAACATCTTCATTTTATCCACTATCGCTTCATGATCCGGTTATTTTCCATCCTCCAAGAAATCACCTTGCAAGCCAATACACACAACAGCCCAAACGGCGGGGTTATGACCAAGACTATGCATTTCGATCTTATGCTTCCAACTAGAAAAATTTGTACCATCAAACTAAGTACCTCCATGGTGGTAATTTCCCTCGCTAGACGCCATACTCTCCTAGGTTGTGACACCAAGGCTATGATCACCAAAGCTATGGAAATCGAGGTAAATGGAGACCAAAGCTCTGATACCACTTTTAGAATCAAAAGTATGTCTAGAGGAGGAGTGGTGATTAGACTACTTGACCAAATAAATATCTAACATTTTCCCAGTTTTTGTTCTGGGCAGATTTTAGCAATTAGCACAAGTCAACAAATCAACCTACACATGCAATTCTAAGAGTATAGCAGCGGAAAGTACAACATTGCATACGAAGGTAAAGGGAAGGGTTTGGAGAAGGCGAACGGAGTGGAGATATGAAGATTTTTGGCGTGGTTCCGATAGGTGGTGCTATCGTACATCCACGTTGATGGAGACTTCAAGCCACAAAGAGTACTGGCTGCGCGAGTCCATTGAGGGCTCCACCAACGAAGGGCCCATGAAGAAGCAACCATGTCTATCCCACCATGGCCATCGCCCACGAAAGACTTTCCTCACTTGGGTAGATCTTCATGAAGTAGGCGATCTCCTTGCCCTTACAAACTTCTTGGTTCAACTCCCCATCTTGATGGAAGCTCCCAAGCGGCACCTAACCAGTCTAGGAGACACCACTCTCCAATAGGTAATAGATGGTGTGTTGATGGTGAACTCCTTGCTCTTGTACTTCAAATGATAGTCTCCCCAACAATCAACTTTCTTTGACAGATTTGGATACGGTGGAAACAAGATTGAGTGGAAAGCAACATGGGGAAGGCTAGAAATCAAGTTTCTCGTGGTAGGATTGGAATATCTTGATCTCAACACATGAGTAGGCGGTTCTCTCTTTGAAAATGTATGGTGGATGTGTAGGCATGTTCTGATGGCTCTCTCACATATGGAGAAGGGGGTGGAGGGGTATATATAGCCTCCACACAAAATCCAAACTTTACAAACATTTGAGCCATCTCAGTGAGACCGAATGATTAAACTCGGTGGCACCGACTAGTTCAAAAATGTGAACATTTGGAATCTCGGTAGGACCGACTAGAACAACTCGGTGAGACTGATGTGCTAGGGCTTAGGGCAAGCATCATCTCGGTGGCACCGATTGCATCAACTCGGTGAGACCTAAGTGAAGCAATAAGGCAAGAGAGAACCTGCCAAGCCAACTCGGTGAGACCGATTGCATAACTCAGTGAGACCAAAATAAATACAATAGGTCACAGAGTGTTGGCAGGGCCATCTCGATGAGACCGAGACCCGTATCAGTGAGACCGAACAGTTAGGGTTTCTAGGTGTGGCTATGTCAAATGAATTCGGTGGCGCCGGAAAGAAATATTTGGATGGAGAAAGTGGTTGAGGGTTTTGGAGCAATATCACTAAGAATTTGAGCAAGCAAGCCATTAAGCAACACCTCATCCCCTTTTAATAGTATTGGCTTTCCTATGGAGTCAATGTGATCTTGGATCACTAAAATAAAGATGAAGAGTCAAGAGCTTTTGCCAATATATGTCCTTAGCATTTTGAGGCGTCCACATCTCTAGTCCATGCCATGCCATTCATTGAACTTCCTAAAATATTTATCTTGAATGGATAGTAGTTCAATGAGCTATATGTTGTTATGAATTACCAAAACCACCGGAGGATTAGTTGCACTTTAAGCTGCCGGTCCTCTGTGACAGATACTGGTTGGGTGGTCCTTGCGGCCGAAGGTGATCGAACACGCTGGCCATGGGGTAGACGTCCTAGAGTGCACGCTTCCTCTCCTTCTTAGGTATATGTGTAGCATAGATCATGTTCACCGTCTTTATCTCAGGAGGGAAGTACTTCTGGCCTCCATTATTCGGCCCGCGAGGCTCGCAGTCGTCCTTGTTGCATGGGCCCTTGCCTTGCTCCTCGGCTACAAGCTTGTCGGCCTATTTGATCACCCAATAGTTAGGGTTGCTGTTGTTAGCAGTCTTGTCCGGGGTGTGATGATTCTGGCAAGGCCTATCCAGGATTTTGTTGAGTGCGGTCGGGCCGTCCCTGTTACCTTTAGAGGGTTTCTTCTGCTGACCGGACTTGGCGATACTAAATCCTGCATTCACTGCCGTATCCTCGGCTTCACCGCCATTGTGATGACGCTTATTTTTGTTGCGCCGTGGTTTCCGTTTCCGTCCTGAACTTATGAGGTACCGAGTTATAGGGGGTTGTTGCTTCTACGAGCCAACCAGCTATCTTCGCCAGTGCAAAAGCGGGTCATGAGTGAGGTAAGGGCCGACATTGTCCTTTTTTGTCTTGGCCGAGCTGCTGAGATAGCCATTCGTCTCGGATGCCATGTTTGAATGCGGATATCGCCTCAGCATCCGGATAGTCGACTATTTGGTTCTTTTTGGTCAAGAACCGACTCCAAAATTGTCGGTCTGACTCTCCGGACTTTTGGACCACATGGCTAAGGTCATTGGCATCTGGGGCCAAACATAAGTGCCTTGAAAGTTGGCTTGGAAAGCATCCTCGAATTGTTCCTAGCTACCTATGGAGTTTTTAGGGGGCTGTTCAACCAATGCCTGGCTAGTACTTGGAGCTTTAGTGGCATGTACATTATGGTGTGGAGATCGTCGCCTCGAGCCATATGAATGTGGAGAAGAAAATCTTTGATCCACACGGACGGGTCTGTTGTCCCATCGCATTCTTCAATATTCACGGGTTTAAACCCTTCACGGAACTAATGCTGCATCACTTTGTCCGTGAAGCACATCGGGTAAGCGGCGCCCCTAACCCGGGCAACGTCGCGCCGGAGATCGGCTGCCATCTCGACCCGGTGCTGCTCCTGAACTCTATCATTTCGGTCACGCCAACCTCGGTATCCGTCCCGTCCAGCCGGAGCATACTATCTAGATCCATAGATGGATCTGTCTGACATGCTCTTATAGCCAGGTCATGTGATAGATCATATTTGTATTCTGGCTATGCTGCCTCCTTGCCTTTACAACGAGGGGGAGCGGGTGGATATTCAGCCTCTCCAGCCGGCCGGTCACATCCTCGAGGGTGGCGGCCGGGCTGGTCTGCCTAGGTATATCTTGGTGGTGCAGGCTCAAGGGCCTCATCATCGAATTGTGGCAGCAGTTTCCGCTTTGGGTAACTTTTGGTTTGCCGTTCATAGCCGCACCGTTCTTCAGCTGCCAGCACTACTAGGAAAAGGGCTATAGATGATATGTCCACTAATGGCGCACCAGACATGTGGTGCGCCACTACTATATAGCAGTGGTGCACAATGTGCTAGTGCGCCATTAGTGTGAAAGACACTAATGGCGCACCAGACACATGGTGCGCCACTAGTAACAATTTTTTTTCCAAAAATACTAATGGCGCACCAGGGCACAGTGCACCATTACTAGTTCTAACTAGTAATGGCGCACTGTGCCATGGTGCGCTAGTAGTATATTATTTTTGCAAAACTACTAATGGCGCACCAGGGCATAGTGCGCCATTACTATCTTAAGCTAGTAATGACGCACTGTGCCCTGGTGCGCCATTAGTATATCTTTTTTTTTGCAAAACTACTAATGGCGCACCGCAAGCAGGTGCGCCATTAGTAACCAGGGTTACTAATGGCGCATTTGTATGTGGTGCGCCATTAGTAACCTGGGACCAGCTAGATATTTTGGACAACCACACCTACCCACTCATTTTCCCCACTTCATTCTCTCCACCTCCTCCTCCAAGCTTGTCTCGGCTGCATCCTCCTCCTCACCTCATTTGCACCATAGATTCATCCAAATTAAGTGGTTAAATTACCTTTTTTATAAGTAAGTAGGGGGGAAGCTATCTTTATGTTGTAGATCTACTTTTTTTCTCCCTCCAACAACGTGCACATGCACTTTTTATGGCCTAGCTAGATCTATGTATGTTTGTGGTGTTGCATATGTTTGTGGTGTTGCATATATGTTTGTTTTTGCAGGTACCGGTATTTGAAATGCGATAGTTGCCAATATTTTGCCGGAATGATGATTCATTTCTGTTTCGGCGAGAATTTTGGCACTATGCATTCTTTAGTCCTATTTTTAGGGAAAGTCATGCCAAATTTTTCTTGGTTCTAAAATACGGTTTTGCTCTACCCATGACGACCATGGTCTGCACGATGAGCGAAGGCATCGTGAATAGGTTTTGAGCTCCAAGGCGAGATGCTTCAAAAGAGCGAGGCGGAGATAAGATGTACGTGTCGAAGATAGAAGTGAAGAGCCTTATTGCGGACCCAGTTCGGCGAATGCGGGACCACATGCTCTTGCGTGGTTTCATGGATGGCTATCGGTGGCAAGGTGATGAAGATGACTATGAAGGCGTCCATGGGGGCGGGCAAGAAATGAGGAAGGGCAGCAAGACAACCACAGCGGCTCGGGCGAGCAAGAAGGCGAAGAATCTCCGGGACATGATCACGGCGGTGATGTTGTACACATCATCATGTAGAAGATGCAGGACATGATGATGAGGAAGATGCGGGAGCAGATGAAGGGCATGATCATGAAGATGAAGATGCGGAGGGCGGGCGGCGATGGACCATCGATGGGCTGGGTGCAGGACCCTCATATTCAAGAGCTGCTTCTCAAGCGGGACGGATAATGTAAGAGCTGCCGCCGAGAGAAAGCCAAGCTGGATCAAGCTGGAGATAGACGCGATTACTCCATTGTATGAAGGATGCAGGCCGAGGATACCGCTTTGAAAGTGCGCTCATGGCTCGGAGATGAAGATAAAACACAAAATGACCGGCGATGCTTCAGCGAGAACATGTCATTCTGGCACGAACGTCCTCCCAAGGGGGACAAGTGCCCGACCAGTTTCGAGGAGGCGAAGAAAACCGTGTGTCCTCTGGATTTACCGCACGTGAAATACCATGTGTTCATGAACAATTGCATCATTTATCGGGACGAGCACGCGGAGTCTACCATATGTCCGGTGTGCGGCGTCACTCAATACAAGAAGTGGAAGAAAGCTCCTCGAAAAGTGGCGTGGTACTTTCTGATCACTCCTCGTCTGCAGCGGTATTTCACGGACCCTAAGGTAGCAACGCTCCTGCGTTGGCACGCGGATAGGGAGGAGAAGAAGCGAGAAGATGACGCAAATGATCCGGAGATAAATAAAAAGACAAGATGCTGAGTCACCCTAAGGATGGGAGCGGTGCAAGCGTTGAGCTTGAACACCCAGAATTTGGGAAGGATCCAAGGAACATCGTCTTTGGCGCGAGCACCGATGGAGTCAATCCATTTGGCAGCGAGAGAAGCACACATAGCACCTGGCCTGTGTTTGTGTGGATGTACAACCTTCCCCCTGGTTGTGCATGAAGAGGAAGTACATTCACATGAGTATGCTAATTGAAGGGCGAAACAACCAGGAGCGACATCAATCTGTATCGGGGCTGCTAAAGAGGAGCTAGACATGCTGTGGAAAACTCCAGCCAATCGTGGGATGCCGCGAGAAAGAATATTTCCCTATGAGAGCCGCGACTGCTCACGACGAAAGGCACGACTATCTCGATTACGGATATCTCACGGGGCAGGTTGTCGCGGATTTTCGGATCGTCGGTGCATGGATGACAAAAGCGTATCGCCCGACTAGATACAGATCCGGGTCTTGAAAACCGTGTTCATGGGACATCGAAGGTGGCCGCGGCGATGACCCGTGGAGGAAACGCAAGGATCTGTTCGATGGTGAAACCGAACCCCGAAGACACCCGCGTACGAGGAGCTGCGAGGAAATAGACGAGCTGTTTAAAAATTGGAAAGATTGCCCACTGCCGGGAAAGAAGCAAAAGGCGCCAGAGCCAGGAAAGAAGCGAAAGGCGCCAGTGCCGCTGCTGAAGGTATGGAAAACGAGGTATGTTTTCTAGGACTTGCCGTACTGGAAGATCCACCGTGTGCCTCACAGCCTTGATGTCATGCATATCACGAAGAATGTGTGCGAGAGTCTACTTGGTGCCCTGCTCAAAATGCTAGAGAGGACCAAAGATGGGCCAAAAGCAAGGGCATACTTGAAATCAATGGGCATCAGGGAGGAGCTTCACGCTAATGATGATGATGATGATGATGAGGCGAAGCAGGGAACGGAAAGTCGTCGCAAAGGAAAAAAGGCCAAGAAGACCGGAAATGACTACCCTCCCGCGTGCTTCACTCTAAGTCAGGAGGAGATCGATCAGTTTTCACCTCCCTCTAGGAGTAAAACTTCCTTACTGATTCGTGGGAAGATAAGCAGATACCTAGACCCAGTGAAGCGAAGTTCAGCGGGATGAAGTCTCACGGTATCACGTGCTAATGACGCAGATACTTCCAGTTGCAATCCGTGGGATCATGGACGCGCACGTCCGTGAAACGCTATTTGGCCTATGCTACTTTTTCGACGTCATCTCTCGGAAGTCGGTTGGCGTGAAGCAACTGAGAAGGCTACAGGAAGAGATCGTGGTGATACTATGCGAACTTGAGATGTACTTCCTGCCCGCATTCTTCGATGTTATGGTGCATCTGCTCGTCCATATCGTGGAGGATATCATCCAACTCCGGCCAACGTTCCTGCACAGCATGATGCCGTTCGAAAGGATGAATGGTGTCATCAAAGGATATGTTCGCAACATGTCACGTCCAGAGGGAAGCATAGCCAGGGGCTTTGTGACCGAAGAGTGCATCTCCTACTGCATGAATTATCTAGGCATCGAGAACCTCGTTGGTTTGCCCGTCAACAGGCACCTCGGCAGGCTCGCTGCAAGGGGTCACCCTGAGGGTTGCCGCGAAATGCATGTCGACTTCGAGGGTCGACTCGCCGACTTTGAAAGAGCAAACCTAGTCGCGCTACAACACATAGACGTGGTAGATCCTTGGGTGGTAGAGCACAAAACCTTTATTGAGAAGACGTACAATGACCGAGGTCAACAGAGGACGGACAGAGATATAATCAAAGAGCACAACTTATGTTTCATGCGTTGGTTCAAGCATAAGCTTCTGTCGTACCCTTTACATGAGGATTCTTCCGCGGAAGAACAACTCATATTCACCTTGTCACAGGGCGCCGAGCACAACCTGATGACTTATGAGGCGTACGATATCAACGGCTACACATTCTACACCGAGGACAAGGACATGAAGAGCGATGGTTATCAGAACTCCGGGGTAACAATGGAATCCTACATCGGTAACGACAAGGACAGATACTATGGAAGGATCGAGGAGATCTGGGAGCTGAGCTACGCTGGATAGAAGGTCCCGATGTTCCGTGTCAGATGGGCCAAGAGCGTCATAAAAGAAGACCGGTATTTCACCACCATGGTTATACCCGAAGCCAAATCCAAGACCGCAGGCGCAAACGTCACCGCGAAAAATGAGCCATGGGTACTGGCTTCCCAAGTGGACCAATGCTTCTTCATTACCGACCCGCCAAAGCCCAGTCGTGTTGTCGTGAGGAGAGGCAAAAGGAAGATCATCGGAATGGATGGAGTCGCCAATGAGCAAGACTTCGACAAGTATGGCGACTCGAAGATGGAACATGACGACGACGATGAAGTATCAGCATACACCACAAGAAGAAGCAGGACCACCCTATCTAAAGGACGTTCGTTCAAGAGAAGAACTCCATTTACGAAAAATAAGGGCAAGAAGATTGTGAACAGATAGCTAGCTAAGATCGAATGTATTAAATTGTAGCCTTCATTTCTCGATTGTATTTCATGGGCACTTTTTGAACTCATGAATATTTTTAAATTTCATGGGAACTTTTTGAATTCATGAATATTTTTTCAAATTTGATGATATTTTTTCATATTAAGTATGAAAAATATTGAATATACATGGGGATACTCGATCTCGATCCCCCTCCATCTCGATCTTGATCCACCTCCATCTCAATTGCTATCCCGGCCCCCTCCATCTCGATCGCTATCCCGGCCCCCTCCATCTCGATCTCGATCCCCGCTCCACGACACCGCCGACCCCCCCCACCCCACCCTCCCCGGCCCGCTCCACCGCCACCGAGCAGCCCCCGCAGCCTCCACCACTCCACCGCCGTCGATGACCCACCACACCCTCCCCCGCTCCACTGCCGCGCGACCCCCGCACCCTCCCAGCCCGCTCCACCGCCCGAGCACCCCGCACCTCCCCGCTCCTCCACCGCCAACGACCCACCGCACCTCCCCTCTACACCGCCACCACCCCCCCCACCCTCTCCCTGCCCGCTCCACCGCCACCGAGCACCCCGCTCCACCGCCGCCCGCCCCGCACCCTCCACGCTCCTCCACCGCCCGACCCCCCCCGCACCTCTCCTCGGCCCGCTCCACCGCCCGAGCAGCCCCACCAGCCTCCACCGCTCCACTGTCGCTGATGACCCACCGCACCTCCCCGCTCCACTTGCCGCCCGACCCCGCCGCCCTCCCGGCCCGCTCCATCGCCGAGCACCCCGCACCCTCCCCGCTCCACCCGCCAATGACCCACCGCCTCCCCCCTCTCCCCACCGCCTTGAACCCCCCCCACCTCTCCAGCCCGCTCCACCGCGCCCGCCCCCCCCCGCACCCTCTCCTCGGCTCGCTCCACCGCCACCGAGCACCCCAGCACCTCCCCGCTCCCACCGCCGCCAACCCCCCACACCCTCCCTAGTAATGTTTTACCAATTCACAAATGAATGCAACTGAAAATCCAAAAAAAAAAACAAATTTGATTATATTTTCAAATAACAAATTTGATGATATTTTCAAATAACAAATTTGATGATATTTTTTCATATTCATAAATATTTTCAAATAACGAATTTGATGATATTTTTAAAAAAAATTATTACTGTTTTTATAAAAAATATTACTGTTTCATATTCATATTCATTTTCTAAAAAATAAAAAAACATACTAATGGCGCACCGATCTGGTGGTGCGCCATTGCTATCTAAAAAAAAGATTTCTAATGGCGCACCGCTCGGAGGTGCGCCATTGCTATCAAAAAAACGTACTAATGGCGCACGGCTATTAGTAATCTTCCCCTAGCTCTAATTCACCCGACCCCTTCGTCCCTCCCTCTCGCCAGATCCACTTCCCCCCGCTGCCCCGACCCACGCCGTCGCCGCCCGTACATGCGCCGCCGACCCCGCGCCCCCCACCACTGCAGCTCCGCCATCGCCGACGCCTCCGCGACCTCGTCATTGCCGTCAGCCTCCCCGCGTCGGCTCCTGCCCTGCCCCCATCGCCGTCGCCGACAGCCCCTGCCCTCCGTCTCATTCGCCGCCCCCGGTCAGCCCCTGCCCTGCCCCTATCGCCGTCGCCGACAGCTTTCCCTTTAATAAGCAGGCGCTGACGCCCCAAATCTTGTCACGCTCGCAGGCACCAAAGAAGGAGAAGGCCCCGGCGGCGTCGTCGAAGCCGGCCAAGTCCGGCGGCGGCAAGCAGAAGAAGAAGAAGTGGAGCAAGGGCAAGCTGCTCACCGAGGTGCCCAAGTACTAGCAGATCACGCCCTCCGTCCCCTCCGAGCGCCTCCGGGTAACCTCCTCCCTCCCTCCGCCGGATCTCTTCTTCTTGCTTGCCTCCTTCCTTGCTTGCCCCATGCTCCGGCTGAACTCTTCGCCGAGAGTAACAAGTCTCGACTTGTTACCACCAATGGTCTTGTTCGAGTTGTAGTAGTACAGAATATGATAACCTGCAACAAGTTTTAGATTGGAGGCAAGTTCCTACCAATTTTTAGTAATATGGTTCAGAGAGTGGTAATTATTTGGTCAAACAAACATCTTCCTGTCTTGATATGAATTTTTATTTTTGGTTATTTCTGAGAACTTTTTGTACACGTCTTTGTCATGGCTAGAAGCCTAGAACTTCTGACAACTTTGAAGCAAGAACGTTCAGAGTGATTATTCCATGGAATAGCTGAACTATAATACTATTATTTCATTTATGATAGTTTGTGAGATACAGAAATAGATAAATTGAAGTTTGTAATGGCTAACAGGGAGACATGTGAACCTGTTCTTGATACTCCTTTTCCCTTTTCTTAGAATCATCATATACAAATTAGAAACTTTCTAACATCTGCATATTTCAGGTTTCCGAGGAGGTAAAGAAAGTGAAGTTCAGACAGTGCAGCAGCAACAACACCTCCAAGGTGAGAAATATGTTCCTATTTATCTTTTTTTGCTAGATGTGCTCTTGTTACTTGTTACTCTCAAACTTCAGCTCTTATTACTCTACATCACCTGCAACAAGGTGAGAAATATGCATGATTGAAACTACCTGCTAAGATAGCTTACTTTGTAGTCCGCAATATATGCGACGTACTTCTTCAGTACATCATATAATATAGAGAAGTGCAGATCAAGTGGTGCAATCATATACATCTGGCCACTTAAGTCAGCCTTCCCTTTAAGCAGAGTGATGCCTTTCGATGTCACACAATAATGTTTGTTGCAAGAACATTCTGCTCTTAGTGTTCGTTTGTTTACAGAGATCCTGCTTATATATACTGATGATGAGTCTTGTTGAAACCTTACATATGTTGGTTCCTTCTTATTTGCTCCAATGGCACAAACTTGAGCTGCTAGCATAAAAGTGTTGCGGTGACAGAGAAAGTGAGGAGCTCTTGTCAAAAACTTGAGCTCTTGTCAAAAAATTCAGTTAGGTACAGTTAGCATCATGTAAGAAAATGGCCATAATGTGCCCTGATAATGATGTATTTTGTCATAAAAATATATAGTGGACTGCCATGATAATGACATGGTCCTGTGTTTGCAAGCTATCATAATCTTCAGTTTACTTGACTTTTGAGCCTGCTAGTAGTTTACTTCCATGAGTTGTTTTATTGACATGGCACATTTGCAATGGAGTTTTATATATCTTTAGCCACTATTCATTAACAGCAAGTCAGTTTTGTTTATAGTTGAAAGTAAGTGTGTGGTTTGAAATTTTGATATGATTATGGCATCTAGAATTATGTCAGTTTTGTTTCGTAACTAGAAGACCAAAGTGTGTTACTCACCTGGGATCTTAACTGTTGGGGGGTAGTATTGTAACTAGAAGACCATGCATTTTCTGAATTGAGCTAAAGATTTGGGGGTAGTATTTCTGATTTTAGAGCACCTTTGCTGGATGTATTTTACAACAGCTGTTGGAATCAACACAATGCTTGTGGGTTGTCCTGTTAAGTTGGGTGAGTCATTAGAGGGCAGATAGAGTCACCCACACCAATTAATGTTTATGAAGAAGAAGAATAAATCTGCTGCTGCTGCTGTTATGCCTGTATTCACTGTTGCTGCTGTTGTACTTGTGATGATGTTGTACTTGTGATGATGCTACTTGTGATCTTCTGAAATGACCCATTGGCGACTTCATTACGCCGGGATAATGATTTTGCAGGTACCCCGAGAGGCCCTTGAGTTTGTCGGAATGTCTATTAACTTTCGTTCCGGCAAATTCGGGTACTCCATATGTCCTATTTTCAGCAAAGGTCATGCTGAAATTTTTTGTGAATTTTAGCATGATTTTGCTAAAAATAGGGCATATGGGGTACTTGCGACTTATGCATGGGCCGGGGTATCTTAGTACTTAGTTAAGTAGGATCAACTGCCCCGCCATTCTTGCTGCATTAAACCATAGGTGGCAATAGAGCCAAGTGATTAGGCCCAACTTAGAATTCTCCTTCCCTTTCCTTGATAGGGTATATTATTAGAAGATACCCATATATATCAGTCAACCTAGGGTGCCTCGCAATCGATAAACCCTAAATGATGAAAACTTAACTTAGCATTTAGGGTGCCTCGGCATCGACAAACCCTAAATGATAAAACCTTGGCTTTTTGGGTGCCTCGGTGTCGATGAGAAGCTAAATGATGTACGCTTAGGCTTTTAGGGTGCCTCGGCATCGACAAACCCTAAATGATAAAAGCTTAGCTTTTAGGATGCCTCGGTGTCGACAAACCCTAAATGATGAGACCATGATCTTGTTCCTTGACAATAACCAACTTTTTGACCAAACTTTTTTCCTATTCAGAGCGAAACATGGCCCACAATGATGAGGCCGGCGGTTCGGGCCGCAAGCAATTCTGGGAGCTGTCCCAGGAGATGGAGGAAGAACCTCACCGCTATGAGGACGCCGCGGAAGACACCGATCCTGACTACACAACCCCTAGTGGCGTCGGGGATGACACCACTGATGGTGCTGCCGAGGATGCCACCACTGATGATGGTGGCGCACGCACAGATGGCAGCCAATCGAAGAGGCAACGGAAGGACCGGCGCCCGAACGTGCTCGGCACCATCAAGGAGGAATTTACTGAAGTGAACTCCGACGGGCATCCAATGGCGCCCAAAGAAATAGTCAAGGGGTACTCGGTTCAGCTCGGGTGCATTCTCCGGAGCACCGTCTCGATCAACACCGAGAACCTAAGGCATAAGGACCGAGGGAATTTGCGCAGCCTCCTCTTCACGA
The DNA here is from genome assembly GCA_021605205.1 of Aegilops longissima. NCBI lineage: Eukaryota > Viridiplantae > Streptophyta > Magnoliopsida > Poales > Poaceae > Aegilops > Aegilops longissima. The sequence continues at coordinate 224,828,216 of CM038679.1, forward strand.
AGCTGCACGAACGATACAAGTTCCCCGCTGAATTTGAAAACACACGCCTCTCAGGGAATAAAGTGAACAATGCCGCCCTCACGAGGATGAGCACGGCCCTATCTACTTGGAGAAGCGCGGTGAAGAGAATGATTGACAAAGGTGATAGTTATGAGAAGATTAAGGCGAAAAATCATTCTATCAGGAAAGATGACTAAAAGGAGTTCAAGATCAAGTGTGAGAGCAGCGCAACCTCCGAATCAAGTCAGTGGGGGAAAGAAATGCGGCAGTTGAACTTAGGGGTCCACCAACTCGGTCCCGGCGGTTACAGAGTGGCGGAGCCTATATGGGAGAAGGAGGACGCGGAGCGTGCCGAGCAAGGCCTACTGCCCCGCTTCGAGAAATACCGTGACAAGAAGACGAGGAACTTTGTCAGGGCCCAGTACAAGGAGGACCCGATAACAAAGGAGCTTACCACGGATCCGAAGACCAGGGTGCTTGAGCTTGTTCTGGTAAGGAATACACCAACGCGTAATTAGCTCCATGTGGTTGCATTCTAATTAATCCCCCACAGGACACTGAAAGCAGTAGCGTGGGGTCGTCTCAGAGCTCCCCTTTCGACACCCCTTTAAATAGGGCGTTGAACGTAATGAAAAACAAGTATAAGCTAAGTAAGTCGTCTTCATCTGGTCGTGTGGCCGGCAAAGGCTTGTCCACAAAATGGTCGTCATACTATACCGCTGGTGGGTGAAAGGAGAAAAAGACCAGCTCGGAAAGCTAGTCGCGCGAGGTTGAAGCACTCAAGGCACAAGTGGTGCGGATTCCGGAGATTGTCCAAGGGCAAGTGCAACAACAACTGGGAATGACGCTCACCGCCATGGCGCCTACCTTGATTTAGGGGCTGACGACGTGGATTGCGGGCGGCCAACAGGGGCAGCCCCCGTTTCCCAGCTTCACGGCAGCAACTTGCACAACGCGCAGGCGGCGCCATTGGTGTCTCCGGCGGAGGCGGTATTCGTGTCTCCGGTGCCGGCACGGGCATTGGAGCTTAATGCACCCGGGTGTACGCCAGCTGGCTGTAACACCCCAAAAATTTAACATGTTTTGTTTATCAAAATTTTGCCAAGGAATTAAATTTTTATTTTCTGGGTTTATCTTTTGATCTCAGAACCTCTCTTTTCTTCGGAGTTGTGGAGTTTTCACCCCAAGTAAAAACTTTTCAATTATTATTGGACTTGTTTACCCTCTCAAGAAAAATATTTATCTTATTAGTGGAATTATTTACATAATTATTTTTTCCTGAGCTCTATTTCTCTAAAAATGATTCTTCATAAGATTTAGGGTCCCATTAGCACTACCACCCTTTGATAAATTCATTTAAAAATCCCACCTAAATTTGGGGATGACCTATGATGTCCCTTAATCACTTTTATGCAAAAATATTATTTAATCATTTGGGGATTTTGAGTTTTACCACAAGTTTTTAAATCTGGTCCAGTTGCACTTTTGCACTACAACCTATTTAAATATTTCTTTAAAACTTCCACCAAAATTAGGGGATGTTAGTAGGAGTATATTATTCATCTTTGTGCAAAACCCCACTAATGTTCTTTGGAAAATTTGAGCAAAACATCCTCTTCTGCTCTCTGGTCCAGTTTGGCTTTTTCTACAGCAACCCTAATTTTTGTTGCTCTAATGCCCAGGATCTTTCTCCTGCTTATTAACCATCCTGCAAAACCCTTAACTCCAGGAGAGTAGACGCATTGGAGTACATTTGGTGCATGCAATGATAGATTTTAGTTTCTGTCCAGAAATGGTTTTCTCAAAAACTTCCACTAGCAAGTTTCCGTTTTTGCCAAAATAACCTTACCACCCTCTTTTTCACCTAAAGAGACACTGGCCTCGAGCTTTTGGCCACTTCAAGAGTTGCCTAGATGCCCCTGGCATTCTGTCAAACACCTTGAGTGCATGAACAGATTTGGCATGATGTTTAGCTTGCATTGTGAACTTGATCCCATGGCCTAACCATCATGTCCCATGGCCTTACCCTAGCCTATAGTCCCACCCTGCTAACCCTCATGTGATTTGGAGCCTCCTAGCAAGCATTGGCATTTTGCCGACACCTCGCGTGCGTGCTCTGGGCGCGCCCAGAGAGCGTGATTTGCACGTGCGTGCACCCGAGCCGCCGCGTTTGCTCGCCCCGCGCCCCTGGCCTTTGCTCGCCCGCAGAGTCGTGCCCGCCCTCATCCGCTCGCCAGAGGGCAAGGGCTTTGTGGATAGCGCCATCGGGGGTACGATCGTCCTGCGGTTTGACGACATCTTTGCTATGTTTAACCTTCATCCGCTGCACTACACCTTCGTTCAGCTATTTTCGCTGAGTATGGAGATGCAGATCATTAGAGACAAGACCCCGGACATCGGGATAGTCGACCCCTTCTACATGCGTGCCAAGGTCTTGGGCAGCGCTGGGGACCGGCAAGTCGCGAGTTCACGCCTCGAAGGCGTCATTCTGGCAAACCCAGATAAGGATAACTTCCTCGTGCCTTACTTTCCCAAGTAAGTCATCCCCTAACCGCCCCGTAACATATGATTTCTTAGATTTCGATCGTTCTATTTTTTTTCTAACATTCCGTGTTCTGTGCAGTGACACACATTGCACACTCATCCTCTTAAGCACGAAATATTCCATGGCCACGTATTTCGACCCGGACCATGACTCCAAGATAGACTACACAAATATCAAGAAAGTTCTTGATGATGCTCTCCCCGGCTACGCCACATCTGGAGGCACCTTTAAGAGGTCAGTTCGAAGGTACGGTAGGCACGTGTTGATAGAGGCAAAGGTGTCCCATCTTTCGATGAGATGGTGGCTATCGTTTAGGATGAAGTCGACTTTGACGATCTGACTACGAACGTGCGAGGACGTCGCGCCTTAGCAATCGCTAAACCAACTCCGAGAGATTATTGACCACGCCGGAGCACGATCAACCTGACCACGAAGGTCTGTTTCCTGCAGGCAAACGAAGAACAAACAAGAAACTAAGATTGCAATCTGGATATTGCGAATATAAGAGGAAAGCTTTATTGATCAAGGTGGGGTTCTGTGACGCCTTTGTCTGGTCGTTGAACACAAACGAAGTACGCGAAGTTGCAGCTATGGCGAACTTTTAATCTAAACAAAACCCAAAGTCTAAACGACGCCCTAAGGGCTGTATATATGGAGGAAGAGGAGGGAATTTCGTGGCCCTTGAGGGAGGGGTCCGAAACCAACCCTAACTCTTGTTTCCCCACACACAAGGACTCTAAAAATAGCCTATACTTAAATATTTCGAAATTACATGGGCCTGGCCAAATAATAAGGTGACGTAGCACCTAGAATAGCCTATGGACGAATATTATGAAGTGGCATCTTGTATATTTCGTCCATGGCTTCATGCACTCATTATGGGGGCCTCAAAGTCCTGAAATCATCACTTGTAACTCCGTTCTTGTTCCCCTCGCGCATGCCATCATCTCCATGCTTGGTCTTGCTCCAGTGTTAATCCCTCTTATCCATGACAGCCCCTTCATTTGTAAGCAAAACGAATGTATCCAATTTAGGCAGCATCATATTCTCATGAACATTAGAATCATTACCAAGAAACGAAAGTACCTGATAATTTAATTGGCGTGCGCGAGCTCTAGTAATTGGTCCAATATGTATAGCAGCATGGGTTGTGGGTGTAACAATGTTATTGATGTCCTCATCATCCTCCCCTTCTTGAAATGAAGTCGTCCTCGACGGAAGCTCATCTTCCTCACCCAAATAAGGCTTCAAATCTGCAATGTTAAAAGTGGGACTAACCCCAAAATCTGCAGGCAACTCAAGTTTATATGCATTATCATTTATTTTCTCTAACATCTTAAAAGGGCCATCAGCACGCGGCATTAGCTTTGATTTGTGCAAATTAGGAAATCTATCCTTACGCAAATGTAACCAAACAAGATCTCCAGGTGCAAACACAACATGTTTTCTACCCTTATCTCCAGCAAGTTTATATTTAGCATTCATACGCTCAATGTTTTCCTTAGTTAACTCATGCATTTTTAAAATCAATTTAGCACGTTCATTAGCATCAAAATTAACCTTCTCCGAAGATGGAAGAGGCAACAAATCAATAGGTGCACGAGGTCGGAAACCATACACAATTTCAAAAGGGCACATCTTAGTAGTAGAATGCAATGAACGATTATAAGCAAATTCAATATGAGGCAAGCATTCTTCCCACATTTTCCTATTATTCTTCAAAACAGCCCTAAGCATAGTAGACAATGTTCTATTGACTACTTCAGTTTGTCCATCAGTTTGGGGGTGACAAGTAGTACTAAAAAGCAGTTTAGTCCCCAACTTAGCCCATAAACATCTCCAAAAGTGGCTAAGAAATTTAGTATCACGATCTGAAACAATAGTATTTGGCACACCATGCAAGCAAATAATTTCATGAAAGAACAAAGCAGCAACATTAACAGCATCATCACTTTTATGACATGGTATAAAGTGTGCCATTTTCGAGAATCTATCCACGACAACAAATATGCTGTCCCTCCCCTTCTTTGTTCGAGGTAAACCTAAAACAAAGTCCATAGATATATCCTCCCAAGGAACACTTGGTACAGGCAAAGGTATATATAAACCATGAGGATTGAGTCGTGACATAGCTTTTTGACATGTAGTGCAGCGAGCAATAAAACACTCAACATCACGTCTCATCTTTGGCCAAAAGAAATGTGTAGCAAGTGTATCCTCCGTCTTCTTCATGCCAAGGTGTCCCATTAGTCCTCCTCCATGCGCCTCCTGCAACAACAAAAGACGAACGGAGCTAGCTGGAATGCATAACTTGTTAGCACGAAACACAAATCCATCATTAACGATGAACTTGTTCCAAGTTCTACCTTCTTTACAATTCTGCAATACATCTTTAAATTCAACATCATGCACATATTGATCTTTGATGGTCTCCAAACCAAATATTTTAAAGTCAAGTTGTGAAAGCATAGTATAACGACGAGACAATGCATCAGCAATAACATTTTATTTACCCTTCTTGTGTTTAATGACATAAGGGAAAGTCTCAATGAATTCAACCCATTTAGCATGTCTAAGGTTCAGTTTTGCTTGACTTTTAATGTGTTTCAAAGATTCATGATCAGAATGTATAACAAATTCTTTGGGCCATAAATAATGTTGCCATGTTTCTAAAGTTCGAACAAGAGCATATAATTCTTTATCATAAGTAGAATAGTTCAGACTAGGCCCACTCAATTTTTCAGAAAAGTATGCAACATGTTTGCCATCTTGTAACAACACACCTCCTAATCCAATTCCACTAGCATCACATTCAAGCTCAAAAGTCTTATTAAAATTAGGAAGTTGGAGTAAAGGAGCATGTGTCAACTTAATTTTCAATACCGTGAAGGATTCTTCCTGTGCGGTACCCCAAACAAAAGGCACATCCTTCTTCGTAAGCTCGTTGAGAGGTGCAGCAATGGTGCTAAAATCTCTCACAAAACGCCTATAGAAACCAGCGAGTCCAAGAAAACTCCGCACTTGTGTGACCGTTTTGGGCTGCGGCCAACTCTCAATAGCTTCATTCTTGGCTTTATCAACTTCAATTCCCTGTGGAGTAACAACATAGCCAAGAAAAGATACTCGGTCGGTGCAAAAGGTTCACTTCCCAAGGTTACCAAACAAACGTGCATCATTAGAGCAATAAAAACATCACGTAAATGTTCCAAATGTTCTTCCAAAGATTTGCTATAAATCAGTATATCATCAAAATAGACTACCGCAAATCGTCCAATGAAAGCACGTAAAACTTCGTTCATTAGTCCCATGAAAGTACTAGGCTCATTAGTTAACACAAAAGGCATGACTAACCACTCATATAAACCAAACTTAATTTTAAATGATGTTTTCCATTCATCTCCCAATTTCATACGAATTTGATGGTATCCACTACGCAAATCAACTTTGGAGAATATTGTAGAGTCACTCAATTCATCAAGCATATCATCTAGCCTAGGAATAGGATGACGATAATGAATAGTAATATTATTAATGCCTCTACAATCAACACACATACGTGACGTACCATCCTTTTTAGGCACTAGTATAATAGGAACAACACAAGGACTAAGAGATTCGCGTATATAACCTTTGTCGAGCAGCTCCTGAACTTGACGCATAATCTCCTTCGTCTCCTCTGGATTGGTACGGTATGGTGCACGGTTGGGTAGGGATGCACCAAGAATTAAGTCAATTTGATGCTTAATCCCTCGAATAGGTGGTAATCCCGGTGGCACGTCCTGTGGGAAGACGTTAGCGAACTCCTGCAAAATGTTAGTGACAGCAGGGGGCAAAGAGGAAGGCACGTCCTCGAATGAAAATATTGCCTCTTTGCACACAAAAGCATAGCAAACAGATTTGCTAAAATCTAGCTCATCAATATCAGATTTGGTGGCAAGTAAACATGCACTTTTCAATTTAATTTCAGAAGCAACACTAGATGGTTTATTATTAGGCTTCATTTGTTGCTCCAATTCTTTTGCCACAATCGGATTTTCACTCTAATTTTTCTCCTGTTTTGCTTTATTAGCTCTATGAATATCATCTTTCAAAATGGAATTAGGAGTCATAGGAAGCAAAGTAATATTTGTACCATGGTGTACGGAATTTTTAACAAATTGCCATGGTCTACCAAGTAATAAGGAACATGCTTGCATAGTTACCACATCACAATCAACATAATCAGCATATGTAGAGATACTAAAATGCACCTGAATAGTACGTGTTACCTTAACCTTGCCGCTGTTGTTGAACCATTGGATGTAGTAAGGATGTGGACGTGGTCTTGTGGTGAGAGATAGCTTCTCCACCATCGCCATGCTAGCCAAGTTGTTGCAGCTCCCTCCATCTATGATGACGCGAATAGAATGTTCCTTCACAACTTCCTTTGTATGGAACAAATTATGCCTCTGATTTTGCTCAGCTTGTGTAACCTGCACACCCAAAACACGTTGAGCAACTAAACATTCATACCTGTCAGCATCTTCTGCAGCCATGTATTGCGTCTCATGATCAGAATCATTTCCACTGTGTTCTTCATGTGTAATAAGAGCCAAAGTCTCCTCATCATAGTCACTAGCGGACTCATACCCACCATCCTCAGTAGCAATCATCACACGCTGAGATTTGCATTCTCTCGCAAAATGTCCTCTTCCCTTACAACGACGACAAATAATATCACTTGTGTGCCTTGTTGACGTCATGGAAGAAGAAGAGCTCTGTGCAGGCCCGGCAGGTGTGCTCTTGGCAGATAGTGGTGGTTGTGCCTGCTTTCTTGTATCACGGTTGGAGGTGGCACCTAAAGGAAGTTATGGTGCAGTGGAAGTACATGATGCACGTGGTGTCCATGATGAAGGTCGACCTGCAGAAAAGTTAGTTCGCGCCAATGCCTCTCGATCCTGCACTTCACGTTCAGCTTTACAAGCAAGATGGAATAAATGAGTGATATTATTATAATCCTTATACTGTAGAATGGTCTGAATCTCTCTATTTAATCCACCCATAAAACCTGCAAGCATAGCTTCATTCTCCTCAACAATACCACATCTAATCAAGCCAGTTTGTAATTCCTGATAATATTCTTCTACAGAATTTTTTCCTTGTCTTATGCACTGCAATTTTTGAAGTAATTCACGTTGATAATATGGTGGAACCCAACGAGTACGCATAGCAGTTTTCAAAGCAGCACAAGTAGCTGGAACAGGATATAATCTACAATGTTCAGACCACCAAACACATGCAAAGGTAGTGAAAGCACAAACAGCGGCAGGAACACGTCTCTCCTCAGGATATTGTAAACATGTAAATCGTTGTTTAGTTTCTAACTCCCAAGTAAGATATATATCAGGAACATTCTACCCTCAAATGGTGGAATATTCAATTTCAGTTTAGTGAGATGGTCATGATCTCGTACATGAGGGGGAGCCCTAACATTGCCATTATTTGCATGTGGATGACATGGTGGTTGTGGTGCAGGTGGTTGCACGTAATTCTGATTTTGATCAACTTCATCCTTGTAATGTCCCACATAATCATCCTCCTCCGCATCAGCAGCTGGAGCCACAGAAGTATCAACAGCAGGACCAACAGTTTGGCCAAGCGCAAGAAGGACACGGCTTGCTCGACGGAGGGCTATTTCTCGACGTGGAGGTAGTCGTCGTCGTTGTCGTCGTTGTTGTTGTTGTTGTTGTTGTTGTTGTTGTTGTTGTTATTGTAGGGGTGCATTAGGTGCAGCCGGTGGTGGTGGTGGAAGACGTGCGAGCAATTCATTAAACTTGTTATCGAGCTTTGTTTCGAACGTCTTTTCCAAGCCATCTATCTTCTCCATGGCCTCTTCAAATTTGTTTAGCACATCTTGCACCTGTCCACTCATCATTTGCTGAAATTTACCATGCAACTCATTATTCGTCATGTTCTCCCAGTCAGTCTCGTCGGCTTGTGATCCTGGCATGGTTAGCAGCAATAGAAACACACAAGAATATGATCCTACAGACTACTAACAAGAGGTGGTGGTGGGTGTCACAAATCCGTCAAGCAAATCTCAAATTCTTACAGTTCTTACCCAGCAGCAAAGCGGTGATCGGCAACCGTTGTAGTCAAAACTCTCAAAGCTTGGATAGAGCAATTACTGTGGAGAGTCAAACGCACGACGAGATGTATGTGGAGCTGGGAAGGCTTATAATATGGTAGCAAAAGGGTCAGCAATAATCAATTCAGAGATGCAAAGTTGAATAAGCGCTCAACGACGCAGATCTTGTGCTGGTCCTAGGCTAGACCATGCTAGAGACGCGAGCCTAGAACACTAACAAAATCACGGCGCTGCACGTAAACAAGGGAAAAGCACACGTTGGAAATTTTTTTCGCTCTGTTATTTTTGCGCTCTTTTTTTTGCGCTCCTCTTTTTTTTTGCGAAAAATCACTGTAATGGAGAGTGTCTCAAAACTCTTCCCAGGTCAAACTGACAGGATGGGCACGAAAAATATTTTTTGACTTTTTTTCGGAAATCAGGGCAGCGACGACGAAAAAGTGTGACAAAAAATCACTATGATGGCACGTGGCTCAAAAGATTCAGAAAAGCCTAAAAATAGGATAAGGAAAAAAATTCAGCTGCCAATTTTTTTTTCCGAGACCTACTCAGGCAAGGAAACACGAATCGGAAATTAAACAGACCTCGAAAACAAACCTACTATGAAAGTGGTAGGATATGGCAGCGGTGCTGGTATATGGATACAGATTGGTGGTGGATATATGGTGGTAGGATATGGCAGCGGTGCTGGTATATGGATACAGATTGGTGGTGGCATATGGATACAGATTGGTGGTGGTATTTGGATATGGATCGGCGGCGAATAAGCGGCGGTTGTAGATGGCAGGGGAGATGATGATGGTGCGGCGGCAGCGTGACAACTTATGACCAGAACTCGAAACTCTAAAAGACTAGACTCTAAGACCAGCAACTAGACACGATGATGCAACCGCAAATTCAACAAAGCAAAATACTGAAAATACTATGTGATACGTCTCCGTCGTATCAGTAATTTTTTATTGTTCCATGCCAATATTATTCAACTTTTATATACTTTTGGCAACTTTTTATACTATTTTTGGGACTAACATATTAATCCGATTGCCCAGTGCAGTTCTCATCATTGCATGTTTTTGTTTCGCAGAAACCCAATATCAAACGGAGTCCAAAGCGGGATAAAACGGACGGAGAATTATTTTGGAATATTTATGATTTTCTGGAGGAAGAATCAACGCGAAACGGTGTCCGGGGTGGCCACGAGACAGGGGGGCGCGCCCTCACCCCCTGGGCGCGGCCTGGGCTCTCGTGGGCCACCCATAAGGCGGTTGACGCTCTTATTTTGCTGCAAGAAAGCTAATTTTCGAAAAAAAAATTACGGCGAAGGTTTCAGGCCAATCGGAGTTACGGATCTCCATATATACACGAAACGGTGAAACAAAACCGGGAGAGAACGCAGAAACAGAGAGATAGATCCAATATCGGAGGGGCTCTCGCCCCCCCCCCCCCACGCCATGGGAGCCAAGGACAAGAGGGGAAACCCTTCTCCCATCTAGGGAGGAGGTCAAGGAAAAAGAAGAAGGGGGCCTCTCTCCCCCTTGCTTCCGGTGGCGCCGGAGCGCTGCCGGGGGCCATCATCATCACCGCAATATTCGCCAACACCACCGTCATCTTCACCAACATCTCCATCACCTTCCCCCTTCTATATTCAGCGGTCCACTCTCCCACAACCCGTTGTACCCTCTACTTGAACATGGTGCTTTATGCTTCATATTATTATCCAATGATGTGTTGCCATCCTATGATGTCTGAGTAGATTTCTATTGTCCTATCGGTGATTGATGAATTGCTAAGATTGGTTTGAGTTGCATGTTTTATTATTGGTGCTATCCTATTGTGCTCTCCGTGTCGCGCAAACGTAGGGATTCCTGCTGTAGGGTTTGCAATATGTTTATGATTTTCTTATGGTGGGTTGCGTGAGTGACTGAAACACAAACCTGAGTAAGTAGGTTGTTTGCGTATGGGATAAAAGGGGACATGATACTTTAATGCTATGGTTGGGTTTTACCTTAATGAATCTTTAGTAGTTGCGGATGCTTGCTAGAGTTCCAATGATAAGTGCATAGAATTCCAAGTAAGGGATGATACGTTAGCTTATGCCTCTCCCTCAAATATAATTGCAATAGTGATTACCGTTCTAGTAACGTAATCAATTGCTTAGGGGCAATTTGACAACTCCTACCACCACTTTTCCACACTCTCTATATTTACTTTAGTTGTTTCTTTAGCTAAACAGCCCCTAGTTTTTATTTACGCATTCTTTTATTTTCTTGCTAGCCTATCCTATCACACCTACAAAGTACTTCTAGTTTCCTACTTGTTCTAGGTAAAGCGAACGTCAAGCGTACGTAGAGTTGTATCGGTGGTCGATAGAACTTTAGGGAATATTTGTTCTACCTTTAGCTCCTCGTTGGGTTCGACACTCTTACTTATCGAAAACGGTTGCGATCCCCTATACTTGTGGGTTATCAAGACCTTTTTCTGGCGCCGTTGCCGAGGAGTCATGGCGTGGGGTGAATATTCTCGTGTGTGCTTGTTTGCTTTATCACTAAGTAATTTTTATTTGCTATTCTAGTTTGTTCTCTATCTTTAGTTATGTATATGGAACACAAAATACCAAAAAAATTAGCTGTACTTGCTACTCATGAGGATGGGGTAACTCCTAAAACCCTCGATTCTCATTATGCGAAATATATTGTGTACTACTTTGATAATCCGGAGAAAACCCCATTCAACTTTATAATGGGAGACACGTTGGATCAACGTGAATACTTTAGGGATTATCGCTCGACACAAAAAGGGAAACTATTATGGGATCAATTTATTATTTTGCGTTGGTATGCTCGTCAACTATGTGTGATGCATGACTATACTTATTTCTCTAGGGTGGAGGATCCACACCTTCCCTTTTCATGCAAATTCAATGATAATGAAACCTTGGCTTCTTATGCTAATGGTAGATATGACTACTATGATGTGGAACAAATAGAAGAATTTGTTGCTTTTATGGGTGCCTATGAGATTGAATCTATGTTTAAAGTGTTTGATGATTTTGATGATGCAGTTTGTAGGCCTGAAAATCTTGCTATACTTAGATATTGCTATGAAAATTATGAATACAATTACTATATTAATGCTTTTATGAAGAAAGTCTCCGCTGTCCAAGAAGAGATTAATATTTTGCAGGAAGCTATGGAAGAAGAAATTGATGAAACAGTGAGCTCATTGGATGAAAAAGATGATGAGGAGAGTGAAGAACAAAAGGAGGAAGAGCGGATTAGCTATCCGTGCCCACCTTGTAATGAGAATAACCCTCCAACTCATACATTTTTAATTCCCCTTCGTGCTTACCGAAGGATGATTGCTATGATGATTGCTATGATCCCTTGAATTTGTTTGGAATATCCCTTTTTGATGATGCTTGCTATGCCTGTGGCCAAGATGCCAATATGAATTATGCTTATGGAGAAGAACTTGCTATAGTTCCTTATGCTAAACATGAAATTGTTGCTATTGCACCCACGCATGATAGTCCTATTATCTTTTTGAATTCTCCAAACTACACTATATCGGAGAAGTTTGTGCTTATTAAGGATTATATTGATGGGTTGCCTTTTACCATTGCACATGATGATTTTGATGAATATAATATGCATGTGCTTGCTGCTCCTACTTGCAATTATTATGACAGAGGAACTCTATCTCCACCTCTCTATGTTTCCAATATGATAAAATTGCAAGAAACTACTTATACTATGCATTGGCCTTCACTATGTGTGCATGAATTGTTCTTTTATGACATGCCGATGCATAGGAAGAGAGTTAGACTTCGTTTTTGCATGATATATGTTACTTTGTGCTCACTACTAAATTACAAATTATTGTCAATTAAAATTGGCTTTGATATACCTTGGGATCCGGGTGGATCCATTACTTGAGCACTATATGCCTAGCTTAATGGCTTTAAAGAAAGCGCTGCCATGGAGACAACCGGAAGTTTTAGAGAGTCATTTATTTCTGTTGAGTGCTTTTATATAGTTTAAAAACAAAAAAAATAAACAGGGGTGTCGGTGTCAAAACCGACGGATCTCGGGTAGGGGGGCCCGATCTGTGCGTCAAGGCTGATGGTAAAAGGAAGCAAGGGACGCAGATGTTTACCTAGGTTCGGGCCCTCTCGATGGAGGTAAAACCCTACTTCCTGCTTGATTAATATTGATGATATGGGTAGTACAAGAGTAGATCTACCACGAGATCGTAGAGGCTAAACCCTAAGAGCTAGCCTGTCACGCCCAAGATGCGACCCTATCCAAAAGGAACTCGAAGGTCCCACCAAGGATAGAAGCGCATCTTGAAGACGCTTTTGCAAGGTGGATATCATTACATCAACATTACATAATAGATGGGGATACATACATAAGGCACAAATTCCACAAGAATACATCAACATCATGTACAAGACCAACATCCGACTACGGATGAAACATAAACAGAAGCTCAAACGACATCCACCTGCTAGCCAGGCTGCCGACCGGAACCTATCCCCGATCAAGAAGAAGCGAAGAAGAACTCCAAAACAAGCAAACATCGCTCTCACGTCATGATCATCGGAAACCTGTACCTGCAACTGGTGGTGTAGTAATCTGTGAGCCACGAGGACTCAGCAATCCCATTACCATGGGTATCAAGACTAGCAAAGCTTAAAGGGAAAGGAAGGGGTAAAGTGGTGAGGTTGCAGCAGCGGCTAAGCATATATGGTGGCTAACCAACGCAAATAAGAGCGAGAAGAGAAACAAAGGAACGGTCGTCAACTAGTAATGATCAAGAAGTGATCCTGAACTCCTACTTACGTCAGACATAACCCAGAAACCGTGTTCTCCTCTCGATCAACCCCGAAAAGAGACACTCACGGTTACGGACACGGTTGGTCTATTTTAGAAGAGTTTGCTTCAAGTTTACTACAACCGGATATTAACAAATTCCCATCTGCCACATAACCGCGGGCACGGCTCTCGAAAGTTTATACCCTACAGGGGTGTCCCAACTTAGCCCATGATAATCTCTCGCGATCAACGAAGTATATTCCTTCTCCCCGGGAAGACCCGATCAGTCTCGGAATCCCGACTACAAGACATTTCGACAGCAATAAAACAAGACCAGCAAAGCCGCCCGATGCGCCGACAATCCCGATAGGAGCTGCACATATCTCGTTCTCAGGGCAACACCGGATGAGACTAGCGACGAGTAAAACCAGCCCTCAGGTTGCCTCAAGGTGGCCCTTGAGTAGCTCGGTTCGGACCAGCACTTAGAGAAGCAAGCGCCCGGGGGGGCTAAATAAAGATGACCCTTGGGTTAATTACTCCCAAGGGAAAGTAGGTGTTGGTGAGGCAAATGGTAAAACCAAGGATGGGCCTTGCTGGAGGAGTCTTATTCAAAGCGAACTGTCAAGGGGGTCCCATAAATCACCCGACCGCGTTAGGGACGCAAAATCCGGGAACATAATACCGATATGACGGAAACTAGGGCGGCAAGAGTGGAACAAAACACTAGGCATAAGGCCGAGACTTCCACCCTTTACCAAGTATATAGATGCATTAATAATATAAGATATATTGTGATATCCCAACAAGTAAACATGTTCCAACAAGGAACAACATCTCTATGTTCCAACAAGGAACAAACTTCATCTTCACCTGCAACTAACAACGCTATAAGAGGGGCTGAGCAAAGCGGTAACATAGCCAAACAATGGTTTGCTGGGAAGGGTGCAAAAGGTTAGAGGCTGACATGGCAATTTGGGAGGCTTGAGGAACAAGTGATAGGTAGCGCAGCATAGCGATAGAACGCAGCAACTAGCATAGCAATGATAGTAGTGAGATCCAGGGTAGTGGTCATCTTGCCTGAAATCCCGCAAGGAAGAAGAACGAGTCCATGAAGAAGATGAAGCCACGAAGATGAACCAAGCGTAGACGAACGAATCCTCACGAACGCAACAAAACAGGAACTAACAAGAAGAAGCACACAACATAGTAAACACACCACACATGAGCAAGGCATGATGCACAACAAGCATGATGCATGACAAGACTACATGAAGCTACTCATGGCAAGAGATGATGCAAACAAGAGCAACACATCAAGGCAAGTTTAAATGAGGCCGGGAACAACATATAACAATTCCGGTAAGTCCTGATATGCAAATTTCGAAATTGGTCCAGATCTGAATAAACCTTATGTTCAAGTTGTTAAACAGCAAGTTAATATGCACCACAATGATCTACATGAAAATATAGTCAAGTTACATATAAAGTTCATTAGATTCGGAGCTACGGCCTAGAAGATATGAGCAAAACAAGGTAAACATGGCATTGATGCAAAATGCATACAAACATCAAGCAAACACCTCAAAACAAGGATGCAACATGATAATATGAAGCTACATGCAAAATCAAGCAAGTTTCATATAGAGCACACTCAAAACGGAGCAATGGTTCAACACATACACACTATACAAGTCATGACAACAATCTGTCCAAAACAGCAACTAGGCATATTGCAAGCATCAAAACACTATGCTACAGCATCTCAACGTAATAACAAAAGGCATGGGCATGATGTACAGGTAAAGCATGACAAAACATGAACACTGAGCTATCTCCAGAAATCACTAGAACATGCTCAAAATGACATGGCAAGATTGCAAATAATAACAGTTTAGACTTTAGCGAAATAACATCAAAGTTGCAATGTTTAGAGCTATTAAACAACATGTTACAGGAACTTATCATGGCAAAGAAAGGCATGGCATGAATCTACTAATTGCATATAACAAAAGTCCTTTACTGACCATGAGCCTAAAGGGCACATAAAATATGATGGCACCCATGTAAACATGGAAAGTTATATTACAAATTTAAACATGGCAGGAACAACGATAAGTAGGCATGTTGGTGAGCTTGAACCACTCACCACAGAGCAAAAAATGGCATTGCAAGGCAACTCACAGTAAGAATACATGTTTATGAAGCTAAGCATGGCAATAGCAAGTTCATAGAGTGTATGGATCACTAACAACAACCTTGGCAAAATTGAATAATATGTAAACAATCTGCCAGGAAACATTTTATAGCAAAAGTAGAGCTCGATTGACTCAAGCTATGGCACTCCATAATTGCAAACAAGGGCAAGGATGGATAGAGAATAACCATATGTTCAAAACATCCTTACTGAAGTATCTCAAATAAGCATGGATTTCTCGGTAGCATCAAGTTTACATGGCATAAAAATATTAGCAGAACAGGGGCTGAAATCAGCAACATCATGAAGCCTAGTTCGCATGCTTGTGCTAGTCACCACAGAGATCACAAAAATACATGGCATACACCCCTGTAAAGATGGCATGGCATAGTACAAAACACATGTAGGACTCAAGTTCATAGGATGCACACATCAATCATGGCAAAAATGACAAAAGTGCATGTTCTGATAAGAATCTGAAACTAACATCACATAGCCCTCTTCCAACAGCATTTCGGGCATCACGATGAGCTCAAATGTACATGATGCAATGAGATGAAATAATGTACTCATCGAGGCGAACAATTTGACATATTACACACACGAAACAGAGCTACGGATGCAGAGATATGATGCGATGAAAATGCATGATAATTCACAGATAATCGGGACTTAGCAGAATTTGGAGGGGGGGAAAGTCAACCTCATGGCACCGACTTCGAGGCGGCCGGAGTCTCGCCGGAGTTGGGGAGGAGGAGGCCTGAGGCGATGGAGCTCGCCGCGCGGGGGCGCGGATCCGGCGAGGTCGCACCGAGGTCGCTGCTCAGCGCTGGAGGAGCGGACGGGCGGCGGCCGGCGAGGACGCGGCGGGCGGCGGGTCGACGGGAGAGCCGGGCGGCGGCGCCTGGCCGAGGCAGGGACAAGCAGGCGGCGGGCGGCGAGGGCGCCAGCAGGCGGCGGACGGAGCTGGGAGCTGGGCGGCAGGGCTCGGCGCGCCCCGGCGGAGGCGCCGAGGTCCGCGCGCGGGCGGGCGGCGAGGTGAGCCGGCCGGCGGCGGCGCCGGCACGGAGGCGGCACCGGCGGGCTCAGCTCGGGCCCCGCGTCCAGCGGCGGTGGAGGCGGCGAACGCCACGTGGCGGGCTGCCATTGGCGCTGGGCAGCGGCGCAGGACGTCCGGCGGGCACCGGACATGTCCGGAGGCGGTGGACGTGTCCGTCGGCGGCGGGAGGAAGAGGACTAGGGTTCATCTGCGCGAAAAATCCGGGAGAGGCACATATTTATAGATAGAGGGAGCTAGGAGAGTCCAAATGAGGTGCGGTTTTCGCCCACACGATCGTGATCGAACGGCCGAGAGCATAGAGGAGAGTTTGCTGGGTTTTGGGCCACTTTGAAAGGGGTGTTGGGCTGCAAAGCGAAGGAGGCTTTTGCGGTTACCCGGTTAACCGTTGGAGTATCAAACGACCTCCAAATGATCCGAAACTTGACAGGCGGTCGGCCGGTGCTATACCAAGGCCTCTTGACAAACCTCGGGCCATTCCGAGAAAGTTTAACACCCGCACACGAAAAGAGGCAAAAGGGGGCGCCGGGAGACATAGGAGTGCCGGATTGCAAAACGGACAACGGGGAAAATGCTCGGATGCATGAGACGAACACGTATGCAAAATGAAATACACATGATGACATGATATGAAATGCAGATGATGACGTGGCAAAGTGCAACACGCAAAAAAATGACATGGCAACACCGACGAATAACTGAAGGACACCTGGCGCATCGAATCCGGGGCGTTACATAGCCTATGATGGTATGATTGTAATTGTGATCGGCCTTCTAAGGACCAACCTCTCCGGTTTATATAGACATCGGAGAGGGCTAGGGTTTACATGGAGTCGGTTACAAGGAAGGAAATATAATATCCGGATCGCCAAGCTTGCCTTCCACGCCAAGGAAAGTCCCATCCGGACACGGGCTGATGTCTTGAGTCTTGTATCTTCACGCTTCAATAGTCCCGACGTTGTACACAGTCCGGCTGTCCGGATACCCCCTAATCCAGGACTGCCTCAGTAGCCCCTGAACCAGGCTTCAATGACGATGAGTCCGGCGCACAGTATTGTCTTCGACATTGCAGGGCGGGTTCCTCCTACGAATACTCCAAAGTGGTCATCGAACACCTAGACCGTGTCCGGATCTGCAAGATGATCTTCATATGGTATAGATCTGATTTGCTAGCAATCTTCGTGCGTCATGCCCTTGCATCGGGACTCGGTCCAACGCGAACCGACGTTTCCTGCCCCACAACGACTCGCATTGCGAGGCAGTTTTATTGGCATGTCCCGTCGAGGCAGAGATCGTGTTCCTCTTATTACGGCATTTTCCGTCAATATGAGCACGCGTGACCCCACGGCGGCTGTTGGTATCACCCGTGTGTTTTTCAGATAAGCCTCAAACGGTCACACCGGGGACTCTTGATATTCACCCTCTTTATAAAGGGGTCGAGACCTATGCCTCTTTCTTCACCTTCATCGCTCCTTCTCGCACCTCGAGTTCTAACACCCAAAACCTAAGCTCCACCCCTCCGGAATCCTCCAATATGTCCGGATCTGACCCTCAAGGCCGGTGGGTGGCCTCCTCGATTGAAGAGAAGGACATTGCAAAGCTTAGGGAGGTCGGATACCTGACCGCAGATATCCCGCATAGGCTCCCTGCTCCAGGGCAGGTCATCCCTACGCCGGAGCCCAATGAGTGTGTCGTCTTCGTCCCACACTTCCTCCGCGGTCTGGGTTTCACCCTCGATCCCTTCGTGAGGGGGCTCATGTTCCATTATGGGTTGGATTTTCACGATATGGCTCCTGACGCGATCCTCCACATCTCGTTATTTATTATCGTGTGCGAGGCTTTTCTCCATATCACCCCACACTTCGGCTTATGGCTCAAGACCTTCAATGTGACGCCGTAGATGATCGAGGGGCGACATGTGGAGTGCGGAGTTGTCGTAATAAGAAGGAACGGTGATGCCCCGTGGCCAGAGGGTTCTTTCCCAGAAGTATCCGATGTATGGCAGCGGAGATGGTTCTATGTCACGGCTCCCAGAGGCACAAAGTGGGCGGCTGCAACCGAGTTTTGTTCGGGCCCTCCGTCGCAGCTGGCGTCTTGGACATACGTAGGGCGGAATTGGGGACCCGCTGGTGATATACCAGTTCTACAGAATCGCATCCGGGAGCTTATTTCAAGGTATATTAATCTTGTCAGCATAATGCAAGTGATGTTGATCCGGCGGATGTTGCCATGCCAACGCCGGCCTCTCCGGATGTGGGAGTTCAATCCGGAGGGTCCGCGGACCGTCAAGCACTTCTTCGTCCTAAATCTCAAAGAGATGTGCAAATTATTCTTCGGATGGAAAGTAAAGTTTCCGGACACCACCGAGGATGCGGGCCTAAGCTGCCATCACCTAGATACCAAAGTAAGTAAACTTGATACCGGACACCATGTTTTGTATCTATTATGATTGTTTATTCTGAAAATCATCCGCGTCCAAGAATGGCTCAGCAAGGCGGAGAGAATTAGGTGTCCGGCGCCACTTCCCGAAGGCTCGCCCGCCCCCACCATGGACAAGATACTTGACCGAGTATTCAGCAGGATGCCCTCGGGGAAAGACAAGGGGAAGGACGAAGAATCCGAACCCCACACACTATGCATCCAAACCGGGGTAATTGTCACCTCCCCTAAGGAGGATAATCGGGAATGGGAGGCTAAGGCCTCCTCCCCGCGCGGGAAGAAGAGGGCCTCCTCCGAAGACTCAGAGACGGAGATGCCCAAACCCGGGAAAACATAACACCAGGGGGCTCTACACCAACGGGCACCCTCACCGCATCGTGCCCAACAACGGGCTAGCCCTCCACCGAGCTGTAAGTTCATTTTTAATTCGAAGGTACTGCGTTCCTCCTAGATCAATAACCAGGATTCGTCTTTCGCAGTTCGGCTAGCAGCCCCTCTCAACGGAGTTCGTCTTCAGGGGACCTTCCTCCGGAGATGATGGAGAGCGAGACCCCACCTACTTCTCCGGCTCGCGAAGCAGGCGACACCGAAGTGTTGTCAGGAGGAGTCCGGATCTGCCGAAGACGGAGGCCAACGCGTTAGCCGCCCTGAGCTCGGAGCATTTGGCTCCCGTGAGGGGCGATGGGAAGGGTCCGACACAGCTCGATGTCCGGCCGGACATACTGACGGGCCTATTGGAGCAGGTTGCGCTCTCGGAGGAGGGTCGCTCATTAATGAGCGCGGTGCTCCAGAAGATTTCGTCCGCTACAAGCGGTTTGAATGAAGCATTTGCAAGTCTGCTCAGAGGCTTTGAGGTATGTAGTGAAGAATACACTGTTTTTGGCTGTGTGGTACGCGCTAGGTGTGCTCCATATAGATAGTAGCCCCTGAGACACTGGTTGCCCGCCCTAGGGGGCAAACGGAGGATCATAAATCAATGATTGTGCTATAAATGTGTGTAGGTACCCGTGAGTCCGGCCGCTGACCAGTCCGTGGAAGTTTCCGATCTGGCCAGGCAGATTCGATCGATTGATGCCGATATCACGCTGGTGAACGAGCGGCTGGACAAGTCACAAGGTATGTGCTCTGCCTTCCTTTGTATAGGAAAATATGGGGGCGGCATGATATTAATGTGATATGTTCGGACTGCAGATGGTGCTGCTGCCGTGGAGGCCCTGAGGGTAGAACTTGTCCAAGCCAAGGAACAAGCTCGGGTTAGCAATGCGGCTGCCCTAAAGGCGGCCGAAGAATTGAGAGCCGAACAGGCTGCTCATCGCCGAAGCGAGGAAAAGATAGCCGAAATGGCTGTTGAGTTGAAAAATGCCGCTGACCGGTATGAGCTCCTCAAAAAGGAGCAGAAGGATAGCTTAGCCGAGCTGGACAAGGCACGCAATGTCACCAAGGAAATACGGACCGAGCTCAGGGGTGCGCGGGAGGAGCTTCAACAAGACGGTAAAATCATGGCTGGAGGTTCCTACTTGCTGCGGACGAAGTTTTTTGATCCGAAGTACGCTCCCCTGGATGGGCGCTGGATTCCTGCAGACGCGTATGAGGATTCGGCGAAGAGTATGGCTGACGCTGTCGAGTTCTTCGAGGGTCAGAGTGATAAGGAGGTAGAGAAGCTATTCTGGATGCAATTCAATGCTCCCACTCGCACGCTGCCGTTAAATGATAAGATGGCTGCTGTAGCGGAGCTTCACAGGTTGTCCGGTCTTGCAATGCGGTCTGTGATAGACCATCTTTGGCCGGAAGGGCCCAAGCCGGACAGTTACTTTGGCTTGGTGCAGCAGTTCCTTCCGGCCGTGACTCGGATCGACGCTATGAGGAGATCGGCGTGTATAGAGGGTGCATGGATGGATCTGGCCCGTGTTAAAGCCTATTGGACGGATATGGAGGCCAATATTATAGCGACCCAAGATCCGGCGGGGGGCCAGTATCCGGCTGAGCACTACTTGGCGCAGGTCACGGAAAGTGCCCGCCTAATAGAGGCGCAAGGCTCGAAGAATGTCTTATTCGAGTGATGAGTAGAATTATTGTAAAAAACAATGTTAGTTTGGTTATAAGGCTATATTTATACTTTTTGCCCGAAAGTATTATTGTGTCCCCTGTGTGGCCGTTTACATATAAATATATGAATGTTTAATCCGAAAGATAGCAGTCGTTGGCTTCATCCCCCACGCAGGCAATGCGGGGGTGTTTTCAAAAAATATGCTTAATCATGCTTGATCCAACGTCTTGGTCCATGAAGGAGGTGATCGCACGTCGAACTAGGCAACCGGACTATATAGCTGTAACACTTTTGCTTAGCCATGGGAGTCTAATGTTGGGGCTACTATGTAGCCCTTGGTACCTTCGCGTGCATCCGAATACGGGCGCGTGTGTACATGACCGGGAAACGGTCCTTCGTTAATCCGGAGGGATCCTAAAGATTCCGATAAGTCTTCGAGTGGTTGAACAATCTCTTGTTGTATCATGATAGTCAGTTTTCGGCTTTCTCTACTGAGATGCTCGTCCGGAATAACAAGGGCACAATCGCAGTAGTTCTCCTTTGGCCACCTTAGCCGATAGTAACGGAACGTAAGGCGGCAAACCCAGGAGCCGGGCATACCCAACATTTGACCAAAGACATGACTCGGAGCTGCTGCATATAAGGCCAAACTCGTAACGCCGAACACTCCGAGGGTATTCGGACTTTACGATAGTCGATGGGCTCAAGAATGCCCATTCGTTATAAACCATGTTTTTCCAGGTGCGTGCACTACAAAAAAACACTTCTGTGATGATACGTGTTTGTCACAGTAGGTCGCGTTTTTTGTCACGCATGTACATCCATGACAAATTTATGACAGAATCAAGATAGTCATACCTGTGCTGTCGTAGTTGTGTTCCATAACATTACCAAAATTATCATCACGGAAGTGTCCACTTCCATGACGATAAATCGCGCGTCACAGAAATGCTTTCGTCAAGGGTGACCGACACGTGGCATCCACCGTAACGGAACGCCGTTAAGCTATCGGGTCAGTTTTTGGATCCGATAACCCGTTAACAACCCCGGCCAATGGGGATTTTCCACATGTAAAATCATCATTGGAAGGAGGAAACACGTGTCGGCTCATCGTTGGGACAAATGTCATCCACTCATTGGACAGAAGGCGCCTATGATACGTCGACACGTGGCACGGCCAATCAAGTTTAAATGGTCCGGCCCAACTAAAGGCCCACAAGATTTGGCGGCCTATAATGGGCCGGCACAGTTAAAGGCCCACGAGATTTTGCGGACTATAATGGGCTGGCCCAGCTAAAGGCCCACAAGATTTCATGGGCCATAATAGGCCGGCCCAGGTAAAGGCCCACAAGATTTTTGTGTGCGATAATGGGCCAGCCCAGGTAAAGGCCCACAAATTTCTTGCGGATCACAATGGGCCGGCCCAGCTAAAGGCCCATGAGATTTCGCCGACATTAATGGGCCGGCCCAGCTGTAGGCCCACAAGATTTTGAGGACCCTAGTAGGCCGGCCCATTAACTGGCTGCCATGTTTTGGGCTAAATGCCGGCCCATAATTGATCCGGTCCATTAATGGTCTGCCACGATCCAGGCCTAGTAATGGCCCATATAAGATCCAGCCCGTTAAATGCCTCCCACTTTTTCGGCCAAATCACGGCCCAGATCAGGTACGGCCCTTTAAGAAGCTTTGGGCTCAATTATGGCCCATATCAGATTCGGCCCGTTGACTGGACGCTATGCTTTTGGGCCCACTTGCTAAAGGCCAAATTAGTAATTCGGCCTGATATTAGTTTTGGCCTGTTAAGGGCCCATTTAACATTTCGGCCCTATATTAATTTCGGCCTGTTAAAAGCCCGTCATATAGTTGGGACTAACTATGGCCGGTTTGCATCCGCCTGCCGCATGACCGATATCCGATTGGGCCAAACAAGGACCGAGACAACTTTGGCCTGTTAAAAGCCCGTGAATTGATTCGCACAATCATGGTCCGGGTCCATTTCAGCTGCCGCCGCCCGTGAGCTATTCGGCACGCGTTCGTGCCCACCTACTTCTCAGCCTCCTAAAGCCCATTGAGTTTTCTTGCGAAAAGAGGGCCGGGGGTTACTCGGCCTATTAAAGGCTCGAATCTACTAGTGGGGCAGTTTGACGGGGCCCATGATGCGGACCATACATCGTGATTGCATGATGGCCCGATTATGTACCGTAATTTTACGCTTTGGCCGGTTTACTGCGAAAACAGGATATATATACAGTAAAATAACTGCAGCATCGTGAATAAGAAAAAACCTAGACTATACAATAAAGAAATTATGACATATTACATCCAGTGGGCATCAAAGTTCGCCACTATGATAATAAAGCACAAGCAGACAAGAGATTACATACACTGGGCATCAAAGATCGCCACCGATTGCAAATAAACACGCCGACAAAATAATATACAAAACCGCAGCACTTCAATAGAGTTCAATAAAGGTTAGCCTCTTTGGGAGCTGCAGCGCAAGCAGTGAGCAAGATGATGAGACTGTGCTTGTTCAACACTTATATCTTCCTCACTCGAAAGATAAACAAGCGAGCAGATCACAGTGTTTTGCACATAAAAGTATCAGTCTTGACAATTCATCATATTTCTTACTGACGAATAAAGTGACACAGTTTAAAATTTCATTAACACAATATGGTATTGCTCAGGTCAAGACATGGCAGGAATTGACATTGTGAAGGAGTTGGCAGCTTCACGACACCACTGGATTACAGATCAAGAACTCATAAGTATCAATGGTTAGTGTGCTGTCAATTTAACCCATTTCAGATTGGCAAATAAAGCGGCGGTTTAAATAATAGTAGAATGATATGACATTCTTCATAGTTAAGACATTGCAGAATATGACATTGTGTTGTAGTGGGTAGGTTCACCACACCACTGGACTACGGATGAATAACAAAAGCATACATGCAGTGCAAAAGAAGATCACTTGCTCTGTATAGTTTAATTTACATGGTATGAAGAAGGAACTTGGTTGTACAACTGAAAACTTAAATTGAGAAGGACAAACTTTTGTTTATGAACTACATAATAAACTTTAAACATGCAATTTGATGCAAACACCAAAAATAAACAGTTGTTGCAGTCATGCCTAACCAAATATACACAACAAAGTTTGAAGGCTTGAGAAGGACAAACTTACATTACTGGTGAAGACAGGCTCTATAAAGCCCTTGTCCATGCTGATGGGGGGGCAATTCAAGAAGTTTAGCACAAAATGTTCTTCATAAGCATTGCCTTTATTCTACATTTTGTTAAGAGTAAATATAGATGTGATAATATACGAAAAAATGGAGAATATTTAAGATAAGATGAAGAGTGATGCTACATAACCAAGTAGCTATAAATGTATGTGCAGCGATACAGGCAAAAGGCACGGCCAAGAGCAATGCAAAGCTAAACTTATTCAGTACCAACCTTATGGTAAGAGTAAATATAGATCTGATGTGTAGAAAATGGAGGGCAAAGGAAAATAAGCTGCAGAGTGATGGTACATGAACAACTACCTGTCAATATAAGTACACTGATTAAGGACATATGTACTTACAAGAACAATGCAGAGCTAAAAAAATTCATTGGCATTGGATATATTCTACACTAATGTAACCATTCATACAGATCAGATAATTTGGAGCGAACAATTGATAAGCAAGCTATCATGAATACTGTTGTCACATAATGAACCAGGTATGTATGCAAGTACAGTGATACAGGACAACAGGTACTAACAAGAGCAAAGCAGCGGGCAGCATATTTGCGATATCCTGTCGTTCTTTTCAAACCGGAATTCTTCTTTGATTTCATAAGGCACATGCGGAAAAGTAGAAGTTCAAATTGTCATGGGATTTCATAGACAGTACCTCATCCTGGGAACGAGACCAGTGCATAACAAGGTTTTTCCATTAAATGTCTTCTAAATTTAGCACAGGAGACTTCACCAGAAATTCGTTTATAGACTTGCCATCAAAGTGTGACTTCCTCAGGTAACACCGATACTGCTGCAATGCTTCCTTGAAAAGCACAAGCAAGCTTTGCTCGTCATGACTATCCAGATTGACCCTCACCTTGTTACAACAATGTAATGTAAATCATTGATGTGTTCGATCAGTAGAAAACAGGAAAATAATAACCATGAATAATAGCACTTACATGTAATTTGGACAGGAAGATGTGAAAATGGTGTTTGTCTTCACTATAATCTTCCCATGATGGGAATATATGCAAGTAGTCCCTAACAACATTGAAAGCATTGTCTTTTAAACTGGGAATAAATGGAATGGGGTTCCAATCTGTAGGAATTGGCCGTCTCTGTAGTTGGGATAGGTCTTCGGCCGGTAGACTTGCTGTACTTTTTGCTTGAGTGGGATTTCTCTGTGGTACGGCTGGTGCTATGGCAAATGAAATCGGTATACCTTTTGCTGGAGTGCAGGTCCTGTGTAGTGGGGCTAGTGGTGTGGCCAGTGAAGTATGGGTACAGTCTGCTGGAGTCGGTCCTATGTTTTGTGTCACTGGTTGTACAGCCAATATAAGTGGGGCGCTGTCTTATTTCTCCGGCACCACCACGTTTTTCAAGGACTTTGCTGGTGCTACTTCAGGTTCGGCAATCACCCTCTTCCTTTTTTATATCCGATGCATAAGAACAGCATTTGAGTGGAAAAACATGGTATGATGACATATGGAATATGTATTGATAATGGATGGGCATAGCATCTCGAGTTATATGATGAGTAAACTAAGCAGATGGTGGTGCAACAAAGTAGAAGAAATGCAAGACAACATATGCAAGATACGCGCAATCAATAAAACCTTGCCAAATTAGAACAGGCACCTTGATGGGTGAACAGGACAGGCCATCTGCCTTTGACTCCTCGAGGTTAGAATAGTCATTAGAATGATATTCTGAACAAGAATCAACAGGTGGGGAGCGTACGAGTTTCATTGCTTCCAAAATGGCACTCAATGCCTTGGTGCCAATTTTGTAAGTCATTGCAGTGTTCCACAATATTCTTCTGATGCGCGAATTCTGATATTCACTGTAATTGTGTATAATATCTGAGAACCATGAAAACATAAATAGTTGTGAGATTATCTTTGTAATGCAGATGATATTCTAATATAGGGGCGCCCCTGTAAACACTTATGTGCTATCACTGGATTCTGATGAGAGAGCTGATGTGTGCTGTAATATCGTGCGTACACAAAAAAATAGGCTCCAGAAGTAAGGATAGCTGGCAGATGATAGGTTCATAATATACTATATAGATAGTTTATTGCCAAACCATGACAACAAGAGCACACAGCAACTAGGCAGATCATAGTGTACATAACAGGGGTACACCATAACCACGATATATAAATCGGGAAAGTGGGCGGCTTGAAAATACGGTGTTGTATTGCCGCTAGTAATTGAAAGCCTATCGATCACGTGACAAAGCCAGCACTATCGAACATGGTAAAGAAGAGCAAGCAGATTTTGGATAATAAAATGTTGGTTGCGCAGTGCCCACACATGATGAACCAAAGCGCATTAAGAATGCAACTCTCGGCTGTCTCTCGACCATTTCAGGCGGTTGGATGAAGATCCTACGTCTCCTAACCCTTTTTCTTCCTCGTCTGTGATTCTTCCCATGAGAACACCGCTTGCAGACGGG
The DNA here is from genome assembly GCA_021605205.1 of Aegilops longissima. NCBI lineage: Eukaryota > Viridiplantae > Streptophyta > Magnoliopsida > Poales > Poaceae > Aegilops > Aegilops longissima. The sequence goes on from CM038679.1 coordinate 224,855,135, forward strand.
CCGCGGGCTGGACCACCGCCCCCACCGCTGTGTTCCTCCGCCACCCCCACCCCCACCAGCGCCGAAGTTTTCTTCGTTCGTGAGGCCCCATAACCACCGAGCCCTTGGATCGCACCAAATAACTCCGATCGAGCCAATTTTGAAATTTAGTCTACTGTGATTTAACTAGTGTGGAATATAAAAGGGGAAAACCATAAGCATGGAGTATAGTGTTGAGCGTGCCATGGAGGATCTGAAGGTGCAAACCGGACAAAGGCAAATTCGCAACCAAGACAAGAAATCAAAGTAAAGCAGTGGCGATCTATTTTCTTGCTGCGATAACTAAGTTGAGCAGATACGAAAGAGTACACCTCTGGTGCGGCGCCGTGTACGCGTCTGGTGAGAATTTGACGGTGCTGCGGTAGCGATGGCTGTCGGCGGCGTGGAATACTTTTTGTAGTTTGCAAAAGCACCAAATTAATGCTCTTGTTTTCCTCAAAAAAGTATGTTTACCAATGCATTAATTGCAATGCATGCATGCATAAATTACATGCATTGGTCAATTTTCTCTTAATACTTGCATGCAATGATTTAATGCACCTTGAAATCTGAACATGTGATTGGGAACAACCAAATTGAGCCTTATAAAATGGAAAAAACGAAAATTTTAAGATAAGCCCTATAAACCGCAAAGGAGGGAGTACCTCCATAGTGTAAAGTAACATAGTAGTAGTATCATAGATTGCTTCGTTTATTATCTCATAGACTCATTTTGCCTCAGAAAGTGATATGTTACAGCAACATATTATGTTACCACAAGCACCTCTTTCCTCATTAAATACTTGCCACATAAGAAAAATTGTCTTGGGATGTGTTAAGTTACTACCTAAGTTACTCCCACTATGGCTAGCCTCAATATTGTGCACTGCGACCAAGGCGGAGAGGAAAACGAGAGAACTACGTAATTAATGCATGAGTTTAATTAGGGTAGTTTTGTAAAGTACGAGATACATTCCTCCAATCACAAAATGCCTTGGTTCATGAGATTTGAGATTTGAGCCCTATAAACCGGAGGGGAGGGGGTACTGCACACGGTGTAGTCTAGTCACTTGTTGTTTTTTTGAGCCAAAGTCTAGTCACTTGTTGAAATCTCTAGAAAGGCAAATACTCCTTTCCGGTTTACAGGTCTATACTACTCCCTCCCTCTAGGTGTGTAAGTCATCTTACAAAAACCAAATAGTCCCAAAACACTTAGGTGCGGTGCATTAACTTCAACCTTGTTTCTTGTTTCTCGACATACGTATCAACCAATAAGAGATGAGAGGTGTGCATGCTTTCAATGACTTGCAATGGCTAGTTCATTGCATGGAATGCTATTAATTAGCAAATAAACATTGGTGACCCCAGGAGGAAACGGTGCTAAGCGCGTGGACCTATGCAGAATGAGTATCAACCAATGGATAATGGAGTTTAATTGTTAAGGAATAGCAATTTTGTCTCATGCAAGAGCCTGGCTAGTACTCCAAGGAACCGCACGACGCGAGCGTTCGCAACTGCCACATTCGGTTTGCACTTGGCTCTTCGCCTCTTCGAGAAGACGAACAATGATGTTACCCCTACTTCTACAGTATCGAATCCACTGCCGCATGTCCGTCCACCTCGTGCGGGAGGGATAGCGTGTAGCAAAAGCTTCTACTTACTACTCCTGCCTTTGCGTCCATGACAGGTGGGCCCAACAGGTTGTTGTCCCACCTGTCATGCAGCCAAAGGCAGGTGCAGTTAAGGCACCGGAGCTCAGTCCGCGAGGGAGAGGGCGTCGTAGTAATCAAATTTCTCGGGCTTGTATGAGTTGACACGACACATCAAAGCACTACATTCGATAAAACTCTTTTTACACATTTCAAATGGGCTACTTCGTATGTAGGAGTAGACATATTCTACTTCGTACGTACTCCCTCCGTTCCAGAATATAAGTCTTTTTAGAGATTTCACTATGAACTGGAGTACATACGAAAAAAATGAGTGAATCTACACTCTAAAATATGTCTATATACATCCGTATGTAGTTTGTAGTGGAATCCCTAAAAATACTTACATTTAGGAACGGAGGGAGTAGTCACTTGTTGCAATCTCTAAAAAGACTTATATTTGGAAATGGAGGGAGTACAACGCATGCATGCATGCCATGAATTTCCTTTTGATACTTGCATGTGTTGATTTGATGCACCTTGCCAAATTTTGACTATAAATTTAACTAACCAAATTTTCATGCATGTCACAAAAAATCACGGGGCTGTTTGGATTGTGACTATGTTTGTCTTATGTTGCCACATTATTTTTCCCACACTTGCCTAACCTGAGTTGCTCAAATTGTTAGACACACTTTGGCTTGCCTAAGGGAATCTTGCCACAATTTTTGTGTCTATGACATGTGGGGTTCACTGCTAATAAAAAAAATTCTTGTCTTAGGTGTGGCTAATAAAAAGACTTATATTTAGGAACGGAAGGAGTAGAAAATATAAATAATAATGCATGTTGGGGCAACCCACGTTTCCGCTAATTTTAGTCATGGGCTTGTTCACAATTATTACGAGGGGGTGGTTGTTCATTTAATGGAGGGACTTGTAGTACTACCAGACTTGAACGATACAAAGTGCAACCTGGCACACCGTAACACCACTTGGAACAAGCGGGTAGCTATCTCAAAAAACAATCAACCACTCAAAAAAACTGCGACCTGGCATGTAAGTATAGTACACAATTTTAAACGATTGTTTTGATGGAGTGAAAAAGGAAAACTACCCCACTACTTATATATAGGCCGGAGCCTCCGCGCTTGCTTGCTATGGCTGCTCTATTCACACACTCTCATCCTCTCCAGATCTAAACAAGATAGGGGGAGGAGGGGCATCGTTTGGGCCGTCGTCGACAGCGAGGGAGGAGACCCACTGCAGGCCGCACCATTACCTCTGGCCGAGCGCCGGCACGGGAGGTCCTCCGATCCCTTCGTCGTTGCCTGTGGGCGGATCCGGCCTCCCGCCGCCCACCTATCCACATCTCGACGACCTTCAGGTATATCTTCGTTAGAAACCGCCTTAGCTCTACTTCCCCAGCTCGCTACGTTGATGCAAGTGCATCATTTTCTACCTCTCAGCCTCTCTCGATCGGATGGTCCAATGTCACCTTTTTTTTCTTCTATTGTTAGAGGTAAAGCTACTTCATGGAGTCGAATCTTGTACTCCCTCCATCCGAAAATACTTGTCATTGAAATAAAGTGGGGGTGGGGCAATTTAGTATGTACATCGGACTTGGTACAAACAGGAAAGAAAGGGGATGAAAGTAGTACAGGCTGGTCATCCAACCGGTCTCTTGGTCGAAAAGGGAAATATAGGGGTAACGCTGTACACAATGGTATGACCAGGACTAGATTTGCTATCCACACATAGGAGTAGGTGGCTAGAATGAACAAAAATGGGACCAACCCAGATATGTTTCTTGGATGTTTGTTTCTCGGGGCAACAAACTATGAATCACCACTTTATGCCCCTGTTTACGTATATGGTGCCGTACTGCTGGTGCATCCACTGTCCCATGCCTTTATACCAAATATTTAGGCTCCGGTCGGAATAAAGGGGCAGAAAACATAGGTCTTGATGAAAATAGAGGAATAGGAAAGGAATGTAGGTATAAAACTATGGAACAGCAAACCGGAGGAAACTCTCAAGAGAATGTGTTCGGATGGACTACGAAATGTACAGATTTGTTTTTTTAGAGTAGCATGCTTGGCAGTATGAGATGCTATTTGTTTATTCAGCTGCACAGTGACTACTCTTGTCCTCACCTCACGTACCACACTTAGGTTGATTTTTTTATTCCGGCAAACACAGCACAACAACCTGTCTAACGCATGGCAGCGAGCGCCTGCCTCGGGCTTCCGCCCAAAAAGTAGTGAATCAGTACTACCAGACCAGCTTTCCTATGAAACACTATTCACGTTTCCCGTGTTCCGAATGGTTGGAAGGGAAATAATACGGTAGGAATTGTGTTCCTACGAAAATCCTGCACCAAACCTGTGAACCGAACGCAGCCTTAGCTGTTCTTAATATAATGTCCGTGGTAAAAATGAAGCCATGCCACTGCTTTTGCCTGTAATTCTTTGAGACTCTGACAAGTTTAGCCAAATATTTTTGCCTGTAATTGTTTGAGACTCTGACTGTTTCCTCTGTGCCTTTTTGTGCAAACAGGGATATCCAATTCACCTGGTTGCCGTTGTGACCTTTTGGTGCACTGCACAAAACTCTTCTTAAAAGAAGTGACTTTTGTGCTGTTTAACTGGAATTTCAGATGGAACAGTTGGTTCATTTCTGTGTTCCAATGCTCATCATCCATATTGGCGCAATAACCTTCCTTTAGGTAAGAATGATATTTAATGCATGTGTTCATCTCTATTTTCCGGCTGCCATGAGAAAATAATGTTGTTTTTTACTAGTACACTTGTACTCCCTCACTGACAAAACCAATTCTGAATTAGAAGGCCAATCATGTACTTGGATTCACCAACTAGTGAGGAGAAAGATAAACATAGCATGCAGAGGAAGAAGAAGAAGAATAAACAGTGCCAAGGCGATCTTGCTGAAGCCAGAGGCCTCAGTCGAGGCTATTCAAGGGCTCCGGCAACGACTACCTTACATGTGAGACGATCCTCCAGGGAGCCCTTCCACTTCTGCTGTCTCACTTAATTAATTAGGAGCACTTAAGTACCACTAATTTATTACTGCCTAATTTTCCTGTTGGAGTTAAACAAATCTTTAGTAGGACCCTATGCTGAATCATGTACGTTTGAATGTTTGTCTATGGAGGTGAATCATGTGGTGGAGCAGGGAGGGCATATTATTAGTGTCATGACATAATAGTGCTATTGTTTTGCATGTCAATTTATTGCCATTGGTTCAATGAGGCAATTTTTTGCGCATTGTCCATCATGAATTTGATGCTACTGTTTGAGTAATATGTTAATGTCTTCCTATCCTTTCTCACTAAGCTAATGAAGGTTTCACCTTGTTCCTACTTGTGCAAACAGGGATCATGTTGTGCCAATCATACATTTTAGTGGAACTACACAAGACAATACAATGAAGCTGTATCCCAGCTAGTGCTTTAACTCGCTGGAAGTTCTTGATAATCTTCGATATAATCTCAACTTGGTAAACAAGAGTGATTTCAACCATACATTTGAAGTGCACAAAATATATACTATTGTGTGATTACAAGTGAGTGCTTTATCATCTCTTATGGGACTACATGAATAAGCTTTTTTCTCAGGTTGGTGCAGGCCTAAGGCCTTCATCCATATTAGTTTGTTGTCATCTCTATTTGTATCGTACATTGTCATGAGAAACTCCTTTATCTTTGCACTTTTAAGTTTTGCAACCCATGATAAATGGCAGTGCTTTGAGTGTTGAGTTGAGCTAATTGGCACTGATTAAATAAACTAATACCTCTCTTTAAGCAAGACTATTATGTTGCTAACTTTACCCGTTAAGATAATGAGGCTGCTTCTATTTGTTAGTGTATGTTTCATCAACTAGTCCCACTATTACAGTAATCTCACTCTCTCAATATATGTGCCAACAGGGATGCTCGATTTTGGTGGAACTGCACAAAAACTTTGGGTGCTTCATTGCCTCGACAGCTTCCATCCTTTCATGTCAGTCGCTAATATCCGCTTGCTTTCTTCCTTTGCTATCAGTCGCTTGGCTTATCTCGGCTTCCAGTCAAAGGAAATAGTAATTGATATGCTACCTCACACAGAATGGTACTGGTCTTTATCCTGATTATTGTGCCTGTCATATGTATTGGTAATTTGGTATTGTGCTACTGTTTTCCGATTTCATAAAGGAGTAATTTGGAGCATGAACTCGCAGGCAAATCATTACATCGGGTGATTTCAGTAGAACTGCACAAAATGATCCGATGGACAGGTACTTATGCTGCTGCTATGTACTCCAAAGTTCACTCAGACAAGAATCGATATTGACAAGAAGTGCCTATATTCATTCGAGTATCAACCGGCGTCAACCAATTGTCAAACTCCCAGTATTAGGAGAGTGAACGCCAAAAATATTGCATGGTGCATAGCCCAGAAAAACGCAGTCCAGTCTTTGGTCCCAACTTGTGCCTTTTGGTTATCGGCACATATGGTAGCGAACTATATGGCATGGAGTCTAAATATTCCAGACAAGTTGGTTGACGCGTATATTCATGTGGGACTTAATTAGTCTGCACACCAAGGATGCTCCATTTCAGTTGAACTGCACAAAAAATTTGGGTGGTTCATTTTCTCAACCGCCTCCTTTCTCGTCTGCAATGTAGAATTTTGGCGAGATACAGGACAAAGATGAGCCAGTAAACTAGTTGGATGAAAGTAGTGGCCAAGTTGCTCAAACCTCCGTCGGCATGAGGCCACTATTTGAGGATAAACCTACAAGCAAAGTTCAGATTGTCTGTGCTGCCTCTTATGTACTCAAAAGTTTACTCGTACAAGAACTAATTTTAGCAAGAAGTACCTCTGATTGAACACCATTTACCAGTCTGTACCCTAGGTAATTAAAGTTCGTCCATGGATCATATTGGCTGTGATCTCAATCATTAGGATGCATAAACATCTTGAACATGTGTATATCTGAATCTTTTGTGAATTATGTATGAATATTGTCGTCCCCGATTCCAAGTCACATCGACCTAGCTGGTAACACCTCATATCACTTTGCGGCCTCACGCACGGTATTCTACAGGGTGTCGCTTACCATGGCCCGGACCGCTTATGCCTTTTGGCTCACGATATGATAGTGTCGCTAGCATCCACATGACAAAGAACCCGGCCGACATGGCTAGTCGTGAACCCAAAGCGGCACTAACCTATGGGGACAGCATACATGAAACACTTCGAGCATGTCGGTCATCAACGATGAACTTGTAGCACTGGCTAACAGGACTCCGTATCCCGGCTGTAGCAGGCTAGGCAGACTCCAAGTATCACCGCTGTGACATTTCAAGGGATGTATATAGGAACGAAATGAATCACATGCCGCCACCAAGTGTCCAAGCAAGAGTGCTGGTTAGCAGGACTCGTGAACCGGCAGAAGCGGACTACTATCGCCGTAAGCACAAGACTTACATTTCCCATATGAGAGGCTGCCAAGGATAAACAACTAGATTGTCGGATCCCACTCATACCAAGCATTTCAATCATACACGCTAATATGCCCGATATGAGTAAATACAACAAGGCATCACAACAAAACTCTACAACTCAAGTATTTTATTTAAGAGGCCCGAGGAGCCATACATAACATAGTCATACAGATAGGGGTCACATGACCCAACACTCAAGTCATACAATCATACAAGCACATGCGAAGCAAAGTAGTCCGAGTACGACTCTAGAAAGAAAGAAAGCTTGTTGGAGCCTTTCTATCTACAATGGCCCTTCACAAGTCTTAGATCGCCACCGGTGGCTAGCTTACTCGTCAAGTCAACATCTACATAGAACTGGCTTGAGGGGTAGTATAGTCCTCTAAAAATATTGATTACAAACATGAGTACAAAAGTACTCAGAAGTCTTACCACGTAATCCTATCATACATGCACATTCTCAAGGAAGGAGGTGGAGTTATTTGCAGCAAGCCAGCTTTGACTCTTGGCTAAGCTATCCCACGTGACACACTTTGTAAAGCATTTTGTCGCATACCAGTCCACTAATCACCATCACAATACTCCACCGTGGATCCTCTCTCGTCATCCCCGAGAGGGCCATCCACTATACTCACACTTATCTTGAGGCTTTTAGTAGTATCCATTTACTTGTCTATGAACTGATATAGGTAACCCAGAAGTCCTTCTCCGTGGACACGGCTATTCAATAGATCATATTTAACCCCGCAGGGTATACTTCTTCACACACGCTCACCACTTATCGTCGCTTACACGACATGTACTGCAACCTTCAAGCGGAAGCCCAACGTGGGTGTCGGCCACAGCCTACCTAAACACACAAGTCCCTAGTCCAGTTATCGCCTATTCGGTTCCATCCGCAGGAGTCCGCCGAGGTTTCCCATACAGCCCCGAACGATGTGTGCAGGGTTCCCGAGATACCAAACGGCACTCTGCACACGGGCCACGGTGTTTCACCGCAACACAACCCACCCCTAAGGTCAGCGCTATGCGGCCCCAAAGATGCTACAAACACCGTAAACTACTTGCAACTCCCTGACTATGAACAGGGTGGTTAAGAAGTTTAGAGGGTCCATTGGTTTCGGGCCCAATGTGTGGTAGTAGCTAGTTCATGGATCACAAACACAGATCTCAGCCTAAGTTCGCTTCAATGAAACAACCCACCATGTACTCCTACATGGCCTCTCATCGATACCTTTACCAAATCGTGTTCAACACTTACACTCTCGAACCAACACAACCTTTCACTCCAGCTCATCATCCCGATGAGCCGACTGACACAACTCTAAGCATAGCAAGCATAGCATGGTAGGAATCACAAACATGGCTCAATCAACTCCTACACATACTAGTGGGTTTCATCTAGTTATCGTGGCAATGACAGTCATGCAAAGGAAGTGGGTTCAACTACCGCAGCACACAACAGTTGAATCGCGTTGTCTTAATGCAGTAAAATGAGAGCGAAGCGAGAACATGGGTTTGTATCGAATGTTCAATGAATTGCTTGCCCGATGGAACTGGGTAGAGAACTGCCTTCGATGGGTTATCGAGGTTATCTTCGGGCAGAACCTATCATGAAAACACACCAAAATAAACATACAACCAATATGCAACAATATGATGCATGCTATGACATGGCAAGATGAATGTGTTGGCCTAATGCAAGTTGAAAGGATAGGATGATCTCATTTGAACCAAAGGTTCAAATGATAGATCATATGAGTTAGTCCTAATGGTGCAAAATCTTAATCTGGTTATTCAGCATAGTTAACTTGTTTTAACATGCATGAAACCTGTACCAATGGATAGAGTGTATTTTTCTGATAATTTTCATATATAAATCTTTGCATTTGGAGTTATAGAATAAAAGTTATAAGCATTTGAAATTTGAATTATATTCTGGATTTTAGTATATAAAAATAATTCCAGAATTTGAATTAATGCGCCAAGATGAGGTCAAGATGACGTCGGGGTCAACGGGGTCGTCTGGTCAAACTGACCAGTGGGACCCGCATGTCGTTAGTTTAACTAATTAGTTTTAATTAAAACTAATCCTAATTAGATTAGCCGGAGGGGTCCACTGCCATCGCACCCGCAGGGTCAACAGGCCCACGGTGAGGTCAACTCACCGCGCTCAGCCGCCGGGCGAGGCCAGACGCGGGCGGAGCAAGTGCATTTGCACGCCCGGCTCCAAATGGAACGCGGAGAGCATCTACGGTAGCTAGAGGTGAGCCGCGTGTCCGTGGGGTTAGTTAGGTTAGGGGTGGCCGGAGGGCGCCGGCGACGAGTCGGGCGGCGACGAGGCTCGCCACCGACGGGTTAGGGGTTAGCGGCTCGGCGAGGCACGGGAGTGCACGGTTAGCCTCGTGGAGAGTGGTGAGTGCGATGGGCATAGTGGTGTGGTCAATAGGTGACCGGAGGCTCGCCGGCGACGAGCGCCCGGGCGGTGGGTTCAGCGATCATCGACCGCTCGCTGTGGTGCAAGAAGAAGAGAACGGAGAGGATAGAGAGGTAGCTAGGTTCAGAGTGAACTCGCGGGAAGCTTCTGCTGGGTCGGGGCGGACTGATGCGGCGGCGGCGACGATGGGGATCTCCGCGGCCTTGGACTCTCAAGAGGTCGGAGTAGTGGCCTCGGGGTCTTGGAGCGAGGGGACTAGCTGGCTAGGGGTAACTGGTGCGCGGAGCGCCGACATGGCGGTGAGGTGCGTGGACGGCGGGAGCACGGCGCCGACGGTGGCGTGGTCGGCGGTGGCGCGGCCAGGTCGAGAGCGAGCGAGAGAGAGAGCAGGGGAAGAATGGGGTGTCCGGGGGTCGGGGACGACGTGGGTCGCCCCGGTCGGCGAGGCGGCGAGGGTGAGGCAGGGGGCGGCCAGCTGCGTGGCGCGCTCAAGACGCGGGCCGGCACCAGCCTGCTCGTCAAGCCGAGCCAAGCAGCCACCATGCGGGTTGCTGGGCTGGGCCGGCAGGTGGGCCGGTGTCATGCATGTAAGGTTTTCCCATTTTTTATCTTTTTCTATTTATGCAACTCTGTTTAGGGTTTTAAAATACCAAAACACTTTCAAAAATTACCAAAATGCTCCTGGTCACTAGTTGAATATTCCCAACATGAAACATTTTAGTTTAACAATTTTGAACACTTAAAATATTTTTCATAATTTAAAATGCCCATTTCAGAATTTTGTGAATTAAATTTAGAACCCTTAGGTGACCTAGAAAATGTCCCACCTTCTTTGACATGGATCTTAAACCCAAACAAAGAGGATGAGCATTTTGAAGGGCATTTCGGATTCATTGAATTAAATTTTAGTAAACCCTAGTTGTTTTAAGGGGGTGTTCGGGTTTCGCTTCCCCATTTCAAATTCAGATGAAATTTAAACATGATGCACACCCTAATGCATGGTCTATCGGGATGTGACAACTCACCCCACTCAAAAGAATCTCGTCCCGAGATTTAGAATCTGCTATAAAAAGGTGGGTACTCAAGTCAAGACGATCCTCCCTTTCCCAAGTTGCTTCTTGCTCGGAATGGTTTGACCATTGAACCTTTAGAAACTTGATATTCCGACGCCGAGTGGTACGCCGGTTTGATCGAGGATACGAATGGGGTACTCTCGATAGGTGAGGTTATCTTGGAGATCAAGCTGCTTGTGGTCCACTCCACGGATAGGATCCGAGAAGCAACGCCTGAGTTGGGAAACGGAAGACATCATGGACCTTGGAAAGATGCGGAGGTAGTTCCAATTGGTAGGCAACTTCTCCTCGCTTGGCAAGAATGCGAAGGGTCCAATGTAACGAGGAGCCAACTTGCCCTTGATATCAATCGATGGGTTCCTTTAAAGGAGAAACCCAAGGTAAGCTCTTCGCCAATTTCATAAGCCATGGGCTTATGTTTGCGGTCATATTGACTCTTCCGACGAGATTGGGCTGTTTTCAAATTTCACTAACAACGCGAACTTGCTTTTTCGCTTCCTCGGATCATATCCGCCAAAGAGTTGTCTCTCCCCGTTTCACCGTTAAGAGGCGCTCACATTTTCGCCCATAAAGAACTTCGAAAGGGCTTTGCCAAATCGCTTGATAACTGTTGTTATAAGTTTAACTCGGCGAATGGAAGGCATTTCTCCCAATTCATGCCGAAAGAGATGATGAAGCTCAAGCATATCCTCTAAGATTTGATTGACTGCTCTACTTGACCACTTGATTGGGGATGGAAAGCGTGCTAAAGGAGAGACGAAGTTCCATAGCGCTTTGGAAACTTTCCCAAAATCGAGAGGTGAAGAGACTACCACGGTCCGAGTTAATTTCCAATGGAACACCATGAAGAGACACTATTCGGGAGATGTACAAATCAGCTAGCTGGCTAGCGGTTATACTCTCACTAACAGGTAGGAAGTGGGCTACTTTGGAAAGACGATCAACAATGACGAAGATAGCGTTATTCCTCTCTTGGTCCTGGGAAACCCGTAATGAAATCCATACCGATTTTATCCCATTTCCATTCAGGAATGTCCAAAGGTTGAAGGGTACCAAGAGGTCGTTGATGTTCGCTTAACTCGACGACAAACGCCGCAGCTTAGCAATGTATTGAGCGATTTCTCTTCATCCTAGTCCACCAAAACCTCCGCGAGATCTTGATACATTTTAGTACTACCAGATGAATGGTGAGAGGAGAGTCATGAGCTTCCTTAAGGATCAATCGCTCAAAGTTGCGCACCTTGGGAACCACTAGACGGTCTCCAAAGAACACGACACCTTGTTCATCAATGGAGAAACAATCTGCACTCCTTTCTTGATGTTTCTCTTGATACGGAGATTCCCTGATCTACCTTCCGTGCTTTGATGATCTGATCCGTAGGGTAGGTTTCGCCACCTGTGGTGGAGAGGAACTCGAGGAACAATGTGAAGGTTAAGCTTACGTAAATTCCTCGTGGAGAATTGGTTGACCTTGTTGTAACATCAAATTGTTACAAGAAGATTTATGATTTAGTGCGCCAGCCATGACATTGGCTTTGCTCGGGTGTAGGATATTCCTAAGTCGAAATCTGTATCAATCTCGACCCAACGCCTTTGCCTCGAGATTCAAACCGTTGGGTAAAGATATATTTCAGACTTTGGTGATCGGTAGATTTCGCAACGATTACCCAAAAGGTAATGTCGCCAGGTTTTGAGTGCATGAACCACGCGCAAGCTCTAGATCGTGTGGGATAGTTATCCTCATGTGGACGAATCGTCGAGATGCGTAGGCAATCACATGACGATCTTGCATGAGTATGCAACCTAGTCCTTGTCGCGAGGCGCCGCAATAGATAATAAAGTCCTTAGAAAATCTGGTGGAATAAGTACGGAGCAGATGTCAGCGCCTTTTCAGCCTCGAAAGCTGATCTCAGACTGTGGCGCCCACTCAACTTCTTATCTTTCTTGAGGAGTTCGTTAGAGGTTTAGCAACTTTAGAGAAATTCTCGATTTAAGCGGCGGCAATAGCTCGCTAACCCGAGGAAACTCCGAACTTGCTTTACCGATTCGTGGAGTCCAATCAAGGACGGCTTGAACTCGCCGATTGACAGCAATACCCTTACCAGAAATTACATGTCCTAGATAGGTCACTGCAACCAGAATTCACACTTAGAGAATTTGGCATAAAGGCGGTGCTCTCAAGTTTCATCAATACTAGCCTTAGATGTTCGCATGTTCTTCCTCATTCTTGAGTAGATGAGTATATCATCGAGGTATACCACTACTAATTTATCCAAGTACTCCATGAAGATTGAGTTCATTAACCGAGAGAAAGTGGCTGGAGCATTGGTTAAACCAAGGACATGACGGTGTACTCAGATTGGCCATAACGAGTGACAAAAGCCGCTTTGGGTATGTCCTCGCTCCTGATTTTGATTTGATGGTAGCCCAACCTCAAATCCATCTTGAGAAGATCGAGGATCCAGCGAGCTGATCATATGTGTCGTTGATCCCGGGAGCGGATACTTGTTCTTGATAGTGACCAAATTGATGTGTCGGTAATCTACAACCATCCGATCCGCATCATCCTTCTTCTTGACGAAGAGGACGGGCAAGCCCATGGAGATGAACTAGGACGGATGAAACCCTTTGCAAGGACTCATCGAGTTGTTTCTTAAGTTCAGCTAGTTCTAGGGTGCCATCTTATAAGGTCTTCTAGAGATTGGGACGGTTCCGGAATAAGATCTATTACTTAACTCGACATCCCCGCTGTGGAACACCGCAGTTCTTCCGAAAGACATCCGGAAATCACGGATCACCGGAATATCTTCGAGATCCGGAAGAGGGTTGGCATTTAAAGAGTAAAGTCGACGCTAGACACTCGGGTTAAAACATCCACCGCTTTTGCCCAAGGATGGGTAAGTTGAACGGTTCTAGTTGAGCAATCAATCTTGGCATAATGGGCTGACATCCAGTCCATACCCAAGATGATGTTTATGTCCGAGGACTTGAGAGCTATTAGGATGCAAGGAAAACTAATCTGTCGACAAGAATTTCATTCCCATGACTTATTCTAGAGGTTTGCCATCTAGAACCAGGAGTTTGAATTTCCATGGAGGTAGGCATGTCGCAGAATGTGGTGTTGTGCAATCGAGCATAGCTCTTTAAATAAATGAATGAGATGCTCCAAGATCAAAGAACAGTTGCCGGATGGCAATTAACAAGAAGCGCATCGAGGACGCACGTTAGGATCCTCATAGGTTTCTTCAGCAGAGACATAGTTGACATGGCCACGAGCGGTGGCAACCGGCTTGGCATAGGGAACCTTTCCGCTGGCTTGCCGCGACCAATGATTTTCCAGCTTGATTGGGGTTGTTCTGGGACACTCTCAATATAGTGGCCCGCCTCTCCACATTTGAAGCAAGTGATCACATTTGGCCGTAAATACATTAGCGCTGGACCTCCATATGTCTTGGGTGGAAAATACGGTTGGTTGGGGCGAGGCGCTCAAGGATGGCCTCGGGTGTACCTGGGTGGTAGAGCCAGATAGGAACCCAAACCCGCGCTTCGGGAACCAGAGCCGGATGATGATCCGTAATCACGGATGTGCTTGCGTGAAGCCTCAAGTCAGTCTCGCCTAGCCTCGGCGCCGATAGCCTTATTGACTAGCTTCGAGAAAGAGGTACATTCATGCAGACGGAGATCTCAGAACTCGGGCTAAGTCCTTACGGAACCTCGCCGCTTCTTAGCATCGGTAGACACTTCTTCGAGCATAACGCTAACCTCCGAATTCACGGCAGAGGCATCCACGCTCAGCCGCCTTGGGTGAAACTGCAGAATTCTCACGCTTATGGTCCATAAGTCCTTCGAATATGGTGCTCGCGAAGGCGGCATCAATTCATCCTGTTGTAACTTGTCCAGCCGGACGATAGCCTCATAGTTTTCCCACCGAGATCGGCAGGCCTTCCAGATGGTAGGCGGCAAAGGTAACTTTGTCGCCTCGCATACATTGGCGGAACGCAGCTTGTGATGGATATCATGGAGCTAATCATCGGCGCCAAGTGGCTCGACGGAACATTTGAACTTTGAGGATAAAGCTTGACGAAGTCATTGAGTGAAACCCCATCGCTTCTTGGCTGGCGGGCTGTGTTTTGTTCAATGCGCCCAATAAGCGTTAGTTTCGCTTATTATGCTCGCTTCCAAAGATCACCTCAGCCAAAGATGGCGGTTATGCAGATTCACATTTTGGCTGCATCGCCTCTCCCCGCCTCGAACAGCAGGAGAATTCGAGTGTTGACCATCCCGGGAGACAAAACAAAGGTTTAAACCAGGATGGCAGAATTTAACAAGGAAGTGCGGAAGGTAATGGACAGATGGAATGCAAAGATGTTCATCCGTATGACATGGTAATATAACTGCCATATATATATACCAACGGTCATACACACCATTCATAGTTTAGTACAAGCCCGACGGAGTACAACTATAAGGAAAAGGCGCTACATCTCATCGGAAGCATTCCAACTCCTATACATTATTTTTCTACACTTCCGAATGATACACACTAAGTCGTATTCCACGAGTCACGCAGACGGTGGAAACACAACTAGTACCATACTAGCAATACTACTACTATCTCGTGCAGCTCCATAGTAGTCCTCATAGAAATCACCACCTGCACTGAAGTGGAACATGGTCGTCTGGGAATGCATAATCCGTGGGGCCTGTGGACCATAAGGACTCGGATGTGGTCGTGGACCCACAAAGGGTGGCGAAGAGGCCCACGAGGAGGAGTGATGCTCCAACCTCACGCCACTCCATGAAGTCCGCAAACTCGCCCGCACAGGTACAAATCTCTCATGTCCATACATCCGCTTGCACGGCAGTGCAAACCTAGTCGTGGTAGCCCAGCTGGTCGGAACGGCATTAAACAGCTCCATACGCAAGGCCCGGTTCTCACGGTCCTTGTCCTCCAAAGAACTCAAGAGTGGTACGGAGGAGTGAGTCTCATGGGATGCATCACCGCATAAGCCTCAAGGTAGCCATGCGCCCGTGAAGGGATGCCGCATATAGCGGAAGTCGTTGTTGCTCAGCAAAGCAGTCCCGCTCGAATAATAGTCATCATGGAATAGGCTGCATCTTGTACGATATTCCAATAGTGATTCCGAGCCCATAGGAACAAGTGAAGTGGCTCAAGAGTTCGGGTAGGATGGATAAACCGACCGTATAGGTATTGGCTTTGATTGAAATCCTCGAACTGCTCCTCGACGGTATATTCAGGATACCATCGATAACCAGCCTCAATCATCACCCTAACCAACATGGCCGTGTGACCGCACACATCGATGCAGCGAGTCAAAGTAACCACTTGGTTCTCGGGAACGGTGGCCATCTGAAGCACAGCCATAATGCAAAGGCATTAGAATTCTAGGAAAATCGGGCAGCATAACATCTCAGAATGCTCAAATCAAATTTGAGACATTCAAAATCAGATTTGCAAAACCACTCAACAACATCATATCAAGGTTCTCGTTCAAGTAGTAGCACACTAACATTTAGTAACACCGAATCGAGGATGTAACCAACAATCCTACAAGGTACTACGGATAGTAACACGTGAACCTCGATAGAGAAAGAGAGCCTAGTCCTAAACCCACGTTGAATGAGAAGAGGATGACTCAGATCGAGGGCATAAGGTAAAGGAGTAAAAGAGCCTTACGCTCCTCCCACAATCAATTCCCTACATATAACTAAAGCATTTCTAGACTCAACTTCACCAGTTTGGCTTAGCGGACCCACAGCAGCCCCGCTCGATGCCAACGCTGTCAGACCCCGATTCCAAGTCACATCGACCTAGCTGGTAACACTCATATCACTTTGCGGCCTCACGACGGTATTCCCACGGTGTCGCTTACCATGGCCCGGACCGCTTATGCCTTTTGGCTCACGATATGATAGTGTCGCTAGCATCCACATGACAAAGAACCCGGCCGACATGGCTAGTCGTGGAACCCAAAGCGGCACTAACCTATGGGGACAGCATACATGAAACACTTCGAGCATGTCGGTCATCAACGATGAACTTGGGCTGTAGCACTGGCTAACAGACTCCGTATCCCGGCTGTAGCAGGCTAGGCAGACTCCAAGTATCACCGCTGACATTTCAAGGGATGTATATAGGAACGAAATGAATCACATGCCGCCACCAAGTGTCCAAGCAGAGTGTGGGCTAGCAGGACTCGTGAACCGGCAGTAGCGGACTACTATCGCCGTAAGCACAAGACTTACATTTCCCATATGAGAGGCTGCCAAGGATAAACAACTAGATTGTCGGATCCCACTCATACCAAGCATTTCAATCATACACGCAATATGCCCGATATGAGTAAATACAACAAGGCATCACAACAAAACTCTACAACTCAAGTATTTTATTTAAGAGGCCCGAGGAGCCATACATAACATAGTCATACGATAGGGGTCACATGACCCAACACTCAAGTCATACAATCATACAAGCACATGCGAAGCAAAGTAGTCCGAGTACGACTCTAGAAAGAAAGAAAGCTTGTTGGAGCCTTTCTATCTACAATGGCCCTTCACAAGTCTTAGATCGCCACCGGTGGCTAGCTTACTCGTCAAGTCAACATCTACATAGAACTGGCTTGAGGGGTAGTATAGTCCTCTCAAAAATATTGATTACAAACATGAGTACAAAAGTACTCAGAAGTCTTACCACGTAATCCTATCATACATGCACATTCTCAAGGAAGGAGGTGGAGTTATTTGCAGCAAGCCAGCTTTGACTCTTGGCTAAGCTATCCCACGTGACACACTTTGTAAAGCATTTTGTCGCACACGAGTCCACTAATCACCATCACAATACTCCACCGTGGATCCTCTCTCGTCATCCCCGAGAGGGCCATCCACTATACTCACACTTATCTTGAGGCTTTTAGTAGTATCCATTTACTTGTCTATGAACTGATATAGGTAACCCTGAAGTCCTTCTCCGTGGACACGGCTATTCAATAGATCATATTTAACCCCGCAGGGTATACTTCTTCACACACGCTCACCACTTATCGTCGCATACACGACATGTACTGCAACCTTCAAGCGGAAGCCCAACGTGGGTGTCGGCCACAGCCTACCTAAACACACAAGTCCCTAGTCCAGTTATCGCCTATTCGGTTCCATCCGCAGGAGTCCGCCGAGGTTTCCCATACAGCCCCGAACGATGTGTGCAGGGTTCCCGAGATACCAAACGGCACTGCACACATCGGCCACGGTGCTCACCGCAACACAACCCACCCCTAAGGTCAGCGCTATATGCCCCAAAGATGCTACAAACACCGTAAACTACTTGCAACTCCCTGACTATGAACAGGGTGGTTAAGAAGTTTAGAGGGTCCATTGGTTTCGGGCCCAATGTGTGGTAGTAGCTAGTTCATGGATCACAAACACAGATCTCAGCCTAAGTTCGCTTCAATGAAACAACCCACCATGTACTCCTACATGGCCTCTCATCGATACCTTTACCAAATCGATTCAACACTTACACTCTCGAACCAACACAACCTTTCACTCCAGCTCATCATCCCGATGAGCCGACTGACACAACTCTAAGCATAGCAAGCATAGCATGGTAGGAATCACAAACATGGCTCAATCAACTCCTACACATACTAGTGGGTTTCATCTAGTTATCGTGGCAATGACAGTCATGCAAAGGAAGTGGGTTCAACTACCGCAGCACACAACAGTTGAATCGCGTTGTCTTAATGCAGAAATGAGAGCGAAGCGAGAACATGGGTTTGTATCGAATGTTCAATGAATTGCTTGCCCGATGGAACTGGGTAGAGAACTGCCTTCGATGGGTTATCGAGGTTATCTTCGGGCAGAACCTATCATGAAAACACACCAAAATAAACATACAACCAATATGCAACAATATGATGCATGCTATGACATGGCAAGATGAATGTGTGTTGGCCTAATGCAAGTTGAAAGGATAGGATGATCTCATTTGAACCAAAGGTTCAAATGATAGATCATATGAGTTAGTCCTAATGGTGCAAAATCTTAATCTGGTTATTCAGCATAGTTAACTTGTTTTAACATGCATGAAACCTGTACCAATGGATAGAGTGTATTTTTCTGATAATTTTCATATATAAATCTTTGCATTTGGAGTTATAGAATAAAAGTTATAAGCATTTGAAATTTGAATTATATTCTGGATTTTAGTATATAAAATAATTCCAGAATTTGAATTAATGCGCCAAGATGAGGTCAAGATGACGTCGGGGTCAACGGGGTCGTCTGGTCAAACTGACCAGTGGGACCCGCATGTCGTTAGTTTAACTAATTAGTTTTAATTAAAACTAATCCTAATTAGATTAGCGGAGGGGTCCACTGCCATCGCACCCGAGGGTCAACAGGCCCACGGTGAGGTCAACTCACCGCGCCTAGCCGCCGGGCGAGGCCGTGACGCGGAGCAAGTGCATTTGCACGCCCGGCTCCAAATGGAACGCGGAGAGCATCTACGGTAGCTAGAGGTGAGCCATGTGTCCGTGGGGTTAGTTAGGTTAGGGGTGGCCGGAGGGCGCCGGGCGACGAGTCGGGCGGCGACGAGGCTCGCCACCGACGGGTTAGGGGTTAGCGGCTCGGCGAGGCACGGGAGTGCACGGTTAGACTCGTGGAGAGTGGTGAGTGCGATGGGCATAGTGGTGTGGCCAATAGGTGACCGGAGGCTCGTCGGCGACGAGTCCCGCGGCGGTGGGTTCAGGCGATCATCGGGTGCTCGCTGTGGTGCAAGAAGAAGAGAACGGAGAGGATAGGGGGGTAGCTAGGTTCAGTGAACCCGCGGGAAGCTTTGCCGGGTCGGGGCGGACTGATGCGGCGGCGGCGACGATGGGGATCTCCGCATGCCTTGGACTCGGGCGAGGTCGGAGTAGTGGCCTCTGGGGTCTTGGAGCGAGGGGACTAGCTGGCTAGGGGTAACGGGTGCGCGGAGCGCCGACATGGCGGTGAGGTGCGGACGGCGGGAGCACGGCGCCGACGGTGGCGGTCGGCGGTGGCGCCGGCCAGGTCGAGAGCGAGCGAGAGAGAGAGGCAGGGGGAAGAATGGGGTGTCCGGAGGTCGGGGCGACGCGGGTCGCCCCGGTCGGCGAGGCGGCGAGGGGTGAGGGGCGGCGGCCAGCTGCGTATGCGCGCTCAAGACGCTGGCGGGCATTAGCCTGCCGTCAAGCCGAGCCAAGCAGCTATGCGCGCTGGTTGCTGGGCTGGGCCGGCAGGTGGGCCGGGTGCTGGCGACAGGTAAGGTTTTCCCATTTTTTTATCTTTTTCTATTTATGCAACTCTGTTTAGGGTTTTTAAAAATACCAAAACACTTTCAAAAATTACCAAAATGCTCCTGGTCACTAGTTGGAATATTCCCAACATGAAACATTTTAGTTTAACAATTTTTGAACACTTAAAATATTTTTCATAATTTAAAATGCCCATTTCAGAATTTTGTGAATTAAATTTAGAACCCTTAGGTGACCTAGAAAATGTCCCACCTTCTTTGACATGGATCTTAAACCCAAACAAAGAGGATGAGCATTTTGAAGGGCATTTTGATTCATTGAATTAAATTTTAGTAAACCCTAGTTGTTTTAAGGGGGTGTTCATCGGACGGGCCACCGTATTTTGCGAAAAAACCCTTGCCTCGATCGCTGGGACCCACCGATGGGGGTTTCGCTTCCCCATTTCAAATTCAGATGAAATTTAAACATGATGCACACCCTAATGCATGGTCTATCAAACAGTTCGACCACACCAAATATGCAAAAATTCAGATAATCTTTTAACCGTGGCTACAATATGGGCTGTAATGCTAACAAAAAGAATATGGGCTCCAAAAAAACCTTAAGAATTAGCAAATGGGTTGTAAATTATTAGAAATAATGGCAGATGGGTTGTATGCTGTTTTCCACAGATTTGAGGCTTTCCTAAAAAAAGGTTGACGCACAAGAAGTGACTGTTGGATGGCCATCCAACGGCCGTCGTGCTTCTTCAATCTCAGCTCATCCTGCTCCACCGCCAAACAAGCGCCTGGACTGCTCGCCCCTTCTCCCCGTGGTCGGGTCAGGCTGCCAGCAGCCTCACCGCCCCACCGCATTCCCATCGCTGGCCTAGCCATCCTCTAATCACCCACACCGCTGTTATTCTCCGCGACGGCAGATTTAACCAAGAAACCTCGCTCAGTCAGATTCTCCACGGGAAACATCCGCCGAGTCTTCCCTGCCTCCGTGTCGTTCCTTCCTAGGCCTCGCCGCCGCCCACCGCCTGGTGCTTTCGGCGCTGCCTGGTCAATGTGGTCAACAACCGACATGCATCTGAAGTGGACTATACGTGGAGAGGCCGACAGCTGGGTCCACGGCCGCACGCAAGGAAATGACTACTTATTACGCTCAAAATAATGATTCGTCCACCTGACATCAGGGACCCACCGAAAGGGCCTCAATATTTCACGAAAAAACGTTACTGCCGCTGACAGCTCGGACCCACCAGCTATATCTTCACACGCAAGGAAGTGCCTCCTTATTAAGCACAAAAAAAATGAATACTCCCCCTGTTAGCTGGGACCCAAAGATAGCGGCAGGCTGACTTAGGGCCTACTAAGTTGACGGGACGGAGGGCTTTGTCAACTTAGTCAATATGCACGATTCTAGCTCCAAAGGACTGCACGATGTCCATCCAACGGCCGTAGTGCTTCTTCAACCTCCGGTCTTCTTGCTCCAAATTACCAAACCAGCGCCGGTCGTGCTCGTGCTCCTCCCTCCCATGGTCGGTCTGCGATGCGGCGGAGGCCTCACCGCCCCATACTACTCCCACAGCCTGGCCAGGCCATCCTCTACTCACCCACACCCCTGTTATTCTCTGGGCGACGGCAGCCTCACACCGCAGCGAACCGTTGAACCTCGTACTTTCACGCTGGGCATCCACTTCGCGTTTTCCCCGGCGACGCGTCGTCCCTTCCTAGGCCTCGCCGTCGTCCACCGCCCGGTGCTCTCGGCACAGCGTGGTCAACGTGGTCAAGGAATGGCTTCCATCGGACGTGGACTATACGTGGAGAGGCCGATACTGGGTCCATGGCCACAAAGAAGGAAGTGCCTCCTTATTACGCCGCAAAATAATTATTCCTCCACCGATTATGGGGACCCACCGACTGGCCACCATATTTCGCGAAAAAATGTTTCCTCGATCGCTATGACCCACCAGCTACACCTTCGCACGCAAGGAAGTGCGCCCGCAAAAAAAACGATTCGCCCGACCGCTGGGACCCACCAGCTACATCTTCGCACGCAAGGAAGTGCTCGATACCGACCCACCTGGTCAAGCGCACGAAGCGTTGTCATTCTGGTCGCGAACGTAACGCATATATATACCGGTGGATGTAGAGGCATGCACGGTCGTAGTAGAGGTGCGACGTAGCATGTACACGCACGCACAGCGCGCGAGGGTGCAAGAAAGAAAATACGCCACGCACGTACATACGGTAGGGTCTCTAACGCCTATCGCGCATACGTACATGGCTGGGTCGGAACGGAGAAACGGCGTCATCGTCGTGTTCATGGGGAGCCAACCGGTTGGGTCGGAACGGAATGCGTGGTCGTGTTCATCGGGAGGGCTTGGATGGAACAGGCGATGGAAACGAGGCCTGGCGTACCGCAAAACAGAGGAAACGGCCTTATGTTCGACCATCCATGTTCGAAATGGGGTCCTGTTGATCGGGAGGGGCCTAGCGTAACGCAAAACGGAGGAACGGACCTCCTACGGTCGAAATGGGGGTCCTGTTGATCGGGAGGGGTGTGGCGTACCGCAAAACGGAGGAAACGGACCTCCCACGGTCGTAAACGGGGTCCCGTTGATCGGGAGGTGTGGCGCATCGCAAAACGGACGAAACGCACTCTCCCACGGTCGAAATGGGGTCCTGTTCATCGGGAGGGTGTGGCGCATCGCAAAACGGGACTCCACCGGATATCTGTTCATCTCCACCGCCGCCTCCTCCAGCCTCCACGGCTACCGCCGACCTCCTCGAGCCTCCACGGCTCCTCGCTCATCCAGCCTCCACCGCCGCTACTCCACCGCCATCGCTCAACCAGCCCTCTCCACGGGCACCCTCCACCGCTCACTGCTCATCCAGCCTCCACACCACGGGTCCTGTTCAACCACCCTCCACGGCCACCCCTCCACCGCTCATCGCTCATCCAGCCCTCCACACCACGGGTTCCTCGCTCATCCGCAGGCAACGCCACCGCCATCGCTCATCCAACCCCCCGCAACGCCACTAGCAGCAGAGCGGCGAATCGCCCATCGGGTTCGATTAACAGCCATCGATCGACCCTCGGGTTCAAGAACGCGTAGCTCGCAAAGGTAATCGCCGGGTTCGGGCCAGAGCCCAATGCCTCGCCAGCTTCGCTAGAGGCAACACCTCTCACACACGCTGCAGACGCACGAGAGAAAGCGTGCATCGCCCGCCTCGACCTCCCACCGTAATCGCAACTCCCGAAATTTTCCTCCCTCGCTTCTACCACAGTTTTTCCGCCATGGACGGCCCAAAGAATGTCATGCAGCTGCGTCTCCGCCCGCCCCAGACGAAAAGCCCATTTTTGTCATGATTTTTGTCATAGAAGTAGGAGCCCACCACATCTATGATGATACCGCTTTTGTCACAATTATCGTCATAGAAGTGTCATATGTATGACAGAAAAAAATTTCGTTCGGCCCAAAATGTCACGGATGTGTCTTTTTTTTGTAGTGGTGCGTTAATCTGTCGTGGCGAGATGCCAAAAACGGCAGTATCCTCTGTGGGTATAGGACACATGGGATGGTTAAACAACAAGAGGCAATAAAAAGGTTTAAACAGGGGCTTAATCTAAAAATAAACCTGTTGAACGGGGCCCTGCTGCACGTCTGCGCCTTTATCTCCGTTGTGCCGTATCCTGGAAGGGTATCGCGCGAGCATTGTCTGTGGATAAAATAAAAACTCGTAGAAGAGTACAACATAAGTATGCGATGGATAATAAAAGTGCAAGATGTTGGCCTTCCATAAGGTTGAGCCAACTGTGGGACTATGTTAAGTATTTATAGCCCCTGGTTCAATTTTATCCGGGCGACCGGACTCGTCTAGCCGAGTCTGTGGTCTTTAAGGACCAGTCATGGTTTCAAATGTTGGAGGCCGCTTATAGTCCGGCCACGAGGGCCGTCGCGTGCTCCTCTGCGCGTGACGAGCACTCTGTTAGTCAACTAACGGTGATGACGCCATGTGGACCGGGCATCTTAAGTGTAAGGTAGCCATAGTGTGGCAATGCGTTGAAGCGGGCGAAGGCCTTTCTTCCGAGAACTGCGTGATAGTCGCTTTGGAAGGCTGCGATGATGAAGAGTAGTTCTTCGCTTCTGGAGTTGCCTGGAGAGCCGAATGTTACCTCCAGTGCGACGGAGCCTCTGTTATGTGCTTCAACACCTGGTATCACCCCTTCAAAGGTGGTGTTGCTTTGGTTAATCCTGGATGGGTCTATCCCCATTCTGCGGACAACGTCCTCATATATTAGATTGAGACTGCTGCCGCCGTCCATAAGGATGCGGGTGAGACAGTATCCGTCGATTATCGGGTCAAGCAGCAAGGCCTTTGATCCTCCATGCCGAATACTAGTTCGGTCATCCAAGTTATCGAAAGTGATCGGATAATGCATCCAGTGGTTAGGCGTGAGTACGATGGTTTCTATATCGAAGCGCTGCCTCTATGCGCGCTGCTCGCGCTCTCCTCATGGATGTGTGAGTCGCGTGGATCATTTTCACTGTTTTAACCTCTGGCGGGAATTTTTTCTGTCCTTCAGTGTTCGGCTAGCGAGGTTCGTCCAGGTCTTCACTTGGTGTTTCCCTTTCCTTGTGTTCGGCGTTTAATTTGCCGGTCTGCTTGAAGACCCAACACTCTATGTGCGTGTGGTTAGCAGGTTTGTCAGGGGTGCCATGAATTTGGCATAGTGTGTCTAGGACTCTATTCAGACCGGACGGTCCCTCTTTGCTGCCTTTAGATGGCTTGTTTTGCTAATTAGGTCGAGAGCCCCTGAATCCGGCATTAACCGTCGTGTTATCCGGCCTCTCTTCCTTGTTTTGGCGTTTGTTTTTATGACGCCGTGGCTTCCCGTTGCCATCCCTTATTTCAGATGTGCTGGGGTCGCTGGTGCCTTTACGGGCTAGCCAGCTATCTTCTCCCACGCAAAAGCGGGTCATAAGGCTTGTTAGGGCGGCCATTGTCCTTGGCTTTTCTTGGCCGAGGTGTCTGGCGAGCCACTCATCATGGATGCTGCGTTTAAATGCTGCTAAGGCTTCGGCATCTGGACAGTCAACAATTTCATTCTTCTTAGTGAGGAATCTATTCCAAAACTTGCGAGCGGATTCTCCGGGTGGTTGGACTATGTGACTTATATCGTCAGCATCCGGAGGCCGGACATAGGTCCCTTGGAAGTTGGCCCTGAAAGCGTCCTCGAGTTCCTCCCAGCTCCCAATTGAATTTTCGGGGAGGCCTTTCAACCAGTGCCGAGCTGGTCCCGTCAGCTTTAGGGGGAGGTTTTGATGGCGTAAAGGTCATCCCCACGAGCCATATGTATATGTAGGATAAAGTCCTCGATCCAGACCCCTGGGCCTGTCGTTCCGTTGTATGCCTCTATGTTCACAGGTTTAAAGCCCCGTGGGAATTCGTGGTCCAGTACTTCATTAGTAAATCACAGGGGGTGAGCAACCCCTCTGTATCTGGACGTGCTGTGGCATGTCGTCGGCTGTTGTTGTGTCCGGTCTTTATTCCGGAATGGTATTCGATTGGCGTAGTCGTTTTGGCGACCATAGTCCTTCGCTGGGGTGCGTCCTTTGGATCCATAAATGGACCTGGGTGCGCCAGCTTTCTTGTCCGGGTGCTCATGTGGATCGGTAGCCGCTTTGTTGCGGTTAAGGAGTGGTACAACTTCGTCGTCAAATTCTGGCAGTAGCTTGCGTTTTGGATAGCTCTTTGTATGGCGATCATCTCCGTATCTTCTTCAAAGGTTCAGCACTTTATTCCATCTACGGTTGAGCTGCCTCTCGTGCGGCCTTGAGCCGTTGCTTCGCTTCTTTAGGCTTCTTTATGTGGTTATAAGCTTTCGTGGAGGTTATCTCGCTCCACGGTTTTTCCGGATTGAATCTTTATCCGGACCGCTTTTCTGTGTTGGTTTGTTTTGATGACCTCGTCCGTCAGATCATTGTCCTCGCCGCCTCGCTCGAATCGTGTTCGTGGTGACCTGGTTCGTTCTGCTCCATCGCTGGGTCCGTATGGTCCTTGTTGCCTTCGGAGTTGATTGTATTATCGATCCTTCTGGCGCTCTTGTCACTATTTTTACTCTTGCTGGACTTAGAACGTCGTCTGCGCCATTGCTTTGGCTTTTCTCCGGGGGTTTTATCATCCAGACTGTCACCTTTGCCTTCTTTGGGCGTATCCACCATGTATACGCTGTGGTGACGAGGGGAAGTCCGCGCCCATAGATTCCGTGATCTTCTCTCGCATCGCCGTCCATACCGCCGATGTCTTCGGAGTCGAAGTCAGGCACGTCGATTAAATCATCGACCGTGGGTATGAAGTGGGTGGTGGGTGGGCAACGAATTTCTTCTTCGCCTGCTTCCCACTCGAACCGGACGTAGTTTGGCCCCGAAATTTCTGTCAAAGAGAGAGTTTTCAACGAGTTCAACATGTCGCCAAAGGGTGAGTGCTGGAAGATGTCCGCGGCGGTGAACTCCATTACCGGAGGGCAACCTGGCTCGACCGGTTCAGGAGCGCACGGACCGGATTCAACATCCGGATACGAATCCGGGGGTCCGGAAACATAGGCCGCCACAGAGGCAAGGCCCGTGTTTGGCTCCAGCGCCGATGAGTGCGCGACCTGCGGGGCGGGGTCCAGCCCTCCGTCCTCAGGCAACGCAGCCTGCTCCGGATTTAGGTCCGAGGCTAATGCGGGGGCGATACCCCGAGCTTTGTCCGACAGAAGGTCTAAGCTATGCTCGTCGTGACTGTACGGTATCGTGTTATTAAAGATGGTTGAAGGAGCCATCGAGCCCAAGAGCAACGCATACGAGGAACTCTCAATGAAAGCACCAATGTCGTGTCAAACCGCGGATCTCGGTAGGGGGTACTGTTCTGGCGCGCAAGGCTGATGGTAACAGAAGCAAGGGACACATATGTTTACCAGTGTTCGGGCCCTCTCGATGGAGGTAAAACCCTACTTCCTGCTTGATTAATATTGATGATATGGGTAGTACAAGAGTAGATCTACCACGAGATCGTAGAGGCTAAACCCTAAGAGCTAGCCTATGATGGTATGATTGTAATTGTGGTCGGCCTTCTAAGGACCAACCTCTCTGGTTTATATAGACACCGGAGAGGGCTAGGGTTTACATGGAGTCGGTTACAAGGAAGGAAATATAATATCTGGATCGCCAAGCTTGCCTTCCACGCCAAGGAAAGTCCCATCCGGACACGGGCCGAAGTCTTGAGTCTTGTATCTTCATGCTTCAATAGTCAGGACGTTGTACACAGTCCGGCTGTCCGGATACCCCCTAATCCAGGACTCCCTCAAGGGTAACCTAAAAACTTTTCGAAAAGGAAAGTGAAAGTAAGAAAGACAAGCATCGTTGAAGTGGGAGAGCTCCTTGAACTTTGTTCATGCTCATGGCAACTTTGTGAATCTTGATTACAGAAACTTTTCAACAAAAATAATTATCCCCTTGTACAATTCCATTGTATTATAAAAATAATGTGCCAAGGTTTGCCTTTAGGATGTTTACAATACTTGTTGGTTTGTACGGTGCAGGACAGAAACTTTGGCTGTAGTGCGCGATTTTTAATTTTTTACTGGAACGTCTAATGGTTATGATTCTTTTTGCACTGTCTTTCTGTACAAAGATTTTATTTTTCCTAATTTGTGCAGAATTTTTAAAGTATCATAAGTATGGTGGATGTTCAGATTGCTACAGACTGTTCTGTTTTTGACAAATTCTGTTTTTGATGCATAGTTTGCTTGTTTTGATGAATCTATCAATTCATATTAGTGGATTAAGCCATGGAAAAGTTATGTTACAGTAGACACAATGCAAAAACAAGATATGAATTGGTTTGCTACAGTACTTAGAGTGGTGATTTGCTTTATTATACTAACGGATCTTACTGAGTTTTCCATTGAAGTTTTGTGTGGATGTAGTGTCTAATCGAGGATGTCTCGATATGAGGAAAAGGAAGAGAGTAAATATTCAAGGAGACTCAAGCGTCTATGCTTGGGGATGCCCCGGAGGGCATCCCCTCTTTCTTCAACAAGTATCGGTATGTTTTCGAATTCGTTTCGTTCATGCATTATGTGCAAGTCTTGGAGCGTCTTTTGCATTTAGTTTTCACTTTTATTTTATGCACCATGCTGGTATGAGATAGTCCTTGGTTGATTTATAGAATGCTCATTGCACTTCACTTAGATCTTTTGAGTATGGCTTTATAGAATGCTTTGTGTGCTTCACTTATATCATTTGAAGTTTGGATTGCCTGTTTCTCTTCATATAGAGTACCGCCATTTGTAGAATGCTATTTTGCTTCACTTATATTTGTTAGAGCGTGGGCATATCTTTTGTAGAAATAATTAAACTCTCTTGCTTCACTTATATCTATTTAGAGATATGACAGGAATTGGTCATTCAAGTGGTTAGTCATAAAATCCTACATAAACTTGTAGATCGCTGAATATGATATGTTTGATTCCTTGCAATAGTTTTGCGATATAAAGGTGATGATATTAGAGTTATGCTAGTGCGTGACTGTGGATTAGTAGAAACACTTGTGTTGAGGTTTGTGATTCCCATAGCATGCACGTATGGTGAACCACTTTGTAATGAAGTTGGAGCACAATTTTATTTATTGATTGTCTTCCTTATGAGTGGCGGTCGGGGACGAGCGATGGTCTTTTCCTACCAATCTATCCCCCTAGGAGCATGCGCGTAGTACTTTGTTTTCAATGGCTTGTAGATTCTTGCAATAAGTATATGAGTTCTTTATGACTAATGTTGAGTCCATGGATTATACGCACTCTCACTCTTCCATCATTGCTAGCCTCTTCGGTACCGTGCATTGCCCTTTCTCACCTTGAGAGTTGGTGAAAACTTCGCCGGTGCATCCAAACCCCGTGATATGATACGCTCTGTCACACATAAACCTACTTATATCTTCCTCAAAACAGCCACCATACCTACCTATCATGGCATTTCCATAGCCATTCCGAGATATATTGCCATGTAACTTCCATCATATCATATACATGACTTGAGCTTTCATTGTCATATTGCCTTGCATGATCGTAAGATAGCTAGCATGATGTTTTCATGGCTTGTCCGTTTCTTTATGTCATTGCTACGCTAGATCATTGCACATCCCGGTACACCGCTAGAGGCATTCATATAGAGTCATATCTTTGTTCTAGATATTGAGCTGTAAGTAAATAAAAGTGTGATGATCATCATTATTAGAGCATTGCCCAGTGAGGAAAGGATGAAGGAGACTATGATTCCCCCACAAGTCGGGATGAGACTCCGGACTTTATGAAAAATAAAAGAGGCAAAGAAGCCCAAATAAAAAAAAGAGGCCAAAGAAGCCCACCAAAAAGAAAGAAAAAAATAAAAAAATGAAAAATAAAAGAAAAAAATGAGAGAAAAAGAGAGAAGGGGCAATGTTACTATCCTTTTACCACACTTGTGCTTCAGAGTAGCACCATGTTCTTTATATAGAGAGTCTCTTGAGTTATTACTTTCATATACTAGTGGGAATTTTCATTAAAGAACTTGGCTTGTATATTCCGATGATGGGCTTCCTCAAATGCCCGAGGTCTTCATGAGCAAGCAAGTTGGATGCAACCCCACTTAGTTTCCAGTTTGAGCTTTCATACACTTTTAGCTCTAGTCCATCCGTTGCATGGCAATCCCTACTCCTCGCATTGACATCTATTGATGGGCATCTCCATAGCCCGTTGATACGCCTAGTTGATGTGAGACTTTCTCCCTTTTTGTCTTCTCCACATAATCCCCACCGTCATTTTCTATTCCACCTATAGTGCTATATCCATGGCTCACGCTAATGTATTGCGTGAAAGTTGAAAAAGTTTGAGATTACTAAAGTATGAAACAATTGCTTGGCTTGTCATCGGGGTTGTGCATGATTAAATACTTTGTGTGATGAAGATAGAGCAACAGCCAGACTATATGATTTTGTAGGGATAACTTTCTTTGGCCATGTTGTTTTAAAAAGACATGATTGCTTTATTGGTACGCTCGAAGTATTATTGTTTTTATGTCAAATGATAGAATATTGCTTTGAATCACTCGTGTCTTAATATTCATGCCATGATTAGACATATGATCAAGATTATGCTAGGTAGCATTCCACATCAAAAATTATTTATTTTATCATTTACCTACTCGAGAATGAGCAGGAATTAAGCTTGGGGATGCTGATATGTCTCCGTCGTATCTATAATTTTTTATTTCTCCATGCCAATATTATTCAACTTTTATATACTTTTGGAAACTTTTTATAGTATTTTTTGGGACTAACATATTGATCTAGTGCCCAGTGCCAGTTCCTGTCTGGGCTCTCGTGGGCCACCCGTAAGGCGGTTGATGTTCTTCTTTTGCCGCAAGAAAGCTAATTTTCAGAAAAAAATCACGGCGAAGGTTTCAGGCCAATCGGAGTTACGGATCTCCATATATACACGAAACGGTGAAACATAACCTGGAGAGAAAGCAGAAACAGAGAGATAGATCCAATCTCGAAGGGGCTCTCGCCCCTCCCACGCCATGGGAGCCAACGACCAGAGGGGAAACCGTTCTCCCATCTAGGGAGGAGGTGACGGAAGAAGAAGAAAAGGGGGCCTCTCTCCCCTTGCTTCCGGTGACGCCGGAGCACTGTCGGGGGCCATCATCATCACCGCAATCTTCACCAACACCACCGTCATCTTCACCAACATCTCCATCACCTTCCCCCTTCTATATTCAGCGGTCCACTCTCCCGCAACCCGTTGTACCCTCTACTTGAACATGGTGCTTTATGCTTCATATTATTATCCAATGATGTGTTGCCATCCTATGATGTCTGAGCAGATTTCTTTTGTCCTATCAGTGATTGATGAATTGCTATGATTGGTTTGAGTTGCATGTTTTATTATTGGTGCTGTCCTATTGTGTCCTCCATGTCGCGCAAGCGTGAGGGATTCCCGCTGTAGGGTTTGCAATATGTTTATGATTTGCTTATGGTGGGTTGCGTGAGTGACTGAAACACAAACCCGAGTAAGTAGGTTGTTTGCGTATGGGATAAAAGGGGACTTGATACTTTAATGCTATGGTTGGGTTTTAACTTAATGAGTCTTTAGTAGTTGCGGATGCTTGCTATAGTTCCAATCATAAGTGCATAGAATTCCATGTAAGGGATGATATGTTAGCTTATGCCTCTCCCTCAAATAGAATTGCAATAGTGATTACCGGTCTAGTAACATAATCGATTGCTTAGGGGCAATT
The DNA here is from genome assembly GCA_021605205.1 of Aegilops longissima. Lineage (NCBI taxonomy): Eukaryota > Viridiplantae > Streptophyta > Magnoliopsida > Poales > Poaceae > Aegilops > Aegilops longissima. The sequence goes on from CM038679.1 coordinate 224,886,419, forward strand.
TCACAACTCCTACCACCACTTTGCCACACTCTCTGTATTTACTTTAGTTGTTTCTTTAAACAGCACCTAGTTTTTATTTACGCGTTCTTTTCTTTTCTTGCTAGCCTATCCTATCACACCTACAAAGTACTTCTAGTTTCATACTTGTTCTAGGTAAAGCGAACGTCAAGCATACGTAGAGTTGTATCGGTGGTCGATAGAACTTTAGGGAATATTTGTTCTACCTTTAGCTCCTCGTTGGGTTCGACACTCTTACTTATCGAAAACTGTTGCGATCCCCTATACTTGTGGGTTATCACTATGCAAAGGCTCAGACTGGTTCGGATATGATGAACTAACCCTAATTTTTTTGTGGCTTTTTCGTGGACTGTAGGTATGAAGGACAGACTCGATCTAAACTACGAAAAACTGGAAAAATCTCATCGAGCAACATGGAAAGATGATACCACTTGATAGAGGCAAAGGTATCCCATATTTCGATGAGATGGTGGCTATCTCTTAGGATGAAGTCGACTTTGACGATCCAACTACGAACACGCGAGGACGTCGCGCCTTAGCAATCGCTAAACCAACTCCGAGAGGTTATTGACCACGCCGGAGCACGATCAACCTGACCACGAGGGTCTGTTTCCTGCAGGCAAATGAAGAACAAACAAGAAACTAAAATTGCAATCTGGATATTGCGAATATAAGAGGAAAGCTTTATTGATCAAGGTGGGGTTCTGTGACGCCTTTGTCTGGTCGTTGAACACAAACGAAGTATGCGAAGTTGCAGCTATGGCAAACTTTTAATCTAAACAAAACCCAAAGTCTAAATGACGCCCTAAGGGCTGTATATATGGAGGAAGAGGAGGGAATTTCCTGGCCCTTGAGGGAGGGGTCCGAAACCAACCCTAACTCTTGTTTCCCCACACATAGGGACTCTAAAAATAGCCTATACTTCAGTATTTCGAAATTACATGTGCCTGGCCCAATAATAAGGTGACGCAGCACCTAGAATAGCCTATGGACGAATATTATGAAATGGCATCTTGTATATTTCGTCCAAGGCTTCATGCACTCATTATGGGGGCCTCAAAGTCTTGAAATCATCACTTGTAACTCCGTTCTTGTTCCTCTCAAGCATGCCATCATCTCCATGCTTGGTCTTGCTCCAAAGTGTTCATCCCTCTTATCCATGATGGGCCCTTCATTTGTAAGCAAAACAAATGTATCCAATTTAGGCAGCATCATATTCTCATGAACATTAGAATCATTACCAAGAAACGAAAGTACCTGATAATTTAATTGGCGTGCACGAGCTCTAGTAATTTGTCCAATATGTATAGCAGCAGGGGCTGTGGGTGTAACAATGGTATGATGTCCTCATCACGTGTTCACCCACAATACAACGTTCCCCTACATCAAGCAGCCGCCTGGCGGTTAGAAGGATGCCTACTACGCCCTCCATCACATGCGGGCGATCGTACGGGACCATAATCACCTTCTGCTACCAAATAATCTCAAAGATTGGGCCGCAAGCTTGGCGGCAATCCAGGAAGCGGACATCTGACAAGAATTCTTTTTCATCCAGTCAGAGTTTGCAGAAATCATCCATCAAGATGTCCTTCGTAGCTCGGGCAGTTCTACCTCAGATATCAACCGTCCAACAGTGAGATAGACACAACGCTACAAATGCAGGCTGACAACGCCCGCGACTTCATGACCATCACGAAAGACGGCGGCTTCATCCACGCTCCGGTCCCATGAGTCGAGTCGAAAGTAGTGATGCTATGTGTAGTTCTGAAACATCGATTAGGTCATGTTGTAATTAAACTTTAATGTACTTGTATGTCTCTTTGGTTTGGACAGTCGTTCAACTTAGATATAATCGATGCTATTTATTAGTACGACCATGAATCGTGCTATTAATGTCTTGCTTTTCTCTTCCGATCCTTTTGTTGCATACTTATATATTGCTTATGTATTGTCTGTTGTTTGGCTAGTGCATAGATATGCCGTCGTATGTCGTGTACAAGGGTAAGGTTCCCAGAGTCTACGACGACTGGGAGGAGTGTCGGAGACAGGTTCACCATTTCAGCGGTAACAGTTACAAAGAGTACACCACTAGGTTGGAGGCGGAATCTAGATACGCGCGTTATCTAGCAGGAGAGAGGAGGGAGCGTTGGAGGAACCGGATGAAGACCAGTTTCATCGCGATGATGTTCATCGTGATGACCGCATGTCTCTTCTATGTGATGGTAGTTTAGATGATCGATATCGACTTGTAATGTGAAGACAAACTCGCTACTCGCGGTCTCGAGAATTGTAATGTTCTATCTTTGCTCGGTCTCTTGAATTCGGAGACTAATATGATGAATTGTATTCGATGAATCTGTTGTTGTTGTGTGGTGCTGTCTATATTCTGTCCAATAATATATTTTGTAACCTGTGCAAATATCAAAAAAGAAAAAAAATTAATTCCTAATATTCATACTAGTGGCGCACCACTCAGCACTCTAATGGCGCACTGTAGATAGGATACTAATGGCGCATCACCCCAGACTACGCCATTAGTATGCCAAAGCACATGGGTAAATATGGCCCCTGGGAGGCATACTAATGGCGCATGTTGGGCTATACTAATGGCACACTGCATCGTGCGCCATTAGTATACCAGATACTAATGGCGCACCGGTTGTGCGCCATTAGTATTTAATACTAATGGCGTGGTGCTAGTGGCGCACCAGTAGTGCGCCATTAGTAGGCAAAACTGGTGCGCCACTAGCAGGCCTTTTCCTAGTAGTGCAGGACTATTGTCCATCTGTCATTGAGGTGTTTTGTTCGACTTTCAGCTGTTGTTGCTTCTTCTTCTGGCTTCATGCAGTGGCTAAAAGTTGCCGCTTGAACTTCTCATGTTCCAGTGGGTCCTCAGGGATGATGAAATCCTCGGCTCCAAGGCTGACCTCCTCTTCGGAGAGGGGGAGGTAGTTACTGTCCTCGGAATCATTGAGGTCCTCGGGGTTATACTGTCCCTCATGCCCCTCTGAGCCATCAAGGTGTTTCTCGGGGAAGACGGGGTCACCGAGGTCATCCATATTATCTGGGCAAGCATCTTCCCTGGTGTCCATGTTGCTTTCCTTGCCCCTACGCCCCTTGCATCGTCAGCGCTGTCATTAGCATTTGGGCGGCTCCTCACCGGGCTTATCACCATCTTTTCTAGGGGTGCCGTCACCGTTATCCTTGTCGGTGTCCACTATATAGACATCATAGGTGGAGGTAGCCGTCCACCTTCTGGTGATGGGAGAGGAGTAGTGGTGCCGGCCATGGCTTCAATATCTTCATCCATGTCACCAGCCTCCTAAGAAGCATAGTCCAGCATGTCGCTTAAATCTTCGACAGTGGCTACTAAGTGGGTGGTGGGTGGGGCATAAATTCCGTGTGGCCTGCCTAAGACCCAGCCGAGCATTGGTCGAGTATGGGCCCTCCGTGATGGTCATCGTTTGGATTTCATCTAGCATCTCATTTAGTAGGTAGGATTATATGGATTTGTATATGGGATTTCTTCGTAGTCGACCTCCTGTATGATGGCGCGAGGGGTGCGTCTGGCCAGGGTTGACTCCTGGTGTTCGGACGCTGAAGTCACGTCCAGGCTTGAAGTTGCATTCGAGATAAGAGAGGTGAGTCTGGCCGGAATTGACTCCCGACCTTTGGACGTAGAGATCACATCCAGATTGGAAGCTGGACATGAGGTGAGGGCTGACCCAGGGATTAAGTCAAAAGGAGATCCCAAGGTCGAAGCTTCATGTTTTTTGGGCATCTCAGTCAAAACTGAGAAGCTGATGAATATCAGACCGCCCCGAGTGTCAGCGACGTACTCAAGGTTACCGAACCTGATCTGGTGCTCAGGCGCCAAGTTGTCAACCTGGTCGAGATGAGCGGCCGGGTTAGCTTGCAGAACGATGCCGCCAAACACAAAAGGCTGGCCGGGGACAATGATGTCCCCGGTGTTGATGCCATCTCCGATGATCAGGCGAGCCATCAATCCTTCAGCGATCTCACAACGGAAATCTCCACGCAAACACCCATGTTGGTGTCAAAATCGGCGGATCTCGGGTAGGGGTGACGAGCTGCGGATCTTGGATCAATGGGGAACAGGGTAGGGCTCGAAGAGGTAAAACACTACGTCGTGCTTGATTATATTGAAGTGTATAGGAGGATTACAGAGTCAATCTCCCATGAGATCAGATGAACTAAATGAAGTAAATATGCCCTAGAGGCAATAATAAAGTTGTTATTTATATTTCCTTATATCATGATAAATGTTTATTATTCATGCTAGAATTGTATTAACCGGAAAGTTAGTACATGTGCGAATACATAGACAAACAAAGTGTCACTAGTATGCCTCTACTTGACTAGCTCGTTGAATCAAAGATGGTTAAGTTTCCTAGCCATAGACATGAGTTGTCATTTGATTAACGGGATCACATCATTAGAGAATGATGTGATTGACTTGATCCATTCCGTTAGCTTAGCACTTGATCTTTTAGTATATATTGCTATTGCTTTCTTCATGACTTATACATGTTCCTATGACTATGAGATTATGCAACTCCCAAATACCGGAGGAACACTTTGTGTGCTACCAAACGTCACAACGTAACTAGGTGATTATAAAGGTGCTCTATAGGTGTCTCTGATGGTACTTGTTGAGTTGTCATAGATCAAGATTAGGATTTGTCATTCCGATTCTCGGAGAGGTATCTCTGGGCCCTCTCGGTAATGAACATCACTATAATCCTTGCAAGCAATGTAACTAATGAGCTAGTTGCGGGATGATGCATTACGTAACGAGTAAAGAGACTTGCTGGTAACGATATTGAACTAGGTATTGAGATACCGACGATCGAATCATGGGCAAATAACATACCGATGAAAAAGGGAATAACGTATGTTGTTATGCGGTTTGACCGATAAAGATCTGCGTAGAATATGTATGAACCAATATGAGCATCCAGGTTCCGCTATTGGTTATTGACCGGAGATGAGTCTCAGTCATGTCTACATAGTTCTCGACCCCGTAGGGTCCGCACGCTTAACATTCTGTGACGATTTGTATTATGAGTTATGTGATTTGATGACCAAAGTTTGTTCGGAGTCCCAGATAGGATCAGGGACATGACGAGGAGTCTCGAAATGGTAGAGACGTAAAGATCGATATATTAGAAGGCTATATTCGGACATCAGATAGGTTACGAGTGATTCGATTATTTTTTGGAGTACCGGAGAGTTACGGGAATTCGTATTGGGCCTTAATGGGCCATATGGGAAAGGAGAGAAAGGCCTCAAGGGTGGTCGCGCCCCTTCCCCATGGACTGGTCTGAATTGGACTAGGGAAAGGGGGCGCCCCCTTCCTTCCTTCTCCTTCTCCCTTCCCTTTTGCCTATTCCATGTGGGAGGTGGACTCCTACTAGGACTAGGGAGTGCTCGTAGGACTCCACACTTTGGGCACACCCTATGAGGGCCGGCCTCCTCCTCCCTCCATCCTTTATATACGTGGCCAGGGGGCACCCCATAGACACACAAGTTGATCATTGATCTTTTAGCCGTGTGCGGTGCCCCCCTCCACCATAATCCACCTCGGTCATATCGTCGTAGTGCTTAGGCGAAGCCGCGCCGGTAGCTGCATCATCACCGTCATCACACCGTCGTGCTGACAAAGCTCTCCCTCGACAATCTGCTGGATCGTGAGTTCGTGGGACGTCACCGAGCCGACGTGTGCAGATTGCGGAGGTGCCGTACTTTCGGTACTAGGATCGGTCGATCGTGAAGACGTACGACTACATCAACCGCGTTGTCATAATGCTTCCGCTTACGGTCTATGAGGGTACGGGGACTACACTCTCCCCTCTTGTTGCTATGCATCACCATGATCTTATGTGTGCGTAGGAATTTTTTTGGAATTACTACGTTTCCCCATAATTTATTTATCGCTATGCGATAGCAATAGTTCCAAGAGAAATAGTTGGCGAGACGACCATGTGACGACATGTTGATAGAGATCAAGATGATGGAGATCATGGTGTCATGCCGGTGACGATAGAGATCATGACGCTACTTTGGAGATGGAGATCAAAGGAACAAGATGATGATGGCCATATCATATCACTTATATTGATTGCATGTGATGTTTATCCTTTATGCATCTTATTTTGCTTAGTTCGACGGTAGCATTGTAAGATGATCTCTCACTAAATTTCAAGGTACAAGTGTTCTCCCTGAGTATGCACCGTTGCGAAAGTTCGTCGTGCCGAGACACCATGTGATGATTGGGTGTGATAAGCTCTACGTTCACATACAATGGGTGCAAGCCAGTTTTGCACACGCAGGATACTCGGGTTAAACTTGAGGAGCCTAGCATATGCATATATGGCCTCGGAACACTGAGACCCAAAGGTCGAGCGTGAATCATATAGTAGATATGATCAACAAAGTGATGTTCACCATTGAAAACTACTCCATCTCATGTGATGATCGGACATGGTTTAGTTGATTTGGATCACGTGATCACTTAGATGATTAGAGGGATGTCTATCTAAGTGGGAGTTCTTAAGTAATATGATTAATTGAACATTAATTTATCATGAACTTAGTCTTGGCAGTATTAGCATATCTATGTTGTAGATCAATAGCTCGCGATATAGCTCCCCGTTTATTTTTCATATGTTCCCAGAGAAAATAAAGCTGAAAGATGTTAGTAGCAATGATGCGGATTGGAACCGTGATCTGAGGATTATCCTCATTGCTGCACAGAATAATTATGTCCTTGATGCACCGCTAGGTGACAGACCGATTGCAGGAGAAAATGCAGACGTTATGAACGTTTGCCAAGCTCATTATGATGACTACTTGATAGTTTAGTGCACCATGCTTTATGGCTTAGAATCGGGGCTTTAAAGACGTTTTTGAAACGCCATGGAGCATACGAGATGTTCCAAGAGTTGAAATTGGTATTTCATACTCATGCCTGTGTCGAGAGGTATGAGACCTCTGACAGTACTTTGCCTACAAAATGGAGGGGAATCGCTCAAGCAGTGAGCATGTGCTCAGATTGTCTGGGTACTACAATTGCTTGAATCAAGTGGGAGTTAATCTTCTAGATAAGATAGTAATTGACAAAGTTCTCTAGTCACTATCAAGTTACTAGAACTTCTTGATGAACTATAATATGCAAGGGATAACGAAAACAATTCCCAAGCTCTTCACGATGCTAAAATCGGCGAAGGTAGAAATCAAGAAAAGCATCAAGTGTTGATGGTTAACAAGACCACTAGTTTCAAGAAAATGGCAAAAGAATAGAAATGGAACTTCAAGAAGAATGACAAACAAGTTGTCACTCCTGTGAAGAAACCCAAAGCTAGACTCAAGCCTGAAACTGAGTGCTTCTACTGCAAAGGAAATGGTCACTGGAAGTGGAACCTCCCCCAGATACTTGGCGGATAAGAAAGGGTGGCAAAATGAACAAAGGTATATTTGATATACATGTTATTGATGTGTACTTTACTAGTGTTTATAGAAACCCCTCGGTATTTGATACTAGTTCAGTTGCTAAGAGTAGTAACTCGAAACGGGAGTTGCAAAACAAACAGAGAATAGTTAAGGGCGAGGTGACGATGTGTGTTGGAAATGATTTCAAGATTGATAAGATCACCATCGCACACTCCCTTTACCTTCGGGATTAGTGTTGAACCTAAAATAAATGTTATTTGGTGTTTGCGTTGAGCATGAATATGATTGGATCATGTTTATTGCAATATGGTTATTCATTTATGTCAAAGAATAATTGTTGTTCTATTTACATGAATCAAATCTTCTATGGTCATACACTCAATATAAATGGTTTATTGAATCTCGATCGTAGTGATACACATATTCATAACATTGAAGCCACTCGATGCAAAGTTAATAATGATAGTGCAACTTATTTATGGCACTGCCGTTTAGGTCATATTGGTGTAAAGAGCATGAAGAAACTCCATGATGATGTGCTTTTGGAATCACTTGATGCTTGCGAACCATGCCACATGGGCAAGATGACTAAGACTCCGTTCTCCGGAACAATGGAGCGAGCAACAGAGTTGTTGGAAATAATACATACTGATGTATGCGGTCCGATGAGTGTTGAGGCTCGCGGTGAGTATCGTTATTTTCTGACCTTCACAGATGATTTGAGCAGATATGGGTATATCTACTTGATGAAACAAAAGTCTGAAACATTTGAAAAGTTCAAAGAATTTCAGAGTGAAGTGGAAAATCATCGTGACAAGAAAATAAAGTTTCTACGATCTGATCGCCGAAACAAATATTTGAGTTACGAGTTTGATCTTCAATTAAAACAATGTGGAATAGTTTCACAAATTCGTGCCACCTGGAACACCACAGCACAATGGTGTGTCCGAACGTCATAACCGTACTTTATTGGATATACCGCAATCTATGATGTCTCTTACCGATTTACCACTTTCGTTTTGGGGTTATGCATTAGAGACAGCTACATTCACGTTAAATAGGGCACCTTCTAATCCATTGAGACGACACCGTATTAACTATGGTTGGGCTAGAAACCTAAGCTGTCGTTTCTTAAAATTTGGGGTTTTGATGCTTATGTGAAAAAGTTTCAACCTGATAAGCTCAAACCCAAATCGGAGAACTGTGTCTTCATAGGGAAACCCAAAATAAAATGTTGGGTACACCTTCTATCACAGATCCGAAGGCAAGATCTTTGTTGCTAAGAACAGATCCTTTCTAGAGAAGGAGTTTCTCTCGAAATAAGTGAGTGGGAGGAAAGTAGAACTTGATGAGGTAACGGTACCTGCTCCATTATTGGAAAGTAGTTCATCGCAAAAATCAGTTCCTGTGACTCCACCAATTAGTGAGGAAGCTAATGCTGATGATCATATAACTTTAGATCAAGTTACTACTGAACCTCGTAGGTCAACCAGAGTAAGTTCCGCAACAGAGTGGTACGGTAATCCTATTCTGGAGTTCATGTTACTTGACCATGACGAACCTACGAACTATGAGGAAGCGATGATGAGCCCAGATTTCGCGAAATGGCTTGAGGCCATGAAATCTGAGATGGGATCCATGTATGAGAACGAAGTGTGGACTTCTGTTGACTTGCCCAATGATCGGCAAGCAATAGAAAATAAATGGATCTTCAAGAGGAAGACGTACGCTGATAGTAGTGTTACTATCTACAAAGCTAGACTTGTCTAAAAGGGTTTTTGACAAAGTTCAAGGTGTTGACTACGATGAGATTTTCTCACTCGTAGCGATGCTTAAGTATGTCCGAATCATCTTAGCAAATTGCCACATTTTATGAAATCTGGCAAATGGATGTCAAAACTACATTCCTTAATGGATTTTTAAAGAAGAGTTGTATATGATGCAGCCAGAAGGTTTTGTCAATCCTATATGTACTAACAAAATGTGCAAGCTCCAGCGATCCATCCATGGACTGGTGCAAAGCATCTCAGAGTTGGAATATACGCTTTAATGAGTTGATCAAAGCATATAGTTTTATACAGACATTGCGATGAAGCCTGTATTTACAAGAAAGTGAGTGGGAGCACTACCGCCTTTCTGATAAGTATATGTGAATGACATACTGTTGATCGGAAATGATGTAGAATTTTCTAGAAAGCATAAAAGGAGTGTTTGAAGGGAGTTTTTCAAAGAAAGACCAAATTGAGCATCAAGATCTATAGAGATAGATCAAGATGCTTGATAAGTTTTTTCAATGAGTACATATCTTGAATTTTTTTTGAAGTAGTTCAAAATGGAACAGTCAAAGAAGGAGTTCTTTCCTGTATTGCAAGGTGCGAAATTGAGTAAGACTCAAAGCCCGACCACGGCAGAAGATAGAAAGAGAATGAAAGTCATTCCCTATGCCTCAGCCAAAGGTTCTATAAAGTATGCAATGTTGTGTACCAGACCTATTGTATACCCTGCCCTGAGTTTGGCAAGGGAGTACAATAGTGATCTAGGAGTAGATCACTGGACATCGGTGAAAATTATCCTTGGTGGAATAAGGATATGTTTCTCAGTTATTGAGGTGACAAAAAGTTAAATCGTATAGGGTTACGTCGATGCAAGCTTTGACACTGATCCGGATGACTCTAAGTCTCAATCTGGATACGTATTGAAAGTGGGAGCATTTAGCTAGAGTAGCACCGTGCAGAGCATTGTAGACATAGAAATTTGCAAAATACATACAGATCTGAATGTGGCAGCCCATTGACTAAACTTCTCTCACAAACAAAACATGATCACACCTTAAGTACTCTTTGGGTGTTAAATCACATAGCAATGTGAACTAGATTATTGACTCTAGTAAACCCATTGGGTGTTGGTCACATGACGATGTGAACTATGGGTGTTAATCACATGGTGATGTGAACTATTGGTGTTAAATCACATGGCGACGTAAACTAGATTATTGACTCTAGTGCAAGCGGGAGACTGAAGAAAATATGCCCTAGAGGCAATAATAAAGTTGTTATTTATATTTCCTTATATCATGATAAATGTTTATTATTCATGCTAGAATTGTATTAACCGGAAACTTAGTACATGTGTGAATACATAGACAATAAAAGTGTCACTAGTATGCCTCTACTTGACTAGCTCGTTGAATCAAAGATGGTTAAGTTTCTTAGCCATAGACATGAGTTGTCATTTGATTAACGGGATCACATCATTAGAGAATGATGTGATTGACTTGATCCATTCCGTTAGCTTAGCACTTGATCGTTTAGTATATTGCTATTGCTTTCTTCATTACTTATACATTTTCCTATGACTATGAGATTATGCAACTCCCGAATACCGAAGGAACACTTTGTGTGCTACCAAACGTCACAACGTAACTGGGTGATTATAAAGGTGCTCTACAGGTGTCTCAGATGGTACTTGTTGAGTTGGCATAGATCAAGATCAGGATTTGTCACTCCGATTCTCGGAGAGGTATCTCTGGGCCCTCTCGGTAATGCACATCACTATAAGCTTTGTAAGCAATGTAACTAATGAGTTAGTTGCAGGGTGATGCATTACGGAACGAGTAAAGAGACTTGCTGGTAACGAGATTGAACTAGGTATTGAGATACGAAGATCAAATCTCGGGCAACTAACATACCGATGACAAAGGGAACAACATATGTTGTTATGCGGTTTGACCGATAAAGATGTTCGTAGAATATGTAGGAACCAATATGAGCATCCAGGTTCTGCTATTGGTTATTGACCGGAGATGAGTCTCGGTCATGTCTACATAGTTCTCGAACCCGTAGGGTTCGCACGCTTAACATTCTATGACGATTTGTATTATGAGTTATGTGATTTGATGACCAAAGTTTGTCTGGAGTCCCAAATGAGATCGGGGACATGACGAGGAGTCTCCAAATGGTCGAGACGTAAAGATTGATATATTGGAAGTCTATATTCAGACATCGGAAAGGTTCCGAGTGATTCGGGTATTTTTTGGAGTACCGAAGAGTTACGGGAATTTGTATTGGGCCTTAATGGGCCATACGGGAAAGGAGAGAAAGGCCTCAAGGGTGGCCGCGCCCCTTCCAAATGGACTGGTCCAAATTGGATAGGGAAAGGGGGCGCCCCCTTCCTTGCTTCTCCTTCTCCCTTCCCTTTTTCCTATTCCATGTGGGAGGTGGAATCATACTAGGACTAGGGAGTCCTAGTAGGACTCCACACTTTGGGAACACCCTATGAGGGTCGGCCTCCTCCTCCCTCCATCATTTATATACGTGGCCAGGGGGCACCCCATAGACACACAAGTTGATAATCGATCTTTTAGCCATGTGCGGTGCCCCCCTCCACCATAATCCACCTCAGTAGTGCTTAGGCGAAGTCTTGCGCCGGTAGCTTCATCATCACCGTCATCACGCCATCGTGCTGACGAAGCTCTCCCTCGACACTCTACTGGATCGTGAGTTCGTGGGATGTCACCGAGCCGAACGTGTGCAGATTGCGGAGGTGCCGTACTTTCGGTACTAGGATCGGTCGATCGTTAAGACGTACGACTACATCAACCGCGTTATCATAATGCTTCCGCTTACGGTCTACGAGGGTACGTGGACAACACTCTCCCCTCTCGTTGCTATGCATCACCATGATCTTGCGTGTGCGTAGGATTTTTTTTTAAATTACTACGTTCCCCAACACTTAACCCTAGGTGAGTAGGATGGTGATTGTTCTTATAGCCTCTATAGACTAAACCCTTTGGTTTATATAGATACCACGGGTCCTACGGTTACACGTAGTCGGTTACAAGGAAGGAATAATAATGCCGATTCTTTTTATCTTGACTTGGAGGACGCACCATGGCATCAAAGATCGCCCACCAGGATATGGAGTTGCCTCATAGTTTGGTCTTCTAGCAGTTGCAATACGGCCCACTTGTCCGGCGGATGAGAAATAGGCCGGCAGCCCAAGGACTCCTTGATCCGGGACTACCTTAGTTGTCCATCCGTTGACGCTCACCAGCAAGATTAAATTGTATATTTTTTGATACATACATTATAAAAAAATACAAAATAAAATAAATAAAAGAAATTGTAGCAAGATATTTTTGGTTTTAATATATGATAATAGACCCGGGGGCCATAGTTTTCAACAGAGGCTTCTCTCTTGAGAATAGTATACGGTGGGTAAACAAATTACTGTTGGGTAATTGATAGAAAAGCAAATAATTATGACGATATACAATGCAATGATCATGTATATAGGCATCATGTTTGAGACAAGTAGACTGAAATGATTCTTCATCTACTACTATTACTCCACACATCGACCTCTATCCAGCATGCATCTAGTGTATTAATTTCATTAAAAAACGGAGTAACACCTTATGCAAGATGACATGATGTAGACAAGACAAACTCATGTGTGAAATAAATCCCATCTTTTTACTCTTAATAGCAACGATACATACGTGTCATGTCCCTTTCTGTCACTGGGATTGAGCATCGTAAGATTGAACCCATTACAAAGCACCTCTTCCCATGGCAAGATAAGTCAATCTAGTTGGCCAAACCAAATCAATAGCTCAGAGAAGAAATACAAAGCTATAACAATCATGCATAAAATAGTTCAGAGAAAACTTAAATAATATTCGTTGATAGATCTTATCATAAGCTCACAATTCAATGGATCCCGACAAACACACCGCAAAAAAGTCATTACATCAAATAGATCCCCAAGAACACCGAGGAGAAGATTGTATTGAATATCAAATAGAGAGAAAAGAAGCCATCTAGCTACTAAATATGGTCCCATGGGTCCGTGCTAAACTACTCATGCATCATTGCAGGAGTAGCAAGGATGATGTAGAGCCCCTCCGTGATGGAATCACCCTCCGACAGGCTGCCCAAAAGGCCTCCAAATGGGATCTCGTGGTTCTGGAACTTAGGCGCCGGAAAAAGTATTTCGTGGAGTCCTCTATTGGTTTCACAATTTTAGAGAATTTATAGAGGCGGAGTTAAGTCAAATGCAGCCTCATGGGCCCCACAAGCCACTAGGGTGCGCCTACCCCTGGGTGCGCCCTGGTTCCTTGTGGGCCCTCGCTTCATCGTCTGGTCTTCTCCCGAAGCTTCTATTGTCTGTTTTGTCCAGAAAAAATCTCCAAAAATTTTCGTGGCATTTGGACTTCGTTTGGTATTGATATTATGCGAACCCAAAAACAAGCAAAAAACAGCAAATGCACTCGGCACTAAGTTAATAGGTTTGCCCAAAAAATGATATACAATGGCTTGAAAGTGTATATAAAACATCCAAGATTGATAATATAACATCATGGAACAATAAAAAAATATAGATACGTTGGAGCCGTATTACACCACCGTTAAAGGTGTCATATCAGGCGTCCAGGCCTGCTGTACCGAGAACTTCAGGAGCGAGGAGTTAATCTTCGACATCATCCCCTGACGAAGTGGATACTACGCTCTCCTAGGGTGCACAACGTTTGCTCGCTTCAACGTAGTCCCGCATTACACTTACCTCAAACGTAAAATGCCAGGACCTAACGATGTTATCGTAGTTAATGGTAACACGGAATGCTCCCTCCAAACGGAGGTATAGACCGAGGCTTTTGCAGCGAAGGTACATACATACGAGGAGGAAGCCCATTGCGGTAAACGCACCCCCATCTTTTCGACGCACACAAGGGCCACGCCAGTCGACCTCAGACACGTATCCCCACACCTTAAATAGGGGTGTGGCCTCCTTGCGCGCTCCACTTGGAAGGCGCACTACGTCCCCAGGGTGCATAATTTCACACAAAAAATTCCTTGGGCCACCGAGGAGCCAAATTCATGGAAACATCAGATAATGATGACCGAGGAATGACAAAGCATCGAACTTCCACATTGGCAAGGTTCTATCAAAGAGCTAGCCAGCAAAATATATTCACGTGGCTTCAACCACACAACATACATTTGGAGACCTCTTTAAAGGACTCGGCCAGCGAACGCACCAAGGACACGCAGGGCTGAGGTTGCATACAGTCTGGATTAATCTTCGCCATCAACGAAGAATGTGCTCGTCACCGCCATGGAGAAGCAGATGTGTAGGAGGAAGCGGCCTGTGCTCAGAAACCCGATGACCAGATCCGCCCTATTTTTATTTAATCCTATATTTACTTTTGAATTGCATTGTATCTTCTTAGTTTCCCCCATTACAGCTCGGCATGTAAACCTTGGACATATAAAAAAAGAAATCATGCCCTTCAAGGTTCTTAATGTATTTCAGTACAAGCATTGCCTGCGAGCTACAAGAACACTTTTAAGATACAAATGTTAAAGGGCTTTGTTTCCCTGCCCTGAAATACATGTCTGAAGTACTCAGCGTCTCGGATGTTGCATTATATGCATCATTTTTGAACCTAGGTTTTGGTCAATAGTTGGGTTGCCTGGCTCCTATGTTTACCCCTTATGTCACCGACAAATTGGGCTAAGGGTCTAATGGGAGAATCACCGTGATAGTGCCGCCAGTTCAACTGGAAGAGCACCTCACTTGAGAAATCCAAACACTGACAACCCGGGTAAGCAAAACTGCTCGGCAATCCAAAGACCGCGTTAAGAGACGTGACGATAGAGATCACCCATGTTAAATGAAGGTCTTATTCATAGCATTAGCTGAAGTGTGCAATGGCCTACACCTCGGCTACCTAAACCAACCACTTCACACACCGGGGGCTCGTCATCAGCCCCCATCGTCAAACTCCTACCACTAAGTGAAAGTTATAAAGTTGTTATAGTCTGATTGCCTAGTTCCTATGAGCACAGACCGCCTTTGGGTACTGAGACATCGGCTAAAGGGTCATAAACTTCCTCAAGGAACACCCTCTGTACATTCTACATTGGGCTCAGAGCCGATGACTGGTCACTTTCAGTTCAACACGGTCAAACGAGAGGAATATTAAGTAAATCATATGAGGGAATTTAAAACCATGCTCATTAAAACAAAAGATAGTTTATGTACATCCCATATACTTTGGCATTCCGAAGTACTAAACTAGATACAAAGTTCCTTTTGGACACATGGCCAGTAGCCCGGGCACCCTCCTCTACCTCGACGAAGAACTTCTCCATAGCGCGCCGCTTCCCTTCAGGGGGCCCCGCAGGACCGATCGCCGCATCAACCTTTTGGAAATGCGTCTTCACTCAGGCGTATGCCCGCCGTGCTCCCTCCAAGCATGAGGATCGCTTCTAGCAATCCACCTGCAAGACGGCAACTCGCAGCAGAGCTATGAGACCGAAGAGGCTGGTCGGCAGGGCTTCGCCAGTCCACAATTTGATTTAGAGGTCCTAGAGCACTTGCCTTGCCATGCAGAATAGTTCTGTCAGCTGCTTCATTCGATGGTTCAGCAGCTGCGACGATGGCGACTCCTAGAGCTACCGCTAGAATGCCTTCTCTGTCTCATGGACCTCCATTTGGCCAAAGTGCTAGACGGCGTCCGCGACACGCTTCGGGAGATCCACCAAGACCTCTGTGGAATGCCACAGCTGGGTGTTCTCGATGCACCCTTTGCTGCCAAAGACACATTCCAGTAAATATGGCTTACCCACGGCTATCTGCACCACTTGTTGGAGCACCTCGCAGTTAGCTCGGGCCTTGGTCTGGAGCTTGGAGTGTGAAAGACCCAACTTCTTGATCTCTTCCTTAGCCTTCTACTCATCAACCTGAAGGGTATCACGTGCTTCGAATACATGCTTCAGGGTCTCCTCGACCTCTATGACCCACGCCTGGTCTTGCCCCCTAGCCACCTTTTCTGCAGCTAGGTCTTTCTCCGCCTTGGTAGCAGTAGCATTCTACTGCTTGACCTCCTACTGAGACTTCTTGAGCTTGGCCTTGAGCCCCTCAAACTCGGCCAAGTCTGCTATCATTCAAATAGTTGGGCATCAGCTTCTACTTCAAAACTAAAATGATACACTATCCATGTTCAAAACAACATGAAGGACAGGTCGCTCACCGTGAGACTGTTGGACCTACTTGTTCATCAGGTCTATGTCCTTCTCGGACCTCTCGAGCTTCCAATTCATCTCCGCAATCTCCTCAGAGACGGAGATCAGATCTGAGGTGGAAACCTGCAAACAAGCACTTTGTGATAAGCCCCATGATCAATCTATTGATGCTCCGGACAAGTACCATATCACACTGGGCGGCGTCCTAGGGGCTATGCATTCCACTCCTCCTACAACCCACCCCAGCGCCAGTTTCTTAAAACTAGCCTTGGCTTGGGGGCTACTCACTGGGCGTGCCGTCTAAATGGTAAGCAAAAGCTTCTTCAGACATATTTGTACAATAAGCCCAAACAGAGAAATTATATTTTCAATGGCAGAAGATTACCTCGAAGTTCATAATGAGGCCCTCGAAGACCTCGCACTCCAACCTCTCTAGACTAGAATCCTTGTAGCGCCACGCCTATCAAAGTGCGGTGCTCTTTCCTGAGGGAGGAGCCCGTTAAGGCTGCCTCAATTTCATCAGTCCACCCCGCGCTAACATGCCCTTAAGCGGGATGTGGGGCTTGTAAGACCTCATACCCTACCTGGGTGGTGGGCACAGGGTCCTAAGTTGCGGTGGTGGACGCAGAAGTGGACTTCAGCTGGGCCGATGATTGGCAGAACCCCTCCTTGACCACCTTAGGGACAACTTCCCCTTGCCTTGTAGGGCCAAGGTCTTATCCTCGGCCATGACCGCTGGTTCTTCGGGCCCCGACGTATCAACATGGGGGACTAGAGTAGACGTCGCCTCCCAAGCCCGTCTTGAGATGGAGGAGGAGTGGTGTGATCCGGTGTTCCGCTGGCGGACGACAACCAGCTTGAAGAGTCACTGGGGCACACCTTTGGCGAAATGTATAAAGATGCTCGGGTGAGCTTGCTACTAGCAAAGAACATGTTGCAACATAAACATAAAAACGATAAAGTACCCTCTGGGTGCCGGTTTCTTCCTCCCCATGGCGAGGGGGTCATCTTCTGACTTGTAAGAGAGCACGATCTTCTCTGACGACTTCCCGGCGGCCCGGGCTGAGGTTCCCTTCAACCTATTCTGGCCCTTGGGCCGCATTCCAGCCTCGGCGTTCTCTGGCGCCGCCTTCTTTTGGTTAAGGGGAGGGTTCTCCTTCTCCTTATCCTCCTCCACATCGCCTCCGTGGGTGGAGAAGGCGTGGGTCTCCTCGGACCGGGTGACCAAGTTCTTTCGATTCCGAAGACCTCCTGCCCTTTTGGGACTTCTGCCTTGCGGAGCACCACGTGCATCTCATCGACTAGGAGCGCCATGAGCAGGGTAGTTCTCTCCTCCTCTAGCAGTGGGGCTGGGCACATCATCCCCTGCATCTTAGCTGCCCACTTCTGCAAATATGAAATGAGGCGATTCATCAAAATCTGTCTCACCTTAGAAGAAAAGAAGAATATGAATGTGTGTGTTAAAACGCTTACCGGTGGGACTTCGTAGCTGACCTCGAAGCTAAGGTCCTCCCCTTCCTAAGGGATCTTGTCCTTAGCCATCTTAATGAGCCGTGTCCACATGCCAGACAAGTTGGACCTGAAGAAATTCAGAACGGGCCCCGCTTCCTCGGATTTATTCTCCCACATCGGGGTGGCCCGAAGTTCGAGCGGGAGAATGCGGCGGTAGAGCATGACGTTGATGATGTCAGTGAGCTGGAGGTCCTTCTTGGTAGACCACCACTTTATCTTCTTGATCAGTGTCTCCAGCTCCTCTGGGTTCCCCCAGACGATGCTCTTCTCCCTCCAGGACTTGAGCTTCCTTGGGGGCCCGGCAGAAAAGGCTTGGACTTCGGTTTGGCCAGGGGCTAGCGGCCCAGTTGTATAAAACAACTTGTGCTGCCATTACTTGAACGTCTCGACGAAAGTGCCTTCGAACCTGTCGGCATTCTGGTTCTTGCTGACCATGGCCCTTCTTCACTCTGCCAGATCAGAGCCGCTGAACTTTGGCTTGATGCCGAAGATCTTCAACCACAGGCCGAAGTGCAGGTCAATGCAGAGGAAGGCCTCGCAGATCATGATGAACGAGCGAGGTGGAGGATGATGTTCGGGCCTTGTTGTGGAAGTTGAGCCTGTAGTAGAACATTACCCGACGCACGAATGGGTGCAACGGGAAGCCTAGACCTCTGACTAGGTGAGGGACAAAGACTACCCGCTCCCCTTGATTAGGAGCAAGCACTTGCTGGGAGGCGTCACGTGCACGGGCGGTCATGTTGGCAGGGATATACCCCGCACTACGCAGCTCCAGGGTGGTGCCATCCATCATGATGGAGCCACCTAGTGTCCTTCGAGGGTATCGGCTATGGCTAGATGAGGGAGCTTTTATTCGCGGAGGAAGAAGAGAGTGAGATTGGATCTGGGTGCTGGAGCTCAACGAAGCATCACTCGGTGGAAATGAGAGTGTGATTGCTTGTACTATTCACTTTTTACTCTTATAGGCTGCTCAAAGGCCAAGGGTGCCCCTTGCTGCGCCAATAAAAATGCCACTCCTGCAAAACATGTCATTATGGGCATAGGGAGAAACAAAATCTTGATGATATCCCTGAGAAAATAGGTACGATCTCCACCTCGATGGGACATGCCAGTAAACACTACAGGAATCAGAGAATTTGCCGTAAGTCCTTTCTTTGCTGTCTGCCAGCGGACGGCAAAGATAGTCTTTTTCGTCATCTTCAAAAAAGCAGACGTCAAACAATGGTGCTAGGATCGAAGAAATGGTGCAACATGTTGATGATACTTGGTATTCGAACGATGAGATGGAGGAATCTGCAAAGGCCTTCAATAAAAATGTTGGTGTCTTCAAAATGTCCTATCCATGAGCACACCGAGCTTTGTCAGCTGGATGCCATCACACAAGTAATGGCTATGAAGGCTCAATTCAACTTGGGCATAGAATGCTATGACACGATGATGACAATATTTGGACGCTTTCTACCCACACGCCATGTAATGCCTACAAACCTATACCAGTCAGAAAAAATCCTCCTTGTACTTAAGATGCCCAACGATGTGCCTTATTTAGGCTTGAGTATGCAGACTTGAACTATTGTCCCATTAATGGTATTCGGTATCTGTCAATTGTAAAATGACTTCAACGTCTATTCATGGTCGAAGAGACAACAAGATAGATGAAATGGCACAAAATGGGCAAAAGAACCGAACTAGATGCAGATGGGAATTAGATGATGGTACACACATCGTATGGTTCTGCATGGAAGCACATTGATGCATTACATGACCAAAAAGAGGCTAATCCAAGGCATCCTCGAGTCTGCATCGACACGGATGGGTTCAATCCGTTTGGCACGAGGGAAACCCAACGCAGTTGTTGGCCTGTATTTGTCATTCTGCTCAATCTCGCCCCCCGGACAGATTATGCAAAGAAAGAACATTTTCCTGACGTTATTAATTCCAGGGCCCAACTCTCCGGGGAAGAATAATAATATGTACATGCAGCCGGTTAAGGATGAATTACAAGAACTTTGGGATAATGGATTCAAGACATATGATGCCGCTCGCAAACGAAACATCATAATGCATGTCTGGTACATGTACTCAATGCATGACTTGCCGGTGTATGCGCTATTCGTTGGCTAGTGTACGCATGGATGATTCTTGTGCCCCACATGCAAGGCAGCTCTTCAGTTTCATTGGCTGCAGGCGGGTCGCAAGTATTCCTGCTTTGCCTTGCATAGACAGTTCCTGGATCCTCGCCATAAATTCAGAAAAGATAAGAAGGACGTCACCAAAGGTAGAGTTGTCAAAAACTCTACACCACCTACGTTGACTGGACAATAGATCCTAGATCAGTTAAACACTCTCGAGCCTGATCTAGAGCGCCCAAGGTATAATTCGGAACAAGCCTGGACTCACAAAACATGCTTGTGGGATCCTCCTTACTTCAAAGTCTTCCTTCTTCCTCACAACATCGACGTGATGCACACTGAAAAGAATATCAGCGACACCCTTTTTGGTACGTTGTTCGACATAGATGGGAAGTCAAAGGATAATACTAAGGCTAGAGTCGATCTGTAGACTCTATGTAATAGACCGTTACAAAACATGTGACAACTGAAATGAAAGAAAAACTGGATGAAGCCAAATGCCTGGTTCAATCTTGGAAGGCCAGCTACGAGGGAAATTATCTCTTGGGTGAAAATGTAGTTGATGTTCCCCGATGGGTATGCAGCAAATCTAAAGAGGGGAGCGAGTCTTGAAAAATTGATTTTTTTGTCTCTAGTCATGATTGGCACATATGGCTTGAGCGGGTAATGCCGGTGATGTTGCGTGGCTTTATCCCTCAGGATGAATGGCTAGTACTGGCAGAGTTGAGCTATTTCTTCCATGTTCTTTGTGCGAAAGAACTATCGCCTACCATGATAGATGACATGGAAAAGTTCGTGTCGGAGTTGCTCTGCAAGTTAGAGAAGATCTTTCCACTGGGCTTCTTTAATCCAATGTAGCATTTGATTTTACATCTACCGACCGACGCAAGATTGGGTGGGGGTGTGCAAGTGCTTTGCAACTGAGAGGATGCAGAAGACGCTTCGAGCAAAATGTAAAAATAAACATAGAATTGAAGCATCGATGGCCGGGGCATTCATTACTAAGGAGGCGACAAACTTTGTCACAGCATACTACGAAGCCAAAAATTGTCATTTGCATAATCCAAAGCCTCGGTACAATGTTGGCGACACTAATAAAGGTGGATCCAACCTCAGCCTATTCAAAGGGAAGCTCCCACCAGTCGGTGCTTCAAAACCAATAACGTTGGATGTCGAAGAATGGCAGACCATTTCGTTGTATATCTTCAACAACCTAACCAAAGTGCGGTCGTACATTGACTAAGTTCTCGGTACATTGTTTGTCAACTTCTAATTCCTTTGAACTGCTCTTATTCCCAGATATCTGATACAGTCGATACATCGCCAAATTCTTGGATGGAGCGGTGATCATACATGATTCCATCGAAGAGTATGAGCTTCTGGCATAGCATGGAGGCGGCTATCCCAGTTTCATCTCTTGGTTCAAACAAACAGTAATTACCATTAATAGACCTTTTCATTTCTTGGTCTAATTTGTTGCTAACGCAACAATCCTTTCGTATTAAACTTGTAGGCTAATTCAGAGTCTATGGACGCCGAATTGAGACAAGCCGCTAATGGTTTTGACTATAAGGCCCGTTCATTTGAGAAATACGACATCAACGGGTATTGCTTTCGTACCTTTGGCAAAGCTATCTATGGCCGACCGAAAATCCACAAATTGTGGTGGCTCTGCTATCGGCGAAGGAGGTACCGAGTATTATGGAAGAGTTGAGGCAATTTATGAACTTCTATTCTATGGTGAAAACCCACCGAACGTTGTTGTCTTCAAATGTTATTGGTTCCAGCCGAAGGACACTAGAAGGACTCATGAACATATAGGGCTAGTTGAAATCAAACAAAGCACCCATTTAGATGTTCCCGATATCTATTTTATGGCTCAACAGGTGACCCAAGGTTTCTATCTACCGTGGGCCTGCCAAACTAATACAAATCAGAATTGTTGGAATGTCATTTATGAAGTGCCACCAAATGTTAAACCGCCTCCCCCAATGAAGAGGATTATGAACCTCACATTCACCCAGACACATATGAAGGAGAATTCTTCCAAGACACATGTCTTTCCAAGAAATATTTCAAGACCCGCTATACTTCACCCCAAAACATGGAAGTAGATAGCGATAGGGAATATGACTTCACCCCTGAACCAGAACAAGAAGAGGGTACTGCTGCAGATTATCTGTCTATGCTTGACCGATTACATAAAGGCCTTCCACATGTCGATTCCGTTGAACCCGATGAGCACGTCCTTCATGACGACACTTGTGATAGTGATGATGATGGTGCATCTATTGATCCCGGAGCATATATAGACGATCCAGACTATTATTAGTTTGTATGCGTCCCAACTTAAATTATATACATATTATTATTCTGTCATTTATTCAATTTTATTATGTTGTACTAGCACATATACCCGTGCATTGCAACGGGAGAAAAATTAGTAGGCATCTAAAGCTAGTGGGAATCATATGTGCAAGCAAAACCCTGTGAGCACGTGAAAAGGAAAATTCAGCTTCTCGGTTTCGCCGACTGTGAAGTAATCAATCCGCTAATTTTCCGCTCATTGATCGAGGGCATTTAAGAGTTATGTTACGTCATCGTACGGCAGAGAAGGCCTGTGAATTATTGAATCTACTTTTCCTTTCAATTGAGCAGATTTTAACGTATGAAGTTTCTGAATATTGTAGGAAACATGAATCAGTTTTTAAATCCTGAATAGTATTTTTCAATTATGTACACTTTCAGAAAACATGAACAAAATTTGAAATAGGAACATCATTTAAAATTCACAAACATTTTCTGAGAACACCAACTTTTTTATAAAAACATGAACATTATTTTAATTTGTGAAAAAACTTAGAACGGGAACATGTGTTGAAATTTTTTCAAAATTGTGTATCTTTTAACATTATTTTGAATTGTGATCACTAAAACAAGAATAATTATCAAGTTTGGGGCATTTTTCAAATTTCAATTTTCTTTTAAAAATCTCAAACAGTTTTGAGAAACAATAAAAAATATAAAACTGGGAAACATTTTCAAGTTCTGAATATTTTTAAAATAGCAACAAAATTTTTGAATTCTGAACATTTTCTATAATTTGATTTTTTGAAATTTTGAATGTTTTTTTAGAATTTTAAATTTATGGAATAAATTGTATAAGAAAAATTAACTTGGAAGTGAAAAAGGAGATAGGGGAAGGACAATAAAAATAGAAGTAAAACACAGAAGCAAAGAAAAATGGGCTCATTATTGGTTGTCCTATGCGAAGCTCCGACTATTTCTCGCCTTGTGTGGAAAAATGAATTTTTCCTCGCTGCGTGGGCACAAAAATAAGTGGGATCGTTACGTTGGGCCACAGCACGCGGCCACGTACCATTCTGGGAAAACCTTTTTTTCTAGCAGACGAACGCATAAGAATTTAGTACCACCTCACATTGAAAAAATACTTTCGGCGGTGAACGGATGAAAAAATTGGCGAAACACACCTTGCTTTATTAGTAGGTATAGACTAATTTCGTTTACTTTTTTTCATCGCAGGTGTTGAATGATGGTGGGCGTGGGTCCAGAGCGCTCCCGCGTACTCCTTCGTCGGGGCCTCGTGGGAGAGGTACTTCCATTCCACCCCTACATCTCCAGAGAGCGTTGATAGACATTATCGGGACACCGCCGGGGGGAGCTTATTTGTCGGTGTCGTTGCCCACCGGGATTGGAGGTCTGGAATGGAAGAAGATAAGAGGTCGGGGAGGACGTGGTCGCGAGAGAGGCAGGCAGGCTGCTACGCCTTCCTCGCCACCACCCTAGCTTATTCACCCGAGCATAGGACTTCTACGGGGGACCCGTCTGAGGTGGAAGCTATGGGGACTCCGGACCACGAGGCTCAGGTGGACGGGCCCTCGGCCCACTAGACTCCGGTCCCATAGTCTTCGACCCATGACACTTCGGGCCACGAGTCTCCGGACCAGGCTACGTCCTAGGAGACGTTTGCATGGGGTACCTGGCCGCATCTGCCTGAGGGGCCGAGTGGCCATGCTGATGGTGGCGGGGATGGGTTTATTGATAGTGAGGGCGAGGTGGTTGATGGGGCCATCGTGTACCAGCGTGGTGGTACACGGCTCCCGACCCTGCCGATGACCCGCGAGCAGAGGCCAGTGTTGAGGCCTGATGGGGGGAAGTAAGTGCATTTACTACTTTTGTTCCTTTTGACTTCACGTTTCTTCAAATATATAATGCGTTAACCTTGTCATACTGCAGGGGTTGGGTACACACCAGGGAAGTCCGCGGGCCCAAGAGCGTCCTTGGTGTGATTTGCTGGCAAAATTTCCCGGGGTTTATCATGTTACCCGGTGAGGGTCAGCTTCCACAGCTAGGACTGAGCTGGGAGCACTAATTGGCTGCCTAGGCCCCTTCGGAGCAGATGATCGATGGTGTCTTGTGCCAGACGAGGGCCGAGATGGTGATCAGAACCTTTTGGGTAATTTCTCCCTTACACAATTAGAAATTAATAATAGCTAGTTATTATACTAATCAGTGTTGCCTCGTTTGATTGTATACCTTCTACAGGTGTGAGGAGAGATACGAGGACGAGGTGGCAAAGGTTATCAACAACGAGTGCAAGCACCTACTACAAAACTTATGGCATGAGGCTCGGCCGCGGGCAGTTCGAGACTACAACACCAAGCGTGGTATTAAAAAGAACAAGCCGTCATGCCGGGCTAAGTTTCTGAAGAAGGAGTAGTACATGAAGGTAATTACCTATTCTTAAGGCATTGTACTTAGTTTCCTTGATTTGATTCAGAGGCATAGTGCTCAAATATTCTCTTTATTAAATTAGGTGCCCCCGAGATGGTGTGCGGATAAGATGGAATGTTGGGAGCGTTGGTGGATGAGTGGTGCACAGGCCGCTGGCGAGCCGTCCACGACAATGCCAAGGACCGATGTGCTCAAATGGTTGGTGTGCCACACCATCAAGGCAGCTCCAACTTATATCAGTTCGGACGGAACTGGGTATGTGGTTTGCTTCATGATTCATGCAATTCATTCTTCATGCTAGCTTGAGCCCTTTAATAATACTTTGTTCCTCCCTTTTAGGCGCAACACAATAACACGGAGGTGCCTGAGGTGTACGACCTCTATGCCATAGCCCATACTGCCTCGTGCAAGAAGGCGAAGGCATTCTCTGAGTCTGACCTTGATCATCTAGAGAATTTCACCAACATCTCCTCCCACCACAAGCTTGTGAGGTACAACCAGGAGGGGAAGGTGAGGAAAGGGGAGGACTTCAACCCGAGCCAGCATCCCTTTGATCCAGAGTTGGTGATGCTATCTGGTGGTGGGAGGCCCCATGGCTCATTAGCCATTGGAGATGGACTGATACGTTTATCCTCACACTCTCCCAGAGACCCAAGGTGCGCCAAACGAGCTCTATCATGAGATAAGGACTCATCCACGGCCAGTCGATCTCGCCATCGAGGTTAGTTATACGGACTCATATATATTTCCTCCATTACATTGTATGTGGCCATTGATGATTACAATGCTAAAGAGGAGTGGTGTTGCAGGCTGCTCTTCCGAAAGAGAGAGAGGTGACTCAGGAGCTTCTTGAGGAGAGGGACTGGGTGGCGGCGGAGAAGGAACAACTAGCAGAGGGGAAGAGGGCTAGGTTGTTGCAGGAGGGAACGGAATGACGCGCCTCACAGGGCCATGTATGAGCTCATCGTGGTAAGTTTCTTTTGCATATTAGCCAAATCATGTACGTGTTGTTCGTTTCATTACTAACTAATATGACTTACTCATCAAAACCTAATGTGCAGTCTATTTGCAAGAAGACCGGTCAGGACCCTCCGCTGATGCCGGTCATTACTAGAGCGGGAACGGTGAGTTTCAATTGAATGGTCATTATTTACTAGTATTAACATTTGAGTGTCATCATGCTAACGAGAACTTCTCAAATGATCTTTCGTGCGGCATAACTCTGGAGCAGCATCGCACTACCCTTCTCCAGGTGAAACCGGCCCGAGGAACCCTGGCGCTTGACCTCAATAAGTTTTCTCTAGTGTTTTTCTTAACAAATGCATACTTAGCTTCGTACATGCTTGTTAGCCCTATTATGCCACATACTTAGCTTATTTCCCCCAAAAAATTCCTATTTAGCTAATTATCCTCCAAAATGATATAATTAGTTGATTTAGTTCATTTATGACATAATTAGCTCATTCATTTCAACAATGGCATAATAACCTTGGTTAGCTCATAAATCTCATATACTTAGCTTATTTTCCTCCAAAATGGCATAATTACCTAAGTTAGCTCAAAAATGACCTATACTTACCTAAGCTAGCACATAAATGTCATAATTACCTAGGTTAGCACAAAAATGACTGATACTTACCTTGTTTTCCTCCAAATTGACATAATAAGCCTAGTTAGCTCACAAATGCCATAATTACCTAAGTTACCTCTAAAATGACACAAATAGGGAATAAGAAGAAGAAAAACAAGGAAGAGGAGAAAAAGAAAGAATAGAAGAAGAAAGAGAAGAAAAAGAAGAATAAAAGAAGAAGAACGAGAAGGAAAAGGATAAAAAGATATAAGAGAAGAAGAAAGATGAGAACAGGAGAGAAGAAGAAGAAAATATATTCTTATTCTTCCTTTTTCTCTTGTTTCATTTTCTCCATCTTATACTTCTTATTCTAGAAAGTGCGTTATATCGACTAGAGGGGGGGTGAATAGGCGATTTTTATGAATTCCTCAGTGAGGAATTTCAGGGTGAGGAAATTCCTAAGCAAAGACCTACTTGCAGCGAAATAAGTACTCAGATGCAAACATAACAAAACATAAGCACGATCATCATGATGAACTGAAAACAAGCACAGAGTACTGAAAGCGTAAACACAGGATACACAGGATGAAGACAAAGAGACTGAAGAAATTGAACTGAGGAAATTGAGAAAGTCTTCAGTCAAAGTCTTCAAACAGATATGAACAAGCACACAATACAGTAATGAGGAAATGAAACAGTTGAGGAAATAGAACCAGTAGGCTTGGTGAAGATAATGATTTGGTAGACCAGTTCCAACTGATGTGATAGTTGTACGTCTAGTTGGAGCGGCTAGGCATTTAAACCTGAGGACACACAGTCCTCACCGTATTCTCCTTGAGCTAAGGTCACACAGACCTTGCCCAATCACTTGTGGTAAGTCTTCAAGTGACTTCCAAACCTCACAAACTCGATCACTCGGGGATCCACAATTTCCTCTTGGATGCTCAGACCATGACGCCTAACTGTCTCGAAGATGCACAGTCTTCAAAGGTAACAAGCGTCGGATCCACGCAGGATCAATCTCTTTAGGGATGCTCAGTCACTTTGGGTTTGTACGTGTTTGGATTTGGTTTTCCTCACTTGATGATTTTAGCTCAAAGTCCTCGGAGGATGGGATGCTCTCAAATGAAAAGTGTCAGTTCCTCTCGGAGCAACCAACCAACTAGTGGTTGTAGGGGCGGCTATTTATAGCCAAGGGAGCATCCCGACATGATAAGACATAAATGCCCTTCAATGATATGACCGTTACGTGGGTAGATATTTTGGGATAGCTAGCTCGTAGCTCAGCAGCGGTAGGAAATTTGAGGCTCAAATTCCTCAGGGCTATCATGTTCCTCACTTGTAGGCAATCCGCACTGGCGAATTCCTAACTCCTCAGTCAGAACAAATTCCTCAGAGACCAAAAGAACTTCGTCTTTGTCACTGAAGAACTTGACTGAACTGTATGAGATTGCCAGTTGCTTCACTCGAAAGGATTGGTAGGTGTAGGATTTTGAGATGAGCATCACGTGGAAATTTTTCCTTAGTATTTCCTCGACCCCCTTTAACAGTACGGTGTTTCCTATGACTCAAGAAATAGAAAATGAAACTACGAAAACAAAAGTCTTTACGCTTCATGATTCTCGCATGAATACCAAGTCTTCATGATCACACCAATTTCTTCACTTTCAAAGTCTTCAGAAATCCAAAGTCTTCAGTCGAAGAACATCATTTTTAGGGGTCGACTTTCTCTGTAAATATCAAACTCCTCATAGACTTATAGACCTGGGTACACTCACAAACGCATCAATCCCTTAACCTATAAGTCTTCAATACACCGTAATTACTAAGGGGCACTAGATGCACTTACAATTCTTATTCTTCTTGTTTATTTCTTCTTCTTCCTCTTCTTCTTCTTCTTCTTCTTCTTCTTGTTCTTCTTCTTCTTCTTCTTCTTCTTCTTCCTCTTCCTCTTCTAGCCTTCTTCTTCTTCTTCTTCTTCTTCAAGTATTCTTCTCCTTCTCCTTCTCCTTCTTCTTGTCTTCTTGTTCTTCTTCTTCTTCAAGTCTTCTTCTCCTTCTCCTTCTCCTTCTCCTTCTTCTTCTTCTTCTTCTTCTTCTCCTTATTCTTCTTCTTCTTGTTCTTCTTCTTCTACTACTACTACTTCTTCTTCTTCTTTTTCTTCTTCTTCATTTACGACATAATTAGCTTATTCATTTCAAAAATGGCATAATAACCTTGGTTAGCTCATAAATGTCATATACTTAACTTATTTTCCTCCAAAATGGCATAATTACCTAAGTTAGCTCTAAAATGACCCATACTTACCTAAGTTATCTAAAAATGGCATAATTACCTAGGTTAGCACAAAAATGACCTATACTTACCTTATTTTCCTCCAAATTGACATAATAAGATTAGTTAGCTCAAAAATGGCATAATTACCTAAGTTAGCTCTAAATTGACACAAATAAGGAAGAATAAGAAAACACAAGGAAGAGGAGAAAAAGAAAGAATAGAAGAAGAAAGAGAAGAAAAAGAAAGAATAAAAGAAGAAGAATGAGAAGGAAAAGGGTAAAAACCTTCTTCTTCTAGTCTTCTTCTTCTACTACTACTTCTCCGTCTAGTCTTCTTCTTATTCTTCTTGTTCTTCTTCATTTATGATATAATTAGCTTATTCATTTCAAAAATGGTATAATAACCTTGGTTAGCTCATAAATGTCATGTACTTAGCTTATTTTCCTCCAAAGTGCCATAATTACCAAAGTTAGCTCTAAAATGGCCTATACTTACCTAAGTTCGCTCAAAAATGGCATAATTACCTAGGTTAGCACAAAAATGACCTATACTTACCTTATTTTCCTCCAAATTGACATAATAAGCTTAGTTAGCTCAAAAATGGCATAATTGCCTAAGTTAGCTCTGAAACGAGACAAATAAGGAACAAGAAGAAGAAAAACAAGGAAGAGGAGAAAAATAAAGAATACAAGAAGAAAGAGAAGAAAACGAAAGAATACAAGAAGAAGAATCAGAAAGAAAAGGGTAAAAACCTTCTTGTTGTTCTAGTCTTCTTCTTCTTCTAATCTTCTTCTTCTTCTTCTAACTTGCTTACACCCATTTTTTGCAGATTTGATTTACTTCATGGATGCTGGCATTGATGGACAGCTAGTTTTAGTTTCTGTTTTGATTTTGTGTTGATGAACAATGTATGTTGATGAACTCCATAAAACTATGTATGTATGAATGTTGATGAACTCCATGATCTCCGTGGAACTATGTATGAATTGGACCTTTTAATACCCTATGCATAATTTTGCATTGATGGACTGCTTGATGTTGGATACATGGCCAGCTATATATATATATATATATATATATATATATATATATATATATATATCATATTTGTGATTTGAAAATGCAGGGTAATAAAAGAAAACAAATAAAACAGTGGCAATACAGGCGCTTTGCCGTCTGCCAGCCGATGGCAAAGTCCTTTGCCATCGGTAGGCAGACGACAAAGGAAACACGTGGCAGCAACCTATGCAACCCGGGAGCACCAGGTCTAACCCATTTGGTCATTATGCCGTTTGCTAGCAGACAACAAAGACAGAGTAGCAGTGACGTGCAGGCACAGCCCTGCTAACGTCATATGGCAGACGTCAAACGGTTTGGTTGTTTGTCGCCAGCAGGCAGACGTCCACTATCTTTACCGTCAGCTTTGCTAGGAAAGTGGATGACAAACCTCTTTCCCATCCAGTGTCATTATGTAGATAACAAACAAAGTCATTACCTTGACTTTCAGTGCCAAAAGTGTTTGTCGTCTGTGACGGACGACCAGGAGGGTTGCCGTCGGTGGACTTGTTCTGTGTTGTCTGCTACGGCAGACGGTGAAGTAGCTGATTCCTGTAGTGACAAGGCTACCTCGAGCCACGATTTGTGGTCGATAGTAACTGCTCGACCCATCGTGGAATGCGCCGCTTCAATAAAGTTGTCAGACTAGGTGGCACTATTCATGCCTACGTGCTCGTCCTTCGAGGCTAAGTTACCATGCCTCCTCGGGAAAGGTGTGAGCTCGGCTAAGTCTTGTTTGCGAGATGCCACTCCTTTATAGAACAGTTCAGGAATCTTGAAGTCGCAAAGGCGAACTCGTATATCAAGCCAAGGACTTCAGATCTGAGGTTGTCTTCATCAAGGGAATCACCCTCCGCATAGAAGACCACTTCGGGAGCTACTGACGGTGTCCTGGACTAGTGGTACTTACCTAGTCGCCCCATGCTCCTCGGGTTGGGCTGATGGGCCTTCATTCTTCTCAAGATGGACTCTAGAAGCTATAAGCTGGAGGTATGATCGAGACTGCATCTACCGTTGACTTGCCATATACTCCAAGACTTCTCCTGCCGCCTCCACGAAAAGATACCGACCTTGTAGCCCTATATACCCTACTGGGCATGTATATAAGCCAAAGGTTTAGACCATAGAGGGGACATAAACACAATCTAATTCACCTATCCCTAGTGTTAGAACACATATGATGATCTTGAGGTAGATCGACTCTATATTCGATACATCTCCATCAATATAAAAAGGAGTAGGACATAGGGTTTTATCTCCATCAAGAGGGCCCAAAACATGGGTAAACTTCATCTCCTTGTTCCTGTTAGCAACTGTCCAAGATCCATAGTTCGGGACCCCCTACCCTGAGGTCTGCCGATTTTAACACCGACACTACCCGTCCCCTCGAGACCCTAACATGATCCAAGTTCGCCCGAGTGCCCTTCACAACCAGGGCATTCTGGTGGCGCCTCCGCCGCCGGAGCCAGGCTCTCCTTCCTCCTAGCTGCTCCAGGTGCCTTTGGCCTTCCGACCATTGCCTCCTGCGATAAGGCCGTGGTCTGGGCACTACACATCCAAAGAGGATAAGAAGACTAGTCGAGGGACGACACCGTAAAAAGAGGTGGCCCGTGAAACTCACAGGTCTGTGGCACGCTAGTGCCTCATTGACACACGTCGGGTGAAGAACGGGGCCAGAGGTGTCACGCCAAGAGGTGCAACAAGTGACATGGGAGCATTGGAGCCTGACGCAGGTCCACTAAAGGCCGTGCATGTGGAAAGAGAAGGCCCCGCATCCACGTACTCCTCCACAAAGGTAGCAGTCAAACGGCAGCCCCGTTTGGGCCTATCATGTGACTCTGCTTCCCTAGCGGGAGGCAGGGTCCACTTTTTCCTACTTGTTGGCAGCACAATTTGTGCAGGCGGTGCGTAGGTAGAACCATTGGCGTCACCATCATCGCCTCCTCCTATGGTCCCACACGGACATGAATGGGACGTCCTCAGCTACTGGAAAAAAGGGTTTGGGCGACCAATGTCCCCAGGGCCCTTTGGAACAACACCCCACTTATCGAATTCCGGCAGGCCCTCTAGGAAGGCCTCACACGCTCCGTCAGCATGCAACATCTGAACAGAGAAAGGGTGACCCGGGCCGCTCTCGGCATGGAAAAGAACCTTCATTAACCACTTAAGCTTTTTGTCCTCTATGACAAACAAGTGGAGGCACCTTGCGTCTTGTAGCCCCTAGTACGTCCACAAAGGAAGCTCTTGATCTTGTAGGGGGGAACCCTCATCCAGGAAAATTTAAGGACCGCCATACGTCCATCAAGATTTTCTCCTGAGAGCCATTTGATACGCCTAAGTGCGGGGTGGATGGCTGCCCCGGCCAGACAAGTCGCCCATCCTTCACATTCCCTTGCCGTAGCAATGGGGGCGCGCAGCTAGGCAGATAGCCGTCCGGCGTCAATGCGCATCCAATTCAAGCGCCACTCATTCATGGGCTCATGAAGATTCAAGGGAATAAAACCATCCATGATCTCCTTCGCAGCCAAGTTAAAGGTCACATAGCCTGGGGTCTGGCTTCTGGGAACCCGATAAGTGGAGAAGATGTGATGGAAGAGTTCCAGGGACGGCCTCACTCCCATGAACCCTTCACACAAATTGTAGAAGATAGCTAAGACCAATACGACGTTCGTATGAAGGTGGAGGACATGGATTAGGAAATGATCTAGAACTGCCATGAAGAAGTTCAAAAAAGGGGGAACTAAATCGAAGGCTAGGAAATTAAGGAAAATGGGAACCTCGGTACTACCCGCTGAGGCATCGCCCGCTGGAAGAAGATCCGTCGAACCCCATGAGTGGTTCGCACCCCCGACCAAAAACTGGAACTTTCTCAAGCTATGGTCATCGGGAAATGCGGACTCAAGCAGGGCCAGTAGGAGCCCCTCCCATTCTCTCCCCTTGCTTTTCTCCTCCATTCGTTGCGCCTCCGAAGCCGGAGCATGACAAGACTAAGCTAGGAGAAGAGCTTGGCTGAAGAAGTATCAAGAAAAGAAGTTGGGAAGGAGGAAGACCGTCATCAAGGCATTACACAGTTTCCTCCTCCTTATAAACGGATCAAGAAGGAGTTAACTGCTCGCCCACAAGCGGGATGACCCATCATCTCTGAGGAACATTAAGAACAGCATGGACACCAAGAAGACAATCATAGATTCAATGGGGTAATTGATTGAGCTTACATTTTTGTGACAGGGCCTTGACTAGCATTGATAGTACCCATAAGAAGGCCCATGCCGCCACATGTCATATCCCTGGGGTCACTAGGCCCCATTACCCTCTTCACTAGTTATCATAGGGCAAAAGGTAAATGGGACTGGGAGCTATTGTTAGTGTAAATAAAACCAGGGTAATAACAATCTGGTTTAGTGGGCCCTAAGGATAAACCAGGCCACATGTTTTTGTGCATAGGAGGGCATCATTATACGGCCAAGCAGAATCCGATGGACCTTGCCCTGTGCGTGGGAAATACGTCCTGGGAAAGGGATGCAAGGTCGTGACTCTACGCCCTCTTCGGGGAACCGCCCCAGGAAGGGAATGCCGATACGCCTGGGAAGGAAGACTTCATCCCCAAGGCGGACGGATAATGCACCACTCCCATAGGACGAAAGCTAACACCAGATGGTAGGTGAAGCACGTACGATAGGGCCTCATGTGTGAGCTCCTAGGAGATTCATGTGAATAAAGGCACCATGGGCTTCCTCGGTAAGATTCATCTACTAACCACCCCACTACAGTGGCGGTACTTCATTGTTGATTGACGAATGCCAAAAGGAGGCAGGTAAGTATCTAGGGGGTAACTCGCTACCCCAAAAGGATGTCGTCATCACCTATGCACGCGTGCTATGGGCTACCATGTTGTGACGCCCCCGACTCAATCGTACACTAATCATACACGCAAATGTGTACGATCAAGATCAGGGACTCACGGGAAGATAACACAACATAACCCTAGACACAAATTAAAATAATACAAGCTTTATATTACAAGCCAGGGGCCTCGAGGTCTTGAATACATAAGCTTGAACACAGACGAGTCAGCGGAAGCAACATTATCTCAGTATAGACATGAGTTAAACAAGTTTGCCTTAAGAAGGCTAGCAGAAAAGCAACATCGATTGAAAAGGCAAGGCCTCCTGCCTGGAAGCCTCCTAACTACTCCTGGTCGACGGCGGCCTCCACGTAGTATTAGGAACCCTCGGTGTAGTAGTAGTCGTCGTCGAAGGTGGCATCTGGCTCCTGGGCTCCATCATCAGGTTGCATGTCCGAGAAGAAAGGAAAAGAGGAAAAACAGGAAGCAAAGCATCCATGAGTACCCTCCAAAGTACTCGCAAGCAAGGATCTACACTACATATGCATCAGTATCAATGAAATGGGTATTATCTGTGGACTGAACTGCAGAACGCCAGAAGAGAAGGGAAAGCCTAGACTATCGAAGACTAGCATCTTCAAGCAGCAAGCATCCTCCTGCATCAGAAGAGATAAGAGTGGCATATTATAATATTAATAAGTATGTTGTAGCCTCGCTCAGGGATCACTTCCTCGACTCCCTGAGAGAAAGCAATCCCGGAGCCATCATTTGCATCACATGCCTTAGCATCCAGTTCTAGTTGCATCTATCGGGATACTACTCTGAGATTCCGTTACCATAGAGATGGCTATTCAAATAGATAGAATACTTACCTGCAGGGGTGCACCAACTTACCCAACACGCTCGATCAACTCCGGCCAGACACACCATCAGGTCATGACCGACCTTGGCC
This sequence comes from Aegilops longissima, assembly GCA_021605205.1. NCBI lineage: Eukaryota > Viridiplantae > Streptophyta > Magnoliopsida > Poales > Poaceae > Aegilops > Aegilops longissima. The sequence continues at coordinate 224,921,037 of CM038679.1, forward strand.
GATCAACACACCGCAGTCCTACCTAGGCTCAACAGAGAGGCCAGCACGCCAGTCTACATCCTAAGCGCGCGGGGGTCTTGGAACCATTGCCTTTTGCACTCCTGCATGTTGCGTGGGCGGCCTGTGAGCAGACCTAGCTATCTCCTTAAATAAGGCAGGTGCTTACGCAGTCCAACCCGGCGCGCGCCGCTCCATCGCTGACATCCTTGAGCTTTCGGCTGCTACATACGAAGCAGAGTGCCCATACTTATTCCCGCGTGGTGGTTAGTGCGAAAAAGTCGAGTGGCCTACTCGGATCAAATATCCAAACCGTTAGTGTCTTGGTAGTGTGAGGTAACGATCAATGATCCATGATATGTGGTCCCGTCGCCCCATCTCACAGACGTGCGGCAAGGGCTAAGAATGCCCGGCCGCGCAGCGTGGAAAACTTGCGGGTATCCTCCAAATCAACCCGACTTCACGTGACTCACGGGTACCCCTCGGGGCCGACCCGATGTTATCATGGTTATGTGGTAAGTCAAAGTAACCGTGTGTCCGAAACAGCAAGGGGGAACTTGAGGAATCACCCTCGATGGATGCCCACTCGATGTATCCATCAAGGTTGACTTGGGAGGAATCACCTTCGATGGTCCACACTTCATGGGTTGCACGATAGAGTAGTTATTGAGAGTGGTGAGGAGAAATCACCCTCGATGACCACGACCGAATAGCTAAACTATAGGGTTAACATCAGAAGTGCTGACGAGGTATCACCCTCGGCACTCGATAGTAACTTTGCAGAGTCATACAACTAACGGGGGTGATGTGCGGTGTCGGGGCCTGGACGTCGATCACGTTGATCGAGTCATCAAACATAAAGCAGGGCAAGTGGGACAAGCTAGGGGTCACTGATGGATCTCTATCCATCCTATACTAAGCAGTTTAGAATAAGCAGCTAAGGTATGAAAGTAGGTAGCAAAAATAGCCTATGCATTAGGATAGGAGCAAACAATAACAATAGCAAAATATAATACAAGCATGAAAGAGAATGAAATGGGCGACATCGGAGTGATCGGGGGCTTGCCGGAAGCTCACGCAAAGGAAGAAGGGTCGTTGGAGACGTAGTCGATCACAAGGCCAGCATCAGTCTTGGGGTCTATCCGAGAAAAGAGGGGGGGAAACAATAAATATAAATCATCATAAAGCATAACATGGTAATACGCGGTGTTAAGGGTGAACTAACGCAGTCCTAGACGTTGCAGACGGAGAGGGAAAACATCCGGAGGGGTTTTTCTGGCGTGTGACGTTTTTCGGACAGATGAAAAGAGAGGGGACGGTTATATGTTCAGCATGCTAGGGGCATGTGACAGATGAACGGACCGTGTATCCGGATTCATTGGATTTTTCTGAACAACTTTCATGTATAAAACATTTTTATCCAAGTTATAGATTATTTTACATGAATTTCCAAAGTTTTATTCAATTATTGGAATTTCTGGTTTTAAATTAATTTGAAATTAAACAATGGAATATTATTTATACCTAGCAGCAACTAGCCATTGAGTATGACAAGTGGGGTCCAGAGGTTCCAGTTAAGCAGTTGACCAGTAATGGTTGACTGGTCAACAGGGTTAATGTGGGGCCCATCTGTCAATGACACGTGGGGAATTAAATTAACTAATTTGGTTTAATTAGTTGTGAGACCCCTTTATCAAAGGGTGTAGCTCTAAAAAGGGTTAATTAGCTAGTTTAGCTAAAATGGGCCTACAAGTCAGTGACTAAAAAAAGGGGGGTTAGTGTTGGGGTTACACATAACAGGTAGGCCCATGAAGGGTCGAAATATCATAAAGCATGAGGTCCACACAGCATGTGGGTCCAGATAAATTTCATACAGACATACTATCCACTCGAATGACCATCAAGTCACTCAGACGACAACAACCACTCGGAGCATAGCACTCCACTCGACCAACTCATTCCACTCGGAGCACCTGACCTCACTCGGATATGTGAAGACCAGCAATCGACAAGGCACTCGAAGTATAATCTTAGTAGTAGGCTGAATTATGGCATTAACACCCCCACTTTGTAACATAGGAGGTGAGGGGGTGGCGCACTCTATATAAGCCACCCCCACCACTAGACTAGGGGGCTCCTTTTTTCACCTCTCTTTCTTTTTAACCATTAGTCTCAGGACATAGCTCAGGCATGGAGATCCGCTCTCCCCGATCTCTCACACATTGTAATCTCCGGATACATACTCAGATAAACAAAGCCTCTCCGGAGCACGAGACGTAGGGTTGTTATCTCCACCGTGAGAGGCCCGAACTCGCTAAAACCAACGTGTCACCTATTTGCATCTCGATAGATCATGCTCCTTTATCCTACCCCCTTTCTATTGTCGGAATCGTTCCCGCGACAGTTGGCGCCCAACGTGGGGCATGGCGTCTATCGAGCCATGGTGCAAATGGTTTTTCTTCAATCTTCGACAGCAGATCAACTACCATCGCCAGAGAAATTGGCCGCTGAAGTTCTGGCCATCGCGCCATTCGTACAAACAAAAGGATCAGGGAAGTATTCATTCGATCTAGTCTTTTTACAATAAATTGTCTAACAATGAGTTTGTCTTTTCCTCCTGTAGGATCAGACACACCCATGCATGATCGGTCGTGAAGCGGAGGAGAAGAGAAAAGAACAAGTCGTTCCATCTTTTTTGCCTTCTCACGGGATCATCATCAATGGAAACCTCCACAAACGGCCACTGGTGCGGGTCGCCCTGTCGTCTCCGTCCTCGTCTACGACCCTGTCGGCGAGCTCGTACAAACACCCTCCGGCGCGGTCCACCGCGTCGTCTTCAGCCTCGTCTATGAAGTCCCCACGTGCGGCACCTCCTCCCTCCGACGCTGGTCATCTAGCAGAATTCTCCCCCGTGGGGGCACCCGCTCGATCCCGGCGTTGGAGCAAGAAGCTAACCGCGCCTCCACGCACGACCCCGTCGCGGTCCGGCCCGACGTCATCTCCGGCTTTAACTGCGATGTCGTCACCCAGCTCCCATACACGCTCAGCTACTAACGCCCGTCCTGTGCTCGGGCTGCAAAGCCCGGCGACCAACGCTCTGCCCGGTTCCTCGGACGGTGAGGCACGGCTGCCTGCACTCGGCCCAGCTCCGCGGGCGTCCAAGCGCGGCTATGACCGGCGCACAACTCCAGCTCCTTGAGCAGTAAAACACGGCCACCAGTGCTCGTGATCAGCCTCGCCCTTGGCAGCACCGCCCCTGCGCCTCGGGTGGGCGCAGCGATCGCTCATCGACCTCGTCACCACCTCTCGGCTGCCAACCGATTCTCGCCGGACCGGCAGTTTACACCGCTGCGGAGCTCTCCTTCGCTGCCCTCGCATGCAGTGGGAGAAAAATCCTGGGAAAAGGAAACTCCCATTACATGCAGGATCGTATTTAATTCTTGCCAATTAGCAATAATACCTCTTTCATGCAGATTGTGCGCACAAATATCGGACGGAGGCAATCGATCGCAGGTCATCTCCACCAACGCCGCTGGTCCACATCGCTGGATTTAAATGGGCGTGGACCTCCCATGATCTGGCAATAAACCGGCAGGGAGATAAATGGCCCGTGGAAGAAGGAAACTTCCTTCACATGCACGAACGGTGACGCATCTTGCTTAATTACCGCTAACTAACCACTCCTGCATGCACGTACATGTCCTGGACGTGGGCCACTCCATCAATGCATCCTAATGTCTTCTTTGTCTTTCTTGTGGCCCCGGTCGACGGTCCGGCTCCTCGAGCGGAGACACGCATCAATCGACAGCGTGGGATTCCTCCGCCGAGTCAGCTGATCAACGGCTCCGTCCGCGGAGACGCGTCCGACTGAGTGCTGCTCAGCAGTGATTCCCGTGATGGAAGCGGAGGCTGGCCGTATCCCCGCACGCGCGGCAGTTCGTCTCTCCTACACAGGTACTCGGTCGCTGACTGGTGATGGCTCCCATGGTAGAGTCGCGGGCTCGACGAGGCACGGCAACCAGCAGCACTACTCCCCCCATCGACATCAGCACTTGGCCGTGGGCTGAGCGTCCGTGAAACTAGCCTACAACCCGGCTCCAACGAGCAACGAAGCGTAGCAGCCGGCAACGCTGCTCCATCCACCGGGGTCGACTGCAAGGCGCGACCCACTCGGCGACCTTTCCCTCAGGCGTCGACTGCCCGATGCCGCGTGGGCACACGGCGGCTCTTTTCTCCACCCAATTGCTCGACCGCGGTCTCCGTGGCGGAGTGCCAGCGCTGGCCATGCCCCCGCAGGCGGCGGCTCCACCAGTCGGCAGCGTGTGATGATTCCCTCCGCGGTGAAGCGCAGACCGAATGTAACACGAGCGCGGGCGCCGACCCGCGTCCCAGACACGGCGGCCTCCACAGCGCACACGCATCGGATTCCAGCGTTGGGACACACTCCCCTCACCGGCGAAGGTTACTCGGCAGATGGAGAGGTTCTTCTGTTCAACGACTGATTCAGTCGGACGGGAACTTCTACATTCATTCAGATGCCCCGCGCATCGTAACTCCACGGAACGCCCCGTGCATCGTCACTCCACGGGACACATCTACTTCACTCAGCCGCCCTGCGCGTCGCCATTCGGTTGGTCACCTCATAACCACTCGGCCGCCCCGCGCGTCGCCAATCGGTTGGTCACCTCATAACCACTCGGCCGCCCCGTGCGTCGCCAATCGATTGGTCACCTCATAACCACTCGGCCGCCCCGTGCGTCGCCATCGGTTGCTCATCTCATAACCACTCGGCCGCCCCATGCGTCGCCATCGGTTGGTCACCTCATAACCTCTCGGCCGCTCCGCCCGTCGCCAATTGGTTGGTCACCTCATAACCAATCGGCCGCCCCGTGCGTCGCCATCGGTTGGTCACCTCATCACGACTCGGCCGCCCTGCGCATCGCCACTCGGTTGGTCACCTCATAACCACTCGGCCGCCCCGCGCGTCGCCACCCGGTTGGTCACCTCATAACCAGTCGGCCGACCCGCGCGTCGCCATAGGTTGGTCATCTCATTACCACTCGGCCACTCCGTGTGTCGCCACTCGGTTGGTCACCTCATAACCACTCGGCCGCCCCGCGCGTCGCTACTCGGTTGGTCACCTCATAACCACTCGGCCGCCCGCCGCCACTCGCTGGTCACCCCATAACCACTCGGCTGCCCCGCGCCGCCACTCGGTTGGTCACCCATAACCACTCGGCCGCGCCTGCCGCCACCGGTTGGTCACCTCATAACCAGTCGGCCGCCTGCGCGCCGCCATAGGTTGTTCATCTCATTACCACTCGGCCACTCTATGTGTCGCCACTCGGTTGGTCACCTCATAACCACTCGGCCGCCTGCCGCTACTCGGTTGGTCACCTCATAACCACTCGGCCGCCTGCCGCCACTCGCTTGGTCACCCCATAACCACTCGGCTGCCCCGCGCGTCGCCACTCGGTTGGTCACCTCATAACCACTCGGCCGCCCCGCGCGTCGCCACTCGGTTGGTCACCTCATAACCAGTCGGCCGCCCTGCGCGTCGCCATAGGTTGTTCATCTCATTACCACTCGGCCACTCTATGTGTCGCCACTCGGTTGGTCACCTCATAACCACTCGGCCGCCCCGCGCGTCGCTACTCGGTTGGTCACCTCATAACCACTCGGCCGCCCCGCGCGTCGCCACTCGCTTGGTCACCTCATAACCACTCGGCTGCCCCGCGCGTCGCCACTCGGTTGGTCACCTCATCACCACTCAGCCGCCCCGTGCATCGCCACTCAGTTGGACACATCTACATCAACCGGTCGCCCCTCGCATTGCCATCGGTTGAACACATCTTCACCACTCAGCCACTCGCGCACCTTCAGACAACTAAGTCATTCTAGCACTATGTTCTAATTTTCCCGTGCCTGAGTATCCCGTAATTCACAAATCATGCTCACTCGGAGGCCACGCCACCGAGTGTGCCCCTACGCTCGGTTTCTTATTTTCACATACTTTCTTAGTTCTCACTCCTGAGTCCAACTTCCATTTTAACGCATATGTCATTCACGAACACCATGTGTTCTTCATTTCGAGTTTGCATCAGTCCTCGAGGGCTGCAACTCAGTCGGAACACTACACTTCTGTTTCATTTGAGCCAGCACTCCAACATGAAGGGTCGAAATATCATAAAACATGGGGTCACACAGCATGTGGGTCCAGATAAATTTCATACAGACATACTATCCACTCGGATGACCATCAAGTCACTCGGACGACAACAACCACTCGGAGCATAGCACTCCACTCGACCAACTCATTCCACTCGGAGCACCTGACCTCACTCGGATATGCGAAGACCAGCAGGCACTCGAAGTATCATCTTAGTAGTAGGCTGAGTTATGGCATTAACGCCCCCACTTTGTAATGTAGGAGGTGAGGGGGTGGTGCACTCTATATAAGCCACCCCCCACCACTAGACTAGGGGGCTCCTTTTTTTCACCTCTCTTTCTTTCTAACCATTAGTCTCAGGACATAGCTCAGGCATGGAGATCCGCTCTCCCCTTTCTCTCACACACTGTAATCTCGGGATACATACTCAGATAAACAAAGCCTCTCCGGAGCACGAGGCGTAGGGTTGTTATCTCCACCGTGAGAGGCCCGAACTCGCTAAAACCACCGTGTCACCTATTTGCATCTCGATAGATCATGCTCCTTTATCCTACCCCCTTTCTATTGTAGAAATCATTCCCACGACAGTTAGTACTTAATCAAATCTGGGGGTAGTTATCCCTACTAATCTAACAGGGGCCGGCCCGATTGGGCGTTGGCTCTGGCCGGCCACGGCGGGGCAAGGCTAGTGCGGCCATTAGCGAGCGAGCAGGATAGGGAAGGTGGAGGCGGGCGCAGCCAGTGCGGGGCCGGACATCAACGGCGAGTAGCGATGTAGAGGCGACGGCGGTAGCAGTCAACAGCAGCAGTAGCACTTAGCCAGCAGCGGCGAGTGGTAGTTGGCAGAGGCGAGGCCATGGGTGGGCGTGCACGAGGGCGCAGGCGGCGCGGGTAGGGACCATGGCGCGCAGCGATTCGAGGGGCTGTAGCGGCAAGCAGAAGCAGCACAACAGCAGCGTGAGGTGAACGAGGATGTGAGGCGCGCCAAGCGGAGCCCGCAATTGCGGTCGTCGGCACGGGCGATGGAGGGCGAATGAGGCAACGATGAAGCGGAGCACAGCCTCCCACGGTGCTATTGATCGCTGTCAAGTGCTCGGGAATGAGCTCCAGTGACAGTGGCGCGACGGGGAGCATGGCAGCAACAGCGGGACTCGAACACGGTGGGGAAAAAATCTAGCAGATGCGTATGAGTAGACGGGAAGGGGGAGGAGAGACAGGAGCTCACTGTCATTGCAGAGATGGCCCGGGCAAGACGCGCGGTGGCCGGAGACGAATGTGGCGGCGGTGACAAGAGGCGGACGGAGGTTGAAGACGGGGAGGTAGCGCGTGCTTTGGTATCTCCCAACATAAGCTCGTGGTTGGGGAAGATGTAGCAGACGCCGGTGAAGCGGAAGGGCACTTCGAGGGCGCTTGGCGGTCGCGGTAGCCGCGGTGGAGGCACGACAACGGCGACGACCGTGCCGTATGAGAAAGGGAAAGGGGATCTGATAGGAGAGGCAGAGAGGGAGAGGGGAGTGGGGTGGCAGAGGAGCAGGGTCAGTGGAGGAGGGGATCGAGGAGGTGAGGAGGCGCGTGGACCTTATCTGCCGTTGTCGCCGGCGAGGTGGTGCGGCTAGGTGCACTCGGCCGTGCCCGTGTCAGCTGTATAGGGAAGGCGACCAGGGAGGCTGGCTTGCTCGAGAGAGGTTAGGTGGGCCGGCTGGGCTGGCCCAGGTAGGTTAGGTCCAGGGGGTAGGGGCCTCCTTTCCTTTTATCTTTTATTTTTCTTTTAAAACTTCTTTGCTTTCTTTTTATTTTCAAAAAGCAAAACAGTTATATAATTTATAAAACTTACACCTAAAATATTAGTATAACTTAGGCTACTACCACATTATGTTTAACATTATAATAAATTAGTTTAGCATTTTTTACTCAAATATCATTTAATTTAATAGCTTTAGCCACTGTTTTAAATAGTTAAGGGCACTTAGACATTTTGCAAAAATGTTGGTTCACCACCAATACTATCAAAATAATATTTTCCACATGATGAACATTTTAGTTTTCATGTTTGAACAATTTTGGATTTCACTCATAATTTGCATTTGAATTTGAATTGAGTTCGAAAGAAAATGAGGATTAGCAACAGTAGGAGTGAAGACATGGCACCATCAACATGGGATTACTGTAGCGTGATTCTCGGGGTGTTACAAATGTCCTCCACTATAAGAAATCTCGTCTCGAGATTTAAGAGGTGGAGTAAGGGGGAAATTGTTGGTTACGAAATTCTAACGAATCTTCTCGGTCTTGGATGCTCTTCTCAAAGAGGTTAATCCTTTTCGTTAATGTCTTCATTTCTCTACATCGATGTATCATGATGATGTTGTCGTTCTCCCTTCCGGATATCCACCATACTTATGAAGGTACAAGGGTTTACTTTGGAAGAACGGACCTCTACAAGGTCGCTTATCTGGTAGATATCATCAGGGAAGGTGGCAAAAAGTAACTCTCAAATAGAAAATTAATAAAATGTCAAGAGCAAAGTAAGAAGGTACTACGAGAAGTTTTGAATGGGCAGGCAATCGTTTGATGCCTAAAAAGAAGGTGAAAGGGGTTTAGAGTGACAAAATAAATATTGCATTTGATACCATAGTAGATCATCTCTAGGAAGGTGGCTCGTGAATTACATATGAAGTTAGTGTGAGGAATAACTTTTGGAAACAGGGACATACAGGAGTCAGGTTTCGATCTTGTGGAACTATGGATTATGGGCCCACCATGTGTGTTAAAATTAGAAAGGGCACTGACATCTTGCACGGTCGGGATAACATGGCATGTCAGAGGGTAGCCTGCCAGTTATGTTGGAAACAATGTTGGTACCAAGGGCGAGGGACGAAGAGAACCATTTTCCTGCTCGTTGAAACGAGGCGGACCAATAGGCAAAGTTCTCGTCCATCGGTGGTTACCAGAATGTCATCAACAATAGTAACAGGGTCTTACTGACAGAGTTGTACACCGAGGTGTTTACGCAAGCAGGGAATTATTATTGCTTATATCATACAGATCACATGAAGGATTAAACAGACCAATGGAAATGAAAATGTGGTTATTTGTTTTATCAGAACAATGGAAAGGAAATGTGTTTAAACACAATATCAGTAGTACATCCTTCCCAAGGACAAGCAGATGATGACATCCATGGAAGGGTAGTAAGTAGATTAACATATAGGTAAAGAGGAGAGGAAATTCATGACGTTATCCATACAACAGTGTTTGGATAAGTGATCTAGAAACATTGAGCATTGCCCCTCCAATGTTCTTAAAGAGGTTATTAGTACCATGGCCATGCTTCGGGACAACATTGACATTGTCATCAGGTAAAGGTCGGACCTTGGGAACACAAAGGATCCATCGGGAATGTCTAGAACATCTCATGCAATTTTATCAGGAAAAGATGAGGATGTGGCCGATGGGTTCAACTGCAATCCATCGACATGTCAAAAAGGATGTATTTCCAAAATTATGTGAACAAGTTTGTGTTGGGGGGAGGGGAAGGCAAGAATGTTGTCGATGATAACACAATTCATCGAGGGGAAATGATGATATTTCTCATCATGAATTCAATTGATATCTTGGAAGAGCTTAGAATAGTGATGGTGATCACGACATGTTTTTCGAGAGTTTCCATGAAGATGTAATCGATCGACGATGACATCAATTGAAAGTAATGATGAAGCGAAAGGTTATTGCAACCACGGGTACGACACAAACTCTAAATCCAGCTTGCTGTTCAAGGAGAAATAATATGACGAGGAAGATCTATGTACGTTTAGCTCATCGTCGAAAATTGTGCTCCCGGAAGAAGGCCCAGGTAGCTTAGTTAAATTTCAGCACATTAATGATATAGTCGATCAGGCTAGGAATGACTTGAAGGATTATTTAACTCGTTAGAAACGAATATTACTTAGTGTTATTGATTCGGAGTGCGGGATGGATTCACTTATCGGTGTTCTTGAGCGACTAATAACTCAGAACCCAGGGGGAGTAAGATGTCAGTGAGACGCAATACTAGATGAAAACTCAAAGGAAGCAACACGGTCCTTTGATTTCCTCCAGGTACCGGAGGGTAATACCCAAAGGAAGATCAAAATAGAGGTTCCAGAGATGTATTTATCTACATAAGGCAAGTATTTTAACTTGTCTGGGAAATGGGATCAAAGAGTAAGAATATGGTCAGAACCACGGATAAAATTAAAGGACAAAACACAGATACAAGATGAATTTATAACAAAGGGATAATTATTACTACAAGAAGTTTTCATGATAAGATCTACATCGTGTCCATGGGCATGAACACAAAGTTCAAGGTCGACTCCCACTTTTCCAATGCAAAATCTTTCATTCACTTCTAGTTTTTGAAGAAGTTGTAATGTTGAATTTTTATCAGACAAAACACCAGAAGAGTAAGACTCGTGAAAACTATCGGGTTCACGGGGATTAGGGAAGGCATAGGTTCAACCCATCGGGCCATTGTAGGAACATATACCACGAACTTCAGAAGTAAATTATACCAGCTCGAAAGCAAAGCATGGTTGACAAAAGCAGATGATAGAATTTACCAAAGGCATTATGTGTCAGGGAAGAACTCACAAGGTTAATGAATATGAAGGACATTGTCGGATAATAAGCCAACCAAGGATATGGCGGTCAATAAAGGATCTGATGTGAGTATCGATACTTAAGCATAAGAAGAAAGAAAGCAAAGACATCAGATTATAGATATAACTGGATAACTTTAAAGCTTGAATACAATGTAATTACAATTTTCAAATCAGAAGATCTGAAGCAGAGGCTCTGACCAAAAGATAATTGAGTTGATTCGATATAGATCATCAATCAATAAAGGTTTGATTTGCCAAGAACAAGCTCTTGTTTGGAGTGACGTCTGAGCCGGAAGGATGAATGCTAGGATCTAATTGAGAATTGCGAGCATTCGCAACATGTTGGATCAAGGGACTCAAAACGATAGTGAGAGAGGATGTCAACGGAGTTTACTAGAAATATGGAATTACCCATAATGCATGCACACAAGATTTTCCAAAGCAATAGGTTGCAAAGGATTCTCGGAAGGTCGAATAGCATTTCGGGGTATTTTGTGAAACACGTGAATAACTAGGAATGAACAAATCCTCGATAAGTGTGAGGTATTATTTGAACATGTATTCATGCGGAAAAGGAGCTGCAAGGCGGCAGGCACAACAGATTCTCAGAATATCAGAAAGTATTTTCAGGGTATCTTGTAATAACAAGAGCAATTGGAAACGAAAGTTTGGACGTCAAGTGTATGTGGCTATCCATAGGGATTCATCGGTGGTCGGGAATTGCAACGGCGAATGGCATAAGGGTCGTGGGAAAACATCAAAGAGTATCTTCGGAATCTTCTGGTGCACCAAGTGAGCATCTGAAATGACGGGCTCTGCGGGAGGAAGTATTTATGAGAACCTAAGGTTAGAGCTATTAAAATCTTTAACTTGAATAGAAGAAAGATCAGAGTCCCAGAGTATAGACGAGGTGTAAAACATGATAACACCACCCAATGGCGATGTGGGCCCATAAGCCGCACAACCATGTTAGTAAAAGTTTTAATGACTAGACTCAACTTTGGCCAAGGAGTTGGAAATGGGGCTACCTACAGGCAGTCGGCCCTGATACCAACTTGCGACGCCCCTGATTCAATCATACACTAATCATGCACACAAATGTGTACCATCAAGATCAGGGACTCACGGGAAGATATCACAACACAACTCTAGACAAGAATTAAAATAATACAAGATTTATATTATAAGTCAGGGTCCTCGAGGACTCGAATACATAAGCTCGAGTACAAACGAGTCAGCAGAAACAACATTATCTGAGTACAGACATGAGTTAAAGAAGTTTGCCTTCAGAAGGCTAGCACAAAAGCAACATCGATCGAAAAGGCAAGGCCTCTTGCCTGGGAGCCTCCTAACTACTCCTAGTCGGCGGCGGCCTCCACGTAGTAGTAGGCACCCTTGGTGTAGTAGTAGTCATTGTCGAAGGTGGCATCTGGCTCCTGGGCTCCATCATCTAGTTGCGACGTCTGAGAAGAATGGAAAAGAGGAAAAATAGGAAGCAAAGCAACCGTGAGTACTCATTCAAAGTACTCGCAAGCAAGGATCTACCCTAGATATGCATCGGTATCAATGAAATGGGTAGTATCTATGGACTGAACTACATAATGCCAGAAGAGAATGGGAAAGCCTAGCCTATCAAACACTAGCATCTTCAAGCAGCTCCAAGCATCTTGCAGCATCTGAAGAGATAAGAGTGGCATATTATAATATTAATAAGTATACTATTACCTTGCCTAGAGATCACTTCCTCGACTCCCTGCGAGAAAGCAAACCCGGAGCCATCATTTCCATTACATGCCTCAGCATCGAGTTCTAGTTGTATCGATCGGGATACAACTCCGAGCTTCCATTACTGTGGAGACGGCTATTCGAATAGATAGAATACTTCCCTGCAGGGGTGCACCAACTTACCCACCATGCTCGATCAACTCCACCTGGACACACCATCAGGTCATGACCGGCCTCGCCCGATCAACACACCGTAGTCCTACCTAGGCTCAATAGAGAGGCCAGCACGCCAGTCTACATCCTAAGCGCGCAGGGGTCTTGGGCCCATCGGCCTTTGTACTACTGCATATTGCGTGGGCGGCCGGTGAGCAGACCTAGCTACCTCCTTAAATAAGGCAGGTGCTTACGCAGTCCAACCCGGCGTGCGCCTCTCCATCATTGACGTCCGTTGAGCTTTCGGCTGATACATACGACGCAGAGTGCCCAACTTATTCCCTAGTGTTGGTTAGTGCGAAAAAGGCCAGAGGCCTACTCGCATCAAATATCTAAACCATTAGTGTCATGGTAGTGTGCGGTAACTATCAATGATCCACGATATGTGGCCTCATCGCCCCGTCTCACGGACTTGCGGCAAGGGCTAAGAATGCCCGGCCGCGCCGCGTGGAAAACTTGCGGGTATCCTCCAGATCAACCCGAATTCACATCACTCGCGGGTACCCCTCGGGGCTGACCCGATGTCATCATGGTTATGTGGTAAGTCAATGTAACCGTGTGTCCGAAATAGCAAGGGGGGAACCAGAGGAATCACCCTCCATGGATTCCCACTCGATGTACGATCAAGGTGTACTTGGGAGGAATCACCCTTGATGGTCCACACTTGAGGGGTTGCACGACAGATTAGTTATCGGGAATGGTGAGGGAGGAATCGCCCTCGATGACTAGGGCCGAATAGCTACACTACAGGGTTAACATCAGAAGTGATGACGAGGTATCACCCTCGGCACTCGATAGTAACTCTGCAGAGTCATACAACTAAGGGGGGTGATGTGCGGTGTTGGGGCCTGGACATCTATTACGTTGATCGAGACATCGAACATAAAGCGGGGCAACTGGTACAAGGTGGGGGTCACTGAGGGATCTCTAACCAGCCTATACTAAGTAGTTTAGAATAAGCAGATAAGGTATGAAAGCAGGTAGCGAAAACATGATATGCATCAGAATAGGAGCAAACAAGAACAGTAGCAAAATCTAATCCAAGCATGAGAGAGAACGGAATGGGCGATATCAGAGTGATCAAGGTGGGGGGGGGGCGGGGGGGGGGCTTTCTGGAAGCTCTGCTGCAATCGAAGAAGGGTTATTGGAGACGTAGTCGATCACAGGGGCTGCATCAGTCTCGCACTACTAGGAAAAGGGCTATAGCTAATATGGACATTAATAGTGCACCATGTATGTGGTGCGCTACTGCTATATAGCAATGGTGCACCAGATACAGGTACGCCATTATTGAGATATTACTAATGGTGCACCTGGTGTGTGGTGCACCATTACTAGTTTTGAAAAAAATATAAAAAAATTTGTTAGCAGTGGCGCACGAGATAGTGCGCCATTACTAGTTGACATAGTAATGGCAAGATTGTACAAAAGTGCGCCATTATTATGTGTATGATTGGTCAAACCTTGGTCAAACTTAGTAATGGCGACTTTGCATAGGTCGCCATTACTATGTCAAACTTAGTAAATGCAAGACCTACATAAAGTGCGCCATTACTAAGTTTGACCAAGGTTTGATCAAGTCATAGACATAGTAATGGCGCACTTTATTTGCAAATGATGGAAATAATAAAGGAAAATAAAATAAAAGATGGAAATGACAAAAAAAAATAAAAATAATAAGTTTCCCACGTGATATGGGGTCTAGTTGTTGGGAAAATTTACAAATATTAATTTCGACTTTATTTGCAAAATCTCTCTGGAATTTAGTAAAATGGGCATAACTTTTGCATACGAACTCGGATTAAAAAGTTTTTTATATGAAAAATCATCTACTCAAAAAGTTACATCTGAAAACTGGGAACCTCGTTGAAGATTTTCAGAATCCCCAAAAACCTAACAAAATAAAAGATACGGGGCTTTTAAGATCTAGAGGGGGGGAAATGAAAAAAAATTCAAACTTACTAATGGCGCACCATTTGCTAGGTACGCCACTAGTAACAGAAAAAAATTGGTTTCATTTTTTTTGGAACAAATGTTCAAAATATGATACGTAATATGACCGGGAAGTTTGAAATATTTTTTCAAAATTTCATCACACTCATGAACATGAACAAAGTCATAGACATCAACAAGGTTTAATAGGATTGATATGATAGATATATCAACAAGTGCCTGTTAAGTGAGCTAGTGATGGGGTTGGATAGAACTACGAAGTTAAGTGTGCTCGGGCTGGAGTAGTGTGAGGATGGGTGACCTTCCGGGAAGTTTGACCACAGAGTGCGATTTGACTTGAGATTAAGCATATTGACCCGAGATTAAGTAGTGTTACAACGGCACTCGCATGGCTTTATATCCGAGCTAGAACACCGGGCAAGAACCCACGCCTCCACTCCGTCCTGATCGGCCGTGCTCCGCTCGTGCCCGCGTCGCCCTCCGACGCGCGCACCCCACGGCGAGCTCGAACGGCCATGCCCTGATCATGACATGTGACTCGCCAACAGCCTCACCTAAACACACGCACACGATGCACACCCGCACGGACACACCTGTGTTGCACCCACAAGCCCGCACACACTACCCGCCGCGGACCCGACACGCCCAGCACGCCCGACGCGCGCCCATACACGCGCCCGACATGACGAGCTCGTCGCCACGGCTTATTTCCTCCAATAGTTAGGTCCAGGGAGCAGGGCCCTCCTTTCCATATTTTTTTAGTTTTTCTTTTAAAAATTCACTGCTTTCTTTTATTTTCAAAAAGGAAAACAGTTATATAATTTATAAAACTTACACCTAAACCATCAGTATAACTTAGGCTACTGCCACATTAAGTTTAACATTATAATAAATTACTTTAGCATTTTTTAACTCAAAAATAATTTAATTTAATTACAATAGCCACTGTTTGAAATAGTTAAGGGAACTTATACATTTTGCAAAAATGTTGGTTCACCACCAATACTATCAAAAGAATATTTTCCACATGATGAACGTTTCAGTTTTCATGTTTGAACAATTTTGAATTTCACTCATAATTTGGATTTGAATTTGAATTGAGTTCGAAAGCAAATGAGGATTAGCAACAGTAGGAGTGATGACATGGCACCATCCATAGGGGATTACTGTAGCATGATTCCCGTGGTGTTACAAATGCCTTCATGGTGCGAGCTATACAAGTCTACCCTAGGGCCTATTCGGCCCATGGACTCCCATGACAAGATCTTCCTAGATCCTATTAATAGAGGTGGTCGAAGCCTCACTGGGGGTCAAGCTTTTGGACAGCAAGCACTGTAGAGACCCACCTCTTTCACCTTGTAAGAGACACATTGTAGCTCCATACCATTGCAATACAAAACAAAGAAGGATTAGGGTATTACACCAAGATGGTCGCCTGAACTGGGTAGTTGTCTTTTTTCATTTGTAGTTCATCCACCATATTTTCTCATGACTTAGGTTTGTTGGACGTGTCTAGTCCCTAGCTGAACTCTCAAATATTTGTTGCTCACAACTCATATGTAGGTTCTCAGAAAACTGACAACCACATGTTAGAGGAGCCATGACAATATAACTTCTATGTGAATATAAGAAAACATAACTCATTACGTTGTCTTCCTTGTCCAACGTCAATGATTTTATCGTGTATAGAATATTTGATGGGGGCTCACAATCATAAAAGATGTAAAAGATAGTATATTTATATGTGAGACCTCTCTTTCTTAATTACTTTTTCATGAATTGCATCAATGACCAATACTATGTTAGTTAACTCCCAACAAATTTTATGAACTATACTTCTTTTATGTGAAGTCATTACTGCCCATGGGATTAGCATATGATTTTTTTTCTTATTTTCTTTCACTGCTAAGATTTAAGCAAGAGCGTAAAACAACCAAACTCAAACTACTCTTTATTATATAACTCTCACACTCTATTACATAGATAGATAGATAGATAGATAGATCAAGAAACAAGCACTTGAAACTAAGGCATAATAAAACTTTATTCTTCTAAATCATGAAATAACGAGATCGAACTAAGATAGATAACGATGGTAAAAGTGATGATGATACGATATCGGGGCACCTCCCCAAAGCTTGGAACAAGCCAGGGGTGGTGCCCATACTCGTGTACTCATGTTTCTTTCTTCGGTGTTGGCGGTGCAATATTCTTAGCAATGATTCCCTTGAGGATGCAGCTTTCCTCCTTGAGCTTATTAACTTGGTGTTTAAGCTCCATGGTTTCCTTACGTAGCTTGCCGGTGACAGTCAAAGTACCATCAACCCAAGGATTCAACTTGGCCGAGGAAGATGAGGCAACACTCTTTTGCAAGTTACGATAAGAAATAAATCGAGTGTTGGGACGTTTTAACCGAATCTAGGAGGCTTGATTTCTTGAACTCCACGTGCATATCTCCTGATTGAGGTAGAGGGGCTTCCTCTTCTTCCTCGAAGCTTGAATCTTCCATCCTCTTCACATCGGCCTTCGGCTCCTCATCTGTGGACCATCGATAAGGATCAATATCACCATAGTTCATTGGATTAGAAACATAATGGGTAACATAGCTCTCCCGGTCCGAGTCTTGATATTACATAATGTCCAATCTGCCAGAAAAATAACATGAAACAAGAATAGAGGGAAAACTTGTGATGCGGTGGTGAAAACAATGAAGAGTATATATAATGAATTTTCCCCATGCAGGGCAAGTAATCTGGAAGACAACATAGTCGGGAAAGTCCACGGGGAGTCACGAGCTCACATGGCGCACCCCGGGGGTGCGCACGCCCCCTGAGCTCGTCGCTTGCTCGTGCACTTTCCTGATTGTTTATAATTGTCCTAACTTATTATATATTCTGAAACGAATAGAAAGTGCTTTTATGGAACTTTTGGAGTCGGTTTACTTACCGTATCACATACCTACTCCTTTTCAGGGTTCTAGGGCATTTCGAGTAGTTTTTTATGTGATCCTCCAGTGTAATAGTTTGAATAATATTAGTCTCAACATTAATGGGAATAACTGATATATAATGTTTAATTCTTTGCCCATTAGGCACTCTCGGACTAGTGCCTCAACATTGTCGATCTTGATATCTCTGGAGCGATAAACTTGATCGACGATATATGACCCTTCCCATGTATAGAGAAGTTTCCCTGCAAAGAATTTGAAACGAGAGTTGTACAATAGCACTTGATCACCTACTTCAAATTCCCATTTCTGTATTGTTTTGTCATGCCATCTTTTAACCTTTTCTTTAAATAACATGGAATTTTCATAGGCTCGTGTCCTCCTTTCATCTAGAGAGCTAATATCAAATAACCTCTTTTCAGCGGCAAGTTTAAAATCATAATTAAGTTCCCTAATTTCCCAATAGGCCTTATATTCTAACTTAAGAGGTAAATGACATGCTTTTCCATAGACCATTTTATATGGAGACATACACATAGGGTTTTTGTAAGAAGTTCTATAAGCCCATAATGCATAATCAAGTTTCTTAGACCAATTCTTTCTTGATCTATCGAAAGTCTTTGGCAAAATTAATTTTATTTCTCTATTACTCAATTCAACTTGAACACTAGACTGAGGATGATAAGGCGATGCAATTCTATGGTTAACATTATATTTAGCTAGGAGTTTACGAAATTCACCATGAATAAAGTGTGAACCACCACCAATTACTAAATAACCAGCGACTACAAACCTTCAGAAAGTAACTTCTTTAAGTATTTTAATAGATGTGTTATGATCAACACTACTAGTTGTAATAGCTTCTACCCACTTAGTAATGTAATCAACATCCACTAAGATATGAGTACATCCATTAGATGAAGGAAAAGGTCCCATATAATCAAAACCCCAAATATCAAATGGTTCAATAACAAGTGAATAATTCATAGGGATTTCCTGATGTCTACCAATATTACAAACTCTTTGACATTCATCACAAGATAGGACAAACTTACGTGCATACTTGAAAAGAGTAGGCCGATAAAAACCAGACTGCAGTACCTTATGTGCAGTTATGTCTCGAGCATGGTGCCCTCCATATGACTCGGATTGACACTTCCGTTGGATTTGTTCCCATTCATGCTGAGATACACAATGTCTAATAACACCATCTACTCCTTCTTTACACAAATGTAGGTCATGCCAATAGTTATGTCTTGAATCAAAGAATAACTTTTCTTTTATTGCTATGTCTAACTAGGTGGTATATATTTAGCACAATGTAGTTAGCATAGTCTGCATACCAAGGATTATTAGGAGAAGAAGCACTTATAACAGCTAATTTCTCAGCAGGAAAATTATCATCAATAGACACTGGGTCATCAAGAACATCTTCCATCGTAGACAAGTTATTTGCTAGATGGTTCTAAGCTCCCTTTCCATAAAAAATATGCAAATCAAACTCTTGTAATAAAAGAACCCACCTAATTAGTCTAGGTTAAGCATCTTCCTTTTCCATAAGATATTTAATAGCAGCATGATCAATGTGAATAGTAACTTTCAAAACAACAATGTAAGGTTTGAATTTATCGGATGCAAACACAACTGCTAAAATTTCTTTCTCAGTAGTAGCATAATTTCTTTTAGTGCTATCCAAGGTCTTACTAGCATAATGAATAACATTCAATTTCTTATCCACTCTTTGACCTAGAACAACACGAATAGCATAATCCCTAGCATCACACATAATTTCAAATGGTAGGTTCCAATCAGGTGGTTGAACAATGGGTGCAGAAATTAATGCTTTGTTAAGTATTTCAAACGCTTCTACACAATCATCATATAAAAATAGAACATATTTTTGACCTAGAAATTTTAGAGAAGTCTTTAATGAACCTCCTATTGAAACCAACATGACCAAGGAAACTTACTATACCTTTAATATCTTTAGGGCATGGCATTTTCTCCGTTGCATCAACTTTAGGTTTATCTACCTCAACTCCTCTTTTAGAAATTTTATGCCCAAGGACTATAGCTTCATTCACAATAAAGTGGCACTTCTTCCAGTTTAAGATGAGATTAGTCTCTTCACATCTCTTTAGAAGTCGATCAATGTTGCTTAAGAAATTATCAAAAGAGGTTCCATAGACAAAAAAATCATCCATGAATACCTCAACAATATTTTCATAAAAGTTAGAGAATATAGTATTCATACAACTTTGAAAGGAAGCAGGTGCATTACATAAACCAAAAGGCATATGTTTATAAGCATAAGTTCCAAACAAGTAAAGGCAGTTTTCTCTTGATCTTCCTTCGACACATGTATTTGAGAAAAACCATAATATCCATCAAGGAAACAAAAGTGTTTATGCTTAGACAGCCTTTCTAAAATTTGATCAATAAACACAAGGGGTAATGATCTTTTCTAGTAGCTTTATTTAATTTCCTGAAATCAATTACGATCCTATAACCAGTTACAATTCTTTCGGGGATAAGTTCATTTTTATCATTAGGAACATCAATAATACCTCCTTTCTTAGGGGCACAATGAGTAGGAATTACCCATCTACTATCAGCTATAGGATAAATTATACCTGCCTCCAAAAGCTTTAATATTTCAGTTCTTACCACATCCTTCATTTTAGGATTCAACCGTCATTGGTGATCAAAAACCGGCTGAGCATCAGGCTCCATATTAATCTTATGCCGACATAAAGTGGCATTAGTTCCCTTAAGATCATCAAGAATATACCAAATAGCAGCACAGTGCTTCCGCAAAGTTTTAAGTAATCTCTTTTCTTCATGCTCTGAAAGGTTAATTGATAATAACATGATATATCTTCCTTTCACCAAGATAAGCATATTTCAGTCTATCAGACAGTTTCTTTAATTCAAAAACAGGATCACTCTTAGGTGGGAGAGGATCTCCCAAAGCTTAAACATGAAAATTGTATTTAAGGATAGGTGCTTGCCTAAAGAATATTTCATTTCTTTAATTCATATCCATATCATTCTCATGGTCTAGCAAATATTGTTCTAACAGATCAGTACAAGGTACGGCAATAGAAGCAAGACTAATAATTTCATATTTACTAGACAATTCTTTATCATGAGGTTCTATACGAAATTTCGAGAAATTGAGTTTACGAGACACATCACCAAAATTAACACTGACTGTTTCTATAGTGCAACTTAGCATTAACTATATTCAGGAATGGTCTACCAAATATAATGGGACAAAAATCATCTTCTGGAGATCCAAGAACTAGAAAATCAGTTGGGTATTTGATCTTACCACATAAGACTTATACATCTCTAGCAATCCCAAGCGGTGAAATAGTATCTCTGTTTGCAAGCTTAAAAGTAACATCAATGTCTTCTATCCCACCAGGTGCAATATCATCCATGACATCTTGATATACAGAAAAGGAATAGCACTTATGCTAGCAATCATATCACATAAACTATGATAACAATGATCTCCTATTTTAACATAAACAATAGGCATGCCAATAACATGTTTGTTTTTATCTATAGTATAAGGTTTAGCAATCCTAGTTGCTTCATCGTAGAAATATATGACATGTCCATCAATATTATCAACCAAAAGATCCTTGATCATTGCAACATTAGGTTCTACTCTAATTTGTTCAGAGGGTTTAAGTGTTTTAGTAATAATCTTCTAAACAATGCTTTAGCATGTTCCTTAATCCTAACAGGGAAAGGAGGTTTCTCAATATAAGCAATAGGCACAACTGGATCAACATTATCGATATTTGTTTCATCTTTAACTATAACAGGTTCCTCAAACATTTCTTAAATAGGTGAATAAAATTGAAACCACTTATCCTTAGGGAGATCAACATGAACCGCAAATGATTCACAAAAAGTAGCTACTATCTCAGAGTCAAGTCCATATTTAGTAGCGAACTTATGAAAAGCATATGTTTCCAAAAAAGATTTAACACATTCAAACTCAAGAATTATAACTAACTCTTTACCTTTGTCGATTTCCCAATCTTCGGAGTTGTGTTTAATTCTTTCCAGAAGATCCCATTTGAATTCAATAGTTTTTTCATAAAGGAACCAGTAGAAGTACTATCGAGCACGGATTGATCATTATGAGAAAGCCGAGCATAAAAGTTATGTATAATTATTTCTCTTGAGATCTCATGATTGGGGCATGTGTACATAATATATTTAAACCTCCCCAAGATTGAGCGATACTTTCCAGTTTCAACTGGTTCCAATCCCATGTTCCAGTATCATCCAATAGCCTATACCATGTAAATGTCTTTCCCTACAAAGATAAAGGGAGCACCTTCTTCATAACTCCATCCTCGGATAAACCTGCAAGCTTAAACAATCAACACATTTCATCCACATAGATTAAGTGCATGGCAAGATGTACCATTCCATCTTCGCATATAAGGATTAGCTAGGAGTTTCTCTAACATAAATGGAGGAATCTCATAATAAATATTTTCCACAGGTTCAGTAGGTTGAGGGGAAACTCTTATTGCTTCCATTCAAGGTGAATATACCCCGGACAAACCCCTTAAAGGATTATTTTCCATAGTAAGAAGTAACCGTAAATTTCAGCACGTAGTATAAATGTTTCCTTAAAAACTTCCACTTACCAAAGGTGTTTCACTCCCCGGATACGGCGCCAGAAAAGAGTTTACATTACACACAAGTATGGGGGATCAATCTTAGTCCTTTCGATAAATAGGAGTGTCGAACCCAACATGGAGCAAAAGGAAATGATAAATGGTTTTTAGCAAGGTATTATGTACAAGTACTGAAAGCAGTGGTAACAGATAGTTTGGTAGCATGGTAATTCATAACAAGTAACGCGTAGCAATAGTAAAAAAGATGCAGAAAGGTGGACCAACCCTTTTTTATAGAAAAGGACAAGTGGAACTGTCAGCGTTCTAGGACCGGGGGTGCCCAGACTTGCCTGCCTATGGCCCAACACATGGCTCTACCAACAGCCTGGTACGGCCCAGTTTCAGCAGCGACCACACTCAAAAACCTCGTGAGGGGCCAAGCCTCGCGAGGCGAACGACACCAAGACCTCCCTGGGGGCAGTCTCACCAGGCTAGTTCCCGAGGAGCAGAGATATCTATGCAAGGGGCACCTCACAAGGTTCATGTGGCGTGATCCGTGATGACCAAGGCCAGGCGGGCGCGAGCGGGCGCAGTGCACCAGTTTCCCGTTTGGTGCTAAAGAGACAAGCAGGCAAGGAATCCTGAGGCGTCAGGAAATGGTTTCCATATCGGTGCAACAAGACCAACACCAGCAGGATGGCAGGACGGAGGTCATCGCGAAGCCCACAGCTGCATCACCACTAGAGCCTTTTCAAGGCGAAGACCACCTTTTGTCAGCATAGCTTGTACTAGTTGTCCCCCTTCAAACATGGCTGGTGTGGGATCCCTTCTCTCCTAACATTTGGGGTGAAGAGAAGGGCCTCTATAAATAGGACCTAGCCACCAGCGTAGCAGGGGACGGATCATTCAGATCTCCCCCGCACTCACCAGCTCATCGAGCCCAATAACACCTCACCTCCTGAGGCTGTATGTCCACTGTACTAGTTCATCCTCAACCCCTCGAGGCAATCCACCACCACACTGGAGTAGGGTATTACACCGTCAGGTGGCCCGAACCAGTATAAACCCTTGTGTCTCTTGTTCTTTGGATTCATCGAGCTAGGCCATGGGATCGTTGGGCGAGCGAGCTAGCGAGAGAGAGTTCTTCGTGCAAACCCCAGAGTTCGAACCTCACAAGGGTTTGCCAGAACCCGTAATCCGACATTTGGCGCGCCAGGTAGGTGTGTACCGAAGCCTTTCTTCCGCCGATCCATGCTCCACCGCTCCGCCACTTTCATGGCTGATGCTCGTCGTGCCCGCGCTGAGTGCGGGCCGCTCTCAACACTCGCGTCGCCTAGACGGCGCCCATCGGCGGGCCTCCCCTTACCTCTCTGTCACCTGCTGCCAACGCCGCCACTGGGCCGACGGGGAACAAGCAGCAGGCTTCGTCGCTCCACCTTTCCGTGCGGCGGGACGGACGCACCGCCACCCTGTTGCTGACTCCGGTCGGCTCGTCGTCCCACGCTCATCGTGCACCCACGGACGCGCAGGCCGCGCTGCTCATGGCGCGCGGGCTCCTGCGTTACTGCCCCGTCAACGACCTCTACGAAGACTGGCTAGACCGCATCGCCGAGCTCGTCAGCGCCGCTGGGGGCTCTCCCGCAGCGACTCTCTCGCTGCCTCATCCACCTCCTGCAGCGGGCGACGTAGCCCATGGAACGCCTCCACCACCTCCACATCAAGACGTCGCCCCGACACCAAGACGCGCGGCCGCATGGCACGACCCACCTTGCAGGGCGCAAGCGCGTGAAGAAGGAAGCTGCCAAGAAATTCTGCGGCTGCAAGAAGATGATCCTGCACTCCCACCACCAACACATCAAGATCGTGCGCCGCCCCGCGGAGGCGGCGCGTGGGTAGCAGGACCAGGCTCCACCTCCACGACGGGCTCCAGTGACTATTGTAGGTTGTCATGCCTTCACTCTCGAGTTGCGCAGCATCGTCTGGCCCGACAAGTTCAAGCCCGACCGGCCTCCGCGCTATGATGGCACCCCCGACCCTGCTGAGTTCCTGTAGCTCTACGAGCTAAGCATCAAGGCGGCCAGTAGCAGTGAGAAAGTCATGGCGAACTGGTTTCCCATGGCCCTCAAGGATGGCCTGCACTCGAGGCTCATGAACTTGCCCACGGGATCGATTTCCTCCTGGGGCGAGATGTGTGAGCGTTTCGTCGCCAACTTCCAGGGCACTCGCGACTGCCCACCTGCTGCTGGTGACCTGCGGCGCATCAAGCACCAGCCAGGAGAGACCCTGCAGAAGTACATCCAGCACTTCAACATCGTTCGCCTCAAGATCCCCAAGGTAACAGACGAGGCCATCATCTCAGCATTTTCTGATGGCGTCCGCGATAATCAAGATGAAGGAGGAGCTCGCCATCCACGAGGACCTGTGCACGGCTCTATAAATGTTGAACACGGCAACCAAGTGCGCGAGAGCTGAGGAGGGGCGCCTCTCCCTCCTCGAGCTTCCAGCTGCCGACCCAGAAGAAAAGAAGGCCAAGACCAAGGATGTGAAGCGCAAGGGAGCGGCCGTGCTCGCGGCTAAGCCAGAGATGAAGCACGGCTGCCACCACCCGGAGTCGTCCAAGGGCAGCCGTCCATTCTGCGCCTACCACAACGTACACAACCACAACACCAACGACTGTCAGGAGCTCAGGGCCATCCGTGATGGGCGCTTCAGTTGATGCCCCGAGCGCAACGACCGGGGCTACGGCCAAGGAGGAGGCAGAAGTGGAGGACGCTGGCACGACGTGGCCCCCGCTAGGAGTGGCGCGACCAGCCTCGCGAGGACCGCTGGCAGGACCAGCCTCGCGAGGACCGCTGGCAGGACCAGCCTCGTGAGAGTTGGTGGAGAGACCAGCCTCATTAGGACCGTCCCTCTTCTACCACCAACACTGAGGAGGAACGACGACCATCACCAGGACGAGGGGGCTGGGGGCTTCCAGGAGCCTCGCGCCATCGCTTGCATCTTGGGCGGTGCTCAGGCCCCCGCCTCCCAACACATCTTCAAGAAGTTTGCTCGCGAGGTGAATGCGGCCCTCCCCAGGCTCGAGGCCGCGCACCCGCTCAGGTGGTCCAAGTGCACCATCACCTTCAGCTCATCCGACCAGCTCAAGTGCGCGGCAACTGCCGGCGCACTCGCCCATCATCAGCAATGTCCAAGTCACCAAGACCCTCATCGACAGCGGCACAGGGCTCAATGTCCTGTCTGTCGAGACGTTTGACCGCCTCCAAGTGCCATATGATCAGCTACAGCCTACCAAGCCCTTCCCAGGAGTGACTAACGGCTCCACCACCCCGATCAAGCAGATCCGCCTCTCCGTCACCTTCGGCAAATGAGACAACTACTGCACCGAGCTCATCGACTTCGACGTCGCCCACATCCGCCTACCGTACAACGCCATCCTCGGGTACCTAGCCATGGCCATGTTCATGGCAGTGACTCATCATGGTTACAACATCCTCAAGATGCCAGGTAGCTGTGGCATCATCACGGTCGCCTGCGAGGAAAAGGACACAATGTGCTCCCTCAAGCGCGCTTACCAAGCCCCAGCGGGCGAAGACCCAGACAATGTAGGTGTTGTCTACCATCCTGAGGTTGCCCCGAATAAGAAGAAGTAGTTGCTCTGCCAAGGGCCTCAGGGGAGCGGTGTCTCCAGTGGCACCACCTTAAGACTTGCGCCCACGGATGGGGCGCCTCCCTCACTCGCAAGGAAGGCGCGACCAGCGCCCTCCTCAGGCTGGGCTCGGGGGCTCTCTTCTGGTGGGCCTCAGACCTAGCCAATGTCATGAGGGAGGCGCTCGGTCACCACGTGGAGGCATGCTTTGCCGCATGCTTCCCACAAGAGGGCACAAGGCGTGGAGTGCGTGGTGCTCAGGAGTTGTTCACCAAGGCGACCGAGGAGCTTCAAGAAGCAAGAGCCATGCGTGGCGACCACCGCCAACCTCCTGGCGCAGCTCCGCATCCTGGCAAGGACGACGAGCTCCGCGTCTGTGTCGACATCCCAGGACTCAATAAGGCAGCATCTCAGGCAGGTTTCTAGCCTTCGCGCGTTGGATTTTGCGAGGGTCCACCTCATAGCTATGTTTGCATGCCATTCAGCTTGCCGAACGCGGCTATCACCTTCCGGCGCCACTTGCAAAGTGTTCTGGCGGCTCAGGAAGCTAGGCATCATGCAGTCCTGGTAGAGAAGGCGGTGGTTCTTCAAGAGCTGCCCGTGCCCCCAGAGTCTCCCGAGGCTCTGGACCATAGCAACTCGTGAGGAACAACTTCTTCAGCACGCGTCTTCAGCCACTTCGACACCTCTCCAGCAATGGTACCAGGTGACTCTTTACGGTTCATTCAGTTGGGGGCGCCCCACGAGCAGCATTATCCCCAAGTCGCACGAGCCAGTCCCTGCGACGTGTATCCTTTTGCATCTCTAAGCTTACTCTGTTGGGGGCGCCCCTCGGGCTGCATCATCCCCAGGCCGCATGGGTCCGTCCCTGTGGCATGTATCATTATTGTATCTATTTCAATTAGCTTGCCTCCTTGCACGAATTACCTGATGATCATCACCTGCTTGCCCGTTGTCCTTTGCGGCCACCCACGTTGCTGATCGGCCTCCTGTTCATCCCGCAACGGGGGCTACACATGCTGGCACGACGCTTGTGCTCGGGTCTGTCCCTGCAACGCTGACAAACCTGAGTGGTCGAGCTCTGGCTCACAGCAAGCACCGCGCACGTCACCTCACCAGACCCTTAGTGCCTTCATCTTCTGGCGGAAAGACCAGCGGCAGGGCAGCAAGCGTGATTACAAGCTATATTCTCCCCTCGCACTAACCTACAGGAATCTCCGGAGCCTAACTACGGGCGGCCCCGCCAGCTCCTTCCTTTTATCATGCAATTCGCTTGTGCATTAAAGGGGGAGCTCCTGAGCATCGCGTCTCAGGAGCTCTTACTAACTCTCCAACCCTCACCCCTAGCCTTGACCACGGCATCGCGACCTGGCATACCAGTGGCGGTTGAGCTTGCTCGAGGGTCGGGACCCGAGGATGTAGAGCACTCAGAAGAGCATAAAAAGGGGGGAAGCTGGCGCGGGCCTAACCTAGCCGTACCACCGCCACTGACAGGAAATCAGGCGCTACACAAGGAATCGCCTCAGGCTCTCTAAAATAAGTCATGCATTCAAGTTAGCCCAGCGCTATGACTCAAGATTTTCGACTGTTGCAGCTTTGCTCCGGCAAGCCGCCTTCCTTTTCTGCCTTCAGGGAGCTGCTTGCACGCTAAAGGGGACCTCTTGACCATCGCACCTCAGGAGCTATTACCGGACCCCGGGCCGTTCACCTCCTGGCCTTGACCACGGCATCTCGACCTGGCATACCAGTGACGATAGAAGCCTCCCTGGGGACTGGGACCTGTCGGCGTAGAGTGCTAAGCTACCGCGAGGACGAAAAGGGGAGACAATGCCGAAGCAAGACACGCAACCGCAAACATCATAATGGGAATAATATCAACGCAAAAACACTACAGATTCTTTACACACCCCCACGGGGTTCATCTCGATTCCTCGCAGGAGTCATATCTATAGATGACGCCGCTGATGCCATCATCAACAATGGGACATGCGGGGCAGATGCCAACCCCATCTAGATCATCGACGACGATGAGCAGACGCCATCGCCGTGCTCCGGGCACGCCGAGAGCTTGGGGGCACATAGCTATCATCGCTTGTCTCCCGAGTCTCGTCAAGCTCAGGACAGTCGCTGGACTCCCACGAGCCACCGCTGCTGTTGGAGGAACCGCCGGCAGGGCCGGGGGCGGGCTCGGCGCCCACCGCCATGCCATCCTGGCGGTCCCCTCCAGGGTAGCACTCCAGGCGACGGCCTTCCTCGTCGAAGACCTTGAAGAATATCGCGGAGGCGCCGTCATACTCGAAGTGGATGGCGAGGGCCCCCTCTGCGCGGCAAGCGCGCCAACCTTGCCCCATCCACGGGTCATGAAGATCTTGCCGGGGGGGATGACCTCAACCTCCGCCCCATTGCCGGGTTGCTGCACTCGGCATGCTACAACCACAGCTCGAGCGGCCCTCTTGGCGGCACCTCATCGGTGAAGAAGTGCGGGAATCTGATCCATGAGCATGGTGGCATCGCCGCCCACTCCATGAGCTCGCACGAGGAGCCCTCGACATTGGTTCGTGGACCAGCGGCACGTGCCACCACGACCATGACACGTGCGGCGCGGGGCGCTGCCTCCTCCTCCGGAGCCTTGCACATGGGCGTACAAGGGCAACAGGTAGCTAGGAGGAGGCCGCTCGTAGCAAGGCCTCGTCACCTCCCGCCTCACGTCGGTGTCGCAGGAGCGGCCCAACCTCTTCTTCGGCGGAAGTGGCCCTTGCTCTTCGCGGGGGGTTTTCCCTTTCTCAGCAGCGGAGAATCTCCTTATCAGCGCCACAAGTATCACAGCAAGATAGCAGGTGAGGAAGAAGAAGAAGAAGAAGCAGGCGGCAGGAAGAAGGAGATGAGCAACGGGGGCTCCGTCCCCCTCCTCATTTATAGCCAGAAGGAGGCCAACCGCCGGCCTCCATGATCGTAGGTAATGATGGTTTTCTTCTGCATGCATCAGGGACTCGTCAAGTCGAACGGTTGCCGAGGCAGTGTGGGGAAGCGGAGACGCCCATGTCCCGTCAATCGCCATGCATCAATCAAGGCCGCAGACGGTTGGGGCCCGCAACTCTTCGCACTTGCCCTTTGGCTTTGCCTCGAAGCCAAGTTCGAGCGTGCCTTGGGCCCGGGGGCTACTGTCTATGTTCTGGGACCGGGGTGCTCAGACTTGCCTGCCTGCGGCCCAACGCATGGCTCTACCAATGGCCAGGTACGGCCCAGTTTCAGCAGCGACCACTCAAGACCCATGCGAGGGGCCAGGCCTCGCGAGGCGGACGACACCAAGACCTCCCTAGGGGCAATCTCACCAAGCTGGCTCCCATGGAGCGGAGATATCTATGCAAGCGCCACCTCGCGAGGTTCACGTGTCGTGGGCTGTGACGACCAAGGCCAGGCGGGCGCCATCGGGCGCTGTGCACCAGTTTATCCTTTGGTGCTAAAGAAGCAAGCGCAGACGAGGAGTCCCGAGGCGTCAGGCAAAGGTTTCCATATCGGTGCAACAAGACCAAGACCAGCAGGATGGCATGACGGAGGTCATCGCGGAGCCCACAGCAGCATCACCACCAGAGCTTTTGGCAGGAGAACTGTTTGTCAGGATAGCTTGTACTAGTTGTCCCCCATCAAACTTGGCCATTGTGGGATCCCTTCCCGCGTAACATTTGGGGAGAGCACCAGGGCCTCTATAAATAGGACCTAGCCACCACCGTAGCAGGGGACGGATCATTCAGATCTCCCCCACACTCACCAGCTCATCGATCCCAAGAACACTTCACCTCCTGAGGCTGTACGCCCATTGTACTAGTTCATCCTCAGCCCCTCGAGGCAATCCACCACAACACTGGAGTAGGGTATTACACCGTGGGTGGCCCGAACCAGTATAAACCCTTGTGTCTCTTGTTCTTTGGGTTCATCGAGCTAGGCCGTGGGATCGTTGAGCGAGCGAGCTAGAGAGAGACAGTTCTTCATGCGCACCCCAGAGTTTGAACCTCACAAGGGTTTCCCGGAACCCATAATCTGACAGGAACATTCTCTTATAGTAAGCAAATCATTCTCAAAGACACATGTGAATTTTCATCTAGTCACGTTCATATGTTTTGTCGATTCGCGTTTGCTACTTTGTTAATTTGATATGTCAGTGGACTGGTGATTGGGTCATGTTCTTGCTTGAACAAGAAACCCACTTACGATTACCCCCTCTCGCAAGCAACCACAACTACGAATGAGGAATTAAAATAAATCTATCAATAGCATGAAACATATGGATCGAAATCAGCCCCTTACGGAATAACGCATAAACAAGGGTTTAAGCTTCGGTCACTCTAGCAACCCATCATCTACTTATTAATCCACAATGACTTCCCTTAGGCCCAAGTATGGTGCAGTGTCATGTAGTCGACGTTCACATGACACCACTAAAGGAAGAACAACATACATATTGTCGGTGTACTAAGATTTGGATCATTAGTACTCCGGAGTTATGCACAGGCAGAAGCATCCTTCTCGACGGCAAGACTTGTTAGAGGACAACTAAATAGAGACTCAAGACCATATTACAAAGGCACAAAGAAGACATCCAAGTTGTGGTCAAAAGTTCACAAGATCTAGCTTGGCAAAGATCCTTGCCGGAGAGTTGGCAAAGACCCGCCACGTCCCAAGGCCGACAAGCTCCGAGCCTGGCAATAATCTAACTACTTTGCCATCACTCCACCTCATCGATCAGGTTGTCACTTGTCTAATCGGTGTCGAGCAGGTAGGTGGTTAGGTGAGTCTTTTCTGGGCACGTGGCAACTCACCGCCGAAGATATAGGTTTAATGATACCCATCCTAGGAACGTGTAAAGAAAATAAAAGGTAGATGGGCGAACGGCACAGAAGGAGAGACTATTCTTTTCGGGGAGCTCCATCCACAAGACACCTCACAGCGCAATTAGTGTGTTTGTCTAACCCGTCAGAGTTAGGTATGTAACACTGTAGCCACTATGTACAGTGTGTATTTATCATTTTGCACGCATAGGTGCACCTTTCGTGCACCTTGTCGGGACGTGCGGACCTTGTAACTGGTCGTATACACATTCAATACACAAAGCAAGAGTAGGGTTTTCCGCTTCATAGCGGCCCAAACCCGGGTAAACCTCGTGCGTTCTGCTAGTTCTGCTCTTTGTGCTCGCCGATTATCGGTGTATTATACAAGGGACATAATACCCTACCTTATGCACAGAAGAGTAGCAACTTTCCCGGCAAGGATAGATTTTCAAAACAAAGTTTTCCCAAGCTAAAAGTGCAGCTCTTCATGAGATCAAGGAGTGCCTTAAAAAGACCAAGACATATTACAAGTTGAAGATATATCTTGTTGGCGAGCCGATCCCGGCAAGATGAAGACCCGGCAGGCACTAGGCCTGGTAGGTCAACGCCAGAACACCAGCGCTCCACCTCACCGAGCAGGTTGTCACCCATCGGTGAGGTGTCGAGCTCGCAGGCAGTTAGGTGAAGCTTGTCGAGGACGTGGCAGCTTGCCAGAGGGAAAATTACCTTTATCAACACCCGTACTAATGGCGTGTCAAGATAATAGAAGGCAGATGAGTGAGCGGTGCGGCAACCTTACCGGGGCTCCTCCTTCTCAAGACACCTAGCGCTGCATTTAATGCATTTTGTCCTTACCAACAGAGTTAGGTATGATACGTCTGTTTCCATCTGATCACCATGTAAACACCCTTTTGCCAATGTGGTAACCCCTTGAACTATAAATGGAGGGCCAGGGTAACCTTTACAAGGGTTCGAACCCCATGCAAGTTCACGCGTAGGTACTTCTTGCAGTTGCCCTTCCTGTGTGACTTGCAGGGGAGAGCGCTCCACGTGCTCGTACACATACCCATCGATAAACCAAAGCAGGATTAGGGTTTTATGCTTCTCAGTGGCCCGAACCTGGGTAAAACTAAAGTGTCCTTTCTTGTCTATCTCTTTGCGTCGCGTGCACCCCCTCCCCGAACCAGCAAAGGGGCAGCCCTGTCCCATAGATCGCCGGCTCCCCACTGACATCTTTGGCACACCAGGTAGAGTGCTACGCCGGCGTGAATCAATCTGGTGAATGGCACATCGACTTTATCTAGTTCAACATCTCCTTCTCCTTTCATGGTGCCAAGAAGAAGGGCTCCATGACGTCGAAGCCAACAACATCCCAACTCCCACATCACGCCCCTGCAGGCGGCATAGGCGGCGCCATCGCTGCAGACGCTGTGAACACCGCGGTGGGCGCGGCCAACACAGGCGGTGCGGTCGCCGTGCCCACTAGGGCGGAAGCTGGCGGTAGAGACCTCGAAGACAGGCACCTGCCTTTCCCCTCCGATGAAGATAGCAATAACGGCGCGGGTTGCGCGGGCGCGCAGCACCCGCCTCCGCGGTGCACCAGCGAACGAAGCCATCGGAGTGACCTCGCTCGATCGGGTGCGAGTCGTGACCCACCTGCTGCGACGACTCCAGCGGCGGCCGCCAGAGGTACTACTTCAAGGCACACGCCACGTCCACCACAAGACGAGCACGACGTAATTCCTAGCGACGTTTTTATGCAGCCACAGCGGCGTCCGTACGGCAAGATGCCTATCGATCAGGTCCAGGACCTCCTAACACCACTCCCGCCTCGTCAACCTACTGCCGCTCTAGCAGTTTGGTGACAAGATCGTAATGTTTCTCCTGCTGGCTCTGCCAGGAGTCGAGCGACGTCATGTTCTTCGCGCTTCCACATGCCCACTATAGTGACCGAAGCGATGGAGTGAGCCTAGATGATGCTGGATTTTCCTCTCGTAGCTGGCAAGATGGACGAATGTAGAGTCACCATCCAGAACTTGATCGAGATTGCCGATGCAAACAGATCACTGTTGGTGGACCCTTTAGCAATCCTAGTTGCTTCATCGTAGAAATATATGACATGTCCATCAATATTACCAACCAAAAGATCCTTGATCATTGCAAGATTAGGTTCCACTCTAATTTGTTCAAAGGGTTTAAGTGTTTTAGTATTAATCTTATAAACCATGCTTTAGCATGTTCCTTAATCCTAACAGGGAAAGGAAGTTTCTCAATATAAGAAGTAGGCACGACTGGATCAACATTATCGATATTTGTTTCATCTTTAACTATAACAGGTCCCTCAGACATTTCTTAAATAGGTGGATGAAATTGAAACCACTTATCCTTAGGGTGATCAGCATGAGCCGCAAATGATTCACAAAATGTAGCTAGTATCTCAGAGTGAAGTCCATATATAGTACCGAACTTATGAAAAACATCTGTTTCCAAAAAATATTTAACACATTCAAACTCAAGAATTATAATTGAATCTTTACCGTTGTCGATTTCTCAATATTCGGAGTTGTGTTTAATTCTTTCCAGAAGATCCCATTTGAATTTAATAGTTTTCTTCAAAAAGGAACCAATATAAGAACTATCGAGCATGGATTGATCATTATGAGAAAGTCGAGCATAAAAGTTATGTATAATTATTTCTCTTGAGATCTCATGATTGGGGAATGTCTACATAATATATTTAAGCCTCCCCAAGATTGAGCGATAATTTCTCCTTCACAAGACCAAAAAATATATCTATATAATTCCGATCACGATGAACCAAATGCATAGGATAAAATTATTGGTGAAATTCCAGATTCAACTGGTTCCAATCCCATGTTCCAGTATCATCCAATAGCCTATACCATGTAAATGCTTTTCCCTCCAAAGATAAAGGGAGTGCCTTCTTCATAACCCCATCCTCGGATAAACCTGCAAGCTTAAACAATCAACAAATTTCATCCACATAGATTAAGTGCATATCAAGATGTACCGTTCCATCTTCTGCATATAAGGATCAACTAGGAGTTTCTCTAACATAAATGAAGGAATCTCGTAATAAATATTTTCCATAGGTTCAGTAGGATGAGGGGAAACTCTTATTGCTTCCTTTCAAGGTGAATATACCCCGGACAAACCCCTTAAAGAATTATTTTCCATAGTGACAAGTAACCGTAAATCTCTGCACGTAGTATAAATGTTTCCTTAAAACATTCTACTTACCAAAGGCATTTCACTCCCCGGAAACGGTGGCAGAAAAGAGTCTAGATTACCCACAAGTATAGGGGATCATTCTTAGTCCTTTCGATAAATAAGAGTGTCGAACCCAACGCGGAGCAAAAGGTTTTCAGCAAGGTATTCTGTACAAGTACTGAAAGCAGCGGTAACAGATAATTTGGTAGCATGGTAATTCATAACAAGTAACGATTAGCAATAGTAACAACGGTGCAGAAAGGTGGCCCAACCCTTTTTATAGCAAAGGACAAGCGGAGTTGTCGGCGTTCTGGGACCGGGGGTGCCCAGACTTGCCTGCCTGCGGCCCAACGCATGGCTCTACCAACGGCCTGGTACGGCCCAGTTTCAGCAGCGACCACTCAAGAACCTCGTGAGGGGCCAAGCCTCGCGAGGCGAACGATACCAAGACTTCCCTGGGGGCAGTCTCACCAGGCTGGTTCCCGAGGAGCAGAGATATCTATGCAAGGGGCACCTCGCAAGGTTCATGTGACGTGAGCCGTGACGACCAAGGCCAGGCGGGCGCCAGCGGGCGCAGTGCACCAGTTTCCCCTTTGGTGCTAAAGAGGCAAGCGCAGGCGAGGAGTCCCGAGGCGTCAGTAAAAGGTTTCCATATCGGTGCAACAAGACCAACACCAGCAGGATGGCAGGACGGAGGTCATCGCGGAGCCCACGGCAGCGTCACCATGAGAGTATTTGGTAGAAGAAGACCATCTTTTGTCAGGATAGCTTGTACTAGTTGTCCCCCTTCAAACATGGCCGGTGTGGGATCCCTTCTCTCCTAACATTTGGGGAGAAGACAAGGGCCTCTATAAATAGGACCTAGCCACCACCGTAGGAGGGGACGGATCATTTAGATCTCTCCCACACTCACCAGCTCATCAAGCCCAAGAACACCTCACCTCCTGAGGTTGTACGTCCACTGTACTAGTTCATCCTCAGCCCCTCGAGGAAATCCACCACAACATTGGATTAGGGTATTATGCCGTGAGGTGGCCCTAACCATTATAAACCCTTGTGTCTCTTGTTCTTTGGATTCATCGAGCTAGGACATGGGATCGTTGAGCGAGCGAGCTAGGGAGAGAGAGCTCTTCGTGCGCACCCCAGAGTTCGAACCTCACAAGGGTTTGTCGGAACCCATAATTTGACATTTGGCGCACCAGGTAGGGGTGCGCTGTAGCCTTTCCTCCGTCGATCCATGCTCCACCGCTCCGCCAGTTTCATGGATAATTTTCATCGAGCCCATGCTGAGCGCCGGGCCCCTCTCAATGCTCGCGTCGCCCAGACGGCGCCCATCGGCGGGCCTCCCTGTCGCTCTCCGTCACCTGCTGCCAACGCCGCCACTGGCCCGGCGGTGAACAAGCAGCAGGCTTCATCGCTGCACCCTTCCATGCGGCGGGACGGAGGCACCGCCACCCTGTTGCTGACTTCGGCCGGCTCGTTGTACCACGCTCAACGCGCACCCACGGATGTGTAGGCCGCGCTGCTCATGGAGTGTGGGCTCCTGCGTTACCGCCCCGTCAACGACCTCTACGAAGACTCGCTGGACCGCATCGCCGAGCTCGTCAGCGCCACTGGGGGCTCTACCGCACTGACTCTCTCGCTGCCTCGTCCACCTCTTGCTGCGGGCGACGTAGCCAATGGAACGCCTCCACCACCTCCACATCAAGAAGTCGCCCTGACACAAAGACGCGCGGCCCCATGGCGCGACCCACCGCGCAGGGAACCCGCGCGTGAAGAAGGAAGCTGCCAAGAAATCCCACGGCTGCAAGAAGACGCTCCTGCACTCCCAGCACCACCACGTCTAGATCGTGCGCCGCCCGCGGTGGCGGCGCGTGGTTACCAAGACCAGGCTCCACCTCCACGACGGGCTCCAGTGACTACAGCAAGCTGACGTGCCTTCACTCCCGAGCTGTACAGCGTCGTCTGGCCCAGCAAGTTCAAGCCCGACCTGCCTCCGCGCTACGACGGCACCCCCGACCCTGCTGAGTTCCTGTATATCTACGAGCTGGGCATCAAGGCGGCGAGCGGCGATGAGAAAGTCAGGGCAAACTGGTTTCAATTGGCCCTCAAGGATGGCCCGCACTCGTGGCTCCTGAACTTGCCCACGGGATCGATTTCCTCCTAAGGCGAGATGCGCGAGCGTTTCGTCGCCAACTTCCAGGGCACTCGCGACCGCCCACCTGCCGTTGGTGACCTGCGACGCATGAAGCAACAGCCAGGAGAGACCCCTCCAGAAGTACATCCAACGCTTCAACAACGTTCACCTCAAGATCACCAAGGTAACAGACGAGGCCATCATCTCAGCGTTTTCTGATGGCGTCCGCGATGTCACGATGAAGGAGGAGCTCGCCATCCATGAGGACCTGTGCATGGCTCTGGAAATGTTCAACACGACAACCAAGTGCGCGAGAGCTGAGGAGGGGCGCCTCTCCCTCCTTGAGCTTCCAGCTGCCGACCGAGAAGACAAGAAGGCCAATACCAAGGTTGTGAAGCGCAAGGGAGCGGCCGTGCTCGCGGCTGAGCCAGAGATGAAGCACGGCTGCGACCACCCGGAGTCGTCCAAGGGCAGCCGTCCGTTCTGCGGCTACCACAACGTACACAACCACAACACCAACGACTGTCAGGAGCTCAGGGTCATTCGTGATGGGCGCTTCAGTTGATGCCCCGAGTGCAACGACCGGGGCTACAGCCGAGGAGGAGGCAGAAGTGGAGGACGCTGGGACGACATGGCCCCCGCCAGGAGTGGCGCGACCAGCCTCGCGAGGACCGCTGGCAGGACCAGCCTCGTGAGAGTGCCTGGAGAGACCAGCCTCGTTAGGACCGTCCCTCTTCTACCACCACCACTGAGGAGGAACTATGACCATCACCAGGACGAGGGGCTGGGGGCTTCTAGGAGCCTCGCGCCATCGCTTGCATCTTGGGTGGCGCTCAGGACCCCGCCTCCCAACGCATCTTCAAGAAGTTTGCTCGCGAGGTGAACGCGGCCCTCCCTAGGCTCGAGGCCACGCACCCGCTCAGGTGGTCCAAGTGAACCATCACCTTCAGCTCATCCGACCAGCTCAAGTGCGCGGCAACTGCCGGCGCACTCCCGATGCTCTGCTCACCCATCATCAGCAATGTCTAAGTCACCAAGACCCTCATCGACGGCGGCGCAGGGCTCAATGTCCTATCCGTCGAGACGTTTGACCACCTCCAAGTGCCATATGATTAGCTACAGCCTACCAAGCCCTTCTCCGGATTGATTGACGGCTCCACCATCCCGATCTCGCAGATCCTCCTCTCCGTCACCTTCGGCAAATGATACAACTACTGCACCGAGCTCATCGACTTCGACGTCACCCACATCCGCCTACCGTATAATGCCATCCTCGGGTACCTAGCCCTGGCAAAGTTCATGGCAGTGACTCATCATGGTTACAACATCCTCAAGATGCCAAGTAGCTGTGGCGTCATCACGGTCGCCTGTGACGAAAAGGACATGGTGTGCTCCCTCGAGCGCGCTTACCAGGCCACAGCGGGCGAAGACCCAGACAATGAAGGTATTGTCTACCCTCCTAAGGTTGTCCCAAAGAAGAAGAAGTAGTTGCTCTGCCAAGGGCCTCAGGAGAGCGGTGTCTCCAGTGGAACCACCTCAGGACTTGCGCCCATGGAAGGGGCGCCTCCCTCCCTCGCATTGGAAGGCGCGACCGGCGCCCTCCTCAGGCTAGGTTTGGGGGCTCTCTTCTAGATGGCCTTAGACCTGGCCAATGTCACGAGGGAGGCGCTCGGGCACAACGTGGTGGCATGCTTTGCCGCAAGCTTCCCACAAGAGGGCATAAGGCATGGAGTGCCTGGTTCTCAGGAGTTCATCAAAAAGCGACCGAGGAGCTTCAAGAAGCAAGAGCCATGCGCGGCGACCGCCGCCCACCACCTGACGCAGCTCTGCGTCCTGGCGAGGACGACGAGCTCCGCGTCTGCATCGACATCCCATGACTCAATACGGCGGCATCTCAGGCGGGT
Organism: Aegilops longissima; assembly: GCA_021605205.1. Lineage (NCBI taxonomy): Eukaryota > Viridiplantae > Streptophyta > Magnoliopsida > Poales > Poaceae > Aegilops > Aegilops longissima. The sequence continues at coordinate 224,959,077 of CM038679.1, forward strand.
TTCTGGCCTTTGCGCTTTGGACGGTGTGAGGGTCCATCTCACAGCTATGTTTGCATGCCATTCGGCTTGCCGATCGCGGCTGTCACCTTCCGGCACCACTTGCAAAGCGTGTTGGCAGCTCAGGAAGCCAGGCATCATGCAGTCCTGGTAGAGAAGGCGACGGTTCGTCAAGAGCCGCCCGTGCCCCCAGAGTCTCCCGAGGCTCAGGACCCTAGCGACTCGTGAGGAACAACTTCTTCAGCATGCGTCTTCAGCCACTTCGACACCTCTCCAGCAATGGAACCAGGTGACTCTTTATGGTTCATTCGGTTGGGGGCGCCCCTCGAGCAGCATTATCCCCAAGTCGCACGGGCCTGTCCCTGCGATGTGTATCGTTTTGCATCTCTAAGCTTACTCTGTTGGGGGCGCCCCTCAGGCTGCATCATCCCCAGGTCGCATGGGTCCGTCCCCATGGCATGTATCGTTCTTGTATCTATATGAATTAGCTTGCCTCCTTGCATGAATTACCTTATGATCATCACCTGCTTGCATGTTGTCCTTTGCGGCCACCCGCGTTGCTGACCGGCCTCCTGTTCATCCCGCAACTGGGGCTACACGTGCTGGCACGACGCTTGTGCTCGGGTCCGTCCCTGCAACGCTGACAAACCTAAGTGGTCGAGCTCTGGCTCGTGGCATGCCCCGCGCACGTCACCTGACCAGACCCTCAGTGCCTTCATCTTCTTGCGGAAAGACCAGCGGCAGGGCAGCAAGCGCGATTACAAGCTATATTCTCCCCTTGCACTAACCTGCAGGAATCTCCAGAGCCTAACTATGGGTGGCCCCGCCAGCTCCTTCCTTTTATCATGCAATTCGCTTGTGCGTTAAAGGGGGGGCTCCTGAGCATCGCGTCTCAGGAGCTCTAACTGACTTACCAACCCTCACCCCAAGCCTTGACCACGGCGTCGCGTCCTGGCATACCATCGGCGATTGAGCTTGCTCGAGGGTCGGGACCCGAGGATGCAGAGCACTCAGAAGAGCGTGAAAAGGGGGGAAGCTGGCGCGGCCCTAACCTAGCCGTACCACCGCCACTGGCATGCAAATCGGGCGCTACACAAGGGATCGCCTCAGGCTCGCTAAGATAAGTCGCGCATTCAAGTTAGCCCAGTGCTACGACTCAGGATTTTCGACTCTTGCAGCTTTGCTCCAGCAAGCCGCCTTCCTTTTCTTCCTTCAGGGAGCTGCTTGCACGCTAAAGGGGAACTCTTAAGCATCACGCCTCAGGAGCTCTTACCGGACCCCGGACCGCTCACCTCTTGGCCTTGACCACGCATCGCGACTTGGCATACCAGCGACGACAGAAGCCTGCCTGGGGACTAGGACCTGTCGACGTAGAGTGCTAAGCTACCGCGAGGACGAAAAGGGGTGACAATGCCGAAGCAAGACACGCAACCGCAAACATCGTAATGGGAATAATATCTGTGCAAAAGCACTACAGATTCTTTACACACCCCCACGGCGTTCATCTCGATTGCTCGCAGGAGTCATATCTATAGACGACGCCGCCGACGCCAGCATCAACAGGGGGACATGCGGGGCGGATGCCGACCACATCTAGATCATCGACAACGATGAGCAGACGCCATCGCCGCGCTCTGGGCACGGCGAGAGCTCGGGGGGCACGTAGCTATCGTTGCTCGTCTTCGGAGTCTCGTCAAGCTCAGGAGAGTCGCTGGACTCCCACGAGCCACCGCTGCTGCTGGAGGAACCGCCGGCAGGGCTAGGGGCGGGCTCGGCGCCCGCTGCCACGCCATCCTGGCGGTCCCCTCCAGGGTAGCACTCCAGGCGACGACCTTCCTCGTCGAAGACCTTGAAGAATATCGTGGAGGCGTCGTCGTACTCGAAGTGGATGGCGAGGGCCCCCTCTGCGCGGCAAGCGCGGGCGACCTCACCCCATCCACGGGTCATGAAGATCTTGCCGGGGGAGATGACGTCAACCTCCGCCCCCATTGCCGGGGTGATGCACACGGCATGCTGCAACCACAGCTCGAGCGGCCCTCTCAGCGGCCTCTCATCGCTGAAGAACTGCGGGAATCTGATCCATGAGCGTGGTGGCATCACCTCCCACACCACGAGCTCACGCGAGGAGCCCTCGACATGGGTTCGTGGGCCAGCGGCACATGCCACCACGGTCATGACACGTGCGACGCGGGGAGCTGCCTCCTCCTCCGGAGCCTTGCACATGGGTGTACAAGGGCAGCGGGTAGCCAGGAGGAGGCCGCTTGTAGCAAGGCTCGTCACCTCCCGCCTCACGTCGGCATCGCGGGAGCGGCCCAAGATCTTCTTCGGCGGAAGTGGCCCTTGCTCTTCGCGGGGGGTTTTCCCTTTCTCAGTGGCGGAGAATCTCCTTATCGGCGCCATGAGTGTCACGGCAAGATAGCAAGGCGAGGAAGAAGAAGAAGAAGCAGGCGGCGGCAAGAAGGAGATGAGCAATAGGGGCTCCGCCCCCCTCTTCATTTATAGCCAGAAGGAGGCCAACCGCCGGCCTCCACGATCGCAGGTAATGATGGTTTTCTTCCACATGAAGCAGGGACTCGTCAAGTCGAACGGTTGCCGAGGCAGCATGGGGAAGCGGAGACGCCCATGTCCCGTCAATCAGCACGCGCCAATCAAGGCTGCTAGCGGTTGGGGCCTGCGGCGCTCCGCACTTGCCCTTTGACTTCGCCTTGAAGCCAAGTTCGAGCGCGCCTTGGGCCCGGGGGCTACTGTCTATGTTCTTGGATCGGGGTGCCCAGACTTTCCTGCCTACGGCCCATTGCATGGCTCTACCAATGGCCTGGTATGGCCCAGTTTCAGCACCAACCACTCAAGACCCTTGCGAGGGGCCAAGCCTCGCGAGGCGGATGACATCAAGACCTCCCTAGGGGGCAGTCTCACTAGGCTGGCTCCCAAGGAGCAGAGATATCTATGCAAGGGGCACCTCGCGAGGTTCACGTGACGTGAGCCGTGATGACCAAGTCCAGGCGGGTGCCATCGGGCGCTATGCATCAGTTTACCCTTTGGTGCTAAAGAAGCAAGCACAGACGACGATTCCCGAGGCGTTAGGCAAAGGTTTCCATATCGGTGCAACAAGACCAAGACCAGCAGGACGGCAGGACGGAGGTCATCGCGGAGCCCACAGTAGCATCACCACCAGAGCCTTTGTAAGGCGAAGACCACCGTTTGTTAGGATAGCTTGTACTAGTTGTCCCCCTTCAAACTTGGCCATTGTGGGATCCCTTCCCGCCTAACATTTGGGGAGAGGACGAGGGCCTCTACCAATAGGACCTAGCCACCACCGTAGCAGGGGATAGATCATTCAGATCTCCCCCACACTCACCAGCTCATCGATCCCAAGAACACCTCACCTCCTGAGGCTGTACGTCCACCGTACTAGTTCATCCTCAGCCCCTCGAGGAAATCCACCACCACGCAGGAGTAGGGTATTACACCGCGGGTGGCCAGAACCAGTATAAACCCTTGTGTCTCTTGTTCTTTGTGTTCATCGAGCTAGGCCGTGGGATCGTTGAGCGAGCGAGCTACGGAGAGACAGTTCTTCGTGGGCACCCCAGAGTTTGAACCTCACAAGGGTTTGCCGGAACCCGTAATCTGACAGGAACATTCTCTTACAGTAAGCCAAGTATTCTTGAAGACACATGTGAATTTTCATCTAGTCACGTTCATCTGTTTTGTCGATTCACGTTTGCTACTTCGATAATTTGATATGTGGGTGGACTGGTGATTGGGTGATGTGCTTGCATGAACAAGAAACCCACTTATGATTACCCCCTCTCGCAAGCAACCACAACTATGAATGAGGAATTAAGATAAATCTATCAATAGCATGAAACATATGGATCCAAATCAGCCCCTTACGGAATAATGCATAACAAGGGTTTAAGCTTCGGTCACTCTAGCAACCCATCATCTACTTATTAATCCACAATGACTTCCCTTAGGCCCAAGTATGGTGAAGTGTCATGTAGTCGACGTTCACATGACACCACTAAAGGGAGAACAACATACATATTGTCGTTGTACTAAGATTTGGGTCATTAGTACCCTGGACTTATGCACAGGCAGAAGCAGCCTTCTCGATGGCAAGGCTTGTTAGTGGACAACTAAAGAGATACTCAAGACCATATTACAAAGGCACAAAGAAGACATCCAAATTGTGGTCAAAAGTTCACAAGATCTAACTTGGAAAAGATCCTTGCCGGAGAGTTGGCAAAGACCTACCACATCCCAAGGCCGACAAGCTCCGAGCCTGGCAAGAATCTAACTACTTTGCCATCACTCCACCTCATCGATCAGGTTGTCACTTGTTGAATCGGTGTCGAGCAGGAAGGTGGTTAGATGAGTCTTATCTGGGCACGTGGCAACTCACCGCCGAAGATATAGCTTTAATGATACCCATCCCAGGATCGTGTAAAGAAAATAAAAGGTACATGGGCAAATAGCACAGAAGGAGAGACCATTCTTTTCGGGGAGCTCCAACCACTAGACACCTCACAGTGCAATTAGTGTGTTTGTCTAACCCGTCAGAGTTAGGTATGTAACACTGTAGCCACTATGCACAGTGTGTATTTATCATTTTGCTATTGTGGTGACCCTTTATTATATAATAGGAGGCCCATGCCTACCTTTCCAAGGGTGGAAACCCTGTCCATTTGCACGCATAGGTGCACCTTTAGTGCACCTTGTCGGGACGTGCGGACCTTGTAACTGGATGTATACACATCCAGTACACAAAGCAAGAGTAGGGTTTTCAGCTTCATAGCAGTCCAAACCTGGGTAAACCTCGTGCGTTCTGCTAGTTCTACTCTATGTGCTCGCCGATTGTCGGGGTCTTAAACAAGGGACATAATACCCTACCTTATGCACAGAAGAGTAGCAACTTTCCCGGCAAGGATAAATTTTCAAAACAATGTTTTCCCAATCTAAAAGAGCAGCTCTTCGTGAGATCAAGGAGTGCCTTAAGAAGACCAAGACATATTACAAGTTGAAGATAGATCTTGTTGGCGAGCCGATCCCAGCAAGATGAAGGCCCGACAGGCACTAGGCACAGCAGGAATAGCCTTGAATTACCAGCGCTCCACCTCACCGAGCAGGTTGTCACCCATCGGTGAGGTGTCGAGCTCTCAGGTAGTTAGGTGAAGCTTGTCAAGGACGTGGCAGCTTGCTGGAGGGAAAATTACCTTTGTCAACACCCATACCAAGGGTGTGTCAAGATAATAGAAGGCAGATGAGCGAGCGGTGCGGCAACCTTACCGAGGCTCCTCCTGCTCAAGACACCTAGCGGTGCATTTAATGCATTTTGTCCTAACTAGCACAGTTAGGTATGATATGTCTGTTTCCATCTGATCACCCTGTAAACACCCTTTTGCCAATGTGGTAACCCCTTGAACTATAAATGGAGGGCCAGGGCAACCTTTACAAGGGTTCGAACCCCATGAAAGTTCACGTGTAGGTACTTGTGCAGTTGCCCTTCCTGTGTGACTTGCCGGGGAGAGCGCTCCACGTGCTTGTGGACGTACCCATCAATAAAGCAAAGAAGGAGTAGGGTTTTATTCTTCTTAGTGACCCGAACCTGGGTAAAACTAAAGTGTCCCTTCTTGTCTTGCTCTTTGCGTCGCGTGCACCCCATCGCCGAACCAGCAAAGGGGCAGCCCTGTCCCATAGATCGCAAGCTCCCCACCGACATCTTTGGCACGCCAGGTAAGGTGTTGCGCCGGCGTGAATCAAGCTGGTGAACGGCACATCGACTTTATCGAGTTCAACATCTCCTTCTCCTTTCATGGTGCCAAGAAGAAGGGCTCCATAATGTCGAAGCCAACAACATCCCAACTCCCACCTCACGCCCCTGCAGGCGGCGGAGGCGCCACCGCCGCCGTAGACGGCGTGAACAACGCGGTGGGTGCGGCCAACACAGGCTGTGCGGTCGCCGTGCCCACTATGGCCGATGCTGGCGGTAGAGACCTCGAAGACAGGCACCTGCCTCGCAACTCCGACGAAGATAGCAATAATGGCGTGGGTTCCGCAAGGGCGTAGCACCCGCTGAGGGAGTCCTGGATTAGGGGGTATCCGGACAGCCGGACTGTGTACAACATCCAGACTATTGAAGCGTGAAGATACAAGACTCAAGACTTCGGCCCGTGTCCGGATGGGACTTTCCTTGGCGTGGAAGGCAAGCTTGGCGATCCGGATATTATATTTCCTTCCTTGTAACCGACTCCATGTAAACCCTAGCCCTCTCCGGTGTCTATTTAAACCGGAGACGTTGGTCCTTAGAAGGCCAATCACAATTACAATCATACCATCATAGGCTAGCTCTTAGGGTTTAGCCTCTACAATCTCGTGGTAGATCTACTCTTGTACTACCCATATCATCAATATTAATCAAGCAGGAAGTAGGGTTTCACCTCCATCGAGAGGGCCCGAACCTGGGTAAACATCGGTGTCCCCTGCTTCCTGTTACCATCCCTTGACGCACAGATCGGGACCCCCTATGCGAGATCCGCAGGTTTTGACACCGACATTGGTGCTTTTATTGAGAGCTCCTCTGTGTCGTCGCTGTCAGGCTCGATGGCTCCTCCAATCATCTTCAACGGCGCTGTCCAGGGTGAGACTTTCCTCCCCGGACAGATCTTCATGTTCGGCGGCTTCGCACTGCGGGCCCTCTTGGCCATCTGGAGCAGATCGACAGCTACGCCCCTGGCCACCAGGTCAGGTTTGGAAACCTGAACTGCACGGTGGACATCTGCGGAGACTTGATCTTCGATGGATTTGGGCCCATGCCAGGAGCACCGGACAGTCTCGACGAGCACGGCTTAGACCTGCCATCGGACGAAGCTCGGGGTATCACCCCCGTAGTATCTGCGGACCTAGATCCTGAGCAGGCGTTCTCGTAGCAGAGCTGATCGATGTCTTTCAACTTGTAGTTGAGACTCAAGAAACCGAACTGATTCAGACAGTGAGTTTGAATAGCTTGTGCAAGCGGTAGTGGCCAGTAACTCGAGCACTAAACCAAGACAAGACTTTGGGGTTGTCTCGCTGTCTTCAAGATAGTCTTCCTTAGCTGTTTTATCAGCTTTGTTGGAGACCAACAAGGATGTGTCACTATCCTGAACCGTATCTGCATTACTTCCTTTGCCATTTCTTAATAAGGCACTCTTCCCCAATATTCTGTGAGCATTCTAAAAGAAGAAATAAGCAGACACATAACAAGTTTAGCATGTACTAGTATATGAAACTCATTTCGGTGAACCAGTTCATTAGTAAGGTGGACAGGATTAAACTACCAAGTCTTCTATTGCCAAGCACTAGTACATAATAAAAGCATCAAACAAACATATATCTATGTCCTATGGTCACTACATTGTCTTACCAAATCAAAATAGAGACACGGTTCAAATGATATCAGTTCAAGACAAAGCAGCAGTGAAAGAATACAAAGTGTGGGAAACTACACGGCACAACAAGATTTCAGATGGGTACCACGGGTCTACATGTACAACAACACTATTGGCTCTATTCTTATGCTAGTAATGTGCATGATATGAAAGTCAACTGTATACACAATTGAAATTGAAATCAACAGAGCTATTGATAAGAGCAAACATGTTAAAGAAACATGCTGAACATACCTGCTGTGCCATTGGAGTGTCGATTGGATTCTTCAATTTAAAAATAAGTTTGTATGAGTAAATATAGTGATACAAGAGCAAAGCAATCATAGTTAAAAAAAGGCGCGCCTAAGCGCGCCTAGGCTCTAGGCGTTGGCAAAATGCATTGCGCATAACTACGCTTAATCTGTGCATAACTGCGCATAAGCATGCGCTTTGGTCAGTAAAGCGCAAGGAGGTGGCAAAACGCACAATTAACGCCTAGCGCTTTTTTGAACTATGATAGCAATGGAATCTTAAATTAGAACAGTTGTTCTTCAGGTTTAGGCACTTGTTCTACATGAGCAGTCTGACAAGAGCGCAAGAATATAATACTTAAAAATAGAAAATGAGCTCACAGACCTTACCACATTCTTGGTTCGGGACCAGTACAGAACAAGGCGTTCCCAGTCATCGTCTAGTAAATGTGTCTCAGGAGAACATAAGGCAATTTGATGAGTTTCTTTGACGGTGAAGTACGTTTTCTTCATGTAATTCCGATACCGCCACCAAGCATTCTTGAAGATAGCAGAGGTATTAGCACAGGTTACCTCATCCTGAGTTTCCAAATCGGTCCTTCTCTATAGAGAAAAATGGGAAAATTTGCTGTATTATAACCATAATGGAGGTAGGATGTATGTGGCGAAGCAAAGTAATTGCCATGAATAACATTACTTACACATAACTCCTGGACAAACACCTGCAATTGGCATTTTCCTTCATCTTCAGTATAATATTTCCAAGATGGGAAGATACGCACATATGATTTAACAACATCAAATGTGATAGATGCTAAACTACGACTAGCTGGTTGTGCTTCCTCCACGGGAATAGGCGTACTAACTGGTGGAGTTGGGGTTCGCCGTGATAGTACTGGCCCTTTGGGCACTGGAGCTGCCTTACTAATTGCTCTTGTTTGGGAGCTCGAGGTGGAGATGGTGATGTGTCAGCAGGAACTGGGTTACTATCGGCTGGGGTTGGGGTTAGATTGGGTGAAGCTGGTTCTCTGTCCATCTTGGTAGGGGTACAATCTGCGAGAGTTTGGGTTATGTGTGGTAGGGCTGGTTCTTGTGCATGTACAACCGAGGTGCTATCTCCACCAAGAGGTAGCATTGCTTTTATTGAAGACCGTGTTTTAGTCCGCTGAATCTGGCATCACCGCTCCAATTCAAATGGGTGATAAACAGGAAACATAGTTGAATGTACACACATTGTATGAGAGGCAGATGCAATAGATAGTGTGGAAAAAGAGGGCATGAAATAGTTGACATGTATATTGTTTAACTAAAGCGGATATGTCACATCCCGGATAGACCATGCATTAGGGTGTGCATCATGTTTAAATTTCATTTGAATTTGAAATGGGAAGGCGAAACCCCGAACACCCCCTTAAAACAACTAGGGTTTACTAAAATTTATTTCAATGAATCGAAATGCCCTTCAAAATGCTCATCCTCTTTGTTTGGGTTCAGAACCCATGTCAAAGGAGGTGCACCATTTTCTAGGTCACCTAAGGGTTCTAGAATTAATCCACAAGTTTTGAAATGAGCATTTCAAATTATGAAAAATATTTTAAATGTTCAAAATTGTCAAACCAAAATGTTTCATGTTGGGAATATTCCAACAAGTGACCAGGAGCATTTTGGTAATTTTTAAAATAGTTTTGGTATTTTAAAAACCCCAACAGAGTTCTGAGAAAATAGAAAAGCTTAAAAAGGAAAGCTTACACATGCATGCCCTTGGCCCTGCCCAGCCCAGCCAGCAGCCAGCATGGCATGAGCTGCTTGGCTCGCCAGCAGCAGCAACTAATCTTGACGGCCGGCGCGCAGGCGCGCCACGCAGCTGGCCGCCGCCTGCTTCACCCCTTCGCCGCCTCGCCGCCTGGGCGGCCTCCACGTCGTCGCCCGACCCCAGGACACCCCATTCTCCCCTGCTCCTCTCTCTCGCTCTCCCCAACCTGGGCGGCGCCATCGCCGACGGCCGCGCCACCGTCGCGCCGTGCTCCCGCCGTCCATGCTCCTCCCCACCATGTCCAGCAGCTCCGCGCACCCACTAACCCTAGCTAGCCAAGTTCCGCTCGCTCTAAGTGCCCCGAAGCTACTACACCGACCTCGACCGAGCTCGAAGCCGCCGGAGATCCCCGTCGCCGCCGCATCAGACCGCCCCCGACCCAGCGAGGCTCTCTCTGGGTTCAATGTGAGCACAGCTACTCCCGTCCTCTCCGCTCTCTTCCTCTTGCACCTAGCAGCGCACGTCGATCACCCGAACGCACCGCCATGGAGCTCGTCGCCGACGAGGCTCCGCCACCCAACAGCCGCGCCACCCTGTCCATCGCACTCACCACGCCCCAGCAGGCCTAACTATGCACTTCCAGCGCCCGCCGAGCCCTCTAACAACAAACCCGACATCACCCGAGCCCGGCCGCCGCCCGACTCGTCGCGGCGCCCACTCAACCACCCCTAACCCAATGACCCCACCAAACACCGCGGCTCATCTCAGCTCCACGTAGATGCTCCGCGCCTCATTTGGTGCCGGAAAGTGCAAAAGCACTTTGCTCCGCCCGCTTTGGCCTCGCCCGTGACTGACGCCAGCGAGTTGACCGCGACCACCGGCAGTGGGCCTGTTGACCTATGCGAGTCAATGACGGTGGACCCCCGGTTAACTAATTAGGATTAGTTCTAATTAAGTTAATTAGTTTAAACTAACCACGACATGCGGGTCCCACTGGTCAGTTTGACTGGGCGACCCGTTGACCCCTGACGTCACGCTGACCTCATCTTGGCGCATTAATTCAAATTCTGGATTTATTTTTATATAGTAAATTCAGAATATAATTCAAATTTCAAATGCTTATAACTTTTATTCTATAACTCCAAATGCAAAGATTTATATATGAAAAATTATCAGAAAAATACACTCTATCCATTGGTACAGGTTTCATGCATGTTAAAACAAGTTAACTATGCTGAATAACCAGAATAAGATATTGCACCATTAGGACTAACTCAAATGAGCTATCATTTGAATCCTTGATTCAAATGAGTTCATCCCTGATCTTTCAACTTGCATTAGGCCAACACACATCCATATTGCCATGTCATAGCATGCATCATATTGTTGCATATTGTCTTGTGTGTTTATTTGGTGTGCTTTCATGATAGGTTCTCCCGAAGATAACCTCGACTACCCATCGAAGGCAGTTCTCTACCCCAGTTCCATCGGGCAAGCAATTCATTGATCATTCGATACAAACCCATGTTCTCGCTTCGCTCTCGTTTCTGCATTAAGACAACGCGATTCAACTGTTGTGTGCTGCGGTAGTTGAACCCACTTCCTTTGCATGACTGTCATTGCCACGTAACTAGATGAAACCCACTAGTATGTGTAGGAGTTGATTGAGCCATGTTTGTGATTCCTACCATGCTATGCTTGCTATGCTTAGAGTTGTGTCAGTCGGCTCATCGGGATGATGAGCTGGAGTGAAAGGTTGTGTTGGTTCGAGAGTGAAAGTGTTGAACACGATTTGGTAAAGGTATCGATGAGAGGCCATGTAGGAGTACATGGTGGGTTGTTTCATTGAAGCCGAACTTAGAACTGAGATCTGTGTTTGTGATCCATGAACTAGCTACTACCACGCATTGGGCCCGAAACCAATGGACCCTCTCGACTTCTTAACCACCCTGTTCATAGTCCGGAGTTGCAAGTAGTTTACGGTGTTTGTAGCATCTTTGGGGGCCGCATAGCGCTGACCTTAGGGGTGGGTTGTGTTGCGGTAGGCACCGTGGCCGGTGTACCTGAGTGCCGTTTGGTATCTCGGGAACCCTGCACATCGTTCGGGGCTGTATGGGAAACCTCGGCGGACTCCTGCGGATGGAACCGAATAGGCGATAAACCTGGACTAGGGACTTGAGTGTTTAGGTAGGCTGTGGCCGACACCCACGTTGGGCTTCCGCTTGAAGGTTGCAGGGTACATGTCGTGTAAGCGGCGATAAGTGGTGAGCGTGTGTGAAGAAGTATACCCTGCGGGGTTAAATATGATCTATTGAATAGCCGTGTCCACGGAGAAGGACTTCGGGTTACCTATATCAGTTCATAGACAAGTAAATGGATACTACTAAAAGCCTCAAGATAAGTGTGAGTATCGTGGATGGCCCTCTCGGGGATGACGAGAGAGGATCCACGGTGGAGTATTGTGATGGTGATTAGTGGACTCGTGTGCGACAAAATGCTTTACAAAGTGTGTCACGTGGGATAGCTTAGCCAAGAGTCAAAGCTGGCTTGCTGCAAATAACTCCACTTCCTTCCTTGAGAATGTGCATGTATGATAGGATTACGTGGTAAGACTTCTTTGAGTACTTTTGTACTCATGTTTGTAATCAATATTTTTAGAGGACTATACTACCCCTCGACGGATTCTATGTAGATGTTGACTTGACGAGTAAGCTAGCCACCCGGTGGCGATCTAAGACTTGTGAAGGGCCATTGTAGATAGAAAGGCTCCAACAAGCTTTCTTTCTTTCTAGAGTCGTACTCAGACATAATTTGCTTCCGCATGTGCTTGTATGATTGTATGACTTGAGTGTTGGGTCATGTGACCCTACCTGTATGACTATGTTATGTATGGCTCCTCGGAGCCTCTTAAATAAAATACTTGAGTTGTAGAGTTTTGTTGTGATGCCTTGTTGTATTTACTCATATCGGGCATATTGCGTGTATGATTGAAATGCTTGGTATGAGTGGGATCCGACAAACTAGTTGTTTATCCTTGGCAGCCTCTCATATGGGGAAATGTAGTCTCGTGCTTACGGCGATAGTAGTCCGCTTCTGACCCGGTTCACGAGTCTGCTAGCCCAGCACTCTGCTTGGACACTTGGTGGCGGCATGTGATTCATTTCGTTCCTATATACATCCCTTCGGGAAATGTCACGCGGTGATACTTGGAGTCCTGCCTAGCCTGCTACAGCCGGGATACGGAGTCTGTTAGCCAGTGCTACAGCCGAGTTCATCGTTGATGACCGACATGCTCGAAGTGTTTCATGTATGCCTGTCCCCATAGGTTAGTGCGCTTTGGGTTCACGACTAGCCATGTCGGCCGGGTTCTTTGTCATGTGGATGCTAGCGACACTATCATATCGTGAGCCAAAAGGCATAAGCGGTCCGGGCCATGGTAAAGCGACACCGTGGGAATACCGTGCGTGAGGCCGCAAAGTGATATGAGGTGTTACCAGCTAGGTCGATGTGACTTGGAATCGGGGTCTGACAGCGTTGGCATCGAGCAGGGCTGCTGTAGGTTCGCTAAGCCAAACTGGTGAAGTTGAGTCTAGAAATGCTTTAGTTATATGTAGGGAATTGATTGTGGGAGGAGCGTAAGGCTCTTTTACTTCTTTACCTTATGCCCTCGATCTGAGTCATCCTCTTCTCATTCGGCGTGGGTATAGGACTAGGCTCTCTTCTCTCTATCAGGTTCACGTGTTACTAATCCGTAGTAACTTATAGGATTGTTGGTTACATCCTCGATTCGGTGCTACTAAATTTTAGTATGCTATCATTTGAACGAGAACCTTGATATGATGTTGTTGAGTGGTTTTGCAAATCTGATTTTGAATGTCTCAAATCTGATTTTGAGCATTCTGAGATGTTATGCTGCCCGATTTTCCTAGAAATTCTAATGCCTTTGCATTATGGCTGTGCTTTCAGATGGCCACCGTTCCCAGAACCAAGTGGTTACTTTGACTCGTTGCATTGATGTGTGCGGTCACACGGCCATGTTAGTTAGGGTGATGATTGAGGCTGGTTATCGATGGTATCCTGAATATACCGTCGAGGAGCAGTTTAGGGATTTCAATCAAAGCCAATATCTATGCACGGTCGGATTTATCCATCTTACCCGGACTCTTGAGCCACTTCACTGTTCTTATGGGCTCGGAATCACTATTGGAATATCGTGCAAGATGCAGCCTATTCCATGATGACTATTATTCGAGCGAACTGCTTTGAGCAACAACGATTTCCGCTATATGCGGCATCCCTTCCGGGCGCATGGCTACCTTCGAGGTTTGTACAGCGATGCATCCCATGAGGACTCACTCCTCCGTACCACTCTTGAGTTCTTTGGAGGACAAGGACCGTGAGAACCGGGCCTTGCGTATGGAGCTTTTAATGCCCGTTCGACCTTTGGGCTACTCGACTAGGTTTGCACCTGCCGTGCAAGCGGATATATGGACATGAGAGACTTGTACCCGTGCGGGAGAGTCTGCGGACTTTATGGAGTGGCGTGAGGTTGGAGGCATCACTCCTCCTCGTGGGCCTGTCGCCACCGTTTGTTGGTCCACGGCCACATCCGAGTCCTTATGGTCCACAGGCCCCACAGGATTGTCATTTCCGGACGATCATGTTCCACTTCAGTGCAGGTGGTGACTTCTATGAGGACTACTATGGAGCTGCACGAGATAGTAGTAGTATTCCTAGTATGGTAATGGTTGTGTTTCCACCGTCTGCGTGACTCGTGGAATACGACTTAGTGTGTATCGTTCGGAAGTGTAGAAAAATAATGTATAGGAGTTGGAATGCTTCCGATGAGATGTAGCGCCTTTCCTTATAGTTGTACTCCGTCGGGCTTGTACTAAACTATGAATGGTGTGTATGACCGATGGTATATATATATATGGCAGTTTTATATTACCATGTCATACGGATGAACATCTTTGCATTCCATGCTGTCCATTACCTTCCGCACTTCCTTGTTAAATTCTGCCATCCTGGTTTAAACCTTTGCTTTGTCTCCCAGGATGGTCAACACGTGAAATACTCCTGCTGCTCCAGAGCAGGGAGAAGCCGATGCAGCCACAAATGTGAATCTGCGCAACCGCCATCTTTGGCGAGGTGATCTTTGAAGCGAGCACGCAATAAGCCTTGAAACCAACCGCTTATTGGGCGGATTGAACAAAACACAACACGCCAGCCAAGAAGCGATGGGGTTTCACTCAATGATTTCGTCAAGCTATATCCTCCAAAGTTCAAATGTTCCGTCGAGCCCCTCGGCGCAGATGATTAGCTCCGCGGCATCCACCACAAGCTGCGTTCCGCCAGCGTGGCTGAGGCTGACAAGGTTACCTTTGCCGCCTATCATCTGGAAGGCCCCTGCCAGTCTCGGTGGGAAAACTATGAGGCTATCGTCCGGCTGGACAAGTTACAACTTGGGATGAATTCAGTGCCGCCTTCCGTGAGCACCATATTCGAAGGTCTTATGGACCATAAGCGTGAGAATTTTGCAGTTTCACCCAAGGCGGTGACGGTGGATGCCTACTGCCGTGAATTTGGGAGGTTAGCACGTTATGCTCGAAGAAGTTTCTACCGATGCTAAGAAGCGGCGAGGTTCCGTAAGGGACTTAGCCACGAGCTACGCCGAGATCTCCGTTTGCATGAGTGTACCTCTTTCCCGAAGCTAGTCAATAAGGCTATCAGCGCCGAGACTGGGCAGACTGATTTCGAGACTTCACGCAAGCACATCCGTGATACTGGATCGTCATCCGGCTCTGGATCCCAGAAGCGCCGGGTTTGGGTTCCAAATACTGCTCTACCACCAGGTACACCCGAGGCCATCCTTGAGGCGCCTCGCCCCAACCAACCGTATTTTCCACCCAAGGCTTATGGAGGTCCAACTGCTAGTGCTGCTCCACGGCCAAATGTGATCACTTGCTTCAAGTGTGGAGAGACGGGCCACTATATTCGAGAGTGTCCCCAGAACAACCCCAATCAAGCTGGAAAGTCATTGGCGCGGCAAGCCAGCAGGAAAGGTGCCCTATGCTAAACCATTTGCCACCGCTCGTGGCCATGTCAACTATGTCTCTTTGAAGAAACCTATGAGGATCCCAACGTCGTCCTCGATGCGCTTCTTGTTAATTGCCATCCGGCAACTGTTCTGTTGATCTTGGAGCATCTCATTCATTTATTTACGAGAGCTATGCTCGATTGCACAACACCACATTACGTGACATGCCTACCTCCATGGAAATTCAAACTCCTGGTTCTAGATGGCAAACCTCTAGAATAAGTCATGGGAATGAAATTCTTGTCGACAGATTAGTCTTTCTTGCATCTCTAATAGCTCTCAAGTCCTCGGACATAAACATCATCTTGGGTATGGATGGATGTCAGCCCATTATGCTAAGATTGATTGCTCTACTAGAACTGTTCAACTTACCCATCCTTGGGCAAAAGCAGTGGATGTTTTAACCCGAGTGTCTAAGCGCCACTTTACTCATAAATGCCAACCCTCTTCCGGACCTCGAAGATATTCCGGTAGTCCGTGATTTCCGGATGTCTTCCGGAAGAACTGCCGGTGTTCCACAGCGGGGATGTCGAGTTCGTGATAGATCTTATTCCGGAACCGTCCCAATCTCTAGAAGACCTTATAAGATGGCACCCTAGAACTAGCTGAACTTAGAAACAACTCGATGAGTCCTTGCAAAAGGGTTTCATCCGTCCTAGTTCATCTCCATGGGCTTGCCCGTCCTCTTCGTCAAGAAGAAGGATGGTGCGGATCGGATGGTTGTAGATTACCGACCTGTCAATTTGGTCACTATCAAGAACAAGTATCCGCTCCCGGGATCAACGACTGTATGATCAGCTCGCGGATCCTCGATCTTTTCAAGATGGATTTGAGGTTGGGCTACCATCAAATCAAAATCAAAACGGGACATTCCTAAAGCGGCCTTTGTCACTCGTTATGGCCAATCTGAGTACACCGTCATGTCCTTCGGTTTAACCAATGCTCCAGCCACTTTCTCTCGGTTAATGAACTCAATCTTCATGGAGTACTTGGATAAATTAGTAGTGGTATACCTCGATGATATACTCATCTACTCAAGAATGAGGAAGAACATGCGAACACCTAAGGCTAGTATTGATGAAACTTGAGAGCACCGCCTTTATGCCAAATTCTCTAAGTGTGAATTCTGGTTGCGAAGTGACCTATCTAGGACATGTAATCTCTGGTAAGGGTATTGCTGTCAATCCGGCGAGTTCAAGCCGTCCTTGATTGGACTCCACCTGAATCGGTCAAGCAAGTTCGGAGTTTCCTCGGTTTAGCGAGCTATTGCCGCCGCCGTCGAGAATTTCTCTAAAGTTGCTAAACCTCTAACGAACTCCTCAAGAAAGATAAGAAGTTGAATGGGCGCCACAGTGCGAGATCAGCTTTCAGGAGGCTGAAAAGGCGCTGACATCTGCTCCGTACTTGTTCCACCAGATTTCTCTAAGGACTTTATTATCTATTGCGGCGCCTCGCGACAAGGACTAGGTTGCATACTCATGCAAGATCGTCATGTGATTGCCTCACGCATCTCGACGATTCGTCCACATGAGGATAACTATCCCACACGATCTAGAGCTTGCGGCGATGGTTCATGCACTCAAAACTGGCGACATTACCTTACGGGTAATCGTTGCGAAATCTACACTGATCACCAAAGTCTGAAATATATCTTCACCCAACGGTTTGAATCTCGAGGCAAAGGCGTTGGGTCGAGTTGATACAGATTTCGACTTAGGAATATCCTACACCGAGGCAAAGCCAATGTCATGGCTGGCGCACTAAGTCGCAAATCTTATTGTAACAATCTGATGTTACAACAAAGTCAACCAATTCTCCACGAGGAATTTCGTAAGCTTAATCTTCACATTGTTCCTCGAGATTCCTTTCCACCCCGGTGGCGAAACCTAACCTTACGGATCAGATCATCAAAGCACGAAGGTAGATCCGAGAGTCTCCGTGTCGGGAGAAACATCAAGAAAGGAGTCGCATGATTGTTTCTCCATTGATGAACAAGGTGTCGTGTTCTTTGGAGACCGTCTAGTGGTTCCCAAGGTGCGCAACCTGAGGCGATTGATCCTTAAGGAAGCTCATGACTCTCCTCTCACCATTCATCTGGTAGTACTAAAATGTATCAAGATCTCGCGGAGGTTTTGGTGGACTAGGATGAAGAGAAATCGCTCAATACATTGCTAATCTGCGGCGTCGTCGTCGAGTTAAGCGAGCATCAACGACCTGCTGGTACCCTTCAACCTTTGGAAATTCCTGAATGGAAATGGGATAAAATCGGTATGGACTTCATTACGGGTTTCCCAGGACCAAGAGAGGAATAACGCTATCTTCGTTGTTGTTGATCGTCTTTCCAAAGTAGCCCATTTCCTACCTGTTCGTGAGAGTATAACCGCTAGCCAGCTAGCTGATTTGTACATCTCTCGAATAGTGTCTCTTCATGGTATTCCATTAGAGATTAACTCAGACCGTGGGAGTCTTTTCACCTCCGATTTTGGGAAAGTTTCCAAAAGCGCTATGGGAACTCGTCTCTCCTTTAGCACCGCTTTCCATCCCCAATCAAGTGGTCAAGTAGAGCGAGTCAATCAAATCCTAGAGGATATGCTTGAGCTTCATCATCTCTTTCGGCATGAATTGGGAGAAATGCCTTCCATTCGCCGAGTTAAGCTTATAACAATAGTTATCAAGCCAGCTTAGGCAAAGCCCTTCGAAGTTCTTTATGGGCGGAAATGTGAACGCCTCTTAAGCTGGTGAAACCGGGAGAGACAACTCTTTGGCCCGGATATGATTCAGAAGCGAGAAGAGCAAGTTCGCGTCATTCGTGTGAAATTGAAAACAGCCCAATCTCGTCAAAAGAGCCAATATGACCGCAAGCATAAGCCTATGGCTTATGAAATTGGCGAGAAGGCTTACCTTGGGTTACCCTCTAAAGGAACCCATCGATTGATATCAAAGGCAAGTTGGCTCCTCGTTACATTGGACCCTTTCGCATTCTTGCCAAGCGAGGGAAGTTGCCTACCAATTGGAACTACCTCCGCATCTTTCCAAGGTCCATGATGTCTTCCACGTTTCCCAACTCGGCGTTGCTTCTCGGATCCTATCCGTGGAGTGGACCACAAGCGCTTGATCTCCAAGATAACCTCACCTATCGAGAATACCCGTTCGTATTCTCGATCAAGCCGAGCGTACCACTCGGCGTCGGAATATCAAGTTTCTAAAGGTTCAATGGTCAAACCATTCCGAGCAAGAAGCAACTTGGGAAAGGGAGGATCGTCTTCGACTTGAGTATCCCACCTTTTTCGCAACAGATCCTAAATCTGGGACGAGATTCTTTTGAGTGGGGTGAGTTGTCACATCCCGGATAGACCATGCATTAGGGTGTGCATCATGTTTAAATTTCATTTGAATTTGAAATGGGGAAGGCGAAACCCAGAACACCCCCTTAAAACAACTAGGGTTTACTAAAATTTATTTCAATGAATCGAAATGCCCTTCAAAATGCTCATCCTCTTTGTTTGGGTTCGAACCCATGTCAAAGGAGGTGCACCATTTTCTAGGTCACCTAAGGGTTCTAGAATTAATCCACAAGTTTTGAAATGAGCATTTCAAATTATGAAAAATATTTTAAATGTTCAAAATTGTCAAACCAAAATGTTTCATGTTGGGAATATTCCAACAAGTGACCAGGAGCATTTTGGTAATTTTTAAAATAGTTTTGGTATTTTTAAAACCCCAACAGAGTTTCTGAAAATAGAAAAGCTTAAAAAAGGAAAGCTTACACAGCCCATGCCGCCCACCTGCCCAGCCAAGCCAGCTTGGTAAGCTGCTTGGCTCGGCCTTGACAGCAACCTAATCTTGCCGGCGGCCTTGGCGCGCCACGCAGCTGGCCGCCATCGCTTCACGCCTTCCGCCTCGCCATACTGGGCGGCCTCCACGCTGTCGCCCGACCCCGGACACCCATTCTCCCCCTGCTCTCTCTCGCTCTCCCCCAACCTGGCCGCGCCATCGCCGGCCGCGCCACCGTCGACGCCGTGCTCCCGCCGTCCATGCTCCTCCCCACCATGTCCAGCAGCTCCGCCGCACCCCACTAACCCTAGCTAGCCAAGTTCCGCTCGCTCTAAGTGCCCCGGCTACTACACCGACCTCGGCCGAGCTCGAAGCCGCGGAGATCCCCTCGCCGCCGCGCCGCATCAGACCGCCCCGACCCAGCGAGGCTCTCTCGGGTTCACTTGTGAGCTGGCTACTCCCGTCCTCTCCGCTCTCTTCCTCTTGCACCACAGCAGCGCCACGTCGATCACCGAACGCACCGCCCGCGGAGCTCGTCGCCGACGAGGCTCCGGCCACCAACGGCCGCGCCACCTGTCCATCGCACTCACCACTCCCCAGCAGGCCTAACTATGCACTTCCGCGCCTCATGAGCCCTCTAACAACAAACCCGACATCACCCGAGCCCGGCCGCCGCCCGACTCGTCGCGCGGCGCCCACTCCGCCACCCTAACCTAACCGACCCCACCAAACACGCGGCTCATCTCCGGCTCACGTAGATGCTCCCGCGCCTCATTTGGTGCCGGAAAGTGCAAAAGCACTTTGCTCCGCCGCGCCCAGCCTCGCGGCGTGACTGAGACGCATGATGAGTTGACCGCGACCACCGCCGTGGGCCTGTTGACTGTCTGAGTCAATGACGGTGGACCCCGGTTAACTAATTAGGATTAGTTCTAATTAAGTTAATTAGTTAAACTAACCACGACATGCGGGTCCCACTGGTCAGTTTGACCTGGACGACCCGTTGACCCTGACCTCATCTTTGCGCATTAATTCAAATTCTGGATTTATTTTTATATAGTAAATTCCAGAATATAATTCAAATTTCAAATGCTTATAACTTTTATTCTATAACTCCAAATGCAAAGATTTATATATGAAAAATTATCAGAAAAATACACTCTATCCATTGGTACAGGTTTCATGCATGTTAAAACAAGTTAACTATGCTGAATAACCAGAATAAGATATTGCACCATTAGGACTAACTCAAATGAGCTATCATTTGGATCCTTGATTCAAATGAGTTCATCCCCTGATCTTTCAACTTGCATTAGGCCAACACACATCCATATTGCCATGTCATAGCATGCATCATATTGTTGCATATTGTCTTGTGTGTTTATTTCGGTGTGCTTTCATGATAGGTTCTGTCCCCGAAGATAACCTCGACTACCCATCGAAGGGCAGTTCTCTACCCAGTTCCATCGGGCAAGCAATTCATTGATCATTCGATACAAACCCATGTTCTCGCTTACGCTCTCGTTCATTGCATTAAGACAACGCGATTCAAGCTGTTGTGTGCTGCGGTAGTTGAACCCACTTCCTTTGCATGACTGTCATTGCCACGATAACTAGATGAAACCCACTAGTATGTGTAGGAGTTGATTGAGCCATGTTTGTGATTCCTACCATGCTATGCTTGCTATGCTTAGAGTTGTGTCAGTGTCGGCTCATCGGGATGATGAACTGGAGTGAAAGGTTGTGTTGGTTCGAGAGTGAAAGTGTTGAACACGATTTGGTAAAGGTATCGATGAGAGGCCATGTAGGAGTACATGGTGGGTTGTTTCATTGAAGCCGAACTTAAGAACTGAGATCTGTGTTTGTGATCCATGAACTAGCTACTACCACGCATTGGGCCCGAAACCAATGGACCCTCTAAACTTCTTAACCACCCCTGTTCATAGTCAGGGAGTTGCAAGTAGTTTCGGTGTTTGTAGCATCTTTGGGGCCGCACATAGCGCTGACCTTAGGGGTGGGTTGTGTTGCGGTAGGCACCGTGGGCCGATGTACCGAGTGCCCGTTTGGTATCTCGGGAACCCTGCACACATCGTTCGGGCTGTATGGGAAACCTCGGCGGACTCCTGCGGATGGAACCGAATAGGCGATAAACTGGACTAGGGACTTGAGTGTTTAGGTAGGCTGTGGCCGACACCCACGTTGGGCTTCCGCTTGAAGGTTGCGAGTACATGTCGGTAAGCGGACGATAAGTGGTGAGCGTGTGTGAAGAAGTATACCCTGCAGGGTTAAATATGATCTATTGAATAGCCGTGTCCACGGAGAAGGACTTCGGGTTACCTATATCAGTTCATAGACAAGTAAATGGATACTACTAAAAGCCTCAAGATAAGTGTGAGTATCGTGGATGGCCCTCTCGGGGATGACGAGAGAGGATCCACGGTGGAGTATTGTGATGGTGATTAGTGGACTCGTGTGCGACAAAATGCTTTACAAAGTGTGTCACGTGGGATAGCTTAGCCAAGAGTCAAAGCTGGCTTGCTGCAAATAACTCCACTTCCTTCCTTGAGAATGTGCATGTATGATAGGATTACGTGGTAAGACTTGCTGAGTACTTTTGTACTCATGTTTGTAATCAATATTTTTCAGAGGACTATACTACCCCTCAAGCGGATTCTATGTAGATGTTGACTTGACGAGTAAGCTAGCCACCCGGTGGCGATCTAAGACTTGTGAAGGGCCATTGTAGATAGAAAGGCTCCAACAAGCTTTCTTTCTTTCTAGAGTCTGTACTCAGGACATAATTTGCTTCGCATGTGCTTGTATGATTGTATGACTTGAGTGTTGGGTCATGTGACCCTACCTGTATGACTATGTTATGTATGGCTCCTCGGAGCCTCTTAAATAAAATACTTGAGTTGTAGAGTTTTGTTGTGATGCCTTGTTGTATTTACTCATATCGGGCATATTAGTGTATGATTGAAATGCTTGGTATGAGTGGGATCCGACAAACTAGTTGTTTATCCTTGGCAGCCTCTCATATGGGGAAATGTAGTCTCGTGCTTACGGCGATAGTAGTCCGCTTCTGCCCGGTTCACGAGTCTGCTATTGACACTCTGCTTGGACACTTGATGGCGGCATGTGATTCATTTCGTTCCTATATCATCCCTCGGGAAATGTCACGCGGTGATACTTGGAGTCCTGCCTAGCTGCTACAGCCGGGATACGGAGTCCTGTTAGCCAGTGCTACAGCCGAGTTCATCGTTGATGACCGACATGCTCGAAGTGTTTCATGTATGCCTGTCCCCATAGGTTAGTGCGCTTTGGGTTCACGACTAGCCATGTCGGCCGGGTTCTTTGTCATGTGGATGCTAGCGACACTATCATATCGTGAGCCAAAAGCGCAAGCGGTCCGGGCCATGGTAAGCGACACCGTGGGAATACCGTGCGTGAGGCCGCAAAGTGATATGAGGTGTTACCAGCTAGGTCGATGTGACTTGGAATCGGGGTCCTGACAGGATAGCAAGACATAATTTCACATATATGATGTCTATCTAAACTGGATAGCATAGCATAACATAATTCAAAGATATGATGAATAACTAAACAAGATCGCATGACATAATTCACCTACATGTTATCCAAGTAATCAGGATCGCATCATTTAATTCACATATGTGATTTATATGCTAAACAGAGGGCATTCAATATGATGTCTGAACTAAGAACATGGTGTTGAATATTGTGTATATGATGCCTAAACTATGGAATGCAAGACACCGTATGCATGATATGAGCAGTATAACCGTGCCAAGTTAGAGCATACACCTCAGTGGGGGAATAGGACTGGTCATCTATCTCTGAATCCATCTACGAGGAGCTATCGGGACCCAACAAGAGATCTGCCTTGACGGTAGCACTGTATGCGCTCTGAAGGCCTTGTTTTCACTCCAGATTTTTCCATCTCCCACCCAAATGGCTGATACACAGGAACAGTAGTTTAATGTACAAACATTGTTGACAAATGGAAATGTAATGAAGAAAAGGATGGGCAAGATATCATTCAAATATATGATGCCTGGTTAAGCAGGATGGCATAGCACATTTCACATATATTATGGCTGGCTAAAAGACATGAGACTGCATAATTCCCATATATGATATAGAAACTAAACAGGTGGCATTGCAGAACATGTCTAAACTAAGCAGATGACATATATGATGTCAAAAGTAGGCACTGCAAGGCAACATATGCATGATATGACTAACATCATCATGCCAAGGTGAAACAAACACCTTGGGGGTAAATAGGAGTGGTCGTGACGTCTGAATCCGCCTCGAACAGATATCTTCCTCTGGATTACAATCGGAGAGGGGTGGGGAGGTTTGCCATTGAACCCACCATGGAGCGATGTCTGCATGAAATTGTATTACCGTGCAAAACTCTTCTCTTTTTCTCTACATGTTCCGCATGACTGTGTAGAATATATGACATGCATACGAAGAAAATATGGTGAGATTATGTAAGGAGAGCATGCAGAAATTTAGAGTGATGGTAACAACCAGTGGATCGACGTTTTTCCGTTGAACCAAAATAGCCCTAATGGATCGACGTGAATGTATAGTAATAAGTGATGCAACAAGTGTACAACCTCTTTGCCGTAGCATTAATAAACCTCGGCATCATTGGGTTGGTGTTGAAGCGATTGAGCAGAGGTGGCTGTCGGAGAGTGTGGAGGAAGATCGAGGAATCTGTAGGCGGTGTCCGAGGGCGCTTGCTCATTGCGATGGATCGATTCTGTCATTGGAGCAGCTCCGGTGAGCCGTAAGGCGTCAAGGCTGAAGCAGCACAAGACATACATCGTGAATCTCAAGTGGGATTCTAATAGCATCTCAATAGATGATGTAAAATGGATGTAAACTTAACATCACCAAAACCACCGACTACAACAGATGAGGTAAAACTGTTGACTCTGAACTTAACTTTCGAAACTGAAATTTCTTGTGGAATCTGAATACTCTTGTCGAAACTGAGCATAATGGTAGCGAGAGGCACTTGACATGTAGTTTAGGGAGGGCGGCAGTTCATCTTCAACCTGCACCCCTTGAGTGCTTGACCACCACCGGCCGAACCACCGGCCCAGGCGCGCCTCGCCGCCCGAAACAACTCGCCACCGCCCGCCCGGCCAGCCCTCTAGGCCCCCGCCCCTCCACGAACCCTAAGATAGAAAGTGGGGTACCTCTCGGTGAGCCCCGTCCCGCTGTGGGTGGTTCTACCTTAACTCCGCGAACCCCCCAACCCCTGAAAATTGGTGACCAAAAGTCGATTCAGTCGATTGAAGTGTGGCTTAATCGAGCAGAAGCGGCAGCACGGCGAGGGGAAAGCAGCAGCAATTTGGGTGAGCGGCGATCGGCGATCGGCGAGCTAGAGCAGCAGCGATAGTCGGCGGCGAGCAAGAGCCAGAGCAGCAGCAGCTGATCCGACTAGTATGGACGCCGCCGCCGAAGGGGCCTCGCACTCGGGGAGAGCCACCATGGAGATGTCGCCCACGACGCCTTCTTCAAGGTAGCCGCTCCATGGGGGTGCGGGATGGAGCACCGTCGGCGCCGGGAGGTCGAGTTAAGGATAAGGTGCGATGCGATGAGTGTACCGGCGGCCTCGGCTTCGTCCGAGGAGTCGGTGAGGATGCTGCAGTTCCGATGGAGCTGGTTAAGGCGTTGTTGTGGGGATGGAGCAGCCGCGATAGACGAGGCGATCGTCGGAGCAGCTCCTTGGAGGTGGAGGACGGGGCGGCTGAACCGGCGGGACGCCGAGATGGACGACGGATCCTCATCCGGGAGGTGGATGAGGGACGTCGAGCTGTTGGGATGGACGACATCGTCGGGGAAGAGGCTCCGGCTGGGCAGCGGTGAGGTGGCGGACGGAGGAGGGTGGGGTTTCTGTCAGGACCCCGATTCTAAGTCACACCGATCTAGCCTGTAACACCTCATATCACTTTGCGGCCTCATGCACGGTATTCCCACGGGTGTCGCCTTACCATGGCCCGGGACCGTTTGCGCCTTTTGGCTCACGTATATGATAGTGTCGCGAGCATCCATATGACAGAGAACCCGGGCCGACATGACTTGTCGTGAAACCAAAGTGGCACTAACTTACGGGGACAGGCATACATGAATCAACATCGAGCATGTCGATTGACAGGCAGGCGAATCCGAGTACTGTAACCTTTGGGCTAATGAGGACTCGGGAACCCGGCTGTAGCGAGCTAAGCGATACTCGGATGTCACGCGTGACATTTCCCGAAGGACGAAACATGAGCGAAGTGAATCACATACCAACCGATCGGTGTTAGGAGCGATAGTGCTAGGCTAGCGGGACTCCGGTGAACAGGGCTGTAGCGGACTACTATCGCTCATGGAAGCACAAGACTACATTTCCCCATAAGAGAGGCTACAAGGATAAACAACTAGGTTGTCGGATCCTCGCATACCAAGCATTTCAATCATACACACAATATGCTCGATATGTGCAAATACAACATGGCATCACAACAAGACTCTCGACTCGAGTATTTATTCATTAGGCTCGAGGAGGCGAGATATTACAAACATGGGTCTCATGACCCCAACATACAGAGCATACAAGCAACAAGAACATGCGGAAGCTTAACATGTCTGAGTACAGACATCTACAAATGAAAAAGGCTGAGAAGCCTGACTATCTACTAGATCCTGCCGATGGCACAAGATCGTAGCTGGGGTATCAAGCTAAACGTCGAAGTCCACATGGAACTACTAGCGAGACTGAAGTCTCTCTGCAAAAAACATAAATTAAGCAAACATGAGTACAAATGTACCTAGCAAGACTTACATCAGATCTAGCTACATATGCATCAGTATCAACAAAGGGGGTGGTGGAGTTTAACTGCAGCAAGCCAGCTTTGACTCGGTGGCTATCCTGAACTACGACTGCAAGTAACTCTTTTGAGGTGGCGCACATGAGTCCACATATTCACCATATCAATAGACCACTATGGATCCACTCCCGTCTCCCTACGATAACACCATCCATAGCACTCACACTTGTCCCCCAGGTCGCGCCCTCATCGACGGTGGAGCCGAACACGGGTTTTACCTCTGCCGTGGCCCGCGACTCCGAACCCCAGGATTCATATCCGGATGTCGGTTCCAGCCCGTACACTCCCGAGCTCGTCGGGCCAGGATGGGCTCCGGTAATGGAGTTCACCGCTACGGATATCTTCCAGCACTCGCCCTTTGGCGACATGCTGGACTCATTAAAGTCTCTCTCTTTGTCAGGAGGCTCTTCGCCGAACTATGTCCGGCTCGAGTGGGAGGCAGACGATGAAGGAATTCGTTGCCCACCACCACCCACTTCATTGCCACGGCCAACTTAACGCAGGTACTGAACTTTGACTCCGAAGACATCGGCGGTATGGACTGACGATGCAGGAGAAGAACATGAACCACCGCACTTTGGGCGGTGGACAGCCACCTCTTCTTATGATATATATATATATATATATATATATATATATATATATATATATATATATATATATATAGGAAACAAATGGCGATGAGGCAGCGGAGGATAAAACCTCGGGAAAAAAGCAAAGAATGGGCCTTGTCAGCTCACTCCAAACCCGCCACACCAGTACCGGCCCATGAGGCGAGAACAATCCGAATGGTGCCGAAGAAAAATACAACCCTGATCAGCCCGACTTTGAGTAGGCCGAACAGGAGGTTGAGCAGGTCAGCCTAGAAGAACAGGCGACGGACGAATACCCGGAGGAGGACAGCTACATGCCCCCCTCTAAAGGCGAGATTAGCCTCGGCGATAGCCGAGTTGGCGTGCCGAGATCCCGTGAAGCGGGAGGCGCTTCAAGCGTCGGCTTATAGCCACTGCGAGGAGCCTGAAAAAGAAACAACAGCAACTCCAAGCTGATCATGATCTGCTCACAGATAGATGGAGGAAGTCCTGGCAGCCGAGGAATACGGACTCGGGCACCATACGGCTGACCGTCCACCTTGTGGCCGGGATAAAACGGCATACCAGTCCGCATACCAGCCAACACCCCCACGCCAACATACTATGGCCCGGGGCAAGAAAATGGGACAGCCAAGATTGATCTACGGATCACGGGGGCGCACCTCGGTACACATTGAGGACCGTCACGCCGGACACACCTTTAACAAGTCCGGCCGGGCCGAATATAGCTACCCAGAGCAATTCGACCTGCGTAGCCACATAGCCCGGCACAGAGGCGTCGCGCACCCCCTCTGCTTCACTGACGAAGTAATGGATCATGTAAAATTCCGAGAAGGGTTTAAACCCGTAAACATCGAATCATACGATGGCACAACAGACCCCGCAGTATGGATCGAAGATTTTCTTCTCCACATTCACATGGCCCGCGGAGATGATCTGCACGCCATCAAATATCTTCCCCTTAAGCTCAAAGGACCAGCCCGACACTGGCTAAACAGCTGTCGACCAAATTCCATTGGCAGTTGGGAAAACACGGAAGGCGCATTCCTCGACAACTTCCAAAGGCACATATAATGCGACCACGGCGCCGATGACTTGAGCCACATCACTCAATAGCCCGGAGAGTCAGCCAGGAAATTCTAGACTCGGTTCCTCACTAAAAATAACCAAATAGTTGATTGTCCGGACGCCGAAGCCCTAGCGGCTTTCAAGCATAATATCCGTGACGAGTGGCTCGCTCGACACCTCGGCCAGGAAAAACCCAAGTCCATGGCAGCTCTCACAACACTAATGACCCGCTTTTGCAGGCGAGGACATTTGGTTGGCTCGCGGCAACACTACATACAGATCGGCAATTCGGATGGCCGCGACAATAACGACAAGCCACGGCGTAACAGACATAAGAGACGGAACAACGGCGACAGCATTGAAGACACGGCAGTCAACGCCGGATTCAGCGCATCCAAGCCCGGTCAGCGGAAGAAGCCGTTCAAAAGAAATAATTAGGGACCGTCCAGTCTGGACCGCATACTGGAGCGCTCGTGCCAAATTCATGGCACCCCGGACAAGCTAGCCAATCACACCAATAGAGATTGCTGGGTATTCAAACAAGCCGGCAAAATAAACTCCGAAGACAAGGACAAGGGGCTGCCTTTGCGACGGCGGCGAGGCCACGACTTCCGAACAGGGGACGGAAGAAATTCCCCAGGTGGTGGCGGTCAACATGATCTCGCCACGCACATCCCCAAGCGGGAAGCAGCGGGTGCTAAGGGACGTCTATGCGATGGAGCCAGTCGCCCCCAAATTCAACCCATGGTCAGCTTGTCCGATCACTATTGATCGTAGGGATCACCCTACTAGCATCCGTCACGGTGGCTCAGCCGCATTGGTCCTAGACCCAATCATTGACGGATTCCACCTCAAGCGCGTCCTTATGGACGGCGGCAGCAGCCTGATCCTGCTTTACTAGGACATAGTGCGCAAAATGGGCATTGACCCTTCAAGGATCAAGCCCACTAAAACCACATTTAAAGGTGTAATTCCTGGGTAGAGGCCGGCTATGCGGGCTCTATAACATGGAAGTGGTCTTGGATCTCGGATAACTTCGAAGCGAAGAGTTAATATTCGATATCGTCCCCTTCGCGATGGTTACCATGCCTGCTCGGACGAACCGCATTCGCCAGATTCAATGCGGTACCACACTACGCATATCTCAAGCTCAAGATGCCAGGGACCACAGCGGGGTCATAGCGGTGAGCGAAATATGGACGCTCCCTGAATAGAAGAACATCTGCAGCCCTTGCGGCGGAAGTACAATCTGACCTTCTCCAACAAACCAATCCGGCGACAACAACCCGAGCACAGTCAAGCGAGCACGGAGCACCCCATAGCAGGATCGTCAAGCACGCCAAGGCGCAACTAGCAGTCGACCTCGCTTAAGCCCCATCAAAGCAGCATTCGTGCCACGTGCACATAATTACGCACTTAAAATACCATGGGCATAGGCGGAGGCGCATCCATGACTCAGTCAATAGTGCGGGTAACCGCCAATTACTTTTATACTCTTTCCTTCTAACCTTTCAGGACACTGCGTTGGCGCAGCATCCTCAAAAGAGCCGAATTGCCGAACTTATAGGGAAGAGACATCCAAGGAGGCAGTAGACGTTGTGCACAGAAGAAAATACCCAGGTGGAATCTATTTACGATCATTATACCTGCTTTATCTACTTGAACACAGTCTACCCCTGGATAGGACATGTCAAATAGTCCTATTTTATCTCTGCTTACCGCATCCATTGTAAATGTACGCTTAAACGTATTTTTCGTCAATGGGAGATTATATATAGCGTCAGCTTATTATTCTTATTTGAGCATTTTTTCTTATAGATGATTTATTCGATATTGCACCCGTACACTTTGGTGCGGCCGGTTTGCCAAGGGCTTCTTATGGCGCCCCGTAATATGGCAACTAAAGTCCGAACACTTTCAACAGTTCGGCACCCAGAACTTATAGCACTATATGCATCAGCTCCGAATCATGTCTTGGGTCTACAATTGGGATAGCCCGGCTCCCTTGTTTTGGTGCCTTACGTTCCGTTATATCGGCTAAGGTAGCGCAGGGAGAACTATTGCGATTGTGTCCGGTTCTTCTGACGAGCACCTCGGTGAAAGCGAAATAAACCCGGCATGATGTGGCGAGAGCTGGTAAGCTGTTCGAGAGGTTTAAAATCCTTAAAGATTTTCCGCTTTAGGCGACAAATCGGCTTTGTCCGATCTAGGCATGTATAAGCGCCACAAATTGACCTTCAGTTCTAGGGGCTTTGCGAAATTTAAAATTATGAACTTCTATGGCTAAGTGAAACTTATAAAGCGCATAGTCCGATTGCCTTGTTATTTGCATGACACCTCCTTAAGGGTCCAAACATTTGGGTAAAAGTGTAAGGGTTTCCACGAACACCCGGTGCTAGTCACGTGGGGGCGGAAGCCGACGGTAGCCTACTTTTCGAGTTTATAAACAGCCGCCGGAAGGTAATATTTTAAATAACAAAAGCGCTACATAAGCATAAGTAACTTCGTCTTTAATTACAAACATGACGAAGTGAATTCATTCAAATATGGCGTCCTTGGTACACTCATTGGCAGCGAGGCGAGCACCCTTCATCACCTCATCGTAGTAAATTTCGGGATGGCGTCGTTTTACCCTCCGTGGCTCGTCCTTGACCAGCTTCTCCGCATCCAGCTTGCCCTAATACACCTTGGCGGGCAAGAGCTCGTGAGCAACCGATGCAAGCAGATCGGCTTGATCGCTTCAAGCGCGAGCAAGCATCCACCATCCGCAGATCAGGCCAAAGTAGCTCTTTGGCGGGAGCTCACGGGCCACATCCGGACTATGATGTCCCTCATAGCCAGTTCGGCGCTCTGTGGAGTTCGATCAAGCTGCCCGTTGGTCGCTCGGAAGCATCGGATGATCCGCCCCAACATCTTTGGGACGAGAACAGCTTCTCCGTTGAGCTCCCTCCTAAACGCGGTAGAACTCCGCGGCGTCACGAGGCAGCTGCGTGGCAAATCTGCAAATGCCCACAGGGGCGCCCGTGTGATGTCGTAAAAAGCGCCTCCTCCACATGTTTGCTTTGCATAATGAATATCTTACCCGCTGCTATCTTTTCGGCCTCCTGGATCACCTGCTGTGCTTTCTCGGCTTCGGCCTTGACATCTTTCAAATTCACAAGGGCCTTCACAAGCTCGGCCTCCTTCGCTTTCAGCTCATGCTCCACGGACTCGCACTTCTTGCTGAGGTCCTGGAGCTCCTGCTGTACCTCGC
Organism: Aegilops longissima; assembly: GCA_021605205.1. NCBI lineage: Eukaryota > Viridiplantae > Streptophyta > Magnoliopsida > Poales > Poaceae > Aegilops > Aegilops longissima. The sequence continues at coordinate 224,990,186 of CM038679.1, forward strand.
CCACTCTAGCACTTTGCTATTCGCGCTCCATACACTCCGAGGCCGCCTTGATTTCGGCCTCGGACAATCCCTTTTTCAGGGACGCCAATTCGGCGGTGGCCCTTGTTACACGGTCACGACACTTACGTGTTAGACTCATCAATTCTGCATATCCTTAAACGCATAAGAATAGGAATTACTTACCCTTGTTCTCTTCGAGCTATCTCTTCGTGAGGACGAGCTCTCCCTGCGCCTGCTCCAGGTGCCGCTTCAGTTCGGCAACCTCGGCGATGCAGGCAGCGACAAGCAACACCGCTGCTTATTCACAACAATACCTATTATTAGACTCCTGCGGATTATAATTGACCCTCTGTTTGGCTTTTCTTTCTGAACACCAAATAGAGTATCAGGGGCTACTACCTATCAGGTGGTAATTTTATACATTTTCATTACTAACCTCAAAACCCGTCGGGGGAGGCATGCGAGCTTGGTTAGTCCGCTTTTGGCGGACCACGACCTTTGAATCATCTCACTCATAAAATGCGGTGCTCTTCTTCCATGGAAGCGCCTCTAAGCGCTTCCACCAGACTATCCGGCCCCATTGATCGTCGAAGTCCCAGCACAGGCGGCTCGCCCTCGACGAGGGCTATCTGCCCAACTCCGGAACTGTTAGAGGTTCGGGGCGGTGTTCGGTCGAGTCCGCCTTGTTCTTGACTCGTCGGCCGCGATCCGAGGGATCTTGAACCCCGCATGCCCGACATCTGGAATCCCGCCGTGGGGCGTCTCCAGAGTCACCTCCCCCTGCTCTGAGGGCCTTCGGGACAACACCTCTGTGTCATCCGCATGGGGAGGGGTAGTGGCCGTCGGGAGCGAATTTATCGCCGAATCACTCATGGACCCGGAGGAGGATTCCTCGGGGTGAGCCCTGGCCGGACTGCATACATGTTCGGCACTATAAGTATAAAAACTATGAAGTGAAACCATGATAGGATGTGGAACCTTCACGATCACACGGGGCTTCCCAGGCAGCCACCCTCCTCATTTATGGCGGCCGTGGTGAGAATAGTCCGGAAGGGTTACCTTCCCCTTCTTGGACGTCCCAGCCTCCCCCCCCCCCAGGGCGGCTTTTCTCTTCTTCTCCCCCTAGTGCGGGGAGGTGGAATTTCTTCTTGATTCCCCCCGCCTCCGCGGGAGGAATGAGTCTCGTCGTCATGAGGCAGCGGAGGAATAACGACCTTCGCGAGGGCCTTTTCGGCCCCTGGCAGCTCGCATGAGCCCCTCATCCTTCTCGGATGGGGAATCTTCCTCCTCCCCTTCATGTGAGGAGTCCGCCTCGTCATCTTCGGACGAGGCTTGAATGAGAACTTACGGGAGACCCTTCCTGGTCCCGGGGCCTTCTTCGGCCTTCTTCTCCGGCACCTTATGCAGTGCGAGACTAGCATCTCCGTCGGAGAGCATCCATTGGATCTTTCGGCAGCGGGCGGACAGTCAATCTGCTCCACTATCTTCACATAATCCTGAGGCAAATATATATAAATACTTGAATCTACCCCATGAATGTATAGGGAAAAAACTAAACCCGGTGGTGGTCCCAAAACTCACCGGATTCGGGGGCAGCGCTGCATGAAGTCCGCGGTCCTCGGATGTGGGAGGAGAGTACTTGAGGCCTTGAACAACACTCTCCATGCGCCTTTGTGCGTCATGCGGTAGAAACTTCGGAGGCGTCGGTGTTGGCGGGCCGAACTCCCATAGATTTACCGCCCGCCTTTGGCAGGGCAGGATCCGGCGAACGATCATGACTTGGACCACAGTGACAAGCTTGATGTTCTTGTCCTTCATGCTTTTGATGCATGTCTTGAGTCAGCCAGCTCAGGTGGAATCGCCCAGGACAGGCCCTTCTTTTCCCAGGAGGTGAGCGCATAGGATTCGGATCAGAACAGGGGCCGCCCGCCCGGTTGCGCCCAGCGGCTCGGTGATGTAGAGCCACCCCGATTGCCATCCTTTTACGGTCTCCACAAAGGAGCTGTCTAGCCAAGTGACGTTAGGCATCTTGCCCACCATGGCCCCTCCGCACTCCGCTTGTTGGCCGCTTACAATCTTTAGCTTCACACAGAAGATTTGCAGCCACAGGACGAAGTGAGGCCGGATGCGGAAAAAAGCCTCGCAAACGACGATGAACACCGAGATGTTGAGGACGAAATTTGGGGCTAGATGATGGAAATCTAGCCCATAGTAGAACATGAGCCCGCGGACGAAGGGATGGAGTGGAAACCCCAGTCCACGGACGAAGTGGGCGACGAACACGACTCTCTCGTGGGGTCCTGGGGTCGGAATGACCTGCCCAGCGTTCGGTAGCCAGTGCGCTATGTCCGCGGCCAAGTATCCGGCCGCCCGAAGATCTGTGATGTGCTTCTCCTCGGCGGTGGAAACCACCCACTTGCATCCTGCTCCGGACATGTCTAGCTGTGCGGAGGAGACTTGGACTTGGGTGCTGGAGCTCGAGGAGGCAAGAGTGGGCATAGAAGGAAGAAGGCGTGGGTAAAAATGAGGAAATCTTATCCCTTTATAGAGGCAACGAAAGCGGTGCGCCTCCCCACTTGCCTGTTGGGAATCGCTTGCTTCCCAAGCGCCACGATTAATGATGCGGTGGGATTACCCGTACCCGTATTGATGAGAATCCCGTAATGAGGGGGCATGATCTCTGCTTTGACAAGACGTGTCAAGGAAACCGACTCGTAATATGCGATGTGGCTGGTTGTGGAAGGACGGTTCGAATAATGACCTGACTGTAGTGACACGTCGCGTTGCCTAAAAAAGGTTGTCGGCAGATTGCATTTGTGAAACATCATTCTCTCTACGGTGGTATACGAAGATCATCTTGTGGATCCGGACACGGTTTGAGTGTTCGATAATCACTTTGGAGTATTCGGAGAAGGAACCCACCCTGCAATGCCGAAGACAAGGCTGTCTTGGGACTCGCCGTCATTGAAGCCTGGTTCGAGAGACTCTTGAGGAGTCTGGATTAGGGGTATCCGGACAGCTGGACTGTGTACAACGTCCGGACTATTGAAGCATGAAGATACAAGACTCAAGACTTCGGCCCGTGTTCGGATGGGACTTCCTTTGTCGTGGAAGGCAAGCTTGGCGATCCGGATATTATATTTCCTTCCTTGTAACTGACTCCATGTAAACCCTAGCCCTCTTCTGTGTCTATATAAACCGGAGAGGTTGGTCCTTAGAAGGCCGATCACAATTACAATCATACCATCATAGGCTAGCTCTTAGGGTTTAGCCTCTAGGATCTCGTGGTAGATATACTCTTGTACTACCCATATCATCAATATTAATCAAGCAGGAAGTAGGGTTTTACCTCCATCGAGAGGGCCCGAACCTGGGTAAACATCGGTGTCCCATGCTTCCTTTACCATCAACCTTGGCGCTTGAGATCGGGACCCCTACCGAGATCCGTCGGTTTGAACCTGAGACAACCGCCTCGCGATGCATCGGCGAAGGAAGCCGTCGGAGTGACCTTGCTTGATCGGGTGTGAGCCGTGACCCACCTGCTGTGATGACTCCAGCGGCGGCCACCAGAGGTTCTACTTCAAGGAAAACGCCATGTCCACCACAAGATGAGCGTGGCGAAATTTCTAGCGGCATTGTTATGCACCCACAGCGGCGTCCGTACGGCAAGATGCCTATCGATCAGGTCCAGGACCTGCAAACACCACTCCCGCCTCGTCAACCTACTTCTGCTCTAGTAGTTCGGTGACAAGATCGTAATGTTGCTCCTGCTGGCTCTGCCAGGAGTCAAGCGACTGCATGTTCTTCGCGCTTCCACATGCCCACTATAGTCACCGCAGTGATGGAGTGGGCCTAGATGATGCTGGATTTTCCTCTACTAGCTGGCAAGATGGACGAATGTAGAGCTACCATCCAGAGCTTGATCGAGTTTGTTGATGCAAACAGATCATAGTTGGTGGACCCTCATGTTGCCCGCCAACTACGTTCGTGGCTCAAACTAATGGTCGTGTGGTAGGCGGTGCACCAATGGTACAATCACCTCCACGGCAACAACCCCTGCAACAGCATGGGCAATCACAGCAGACGTGGCGGGATGCATAACCCGACGATGTGTCGAAGTCCTCCTAAGATCCGCAGACGCAATATGATTAGCAGTAAGTGTTGCTGGAGAGGCGAGCAGAAGATGCTCGCACCACCATTCAACGATGTCGGGAGGCATGCCGTCAATCATACGAACGCAACGGCCAACCGTCAACGAGCCGGTGCCCATTGTTGGCGGGTAACTGCCTTACGAGGTCGGTTGCCCTGCCTTCACATGCGAACTATGTTAAGTCCGTTGGACATCCGTCCGCGTGTTCAAGCCCTAAGTATCGGAAAAGTACGACGGCAAGCTAAACCAGGTAGAGTTCTTGGGAACGATGTGCAGGTTGCCTGGGGAAGGGATGAAAAGATTTTGGCCAACTAATTCCCATTGGTGCTTAAACCCAATATGCGAGCCTGGTTGATGATCTTGCTGGAGAACTCCATTTCCTCGTGGTCAGATCTTCGAAACAAATTTGTTGGCGCTTTCACCAGTGGCCAGAAGGGTCCCAGGTTGCCCAGTGACTTGCCAGTGATCCCACAGAATGAAGGGGATGATCTGTGTAGATATATTCAGAGGTCCAGCCATGTACACCGCAGCATCCCAGGTGTGCACCCGGGATCTGTGATTGCCGGCTTCCACAAGAACGTGCGCAATCGTAAGATGCGGGAGAAAATGCACGGATGGTTGCCAAAGACCATCAAAGATCTTTATACATTGGCAGACAACTGCGCATGGGCTGAAGAAGGGAGAAGGCTTCTTGGGGAGGAGGATGGCCTTGAAGTTAACTCAGACGATGAGGATGACGACGACAACGCCTCGGGGAACAAAGGTCGAAGGTGCAACAGGAAGCGCAAGGGAAAATCTGGCCCTGCCAAGAGAAACAAAGGTGGAAGTGTTGGAGATATGCCCTAGAGGCAATCATGTATGATGATATTTCCTATGTGTTTATGAATAAAGATAGTCCTTGGACATTATCAATGATGTGTATCAGCAAGTACGTGACTTGTTTGTGGGACTATGCATTGTATGATCACTGTCCTAAAAGGTCCCTAGTCGAAAGGGCTGTGTGGACACGCAGCCGGCTAGACTGGCATATGACACGGATCGATGGCTTGGTCTCACTAGCCATGAAGCATTGGATGCTAACGGATAATATGGACTTGGAAAGGTCTGGTCGGATTCGACGTAGTCGGATCCGAAGTCGAATAAGGTCGAGTGGACAGACCCAACTATGAGGCGCAGCGATATGTCATCTGTGAGTCTCTAGTACAACATCGTTCTATGTCCTAAGACCTGAGTTGATGCATGTACTCGAGATGGTGATAGACTTGCTTTGGGCTGACCAAACGCTACTCCGTGGTGGGTAGTTACAAAGGTAGGTTTGGGTTTGTCAATCCCATGCTGCGAGACATGGTCGAGCAAGATGGAATTGCCCTCCGATCGGGAGAGATATACTCTGGGCCCCTCGTGTGATTCGACCAGGAACAACATGGCCATGCGACAAGGATTATGAGATAATCCGGATAGTGGTCGGTATCACTGGAACGAGAAAGAGGTCGAGTAAGCACAAGGATGACAGTCTCGCCTTGAGCCCGACAAAATATATTGTGCTGCAAAGGGAACAGAAGTGTGACACGTTGTACAGGTTCTCCTAACCAGCTTCATCGTCTCCTTGGTGGTCGGCACGCCTTGCTAGAGGCCTCTACCAACCGTACAGGTCGGAGGTGATTCGAACTGTGACCAAGCCGACTTGAACCTAAGGGGTCGTGCGCTTAAGGGAAGGAACCTACGAGGTCAGTTCGTAGGACACTGGTCGGATGTGATCCGAACTGGACTAGGAACGTGACCGAATAGACTTTGGGCTTTAGGGTCCGTGCGAGGCCCAAGTGTTGAGCCCGCGACGGACGCCTATATATAGTGGAGGTGCGGCACACTCAGGCGGTTGATCGCTTCGGCGCTGCGACTAGGGTTTGCATGTGTTGCGAATAGCCTCCACTCGCTGCCGACTGTGTGATCGGACCTAGCAGTCCGCCGCACAACGTTCCTCCCGCACGCGCGGATACCGTTAGAGGCGGTGCACTTGCGCCGCTCCGGCGAACTCGTACGTGGGATCGGACGACCGGCTGCTCGAGGGAGATCGAATGAGGAGGAGACGATCCACGCGAGCGCTGCCCCAACTCTTCTTCCGCTGCGGCACTGCTGCGTCTAGTGGTAACGAATCGTGATCCATCTCCGTAGCATGTTCTGGATGTTACTGCGTAGGAATTTTTAATTTGCGTCGACACACCCTCTGTAGGACCCAACGGTGGTAGCGAGCCTCTGTTATAGGATTTGGATTCAGATCGTATGCATATTAGATATGTGGAGGCGGAGATGAGATCTGTTGTCCTTGAAAAGATCGGCTATGTGCACGGTTGATGTGATCAACTGCACATGGGGATCGTTGAGGCTATATTTTACGTAAATCGGGATCGATGAGGTCGTGACAGGATCTACCCCTACCGGTCGGTCATCCGCCATCGGGGTTAACAGTGAAACGTAAATCCGAATCGGATTCGCGATGATCGATAAGATCGGTCAGATCAGAGAATTTGGCGTGATCGGAGTTCAGATGTGATCACTGCACATGGGGACCACCGTGTGCGTAGCGCCGTGTATTTCGTACCCGACACACAAACCGGTAGAATGCGATTCTATGCATAACTTTGTTTTGCAGGTTTGTTGTGAATAGTATGGCTCATGTGTATGTGATGCATGTGTGTAATTTATACGTGGCCTGCGTGTCATGTTTGTCAGCCGGCAACAGCCAAAGTGCTGTCATTATAGTGTATAACGACCTGCATGTCGACTTGTGACTCTATGTAAATTCATTACTAGTTGTGGTAGTTGGATAATAGAGATCAGGTTGGTGGCTTGGCCCCGGCGTGACAAACAAGATGGAGTTAAATAGATGGTCATCGAGTCGAGCCGACTGGAAGAACGTCCATGAAGGAGCCATACTATTTCACAATATGTGTTATATTTGTGATTGTTATGCTTCTTTGTTTCTATGCATGTTAAAATGATAGAATGATCCTCATGAATATCAAGCGAATTGCCATCCCCGATGTTGCACCTTCGCACGTCAAATACGTTTAGTAGTGGGCTCATAAAATTGGGGTGCTTCTTTGGGTGTCCTTGAATGAAGGGTTCGTGTCGGACATGGACATGCCTTGCATCGAGTTAACTTGACAAGGCTATCAAAAGCGGTTTTGGGCCTTGTGGCAAAGAAGGTTGGGAGCCGGGTATGAGATACCTTCCCGACCGGCAGAGTCGTATAAGCAGCTGCTTACGGATAGGTATGTTGGCTAGCGATGATGCTAAAGCTCACTAGTCGCATCGCTAGTCGGATCTGAATCTTTGAGAGTTTGCGGAGGATCTGCGACATCGATTGGGAGTTTTTTACATTTAGGCTAGAATTACTCTACATAAACACATTGCTTAGTGATTGCATGTTTACTGTTGTAGATCAATGGCACCACCTGCTCAACCCAACTTTGCATTGAAATCAATTCTGGAAAAGGATAAACTGAATGGAACAAACTTTACCACCTGGTATAGAAATCTAGACCCACCTGCACCAAAGTCTCCGTGCCCTTTGCCTTAGCCTTTTTCTTGGACCAACTCTCCTTAGGCAAAGGGCACGGAATCGGCTAAGTTCAAGAAGAGTTGGTCCAACCCACCTGCACCAAAGTCTGGACCGGACTCGAAGACCGTCTGCTATCACTGCAAGGAGACCGGTCACTGGAAGAGGAACTGTAGCAAGTGGCTTGCAGAGCATGCAAGAAGGCCGGAAATGCTTCTTCAGGCAAAGGTACACTTGTTGCATATGTTATAGACATTTACCTTGCTGACATACCTAGTAGCTCTTGGGTATTTGATACCGGATCGGTTGTTCATATTTGCAACTTGATGTAGGGGCTGGTAAGAACTAGGCGTGTGGCACAAGGGAGATTGACATCGAGGGTCGGCAACAAAGCAAGAGTTACTGCATTGGAGGTCGACACGATGCAGCTCCGACTTCCTTCCGGATTCATTATGGAATTGAAAAATTGTTATTACATTCCTGCACTTAGTCGGAACATTATTTCTGCCTCATGTTTGATGAGTCAAGGTTATGAATTCAATTTAAAGGACAATGGTTGTTCAATATTTTTGAATGGTATGTTCCACGGCTATGCACCCATTGTTGATGGGTTATTTATATTGAATCTAGAACAGGAACCAGTCTATAACGTAAATGTCAAGAGGCATAAGCCTAATGAGATAAATCGACATACTTACGGCATTGCCGGCTTGGACACATTAGATGAAAGCATGAAGAAGCTCCATGATGATGGGCTCCTAACTTCGTCCGACTTTGGGTCATTCGAGACATGTGAATCATGCTTGCTCGGCAAGATGACTAAGTATCCTTTCGCAAAGAGTTGCGAGAGGGCATCCGAGCTGTTGGAGCTTATACACAGTGATGTGTGTGGTCCAATGAGCACAACTGCCAGAGGTGGCTATCAGTACTTCGTGACTCTTACCGACGACTTGAGTAGATATGGATATATCTATTTGATGAGGCACAAGTCGAAGACTTTTGAAAAATTCAAAGAGTTTCAGAACGAGGTTGAGAATCATCTCGGCAAGACTATAAAGCTTCTGCGATCTGATCGTGGAGGTGAGTTCATGAGCCAGGAGTTTGATGATCATCTAAAAAATCGAGGTATACTACCTCAGCTCACACCTCCAGGTACACCACAGAGAAACGGCGTGTCGGAACGTAGGAATAGGACCTTGTTGGACATGGTCCGTACTATGATGAGCAAATCGGATTTACCCTTGTCATTTTGGGGATACGCTCTAGAAACTGCAGCTTTCACACTTAATAGGGTACCATCAAAATCCGTAGACAAGACACCGCATGAGATGTGGTGGGAAGAGTCCGGTTGTCTTTTCTAAAGATTTGGGGTTGTGAAGCATTTGTCAAGCGACTTATGTCGGACAAGCTTACACCCAAGTCGGATAAATGCATATTCGTGGGATATCGAGAAACCTTGGGATATAGCTTCTACAACCGGAAGAGAACAAAGTGTTTGTTGCTCGGAGCGGGTTTTCCTTGAGAAAGAGTTTCTCGATCGGGAGGCCGATGGGAGGGCGGTTCGACTCAAAGAAATTCGAGGACCACTGGGACGGCTCGGCTGGTGATGAGATCATACGAGTCGGTCAGGGAACCTGTAGTGGGCGGCACCGGAACCACGGAGGTCGGAAAGATTGCGGAGTGTGCGATGTATTGTTGCTAAGCGGCAGAGCGGCCACGTATCTGAAGCGATGGTGAGCCAGATTCGAGGCATGGCTGGAGGCCATGAGATCGAGTTAAAGTCCATGGATGAGAATCAAGTCTGGGACTTGGTTGATCCGCCGCCTGGCGTAACGGCCATTGGTTGCAAATGGGTCTTTAAGAAGAAAACCGATGTGGATGGAAATGTTCAGATCCACAAAGCTCGGCTTGTCGCTAAAGGTTATGGACAAGTTCAAGGAATTGACTACGACGAGACTTACTCGCCGGTAGCGATGCTTAAATCGGTGAGGATCATACTGGCTATAGCTGCATATTTCGACTACGAGATATGGCAGATGGATGTCAAGACGGCTTTCCTTCAAGGAAATTTAACCGAGGACGTCTATATGATACAGCCCGAGGGTTTTGTCGATCCGACTAGCACTAGTAAGGTATGCATGCTCAAGAGATCCGTTTATGGGTTGAAGCAAGCGTCTCGGAGTTGGAACATTCATTTTGATGAGGTCGTCGCTGATTTCGGTTTCATCAAAAGCGAAGAGGACTCTTGTTTATACAAGAAGTTAAGTGGGAGCTCGATAGTGTTTTTGATCATGTATGTGGACGACATACTACTGATCGGGAACGATGTTTCGATGTTAAAATCGGTCAAGGGATCATTGAATGGCAAGTTTTCGATGAAGGACCTTGGTGAGGCAGTCTATATTTTAGGCATTAAGATCTATAGAGATAGATCGAGGAGGCTGCTCGGCTTAAGCCAGAGCACGTACATAGTTAAAGTGCTGAAGCGGTTCAACATGAGTGAGGCGTAGAAAGGGTTCTTGCCACTCTCACATGGTATAAGGCTAAGCGAGACTCAGAGTCCTTCGACATCTGATGAGTGATGCAGGATGAGTAGGATTCCGTATGCCTCGGCAATCGGATCCATCATGTATGCCATGATATGTACAAGGCCTGATGTTGCTTTTGCAATAATCCTAACAAGCAGATACCAGCCCAACCCAGGTGAGAGTCACTGGGCAGCGGTAAAGACTATTTTGAAGTACCTGAAAAGGACTAAAGAGATGTTCCTAGTTTATGGGGGTGAGGAAGAGCTCGTCATAAGGACGTCGATGCTAGTTTCCAAACCGACAGAGATGATTGTCGGTCATAGTCCGGATTTGTGTACGTCCTGAACGGAGGAGCAGTGCACTGGATGAGTTCCAAGCAGGATACGGTGGTCGATTCTACCACAGAAGCCGAATACATTGCGGCTTATGAAGCTGCAAAGGAAGGTGTTTGGATCCGGCATTTTCTGGATGATCTTGGTATTTTCCCAGCCTTGGTGAAACCGTTGGACCTTTGTTGTGATAATTCTAGTGCCATCGCACAAGCCAAGGAGCCGAGGAATCACCACAAGGTCGGACACATAGACCGGAAATATCACGTCTGAAAGATCGTAAGAATGGTGATGTAGAGTTATGCAAGATTCACACGGATGCAAATGTTGCAGATCCGTTGACTAAGCCGCTTCCACAACCCAAACATGAGGGGCACGTTAGAGCTATGGGCATTCGATGTCTATTTGATTGACTCTAGTGCAAGTGGGAGACTGTTGGAGATATGCCCTAGAGGCAATCATGTATGATGATATTTCCTATGTGTTTATGAATAAAGATAGTCCTTGGACATTATCAATGATGTGTATCAGCAAGTACGTGACTTGTTTATGGGACTATGCCTTGTATGATCACTGTCCTAAAAGGTCCCTAGTCGAAAGGGCTGTGTGGACACGCAGCCGGCTAGACTGGCATATGACATGGTCGATGGCTTGGTCTTACTAGCCATGAAGCATTGGATGCTAACCGGATAATATGGACTTGGAAGGGTCTGGTCGGATTCGATGTAGTCGGATCCTAGTCGAGATAAGGTCCTAGTCGGACAGACCCAACTATGAGACGCAGCGATATGTCATATGTGAGTCTCTAGTACAACATACGTTCTATGTCCTAATACCTGAGCTGATGCATGTACTCGAGATGGTGATAGACTTGCTTTGGGCAGACCAAACGCTACTCCGTTACTGGGTAGTTACAAAGGTAGGTTTCGGGTTTGTCCAATCCCATGTTGTGAGACATGGTCGAGAAAGATGGGATTTGCCCCTCCGATCAGGAGAGATATACTCTGGGCCCCTCGTGTGATTCGACCAGGGACAGCATGGCCATGCGACAAGGATTATGAGATAATCCTGATAGTGGTCGGTATCACTGGACCGGGAAAGAGGTCGGGTTAGCACAAGGATGACAGTCTCGCCTTGAGCCCGACAACATATATCGTGCGGCAAAGGGAACAGAAGTGTGACACGTTGTACAGGTTCGCCTAACCAGCTTCATCGTCTGCTTGGTGGTCGGCACGCCTTGCTAGAGGCCGCTACCAACCGTACAGGTCGGAGGTGATCCGAATTGTGACCAAGCCGACTTGAACCTAAGGGGTCACGCGCTTAAGGGAAGGAACCTACGAGGTCAGTTCGTAGGACACTGGTCGGATGTGATCCGAACTGGACTAGGAATGTGACCGAATAGACTTTGGGCTTTAGGGTCCGTGCGAGGCCCAAGTGTTGAGCCCGCGACGGACGCCTATATATAGTGGAGGTGCAGCACACTCAGGCGGTTGATCGCTTCGGCGTTGCGACTAGGGTTTGCATGTGTTGCGAATAGCCTCCACTCGCCGCCGACTGTGTGATCGGACCTAGCAGTCCGCCGCACGACGTTCCTCCCGCACGCGCGGATACCGTTAGAGGCGGTGCACTTGCGCCGCTCCGGCGAACTCGTACGTGGGATCGGACGACCGGCTGCTCGAGGGTGATCAAACGAGGAGGAGATGATCCACGCGAACGTGCTGCCCCAACTCTTCTTTCACTGCACGGCACTGCGCGTCTAGTGGTAACGAACTGTGATCCATCTCCCGTAGCATGTTCCTGGATGTTCTGCGCGTAGGAATTTTTAATTTGTAGTCGACGCACCCTACCGTAGGACCCAACAGGAAGGCACTTGCAAGGAAGCAGCTACGCGCGCTGATTGCCAGGTTGTTGGGGTAGGAGAGAAGACCGGAAAATCTGACAGGCCGTATTGCAAGATTCACCATATCTACCAAAGGTCCCGACCTTGAGGAGTGCCGCCAAGTTGAACAGCTAGTTGAGAAACAGAAGGCTGAGTACGTGAAGCGGGACAACTAGAAGGGCCAGGATGGCACAGGTGGATCCAGTAAGAAGGGTCGGGCGGCTGAGGTGGACACCGTGGAAATGCTAAATAGAAGAAAGAGAAGCCCTCCAGGGGTACAGAGAAGAAGAAGAAGATAGTGAGGATGAGGATGATGACGAGTCGAGTGAACCTGAATTCCAGAAGGCAACTGAAGCAATGTGCATTGACAGGGGTGCATCTTTGCACTCCTCTCACTGCGAGCTCAAGCAATGGGCGCGTGAGGTCAATGCAGCAAAACAGACAGTGGAAGCGCAAAGGCCCCTCAAGTGATATCACACGCCTATTATTTTTGATGTTGAGGATGATCCTGACCACACAATAGCGGTCGGTTGTTTGCCATTGTTGGTCTCACCGACAATACGCAACCTCAAGGTGACGAAAATACTAGTTGATGGTGGGGATGGCTTGAACTTCATCTCCCAGAGGTGATCGAGGGGCTGCAAATTCTTGAGGAGGAGCTCAAAAAGACCAGGATATTTCAGGGAATCGACCCGGGGAGGAGCATGAAAAAGGGAAAAATCACGCTGCCAGTGACGTTTGGCGGGGAGTTGAATTACAGGACCGAGAAGATCGTGTACGATGTTGTCAAGATTCCCTTGCCATTTAATGGAATTCTTGGTCGCCCAGCCTTGGCCAAATTTATGGCCGCATCCCACTATGCATACAATACCCGGAAGATGCCAGGGACCATGGATGTCATCACCGTCAACTCCAGCAAGAACGTTGCGGTTACATGTATGGACAAGCTCTACAGAGAAGTATTGGCGGTTGAGTCCGTCAAGACCACAACTCCCACCGAGGAGAAGAAAAGCCAGAAAAGCCGACAAGACATCCAGCAAGACTTCGGGGAACCGCACCTCCTCAGAGTGCTGCGCGCCCATTGAGGACTTGCTAGAAAGCTCTACCGGCAAGAAAACCAGGGCCACTCCGCCTATGATGAAGAAGGTGACAGCAAGGGAGGATGGCACTGGCGGTTCTTTTACCGTTGGTGCCAACCTAGACAGCAAATAGGAAAGCACGCTCATTGCCTTACTGCGGGAGAATGTAGATGTGTTTGCATGGCAACCATCTGACATCCTCGGTGTTCCCAGGGAGGTAATTGAGCACCACTTAGCTATGTGTCCTCATGCTTGGCTTGTGAAGCAGAAGGTTAGGAAGCAAGCTTTGGAACGGCAATAGTTCATAGTAGAAGATATCAAGAAACTTGAGCCAGCAGGCCTAGTTGGGGGAGTGTTACATCCAACTTTGTTGGTGAATCCGGTCATTGTGTGCAAGGCAAATGGGTAATGGAGACTTCGCATTGATTACACAGACCTCAACAAGGCATGTCCCAAGCATCCTTTCCCCTTGCCGAGCATCGATCACATTGTGGACTCCGCTGCCAGCTGTGACTTGCTCTTGTTTCTTGACGCATACTCTGGATATCACCAGATATGTATGTCAAAGGAAGATGAGGAGAAGACCACATTCATTACTCCACATGGCACGTATTGCTTTCTACGCGTGCCTTTCAGACTAAAGAGTGTTGGTTCGATATTTCAAGAGTAGTTTAGATTGGTTTTCAAACATAGCTGCACATGAAGATGTATGGAAGCCTATATGGATGATATAGTGGTCAAAACCAAGGACAAATCAACAGTCATGAAAAATTTAGAGGAAACCTTTGCAAACTTGCGTAAGATCAACATGAAGCTTAACCCTGAGAAGTGTGTGTTCGGTGTCCCATCCAGCAAACTTCTCGAGTTCTTCATGTATTAGCGTGGGATTGGAGCAAACCCCGACAAGATCAAGGCCATTGAGCAGATTCAAGCACCTAAGACCATCAAGGATCTGTGACGCCTTGTCGGATGTATCGCAGCTCTGTGTAGGTTCATTTCAAGATCTGCTGAGTGGGCCCCGTCAAATGGACTCAGGAAGCGGAGGCTGCTCTACAAGATCTGAAAAGATACATGTCCTCTGCGCCAACCCTAGTCGCGCCTAGGCCACAGGAGTCATTACTGCTATACTTAGCGGCAACAAACCAAGTGGTTAGTGTTGCGCTAGTTGTGTAGAGGGAGGCTGGTGACAAAGAGATGGCAACGTCAAAGCCATCCCTTAACAGAATGGAATACTCCATTGTAGATCTTGACAATGGTGGAGCAAAGATAGTGCAAGAGGAGATAACCGATTAGCAGACCGATGGTGCCGAAGAATAAGGTGGTGCAGCAACCCGTATACTTTGTCAGCTCGCTCTTGCAGGGGGCTAGATCAAGGTATTCAGGCGTGCATAAGTTGCTTCTTGGCCTAGTTATGGCCTCAAGAAAGTTGTGCCACTACTTGCAGGCTCATGAGATCATGATTGTCATTCTCTTTCCGTTGCAGCGCATTCTAAGGAACCCAGAGGCAACCGACGGGATAGTAGAGTGGGCACTGGAGCTATTGAGTTTTGTACTCAAGTTTGAAAGTACATCAACCATTCAAAGTAGAGCACTAGCAGATTTCATTACAGAGTGGACACCAACACAGGATGACGAGATCCCTGAATCAACTCTCCCTGGCAAGGAAACTAAGAAGAAATGGGTCATGTTCTTTGACGATGCTTTCTCACTGCAAGGCGCCGGTGCCGAAGTGCTGCTTGTCACACCCACCGGAGAGCATCTCAAGTATGTGGTTCAGATGCAATTTCCCAGAAGGAAGCTACCAACAATACTACGGAGTACGATGGACTCCTTGTCGGCTTTAGAATTGCAATGGAGTTGGCAATCAAAAAGTTGATTGTTCGAGGAGACACACAACTTGTAGTGAAGCAAGTGAACAAGGACTACCAGAGCCCATTGATAGAGGCATATGTGAGAGGTGAGGAAATTGAAAGAACACTTGATGGTTTACAAACAGCGCACATCCCTCGCGCGGAAAACAGCATTGTTGATCAACTATCAAAATGTGCTGCCCAAAGGCTTCTTATGGAACCAGGAACTTTTGTGCTCCATTTGAATCAGCCGACAGTCACCCCTTCAACGAGAGCCAAGAAGAGAAGGAAACTAAGCACTGAAAAGAATTTTCCGACAGAGCTGCCTAAAGCCGCCGACAAGAATGTTGTGGGGAGTGATGATGCGCTTGCCGTTTAGTAGTAGCCTCGAGCAAAATCTCATATTCTTGCCATCGAGGTTAGCACTTCCACAGCTGAAGAAATGCCTCTACTCCTTGTTGTAGAGCCTCGGGCTCCAGTATTGGCCAAACAGATAGTTCAGTTTCTATAGACAGGAAAACTTCACGAGCAAGCTGAAAAAGTAGCACGTCAGTCAAGTATGTATCAGTTTGTGGATGAACATCCTGTGGAGAAAAGACCAAACAGAGTGCAATTCAGGTGAATTTGCCGGGAAGATGGACTGAAGTTGTTGGCAGAGATACATGGAGGCGTATGTGGTTCCCATATAGGAGCGAGAGCCCATGTCGGGAAAGCCTTCAGGATGCAACTGAGCTAGTAATGAGATGTGAAGCATGCCAGTTCCATTCAAAGAACATAAATCAACCATCTCAAGCCCTCCAGACAATTCCTCTCTCCTAGGCTTTCTTGGCCTGGGGCTCGATATTTTGGGCCCCATCCCTTGTGCTACCTGGGGCTTTGAGTTCTTGTACCTCAGCATCGACAAGTTTACAAAGTGGCCTGAGGTAGAGCCGGTGAGGAGGGTGACTGCAGAGGCAATCATCAAGTTCTTTAAAGGATTGGTATGGCGGTTTGGAGTTCCAAATAGAGTCATCACTGACAAGGGCACACAATTTACGAGCCGCACCTTCATGCAATACATTCATAGCCTTGGAAGCAAGGTTTAATTCACTTATGTTGCTCATCCAATGAGTAACGGGCTAGCAGAGAGGACAAATGCTCATGTGCTATGCGGGCCAAAGACAAGAACTTTCGACAAGCTGCACAAGTGCGGGAGATGATGAATTGATGACTTGTTGGTGGTTCTTTGGTCATCAGAATGACACCGAATCCAGCTACTAGCCAGACACCCTTCTCCCTAGTTTATGGTGTAGAAGCGGTGCTCCCCATGGAACTCATATACGAGTAACCTCGAGTACTTGCCTACAATGAAGTAGCGTAGCAACAGCTCTGACATGAAGATACCGTGCTCCTCGACGAAGATCGTCTTCAGGCAATTGTGTGTGATGCATGCTACCAACAAGCCATGCGCCGCTATCATAGTGTCGGGACTCCGATTCTAAGTCACACCGATCTAGCATGTAACACATCATATCACTTTGCGGCCTCACCCACGGTATCCCCACGGCTGCATCGTTACCTAGGCCGGAACCGTTTGCGCCTTTTGGCTCACGTATATGATTTTGTCGCTAGCATCCATATGACAGAGAACCCAGGCCGACATGACTAGTCGTAAACCAAAGGTGGCACAAACTTACAGGGATGAGCATACATGGCCCAACAATGCACGTGTCGGTCAACATCGAATGTAACCGGGATGTAGCGATCTATCATCACTTCGGTAAATACAGCGTGACATTTCCCCGTAGGGGCAGACCCATGAGAAAAGAAGGACACATGCCGGTCAATCCATGTTCCGGTGGAAGCACTACACTACAAAAAAACTACTTCCGTGATGATACATATTTGTCACAGTAGGTCAAGTTTTCTGTCATGCATGTACATCCATGACTATTTTATGACAACATCAAGATAGTCATACATGTGCTGTCGTAGAAGTGTTCCATGACAATACTAAAATTTTCATCACGGAAATGTTCACTTCCATGACGATAAATGGTGCGTCAAGGAAGTGCTTTAGTCAAGGGTAACCGACATGTGGCATCCACCATAATGGGTCATCGTTAATCTATAGGATTCAAGTTTGGATCCGATAACCAGTTAACAGCCTGGACCAATGGGGATTTTCCACGTGTAAAAATCTCAATGGCCAAAGGAACGACATGTCGGCTCAGCGTCGGGACATATGTCATCCACTCATTAGACGGGAGGTGCCTATGATACATCGAAACATGGCACGGCCCAGCAGTGGTCCATTCAAGTGAAAAGGCCGGCCGTTTGACTTGGTCAAGAGGTAGCCGTCCGGCCCACGGAAAGCCTGTTAACGGCCTGTTCGCACATAGCCCATTTACAGCCCGCTAACTCATGGCTCGTTATGGCCTATACAAACTAGGCCTAGTAGCGTCATCTGGGCTGTCCAATATGATTCCAGCCCGTTGTAACTTCCGGCCCATGTATGGCCCATGACGTCTTTCGGCCCATATGAGGCCCTTTGTAACTCTTGGCCCATTAACGGCTCGTGGTGACACTGGCCCATAATGAACAGTGTATCACTTTATACCCATTAATGGCCCATTATACCATTGGGCCCTTTCTAGCCCGTGAGATCTTTCGGCCTTCTAAGGGCCCATTTATTGTTGGGCTCATTTCCAGCATTCGATTACTTCCAATTCGTTACTGGCCTGTTCCGCTTGCAGGCAAAATTCAGCCCGTGGTTACAGTCAGCCCGTTTGTGGCCCGTTGATCCGTTGGGTTGTTTTCTTAGCATCATCAAATATGGCACGTTTAAGCCCGTTATACATATCGGCTATTAACGGCCCGTTATGATCGGGCCATAAACAAACGATTTCCACTCTAGCCCGTTTACGGTCCATATTGCGGTCCTTTATTGGTCCATGTATACTATGGCCCGTAGAAGGCCCATTGAATCTAACACCCGTAGAAGGCCCATTGATCCTATGGCCCGTAGGAGGCCCATAGATCCTACGGCCCCTAGGAGGCCCATTGTCACTACATAGCAAGACCATAGTTACAACGGTCTGTGGTTGTTATGGCCTAGTTTTAAACAATATTTTATTGTTGCCACTAGCAAACCGCGGAGAAAGAACTGCAGTGACTACAACCAAACAAATAAACAAGACCATAAGGAAATAAATAAGGAAGCAACTTACGCTAGGATATTACGGCTGTCGGTGTCAAAACCGGCGGATCTCGGGTAGGGGGTCCCGAACTGTGCGTCTAGGCGGATGGTAACAGGAGACAAGGGACATGATGTTTTACCCAGGTTCGGGCCCTCTTGATGGAGGTAAAACCCTACGTCCTGCTAGATTAATATTGATGATGTGTGTTACAAGAGTGGATCTACCACGAGATCAAAGAGGCTAAACCCTTGAAGCTAGCCTATGGTATGATTGTTGTTCGTCCTACGGACTAAAACCCTCCGGTTTATATAGACACCGGATAGGGTTAGGGTTACACAGATTCGGTTACAATGGTAGGAGATCTACATATCCGCATCGCCAAGCTTGCTTTCCACGCCAAGGAAAGTCCCATCCGGACACGGGACGAAGTCTTCAATCTTGTATCTTCATAGTCTTGGAGTCCGCCTGATGATGATAGTTTGGCTATCCGGACACCCCCTAGTCCGGAACTCCCTCAGTAGCCCCTGAACCAGGTTTCAATGACGACGAGTCCGGCGCGCATATTGTCTTCGGCATTGCAAGGCGGGTTCTTCCTCCAAATAATTTATGGAAGATTGTGAACACCAGGATAGTGTCCGGCTCTGCAAAACAAGTTCCACATAACACCGTAGAGAGAATAATTTTTGCATAGATCTGCTGACGTATTCCGTGGCATGACATCGCACCACGGCCAGGCCTTTATATGAATCGTTTTTTTATTGTTCTACCTCAGCGTGTTTAGCGAGGCGGTTTCCTTGGCACGTCTTATCAAAGCGTAGATCGTGCCCCCTTATTCCGGGATTCTCATCAATACGGACGTGGGTAACCCAACCGTGCCCGTTGGCCTGCCTTCTCTATCAAAGGCGAGTCCTAATCGACCACGGGGTGGGCTCTTGGTATTCAACCTCTTTATAGTGAGACCAAGGCCCTCTTCTTTTACACCCTCCATCGAGTTAGCCTCGCCGAGTTCAACACCCAAAGCTTCAGATTCAGGCGCTTCGGACTTTCGAAGATGTCCGGCTCCGACCAGCACGGCCGATGGATGTCTTCCTCTGTCATAGAAGAAGATGTGCTAAAGCTGCGAGACGCTAGGTATTTGACCGGCGAGATCTTGCATAGGCTGCCTTCTCCAGGGTAGGTCACCCCTACTCCTGAGCCCGGCGAGAACGTGGTGTTCGTGTCCCACTTCCTTCGGGGTTTAGGCTTCCCGACGGACCCCTTAGTGCGGGGGCTCATGTTTTATTATGGGCTTGATTTCCATGACTTGAATCCGAGTCCATCCTCCATATCTCATCATTCATTGTTGTATGTGAGGCCTTCCTCCATATTACCCCCACTTTGGATTGTGGCTCAAAACCTTCAAGGTGGAGCCATAGGCGATCAAGGGCAGCAAGCAGAAAGTGCGGGGCGGTCATAAGAAAATGTCTGATGCTCCGTGGCGAGGGCTATTTTAAAGAGGAGCTTGGTTTGTGGCAACTGGGTGGTTTTATATCACCGCTCCCTGGGGGCACCAAGCAGGCGGCGCCCCGCCTTCGCTCAGTCCACCACAGCGGTGGCGTCATGGGTCAATAAGGGACTCGACTGGGGGCCATCCAAGGATGTTCCCCTGCTGCAGGGCCGTATTCGAGATCTCCAGGAAAGAGGGATCAATCTGGTTGTAGTGGTGCAGGTTATGGTGATCCGGCGCCTTCAGCCCTGCAAACGTCGCCCCCTCCGCCTGTGGGAATTCTGTCCGGAGGGACCACGAGCTCTCCAAAATTTTATGGGCACGTCGCCCGTGGAGATGTATAAACTATTCTTCGGATCACAAGAGAAGTGTCCGGACTTGACCGAGGACGCAGGACTAAGCTACAATCGCCCAGATGCTCATGTAAGTAGTCTTGTAACTGGACAAGCTATTCATTCATTTATTATATATATATGCCCTTTAAAGGAGCCGTTTTCTTGAACAGGAGTGGATAGCCAAGGAAAAATTAATAAGGTGTCCGGCTCCCCTCCCAGAGACCACGCCGGATCCCATGTTGGCCAAGATGTTGAAGGTCACGCCTTTTGAAGAAGGCGAAGGGGGGAGCGGGGAAGCAACCGCCTCCGTGAAGGAGGATATTAAGGAAGGAGTGATTAAGAGTCCCACCTTCCGAGGAGAGAAGAGGACCGCTTCAGAAGATCCGGAGGCCAAGGCCTCAAAGAAGGGAAGGGAATCTTCGGCAGAGAGTCCGGCGCTGGGAAGTAACCCAGCCGCATTATTTCCCCAAGGGGATCAGCCCTCCAGTGAGCCGTAAGTAGAAAGAAGGGGTCTTGTAAATAAGGAGCATCCCTGTATTTATTTATGAAAATAACCGAAATTGTACCTTGTAGTTCGGACCTCAGCCCGTCTCCATGAGCTTCGTCTTGAGGATCTTCTTTCGGAGATGATGGAGGCGAACGCCTCCACCTGTCGCACCCTCATAGAAGCGGACGACCGGAGGTGTCGTCGTGGAGGGTTCCCAAGTCGGCGGGGCGGAAGGTCCGGCGCCAAGTGGCGTCTTGGTCGGAGGAGCTGAAGGATCTGCTCGGGCGAGCGGCTATTTCAGAGAATCACCATGCTCTAATGGGTACGGTGATTGAAAGAATTGCATCCGCGGAGAGCGGATTGCATGAAGCCGTTAGAAGCTTACTGACGGGGTTTGAGGTACGCAAAAATGATGTACCTTCTGACAGTTATGCATATAAAATGCGCCCTGTATAGATAGTAGCCCCTGAGACTCGGTATGTTGTCAAGATTGACAACGTCGAGATCAAATCTCGATTTTAACATATCGCGCTCCTAAACAGGTGGCGGGCGTCCGAGGCCAGCGGATGATGAATATGCCGAACTAAAGCGGCAACTTGACGAGGCGGATCACGGACATCGCGCTGGTCAATAAATGGTTTGACGAGTCACAAGGTATCACGACTTCTGCGGACACCTGGTAAGGGAGCTTGGCGCCCATGCCTTCTTGTTTATATGCTTAATGCAGATGGTGCATTGTCGTTGAGGAGCTACGGGCAGAACTCGCCGGCGAAAGAGCAAGCCAGGAGTAATGTCTGACGCTTTAAAGGCGGCGAAGAGCTAGAAGCTGAGCGGGCTGCTCCTTGCCGAAGCAAATAGGAGATGGCGATATGGCCAAAAGTTAAGGAATACTACCGATCGCTGCGAGGTTCTTGAAAAAGAGCGTCAAGCGGGACAAGAGGGCCTAAAGAAGGCCGCCGCCGAATCCAAGAATGCCCAATCGACTTTGAGAGCTGCCAAGGAGGAGCTGAGTCAGGCCGGGGCAATTGCGGCTGGAAAACCGTTTTTGATGCGGAGGAAATATACAGATCCAAAGTATGCTCAGTTGGACAAATTGTGGAGTTCAGAGGATGCTTATCTGGACTTGGCGGCGAGCCCTGTGGACGCGGTTGAGCACTTCCGGGGCCAGAAGGGGCACAGAAGGGAAGAGCTATATTGGTCGCAATTCCATAGTCCGGAGCGTCCTCTGCCGCTGACCGATCGGTTTACCGAATGGGCCGAGCTGAATCGATAGTCCGGTTTTACCATGAAGCATGTCTTGACTCACTTGTGGCCGGACGGACCCCAGCCGAAGAGCTATTTTAGTTTAGTGCAGCAGTTTCTTGGTGCGGTGCCGCGTATCGACGCAATGAAGCGATCGACGTGCATTGAGGGAGCACGGATGGCTCTTGCCCGTGTCAAGACATACTGGGCAGAGATGAAGGCCACTGACGTTGCATCCTAGGATTCGGACGGAGGCCGAGTACCTGCCGAGCACTACTTTGAAGAAGTCCTGCCGGGCGCTCGTTTAATAGAGACGCAGTGCTCGAAGGATATTATGTTTAAATGACATGTATGATTTGTGAAAACAATGTTTCAATGTAGTATAAGTGCTTTTTATACTTGTGCGCTCAAGTAGTAAACTACTCCCTATGCGGCCGTTTATGTATATGTGTATATAACCTGAAAGATGGCAGTCCTTGGCTTCAGCCCCCACGCACATAGTGCGGGGGTGTTTGCAAAGAGGCGCTTTTTCACACTTAATCCAACGTCTTGGTCCTGTTAAGGAGGTGATAGCGTAGCAAACCAGGAAACCGAACTATAATGCTTTATCGCTTTCACTTAGCCATAGGAGTTCGAGGGTGGGGCTACTATACAGCCCCTGGGGGCGCCGCACTCTCCCGAATTCGGGGTGCGTATGTGCCTGACCGAAAACCGGTCCTTCGTTAAAGCAGAGGAATTCTAAACCTTCATGTGAGTCATCGAGTGGTTGACCAGTCTCTCGCTATATCATGACAGTCAGTTTTCGGCTTTCTCTACTGAGGCGCTCACCTGGCCGAACCGGGGCACAATCGCAGTAGTTCTCCTGGTGCCGCGTTAGCCGTGAAAACAGAATGTAAGGCAGCAAAACACAGGAGCCGGGCAACCCAACATTTGACCAAAGACATGATTCGGAGCTGATGCATATAAGGCCTAACTTGAGACGCCGAATACTCCCTAAGGTATTCGGTCTTTATGAAAATGGGCAAAATAATGCCCTAAGCCCCTTGTGTGCAGTGCGGCATAAAAATTCTGGTGCGGCCAATGCCAAAGCACCAGCCTCCTCCTCGATTATATTAAGGAACTGGGGAATGTATATCAACAAGAGACAGTGAAAAAAGGTTTACGAGGTCTTAATCTGAAAAGAATCCTTGCAGCGGGTCCTCGCTGCACGCGTCTGCGCTGTGTCTCCGTTGTGCCGTATCCTGGACGGTGTAGCATGTTGTTCATCTATAAAAGAGAGGAACTTAGTTTGAAAGAAAAAGGATCGTCTGAAAGATGTACTTAATATTAAATGAGCGATGCGGTTCGAAGAATAAAATTGAGCTCTATTGTCTCTTGTTGCACATGCATGTAGCCCTCGCATGGGGTGTGCCGCTAGTAGGCGCCGGACTCGTCTAGCCGTGTCAGGGGTTTGAATGACCAATTACAGGTTCTTTGCCTAGTGGAGCGGATAGCTGTGGAGCTGTCGATGCCGTCTCCCCTTCTTCCGTGCTCGAGTAACATAATACTTCCTTTTAACGAGATGATGCCGCGTGGACCGGGCATTTTAAGTGTTAGAGATGCATAATGCGGTATTGCGTTAAAGCGGTAGCTTCACGTCCCAATAGTGCTTGATGGCTACTTTTAAGCGGGCGACATGGAAGAGTAGCCTTCGCGACGGAAGTTGTCGGATGAACCAAACACAACTTCTAGCAGTATGGAGCCCGTGCGAGGGCGTATGGGCGAGCAACACTCCTTCAAAGGAGGTGTTGCTACAATAATTTTGGTTGGGTTTATCCCCATCCTGCGGATTGTGTCCCGATATATCAGGTTTATGTCATTGCCGCCATCCATGAGGACATGTGTAAATTGGAATCCGTCGATTATAGGATCCAATATCAAGGCAGTCCATCCTGCGTTCGGATATTTTCGAATAGTCACGATGGTCGAAGGTGATTGGTTTGGACAACCAATGTGCGCACGCCTTTTAGTGGCGCGCGCTCTGTTTTTCCTTTGATCACGTGAAGTGAGTTTCTGTTTTAACCTTTTGTGGGAAATTCTTTTGTTTTCCGGGGCTCGCTTGTGGTGCTCGTCATCATTTTCCCTTGGTGTGTCGAGCCCCTTGTGTTCGGCGTTAAGTCGGCAGATCGCTTGAAGACCCAACAATCTCTGTGGGTATGGTTTGCAGGCTTCCTGAGGTACCATGTATTTGACACAGTCTGTCCGAATCTTGTTTAGGTTGGATAGCTCGTCCTTTGTTATCCTTTAGGGGCAGTGTTTTGTTGTTCGGTGAGAGCTTTTGAATCCTGCGTTGACCGCCCGTACTATTTGGGCCATTTTCTTTATTCCGCGCTGATCTTTTCTGCGTCCTGATTTCCATTTCCATCCCTGGTTTGGATGTACTGGTCATTGGTATCTGCATCTAGCCAGCTAGCTGTCCTCTCCAGCAAAAGCGGGTCATGAGGCTTGTTAATGCGGCCATTGTTCTTGGCTTTTCTTGGCGAGGTGTCTGGCGAGCCATTCGTCTCGGACGTTGTGTTTGAAAGCTGCTAAGGCTTGGCGTCCGGACAATCGACTATTTGGTTCTTTTTAGTAAGGAACCTGTTCAGAATTTCGGGCTGACTCTCCGGGCTGTTGAGTTATGTGACTTAGATCGTCTCAGATCATCGAGGGCGGACATAAGTCCCCTGAAAATTTGCCCGGAATGCGTCCTCGAGCTCTCCCCGGCTTCCAATGGTATTTTCGGGGAGGCTTTTAAGCCAATGGCCCTTTGAGTTTAAGGGGTAAGTATTTTATGGCGTGGAGATCGTCTCCTCTAGCCATGTGTATGTGGAGGATGTAATCCCCGATCCAGACTCCAGGGTTTGTTGTTCCGTCGTATGCCTCTATGTTTACGGGTTTGAATCCCGCTAGAAATTCATGATCCAGCACCTCATCGGTGAAACATAGGGGGTGTGCGGCACCCCTATATTTGGTTGTGCCGTGATCTTTGGAATTTTGGCTATTGCATTGTTTTGACGAGCCTGCTTTCTTGGCCCATAGATGGACCTAACTGGGCCATCCTCTTGATGTGAATCCTTATGCGGATCGCATGTTGGCTTGTGTGCGGCGCCATTCACCGCTCTCTTTTCGCCGTGGGGTCGTCCATCCTGTAAGTGCATCTAGTGCCCCTTAGTGATTTTGGTGGATTGAAGACTTATAGGTTAAGGAACTAATGCGTTTGTAAGTGTACACAGGTCTATAAGTCTATGAGGAGTTTGATATTCTGAGAGAAAGTCGACCCTAAAATGAAGTTCTTCGATGAAGACTTTGATATTCGAAGACTTTAGAAGACTTTGAAAGTGAAGAAATTGGTGTGACCTTGAAGACTTGGTACTCATTTGAGGAACATGAAGCGTGAAGACTTTTGTTTTCGTAGTTTCGTTTTCTCTTTCTTGAGTCATAGGAAACACCGTCATTGCTAAAGAATTCGAGGAAATACTAAGGAAAAATTTCCATGTGATGCTCAACTCAAAATCCTACACCTACCAATCCCTTGAGTGAAGCCTTTGGAAATCTCATACAGCTCAGTCAATTTCTTGATGGATGAGACGAAGTTCTTCAGTCGTTGAGAATTTATTCGACCGAGGAGTTAGGAATTCGCCAAAGTCTGGATTGCCTACACAATGAGGAACATGATAGCCCCGAGGAATTTGTGATTCAAATTTCCGACCGTTCTTTATCTTTGCACGCCAGCTGTCCCAAAATATCTTATCCACCTAACGGTCATATCATTGAAGGGCATTTATGTCTTGTCATGTCGGGCTGCTCCCTAGGCTACAAATAGCCGCCCCCTACAACCACTAGCTGGTTGGCTGCTCCGAGAGAACTTGACACTTGTCATTTGAGAGCAACCCATCCTCCAAGGACTTTGAGCGAAAATCATCGAGTGAGGAAAAACCCCAAAAACCAAACCACTAAAAACCCAAAGTGATTGAGCATCAATGAAGAAATTGATCCTGCGTGGATCCGACGCTTGTTACCTTTGAAGACTGTGCTTCTTCCAGACAGTTAGGCGTCATGGTCTAGAGCATCCAAGAGGAATTGTGGATCGCCGAGTGACCAAGTCTGTGAAGGTTTGGAAGTCGCCTGAAGACTTACCATGAGTGATTGGACGAGGTCTGTGTGACCTTAATTCAAGGAGAATACGGTGAGGACTTGGTGTCCTGAGCTGCGTGCTCAGTGACTGGGTGTCCGGGACTGTGTGTCCTCGAGTTTAAATACTCATCCGCTCCAACCAGACGTACAACTGAGACAGCAGTTGGAACTAGTCTACCAAATCATTGTCTTCACCAACCTAACTGGTTCTATTTCCTCAACCCTTTCATTTCCTCATTACTGTGTTGAGTGTTTGTTCATATCTGTGTTTGAAGACTTTGACTGAAGACTTTCTCAATTTCCTCAGTTCAATTTCTTCAGTCTATTTGTCTTCATCTTGTGTTATCCTGTGATTACGCTTTCTGTACTCTTAGCTAGTTTTCATTTCATCATGATGACCATGCGTGTATTTTGATATGCTTACTTCTGAGTACTTATTCCGCTGCATGTAGTTCTTCACTTAGGAATTTCCTCACCGGCAAATTCCTCAGTGAAGAATTCATAAAAATCGCCTATTCACCCCCCCTCTAGTCGATATAACGCACTTTCAATTGGTATCGAGCAAGGTACTCCTTGTTACGTGTGATTTTAGTTTAACCACCGGAGTTTTAGTTATGTCGACCGCAGGTATGATCAAGGTCTCAGCAGGGTGTCCTACCTTTGATGGGACGGACTACCCCTACTAGAAGAACAAGATGCGAATGCATCTTGAAGAAATTGACAACGATCTCTGGTATGTTGTGGAAAATGGTGTTCCCTCAGTCACACCTTCTCTGAATGCTGCTGATGTGAAGAGATTCAAGCAACTCGATTCTCAAGCGAAGAATATCATATGTGGCCATTTGAGCAAAGGTCAATATGGAAGAGTGGGTGCTTTGGTATCTGCCAAGCTCATCTAGGACAGGCTGTCCAAAGTGAATGAAGGAGTCTCAACTCAGCGTGACTCTCGAGTTGATGTTCTTCGGAATCTCTTCAACCGCTTCAAAAGACTCGACAACGAAAATGTTCAACAAACCTTGATCGCCTCACCGACATCTCAAATGAGCTTCAAGCACTTGGCGGCCATCGACATCACCGACCATGAGGTGGTGAAGAAATTATTAAGATCGCTTGATTCCTCATTTGATACTCGCACCGATGATACAAGAGCGTCTTGACTACAAGTCACTTGATCCTGCTGATATCCTCGAGAGGCTAAATACTCATGAGTTCCAGCTTCTTTGAAAAAGAAATCTCTATGGTTCTAGCTATGGAAAACACATGCCACGAAGGCCAAGGCTGTGTCGAATCTGAGTGTGAAGACTCGTAGTAACCTTGGAGATCTGAAGAATTAGGCCAGGAGCTAGCTTTGCTCGTGAAGAAATTCAGAAGTTCTCAAGGCGTGGTCGATTTGGAAAATCCTCAAGGAGCAAGTGATTCCTCATCCGGTGACTATAAGAAGACTTTGTCACAAATGCAAGAAACCTGGTCACTACATCCAAGATTGTCCTCGGTGGGAAAAGGAATTAAAGAAGAAGAAACACAAGGATTACAGTTCGATGACGCCAAGAAGAAGAAGAAATCATCGAAATCTTCATCATCAAAATCCTCAAAGCCTTCTTCTCACAAGAAGAGCATCTCCAAAAAGGCTCGGGCATTCATTGGCAAGGAAATGGACTCGAAGCTGAATCGAGGAACATGAGGAAGAGGAGGCATCGAGAAGAATCTGAGTGCGGTGTGGCGAGTCTAACTCTCGCTACTGCCTTCGTCAGCAAGTCCATCTTCAACTCTGAAGAAAATGACCTCACCAACAATGCCGATGAAGATAGTGATGACTACACTCCCACCTATTGCTTCATGGCAAAGGGTGCCAAGGTACTCAAATATACCTCCTCTGAATCTAGTGAA
This sequence comes from Aegilops longissima, assembly GCA_021605205.1. NCBI lineage: Eukaryota > Viridiplantae > Streptophyta > Magnoliopsida > Poales > Poaceae > Aegilops > Aegilops longissima. The sequence continues at coordinate 225,018,331 of CM038679.1, forward strand.
AATGAATCGATGAAGATCTAAAGCCCGATTACTCAAAACTTGCTAAAATTGCTGTAAAACAACAAAGGGCTTTGGAAAAGGTTCAAAACATGCTAGATAAGAGTGATGATATGTTAGGTGAAGAAATGGATCGCACTAAAGCCCACGATCGAAAATCTTGAAACTTGAGTCTAGGTTTGACAACCTTCAAGGTCATCATAACACTCTCTTATCGATCATGAGAAACTTTCTTATGAATTTCTTCAAAGAAAGCAAGACCTTGAGAAGTTAAGAGTGAGTTATGAAGATCTTGAGAAGGAGCGTGATTCATTACTTGCTCAACAAATCAGCGCTTCCTAGGAAGAATTTGTTCCTCCATGCTTAAAGTGCATTGAGCGTGAATCGCTAATTCTTCACTGAATGTTCAAATGCTTCAACTGTTACAAATTCTTCACCTGCCTCTGCTATCACTAATTCCTCATCGAGGACATTGCTAGTATCACTCACGATGCAGGGCTGAAGGAATTGTACATGACGAGCATGTACAAAAGCCTCAAAGGGCATCGACTCTTTGTGATGTGCTTAAAAACAGATCCTCAACAGAAACCCTAGGAAAGAGGGTATTGCCTTTGAGAGGAAACTCAATGTGATGGAACATATTGGGCTTTGAGCGGTATCCCAAAACCTCATGGGTTGCTGCAAAGGGACCTCCATTGATCCATCTAACTTATCTGGCTTTACATGTGAATCTCCTCATTCTTCCGATGAGTCATTTGACTCAACTATAAACTGTTCAAAAATCAGAATGGTGAAGTATTTGCTAGATATGTTGGCACTAAGCTGCGAGAGCGGTTCCCCTATGAAGAAAATCTGGGTTCCCAAGAAGTGCCTTGAAAGTCTTCAGGTGAATGTCCTCATGACACCACCTGTGAAGAATAGGAACCCAGATCAAATTCTTCATATGGACCAAATTCATCATATGGATCCAAGTCCTCATACAGACCAAATTCCTCACGTGGATCAAATTCCTCAAAAGGATCAAAGCCCTCATATGATTATCATCGTGCTAACAACTCTGTTTCGCAGGGTAGAGCTAAGGGCTATGAATATGTGCATTATTCTTCAAACCAATATGTTCATAAGTCCTGAAGAATTTCTCTGCTTATTCATATGCTTACCCTAACCCCTCTTATGTGAAACAAAATGGTTTGGCTTCTATGCCACCATTCTCGTATGGTGCTTCAGAGTGATGAACTCTTTGCCACCCCTTCAGATGTGGGTGGTGAAGAAAAGAACTAATCTCTTCTGCAGGGTCAGGTCTCGGGCGTGCCTTAACGTCTGAAGAATTTCTTTGGGACGACAAAATGCCCGAAAGGGCGCAGCTAATCATGATGAAATGAACTTTCATTTCACACGTCCTCATACTTCTTATCTGTTAATGCTGACTGATGAAATTCATCTGATGAACTTGATATCATATTCTTCACTTATGAAGTATATGAGATCGTAAGTTGTACTAATTCATCTGCAGGATGACCAACCCAAAGCCACTGAGTGGGTTCTCGATAGTGGGTGTACAAATCACATGACTGGTGACAAGAATCTATTGATGGATGCTCCCTTATCACCGTCACATCTGAAGCATATCATCTTTTCTGACAAAGGCAAAAGTCAGGTATTGGGTCCTTGTAAGGTTGCAATCTCTAAGGATATACACATGGACAAAGTCATGCTTGTTGAGTCCTTAGGATACAACCTCATGTCAGTCTCAATGCTTTGTGATCTTGATATGGTTGTTATCTTTGGCAAGTATCGTTGTGTTGTGATTATGGAAGCTGACAATTCCAAAGTCTTGAAGGCTTTAGGAGAGGAGACTTGTATATTGTTGACTTCTCTCTGGGACCACAACCAGCCGTGTGTTTACTTGCAAAAGCTTGAGAAGGCTGGCTATGGCATCGGCGACTTAGTCACGCAGGCATGAGGAATTTGCTGCAGCTTGCGAAGAAGAAGCATGTCATTGGCATTGAGAATGTCAAATTCCTCAAGGATCACTTATGCGGAGCCTGTGAAGCTGGAAAAATGACCAAGGCCAAGCATCCAAATGAAGACTATCATGACCACTACTCGTCCCTTGAATTGCTTCACATGGACCTCTTTGGTCCCAATCATTACTCAGTTGTCGTTAATGATGCATCTCTATATGGCTTTGTTATTGTTGATGATTACTCTCGTTACACATGGGTACACATTGTTACTTACAAAAATCAAGTGCGGAAGTCTTCAAGCGATTTTCCTCGAGGGCTTCAACTAACTTTGGTGTGAAGATCAAGCACATCGGGAGTGACAATGGAACTGAGTTCAAGAATTCGGTCTTGATGACTATCTTGATGAACTTGGTATTACTCATGAGTTATCTACTCCTTATACTCCTCAGCAAAATGGCGTCGTGGAGCGCAAAAACAGGACTCTTGTTGAGATGGCTCGCACTATGCTTGATGAATACAAAACGCCTAGTCGTTTTTGGATTGATTTAATTGATACCGCGTGCCATATCATCAACAACGTATATCTTAAATTCTTCAAAAAGACTGCCTATGAACTCCTCACTGACAAGAAACCCAATGTAAGTTATTTCAAAGTCTTCGGTGCTAAATGCTGGATTAGAAATCCTCATCACAACTCTAAATTTGCACCGAAAGCACATGATGGTTTTATGCTTGGTTACGGAAAGGACTCGCACACCTACATAGTCTTCAACATCACTCTTCACAAGATTGTTGACACTGTAGATGTGCGGTTCGATGAAACTAATGGCTCGCAAAGAGAGCACCTACCTTCTGTGTTAGATGAACCAGCACCCGAGGAATCTATCAAGTTCGAGGCAACTGAGGATGTCATTCCTACTGAAGAAACTACTGAAGAATTCATTCCTATACACGAAGAACATCGAGCTGATGCACCTGAAGATAATGCTGAAGACAATGGTGCTGAGGAAAATGATCAAATTCCTCGACGACAATCAGCTCATCCTCGCGTTGCAAAAGAAGTGCAAGTTGACAAGATCATCGATGACATTAAAGCGCCAGGTCCTCTCACACGCTCAAAAGCTTCACATTTATCTAACTTTTGTGGGCACTATGCTTTTGTCTCTATCACAGAGCCCACTAAGGTAGATGAAGCATTTCTGGAGACGGAGTGGATTCAGGCTATGCAAGAAGAATTACATTAGTTCGAGCTCAACAATGTCTGGGAACTGGTCAAACATCCAGATCCTCGCAAGCATAATATCATTGGCACAAAGTGGATCTACCGCAACAAGCAAGATGAAAATGGTCTTGTGGTAAGGAATAAGGCACGACTAGTAGCTCAAGGCTACACACAGGTTGAAGGAATTGATTTTGATGAAACTTTTGCACCCGTCCCTAGACTTGAGTATATTCGCATATTACTCGCCTATGCTAACCGTCACAATATCACTTTATATCAAATGGATGTGAAAAGTGCATTCCTCAACGGTAAGCTTGAGGAAGAAGTATATGTTGCCCAACCCCTGGTTTTGAAGATCCAAAGAATCGACAAAGTCTTGAGACTCAATAAGGCCCTCTATGGTCTCAAACAAGCCCCTCAAGCGTGGTATGATACATTGAAGGAATTCTTCGTGAAGAATGGCTTCACACCAGTTCACTCGACCCTACTCTCTTTACTAAATCTTATGATGGTGAACTGTTTGTGTGCCAAATATATGTTGATGATATTATCTTTGGCTGTCTTGACCAACGTTATAGTGATGAATTTGCCTATATGATGAGTGAAGAATATCAAATGTCTATGATGGGAGAGTTGAAATTCTTCTTAGGTCTTCAAATTAGTCAACAACACAATGGCATATTCATATCTCGGAGAAATACCTCAAAGATGTCTGAAGAAATTGGCATGCAAGATTGCAAAGGCGTCAAAATTCCTATGCCCACAAATGGCCATCTATGCCTTGATGAAAATGGTATTGACTTGATCACAAGGTATACTGCTCCATGATTGGTTCTTTATTGTACTTATGTGCATCTAGGCCAGATATAATGCTTAGTGTTTGCATGTGTGCCCGATTTCAAGCTACACGAAGGAATCACACCATAAGGCTGTGAAGCATATTCTTGATATCTAGCTCACACACCAACACTAGGATTATGGTACCCCATGGGCTCTGCTTTTGATCTCATTGGATATTCTGACTCTAACTATGCTGGTGATCGTGTGGACCGCAAGTCAACATCTGGTACTTGTCATTTCCTCGAAGAAACAGAACTGCGTATCATTGTCTACTGCGGAAGCTGAATACATTGCTGCTGGCTCGTGTTGTGCTCAATTGCTGTGGATGAAGCAAACTCTCAAGGACTACGGCATCAACGTGAAGAATGTGCCTCTCTACTGTGACAATGAGAGTGCCATCAAGATTGCTCACAACCCAGTTCAGCACTCGAAGACAAAGCACATTCAGATTCGTCATCATTTTCTTCGTGATCATGTGTTGAAGGGCGACATCTCCATCGAGCACGTGAAGGCTGAAGAACAGCTAGCTGATATCTTCACTAAGCCCTTGGATGAGAAGAGATTTAGCAAGTTGCGGTGTGAGCTAAATATCTTAGAATCTTCGAATGTTCTTTGAAACAGACACACATCCTAACACTTATGCAAAATTGATGACTTAGATGTGCAACACATGAAGAAACGTTTTTCTTCAATCAATGAAGAATAACACTCTAAGTGTGAAGAAATTAATGAAGAATTTGATTCTCGAACCCTCGACAATTGTGCATGTGTCTGAAATCATCATTCTTATCTGATGGGTCACGCCACCACCAAAGTTGAAAATCTTCAATTTGAGTTTTTCCTCAGTTTTGAAATTCTTTAGTTTTTCAAATTCTTCAACTTTGCAAAATCTTCACTGTTTCCATCGTATTTCTTCATTGGCTATATATATATATATATATATATATATATATATATATATATATATATATATATATATATATATATATATATATATGGGTTTATGTCCTCTACAGCATTCACTTATGGCTATTTCTTCAAGTCGTTTTTTGCTAAGTGAATGTGATGGACCCTTCCCCTCTATGCTATACTCAACCCAATCTATTCACAAATTCTTCATGTGCGTTCTATTTTGAAACTCGTTCAAAATCTTCTTTGTGTCCTTGACACTGAAGAAATTGCGAACGGAACTTTAAAGCTGATCTTATCCAAACTTTCGGTTTTGCCGCTCAAACAGTTCCGCATCCCACGATGCATTATTTTACTCACCCACAATCGTACACGGTCTCCACTACACAGTACGTGGGTGACACATGTCATGAGAACGACAATGGTCAGGGGCACGTTCGTCCTAAATCTTCGGGCGAACAGTTTTTCACCGTGTCTATAAATACCCTCTCTCCATCCTCACTTCTTTTACTCCGCTCGACCTCTCTCTCCGCCGAGCTCCTCAAACCCTAAGCGCCGCCGATACTCCATAAATCGCCGGTGAGGAAGAGCTTCGCTGCCTCGACCTCTTCGCCGACGATTACTCGCGCCATGGAAATCCTCACTCCACCGCCGCCGTAGCTCTCTTCCTCCGCAAAGTTAGGGCGTGGAAGATCTGAACAGACGAGCTTCACATCTACAACACCCAGTTCGTTGTGTTCTTCATTTAGAGTAAATAAAAGTTACTTTTACTACCCTCGTTGATCCAAATCTTACACTACAAAATCTTCAAAGGTGTTTTATTCTTCAAATCCTCACACACAAACACCTCACTAGTTATATGCTCTTGATTCGTTTCTCTAAGCAATCATTTTCTTCAAGATTCCTCAATTGTGTGGATCCTCGATCTGTACAACTCTGGAACCTAAGACAAAGAACGCTTAGTGAAATTCTTCAAACTCATCTGGTCAAAATCCTCAAAACTTGTTCTTTTGAAAAACCTTACGAGAACGCATATGACCTCTCCAAATTCCTCGCAACTATACTCTGTTCACAGGTACACATGTCCGCTGCTGAATCACTAGGTTCTCATCAACTTAACTCATTTGCAGCGTTCCTCAAAGAAAAACTGCATACTTCTTCCGAGAACTCAATTGTTCAAATTCCTCAACTGAAGAACATGGCAGACGGTAAGAAGCCACAGAAAGGAGGAAAGAAACTTGAGGTTATGACTGCGTTTGAAATCCCTGAGGAAATTTATGCTGACTATTGCACACCTGATGAAGAAAACAAAAATCAGCGCAAGGTGCGTATTCAGAAGATTGAACGGAGATGGGCACGGGAATGGAGGGAGTACAGATATGTGACTCCAAAGTACATGAAGAAATTCGCCTCAATCCTCCATGCCCAAGAGCTCCATTGGCACCTGGCCAAGTAGCAGATCCCACAAGCATCAAACGTGGTGAGGACTTTCCTGATGAATGGGCTAAGCGCCAAGCTAAATTGGCAAAACAAGCCAAGGAGGCAGTGAAGAAATTCAATGAGGATTTTGCCACTGCTACTGCTACTGAGGCCTCGGTCAAACCGAGGAAATCCATGCCAAAGAAGCCTGCTCATAAGCCAAGTGCTTCACCATCAGCGCCCTCATGGCCAAGTTCCTCAGCAGCACCCTCAAGGCAAATCCCTCACACTGCTACAGCTCCACCAAAGTCCTCAACAGCTCCGTCAAAATCCTCAGTTCCTGTGCATCTGGCTACATGTCAAAGGACTGCTGGTTTCTTAATTGCCTCGAGTTTCAAGAAGTTCCTCAAGAGCACCAATTTCATCATCCGCCCGACTCGGTGAAGACCAAAGCAACAGCTGGACGAGGTCCTCGGCCAAGTCCAAAGAAGAAACATGTTGCATTCCATGTGCCTTCTGATGATGAAGCTTCTGATGATGAACTTGCGGAAATCATCAGAGACCGTCAAGAAAAGGCCGCTAGAGCCAAAGGTACATTTGTGCCACTGCTGTTGGATCCGAAGAAAGTCCTCGATTATATTGATCTCTGGCACAAGGATCCCAATACCCCTATGCCTGACTTTCATCTGACCCCTGGACAAAGTCATATGTTGACCCATTTCATCGCTGAAGAGAAATGGAAGTTTGAAAAGGCAAGAGAAATCAAAAAGGCTCAATACAGAAAGGAGAAGTTCCTGAAGAAAAACGTTGTCAAAATGACACCTGAGGAGCTTCTCAAGGTCCAGATTGAAATTAAAGACCTCAGCAAAAATTTAGATTCTTACTATGCATATTGGCAAGGAGCAAAGGTCAGATTCGTCAACCTGACGAAGAAATTCACAAGTGTTGCTGCCCCAACGCAACATGCAATTCCTCAGGCTGAAGCCTCAGCTCAGCAGACTGAAGAACATGCCAAGACCACCGATGACGTTCAGAGCTGCTGATGAAAATGCTAGTTCAGGCTGATGATCCCATTCCGGCCACCGAAGAAATTGCCGTGGCATCCACTAGTGGTGCGCCAAGAAATCAAGAAGTCAGGGCAACTGCATCAGTTGTGCCTGAAGAAAATCAACCAGATTACTCAGCTCCTCCTACGCCAACACCAACTCCAATTCTTCCATCTGCCTCTGAGGTGAAGAAAACCAAGGCTGCAGAGCGAGCTGCTGTGATGAAAAGGAAGGCATCAGCTGTGTCACATTCTTCGGCTGCGAAGAAAATGAAGCCAATGACCAGCTCATTCGAAAATCCAATTGATGCTGTTCTGATTTCCTCCATGCCATCAAAGGACCTTGTTCCTTTTGGAGAAGACTATGAGATCCCAATCGGATCTGATGAAGAACATCATTCTGCTGCTTCGTCAGAGCAGATTGATGAAGAAATTGAAGTGGACGCAATCCCTTCAACCCCAGTCATTTCCTCACCTATGCCTTAGTTCATAGCTGAAGAGGCTGGTGTTGAGGAAATTGAAGATGAAGATGTGGATATAGGGTGCACCACACCGGTGATGAATGATGACTTTTGGGAAAGTCTGCATCCCAATACTCCTCTCTTCACCCCGCTTCAACAAATTCCTCAGTCCCCTGCACAAACAGTCCAAATGGACTCTGAAGAAACTCAACCCACTTGCTCTGTGCATGAAGAAATTCCAGCCACTAGTGCTGATGAACCCGCTGCTGCTGATCCTCAGACTGCACCTATTGAGGAAGAAGAAAGTCCTCAGCCTGAAGAACCTGAACTTGCGATTCCTGAGGTGGTGATGCAACTCACAGACACCCCTCTGCCCAAGCAAAAGAATCCGTTCTCAAGCAAACAAAAGTTCAAGGCTGATGATTTCTTTGCCGAGCACGTATTCTTCACTGACTATAATCCATATGATTCGCTCGCATTAGGAAGAGGCGTTTACGGACTGCCACCAAGCCAACTTCTATTCCTCGGTGCTCTTAACAAAGATAAAGTCTTGATCATGCTCATATTCCTCATGTGGACATGGAGTCTCTGCCAGCTTTGAGCCAGTCCTCGGTGTTCTTCACGATGCAGGACTTCGAATTTCTGCACCGATATCTATGATGGAATGAAGAACTAATTCTTCAATTCTATGCAACGCTGCACATCACGGAGACGAAGACGTGAACTCATGGGTATTAGATGGATGTCGAAAATACTCACTACAAGGCACCAAAGAACTAAATTGCTTCGTGCTCTACCACTCGATCCTCCACTTGATGGTGCGCGTTGTATCTACAACGAACCGAACTTTCAAATCACTATATGCAAGTACTGATGAAGCCTTTGAAGCCAAGGCAGGCCCCAAGAACCAAATTCCTCGTCAAGGAATTATTGTATGTGCCTCGGACTGTCTATCGGATTCTGACGAAGACAATGAGTCCTATCAAAGGCCATGACTCGAATGATGAAGAAGTCGTTGGCATCATGAAGAATATGCTTTTCAACATCATCCATGGCATTCCCGTCAACTTCCATGATTTCTTCATGAGGACTCTGGCAAACATTGCTATGTCACCATTTGAGCTGAAGCCTTATGCGCCTTGGATAATGAGATTCATCAGGACAAGGTCTTCACTCAATTACAAGGCTGATACTCTGAACCACTGCAGCTACTTGCCCCCGATTGAAGTCCTCAAACGGACATTTACCTCAGCTGATGACAAGGGCAAGGCTACTGCTGTGATAGATGAAGGCATTCGTCCATTGGATGGACAGTTTCGCAAAGCAGCATCCTACTCCACCAATGATGACTCTGCCACACATGACTCCGCCGCAAATACCTCAGTCAAGCAAAGTCCTCAAGCTACTGCACCCAGGGTGATGACTGATCGTGAGTTACTCCTCAGTCTTCATCAGAAGGTTGATCGTAATCATAAATGGGTCAAGCGTCAGTTTGGTTCAATTCTTCACAACATGACCTCAACACACAATGCCGTGAAGAAAAACCACTACTACCTCCATGAAACCTTCAAACGCACCTGGGCTGTTCTTTCACATGTCTACAATGCAGAAGAACTGACGTCAATGGGACTCAATGAAGAATTTGACTGGTCTGCACCTCCTCCGAAGAAATACAAGAAGGTCAAAGTTCCTTCCTTGGTGGCCAGCTCCTATTCTTCATCGTGCGACACTGATGAAAATGAAGACTTGGACGACACATGGCAGGTCCTACTACAACAACCGACCCCAACAATGCTGGCGCTCCTTCTTCAACTTGAAATTCTTCAGGAGCGTTAGTCCTCAGTTTCGATCCTTTTGGTCATTCGATGACAAAGGGGGAGAAATTTGAGTTAGTCTTCAAGTGGGTCTAGTTTATTGCCTATATACAGTAATTTATTCTTGTTAAGTTACAACTCTCGTTCTTCTGAAACTTTTATTGGATCGAGTTGTAATCTTAAACCCGATGGTGCTTTGATACTTTTGATGCATTATGCTCTTGCACTATGCTCTGATTCTCTTGAGCTCCTTGAAAATCTTCATAGCAAATCTATTTGAGCTCTGATACTCTTGATGCGTTATTTTGCATGCTTGTTCCTCATTAATGTTATCGCACGCATGCTGAATAACATCAAGCACCTAATTTCATCATGCATTTCAAATTCTTCATATTATATGTCAAATGCTTGTATGAATTACAAGATATAGGGGGAGATCTCCATGATTCAACTCTTCAAATGTGCATTGCCTCAAAAGAAAATTCCTCACTATGCACATCTTCAGGGGGAGTTCTTCTATATCTTGCAATCAAATTCCTCATTATCAGTATTTACACTTCATATGTTTATCCCCGTTGAAAACTTAACCTATATTGTCATCAATCACCAAAAAGGGGGAGATTGTAAGTGCATCTAGTGCCCCTTAGTGATTTTTGTGGATTGAAGACTTATAGGTTAAGGAACTAATGCATTTGTAAGTGTACACAGGTCTATAAGTCTATGAGGAGTTTGATATTTACAGAGAAATTCGACCCCTAAAAATGAAGTTCTTCGAATGAAGACTTTGATATTCTGAAGACTTTCTGAAGACTTTGAAAGTGAAGAAATTGGTGTGACCTTGAAGACTTGGTATTCATTTGAGGAACGTGAAGCGTGAAGACTTTTGTTTTCGTAGTTTCGTTTTTCTCTTTCTTGAGTCATAGGAAACACCGTCATCGTTAAAGGGGGTCGAGGAAATACTAAGGAAAAATTTCCATGTGATGCTCAACTCAAAATCCTACACCTACCAATCCCTTCGAGTGAAGCCTTTGAAATCTCATACAGCTCAGTCAATTTCTTGAAAGGATGAGACGAAGTTCTTCCGGTCGCTAGGAATTTGTTACGACCGAGGAGTTAGGAATTCGCCAAAGTCGGATTGCCTACACAATGAGGAACATGATAGCCCCGAGGAATTTGTGATTCAAATTTCCGACCGTTCTTTGTCTCTGCGCATGCCACCTGTCCCAAAATATCTTATCCACCTAACGGTCATATCATTGAAGGGCATTTATGTCTTATCATGTCGGGCTGCTCCCTAGGCTATAAATAGCCGCCCCCTACAACCACTAGCTGGTTGGCTGCTCCGAGAGAACTTGACACTTGTCATTTGAGAGCAACCCATCCTCCGAGGACTTTGAGCGAAAATCATCGAGTGAGGAAAAACCCCAAAAACCAAACCACTACAAACCCAAAGTGATTGAGCATCACTGAAGAAATTGATCCTGCATGGATCCGACGCTTGTTACGTTTGAAGACTGTGCTTCTTCCAGACGGTTAGGCGTCATGGTCTAGAGCATCCAAGAGGAATTGTGGAACGCCGAGTGACCAAGTCTGTGAAGGTTTGGAAGTCGCCTGAAGACTTACCAAGAGTGATTGGACGAGGTCTCTGTGACCTTAGTTCAAGGAGAATACGGTGATGACTTGGTGTCCTAAGCTGCGTGCTCAGCGATCGGGTGTCCGGACTGTGTCCTCGAGTTTAAATACTCAGCCGCTCCTACCAGACGTACAACTGAGACAGCAGTTGGAACTGGTCTACCAAATCATTGTCTTCACCAACCTAACTGGTTCTATTTCCTCAACCCTTTCATTTCCTCATTACTGTGTTGAGTGTCTGTTCATATCTGTGTTTGAAGAATTTGACTGAAGACTTTCTCAATTTCCTCAGTTCAATTTCTTCAGTCTATTTATCTTCATCTTGTGTTATCATGTGATTACGCTTTCTGTACTCTTAGCTAGTCTTCATTTCATCATGATGACCATGCATGTATTCTGTTATGCTTACTTCTGAGTACTTATTCCGCTGCAAGTAGTTCTTCACTTAGGAATTTCCTCACCGGCAAATTCCTCAGTGAAGAATTCATAAAAATCGCCTATTCACCCCCCCCCCCTCTAGTCGATATAACGCACTTTCACATCCGACCGAGTGGCCTTCTTACTTTTTAATTGTGGGGGCTCCAAGGCCTCCTCGTCGAATTCGGGCAGTAGCTTTCTTTTCAGGTAGCTCATTCTTCGGCGACTGTCGCCGTACTTGTCTATGATGCTGAATATTTTGCTCCATCGATCCCTGAGTGCATCTACCGCTGTTTTGAGCTTCCGCTTCGCTTTTTCAGGCTATCTTGTGATGGCGACGAGCCTTTTTCGGAGGTTATTTTGCTCCAATGGTTTGTCCGGCGTGAGGTCGTCCGGACTGTTGTCTTCGACGGGACAGATTGTTTAGCCAAGTTGTCTTGTTCGGACGATTGCTCGATAGCTTGTTCGTTGTCCACGGTTCGCCTCGCTCTATGGCTGGGTCTTTGTTGAGGCGGGACTTTGTTCGGCGTTTACGTTGCCGTTTGACTGCTTTTGAGGATTTATCCTTCGTAGCGTCCCGTTGTTCCTCGTCTTCATTTCCTTTAGGTGTATCCACCATGTATACATCATGGGATGAGGTTGTCCAGTGTCCTATAGGTGCTGGTTCATTGTTGTCTCCTACATCGTCGTCCATACCGTCGATGTCTTCGGAGTCGAAATCGAGCACGTCGTGTAAGCTTTTGACAGTGGCTATGAAGTGGGTGGTGGGTGGGCTTTGAATTTCTTCGTCGTCCGCATCCCAACCGTCCTGACCACAGTCTGGCCAGGGCTCTCCGGATAAAGAGAGAGACTTTAGTGAATTCAGGATGTCGCCAAAGGGCGAGTGCTGAAAGATGTCCGCGACCGTGAATTCCATAACGGGCTCCCAATCGAATTCGATTGGCAAGGGCGCGAGGTTCGGAGTCCGAGAGGAGTCCGCACCCTGAGTCGAGGTCTTCGCAAGGACAGGATGGAGTCCGGCTCGATCGCCGTAGAGATTAAAGCCCCGAGGCGGTGTCCAACCACTCGTCCTCGATCGGGAATCCGGCCCGGATTAAGGTTGGAGCGGATTTCAGTGCGGCCTCGAGGCCTTTGTTCGGCTGCAGAGCTAGATCATGCCCATCGAGACAGGCGGCGCGCTTGGCTGCGACTTCGAATCCGTCGAAGATCAAGTCTTCGCGGATATCGGCCGTATAGTTTAGACTTCCAAATCTGACTGACGCCGGGCGTAGCTTCGATCTGCTCCGGATGGCTGCGAATTGGCCCGCGATGCAAAGCCGCCAACACGAAGATCTATCCGGGAGAAAAGTCGACCTGGACCGCGTCGTTGTTGATGATCGAAGAAGCCATCGAGCCTATCGGTGGCGACACGGAGGAACTCTCAATGAAAGCACCAATGTCGGTGTCAAACCGGCGGATCTCGGTAGGGGGTCCCCGGCGTGCGTCTAGGCGGATGGTAATAGGAGACAAGAGACACGATGTTTTACCCAGGTTCGGGCCCTCTTGATGGAGGTAAAACCCTATGTCCTGCTAGATTAATATTGATGATGTGTGTTACAAGAGTGGATCTACCACGAGATCAAAGAGGCTAAACCCTAGAAGCTAGCCTATGGTATGATTGTTGTTCGTCCTACGGACTAAAACCCTCCGGTTTATATAGACACCAGATAGGGTTAGGGTTACACAGAGTCGGTTACAATGGTAGGAGATCTACATATCCGCATTGCCAAGCTTGCCTTCCACGCCAAGGAAAGTCCCATCCGCACACGGGACGAAGTCTTCAATCTTGTATCTTCATAGTCTTGGAGGCCGGCCGATGATGATAGTTTGGCTATCCGGACACCCCCTAGTCCGGAACTCCCTCAACGGATATTACACATATTACATCCACTGGGCATCATAGTTCGCCACCAGTCCAAATATAGGGAACAAAGCAGCATATTACATACATTGGGCGTCTAAATTGGACACTAATGCAAATAAACGAGCGGCTGCAAAACAAGTTCATACCTGAAACAACTTCACGAGAGCTCAAGAAGCGTTATCCTGGGTATGCACCATGTGGCAATAAGCTTAGCAAGCTTATTAGCTTTCTCCTGTTTGGCGCTAATATCCTCCAACACTTGATGTTACACCAGAAAGTATGCATCTGAATTCTATAGGGACTTGCCTCAGTCCTTCGGCTTCTTGTGCAGCACAGCTGATCGATGTCTTTCAGCTTGTAGTTGAGACTCAAGAAATTGAACTGATTCAGACAGTGAGTTCAAAGAGCTTGTGCAAGCAGTAGTGGCGATTAACTCGAACAATACATCAAGACATGACTTTGGGATTGTCTTACTGTCTTCAAGATTGTTTTCCTTAGCCGTTTTATCTGCCTTGTTGGAGACCAACAAGGATGTCTCACTATCCTGAACCTGATTTGCATTGATTCCTTTACCACTGCTTAATAAGGTACTCTTCTCAAATATTCTGTCAGCATTCTAAAGGAAGAAACAAGCAGACACATACCAGGTTTAGCATGTAGTATATGAAACTCATTTCGGTGAACCAGTTCAGTACTAAGGTGGGCATGATTAAACTACCAAGTCTTCTATTGCCAAGTAGTAAGTACATAATAAAAGCATCAAACAAACATATATCTGTGTCCTATGGTCACTGCATTGTCTTGCCAAATCAAAATAGAGACACGTTTCAAATCATATCAATTCAAGACAAAGCAGCATTGAAAGAATACAAGTGTGGGAAACTACATGGCACAAAAAGATTTCAGAGCGGTAACACGGGTATACATGTACAACAACACTATTGGCTCTATTGTGATGCTAGTAATGTGCACGATATGAGAAGTCAACTGTATACACAATTGAAATTGAAATCAACAGAGCAATTTAGAAGAGCAAACCGGTTAAAGAAACATGTCTAAACATACCTGTTGTGCCATTGGAGTTTCCATTGGATCCTTCAATTTAAAAATAAGTTTGTATGTGTAAATACACTAATACAAGAGCAAAGCAGTATGCACCATAGCAATGGAATCTTAAATGAGAACAATTCTTTTTTAGGTTTAAGCACTTGTTCTACACGAACAGAGTATAGTAAGATGCATGTATATAGTACTTGAAAATAAAAAATGAGCTCATAGACCTTACCACATTCTTGGTTCGGGACCAGTACAGAACAAGGCGTTCCGAGTCATCGTGCCATAAATGTGTCTCAGGAGAAAGTAAGGGAATTTGATGAGTTTCTTTGCGACTGAAGTACGTTCTCTTAAGGTAATTCATTTTTTTCCAATTTTTTTTCTTCAGGTAATTCCGATACTACCGCCAAGCATTCTTGAAGATAGCAGAGGTATTAGCACATGTTACCGCATCCTGAGTTTCCAAATCGGTCCTTCTCTATAGAGAAAAATGGGAAGATTTGTTGTATTATAACCAGCATGGAGGTAGAATGTATGGGACAAAGCAAATTCTTTGCCATGAATAACATTACTTACGCATAACTCCTAGACAAACACCTGCAACTGGCTTTTTCCTTCATCTTCAGTATAATATTTCCATGATGGGAAGATATGTACATAGGATTTAAAAACATCAAATGCGATAGATGCTAAACTACGAATGGCTAGTTGTGCTTCGTCCACGGGAATAGGTGTACTAACTGGTGGAGTTGGGGTTCGCCATGGTAGTACATGCACTTTGGGCACTGGAGCTGCCATACTACCTGCTCTTGTTTGGGAGCTCTATGCTGGAGATGGTGTTGTGTCAACTGGAACTGGGTTACTATCTGCTGCGGTTGGGGTTAGATTGGGTGAAGGTGGTTCTCTATCCATCGGAGTAGGGTACAATCTACGAGTGTCTGGGTTATGTGTGGTAGGGCTAGTTCCCGTGCATGTACAACCGGAGTGCTATCTCCACCAAGAGGTAGCACTGTTTTATTTGAAGACCGTGTTTTTACTCTGTTAGATACTCCCATCACCCCCTCCAATTCAAATGGCTGATAAACAAGAAAAGTAGTTGACTGTATAGGCCTTGTATGAGAGACAGATGCAATAGATAGTGTGAGAAAAAGAGGGCAAGAAATAGTTCACATGTATATTGTTTAACTAAAAAGGATAGCATGACATAATTTCACATATATGATGTCTATCTAAACTGGATAGCATAGCATGACATAAATCAAATATATGATTAATAACTAAACATGATGACATGAGATAATTATATATGTCTTTAGTAAACAGGTTCGCATGACATAATTCACATACATGTTATTTAAGTAATCAGGATCGCATGATATAATTCACATGTGTGATTTATATACTAAGCAGAGGGCATTCACATATATGATGTCTGAACTAAAAACATGATTTGAATATTGTGTATATGATGTCTAAATTATGCAACGCAACACACAATATGCATGATATGAGCACCTACACAAACAATCAAACACTTGCACCCAATGCAATAAAGGGGTTGTCAGTCCCTTCACGGTCACTTGCAAAGGTGAGATCTGATAGAGCTAGATATAAAAGATTACTAAAACGTAAAACAAAATAAAAGTAAATAAATTGTAGTAAGTTATTTTTGGGTTTTTTGATTTATAATCTGAAAATATATACGATGGAAAATAGACCCGTGGACCATAGGTTTCACTAGAAGCTTCTCTTCTGAAGGAAACTAATACGGTGGGTGAACAAATTACCGTCAATCAATTGATAGAAAAGCGCAAACTTATTATGATATCCAAGGCAATGATTATGAATATAGAGGCACCACGTCCCTGTCAAGTAGACCAACTCCTGCCTGCATCTACTACTATTACTCCACACATCAACCGCTATGCAGCATGCATCTTGAGTATTAAGCTCATAAGAACGGAGTAACACATTAAGTAAGATGACATGATGTAGAGGGATAAACTCAAGCAATATGATGAAAACCCCATCTTTTGTGGCAACAATACAAATACGTGCCTTGCAACCCCTACTTTGTCACTAGGTGAGGACATTGCAAGATTGAACTCAAAACTAAGCACCTCTCACATTACAAGAAAAAGCAATCTAGTTGGACAAACCAAACCAATAATTCAAAGAGAAATACAAAGATATCAAATCATGCATATAAGAATTCAGAGGAGTCTCAAATAATATTCATAGATAATCTAATCATAAAACCACAATTCATCGATCTCGACAAACACACCGCAAAAGAATTTTACATCAGATAGATCTACAAGAACATCGATGAGAACATTGTATTGAGGGTAAAAGAGAGAAAAAACAATCTAGCTACTAGCTATGGACCCATAGGTGTATGGTAAACTACTACGCTTCATCGGAAGGGCAATAGAGTTGATGTAGATGCCCTCCATGATTGAATCCCCTCCAGCAGGATGACGGAAATGAACCAAAGATGGGATCTCAAGAAAACAAAAATTTACGGTGCCGAAAAAGTATTTTGGTGGATGCCTCTGTTGATACTGGGAAATTTATGAATGTATCAAGCTGAGAGGGAGGTCGGTGGACTTCTGGGGGCCCACAAGCCAGGGGGCGCCCTGAGGACTTGTGGTGCCCTCGGGACTCTTCTCATTTCTTCTCCAAGTTCCGTGGGTGTCTTCTTGTCCATGAAAAATCATCGCGAAGGTTTTATTCTATTTGGACTCTGTTTGTCATTCCTTTTCTGTAAAACTCAAAAACAAGGAAAAACATAAACTGATACTGGGCTCTAGGTTAATAAATTAGTACCAAAAAATATATAATAGCACATAAATGCATATAAAACATCCAAAACAGATAATATAATAGCATGGAATAATAAAAAAAATTATAGATACGTCGGAGACGTATCACCACTCACCAGTAGGCAGAGGAGGGAGATAGCGCACGTGCGTCGAGCGGGCCACGCACCTCCCTGCCTGCCTGCGTCGCCCACGCCACCGCGACGCCTCGAAGGGCCTGCTCGGCGCTGCCCCGAGCCCCTTGACGCCCATTCTCCCCCTGCTCTCTCCCTCACCCTCCCCGCCATGGCCGACGCGCCCGTGAGCACGCCGACGCGCTCGTGAGCATGCCACCGCCTCCCCCTTGTCTCCTCGCCATGTCCATGCGCCACGTCGCCGCCCACTACGCCAGGCTAGCCGAGCCCCGAGCGCTCGCACGCCCCGGAGATGCCTCCCCGACCTTGTCCTCACCATTCGGCCGTCGAAGATCCCCCTCGCTGCCCCGACCGCTTCGGCCCTTCCCCGAGCTCGCCGCCCGCCTCACCCGAGTCGCCTAAGCCACTGATCATTCTCCCCCTCTCCATTCTCTCTGTCGCACACCGTAGCCACCGCGCCGCTCTCACCTGCACGCGCCGCCGCCTGAGCTCGCCGCCGATATGCCCTCGGCCATCTAATGGCCCGGCCGTCATGCCCAGCATGCTCCCCATGCCGTGTAGCTGCCGTAGGTGCCTCTCACGCGCCGCCACGACCACCACAGCCACATCGCCGTGCACACCCGAACGCCGGCCGCCGCCACGAGCTTGTTCCCCGCGAGCTCCGGCTGTCCCAGCTACTGCCACGTGTCGCACTGGATCCGGGTGAGCTCCAGCTCCCCGTGGGTGGCCTCTGCCGCTCATTTGCTCGCAGGAGGGCCATTCCCATACCACTCGGCCGCATTTGTGGACGCCGGCGGTTTAGCCCCGGTTGACCAGGGGTTTGACCTCCCCAGTGTCAATGATGGGTGGGGCCCGCCCTATTAATTAACTTAGGTTGGTGATAACTAAACTAAGTTAGTAAGGTTAGTCACTGACACGCGGGACCCACTCGTCAGTTTGACCTGGGCCGCCTCATTGAGCCGCTAACGTCAAGCTGACACAAGGCTGACGCGGTAATTCTTTTTCTGGAATCTATACCTATACTAATCATAGACTATCTAGAAATTCCCACATTAATCAGATTTTACGAGCCCCAAAACTACAGAGTCCATATGGTTGTATTTCTAGAAGAGAAAACCTTCTTCCCTTTTAACCATAATTTAAAAAACCATATCTCTATTAAAAGGAGAAAGGATCTCCTTTACCACGTCTTCCATGATCCAGCACCGACGAGTTTTAGCGGCCGCTGTTAAACTCCTTTTCCATGACTCCGATTGTTTTATTCCACGGCGGCCAACAAGAGTAGTCTCATCTACTTCCGTTCTATTCACATCTTCAGTTTTTGGTGCCTCCACAGCAGCGGCAGCCAGCACTCCGGCCAAGTTCTCAATGCGAAGGTCATGCCAAATCTGCTGCAACATTAAGCAAAACACTATAAATTTTCTAATTGATCTATAAGCATGATGCATCTCCGTCCGTCTCAGCCTCTTAGGTATAAAGAAGCAATTCTTTTTTGTACCAGGTGAGCACCATCACCTGATCACATGGCGGGCTGCCTCCATCTGATCATGCTAGGAAGTCGGCTAACCCAGCGACTCTATCATTTATAATTTTGTTTTGCTGGACCTCTTTTTTTAAGACAATCAATGAGGGGGCTTCTATCTACTACTACCTTCAGCCAACTATTTGTACTGTATATATTCTTGATCACTACTGATTTCAGCCAAGATTGAATTTGCGTGATGCATCTACAAAACCATAGCTTTTAGCGTATTAATATCATATTACGACATAATACTATGCTCATGAAAATTAACAAAAGCTATTCTGTTGGTGTGATATATCTAGGTCAATTTATTTACATATCTCAAAAATTAAAATCTTATTTGCATAATATCTTAATGCCGTATGTAAGAAATAAAATATTTGTCACAGTATGGTATTTGTACCACTAAATTTTGTATGGTTCATTCAGTTTCTTAGAGAAGGGATGTATACTGAGCCAATTTATATCTATTTAAGAATGTAAGTATAGAACATGGAATAGAAAGCAGGTAGGGCCTAACAAAATTATGATGAATGTTAGTTACATAGCTTTTATTCTTTAGTTTTTAACATGAAGATTTGACAGTGTTGTACATTATATTATATTTGTTTCTTCTGTACAACAGACTCACAACTCACAGGCAAAGCTAGATTTATGTTGTCCATCCCTGTTTGCAAAAAAGACTCATGTTGCACACCTATTTTACTAACAAGAATCAAGTTGCCACCTAGGCATCGTAACGCCCAATTGGTTTCTATATTGAGTGATACGCTATATTGAGTAATTAAGATGCTGATGGTAGTCATGCATTATGACATTTCCATCATTTTCAAAGCAAGGCTGGGAAGGTACGTACAGTTCAAGCATCTCATAATAATTTGTGAGAAAGAACAGTACTATGGTTTTGCTTACATTTTAATTAGTAATTTTCGTTCAATTTTCATTATAAAGATTTTGTCATTTTCTTCTAAATTGTGAGACTTGCTCTAGCACGTAAGTTGAACTTCCATCATCAAGAACAACCTCGGGCACCTCCCAGCCGGTCACACATCAATGACATGCTAAGAAATACAACAAGAAGAAAGCCGATGGAATCATCACCTTTTCCCATACATTCAATTAGTCACATATGAGGTTTACTGGAAGGTGGAGTGATAAAACTGAGATTTATACTACTTGAACTGGAAGTATTATTCTCACTTTGTGTCATATATTGCAGGCTTGCTCCGAATTCTGAGGATTCATCGACAATGTAAATTTGCATGCAGTAGCTAGCTACTGAATCATCATTTTTTACGCTGTTTTGGTATATTTTTAGATTTATTGATGCACAATGTATTGTATGCATACAGTTGCGTGGTTGGTTTTGGTAAAGATCGCCCAAAAATTAAGTTTAACATATTTGGAAAGCATCACCATACTTACAACTGCTCCAAATTTAGTTTTACTTATTATCATGAAAATGCATTTTTTTAGTTTTGCAATTGTGCTATGAGCACATGCTGGGACCTGTGGCATATATCATCTACTCAGAGAAGATTATGGATGGTGTATAATGAAGTCTGGCATGGATTCTTAAAAGTATCACATCTAGGCTTCTCATGTACTCCCTCCGTTCATAAATATTTGTCTTTCAAGAGATTTCAACAAGTGATTGCATACGGAGCAAAATGAGTGAATCTACACTCTAAAATATGTCTATATACAATCGTATGTGGTAGTCCATTTGAAATCTCTAAAAACACAAATATTTAGGAACAGAGGGAGTATATAACATATGTACTTCTCTTGCCCTTTATCTGATATTTTGTACAGTGCATTTAGCAACGTGTGGTTTAAGATTTTCTCCAAATTCAACTGAAGTAACAAATTTTATATTCTGCGATTGTCGTCTAAATATCTTCGGCAGGTTTGTAATGAGGTCAAATCACTTGGACACTATATTATCCATTCCGATTGTATTATTCAGATTATGTGTCGTGTTAGTTCAACTTTACTGTAGAGTATTGTCGTTTTTCTGCCATACTGGAAGGTCGAAGAAAAGGATATGAGGGTAGTGTCATTACAAAGTTGAAACTTCAGAAGGTTTTCTTTCTGTCACTTCTTTGCGATAAATTGTTTGTCGGCCGTCTTTCCATCTACTTGATTACTCATACCTCTGTGTCACAAAAGCAAACATTGTTCCCAATGTACAAAGATGAATGGAAGTTCTTTTTGAGAAACTTATAGCCTATTCAATTTCTGAACGAAGCCTTCCGTTAAGAAGTTGAAGGCATGGTTATGTAGAAAAGTATTCCCTCCAGTAAGGTATAACTAACATGGTATTATTGTCGGAGTAATGGGCCACCGGTAGGCTAACCCGAAGCGCAGATCCTTTCAAGACATCGGGGCTGGCTACGCCCCTCAAGACGCCAAGATGAAGGGCTGTCTTCTGGAAGCTGGCTGGATTAATAGCCGGCTGCCCATAAACGACCGAGTCCTAGATGCGAGGTCAGGACAAGCCGAGTCCTACCTGGTGGCTTATAAAGAAGCCGGCCCCGAGGAGTCAGCCTGTGACAACAACAAAGCCCATGCCCTCATCAGCGGGGACAGGAAGGGGAATGGCTACAGTGTAGCCCATCCCCTCCCCTTTCCAGGGGCTGGCGTGCCCACAGTGCGCAATACTGGCTGAGATCTCCGCCCGGCGCGGCACTGTTGCCAAGCCATCCCTGACATCATCACGAGCAGGCGGAGTCCTGCCCCCACGACGGCCTGTCTGTATGGCCCAAGGACGATGGGCCCCACCATTCAGCGAGAGTCCAGAAGACGGCGAGAGCCCTACCAGTCGGACCCGAGGGAGATCGGCCCCTAGAAGTCGGCCAGCCCCTCCCCCGGGCCCCACGCGCCATTAACCAGACGAGACAGGGAGTGGCTACAGTAATCGCCCTCCAGGCGGCGGAGCTGTAGCCATGACCCCCTGACCAAGCCCGCGTCATCAAAGACACAGCAACAGTAATCAGCTGCCGACAAGACCCGGGAGCGGCGGGTACGGCCCGTCGGACCTGTACCCAACCAGTCGGAAGGGCCCACCAGGCGGCGAGCCCAGCAGTCAGCAGAGAAGCCGGCGGCCGGAGAGGCTGACGGCCGGGCCCTACACCCAGCCGGATTACCAATGTACCCCTAGGGTGTAGGCCTACATAAACACCCCAGGGCACCATAGCAAAGGGTTCGGAACCAGTTAGCACTAGACTAGACCATAGAGGAAGGAGAGTGCTAGCCTTGCCTTCTCCTACCTCTAGCATACAGCTCAAGGAGCACCTTTGTATTCACTTGTGCCTTAGTGATCTTGCGGAGACCTCGCAGAGCAGGACTAGGGGTGTTATCTCCTAGGAGAGCCCCGAACCTGGGTAAAGTACGCCGACGTTCGTGTTTACGCCTCATCCCGCTTCCGGGCACCGGCGACGTTCACTCGCTCCCACCATGATAAGCCTTCCTTTGGCATATGTCGCACCCAGCCCCCGACATTTGGCGCCCACCGTGGGGCGAGGTGCACCGTCGTCCGGAGACCTGTTTTGGACGGGAACCCTTTTCCTCCCTGGCGAGTGCAGCCAGTCCGGCACGATAGACGGAGTCTGCGCCGACGCGCTGCATGGCGCGAAAGTCGCCTGCGCGGCAAGTTGCCTCGCAGATCTCATTGGCGAGGTCCACCTCTCCGACGAGCCCGCGTCCGACGCGGGCACAGACGACCCTGAGAGCCTCCTCGCGGGCCTCCTCGATCAACTCCATGTCACCAGCGAGCCGGCTGTGGACCTGGAGTCTGTAGGCTCCACCGACCCGATGTTGGTTGACTCTGACACCGCGTCGCTCGACGCATTCCCCACCAACGTGGTGGTCTACGACGAGCCGCTCCCTCGCGCGGAGAGCGGCGGAAGCACCGTCACTGACGTGCTAGTCGTCGGTCACGGTGAGCACTCTGGCGGAGGTGCTCGCGACCCTCTCGATGCGGCGCTGCAAGACTTGACGGGGCCCATCCCAGAAGACGCCGACGCAGACGCAGGAGGCACGCCCATGTAGCTCGTCGAAGGCGTCAAGAGGCTGGCCAGCATGAGACGCTTGTCGGAAGCCTACCAGCATGAGATGGACCACGCTGTGGGCGGCACGCCGGCCCCGGCTGAGCCCAGCCGCCTTGGCACGGTCCAGCAGCGCGGCGTGGCCATCGCCAACCTGTTCGGGGCAGATCGCCCCGTCTACGCCATGCCTGGGGAAAACATCCGAGCAGCCCAGGCGGCGGCAGAAGAGCTGGACAAATTCAAGGGCGAGGAACGTCGCCAGATGGCGGAGCGCGTCCCGCAGCTCCTCGACGCGGCTGCCGAGCAACACGAGGCTGGCTGCCGCACTGAGGCGCCACACCGGCAAAACGACAATCTGCCTCCCCGCCGAGATAAAGGCGTGACTTCTCGGACGCCGACTGGTGGCGTCCGTGGAAGAAGAGATAAGGAGCCGGCTGCCAGCTGCAATCGGACTCGAGTCACCATAGAGCGTGAGCAAGACAGCAACCCAAGAGTAGTGGAACGGCGGGATGACTGTCCACCTCCTCCCCCTCCCAGGGAAAGGCGCGTCTCCCCGCCGCCTGTTGATCACCCGTCACTCGGCGACCGCCTTGGCCGCCAAGAAGGAATCAAAGAAAACGATGCCCGCCACCGGATCGATCGCCTCAATCGGTCCCTGGCGCTAGAAGAAGAAGATGAGTTGGGTCCGTCGTGTTTCGGCCCCCGTATTCGAGACGAGCCCTTCCCCAAAGGGTTCACGCTTCCAAGAGACACGCCCAAATACACCGGCTCCGTGAAGCCGGAGGACGGGCTAGTCGACTAATCGACAGCTGTCAGCATAGCAAACGGCAACAAGCGAGTTGCTATGAAATATGTTTCGTTCATGCTCCAAGGCACAACCCGGACATGGCTGAACAGTTTGAAGCCCCGCAGCATCAACAGCTGGGTCGACTTCACCGACGCCTTTGTCCGCAACTTCACCAGCACGTACAAGCGGCCGCCGAAGCCCTGTCAGCTCTCCTTATGCGTGCAAGGCCCCAACGAGTCGACTCGTGACTACCTCACGCGCTGGGCCGAGCTCCACAACTCTTGCGAAGGCGCGCACGAGGTGCAGGCCATCGAGTACTTCACCGCCGGATGCCGAGAGGGCACTCTCCTCAAGCACAAGCTTCTCTGCGACGAGCCAGAGACCCTCGACGAGCTGCTGATCATAGCAGACAAATACGCCACGGCCGACTCCTCCATGAAGGCGGAGATCCAAGTAAATGCATCTCGCAAAGTGGCCCCTCAGGCTCCTCGAACACCGCCTGGTGACACCATTCGGCGTCAACAACAGAACGACCACAAGCGTAAGGCCACGCAGCCGGCTTCCACCAGCCGGCAGGTGGCGACAGCCGAAGACCAGCAGCCGGAAGGGCAGCCTCCGCCAAAACGCCAGAAGGGCGGCAAGCCCAACTGGCTGCCGGCTTTCTCATATGAGCAGACTCTGGATGCACCCTGCAAATTCCATAGTGGTGCAAAGCCATCCAACCACACCACTCGGAAGTGCCATTGGCTTACCAGGATCGCTAAGGGAGACGGGCCTTGCCCCCCGCTGGCAGCGGCAAGATCCTCCGCCCCAAAGAGCCGGCGGTCAGACCAGTCGGAGCCATACAAGATGAGTATCCAGAAGAGCACGGAGCTTACTTCGTGTTCACTAGCGTGGCCGATGATCGACGCAGCAGACGGCTGCAGCAACAAGAAGTGAATGTGGTAGCATCAGAGACCCCATATTTCATGCATTGGTCCGAGAAGCCCATCAGCTGGAGCAGAGCCGAGCACCCAGAGGTGATGCCCAATCCTGGCTCCTATGCCCTGGTTTTGGATGCCACCTTTGCCACATATAGGCGAGCCGCTCGTTTCTCCCGAGTTCTAATAGATGGCGGCAGCAGCATCAACATCCTGTACAAAGACACCATGGAGAAGTTAGGAATCAGGCAAAGGTAGCTTCAGTCCAGCCGGACTGTTTTCCACGGCATATTTCCTGGCCTTTCCCGCTCACCAATCGGCAAGATCCAGATAGACGTCCTCTTTGGGGACAAAGATCACTTCTGCCGAGAGCCGGTCTGGTTTGAAGTGGTGGACCTTGAGAGCCCATACCATGCGCTACTTGGCGGCCTGCTCGCCAAGTTCATGTGATCCCCACTATGCCTACCTCAAAATGAAGATGCCAAGTTCCATGGGGATTCTGACCATAGCCGGCGACTACAAGAAGTCATCCGCTGCTTGTTGAGAGATCGATTGGCTGAGTCCCTCGTGATCGCAGCTGAGAAGCGGCTCCTTGACCGGGTCGTGGCGATGGCAGGCAAGTAGCCGGAGATGCCGCCCAATCCCAAGGAGTCGGAAGCTGAGGGCTCGTTCAAGCCGGCCAAAGAGACGAAGAAGATACCCTTGGACCCGGAGCACCCGGAGAGGTACGCTATCGTAGGTGCAAACCTCGACAGCAAATAGGAAGGCGAGCTCGTCGATTTCCTCCATGAGAATCGGGACATCTTTGCATGGTCCCCCAAAGACATGCCGGGTGTCCCGACGGATTTCGCCGAGCACAAGTTACATGTCCGACCCGATGCCAAATCAGTCAGGCAGCCCTTGTGCCGCCTGTCAGAAGAAAAGAGAAGAGTCGTTGGAGAAGAGATAGCCTGGCTGCTAGCAGCCGGCTTCATCATGGAAGTGTTCTTCCTAGAGTAGCTGGCTAACCCAGTCCTCGTGCTGAAGAAAAACAAGTAGTGGCGCATGTGTATTGATTATACCAGCCTCAACAAAGCTTGCCCCGAAGACCCCTTTGCGTTACCAAGAATCGACCAAGTAATAGACTCCACAGCCAGATGCGAGTTGTTGAGTATTTTGGATGCATATTCGGGATATCACCAGATCAAGCTGAACCCGGCCGACAGACTGAAGACCGCCTTCATCACGCCGTTTTGAGTCTTCTGCTACTTGACCATGATGTTCGGCTTGAGGAATGCCGGCGCCACGTTTCAACGTTGCATGCAGAAGTGCCTCCTCAAGCAACTCGGCAGAAGTGCCCACTTTTATGTGGACGATGTGGTGGTGAAGACGGAGAAGCGTGGAACGCTGCTAGAAGACCTCAAGGAGACCTTTGAGAACCTGCGCCGATTTCAAATCAAGCTCAACCCAGAGAAGTGCGTCTTCGGAGTACCAGCCGGCTAGCTCCTGGGATTCCTGGTCTCAGAACGCGGCATAGAGTGCAACCCTATGAAGATCAAGTCCATCGAGAGGATGGAGATTGTCGGTTGTTGGGTTCCGGCAGACCCTTAAGGTTCGAACTCTGGGGTGCGCACGAAGATCTCACCCCTACCGATCTACATCCGACCGCCTCGTGAGATTTTAGCTGAAAACGATGAACATCACAAGGTACACAAGATTTATACTGGTTAGGGCCACCCTTGTGGTGTAATACCCTACTCCAGTGTGAGGTGTGGTGGATTGCCTCAGAGGCTGATGATGAACAATACAAAGGACAAACAGCCTCACGAGAGGTGTTCTTGAGCTGGTGCGATGAACTGCTTGGGTGAGTTCGATCGCCTCTCTCTTTCTGTCTAGGGTTCTATCCGATCTCCCCGTCTACGGTGGTGGCTAGCTCTATTTATAGAGGCCCTGGTCCTCTTCCCAAATTTTGAGCGGGAAGGGCGCCAACAACGGCCATTTTGAAGGGGAACATCTAGTACAAGTTATCCTGACTAAAGTTGGTCTTCGGCTGCCAAAAGCACTGGCAATGACGCCGTCTTGGGCTCCACGGTGACCTCCATCCTGCCGCTCCGCTGGTCTTGGTCTCGTTGCACTGAAATGGCAACCTTTGTCTGATGCCTCGGTACTCCATGTCTGTGCTTGCCCCCTTCGCACCAAAGAGGAAACAAGGACACTGCGCAGGCCGGCGCCTGCCTGGTCTCGATCATCATGGCTTGCGTCACGAGCACGTCGCGAGGTACCCTGCCTTGATCTCTCTGCCTCCTCGCGAGCCTGCCTGGCGAGGCCGCTCCTGAGGAAGTCTTCTGTCGTCCGCCCCGCAAGGCTTGGCCCCTCGCGAGGGTCTTGAGTCTTGCGCTGATGAAGATGAGCCGTACTGGGCCACCACTTGAGCCACGCCGCAGGCCGCCGGCAGGCAAGTCTGTGGACCCCCGTTCCCAGAACGCCGATAGTAGCCCCCGGGCCCAAGGCGCACTCGGACTTGGCTTAGTGGTGAAGCGAAGGGGAAAGTGCAGAGCGTCGCGGGCCCCATCAGCCTGCGGCCTTGGGTGCCGCGTGGCGGTTGATTGGGCGTGGGCGTCTCCGATTCCCCATGCTGCCTCGGCAACCGCTCGACTTGACAAGTCCCTGCATGCTGGAATGGTTCA
This sequence comes from Aegilops longissima, assembly GCA_021605205.1. Classification (NCBI taxonomy): domain Eukaryota; kingdom Viridiplantae; phylum Streptophyta; class Magnoliopsida; order Poales; family Poaceae; genus Aegilops; species Aegilops longissima. The sequence continues at coordinate 225,045,913 of CM038679.1, forward strand.
TGATTACCTGTGATCATGGAGGCCGACGGTTGGCCTCCTCCGGACTATAAGTACAGACGGGCGAGAGCCCCCGCAGTCCATCTCTTCCCGCTTCTCTCCCTCTTCTTCTTCCTCGCCCTTGCTGCACCTTACGCCAATGGCGCCGATCCGCCGGTTTTCTGCGGAGGAGAAGGGGAAGGCCCTCCGAGAGGGTCCCGATCCTCTCCCGCCGAAGAAGCACCCTATCCCCGGCCGCTGCGGCGCGATCGCATGGCAGGAGACGTCGCGGCCCTGGTACGAGCGGCCGCCGCCTGGGTTTCCGCTGCCCTTGTACGCCCGAATCGAGGAACCTGGAGGAGATGGCGCCGAGAAACACCGGCGACGCCGACGGCGACGCCGGCGAGTCATGGTGGTGCGCATCGTCACCCCTGGCGTCCACGTCGGGGGCTCTTCCCGCGCGTTCGTGCTTCACGCCGCTATGCCTCCGCGCTCTTGGATTCGCCTTCCTCCCTCCTTCGCCTTTGAGATGCCGCCGAGTGGGTCTCTAGAGCTCTGGCTGCAGCACGCTGACTGTAGCACCCTTACGACCGGAGCGGAGGTTGTGGTCGTCGCTTCGGTCAAGGTCTTCATGACCCGGGGCTGGGGCGAGATCGCCCGGGTCTGCCGGACAGGGGGTGCCCTCGTAATTCATTTGGAATACGATGGCGCCTCCTTGATGTTCTTCAAGGTCTTTGACGCGGAAGGACGCCGGCTGGAGTGCTGCCCCAAGAAAAGCGGCTGGGGTACCATCGTGGCAAGGGCTAGGCCGGCCAATCGCCTCCCCAGCAGATCCTCAAGTAGCAGCGGAGGAACCAGAGAATCCAGCGACTCCCCCGAGCTTCATGTGAATCCGGAGACGAGCGACGACAGCTACGAGCCCTCGAGCTTGCGTCGCGCTCAGAGCAGGGCAGCTACATCAGGCTGTCGGCGCCACTGATCTGGAAGGGTTTGGCGCCGGCGCCTGACGGCCCACAGTTGATGATGGCGTCTCCTGCGGAGACACGCGTAGTTAATGCTCCTTAGGATTGTCACCTTTTGTTCCCTGCGAGGAATCAGAGTAGCACCCCGCGGGGGTATGTAAGGCGTCTGCCATGCCTTTTGTGAATTATATATCTTTATTATGAATCAATGCGAGATGCGTGCCCTATCCCGGCTTGGCTCCCCCTTTCTTTCCTCACGAGGGCTTGGTGCTCTACGCTGACAGGTCCCGGTCCCCAGGAAGGCTTCAGCCATCGCTGGTATGCCATGTTGCGATGCCGTGGTCAAGGGCAGGGGGTGAGCGGCCCAAGGTCCAGTAAGAGCCCCTGAGTCGCGATGCTCAGGAGGTTCCCTTTAGCGCTCAAGCAGCCTCCGCTGGGCGAGAATGGTAGGCAATGTCGCTGTGACAGAGCTGCACTAGGCGAGGGTTTGGCCTTGAGTTGATTTAGCTTTTGCGCGACTTATGTCATAAGTTTGGAGTAGTTCTTCGGCGAGGTGTCGGCCCTGCGTGCCGGCAGCTGGGGTGTTGCTGAGTCAGGTCCTCGTGAGCTTCTCCCCTCTTCCCCGCACTTTCCTTCGTGCACTACGTCCTCAGGTCCCGGCCCTCGAGCGAGCTCAGCCGCTGCTGGTATGACAGGTCGCGATGCCGTGGGTCAAGGCCAGGGGGGTGAGGGCTGGAGAGCCAGTAAGAGCCCATGAGTCGCGATGCTTAGGCGCCCCCCTTTTAACGTGCAAGCGATCGGCATGAGGAAAAATAGACTCGTGGTGGGTGGCGGACGGCAATGATGGGTATGTTAAGCATGAAGGAGCAAATCAACTTAGATAGATTGAGAGAAAGCAAACGCCACTGGGTCAGGCCCGAGCGGCTTGGGGATGATGCAGCCCGAGGGGTGCCCCCAACGAGGTAAGCAGAAGACATAAGCAAAACGGATACATGCCACAGGGACGGACCCACACGACCTGGGAATGATGCAGCCCTGGGGGCTCTCCCAACTGAAATGAAACTTGAAAGAAGTCTCCTGATACCATTGCAAAACGAGTGTCGGAGTAGCTGGCGGTGCGGGGTGAAGAAGCCGGTCCTCACGAGCCCTTGGGACTCCGAGCCTCAAGAGGCTCAGGAGGTCCGGGCGGCTCGCCTAGGTCCATCTCCAACTCCTCCAGGAACGTGCAATGCTTGGCCACCTGAGCTTCCAGGATGCTCCTCATCAGGCGTTGGTGGGCAGGAGCCGCGTTCGGCAAGCCGAAGGGCATGCGAACGTAGTTGTCGCAGTGGACCAGCATAGCGCCTGTGAGGAGGGGAAGCACTGCTGAGACGCGACTCGATTGAGCCCTGGGTAGTTGATGCAGACGCACAGCCCGCCATCCTCACCTGTATGGGGAGCTACGCTGGGCAGCTGGCGGTTGCCGCGCATGACTCTTGATTCCTGCAACTCCTGAGCGACCTTGGTGATGAACTCCCGAGGGTTGGGTCCTCCTTTCCTTGCGCCTTCCTGAGGGAAGCGTGTCGCGAAGCACGCCTCCAAGTGTTGCCCAAGCGCCTCCCTCGTGATCTTGGCAAAGTCGGTAGCTCCCCAGGAGAGAGCCCCCAAGCCCTGCCCGAGGAGGGCGCCGGGCGTGCCTTCCCATGCGATGGAGGGTGGCGCCCCTTGGACGGGCGCATGTCCGGATGTGGCGCCTCCGGAGGTGCCTGCCTCCTGAGGCTTTGAGCCAAGTGACCTCTTCTTCTTGGGAGCTACTCCGGGGAGGTTTCCACTCTTGCTATCCGGGTCCTCGATTGACGCGGCTCGGAAGGCGCGCTGGAGAGAGCACACCGCATCCTTCTCTTCACAAGGGACCGTGATGACCCCACCACTTCTTGGCATCTTGAGGACGTTGTAGCCATGGTGAGTCACTGCCATGAACTTGGCCAGGGCCGGATACCCGAGGATGGCATTGTATGGCAGGCGAATGTGAGCGACGTCAAAGTCAATGAGCTCGGTGCGGTAGTTGTTGTGCTGTCCAAAGGTGACAGGAAGGCGGACCTGCCCTATCGGGACAGTGGAACCATCAGTGACTCCTGAGAAAGGCTTGGTTGGCTAAAGCTGATCATATGGCACTTGAAGATTGTTGAACGTCTCAACGGACAGAACGTTGAGTCCTGCTCCGCCATCGATGAGGGTCCTGGTGACTTGCACATTGCTGATGACTGGGGAACAGAGCATTGGGAGGACACCAGCTATCGCCGCGCACTTGAGCTGATCAGCTGAACTGAACATGATGGCGCACACAGACCACTTGAGAGGGCGCGCGGCCTCAAGCTTGGGGAGGACTGCATTCACCTCGCGAGCAAACTGCTTGAAGATGCGCTGTGAGGCTGGGGCTTGAGCACCGCCCAAGATGAAAGCGATTGCACGTGGCTCCTGGAAGCCCCCAGCCCCCTTGTCCTAATGATGGTCTTCATTCCTTATTGGTGGTAGCGGCAGAGGAGGAAGGCCTACATTGCCTTGTGGGTGATCCTCACGAGGCTGATCTCTCCAAGCTCCCTAGCGAGGCTGGTCCTGCCAGCGGTCCTTGCGAGGCCGGTCACGCCACCCTTGGCGAGGGCCACGGTCGTCCCAGCGTCCTCCACCTCTTGCTCCGCCTCGGCAAAGCCCCGGTCGTTGCACTCGGGACGTCGACCGACATGGCCTTCTCGCACGGACCTGAGCTCTTGACATTTGTTGTTGTTGTGGGTGTGAATATCGTGGTACACACAGTACCGGCTGCCCTTGGACAACTTCGGCTGATCCCTGCCGCGCTTCGTGTCCGGCTCTGCTGCGAGCACAGCTGCTCCTTTGCGCTTCACATCCTTGGCCTTGGCTTTCTTCTCCTCTGGGTCTGCCGCCGGGAGCTCGAGAAGGGAAAGGCGTCCCTCCTTAGCCCTTGTGCATTTGGTCACCAGGTTGAACATCTCCAGTGACGTACACAGATCTTCATGGATTGCTAGCTCCTCCTTCATCTTGACGTCGCGGACGCCATCAGAGAACGCCGAAATGATGGCCTCCTCGGTCACCCTGGGAATCTTGAGGCGAGCGTTGTTGAAGCGCTGGATGTACTTCTGCAAGGTCTCTCCAGGCCGCTTCTTGATGCGGCGTAGGTCACCCACGGCCGGCGGACGGTCGCAAGTGCCCTGGAAGTTGGCGATGACGCGGGTACGCATCTCATCCTAGGAAGAGATCATGCCAGGGGCCAGGTTCAGGAGCCAGGTGTGGGCGCCGTCCTTGAGTGCCATGGGAAACCAGTTTGCCATGACCTTTTCGTCCCCGTTGGTGGCTTCGATGCCCAGCTCGTAGAGTTGTAGGAACTCGGCGGGGTCGGCAGTGCCGTCGTAGCGAGGGGGCAGGTTAGGCTTGAACTTGCCTGGCCAAGCGACACTGCGCAGCTCGGTGGTGAAAGCGCGGCAGCCTGCGGTGGCCACCGAGCTCTCTGGCGATCTGCGAGGCTTGCTCACAGGGATTCTCGCGCTGCTGCCCGAGCAGCGGAGGTCTTGATGTGGTGGCGCAGGGATGCGGTCGTGGCGCACCGGTGTCGAGAGCACGCGTGCACCTTCTTGGGGACGAGGGATTTCTTGGCAGCTCCTTTCTTGTCGCGCGGGTGCCGGGCGCGGTGGATCTCATCGTGGGGCCACGCGCCTTGGAGCCAGGGCGCCTTCTTGGGGAGGGGGTGGTGGAGGCACCTCCTGATCTGCGCCTCCTGCGCAGGACGGAGGGCGAGGCAGCGAGAGGGATGGCATAGGAGAGCCCCCTGCGGCGCTAACGAGCTCGGTGATGCGGGCAAGCCAGTCCTTGTAGAGGCCGTCGACGGGACGGTAGTGCAGGAGCTCACACGCCAGGATCAATGCGGCGTGCACGTCCATGGGGGAGCGACGGGCATGGGACAACGAACCAGCTGAGGTCAGCGACGGGGTGGCGGTGCGGCCTTCCCGCCGCACCGAACGATGCCGAGACGAGGCCTGCTGCTTGTTCTCCGCCGGGCCGGTGGCGGCGTTGGCGGCAGGCGACGGGGAACGACGGGGACACCCGCCGACGGGAGCCGTCTGGGCGACGCGATGGGCGGCGAGAGCAGCCCGACGCTCGGCACGAGCCCGGCGAGCGACAGCCATGGACACGACGAAAGATCGAATGTGAAGCAGCGGAAGAAAGATTTCGGCGCACCCCTACCTGGCGTGCCAAATTTTGGATGTTGGGTTCCAGCAGACCCTTAAGGTTAGAACTCTGGGGTGCGCACGAAGATCTCTCCCCTACCGATCTACGTCCGATCGCCTCATGAGATCTAAGCTGAAAATGATGAACAACACAAGGGACACAAGATTTATACTGGTTCGGGCCACCGTTGTGGTGTAATACCATACTCCAGTGTGTGGTGTGTTGGATTGCCTCAGGGGCTGATGATGGACAGTACAAAGGACGAACAGCCTCGCGAGAGGTGTTCTTGAGCTGGTGCAATGAACTGCTTGGGTGAGTTCGATCGCCTCTCTCTTTCTGGCTAGGGTTCTATCTGATCTCCCCGTCTACGGTGGTGGCTAGCTCTATTTATAGAGGCCCTGGTCCTCTTCCCAAATATTGAGCGGGAAGGGCGCCAACAACGGCCATTTTGAAGGGGAACATCTAGTACAAGTTATCCTGACTAATGTTGGTTTTGGACTGCCAAAAGCACTGGCGATGACGCCGTCTTGGGCTCCACGGTGACCTCCATCCTGCCGCTCCACTGGTCCTGGTCTCGTTGCACTGAAATGGCAACCTTTGCCTGATGCCTCGGTACTGCACGTCTATGCTTGCCCCCTTTGGACCAAAGAGGAAACAAGGACACTGCGCAGGCCGGCGCCCGCCTGGCGCCCGCCTGGTCTCGATCGTCATGGCTTGCATCACGAGCACCTCGCGAGGTACCCTGCCTTGATCTCGCCGCCTCCTCGCGAGCCTGCCTGGCGAGGCCGCTCCTGAGGAAGTCTTGTGTCGTCCGCACCGCGAGGCTTGGCCCCTCGCGAGGGTCTTGAGTCTTGCGCTGATGAAGATGAGCCGTACTGGGCCACCATTTGAGCCACGCTGCAGGCCGCAGGCAGGCAAGTCTGGGGACCCCCGTTCCCAGAACGCCGACAGAGATACCCACCCGACTGTTGGATATGCAGAAGTTCACTGGCTGCTTGGCATCCATCAGCCGATTCACTAGTCGGCTGGGTGACAAGGCTCTTCCCTTGTACCAGCTCATGAAGAAAACCACTTTTTTCAAGTGGAACGACAAGGCGGATGAAGCTTTTCTCCAGCTCAAAAAGATGGTTACTACTCCACCTGTCCTGGCAGCTCCGACTCCTAAGGAGCCCATGCTCCTCTACATCGCCACCACTAGCCGAGTGGTCAGCACAGTCATCGTGATAGAGTGCAAGGAGGAAGGCAAGGCACTACCGGTCCAGAGACCGGTATATTATTTGAGTGAAGTACTGTTGACCTCCAAGAAAAACTACCCCCACTACCAGAAGATGTGCTACGGCGTGCACTTTGCCGCCAAGAAATTGAAGCCGTATTTTCAAGAGAACACAATCACCGTGGTCTGCACAGCTCCACTGGCCGAGATCATTGGAAGTCGAGATGCTTCGGGCCGAGTGGCCAAATGGGCCATAGACTTGGCCCCCTACACCATCTACTACCAGCCTCGCACCGCCATCTAGTCACAAGCGCTGGCCGACTTCCTCGTCGACTGGGCCGAGACCCAGTACCTTCCACCAGCGCCCGACTCCACCCATTGGCGGATGCATTTTGATGGTTCCAAGATGCGCACCGGTTTGGGAGCCGGCATCATCCTCACCTCTCCCAAAGGCGACAAGCTCAAATATGTGCTGCAAATCCATTTCGCCGCCTCCAACAACGTCGCCGAATATGAGGCTCTCATTCACGGGCTCCGGCTTGCCAAAGAGCTCGGCATCCGCCGGATCCTGTGTTATGGTGACTCTGACTTGGTGGTCCAGCAGTCGTCAGGCGACTGGGACGCCAAATATGCAAACATGGCGATCTACCACTTCCTCGTACAGCAACTCATTGGATATTTTGAGGGGTGCGAGTTTCTCCATGTGCCAAGGAACGACAACGAGAAAGCAGACGCCTTGGCAAGAATCGGCTCCACCCGTCAAGCAATACTGACCGGCATCGCCCTTCAACGTCTCCTCAAGCCATCTGTCAAGCCATCGCCAGAATCAAATTCTATCTTCGTGCCGGCTCCTCCTGAAGCAATCGGATTCAATTTGAGAGCTCCACCGGCCGGCTCGGGAATTCCGGCAGGCGGCCCGGGGGCCGCGGAAGTCGCACCCGGCCCGGGGACTTCAGAACCCGGCCTGGGGACTACAGCGGCCAGCCCGGCAACTTCAGAGCTCGGCCTGGGGACTGCACCAATCGGCCCGGGGACTTCATCGACCCAGCAAGCGGCTGCCGACTCCAACCCGACGCCTCCCGGCCCAACCGCCCTCGTCCAAGTTGCGGTCCTGACAGTCGCATAAGTCGCAGCACCTTCGTGGGCCCAACCCATCCTCAATTTCCTGGTGAACAAAGAGCTGCCGCCTGATGAGGTCTCGGCCCGGCAAGTGCAACCGCCGGGCAGCAGTCTACACCATAGTCACTAGAGAGCTTGTGAGGCGCAGTGTCACTGGTGTCTACCAGCGCTGCGTGGAGCCGGAGCAAGGCGAAGCGATTCTCAAGGATATCCAGCAAGGCGAGTGTGGCCACCACGCGGCTTCAAGAGCACTTGTCGCCAAAGCCTTCGGCCATGGATTTTTCTGGCCAACCGCTCTAGAAGACGCAAAGGACTTGGTCCAAAAATGCAAAGGGTGCCAGAAGTTCAGTTCCAAGCCACATCAGCCGGCTTCTGCACTCAAGACTATTCCCATTGCCTGGCCCTTTGCCGTCTGTGGCCTGGACATGGTGGGACCATTCAAAACAGCGCGAGGCGGCATGACTCATCTGCTTGTGGCGGTGGACAAGTTCACCAAGTGGATAGAAGCAAAACCAATCAAGATGCTGAATGGTCCAACAGCTGTAACTTTCATCTCTGACATCACCATCCGGTATGGCATACCGCATAGCATCATCACCGACAATGGCACAAACTTTGCCAAAGGCGCCTTGGCCGGTTTCTGCGCGACGTAGGGCATCCGACAGGACTTAGCGTCTGTTGCCTATCTGCAGTCAAACGGCCAGGTGGAGCGAGCAAACGGCCTCATCTTGTCCGGCATCAAGCCCCGACTGGTCGAGCCTCTGGAGCGTTCGGCCGGCTGCTGGCTCGACGAGCAGCCAGCCGTCCTTTGGAGCCTGCGCACAACTCCAAACAAGTCAACCGGCTTCACGCCTTTCTTCCTCGTCTATGGTGCCGAAGCCGTCAACCCAACGAATATAGAATTCGACTCCCCTCGAGTCACCATGTACACCGAAGAGGCGGAAGAAGCACGACAAGACGACGTCGATCTGTTGGAAGAGGGCCGGCTGTTGGCACTCAGCCGGTCCAGTATCTCCCAACAGAGCCTTCGCCGATACTACAATCAGAAGGTCAAGCCGAGATCTTTCCAAGAGGGAGACCTTGTGGTCCGGCTGATCCAGCGAACAGCCGGCCAGCACAAGCTCTCAGCGCCTTGGGAAGGCCCCTTCATCATCAGGAAAGTGTTGGGCAACGACTCCTACTACCTGATCGTTGCTTAGAAGCCTCGAGCGCGCAAGAGGGACGACTCCGGCAAGGAGATGGAGCGGCCATGGAATGGAAATCTCCTCAGAAGATTTTACAGTTGATGCAGTATGTACCACGCTACCCTTTGTATGAACGTACGAAGACTCTGGGTCCCCCGAGAAGAGCTCGGGGACTGCCCTCTTTTATCTATATGATAAGAATTATGCCTATGAGTATGTCATTTTTTGTTATGCTGCCTGGTACTGGGTTCGACTAGTCGACCCGGGGACTTGCCGCCTTGAACTATGAAATGTTTCCTGTAGCCGGACAAGTAATGTGTGGCACTTAAGCCGTCTCCTGCCAGAAGCCGCAGCTTGTAGAGAGACTGTACGGTTGGTAGGAGTAAGGTAGAAAGGGTGCCCACGGTGGGCAGGAGTAAGGACTCAAAGCATGTGCATAGTTTAAGCCGACTTCCAGACTTTTGCGACCGACTGTTGAGCAGCCGGCCCGCCGTTTTCTACTCAACTTGCTAAAGAACTCTAAGCGGCTAAGTACTTTCCTTCCCAAGGTAGCTAAGTACTTGACCCAGCATCAGTCTGTAGAGCGGCTGTTTGGCTGGCAAGACGGCAACCAAGGGAAGGCGGCAAAGGAAAAAGCCAGAGAGCAGTAAGCAATAAAAAGATAGAACTCGGAAAAATATTTGCAAAACAAAGGCCCATGGCCAATCTTCAACAAAGTTCAAGATACACCTCGCGGGTGGAATTGTGCAAAATTAACAAGTTCATCGAGACTAATAGACAGGCAGAAGGGTTCGGAGGATCGGAGGAGTCAGCGGTGCCAGTTGCCAGAGCGGCCGGCTCGTCGGTCTCTACTTGCCGCCCCGCGGCAGCTCGATTGGGCGCGGCTCGTTGCTGGAGGCGCGGTCGAGCTGAGGTTGGCCGTCCGCTCCGACCTCTGGCGCCTCCTCTTTGCATCCCTCCTCCGCCTCGCCTTCTTCCTCGCCGCTGGAGTCGATCACCTCCGCCGAGTCCTCGTCCTCGTCCGGGTTCAGCCCGAACCATTCCGGCGACGCCTCGTCGCCATTTTCAACCCGCTCCGGGACGAAGATGCTGGTGTCGGTGTACTCGGCGATTGACGCCGCACGCTTGACGAGATCGTCTTCCATGACCGCCAACTCCTCCTGAGCCTCCAGCCAGAATGTGGCCAGCTGGGCCAGGCTCAGCCCAGGGTACCACGCCTTGACGAACTCCAAGGCCCGACACGCTCCAGCCCGGGCCGAAGAGCCCTTCCAGGCCTCAAGACGGCCGGCCGCTACCTCCAGCCAGTCGGCAGTCCGATTGGGGGTGCGCGGTGCCGGCATGTCGGACCACAGGGCGGCAATCGCCTGGGCGCCGACACGCTGAAGCCGGCGCAACATCCGGTGAGTCGGCCGAAGATCAGGATCTGTTCGCTAAGGGTTCGGGGGCATCGGCGGCGATCTTCGCGCCGTCCGCCCTCCGCCCTTCGCGATCAGCTTCGATGGCCTGGTTGGCGGCGTCCGAGTGGCCAGGGAAGAAGTCTGCCAAGACAGAAGCGAAGAACAAAATTAAAGACCAGAAGCCGGCTTGACCAGTTGCCGGCAGCGCAAAGAAGAAAAATGAGGGAGGCTCACCATCGACTCTATCCTCGATCTCGTGGAAGCCGGAAGTCAGCATCGCCTCCTTGTCAGTCCAGGAGGAGCGTTCGCTCGCGAAATCGGCAAGGAGGTCGGTCTCCTTGACCTCCACCTCCTTCTAGGCCTTCTTGAGGAGCTCCTTCTATTCTGCCAGTTGCGGGACCAGACGGTCGCGTTCCTCTGCCAGCTTGCTACACTCCTCCTCCTTGGCGCGCAGCGCGGTGTTCGCTTCGCCCAGCTGCTGCTGCAAGGTGGAGTTGGCCTCTGCGGAAGAAAGAAGAAAACAAGGTGTTAGTCACCAACAAAGAATAACAGTCACCTGGAAGATCCGGCCCGAATCTCGGGGACTATAGCCCGCGGGCGCACCAGCGCGCTCCCATGAAAAAAACGAGGGAGCCATCAACAGAAAGAAGAGTAGTGGCCGGGGAGATCCGGCCCGACTGCTCAGCAGTCGGCCCGAATCTCGGGGACTACAGCCCGCGAGTGCGCCAGCGTGCCCCCGCAAAAAAAGAAGAGGACTTGCTCCGGCTTTCCGACAAGTTGGCAGTCCGCTGAGCCAGCTCCTGGATCTTGGAGTTGAAGGAGGTCATGCAGAGATTGTGGTAGTCCCGCGACAAAAATTTCAGACAAGTGTTAGTGCTTGGAATTCACCGATTAGAGTTCCGAGCCGCCTGCCCAGCAGTCGGCCCGAAACTCGGGGACTACAGACAGTGGGTGCGCAGGCGCGCCCCCACCGAGAAGCACAAGAAACAGAAACAAAGAAGAAGGAAACGTACCCGGACGGCCTCTCGCGCTGCTAGATGCGCCTTGTTGCAGTTCCTGATGGCCTCGCCCTTAGCTCGGATCTTGGCTTGGACGTCCAAATGCGCCCGATTCAGCGGGCCCGTCCCGCCTCCTTGCACCCACCCAGTGGGCGCGGCGCTCGTCGCCTCGGTGTCCGGGATCGAGGAGCTCGCGGCGCCGGTCTCCAGAGGGCGTGGCGCCGAGGCCGCCTTTGCAAGGCGGTGACGCGTTGGTGTGCCGACCTCGAGAGCCAGGCCCGCCACGACCTCGTCTTCGGTTGGCGGCACCGGCGTGTCCGCCGGCTGTCCACCTTGCGCGGTCCCGGACGGCGGCGGTGGTGGCATGATCACGTCCGGCATGGCGGTGTCGCCGTCGTCCCTCTCCATGATCGGGTTGTCGCCGCCGGCTTCCCCAGTCTGCATCGTGAACTCTGGAGGTGGCGGCGCGGAGTTCAGAGGGATGACAAAAACCATCGATTGGCGGTGCGCGGCTTCTTCAGCCTGTTTCTTCACCGCGTCGGCGGCCTCGGCCTCCGCCAGTTTCTTCATGGCGGCGGCCTCCGCCTTCTCGGTCTCCGCCTTCTCTAGGCGGGCGGCTTCTTGCTCTTCGTGCCCCTCTCGCGCGTTCCGCTCCCTCGCCTCCCGGAGGTCGGCGACGGGGTCGATCCACCGAGTTGTGGCGGAAGTCTCTGCCGACTCCACCACGGAGGCGGCAGCCACCTTCTCAAGAGAGAGGGGAGCCCTGACCAAGGGAAACAAGCAAAAGAACTCAGACAAGATCAACGAAGAAAAAATGAAGACACAAAGGAAGGTAGCACTTACACAGAAACCAGCTGCGGCATCTTCACCTCCCTACGGAAGCAGTTGGCCTTCGCGGTCGCTTCGTCCCGCTTGGTTGCCGCGGCCGAGCCCTTGGGCTTCTTCGGCCGCCTTGGGCGTCCGGCGCAGCAGAAGAGCTCGCGCCCGGCTAGTGGCGCGGGGCGACTTCCCACGCGTCATCGCCAGGCCTGTCCTCGAGGCTGGCTCTGAGCCTCGAGCCGCCTGCCTGGCTGCCTCCTCCCTTGGCGTCATCCTCCAAGGCCATCACCCCCAAGTCGGGGTCATCGACATCGCTCTCCGCCCGATCAGGGAGGAATTCGCGGTCCGGCCCCGTGGTGCCGGCTGCTGGCTGGAGGAGGGGGCTTTGTTCAAAGACCGATTGGTCAGACTGGACAAGACGGACTCGGCGAAAAAGAGTCAGAGGGAAAAGAGACAACTCACCATGGGCGGAGGGTTGGCGCGTGAATACGGCTCCTTGCCGAACCGCCACTCTTCTGAGAGAACGCAGTTCGCAAGATAGTTCACCATGTAGGCTACCTCCGCGTGAGGCATCTCCTTGGTGCACAGCCGGCTCGGGTCCTGATGTCCGTTCATCTGGCAGATCATGTGAGGGCAGCCCTAGAGCGGGAGCACTCGGCGCGCCACGAAGGCAGCCAGCAAATAAGGCCCGGTCAAGCCCTCCGACTTCGTCAGCACTCGGAGCCTCGCGATGGCGGCGGCTCCAGCAGGCGTCAGCGTCTTGGCCCGGTACGACCAGTTGGGCCGCCTTCCAGCTGGCGGGCCGGCTGCGTAAGCTAGCAAGTTGACCCAGTCACCCTCCGCGAAGATGCTCTTCACGTAGAAGTACGACCGCTGCCACATCTTCACCGACTTTATCAGCGTGATGGGGGGAAACGGGTTGTCGGCCCCCGACCTCCGCAACACGATGAACGCTCCGCATTGGGCCGACACGCCTGCGACATGGGTGCCGATCTTGGAGTAGAAGAACTCCCCCCAGAGCTCGATGGTGGGGAGGATGCCGAGGAAGCCTTCGCACAAGGTGACGAAGGCGGACAGCAGCCCCACCGTGTTGGGGTGAGGTGGTGCGGCTGGAGACTGTAGAAGTCGAGGAAGGACCGGAAGAAGCCGCTCACCGGCAAGCCAATGTCGTGCATGCAGTGCGAGCGGAAGACGACCCGCTCGTCCTCCTCCAGCGCCGGCGATATTTCCCTCTCCGGCGCAAGGCGAACCCTCAGCAAATCCTTGTCGGGCAGCCGCCGCGTCCTGCGGAGGAAATCGACATGGTCGTCGTGAACCTCAGAGCCATCCCACGCACCGGAGCGCACCGCGGGGGGCGTGACGGTGGAGGAGCAGCTCATCGGGAACGAAGCGCCGCGGTGCTCAGCGTGGCGTGGAAGCGCGTTGGCGAGAGGAAGAAGAAAGAGGAAGAGGTGAGGAGGAGGGGCGCGCGTGCTCTGCCGCTCCCCCTCCTCCGCCTACTTATAGGCCTACGGGCTGCAAAGCCGAGGGGCGGTCATGGGATCTACTGCGCCCACTACCCCACGCCCCCACGTTTTTCGCGCGAGTTACTGCGCGCAGTAACTCCGCGGGAACCTCAACCGCCCACCTCGGCCACAGCGGATCCGCTCACGTGCCGAGGCGTGGTAGTGGCGGGCCCCGCCTACAGGCGCGTCCTGTCGCGCGCGTGGGTGGGCAGGCCGGCCCGGCCGCCCGCTGCCACGTGACAGGCCCGAAGCGGGCGGTGGCCTGGAAACTTAGCCAATACGCTACTTGGATCCCGCCGAGCCGTTCGAACATTTTTGGACAAGTCAAATCGGGCGAGTCCGACCCCTACCAGTCGGCCTGGCGGAAAACGGAAGAAACTCTATCTCAAACACTCGAAGATGGAAATGTTGAGCCTCCTCGACCAATCACCCGTAGCGCCTCATCATCTTCGGGGACTACTGTCGGAGTAATAGGCCACGGGTAGGCTAACCCGAAGCCCAGATCCTTTCAAGACATCGGGGCTGGCTACGCCCCTCAAGATGCCAAGATGAAGGGCCGTCTTCTGGAAGCCGGCTGGAGTAACAGCCGGCTGCTCATAAATGGCCGAGTCCTAGAAGCGAGGTCAGGACAAGCCGACTCCTACCTGGCGGCTTCTAGAGAAGTCGGCCCCGAGGAGTCAGCCCGTGACAACAACAAAGCCCATGCCCTCATAAGCGGGGACGGGACGGGGAATGCCTAAAGTGTAGCCCATCCCCTCCCCTTTCCAGGGGCTGGCGTGGCCACAGTGCACAGTATCGGCGGAGATCTCCGCCTGGCGCAGCACTATTGCCGTGCCATCCCTGACATCGTCACGAGCAGGCGGAGTCCTGCCCCCATGACGGCCTGTCTGTACGGCCCAAGGACGATGGGCCCCACCAGTCAGCGAGAGTCCAGAAGACGGCGAGAGCCCTACCAGTCGGACCCGAGGGAGATCGGCCCCAAGAAGTCGGCCAGCCCCTCCCCCAGGCCCCACGCGCTATTAACCAGACGAGACTAGGAGTGGCTACAGTAATCGCCAGCCAGGCGGCGGAGTTGTAGCCATGACCCCCTAACCAAGCCCGCGTCATCAGAGACACGGCAACAGTAATCAGCTGCCGACAAGACCCGAGAGTGGCGGGTACGGCCCATCGGCCCCCTACCCAACCAGTCGGTGGGGCCCACCAGGCGGCGGGCCCCAGCAGTCGGCGGAGAAGCGGCGGCCAGAGAGGCTGACGGCCGGGCCCTACACCCGGCCGGATTACCAATGTACCCCTAGGGTGTAGGCCTATATAAACCCCCAAGGGAACCCATGCAAAGGGTTCGGAACCAGTTAGAACTAGACCAGATCATAGAGCAAGGAGAGAGCTAGCCTTGCCTTCTCCTACCTCTAGCATACAGCTCAAGGAGCACCTTTGTATTCACTTGTGCCTTAGTGATCATGCGGAGACCCCGCAGAGCAGGACTAGGGGTGTTATCTCCTAGGAGAGCCCCGAACCTGGGTAAAGTATGCCGGCGTTCATGTCTACGCCTCATCCCGCTTCCGGGCACCGGCGATGTTCGACTCGCTCCCATCATGGTAAGCCATCCTTTGGCATATGTCGCACCCAACCCTCGACAATTATTCTCCCAATCAACTCAAACTGATTTTTGCATGGAACTTGGAATGGTTCCTCAAGTACATCTCAGTCCCAAATGTATGAATCTTGGTACTTTACAAAAATATTTGTGCAATGACTCGGTTTCAATATTATACCATTCTGAAAAGTATCTAGCTCAATACCAATTGAATTCTTAGCATATTAATTTCTACCTTCTAGTTTGTTATTTGCTACAAAACCATATCAGCGTTAAGACTACGGCCAACCACTTTACAATATTGTACCACTCCGCATATCTTACATGTTGGCACTTTAACTCTGACAAAGAATGCTCTATGGGTGCCCAGTGTCAAGCATTCTTAAATATTTGGATTTTAACAGCTATAGTTAGAACAGTTGCAAGCATTCTTACCTCACTAAATATAATGTGGTGTAGACATAGCAGCCTTATATGTTCCAAATTGTTATCTCTGAACTATTTCATTTGTTAGCAAGGTACTTCTTTCTGCATTTACAGATAAATAACAATATTGGAGTAAGGGCTCAACAATTTTGACAAAACCAATATCAGTTATGTATGCATCACGGATGTGCTTCTAAAGTTATGTATGCACCATAGAGGAAGCAAGATCATTTTATCAGTTACTATAACCTTTCTTTCATACCTAGCAATTCAGATCCAATTTCACAAATAATAGAAAATTCCAAGAATCTAATTGTTAAATAAAATATTAGAACAAGTAATTTGGTAACCGTACCATGCATGCCTACAATTTAGTTCATAGAGAGAGGAGATGGTAAGGCAAAGGAAAGATATGCATCTGTTAGTACAAACGCTGTGTAAGGGAAAATAATGCATAGTAAATCGATACACTCCTTTCTTTGATGGATGGATAAGAGTCCCCGACGCTGCTGATAGATGTTGAAACTCCGCTCAACAACGCAGGCATCGGAGGAGATTGTAGATTCAGCGGGAACGACCTAGCACACAACAAAGGGGAACAGCCAGATGGCCGCCGCTCTGGCTGGCGCTGCGATGCGGTTCGCGAGGAACGACTTTGCGAGGTTACTGATGCACGCACCGTCAACGAGAGACACTTGCGCAGCCGCTCTCATGGGGCCAGTCAGGCGAGCTAAATAGAGAAGACGACAGCGTAGACCGCGGTCGCCGAAGCCCCGACGACCCTAGCAAAAATCTGTCACTAATAAAACTAGTAGTAATGTACGTGCAATGCACGTTTATATTAGGTAGGATATTAGTTACACTTTATATTAGGTAAGATATATCTGTTGCACGTTGGTATTTGGTGCTTTTTCGCGGAAATGATAGAATATTATTTACATGGCAGATTTCAAGGGACAGCGTTGAGTCAAAACGTGTTTATAACCAATGGCAGTGGTGGGTAATTAGAGCGTTAAACGTGTTTGGTGCTCAACATTGACGCGATTTGAACCTCTAGATAACATGATTTTACGGTCAAGATGGTTTGGATCCGCCCATTTGGGTCTTTTTATATTGGTATAGATACATACTTTTTGTGAGGATAATGCAATTTTCCCTTTTCTTTGAGGGAAATAAAAATGCGCACATTAGTGTATAGACTAATATGATATGGTACCATTTAAATGCGGAAGCCAATTAAATTTAACGTCATAGTGTATTAAAATTTTGCATAAAAAAATTATATGGGACCAATTTAAATTAACTATGTACCAAAAATGAGAAACAAAAATCAGAATAATTATTTATCTTGCTTAAAATTTTATTCCAAATGGACGTCACCCCCTCTAAATAAACTACAATCTCCTTCCATAATAGTATAAGATTTTTTTTACACCACGAGATTGCCAAAATGCAGTCCCGCTTCTATTGGGTAGGTGACAACAATAAGCAGAAATATCATATGGTCAGCTGGCCTTACATTTGCAAGCCCAGGGAACAAGGCGGCCTAGGTATCATGTGCTCCAAGCGCATGAATATCGCCCTCCTATCCCGCTGGCTCTGGCGCATCTCGCAAGACCAGGGTGGTCTCTGGCTCGACATCATCCGAAACAAGTACTTGCGTGGACAGCCCCTTGCCTCTTGTCAGAGAACAGGCGGCTCGCAGTTCTGGCAGTCGGTCGTCCAACTACTCCCTGTCCTTCGCATCAGGACTTCCATCTCGGTGGGGTCCGACACGGAGACTTTGTTCTGGTTTGACCGGTGGGCCGGAGACTCCCCCTTCGCTGCGCGCTTCCCCGACCTCTTCTCCATCGCTGTAGACTCCTTGATCTCAGTTGAGAGGGCCCTTATTGACTTAGGGCGCCTTGCTTTCCGGAGGCCCTTTGCCCCCCGGAGTCCGCCTCCTGGCGTGGGTTACTAGATTGTGTGGCTCTCCACGAGCCTGTGGTGGACGGTGGACCGGACCAAGTGAGATGGCAGTTCGAGCCATCGGGCCAATTCTCCAATAAGTCTCTCTACCATGCCATCGCCCCCTCCTCCGCCCCTCCCCCGTTGCGATGGTTTGGTCCATCCGCTTGCCTCTGAAAATTCGGATGTTCATGTGGCAGTGGATTCGCGGTCGGATCCCGTCGGGCGTGGAGGTTCGCAAACGTAATGGCCCGGGCACTGGCCTTTGCCCGCTGTGCGCTACCCCCGAAGACTCGAACCACATCTTCTTTTCCTGTGTGTCCGTGCAATTCGTGTGGAGCTGCTTCCGCGAGGTGGTGGGTGGAAATTGGTGCCACACTAACTTCCCTAACCTGTATACGGAGCCCCAGTCCTCCCCCTTGGCCTCTCGCCACGTTAGGTGGCTTGAAATTGGGGTCATCGCTTGGACCCTCTAGACGATCCGTAATAAGCTTTTGATCCAGCGCGCTCCTCTTCGACGGGCTACTGACGCTATCTTCAAACTGTCTGATTTCTTGCAGCTTTGGCGGCCGCTTAGCCGCCCTGATGACCGTGACTCCATCTCTGCCTTCATCACCGACCTCCACTTGATGGCCGTCCGTATGTCTCCACCGCCCCCGCCGGAACCCGACTAGATGCTTGTTTGGCTCCTCGGCTCTTTTCTTTTAGTTTTTTTGGGCTTGTTGAGCTGTGCCCTCAGCAGAACCTTCGTACTTGTGTGTGGAACTTGGGTGCGTGTGTTTGAACTAGTCCGTATATGTATGCTCTGTGGCGGTTTTCTTTATTTATAAAGCGGGGCGAAAGCCTTTTTTGGTAAGATTTTTTACACTATGTACAGTAACTATGTAAGTGATATAGCTTCAAATGATTCATTAATTTATCGACTTCATGATATATGATTCGTAACTATTACCAAGATAGTACTCCCTCCCTCCCAAAATATAAGATCTTACATTTTGGGAAGGAGGGAGTAGAAACCACAGTGGTCATTTTGATACATTCTCACATAAAAGAACTTATGTCTACATGGTTTACCACTACTACAAATTTTTATTCTTATCATTTTATGTCTACATGGAATACATGGAGTGCTAAAATTCTAAATAATAAATATAAAGCATAGCCTCCAATCTCAATAATACACATGGAATGGCCTCCTAAAAATCACAGTGAAATCTAATTGTTGAGTATGCAATTTATCCCAAGACTTTCCAAAGGAGTTCTAAAATCGATATCTATCAAGAACAATAGTAAGTTAAGGAATATGAAGCTATTTTTAATAAAATAAATTAAAGATATAAAAAGACTGTTGTTTCTCAAAAGAATAACATTAGTGCTCTTTATATTCAAGGGTTCATCTATTAAGACCCAGATAATTTTACAAACGATCTAAATCCATTACAATTTTATGGGTAGAAATATAGATAGATACATGAATAAACATGTATTGCCTTCCGCGAAGATTCATGTTTGTCCAACACAAAAAATATTCTAGCCCGTGCAAATGCACGGGTTGACGACTAGTTACTTTAATTTCTAAATAACCAAAAATTCCAGAAAAAAGAGTTAAACTTCAAAAAATCATAGAAAATAAATCTATAGCTCGAATGGAAAAGATTTATGTATGAAAAATGATCAAAAAAAATACAATATATCCATTGGTACTAGATTCATGCATGACAAAGCAACTTAACCTTGCTGTATAGATCAAAACAACTTAATGCACTTTGGAAATTCATAGTTTGAATTTGAATTTGAACCCTTGGTTCAAATAAGCTCAAACCCTTCTATTCTTAGTTGCAATAGCTCAACACATCCATTTTGCCATGACATGAGCATGTATCATATTGTTGCATATCACCTTGTATTGATTGTGTTACCGGTATGATCTCCGTGGTAGGTTCTGCTCCTGAGGATATCCGCGAATATCCAACCGAAGGGCACGACCCTTCCACCACCCTGCCAGGCAAGTAACCCCATTTGATCATTTCGATACAAACCCATCTTCTCGCTCCTGCTCTCAGTTACTTCATTAAGACAACAACGTTTCAAACTGCTGTTTGATGCAGTAGTTGAACCCCTTTCCTCTGCATGACCTGTCTTTGCCACAGTAACTAGATGAGACCCACTAGCATGTGTAGGAGTTGATTGAGCCATGTTGTGTTCCTACCATGCTATGCCTGCTATGCTTAGAGTTGTGTCAGGTCTGTTTCATCTAGGTGATGGATTGGAGTGAAATGGTTGTGTTCGGTAATGAGAGTGAAGTGTTGAACATGTTTTGGTAAAGGTATCGATGAGAGGCCATGTAGGAGTACATGGTGGGTTGTTTTATTGGAACCGTCCCTAAGAACTAAGTTCTATATATGTGATCTAAGATCAGCTACTACCACACATTGGGCTCCGGGCGCTCCAAGATCCCTCGACTTATTAACCGCCATGTCCTCAGTCCAGGAGTTGCAACTAGTTTCTGGTGTTTGTACTACGCTGGAGGCCATGCGCGGCGCTGACCCTAGGGGTGAGCTGTGATGCGGCAGGCACCTGGCTTGGTGTACTGGGGCACCCGTTTGGTGAACTCGGGAACCCTGCACACATCGTTTGGGGTCGTAGTGTAAACCCCGGCCAAATCTCCTTGCGGATGGAAGTTGAATAGGCGATAAACCTGGACTAGAAACTTGTGTCGTTAGTCAGGTCGTGGCCGACACCCTCGCTGGGCTTCCGCTTGAAGGTTGCCAAGTACATGTCGTGTAAACGATGGTAAGTGGTGGAAGTGTGTGTGAAGTAGTACAACCCTGCAGGGTTATCAAACTATTTGTCGGCGTCCTGGGACCGGGGGTGCCCAGACTTGCTTGCTTGCGGCTCTATCGATGACCCGGTACAGCCCAGCTTTCAGCAACAACAACTCAAGACCCTCGTGTGGGGCGGACGACGCCAAAACATCCCTGGAGGCAGCCCCACCAGGTTGGCTCCCAAGGAGCAGAGATATCTATGCAAGGTGCACCTCGTGAGGTTCATATGACGTGAGCCATGATGACCAAGGCGGTGAGGCGCCCGGGCGATGATGTACCGATTTCCTCTTTGGTGCTAAGGAGGCAAGCGCAAGCGCGGGGTCCCAAGGAATCAAGCAAAGGTTTCCATATCGGTGCAACAAGACCAAGATTGCTAGGACAGCAGGATGGAGGTCATCACGGAGCACACCGCAGCGTCACCGCCCGAGGCTTTTGCAGGCGAAGACTACTTTTGTCAGGATAACTTGTACTAGTTGTCTCCCTTTAAATTTGGCCGTTGTGGAATCCCTTCCCGTCTACATTTGGGAAGAGGACCGAGGCCACCATAAATAGGACCTAGCCACCACCATATGGAGGGGGACGGAGATATCATTCAGTTCATCCTCACACCCACCAGCTCATCGAGCTCAAGAACACCTCACCTCCTGAGGCTGTTCAACCAATGTACTAGTTCATCCTCAGCCCCTCGAGGAAATCCACCACAAAGCTGGAGTAGGGTATTACACCGCAAGGTGGCCTGAACCAGGATAAACTACTGTGTCTCTTGTCCCTTGGGTTCTTCGAGCTAGGGCATGAAATTGTTGGGCAGGCGGACTTGGGAAGACGAGTTCTTTGCATGCACCCCAGAGTTCGAACATATCTATGGTCTACGGAACCCTGAATCCGACATTTGGCGTGCCAGGTAGGGGTGCGTCGGAGCTCTTTTCTGCCGGTCGACTCGTCGCTGCTCCACCACTACCATGGCTGACGCCCGGCGAGACTGTGCTGAGTGTCAGGCCGCCCTCGCTGCTCACGTCGCCCGTCGGCGGGCCTCCCCGTCGAAGACAGGCATGGCGACGGTGATCTTTTCCACATCCGGGCGGCAGTACAGCGGAAGATGGGAGTCAGGCTACTGTCGGCGTCCTGGAAACGGGGGTACCCAGACTTGCTTACCTACGGCCCACGGCGTGGCTCCACCAACGGCCCAGTACGGCCCGACTTCACTAGCAACAGCTCAAGACCCTCGCGAGGGGCCAAGCATCACGAGGCAGAAGACACCAAGACCTTCCTGGGGGTGGCCTCGCTAGGCTGGCTCCCAAGGAGCGGATATATATATGCAAGGGGCACCTCGTGAGGTTCACATGACTTGAGCCATGATGACCACAGCTAGGCGGGCACTAGCGGGCGCAGTGTGCCAGTTTCCTGTTGGGTGCTAAAGAGGCAGGCGCAGGCGAGGAGTCCCGAGGCATCGGGCAAAGGTTTCCATATTGGTGCAACAAGACCAAGACCACCAGGATGGCAGGATGGAGGTCATCATGGAGCCTACAGCAGCATCACCACCAGAGCCTTTGGCAGGCGAAGACCACCTTTTGTCAGGATATCTTGTACTAGTTGTCCCCATTCAAACTTGGCCATTGTGGGATCCCTTCCCGCCTAACATTTGGGAAGAGGACCAGGGCCTCTATAAATAGGACTAGTCACCATCGTAGGAGGCATCTGACCGAGGATCGGATCCATTCTGCCAAGGCTATCTCAGCATCTCATCGAGCTCAAGAACACCTATCCTCCTGAGGTTGTTCATCGATTGTACTAGTTCATCCCTAGCCCTAGAGGCAATCCACCACCACCACACTAGAGTAGGGTATTACTCCACAATGGTGGCCCAAACCAGTATAAATCCTTGTGTCTCGTGTTCTTCGGGTTCATCGAGCTAGGCCATGAGAACGTTGAGCGAGCGATCGAGGGAGAGAGAGAGAGAGTCCTTGGAGCGCACCCCAGAGTTTGAACCTCATAAGGGTTTGCCGGAACCCAGAATCCAACAGGGGGGCAGCCCTGATCCTTCCCGAGTAGGGTGCACACAATCTGGTCCAGCTCCTCCTTGGACAAGTCATCTGGGCACAGCCGGAAGTCATCTCCTGCGCCCTTGAACTTCCAAAGGGGACG
Source organism: Aegilops longissima (assembly GCA_021605205.1). Taxonomy (NCBI): domain Eukaryota; kingdom Viridiplantae; phylum Streptophyta; class Magnoliopsida; order Poales; family Poaceae; genus Aegilops; species Aegilops longissima. Next base: position 225,068,241 of record CM038679.1, read on the forward strand.
CGAGTGTGCCTGGAGCGGAGCCAGGCGCTGCGTTAGGAATTCCTTGACGATCACGGCCCCCGTCAGCTTCTCCGCCTTCGGGTTGTCGGTCTTCAGGCCTGCCGCCATCTTCTCCAGCAACGGCTCCGCCTTGGGATCGGTGAGCTTCTTGTGAGTCCATCCTTACTGGGGCATCGGCTGCGAGGTCGGCAGCGCCAGCCGTGGGTGGGTTCGCTTGGCGTCCATGAAGATCCACCTGTTCCTGAAGACCTCCACCTTCTTCCCAGCCCGCGAGATCGCGTTGCTGCCATTTGCCGTGATGAAGATGGTGCACCCCGAGCACTGAGTGCCATTGACCCGGAGGTAGAAGAGGTGGCGGAGCAGCCCCACGGAGGGCATCACCCCCAGAAATGCCTTGCAGTAAAAGGCAAAGATTGATAGGAGGAGGACGGAGTTGGGGTGAAGATGAAGGGCGTGGAGCTTGTAATGGCGAAGAACAATGTAGAAGAAGCTGGAGAAGGGGGGAACCAGTCCTGCGAAGACATTGTACTAGAAGAAGGGGTAGGAGGATCCGCCCAAGGTCTCCGGCTTGGCAGAGCTAGCTCGGAGCACCGTTTGTCCCCCCTCATTGCTGTTGTCGGCCGTCAGTCAGACCAAGGTGGTGAGCTGCTTCTCCTCGGCGAGAGTGGACGCACTCAAGGTTGGCTCGAACCAGGAGGCTTGACGCGCAGCCGTGGTGGAGGATCCAGCCTTATCGGTGGCCATCGTTCGCTGATTAGGGATGAGATTGGCCGATCTGGAGGTTTTCTGAGAGGAAAGAGAAGGGGATTTGGAGCAAGCCGAAGGAAGGGCAATGAAGGATTTGCGGCAGGTGCCAGCCTCTTTGTCAGCCAGGAGCAGTTGAAGCAGTGTGGGAGCAGAGGTGCCCATGTCCCATCAATCGCCACGTGTCGACCGAGGCCGCGGGCGGTTAGGGCCCGTGGCGCTCCGCACTTGCCTTTGGGTTTGCCTCGAAGCCAAGTTCGAGCGCGCCTTCGGCCCGTGGGCTACTATCAGCGTCCTGGGATCGGGGGTGCCCAGACTTACCTGCCTGTAGCCCATGGCGTGACTCTATCGACGGCCTGGTACGGCCCACCTTCAGCAACAACAACCCAAGACCCTCACGAGGGGCCAAGCCTCGCGAGGCGGACGACGCAGAAACCTCCTTGGGGGGCAGCCCCACCACGCTGGCTCCCGAGAAGCGGAGATATCTACGGAAGCCGCACTCATGAGGTTCATATGACGTGAGCCATGACGACCAAGGCCAGGCGGGTGTCAGCGGGCGCAGTGCACCAGTTTCCTCCTTGGTGCTAAGGAGGCAAGCGCATGTGCGGGGTCGCAAGGAATCAAGCAATGGTTTCCATATTGCTGCAACAAGATCGAGACCGCTAGGATGGCAGGACGGAGGTCATCGCGAAGCCGTCCACAGCGTCACCACCATAGGCTTTTGCAGGCGAAGACTACTTTTGTTAGGATAACTTGTACTAGTTGTCTCCCTTCGAATTTGGCCGTTGTGGGAACCCTTCCCGCCTACATTTGGGAAGAGGACCGAGGCCATTATTAATAGGACCTAGCCACCACCATAGTGAGGGGGGTGGAGAGATCATTCAGATCATCCTCACAGCCACCAGCTCATTGAGCTCAAGAACACCTCACCTCCAGAGGCTGTTCAACCACTATACTAGTTCATCATCAGCCCCTTGAGGCAATACACCAGAAAGTTGGAGTAGGGTATTACACCGCAAGGTGGCCTGAACCAGGATAAACTGTTGTGTCTCTTGTCCCTTGGGTTCGTCGAGCTAGGCCGTGGAATCGTTGGGCAGGCGGTCTGGGGGAAACGAGTTCTTCGCACGCACCCTAGAGTTCAAACCTCTCTAGGGTCTGCAGAACCCTAAATCCTACACTATTCAAATAGTTGCGTCTGCCGTAATGGACTATTGGGTTGCTTATGGAGTTCATAGACAAGTTAATGGTTACTCATAAAAGTCTCAAGACAAGTGTGAGTGCCGCCCTCTCATAGGAAGACAGGAGAGGACCCACTATAGAGTATTGTTGTGGTGATTAGTGGACTCGTGTGCGCTATCTCATCTTTTTAAACTACTGATAGACATAGTATAGGTTAGCCAAGAGTGAGACTGGCTTGCTGCAATAAACTCCACTACCCGTCTTGATAATGTTGCATATATGATAGGATCTTATGTAAGACTTGATGAGTACCTTTGTACTCATGTTTTCTTAATAAACTGTTTCAGAGGAGAATACCGCCCCCTCCGATGGGTTCGATGTAGACCTCGATGTTGACAAGTAGCTTGCTACTCAGGTGGCAGCCTCGAGCCTGTGAAGGGCCTTGTAGATGGTCAGGATACTCCAAGCCTTCTTTCCTTCCAGTTGTCTATACTTAGACAAGTTAGCTTCCGCATGTGCTTGTATGACTTGAGTTTTTGTTCTTGTGATCCCTACCTGTATGGATAAGTTATGTATGGCTCTCCGGAGCCTTTTAAATAAATACTTTGAGTCGTAGAGTTTTGTTGTGATTCCTTGGTGTATTTGCACATATCGAGCATATTGTGTGTATGATTTGGAAATGCTTGGTATGTGTGGGATTCGACACCTAGTTGTTTATTCTTGGTAGCCTCTCTTATGGGGAAATGTCTCCTAGTGCTTCCACTTAGCCATGGTAGCTTGCTACTACTCCGGAACACATGGATTGATCGGCATGTGTCCTTCTTTGCTCCTGTGTCTGTCCCTTTGGGGAAATGTCACGCAGTGTTTTACTGCACTCCTTGTAGCTTTCTATGACTCGGTAGCACACGTTGTTGACCGGCACGTGCTTTGCTGGGTCATGTATGCCTATCCCTGTAAGTTAGTGCCACCTTGGGTTTACAAGTAGTCATGTCTTCCCTGGTTCTTTGTCATATGGATTCTAGCGACACTATCATATAAGTGAGCCAAAAGGCGCAAACGGTCCCATGCCAGGTAAGGTGGCACCCGTGGGGATACCATGCGTGAGGCCGCAAAGTGATATGATGTATTACATGCTAGATCAATGTGACTTAGGATCGGGGTCCTGACAGTGTTGGCATTAGAGACGAACTGCCTGTAGGATCTTCAAGCCAAACTGGTCAATGTCGGACCTAGAAATGCTTCAGTTATATGTAGGGGAATTGATTGTGGAAGGGAACGTAAGGCTCTTTTTACTTCTCTTCTTCTATCATTCTCTCTGAGTTAGCCTCATCTTTTCTACGGGGGTTAAGAACTAGGCTTCTCTTCTTTCTATCAGGTTCACGTGTTACTAATCTGTAGACTTATTGGATTGTTGGTTTCAAGCCCCAATTCAGTTCCTACTACCTCTGTGTGTGATTAGGTGGACTCAGAACCTTGATATGATGTTGTTGAGTGGCTATGCTACCTTTTGCAGAATGTCTCAAAATCATTTTTGAGCATTTACAGCTGTTATGTTGTCCGTTTTCTCCTACAAATCCCAATGCCTTTGTATTATTCCGTGTCATTCATTACATTTTGCACTTCGATGCTAGAGTTTTGTCATCCTTGTCTAAGCTGTTGATTTGTTTTCCCTAGGATGGTTAACACTCGAAGCACCCCTGCTGCACAAGGGTAAGGCGAAGGAAGTGGGGCTAGGAATGACAACCTACCCCATCCAGCTAAACTAGCTGAGGTCATGCTGGAAGCGGAGAGGAACAAACGTGAGACTAACCGCCTGCTTGAGCGTATCGAGCAGAACACCGCACACCAGCAGAGAAATGACTTGGTGTCCATCAATGACTTTATCAAGTTGTATCCACCAACTTTCCACCACTCCATCGAACCTCTCGATGTGGATGACTGGCTTCGCATCATCACCCAAAAGTTACGTTCTGCCAACGTAGCTGAGGCTAACAAGGTCACCTATGCTGCATATCACCTTGAGGGTCCCGGCAGTCTCTAGTGGGAGAATTATGAAGCTATGCATCCAACCGGTCAGGTTACTACCTGGGTGGATTTCAGTGAAGCCTTTCGTGAGCACCACATCCTAGAGGTCCTAATGGATCGTAAAAGGGAGGAGTTCTGTAACTTCACCCAAGGCAAGCTAACTGTGGATGTCTACAACCGTGAGTTTGGGAATCTTGCACGCTACGCTCCTGAGGAAGTGTCCACTGATGCTAAGAAGCAGGGAATGTTCCGGAAGGTACTTAGGCCAGAGCTTCGCCGTGACTGTAACGCCCGGATAAACAAGCTAAAGTAATCCCCTACTAATGATGCTAAGCCATCACTGTTACTATTGTTAATCTCACTTTGATTCAAAACCAATTCAAATTCAATTTTAAAATAAAGTCAAATACATTATTTCTCCAAACAGTAAAACAAAAATGTTCATTGGGTGGAAAATATTCACTAACTAAATGTCATGAGTGATTCAACATCCTTTGAGATAGCTAATTTGCCCTAGGAATTAAAGTAGTTCCAAATTAGCATTTTTAAATGCTTTTCCAGTTGTGAAAAATCCAAATCAATTCAAACTCCTCCCGAACTTTTTGTGGCAGTGGCAGATATTGCAATGTATTTATTTGGCCAAGTTTCATATTTTTCTCAAAGACCAATTGGCAGCTCAAATATTGCAAACATATTATGTTTAAGATAAATAGAAAAATATATATAACAAAAAGCGGGCCTAACTACTACTGTGCACTAGTAGCCCATTGCTACAGTACATAGCCTAGCCCAACAATCCCCTTTTCCCCTTCCTCCTGCTACAGGAGGCGGGCAGGGGATCGTGGCGGCCATCCCATGGCGCCCGGCCAGGTGCCGGCCATCCCTCGTCTTCCTGATGTGGATAAGAATGACCCCGAGCCCCCTGGATCAAACCCTATCTCCTTCTTCCCCTTTCATTCGCTCCTCTGCTCGAACCCGAAGCCTCCCGATGCCTGTCCACCACGTTGCCCTCATCGTCGTGGTCACCGGCCTCCCCATGGCCAACCAAGGCGCTCAGGAGGACCGCTATCGTCGTCCTCTTCGACTACAAGGACCCGCATGAGCTCAGACGCCCACGAGCCACCACCTTCATCGAGAATCGCCTATAGCATCCGCCGCTCACCGTCGGTCGATCCGCTTGACGTCGACCATCCCCGGCCTCTACGACCTCGCCGTCGGGCCTCCCGCTGTGAGCATCATTGATTCCCCCTCCCCCTTCGTTTGGTTGCTGTGACCGCCGCCCCTTGTCGTCCGAAGCTGTGCCCGCACGTGCAGACAGCTGCCCTCCCTTGCATCGTCACCCCCATGCCGCTGCGTCTCCTACCTCGGCCACGGGCGCCCGCAGCCCCGCGTTTTCCCCACACCGGCCGCTGCGGAAATATGCCGCCGTGGCTTTCGCCCCGTTCACCGCAGTGGCTATGCCCTGCCCACCCCCCCCCCCCCCCGCTCTGCGTGCGCCCTTTCCCCATTGCTCCGTCCCGCACCGGCCGCGGCCGCCCACACCAGCAGCCACGGCGCCGGACCGCGCCCGCTCCACCCATCTCTGCCGCTTTGCCGCTTCGCTCGATTTGACGACCGTGCTCGCATAACCCGCTCGCCAGCCGAGCCCCGCACCTGGCCCGCGCTTGCACCAGCCGTGCTCCGGCCATGGCTTCGGACCTGGTATGCGCGTGTGCGCCAACGTGTGGGCACTGGCTTCCAGCCATTGCCATGTGGCCCCTCCCATTAGTTAGCTTATTTAGGATTAACTAAAAATTAGTTAAGTTAATTGACCCCCCTTGTCACTAACAGCATGGCCCCACTTAGTAGTTAAGTAAATAGATTAAATAAACACTATTATAATTAACTCTACTAAAAACTGATTCAATGGTAACCGGGTCCCACCTACACTGTCCACTTTGACCAGTCAGCGCTGACTGGACTAGTTGACTAGGCCCCTAGACCCCACTGTCATACACATAGGCTAGGGTAGATCTAGGTAACAAAAGATTATTTTTCTTTTATTTTCGACTTAAAATAAACCCAGTAATTTGGAAATTCAATAAAACTTTGAAAATTAATAGAAAATAAACTATAAGTCCGATGAAAATGTTTTCTACATGAAAGTTGCTTAGAAAAACGTGACGAATCCGAATGCACGGTCCGTTTACCTATCAGATTCCTCTAACTATCCGAAAAAGGAACATTCTCCCTCCGGTCACCTGTCTGACATAGGTCCGGAACCGGGAAAACATTCCAGGTTGAATTCCCCCTTCACCTATATCGTGTAGCCATACGTTAGGTCACACTCGGCACTGCGTACTACCATGTTATGCTTTGTGATGCTTTGATTGCTCTGTTATTTACTGTGTTCCCCCTCTGTTACTTCTTTCCGGTAGACCCCGAGACTAACGGCGACCCCCAGTTCGACGACGGTGTTGACAACCCTTCGTCCTTGCCATAGCAACCAGGCAAGCCCCCTCTTTGATCATCCCGATATTGCCCATTCCATTCTCTCAGGATTGCATTAGATTTTGCTACTGTTTTTTTTTGCTCCTATTATGATGCATAGCCTCCTTTTGTAACCTGCTCATTGTACCTTACCTGCTTATCCTAAACTGCTTAGTATAGGTTTGTTAGTGATCTATCAGTGGCCCCCACCTTGTCCTTGTTGCCCCTGCTTCATCATCGAAGACCCGATCAACGGGATCGAAGACCAGGCCTGGCACAGCACATCACTTTTCCCTTAGTTGCTCGACACTACTTGGTTACTATCGAGTGCCGAGGGTGAGACCTCATCAGCACTTCTGATCTTAACCCTGTATTTAGCTATTCGGTCGTGGTCATCGAGGGTTATTTCCTCCTTAACCACTTCCGATACGGCTCTGTCGTGTAGCCCCTCAAGTGTGAACCTCGAGGGTGGATCCTCTTATGTTCACCTTGATGATTAAATCGAGTGGAATTCACCGGTGGTGATTCTTCGGGTTTTCCCCTTGATGATTGGACACACGGATACTTGGAATTTACACCTGTTACTTGGAAAGACGGGTCGACCCTGAGGGGTACCCGCGAGTGATGTGGAGACGGGTTGACCTGGAGGGTGCCCGTGAGATAATTACGAGGCATGGCCGGGCATTCCTAGCCCTTGCCGCAAGTCCTCGAGACGGGGCAACGGGGCCACATCTTTCGTGAGTCTCTGCTTGTTACCGCATGCTCCTAATCCACTATGATTTGTATATTTGATCCGAGGGGCCTCTGGCCTAATAGCACTAACCATCACGTGGGCATTGTATGGGCGTTCTGCGTCGTATGCATCAGCCGAAGCTTAATAGACGTCAGCGACTGAGCGGCGCGCGCCGGGTTGGAATGGTAAGCACCTGCCTTTTTTAAGGAGGTAGCTAGGTCTACTCACCGGCCACGTTCACAACGTGCAGGAGTTCTCGGGGCGATGCCCATGACCCCTGGGGGCATAGGTTTAGTCCGGTGTGCTGACCTCTCTATTAAGCCTAGGTCGGGTTGCGGCGTATTGTTTGACCGAGGCCGGGCATGACCCAGGAAAGTGTGTCTGGCCGGAGTTAATCGAGCGTGGTGGGTAAGTTGGTGCACCCCTGCAGGGAAGAAAACATCTATCGATAGCCTGTCCTACGATAAATGACACTTGGAGTTGTATCCCGATCGATACAACTAGAACTGGATGCTTAATGTGATAACTGGATAGTATGGCTCTGGGATTGTTTTCTCGCATGGAGTCGAGAAAGGATCTCTGGCCGAGGTTAACACTACTACTACTTTACGTTATGCTACTCTTACCTCTTCTGATGCTGCAAGATGCTTGGAGCTGCTTGAAGATGCTAGTCTTTGATAGGCTAGGCTTTCCACTTCTCTTCCGGCATTCTACAGTTCAGTCCACATATACATCCCATTTCATTGATAACGATGCATATGTGATGTAGATCCTTCTTTGCGAGTACTTTGGATGAGTACTCACGGTTGCTTTGCTCCCCCATTTCCCCCTTTCTTCTTCTTTTCGTTTGATGAAACCAGATGTCGGAGCCCAGGAGCCAGATGCCACCGCCGATGCTTACTACTACGTGGATGCCGCAGACGACTAGGAGTAGTTAGGAGGCTCCTAGGCAGGAGGCCTTGCCTTTTCGATCAATGTTGCTTTTGTTCTAGCCTTCTAATGGCAAACTTGTCTAACTTATGTCTGTGCTCAGATATTGTTGCTTCCACTAACCCTTGTGTATTCAAACTTATGTATTCGAGCCCTCGAGGCCCCTGGCTTGTAATATAAAGCTTGTATTATTTTAATTTGTGTCTAGAGTTGTGTTGTGATATCTCCCTGTGAGTCCTTGATCTTGATCGTACACATTTGCATGTATGATTAGTGTACGATTGAATCGGTGCGTCACCAGTTGGTATCAGAGCCAACTTCCTGTAGGTAGCCCCGTTTCCAACTCCTTGGCCGAAGTTGAGTCTAGTCACTACAAAAAACTTTTACTAACATGGCTGTGTGGATTACGGGCCCACGTCGCCATTGGGTGGTGTTAGGATCTTTTACTCCTCATCTATACTCTGATATTCTGATCTCTCTTCTATTCGGGTTAAATGATTTTACTAACTCTACTTCTAGGTTCTCGTAACTACTCCCTCCCGGAGAGCCACTTCATTCCAGATGATTGGCTGCTTCCCAGAAGCCTTCGAAGATACTCTCCAAAGTTCGCTCGCGAACTTGTGCTCATCACTTTTGCGATTCCCTTCCACCGTCAACCCCTATGGAAAACTACATACATTTTCTATTCACACAATCATTTCTCGATGCTCTTGTTATTACAAGATGCCCCGAAATTCTCTATTGTTTCGAGAATCCTTTGAGCTTACTGCCTTGCAGTTCTTTACCACATGAATACCCCTACGGATAATTCCTCGCACTTATCGAGTATTCTCTCATCCCTAGTTGTTCTTGTGTTTCACAAAATTCTTCGAAATACTATTTGATCTTCTGAAAATCTTAGTAGCCTATCGATCTTGTTCTTCCTTACCTGCTTGCATTTTGGTTAATTCCATATGTCTAGCAATACTCATTAAAATCCTTTGCGATTGTCATCCTTACCATGTCAATTCAACATGTGTGTGAATGCACGTAATCATCAGTTGTTCCCTGGAAATTGTTCTTCCAGCTCAGACGTCATTCCGGACATGAGCTGATTCTTGGCAAATCAAACCTTGATTGATTGCCCATCTAATCCTATTCAACATACTCGTACCTAATCATAGCATCTGATTCTGATACACAGATCTGTGTATCGTAATTCCTTTCTATTGAAGCTTTGAAATTATCCTAAAATTTCTATAATTTGATGCCTTTGCATTCTTACTTCTTCTCGTTGAGTATCGTTACTCACATCAGATCCTTGTTGATCGCCAGATCCTTTGGTAGATTATTATCCGAAAGTGTCCTTCATATCCACTAACCTTGTGAACTCTTCCCTTGATACATATTGCCTTTGGTAAATTGTATTCTCTACTTTGTCAATCATGATCTGCTTCCGAGCTTGAGTTAATTACCTCTGCAGTTTTTGCAAATGTTCATAAGATGCCCTGATGGGCTGAACTAATGCTTTCCCTAATTTGTGTGAACCTGGAAATTTCTATGGGTCATACTCTACTGGTGTTACGCCGGATAAAAATTTCTATGCTACAACTTCATCAAAAGTGAGAAGTAAATGAGACGTTATGCATTGAAGTGGGAGTCGACCTTGAACTTTGTGTTCATGCCCTCAGACACGATGTAGATCTTATCATGGAAGCTTCTCTTATAATCAAATGTTCCCTTGGTATAAGCTCATCTTGCATCTGTAAATTGATCCTTTGCAATCCTGGTTCCGACCATATTTTCTCCTTGATTCCATTTCCTGGACAAGTTAAAATACTTGTCTTCTGCAAATCATTTCATCTGTCCAACCTCTATTTTTGATCTACCTCGAGTATTGCCCCTTGTTATCTCGATGATATTGTGTCATTGCACTACCTCTTGTGAATTCACATTGGAATGATACTCCATCACGTCATTCCTAGCCTGATCGGCTATATCATTATTGTGATAAATTTTAACTGTGCTACCTGATACTTCTTCCCAGAGCACAATTTAGACGATGAGCTAAGCCTACATCAATTTTCCTCGTCATATCATTTTGTCTTCAATAGCAAGCTTAATTTCGATTTTGTGTCGTACTCGTGGTTCCCATAACCTTTCGCTTAATCATTCCTTCGAATTGATGTCATCGCCAATCGATTACATCTTCATGAAACCTCTCGACAAATATGTCGTGATCATCATCCACATTCTGAGCTCTTTCAAGATATTAATTGAATTCATGATGAGAAATGCAATCCTTGCCCCTCGATGATTTGTGTTATCATCGACAACATTCTTGCCTTCCCCAACACAAACTTGTTTATATAATTTTGGAAATACATCCTTTTTGACATGTCGATAGATTGTTGCTGAGCCCGTCGGCCACACCCTCATCTTTTCCTTGCTGAAATTGTATGACTTATTTTCTAAGTTGTTTCCGATGGATCCTTTGTGTATCCAAAGTCTCACCTTTACTTGACACGATATCATTGTCGCATCGAAGCATGACTGTGGTATTCCGAATATCAACAAGAACATCGAAAGCATAATACAAAATGTTTCTCATTCAATTACCCTCACACCATTGTATGGGTAATACCATGATTCTCCCCTCTCCCCATTATCTAAATGCTTTTGAACTTGGTGTCCTATCATATATATCCTGCTCCGCTTTTCCTTGGGAACGATATACTTCCAACTCTTATGTGTAAACACATCTTCCTTTAATTTGGGTTGCCTGATTCGATAATCATATTTTTCCTTTCCATTGGTTTTTTAACCCTTCTTGTGATCTATATGATATAAGAAGAATAATTCCCTGCTTATGTAAACACCTCGGTGTACAACTCTATCAGTACGACCCTGTTACTATTGTTGATGACATTCCAGTAACCATCGATGGACGTGAACCTTGCCTATTGGTCCGCCTCGTTCAACAAGCAGGAAAATGATTCTCAGCGTCCCTCGCCCTTGGTACCAACGTTGTTTCCAATATAACTGACAGGCTATCCTCTAACATGTCTTGCTATCAGGACCGTACAAGATGTCAGCACCCTTCCTACTTTTTAACCCACATGGTGGGCCCATAACCCACAGTTCCACAGGATCGGAACCTGACTCACCTGTACAACCTTGATTCCGAAATATTCTTGGCACTCGGGTTCGTATGGAATACACAAGCTAACTTCCTCACCATGTTTCATTTCGGTATCAGAGGCGACATTATTCTTCTTTGCTCTGAACCCCTTCATCACCTATTTTCGGCATCAGCTGGATGCCTACCTGGTTAAAACTTGTTGAATCTCCGTATAGCACTCTCGATACGTCCTGGTGCTTCTAAAATCTCCTTCCTTGAGATAACTACCGAATGTTGATCCTTTCAGACATTCGTCTTTATAGCTTCCCCCTTACCCCACCTCTTAAATCTCGGGACGAGATTTCTTGTAGTGGAGGAGATTTGTAACGCCCGGATAACCAAGCTACAGTAATCCCCTACTAATGATGCCAAGCCATCACTGTTACTGTTGCTAATCTCACTTTGATTCAAAACCAATTCAAATTCAATTTTAAAATAAAGTCAAATAAATTATTTCTCCAGATAGTAAAACAAAAATGTTCGTTGGGTTGAAAATATTCACTAACTCAATGTCATGAGTGATTCAACATCATTTGAGATAGCTAATTTCCCTGGGAATTAAAGCAGCAAATCAGCATTTTTAAATGTTTTTCCAGTTGTGAAAAATTCAAATCAATTCAAACTCCTCCCGAACTTTTTGTGGCAGTGGCAGATATTGCAATGTATTTATTTGGCCAAGTTTCAAAAAAATTCAAAGACCAATTGGCAGCTCAAATATTGCAAACAGATTATGTTTAAGATAAACAAAAAAACATATATAACAAAAAGCGGGCCTAACTACTACTATGCACTAGTAGCCCATTGCTACAGTACATGGCCCAGCCCAACAATCCCCTTTTCCCCTTCCTCACCTTTCTGAGGCGGGCAGCGGATCGTGGTAGCCATCCATGGCGGCGTGTGCGGCCATCCATCGTCCTCTCGATGTGGATAAGAACGACCCCGAGCCCCCTGGATCGAACCCTATCTCCTTCTTCCCCTTTCATTTGCTCCTCTGCTCGAACTTGAAGCCTCCTGATGCCTTGCCGCCGCGTTGCCCTCATCGCCGTGGTCACCGGTCTCCCCACGGCCAACCAAGGCGCTCAGGAGGACCGACGCCGTCGTCCTCATCGACTACGAGGACCCGCATGAGCTCGGACGCCCATGAGCTGCCACCTTCATCGAGAATCACCGACAGCATCCGCCGCTCACCGTCGGTCGATCCGCTTGACCTCGACCGTCCCCGGCCTCTACGACCTCGCCGTCGGCCCTCCTGCTGTGGGCATCATTATTCCCCCTCCCCCTTCGTTTGGTTGCCGTGACCGCCGCCCCTTGTCACCCGAAGCCGTGCCTTCATGTGCAGACCGCTGCCCTCGCTCGCATCATCAGCCCCCCTACTGCTGCGTCTGCTACCTCGGCCACGGGTGCCTGCAGCCCCGCGTTTTCCCCACGCCGGCCGCTATGGCTGATGACGGCGTGGCCTTCGCCCCGTTCTGCGTGCCCTGCCGCTGCTCGTCCCCCGCTCTGCGTGCGCCCTTTCCCCATTGCTCTGGCCTGCACCATCCGCGGCCGCCCACGCCCGCAGCCACGGCGCCTGACCGCGCCCGTTCCACCCATCTCCGCCGCTTGCCGCTCGCTCGTCGGCGGCTACCCGTGCTGGCGTAACCCGCTCGCCGGCCGAGCCCCGCACCTGCCCGCGCTTGCGTCGGCCGCGCTCCGGCCATGGCTTCGTCCCTGGTATGCGTTTGTGCGCCAACATGTGGCCACTGGCTTCCAGCCACTACCATGTGGCCCCTCCCATTAGTTAGCTTATTTAGGATTAACTAAAAATTAGTTAAGTTAATTGACCCCCCTTGTCACTAATAGCATGGCCCCACTTAGTAGTTATGCTAAATAGATTAAATAAACACTTTTTTATTTAACTCTACTAAAAACTGACTCAATGGCAACCGGGTCCCACCTACACTGTTCACTTTGACCAGTCAGCACTGACTGGACTAGTTGACTAGGCCCCTGGACCCCACTGTCATACACATAGGCTAGGGTATATCTAGGAAAAAAGTTTATTTTTCTTTTATTTTCGACTTAAAATAAACCCAGTAAGTTTGCAAATTCAATAAAACTTCGAAAATTAATAGAAAATAAACCGTAACTCCGATGAAAATGTTTTCTACATGAAAGTTGCTCAGAAAAAGTGACGAATCTGAATACACGGCCCGTTTACCTGTCAGATGCCTCTAACTATCCGAAAATGGAACATTTCCCCTCCGGTCACCTGTCTGACAGAGGTCCGTAACCGGGAAAACAATCCCGGTTGAATTCCCCCTTCACCTATATCGTGTAGCCATAAGTTAGGTCACACCCGGCAATGCGTATTTCCATGTTATGCTTTGTGATGCTTTGATTGCTCTGTTATTTATTGTGTTCCCCCTCCGTTACTTCTTTCCGGTAGACCCCGAGACTGACGGCGACCCCCAGTTCAACGACGGTGTTGAAAACCCTTCGTCCATGCCAAAGCAACCAGGCAAGCCCCCCTTTGATCATCTCGATATCTCCCATTCCATTCTCTCATGCTTGCATTAGATTTTGCTATTGTTATTGTTTGCTCCTATTATGATGCATAGCCTGCTTTTGTAACCTGCTCATTGTACCTTACCTGCTTATCCAAAGCTGCTTAGTATTGGTTGGTTAGTGATCCATCAGTGACCCCCACCTTGTCCTTGTTGCCCCTGCTTCATCATCGAAGACCCGATCAACGGGATCGAAGACCAGGCTCCGGCACCACACATCACTTTCCCCTTAGTTGCTCGACACTACTGGGTTACTATCGAGTGCCGAGGGTGAGACCTCATCAGCACTTATGATGTTAACCATAGAGTGTAGCTATTCGGTCGTGGTCATCGAGGGTGATTTCCTCCTTAACCACTTCCGATACGGCTCTTCGTGCAACCCCTCAAGTGTGAACCTTGATGATTACATCAAGTGGAATTCACCGGGGGTGATTCCTCGGGTTTTCCCCTTGATGTTTGGACACACGGATACTTGGACTTTACACCTGTTACTTGGAAAGGCGGGTCGACCCTGAGGGGTACCCGCAAGTGATGTGGAGACGGGTTGACCTGGAGAGTGCCCGCGAGATAATTACGAGGCGTGGCCGGGCATTCCTAGCCCTTGCCGCAAGTCCTCGAGAGTCTCTCTTTGTTACCGCGTGCTCCTAATCCACTACGATTTGGATATTTGATCCGAGGGGCCTCTGGCCTGATAGCACTAACCATCACGTGGGCATAGTATGGGTGTTACGTATCGTATGCATCACCGAAGCTTAATAGGCGTCGCCGAATTTGGCGCTAGCGCGGGTTGGACTGGTAAGCACCTGCTTTTTTTAAGGAGGTAGCTAGGTCTGCTCACCGGCCGTGTTCGCAACGTGCAGGAGTTCTCGGGGCGATGGCCCATTACCCCTGGGGGCATAGGTTTAGTCCGGTGTGCTGACCTCTCTATTAAGCCTAGGTCCGGTTGCGGCGTACAGTTTGGCCGAGGCCGGGCATGACCCAGGAAAGTGTGTTCGGCCGGAGTTAATCGAGCGTGGTGGGTAAGTTTGTGCACCCCTGCAGGGAAGAAAACATCTATCGATAGCCTATCCTACGGTAACGGACACATGGAGTTGTATCCCGATCGATACAACTAGAACTGGATGCTTGATGTGATAACTGGACAGTATGGCTCTGGGATTGTTTTCTCACAGGGAGTTGAGAAAGGATCTCTGGCCGAGGTTGATAACAATACTACTACTATACTTTATGCTACTCTTACCTCTTCTGATGCTTCAAGATGCTAGGAGGTGCTTGAAGATGCTAGTCTTCGATAGGCTAGGCTTTCCCCTTCTCTTCTGGCATTCTGCAGTTCAGTCCACATATGCAACCCATTTCATTGATACCGATGCATATGTAGTGTAGATCCTTGCTTGCGAGTATTTGGATGAGTACTCATGGTTGCTTTTCTCCCCCTTTTCCTCCTTTCTTCTTCTTTCCGATTGATGCAACCAGATGTCGGAGCCCAGGAGCCAGATGCCACCGCCGATGCTTACTACTACATGGAGGCCGCAGACGACTAGGAGTAGTTAGGAGGCTCCCAGGCAGGAGGCCTTGCCTTTTCGATCAATGTCGCTTTTGTCCTAGCCTTCTTAAGGCAAACTTGTCTAACTTATGTCTGTGCTCAAATATTGTTGCTTCCGCTCACTCTTGTGTATTCGATCTTATGTATTCGAGCCCTCGAGGCCCCTGGCTTGTAATATAAAGCTTGTATTATTTTAATTTGTGTCTAGAGTTGTGTTGTGATATCTCTTCGTGAGTCCTTGATCTTGATCGTACACATGTGCGTGTATGATTAGTGTACGATTGAATCGGGGGCGTCATCGTGACCTCCGTTTGCACGAGTGTGATTCCTTCCAGAAGCTTATGAACAAGGCCATTAGTGTTCAAACTGGCCAGACTGACTATGAGGCTACACGCAAGCACCCCCTTGATTTTGGTTCCATCATCCAGTTCTGGCTCCCAGAAGCGTCAGGTATGGGTTCCAAACACTGCACTGCCACCCAGATTCACCCCGAGGGCATCCTATGTGGCACTTCGCCCAAACCAGTAGTATGCACCACCCAAGGCTCATGGTGGACAAGCAGCCAATGCTACTCCACGCACTAACACTGTGACATCCTTCAAGTGCGCAGTGCCAGGACACTATATGCGCGAGTGTCCTCAGAAGTCAGAACAACAACCCAACTAGTCTGGAAAGTTTGTTGGTCATGGTAAGCCCACGGGAAGGTGTAGTATGCCAAGCCTGCTACCACTGCGCGTGGCCATGTGAACTATGTCTCAGCTGACGGGGCTCATGATGACCCCAACGTCGTTCTTGGTACGCTCCTTGTTAACTGGCATACGACATCTGTTCTTTTCGATACTGGAGCATCTCATTCATTCATTTCTGCAAACTATTCTCAAATGCACAACATGACATTTTGTGACATGCCCACTTCCGTGTTAATTCAAACTCCTAGTTCTAAATTTCAAGAGTTAGCCATGGAAATGAAATTCTTGTTGATAGACTTGTCTTTCTCGGATCTTTGATAGCTCTCAAGCCCTCAGACATAAACATCATCTTGGGTATGGACTAGATGGCTGCCCATTATGCTAAGATTGATTGTTCTTATCGATAGACTTGTCTTTCTCGCATCTTTGATAGCTCTCAAGCCCTCAGACATAAACATCATCTTGGGTATGGACTGGATAGCCGCCCATTATGCTAAGTTTGATTGTTCCACTAAAACTATTCAACTTACCCACCCATCGGCAAGATAGTCAATGTTTTGACCTGAGTGTCCGAGCGTCAACTCTACTCTCTTAATGCCAGCCCTCTTCCAGAGCTCGAAGATATCCCGATAGTTCGTGACTTTTGGGATGTCTTTCTAGAAGAATTGCCAGGGGTTCCACCTGACAAAGATGTAGAGTTCGTGATAGATCTTCACTACAAAAAATACACTTCCGTGATGATACGTGTTTGTCACAGTAGGTCAAGTTTTCTGTCATGCAAGTACATCCATGACAAATTTATGACAGAATCAAGATAGTCATACTTGTGCTGTCGTAGAAGTGTCCCATGACATTACCAAAATTATCATCATGGAAGTGTCCACTTCCATGACGATAAATCGCGCATCACAGAAGTGCTTTCATCAAGGGTGACCGAAACGTGGCATCCACCGTAACGGAACACCGTTAAGCTATCGGGTCTGGCTTTGGATCCGATAACCCGTTAACAGCCCCGACCAATGGGGATTTTCCACGTGTAAAATCATCATTGGCTGGAGGAAACACGTGTTGGCTCACCGTTGGGACACATGCCATCCACTAATTGGACCCAAAGCGCCTATGATACGTCGACATGTGGCACAGCCCAACAGAGGCCCATTCCTGTGAATAGTCCATCCTGTTTGACTTGGTCAAAAGGTGGTGGGCCGGCCCACGGCAAGCCTGTGAACGGCCTAGTCGCATATAGCCCATTTACAGTCCGCTAACCCAAGGCCCGTTTACGGCCTATCGGAATTAGGCCAGTAGCATCATCTGGGCCGTCCAATATAATTCCAGCCCGTTTTAACTTCTGGCCCATTTATGGCCCATGACGTATTTCGACCCATATGAGGCCCTTATTACTCTCGGCCCATTAACGACCCGTTGTAAAACTGGCTCGTAATGAACAGTGTATCACTTTATACCCATTAACGGCACGTGGTGAAACTGGGCCGTAATGAACAGTGTATCAATTTATACCCATTAACGGCCCATTATTCCGTTGGGCCGTTTCCAGCCCATGTTATCATTCGGCCTTCTCGGGGCCCATTTATTCTTGGGCTCATTTCCACATTCGTTTACTTACGACCTATTACTGTCATGTTCTGCTTGTGGGCCAAATTCAGCCCGTGGTTACAGTCGGCCCGTTTGTGGCCCGATAATACATTGGGCTGTTTTCATGTAGAAAAACCCGTTGGCCTGTTTTCATAGAGTTATCAAATACGGCCTATTAACCACCCGTTATGTCCATGAATAGTACGCCCCATAATTGGCGAAATGATGATACACCCCGTAGAAGGCCCATGGATCCTACGGCCCGTAAAAGGCCCATGAATCATACGACCCGTAAAAGGCGCATGGATCCTACAGCCCGTATAGAAGGCCAATGGATCCTACGGCCCGTAGAAGGCCCATGGATCATACGGCCCGCAGGAGGCCCATGGTTACAACAGTCCATGTGTTGCCATGATTATTATGGCCTAGTTTCCAAAGATAGGTTATTGTGGCCACTAGAAAAACACAGAAAAAGAACTGTAGTGACTACAAGCAAACAATTAAACAAGACAGTAAGGAAATAAATAAGCAAGCAATTAACGCTATCCTATTACCGCTATTACACATATTACATCCACCGGGCATGAAAGTTCGCCACCATTGCAAATATAGGGAACAAAGCAACATATTACATACACTGGCAGTCAAAATTGGCCACCAGTGCAAATAAACGCGACAAAACAAGAGCATAAGCGAAACAACGGAAGAGCTCAAGAAACGTGGTATCCACCATGTTGGCAATAAGCTTAGCAAGCTTATTAGCTTTGTCCTGTTTGGTGCTAAAATCCTCCAACACTTGCTATTGCACCAGAAAGCATGCATCTGAATGCTCCAGGGACTTCCACGGTCATACGCTTCTTGTCATGACACGGTGATCGATGTCTTTTAGCTTGTAGTTGAGACTCAAGAAACTGAACTGATTCAGACAGTGAGTTTGAATAGCTTGTGCAAGCTGTAGTGGCCAGTAACTCCAACACTAAACTAAGACAGGACTTTGGGGTTGTCTGACTTTCTTCAAGATAGTCTTCCTTAGCTGTTTTATCAGCTTTGTTGGAGACCAACAAGGATGTGTCACTATCCTGAACCTTATCTGCATTACTTCCTTTACCATTGCTTAATGAGGCTCTCTTCCCCAATATTCTGTCAGCATTCTAAAAGAAGAAACAAGCAGGCACATAACTGTTTAGCATGTACTAGTATATGAAACTCATTTCGGTGAACCAGTTCATTAGTAAGGTGGACAGGATTAAACTACCAAGTCTTCTATTGCCAAGTACTAGTACATAATAAAAGCTTCAAACAAACATATATCTATGTCCTATGCTCACTGCATTGTCTTGCCAAATCAAAATAGAGACACGGTTCAAATCATATCAGTTCAAGACAAAGCAGCAGTGAAAGAATACAAAGCGTGGAAAACTACACGGCACAACAAGATTTCAGATGGGTACCACGGGTCTACATGTACAACAACACTATTTGCTTGTTGTGATGCTAGTAATGTGCATGATATGAGAAGTCAACTGTATACACAATTGAAATTGAAATCAACAGAGCTATTGATAAGAGCAAGCCTGTTAAAGGAACATGCGTGAACATACCTGCAGTGCTATTGAAGTTTCGATTGTATCCTTCAATTTAAAATACAGTGATACAAGAGCAAAGCAGTATGCATGATAGCAATCATAGTTAAAAAAGGCGCGCATAAGCGAGCGCTTAAGCGCGCCTAGGCTCTAGGTGTTGGCGAAACGCATTGCGCATAACTATGCTTAATCTATGCATAACTGCGCATAAGCATGCACTTTGGTAAGTAAAGCGCAAGGCGGTGGCAAAACGCACAATTAACGCCTAGCGCTTTTTGTAACTATGATAGAAATGGAATCTTAAATTAGAACAGTTGTTCTTCAGGTTTAGGCATTTGTTCTACATGAACAGAGTGTAGTAAGACGCAAGAATATAGTAGTTAAAAATAGAAAATGAGCTCATAGACCTTACCACATTCTTGGTTCGGGACCAGTATAGAACAAAGCGTTCCCAGTCATCGTCCAGTAAATGTGTCTCAGGAGAATGTAAGGGAATTTGATGAGTTTCTTTGCCGGTGAAGTATGTTTTCTTCAGGTAATTCTGATACTGCCAACAAGCATTCTTGAAGATAGCAGAGGTATTAGCACAGATTACCTCATCCTGAGTTTCCAAATCGGTCCTTCTCTATAGAGAAAAATGGGAAACTTTGATGTATTATAACCATCATGGAGGTAGGATGTATGGGACAAAGCAAAGTAATTGCCATGAATAACATTACTTACACATAACTCTGGACAAACACCATAATCGGCATTTCCTTCATCTTGATATAATATTTTCAAGATGGGAAGATACACACATATGATTTAACGACATCAAATGCGATAGATGCTAAAGTACGACTAGTTGGTTGTGCTTCCTCCACAGGAATAGGCGTACTAACTGGTGGAGTTGGGGTTCGCCGTGGTAGTACTGGCCCTTTGGGCACCGGAGTTGCCTTACTAACTGCTCTTGTTTGGGACCTCTGTGGTGGAGATGGTGCTGTGTCAACAGGAATTGGGTTACTATCTGCTGGGATTGGGGTTAGATTGGGTGAAGCTGGTTCTCTGTCCATCGCACTAGGGGCACAATCTGCGAGAGTTTGGGTTATGTGTGGTAGGGCTAGTTCTCGTGCATGTACAACCGAGGTGCTATCTCCACCAAGAGGTAGCACTGTTTTATTTGAAGACCGTGTTTTTAGTCCACTAGATGTTGGCATCAACCGCCCCAATTCAAATGGCTGATAAACAGGAAACATAGTTGAATGTACAGACATTGTATGAGAGATAGATGCAATAGATAGTGTGGAAAAAAGAGGACATGAAATAGTAGACATGTATATTGTTTAACTAAAACCGATAGCATGACATAATTTCACATATATGATGTCTATCTAAACTGGACAGCATAGCATAACATAATTCAAAGATATGATGAATAACTAAAACGCCGTGCCAAGTTAGAGCATACACCTCGGTGGGAGAATAGGACTGATCATCTGTCTCTAAATCCATCTCTGAGGAGCTATCTGGACCCAACAAGAGATCTGCTTCAACAGGTAGCACTGTCTGCTCTGAAGACCTTGTTTTCACTCCAGATTTTTCAATCTCCCACCCAAATGGCTGATTCACAGGAAGAGTATTTTAATGTACAAACATTGTCGACAAATGGAAATGTAATGAAGAAAAGGATGGGCAAGATATCATTCAAATATATGATGCCTGGTTAAACAGGATGGCATTGCACATTTCACATATATTATGGCTGGCTAAAAGACATGAGACTGCATAATTCCCATATATGATATAGAAACTAAACAGGTGGCGACAGAACATGTCTAAACTAAGCAGATGACATATATGATGTCAAAAGTAGCCACTACAAGGCAACATATGCGTCATATGACTAACATCATCATGCCAAGGTAGAGCAAACACCTTGGGGGGTAAATAGGAGTGGTCAGCGGCGTCTGAATCCGCCTCAGAACAGATATCTTCCTCTGGATTACAATCTGGAGAGGGGTGGGGAGGGTTTGCCATTGAACCCACCATGGAGCGATGTCTGCATGACATTGTATTGCCGCACAAAACTCTTCTCTTTTTCTCTACATGTTCAACATGACTGTGTACAATATCTGACATGCATACGAAAAAACATATGGTGAGATTATGTAAGGAGAGCATGCCGAAATTTAGAGTGATGGTAACAACTAGTGGATGGATCCAAAAATAATGATAGGAGGCTGATGATTGCTTTAATTTAATAAAAATACAGATGATGATTGCTTTACTATTTGTTTCCCACCCAAGATGAACAACATAGGCATACCCTAGGTGAACCATATATTAGACAGAGATACTATTCATTGCTTCCTTGTTATGTGCCCCACAACTAATTTAGAACTCAAGTTTGAACATTAATTTGGACTTGACTTGGAGTCCAAGAGGTGAACATGACGATAAAGTAGCAGGTAATTTTAAGAAATGCATAACATAAGCAGAATCAAAAGAGTGCGGCCTCTCTTGTGGACCCGTGTACTCCTCAGGTTCATCTGCTAAGTCGATGAAGGTGATGCCGTTGCCGTGGGTGCCGGCGGCAGGGAAGGAGATCTGAGGCGGCGAAAGACGGTCAGGAGTCCTGATGTCTAGTTTGGTGGATGTTTCTGTCGATGGAGCACCTCAGGTGAGGTGGACGACGTCGCGGCCCGAGCAGGACAAACCACACAAAGTTCCCTTCGATATCTACCTGTAACTGAAGTAATTCTGTAAGGGCTCATTTGGCTTGCATGATTCTAAAAATGTAGGGATAGGGAAAACACCGGAACAGGATAGGAATGCACATGGTAAACAGAGCATTTGTAAACACAGGATTTCTGTCAACCTTGGTGTTTGGTTTACAGGAATTGGAAGAGAAGAGGAATGCAAAGAAACATGGCCAAAATAAAGTGAAACCATATGAAAGCGTGTACAGTTAGAATGTTATTCTGCCACTAATGCACTTGGTCTTGTTTTCATGCATAGGATTTTGCAAAGTAGGTCCAGGTGGATGTTTTGCTTCATTTCTTTCAACAAAATGCATGAATAATTGAATAGTAGAGTGCCAAGGGAAAATTCCCTATTGCTATGTTTTTTTTTCGACCAAAATAGCCCTAATGGATCAACATGAATGTATAGTAATAAGTGATGCAACAAGTGTGCAACCTCTTTGCCGTAGCCGTGTCGACCTCAACATTATTGGGTTGGTCGTTGAAGCAGTTGAGGCAGAGGTGGCTGTCGGAGGTGTCGAGGAAGATCTAAGGAATCTGTAGACGGCGTCTAGGGCACTTCTCTGTTGTGATGGATCGTTCTTTCATTGGAGTAGCCCCGGTGAGCCGTAAGAAGTCAAGGCTGAAGCAGCGCAAGACAGACATCGTCAATCTCAAGTGGGATTCTAATAGCATCTCCAATAGATGATGTAAAATAGATGTAAAATTTACATCACCAAAAACCACCTGACTACAAAAGATGAGGTAAAAAATGTTGACTCTGAACTTAACTATCGAAACTGAGATTTACTGTGGAATCTAAATGTTATTGTCGAAACTGAACGCAATGGTAGCAGAGAGGCACTTGACATGTAGTTTAGGGAGGGCCTACAGTTCATCTTCAACCTGCAGCCCCCTGAGCCACCAGCCACCACCGGCCGAACCGCCGGCCCCAGCGCCACCTCGCCTCCCCGAAACAACTCCCCACCGCCGGTCCACCGCCGCCCCGGCCAGCCCTATAGGCCCCCCGCCCCCACCCTGAACCCTAAGAAAAATAGTGGGGTCCCTCTCCGACGAGCCCCCGTCCCAGCTGCGGGTGGTTCTTCCTTAACTCTGGCGAGCACCCCACCCCCTGAAAACCGACTGAACCAAAAGTCGATTCAGTCAACTGGAGTGTAGCTAAATCGGAGTAGAGCAGGAGCATGAGCGAGGGGGAGAGCAGCAGCAGCAACATGAGCAAGGGAGCGAGCGAGAGCCGGAGCAGGAGCAGCTTGGCGTGCGAGCGAGAGCCGGAGCAGCAGCAGGAGCGCGAGCGAGCGAGCGAGAGCCGGAGCTGCAGCAGCTGGGCGAGCGAGCGATCGAGCGAGAGCCGGAGCAGCAGCAGCAGCGCGAGCGAGAGCCAGAGCAGCAGCAGCAGATCTGGCTGGTATGGACGCCCCCGCCGAAGGGGCCTCGCACTGGGGGAGAGCCACCGTGGAGATGTCGCCTGCGGCGCTGGCTTCAAGGTAGCCGCTCCATGGGGGTGCGGGATGGAGCAACGTCGGCGCCGAGAGGTCGAGCTAAGGAGAAGGTGCCATGCGATGAGTGTACAACCTCTTTGGTGGCGCCGAGTAGGCCTCGGCTTCGTCCGAGGAGTGGGTGAGGATGCTGTGGTTCCGGTGGAGCAAGTTAAGGCGGTGATGTGGGGATGGAGCAGTTGCGATAGATGAGGCGATCGTTGGAGCAGCTGCTTGGAGGTGAAGGACGGGGCGGCTGAACTGGCGTCACGACGAGATGGACGATGATCCTCATCCAGGGAGGTGGACGAGGGATGTCGAGCTGTTGCGGTGGATGACATCGTCGGGGAAGAGGCTCCGGCTGGGCAGCGGTGTGGTGGCGGACGGAGGAGGGTGGGGTTTCACGGCTGGAGCGGAGAGGGTATGGCGGCCTGGGATTTTGAATGGCAAAAAGGAGGCGATGGGAGGGGGTGAACCATGACTTAGGGACGCGCTTGTCCAAAATGTAGGGTGTGTTACAAAAGTACCCGCCACCGATTTAAACTAGCGGCCCTTTCGGCTCAGGGTTAGAAGGGGGATTTCGCGTGTCGGGATTTGGCAGCTGGAGGGAGTTTTCGCGCGCGTTGTAATTTCGGGATAGCAAAGCGCGGGTTGTGAAGGTGCAAGTTTTGGGAGCACAATATCTGAATTTTCGGGATATTACAAGGCGCGGGTTGAATTTTAGGGACAAGCCTAACGTGTAATATTGTACTTGTACGTACCAAATTAATTCACACTTCCCTCAACCAAAAACAAAACGAAAAAAATAAAACTATTTACACCACACAAAGAAAGAGTATTACCCCGTTTTACTATAAAAAATGCTATTTAAAGCTACTCATACCAACAATTTAGTGCAATTATATGCTATTCGGTAGTATGAATCCATGTTATGTCCAATTAAATTTTTTCGCTTGCTGTATAATGCATGTATCCTACTCATACCAACATTTTCGTGCATTCCAAATGTCCATACTACCGTTGCAA
This sequence comes from Aegilops longissima, assembly GCA_021605205.1. NCBI lineage: Eukaryota > Viridiplantae > Streptophyta > Magnoliopsida > Poales > Poaceae > Aegilops > Aegilops longissima. Next base: position 225,092,680 of record CM038679.1, read on the forward strand.
TTTGAACTGAATTAGAATTCGTTTCTCTATTTCAATAACAATCTACAATCATGATTGTTGCCAACTTCAACCATCATTCGTGTATTACCTTAATAACACACCACATGATTACTATAGATATAGATATGAACTATGTGTACTACATGAACTCGAATTCTATTTTTTGAATACACTTGATGTTGATTCCAAATAATAGTACATTTGATGTACTAACTATATATTCATAATCTAATCAATGTTCCATACGTGTACACCGTGTTTATCACACATAGTATAGTGGCCCGCCCCCTACATTATGACAAGTATTTAGACCTGAGCTGCAAAAGCCACACATTAGCCCAAATTATGATCAATGTTCTATATGTAGTACTAGCAAGATGCCCATGCGTTCCACAGAACATCAACATGATCAAGGGGAGGCCTAATTTGCAAATATGGAGAGGGGTGTGGGTTTCTTTTTTAAAAATTGCCATAGTTTCCTTCCTATCCGTCAGATATAAATCAGATGGCCTATATTGCAGGATGGCACCATCATCAACAACTCCGTTTTTTATAAGAGTAGAGATAAAATATATTATATGTAGTATAACATGTTCATAACCACACCATGTGTATCACCGTTATATATATTCACACATGCGTCGGTTTAAAACACTATGATAAATTCTTCAAATATCTGAATTCACTTTTTATCATGAAGTATGATCTCTATTTGTCTTTTACACCCACACAATCCTCTTATCTGTGTAGCTAGCTAGCGTTGACTTTCTCTCGTGCATGCAGACGCCCGCATCCCTCTCACCCTTCCTCAGCATTCTCTATCTCCATCGCACAAATTCGTCTTTTCAATTTAGGTCGTTCACCCATGGTGTGTGTAGCCCCCCCAGCTCCTTCTTTACGGCACACATCGATCGATATGCCTCTCTAGCCAGGTGTGCCTAGCACAAACACAAGATTCCCCTCTTCTCTTATCATTGTCCATGCCTCACTCCCACCACTCTTTTCATCAATCTCGTACTCGCACACTCCTTCCCCCTCGATATAGTATGACTCTTGCACCACCTCCTAGATGCATCCATCTCTCTATCCTTCTCCCCGTGCCTCATTTGCTTCTAACGCACACATGCATGTATACCGATCATTCTCCCAACATATACCTATGTCGACTTTAACTATTCCCCCCCATCGATTGATCTTCTCTCTCTGACGAAGGACGATTGATCTTCCTATGTAGTTATGTCTACGTGCCACAGCCATATTGTCCCCCCTCATCATTCGTGCATGCCTCCTGACCCGTCTCCCACACGCACGTGCACAGACAGGCAGCCATCCCCTCTCTTATTGATATTGCAGGCGTGCCCTCCTGTTGTCTAGCAAGCCTATCCCACCATTTGTTAGAAGCAACTCCACTACCACCCCCTCCAACACTCTAGCTCTGTCTCTCTCCCAACCTTATTCCTCTCCTAGACATATGCATGGATGTCGATCGATCTCCCTTAATACACGAGGTAGATCAATCTCCCATAATACACGAGGTAGGCCTCTCTCCTCCTCCACACATATATCAGCCATTGTACCTCTATAGTTAATTAGGCCTCCCTCCCGCCCCCCCACCACACACCGATAGTCGAGCGCTTTACGTAGGTATCCATGCCACAGAGACAAACTGCACCTGTCCCCTCTCTAGTTCTAGTAGTCCAGCCACTCTATATCTTTGACGTGGGCACACACAAATTCGATGGCACTCTTTATCGACCGCGCACGCACACACACACACACATCATCACTCTCTTCGATTCTATGGACACCTCAAGTCGATGATACCTCCACTCTCTTCTCGTGGATCGCCCCCTCTATATATATGATATATCCATGACTCTATTTCACACACATTGCATATGTTACATTTTTGATTGACCCCCAAAAAAAAACTCTCACGAACCCACAAAATATATTTCTCTATGTTTGTATCTCTCTCACACAAACCCACGAGGTGGTGTACGATACAAGAAGAGAATAGGTGCACCGTGCACGCACTCACGCCGTGCCCAGCCACACCTGCTGGTACACGATGGAGCTCATTTCTGACGAAATGGCAGCCCACGTGCTAATTTGAACGCGTGTAGCGGTTGTTTACCTACGGAGGTCGTGTACCACGCGTGCACGAAACAAAGTTCGACTTGATGCGTTGGCGCGTTACTTCTAAATAAAGTTATATCGCTCAATGGCACGTACACAGAATATAAAACAATTTTTATGGAGAAAAAGGTAGTCCGCTCCACTATATACAATGGAGCCTCCCTACCTGGTTTGTCTCTCTTCAGAGTATCTCACACAAGGCTGCGGTGGCCTGTCTCTCTCTCTCTCTCACCGTTGGTCACTGATCCGGTCGCATCTCGTCCGCCGGCGGAAAGGGAGGACGTGCATCATTTCTCCGTTCGACGGTGCCGAGGCAGCACGTCCTGATCTGCGGTACACGCCATTCTCTCTGAGCAAGCTCCGGCGCAATAGGGCCTACGCCACCTGCTCACTGCCACAGTATGGGCAGATTCTGCCCGCCGCCGCTCACCTAGTTACATCCCGATGACCTCCAGGTATCCCCTCTGGCCTTTGCTCCACTGCCTGTCTTCCCACGTCGCTGCATGTGGATCCTCCATAGTTCTTTGCACAAAACGTAGCTCATCCGGCATACTTTCCATATTGTAATCTCGTCCTCACACCGTTTTAGACAAACACAACCGTGTTGTTATCTTCCCTTAGGACAAGGAATATGCTTCTTTTTTGTCGTCGCAACTGTCATCAATAATATTTATCTTCTTACAAATTTCAAATGGGCATATTTTAGAGTGTAGATTCACTCATTTTGCTTCGTATGTGTACTCCCTCCGTTCCTAAATATTTGTCTTTCTAGAGATTTCAACAAGTGACTACATACGGAGCAAAATGAGTGAATCTACACTCTAAAATATGTCTATATACATCCATATGTAGTAGTCCATTTGAATCTCTAAAAAGACAAATATTTGAGTAGTCACTCGTTGAAATCTCTAGAAAGACAAATACTCCGTAGTATATTTAAGAACCGAGGGGGTAGTGCACAGCCGCATGGGAGACTCAGACCGGTCATTGCGCCACATTAATAGTGAGTAATGAGCAGTCAAATCATAGGCCCCACCTTTCCCACTGTAAGTTTCTCGGAAGAAGGTACCATCAATACGCTCTTCTTTGAATCCGCTCATACTACTCCATCCGTCACTGTTTATAGAGCACGCTTCAGAAAAAGAGAAAATCTCTGGGACCAAGGCGACTAGCGATCGGCCTGAAAAATAGCATTGGTAGTTATAGCACGGCGTCTATTACTAGAGGAAATAATGCGTACACACATGCATGCAGTGCTTCCACCCCGGGTACACACATGCATGCACTTACTCCACTCCGTAGTACTACATCGAGAGAAAATTGCGGTTACCACGCCCTAATTAATTGATCATTAAACCAAACGCGTCTAAAGTCTCTCTGGTGGTGGAAATGCATTGAGAGAAATGCATCATAATGAAGCGTGCCCTGTAAACTATGGCGGAGGGAGGAGTAGTATGAAGGTGCAAAACCAAGTACGCGTATGGCTAGTCGGTCAACGCACCTCCTCTTGGCATATCACTGGCATGTGGGACCGGAGTGTGAGCAAACCGATCTCAATTTCCGGCAAAATGGCCAACTCGCCGTTCCTTGAGAGAGACGAGGAGTGAGAACACACAAACAGGCTCGCACAGAGGCCAAGATATATTCGAGCATGGTTGATCGATATCATCATTACATGTTGGGCTGCCGTTTTCCGCCCTCTCCAGAATATATGTGTACTTTATCAAAGATTAAGAAAAATAAGAGTACAGATGCTCCACCATGCGGTTCTAGTAGTAGTACTACTCGTACTACTAAACCTTGCGCTTGGCTCTTCGCCTCTTCATGAAGTCAAATAATGATGGTACTCTGCATGTTCGGTACTACAGTGTATGCTTCTGGCAATATGACACCGAACGAATTGATGCATGTCCACCGCCTGGGCGAGGGTACGTTGCATTAGTCAAAAGGCGTAAGCGAGCTTCACCTTGTCCTGCAAGATTCTCCTCGTTCTGCGAGTTGACGGGACACACCAACAAGTAGTGCTAGTCCATACTCCCTCCTTTCCGGTTAATATGGCTTAATCTTTTTTGTTGGTAAATGAGAGAGCTTTATTCATATATAAGCATTCTTAGGACGATCAACCAAGACACTGGTCACTAGGAAGTGAGGTACCCCGCAAAAAAAGAAGTGGAAGCGAGGTGTTTCATCAAGCCAGCTCTCGGCCACATTCAAAGTGCAGCAAGCACGGTCGGCACAAAGATGCGCCACAAGGTTTGCTGACCTTTTTACATGCTGAATAACGAAAAAAGAGGAAATATTACCGAGCGCTCCTATTTGTAACAGGATATGAGCCAGAATTAAGCGAGAATTTTGGCGAGTGTTCCATGCAATCAACTTCCATTATCACATGCGAGAACCCTCGAAGAGAACCAATTGTGTTGAAGATTGCTTTATCACATTTTAAAAATATAATAAGAGTGCAGACGCTCCTCCATCCAGTTCCTAGTACTAGTATAGTAGTACATACCTCTATAGACTATACTAGTAGTACTAGACTAGGAAACTTTGCGCTTGGTTGTTCGCCTCTTCGGGAAGTGCAACAATAATAGTACTAGTATAGTGTACAATTCTGGCAATCTGACACCGAATTAACTGTTGCACATCCACCGCCTGAGCGAAGGACAGCTTGCATTAGTCAAAAGTTTCACCTTGTCCTGCGAGCCACCGCGCACAAGCTTCTCCCGTCCTGCAAGATTCTCCTCGTTTGGCAAGTTGACGGGACACAGCAAAGTGATGCTAGTCCATACTGCCTCCTCTCCGGTTAATATGGCTTAATTTCAAACAAGATAAATACACTATCTGTCACTGTGTATTTGTAAAAATATGATCATTGGACTTCATAATACGCTCATTGCGTTCAATATATACATTTTCTGGTGTTTATACACTAACTAGCTCACCCTGGCTGAGTATGTGTGTGCATGAACATGTAGGTTGAGCACTTGAGCATGACCGTGTGTGGTCCGTCCTGTGCTCGGACATGCATGCATTAGGGCGTCGCGCGCGTTTTTTCGTCCATGTGTACATGTGACTGTTGCATACACGTAGGGGGAGTATGTGTAGGGGCCACTAAAGGAGCAGTCAAATCACACAGTAAGTTAGTCGGAAGAAGCAACCATCATTTCACTCTTGACACGTATGCAATATAAAATGGTTGATATGGAGAGAAAAAGAAAACCACTATATATACACTAGCAGGAGCCTAAGCTACAAGCCTGCTTGCTTGCGTTGCTCTCTTCACAAGCATAGAACGACGGTGGCCACACCGCTGGTCACATATCCGGCTGTAAGTGCATCTAGTGCCCCTTAGTGATTTTGGTGTATTGAAGACTTATAGGTTAAGGGACTAATGTGTTTATGAGTGTACACAGGTCTATAAGTCTATGAGGATTTTGATATTTATAGAGAAAGTCGACCCCTAAAAATGAAGTTCTTCGACTGAAGACTTTGGTAATCTGAAGACTTTCTCAAGACTTTGAAAGTGAAGAAATTGGTGTGACCTTGAAGACTTGGTATTCATTTGAGGAACATGAAGCGAGAAGACTTTTGTTTTTGTAGTTCCCTTTTTCTCTTTCTTGAGTCATAGGAAACATCGTACTGTTAAAGGGGGTCGAGGAAATACTAAGGAAAAATTTCGATGTGATGCTCAACTCAAAATCCTACACCTAACAATCCCTTCGAGTGAAGCCTTTGGAAATCTCATACAGTTCAGTCAATTTCTTCAAAGGATGAGATGAAGTTCTTACGTCTTTGAGGAATTTGTTCTGACTGAGGAGTTAGGAATTCGCTAGTGCGGATTGCCTACACAGTGAGGAACATGATAGCCCTGAGGAATTTGAGAGTCAAATTTCTGACCGTTGTTGTGCTACGCGCCAGCTGTACCAAAATATCTTATCCATATAACGGTCATATCATTGAAGGGCATTTATGTCTTATCATGTCGGGCTGCTCCCTAGGCGATAAATAGCCGCCCCCTACAACCACTAGCTGGTTGGCTGCTCCGAGGCCCATCCTCTGAGGACTTTGAGCGAAAATCATCGAGTGAGGAAAAACCCAAAACCAAACCCCTACAAACCCAAAGTGATTGAGCATCACTGAAGAGATTGATCCTGCGTGGATCCGACGCTTGTTACCTTTGAAGACTGTGCTTTTTCCAGACGGTTAGGCATCATGGTCTAGAGCATCCAAGAGGAATTGTGGATCGCCGAGTGACCGAGTCTGTGAAGGTTTGGAAGTCGCCTAAAGACTTACCATGAGTGATTGGACGAGGTCTGTGTGACCTTAGTTCAAGGAGAATACGGTGAGGACTTGGTGTCCTGAGCTGCGTGCTCAGCGACTGGGTGTATGGGACTGTGTGTCCTCTAGTTTAAATACTCAACCGCTCCAACCAGACGTACAACTGAGACAGCAGTTGGAACTGGTCTACCAAATCATTGTCTTCACCAACCTTACTGGTTCTATTTCCTCAACTCTTTCTTTTCCTCATTACTGTGTTGAGTGTTTGTTCATATCTGTGTTTGAAGACTTTGACTGAAGACTTTCTCAATTTCCTCAGTTCAATTTCTTCAGTCTGTTTGTCTTCATCTTGTGTTATCCTGTGTTTACGCTTTCTATACTCTTTGATTGTCTTCATTTCATCATGATGACCATGCCCGCATTCTGTTATGCTTACTTCTGAGTACTTATTCCGCTGCAAGTAGTTCTTCACTTAGGAATTTCCTCACCGGCAATTTCCTCATTGAAGAATTCATAAAAATCGCCTATTCACCCCCTCTAGTCGATATAACGCACTTTCAATTGGTATCAGAGCAAGCTACTCCCTTGTTCGATGTGATTTTGGTTTAACCACCTGGAGTTTTAGTTTTGTCGACCGCAGGTATGAAGAAAGTGACATGCCCTATCTTTGACGGTCATGATTATCCCAAGTGGAAGGCCATGATGAGGAAGCGCCTCATGGCAATGGACAGTGAGCTGTGGACCGTCACTGAGATTGGTCTTACTGATCTATACAAGACGGCGAACGCAGATGATATTCGCAAGTATACTCGACTTGACATCATTGCGAAGGACATCATCTGTTCCTGCCTATCCAGAGATGAATTCAAGCGCATTATGCATCTTTTCAACGCGAAGCTTATCTGGGACCGAATCTCTGACGTCTATGAAGGTCATCATACCCATCATGATCCTTGGTTTGAGGACTTCAAGGAATCCCTCAACACGATGACTTTTGAACAAGAATCATCATCTTCTGCATCATGTCTCATGGCAAAGGGTGACAAGGTAACCGAATGTTCCTCATCCAAGTTTAGTGACGATGAATCTGATGATGATATTGAACCTTGCTATACCAAACTTGTTTGCATTGCCACTAAACAACAAATGGCCTTGGAAAAGGTTCAAAACATGCTAGACAAAAGTAATGATATGTTGGGTGAAGAAATGGATCGCACTAAAGCCCCGATCGAAAATCTTGAGACTTCATCCGTGTTTGACAGCCTTCAAGGTCATCATAACACTCTCTTGTCTCGATCATGAGAAATTTTCTTATGAATTTCTTCAAAGAAAGCAAGATCTTGAGAAGCTAAGAGTGAGTTATGAAGATTTTCAGAAGGAGCGCGATTCATTACTTGCTCAACAAATCAGCGCTTCTCGTGAAGAATTTGTTCCTCCATGCTTAAAGTGCATTGAACGTGAATCGCTAATTCTTCACCGAATGTTCAAATGCTTCAACTGTTATAAATTCTTCACCTGCCTCTGCTATCACTAATTCTTCATCCGAGGACATTGCTAGTATTCTCGACGATGCAGGGTTGAACGAATTGTACATGACAGCATGTACAAAAGCCTCAAAGGGCATCGACTCTTTGTGATGTGCTTAAAAGCAGATCCTCAACAGAACCCTAGGAAAGAGGGTATTGCCTTTGAGAGGAAACTCAATGCTGATGGAACGTATTGGAAGCCCGAGCAGTACCCCAAAACCTCATGGGTTCTTGCAAAGGGACCTCCAGATTGATCCATCTAACTTATCCGCTTTACATGTGAATCTCCGATTCTTCTGATGAGTCATTTGACTCCAACTATAAACTGTTAAAAAATCAGAATGGTGAAGTATTTTCTAGATATGTTGGCACTAACTGCAGGAACGGTTCTCCTATGAAGAAAATCTGGGTTCCCAAAAGGTGCCTTGAAAGTCTTCAGGTGAATGTCCTCATGACACCACCTGTGAAGAATAGGAACCCCAGATCAAACTCTTCATATGGACCAAATTCTTCATATGGATCCAAGTCCTCATACGGACCAAAGTCCTCACATGGACAAATTCCTCAAAAGGATCAAAGTCCTCATATGATTCTCGTCGTGCTAACAACTCTGTTTCGCAGGGTAGAGCTAAGGGCCATGAATATGTGGATTATTCTTCAAACCAATATGTTCATAAGTCCTCGAAGAATTTCTCTGCTTATTCATATGCTTACCCTAACCCCTCTTATGTGAAACGAAATGGATTGGCTTCTATGCCACCATTCTCATATGGAGCTCGCAGAGTGATGAACTCTTTGCCACCCCTTCAGATGTGGGTGGTGAAGAAAAAGAACTAATTTCCTCTGCAGGGTCAGGTCTCCAAACGTGCTTTAACGTCTCAAGAATTTGTTGGGACGACAATACTGCTGAAAGGACGCAGCTAATCATGAAGAAATGAACTTTCATTTCACACGCCCTCATCTTGCTATATCTGTTTTATCGCTTGATGAAATTCATCTGATGAAATTGATATCATATTCTTCACTGATGAAGTATATGAGATCGTAAGTTGCACTAATTCATCTGCAGGATGATCAACCCAAAGCCAATGAGTGGGTCCTCAATAGTGTATGTACAAATCATATGACTGTTGACAAGAATCTATTGATGGATGCTCCCTTATCACCATCACATCTGAAGCATATCATCTTTGCTGACAAAGGCAAAAGTCAGGTATTGGGTCTTGGTAAGGTTGCGATCTCTAAGGACATACACATGGACAAAGTCATGCTTGTTGAGTCCTTAGTATACAACCTCATGTCAGTCTCAATGCTTTGTGATCTTGATATGGTTGTTGTCTTTGGCAAGTATCGTTGTGTTGTGATCATGGAAGCTGACAATTCCAAAGTCTTCGAAGGCTTTAGGAGAGGAGACTTGTATATTGTTGATTTCTCTACAGGACCACAACCAGCTGTGTGCCTACTTGCAAAAGCTTCAGAAGGCTGGCTATGGCATCGACGACTTGGTCACGCAGGCATGAGGAATTTGCACAGGCTTGTGAAGAAGAAGCATGTCATTGGCATTGAAAATGTCAAATTCCTCAAGGATCACTTGTGTGGAGCCTGTGAAGCTGGAATGATGACCAAGGCCAAGCATCCAGCGAAGACTATCATGACCACTACTCGTCCATTCGAATTGCTTCACATGGACCTCTTTGGTCCTAATCATTACTCAGTAGTCACTAATGATGCATCTCTATATGGCTTTGTTATTGTTGATGATTACTCTCGTTACACATGGGTACACATTGTCACTTACAAATATGAAGTGCAAGAAGTCTTCAAACGATTTTCCTCGAGGGCTTCAACCAACTTTGGTGTGAAGATCAAGCACATCAGGAGTGACAATGGATCTGAGTTCAAGAATTCTGGTCTTGATGACTATCTTGATGAACTTGGTATTACTCATGAGTTATCTACTCCTTATACTCCTCAGCAAAATGGCGTCGTGGAGCGCAAGAACTGAACTCTTGTTGATATGGCTCGTACTATGCTTGATGAATACAAAACGCGTCGTCGTTTTTGGATTGATGCAATTGATACCACGTGCCACATCATCAACAGAGTATATCTTCACAAATTCTTCAAGAAGACTGCCTATGAACTCCTCACTGACAAGAAACCCAATGTGAGTTATTTCAAAGTCTTCGGTGCTAAATGTTGGAAAGGACTCGCACACCTACAGAGTCTACAACAATGCTAAATTTGCACCAAAAGCACATGAAGGTTTTATGCTTGGTTATGGAAAGGACTCGCACACCTACAGAGTCTTCAACAATGTTCTTTACAAGATTGTTGAAACTATAGATGTGCGGTTCGATGAAACTAATGGCTCGCAAAGAGAGCACCTACATTCTGTGATAGATGAACCAGCACCTGAGGATTCTATCAAGTTCAAGGCATCTGAGGATGTAATTCCTACTGAAGAATTCATTCCTGAACGCGAAGAACGCCGAAATGATGCACTCAAGATAATGTGAAGAAAATAGTGTCAAGAAAATGCTGATCAAATTCCTCAACGACAACCAGCTCATCCTCGCGTTGCAAAAAGAAGTGCAAGTTGACAAGATCATCGATGACATTGAAGCACCAGGTCCCCTCACACGCTCAAAAGCTTCACATTTATCTAACTTTTGTGGGCACTATGCTTTTGTCTCTATCACAGAGCCCACTAAGGTAGATGAAGCATTTCTGGAGCCTGAGTGGATTCAGGCCATGCAAGAAGAATTACATCAGTTCGAGCTCAACAACGTCTGGGAACTAGTCAAACATCCAGACCCTCGCACGCATAATATCATTGGCACAAAGTGGATCTACCGCAACACACAAGATGAAAATGGTCTTGTGGTGAGGAATAAGGCACGACTTGTAGCTCAAGGCTACACACAGGTTGAAGGAATTGATTTCGATGAAACTTTTGCACCTGTTGCTAGACTTGAGGCTATTCGCATATTACTTGATTATGCTAACCATCATAATATGACTCTATATCAAATGGATGTGAAAAGTGCATTCCTCAATGGTAAGCTTGAGGAAGAAGTATATGTTGCTCAACCCCCAGGTTTTGAAGATCCAAAGAATCCCGACAAAGTGTTCAGACTCAACAAGGCCCTCTATGGCCTCAAACAGGCCCCACGGGCGTGGTATGATACTTTGAAGGAATTCTTCGTGAAGAATGGCTTCACACCTGGTTCACTCGACCCTACTCTCTTTACTAAATCTTATGACGGTGAACTGTTTCTGTGCCAAATATATGTTGATGATATTATCTTTGGCTGTACTGACCAACATTATAGTGATGCATTTGCCTATATGATGAGTGAAGAATATCAAATGTCTATGATGGGAGAGTTGAAATTCTTTTTAGGTCTTCAAATTCGTCAACAACACAATGGCATATTCATATCTCAGAGAAATACCTCAAAGATGTTCTCAAGAAATTGGCATGCAAGATTGCAAAGCGCTAAAATTCCTATGCCCACAAATGGCCATCTATGCAATCGATGAAAATGGTATTGACTTGATCACAAGGTATACCGCCCATGATTGGTTCTTTATTGTACTTATGTGCATCTAGGCCAGATATAATGCTTAGTGTTTGCATGTGTGCTTGATTTCAAGCTACATCAAGGAATCACACCATAAGGTGTGAAGCATATTCTTCGATATCTAGCTCACACACCAACACTAGGATTATGGTAACCCAAGGGCTCTACTTTTGATCTCATTGGATATTCGACTCGACTATGCTGGTGATCGCGTGGACCGCAAGTCAACATCTGGTACTTGTCATTTCCTCGGACGATCTTTGGTCCGTTGGTCCTCGAAGAAAGCGAACTGCGTATCACCGCTCATCATGGAAGTTGAGTACATTGCTGCTGGTTCTTGCTGTGCTCAATTGCTATGGATGAAGAAAACTCTCAAGAACTACGGCATCAACGTGAAGAATGTGCCTCTCTACTGTGACAATGAGAGTGCCATCAAGATTGCTCACTGTAACGCCCCCGATGCGGCTATATCTCCCACGTGTCGAGGCACGACTTAGAGGCATAACCGCATTGAAAGCTATGTCGCAAGTGAGGTAATCTTCACACAACCCATGTAATAATTAAGGAAAGATACATAGTTGGCTTACGACGCCACTTCACACAAAGACATAAATAACATCCATCATTCAGAGTACACTCAAGGTCCGCTCACGGAACCAAAATAAAAGAAGATACCCCAAATGCTAACACAGATCCCGAATCGTCCCAACCGGGCACCACTACTCGATCATCTGGAAAAGACACATAGTAACGACCACGTTCCTCGTCGAACTCCCACTTGAGCTCGGTTGAATCACCTGCACCGCCTCATCGGAACTCTGCAACTGTTTTGAAGTATCTGTGAGTCACGGGACTCAGCAATCTCACACCCGCGAGATCAAGACTATTTAAGCTAATAGGAAGGACAGAGTAGTAAAGTGGAGCTGCAGCAGTTTACTAGCATATATGGTGGCTACTTCGCAAAAGAGAGCGAGAAGAGAAGCAAAGCGGTCGTGAAACTAATAGCGATCAAGAAGTGATCCTGAACTACTTACGCCGACATAACTCCAACACCGTGTTCACTTCCGGACTACCAGAAGAGACCATCACGGTTACACACTTGTTGATGTGTATTTTATTGAGGTCAACTTTAGGTTTTCTACAACCGACATTAACAAATTCCCATCTGCCTCATAACCATGGGCACGGCTTTGAAAGATATTACCTGCAGGGTGTCCCAACTTAGCCCATTATAAGCTCTCACGGTCAACGAAGGATATTCCTTCTACCGGAAGACCCGATCAATCTCGGAATCCCGGACTACAAGACATTTCGACAGAATAAAACAAGACCAGCAAAGCCGCCCGATTGTGCCGACAAATCCCGATAGGAGCTGCACATATCTCGTTCTCGTGGCACATCCGGATAAGTCAAGCTACGAGTAAAACCAAGCCTCGAAGTTTCCCGTGGTGGCCCCAAGCAGTCTGCTTTCGGTTCGGGCCAGCACTCAAGGAGCACCTGGTCCGGGGTTAAAATAAAGATGACCCTCGGGCTCGCGAAAACCCGGGGAAAAGGCTTAGGTGGCAAATGGTAAAACCAAAGTTGGGCCTTGCTGGACGAGTCTTATTCAAAGCGAACTGTCAAGGGGTCCCATAAATCACCCAACCGTAAGGAACGCGAAATCAAGGAACATAACACCGTATGACGGAAACTAGGGTGGCAAGAGTGGAACAAAACACTGCATAAGGCCGAGCCTTCCACCCTTTACCAAGTATATAGATGTGTTAAACATAGCAGATATATAAATATTGTGATATCCCCAACAAGTAAACATGTTCCAACAAGGAACAACATCTCCATGTTCCAACAAGGAACAAACTTCAGCTTCACCTGCAACTAGCAACGCTATAAGAGGGCTGAGCAAAGCGGTAACATAGCCAATCAACGGTTTGCTAGGGAAGGATGGTTAGGGGCTGGCATGGCAATATGGGTGGCATGATATAGCAAGTGGTAGGCATCGCAGCATAGGCATAGCAAAAGAGCGAGCAACTAGCATAGCAAAGATAGAAGTGATTTCGAGGGTATGGTCATCTTGCTCGCAATGTTCTCTCGAGTTGTCGAAAGCTTGATCCTCGAAAGCGTTCTCAACAGGCTCCTCGCTCACGCACTCGTCTCCGACTCTACCCAAAGCAACAACACAAACAAAGGAACCACAATAAATCACGGTGCAATGCACAATCAACATGATGCAAAACATGACATGATATGCATGATGAGATATGCAATGCTTATATGCGCCCGAAGGTAATGATGAACCAGGCATCAACTTGACAAACCAAGTATGCCACTGAAAGATGAGATGATTTCGTTGAAATCGATATAAAGATCACCGAAACGGATGCACGGTTTGCAAATGGCAAGCAAAACAAGAATGGCGCAAATCTGCCATTAACAGCATGATGTCACTTAGCAAGCAACAAATAATTAAGCTACTGCACCCAAACGTAACAACAAAGCACATGGCAGTGATCTACACATGATGCTCGACAAAAGATGAGCACTGAGCTACGGCTAGTTCACATCATAACATGTTCAAACAAGCATGGCAAAAGTGCTCAAAGTAACAGGCTGGACATGGCAAAAACAGCAACAGGTTGCAATGTTCAGAGCATCAAAACTACATGCTACAGGAACTTAAAATAGCAAAACAAGGCATGGAATGAATCTACTCAAAGCATATTTCAAAAGTCCCTTACTGACCATAAGCCAAAAAGGACTAGAAAATATAGTAACACCCATGTCAATATCGAAAGTCTCGTTAACAGATTCAGCAACTTGACATGTCAAAAAACTGATAACGAGATGGCATGTTAACAAGCTCAATGCACTCACTACAGAGCCTCAAATGATAAACTAAGCATACATACATCAAGAAGACATGACATAGAAGACATACATGGCAAGATCAATAACATAGCCTATATGGGTCAACCATAACAAGCTAGGAAAAATTGAATAACACGTATACAATCTGCCAGGAATCATTTGGTAGCAAAAGTAGAGCTCGATTGACTCAAGCTATGGCATCCCATAATTGCAAACAAAGGCATTAATGGATAGAGCAAGTCATGCTTTACAAAACACCCTTACTTAAGTATCTCAAAATATGCATAGATCTCTCGGTATCATCAAGTAAACATGGCATCAAAATCAGCTAAAACAGGGCTGAAATCAGCAACATTAGGACACCTACTTTGCATGCTTGTGCTAGTCACCACATAGATCACAAAAATACATGGCATACACTCCTGGAAACATGACATGGCATTTTACAAAACACATGTAGGAATCAAATTCATAGGGTGCACATATTAATCATGGCAAAAATAACAAAAGTGCAACTTCTGATAAAAATCAGAAACTATCAGCACATAGCACTCTTCCAACAGCATTTCGGGCATCAAGATGAGCTCAAATGAAAATGATGCAATGGAATGAAATGATCTACTCTTCGGCTCGAACATTTCTACATATTATACGCGAAAAATGGATCTACGGATGCGAAGATATAGCATGTTGAAAATTGCACAAAATTACAAACGATGCAAAAACTTAGGAAAAAGGAGGGGGAGAAGAGAGTCAACGGCGGCGCGGCTCCCGAGGCCGGATCCGATCGGATCGGGCGCGGGCGGCGGCCGAGGCTCGCCGGGAGGCGGAGGAGGTCGCCGGCAGGGCGGATCCGCGGGGGGCGCGGGCGGCGACGAGGTGGATCGGCGGGCGAGGCGCGGGCGGCACGGAGCTTGGTCGGGCGCGAGGAGGCGGCGGCGAGGTGTGGCCGAGCGGCGCGGGCGGAGGCGACTCGCGGGTCACGGGCCGGGCGGCGGCGGCGGAGGCCGGGCGAGGCCGGAGGGCGGAGCGGAGCGCCTGGGGCGACGGCACGGAGACGGGCGCAGGCTGTGTGCGGCTGGCCGGGCGGGCTGGGCCGGCCTGTCGGCGGCGGTGGTGGCGGAGAGGCCACGTGGCTAACGTGGATTGGGCGAGGGCGGCGGCGCGAAATGTCTGGGCCATGGACGGTCCGGCGCAAGAAGCAGTTTTCTAGGGTTTCGGGAAGGGATGATCCGGATTTTGGGAGGTTTGCTTAAATAGGCATAGAGGGAGCTAGGAGAGTCCAAATGAGGTGTAGTTTTACCACACGATCATGATCGAACGACGGAGAGCATGGAGGTGACTTAGATGGGTTATTGGGCTGTTTTGAAAGGGTGTTGGGCTGCAACTTAAAAGAGGCCTTTGCGAAGGTGCGGTTAACTGCTGGAGTACCAAACGAGCTCCAAATGACCAAACTTGACCGGTGGTCTCCGGTGTTATACCAAGGCCACTAGACAAACCTCGTCCATTTCGAGAAGGTTTAATACCGCACACGGAAAAACGTAAAAGGACCGCCGGGGAGATAGGAGTGCGGATTGCAAAACGGACAACGGAAAAATACTCGGAATCAAGAGACTAACACGTATGCAAATGCGATGCACATGAAGACATAATATAAAATGCATGACATGGACAAAATGCAAAAAGAAGAAAACCCAACCACGGAGGGAATATCATATATCAAGGCCGAAAATGGCAAGAGTCGGAGTTACAAATATGGAAAGTTACTTCCGGGTGTTACAACACTCCACCACTACAAGAGGATCTCGCCCCGAGATCTAGGACTGAAAGAACTCCGGATATTCGAACGGAGGTGATCCTCGCCCCGTGTAGCTTCTCGGTCGGAATGGTGTGACCACTTCACTTTCAGGAATTTGATTGACTTGTTGCGAGTCTTGCGCCGATTTCTTCAAGAATAGCAACGGGTGCTCATGATAAGAGATCTTCTTGAAGGTCAATCTCTTGAAGTTGATAGTGCGCTCAGAGTCTTGAAGCACTTGGCTGTGACACGTGAAACACATCGCACGCTTGCAAAGTTGGATGGAAGCTCGTTGATAGGCAAGATCGCCTCTTTTGCCAATGATCTTGAAAGGACCCACGATCTAGGGGCAAGCTTCCTTTGATACCGGGAGCGACGAGTACCTTTCATTGAGAGACACGGAGGTAGACATGGTCTCCGATTTCAAAAGCCACATCACGGTGCTTATCATCATAATAGCTTTTCCGCGCGATTATGCGGCTTTGAGATTCTCACGAATGACTTGGCACATTTTTCCGCTTCGCGGATCAAGTCATTGCCAAGAAGTTGGCGCTCACTGCCTCGCACCAATTGAGAGGAGTACGCACTTTTCGCCATAGAGAATTTCGAATGGGGCCTTGCCCGAACTCGCTTGGAAGCTGTTGTTGTAAGAGAACTCAGCATAAGGAAGACAATCTTCCCACTTCATACCGAAGGAAATGACACAAGCCCTGAGCATATCTTCAAGGATTTGATTAACTCGCTCAACATGGCCACTTGTTTGAGGATGGAAAGCTGTCTTTGAAACGAATGTTGGTGCCCATGGCCTTCGAAAAGAATCCCGAACTTGGAGGTAAAGATGCTGCCACGGTCTCAAGAGATCACTTGAGGAATGCCGTGCAAGGAGACAATCTCGAGGTGTATAGCTCGCCAACCGAGCTGCAGTGATGGATTCTTTGATAGGAAGAAAATGAGCCACTTTAGTAAGCTTGTCAATGACAACGAAGATAGCATCATTTCCACGCTTGGACTTTGGAAAGCCAGTCACGAAGTCCATTTCAATATGATCAAACTTCCATTCAGGAATAGCAAGAGGTTGAAGGAGACCAGCTGGTCTTTGGTGTTCGCTTTCACTCTTCTCGCAGACATCACATTCATTCACGAATTGAGCAATTTCGCTTCATTCGAGTCCACCAATATGACTGCTTGAGGTCATGGTACATCTTCGTATTTCCGGATGAATGGATAGAAGCGAATTGTGAGCCTCGCTCATAATGACTTTTCGCAGATCACCCTTAGGAACCACAATCCGTCCTCAAAGAACAGAGTGTCTTTGTCATCAACGCGAAGCACTTGTACTTGAAATTCCCTTGTCAAATACCACGCTTCACTTTCTTCACCATGGCATCCGAAGTTGAGCCTCACGAATCTGATCTTCCAAAGTAGGAGAGACTATGAGGTTGGCAAGAAAGCCTTGAGGAACAACTTGAAGATTCAGCTTATGGAAAGATTCACAGAGATCCGCTGAAAGGGCTTGAGGATTAGGCTGCTGTAAAGAAGCTTTCCTGCTCAAAGCATCTGCAATGACATTGGCTTTGCCCTGAGTATACTCAATACTTGGGTTGTACTCTTGAATCATTTCACCCATCGAGTCTGCTCGAGGTTGAGGTTGGGCTGAGTGAAGATGTACTTGAGACTCTTGTGATCGGTGAAAATGTCCACTTTCCTTCCCAACAAGAGATGTCTCCACGTAATCAATGCATGGACAACGCCGCCAACTCAAGATCGTGAGTGGGGTAGTTCTTCTCGTTGGGCTTCAAGCTGGCGAGAGGTATAAGCCACAACTCTCTTCTCTTGCATTAACACAGACCGAGACCTTGAAGAGAAGCATCACGAGAAAACTTCATATGGCTTGGATTCATCAGAGGAGTCGTAACAGAGCTGTGACGAGTTTCTCTTTGAGGGTATTGAAAGCAACGCCACACTCGGGAGACCGGACATACTTCACATGCTTCGAGGAGGTTGGAAAGAGGCTTTGCAATCTTGGAGAAGTTCTCAACGAATCTTCGCAATAGCTTGCAAGACCAAGAAAGTCATGAGCTGCTTGACATTCGAGGAGGTTCCCAATTCACAATTGCGGACACCTTCGGGATCAACAGCGATGCCCTTGGCGAGATGATATGACCAAGATAAAGCACTTCATCAAGCCAGAATTCACATTTGGAGAACTTAGCATAGAATTGATACTCTCTGAGCTTGTCTAGCACCAATCGCAAATGTTTGGCATGATCCTTCTTATTCTTGGAGAAGACCAAAATATCATCAAGATATACCAAGACGAATTCATTGGTGTAGGGATTGAATATGAAGTTCATCATCCGAGAGAAAGTTGGAGGAGCATTGACAAGGCCGAAAGACATGACAGTATATTCATAAGAACCAAAGCTTGTTCTGAATGCTGTCTTGGGAATATCTTGTTCACGAATGCGAATCTGATGATACCCCATACGAAGGTCAAGCTTAGAGAACACCGTAGCACCTTTGAGTTGCTCGAAAAGCTCATTGATGTTGGGAAGTGGATACTTGTTCTTGATTGTCTTCTTATTCAATGGACGGTAATCGACGCAAAGTCGGTCCGTGCCATCCTTCTTCCGACAAAAGAACACCACAACCCCAAGGAGATGAACTCGGTCCGATCAAACCAGACGCTCTTGTTCATCGAGCTGCTTCTTCAATTCTTTCAGCTCATCAGTCCAAGCTTGTATGGACGCTTGCAAATGGGTTGATGCGTGCTCAAGATCGATAACGAACTCAATCGGCCGATGAGGAGGCATACCCGAAGCTCTTCCGAAAGACATCTTGGTACTCACAAACGATCGAATCGAGAGATGGCATTCAGTTCGCCCTTCTCATTGAGAGAAAACAACCAATGGTTTCATCACGAGAGGCATAAATGATCACATCATTAGAAGAATGAGTCAATTGAATTTCCCGGCAGCACAATCAAGCTGAGCTTTGTAGCCGATAAAGCCACCCATTCCGAGAATAAGATCAATATCCGAGTCACCAAGGACAATAGGTTTAGCCAGAAATCTATAATCGCCCATCTTGATAGAAACATCTGGAGCCACCAAACTGGAGCTCAACCGTTTACCCGGAGAAATGACATCCATGGGTTTACCCAAATGAGAAGAAGTGAATTCATGCTTGGTAAAAAACGGTCTTGACATGAAACAATGCGATGCACCAAGATCAAATAAGACTTTTGCAGAATATCATTAATCGAGAGATTACCCATGATCACATCTCAAGAATCCTCCGCTGAGCTGCATTCATCATATTGACCTTGGCATGCTTTGGATTATGCTTGACCACCGCATTGCTGGAAGATTTCACAGAGGAGGAGGCGGAAGACGCCTCTGGTTGAAGCACTTGTTCAGATAGTGACCCTTCTCACGACACTTGTTGCAAGTGACCTCGAGAGCGGACGGTGGTAAGGAGCACTTGACCTTGGAGCTTGAGAATTAGACTTGTTCGATAGCTTGGGTTGGGTGGGTGGGAAGATCCACGCCACTGAGTTCTTCTCACTGGTAAGGTGGCGGAACGGAGGAGGGGCAGGTAAAACTTCGCTGCTTGGCTGCCACTTGAGAGGACGAGGAGGACTGAACTGCATCCTGATTCTCTTCTTAGAAGCCTCGCATTTGAGTTGTGCTTCTTGCTTGAGAGCCATGTTGTAGAAATCATCATACTTATCTCGCTCAAACAGACAAGAGGTAATTGCAGATCTTCTCTCGCACCACCTCCGAACCGATAGATCATACTCCTTTCATCGTACGCCTTGCTTAGCAAAACGCAAGCGAAGCTCGAACTGGATATTGTATTGATAGACCGACATGGTGCCTTGCTTGAGATTGCGGAACTCCTCACGCTTGCTCTCAACAACACTCTTGAATGTGATGAGCTCGAAATCACGGCGAACTCATCCTGTAATGACACGCCTCCTCTCGAATCTTTGTATTGCTGGAACCACTCAGCAGCTTGATCCTTGAGTTGAAACGATGCAAACTTGACAAAGTCCTCGTGTCCGACATTGCTACACCAAAGTGCTTGCAG
This sequence comes from Aegilops longissima, assembly GCA_021605205.1. Lineage (NCBI taxonomy): Eukaryota > Viridiplantae > Streptophyta > Magnoliopsida > Poales > Poaceae > Aegilops > Aegilops longissima. The sequence goes on from CM038679.1 coordinate 225,112,965, forward strand.
ATGTCCACTAACCAATCATCAAGCATCGTGGCCTCACACGTAAACCGAAAGACTTCGCTGATTAGCGAGGAACCGACCGAGAGTAGCAAAGTGTGGCTGATTGTTGCCTTGACCTTGATTGCCTTGATTGCCTTGATTGCCTTGCCCTGAGTGCGCTTCTTGCAAGAGCTGCAAAATCATCGAGCATTGGCATTGGTGGCTGCCATGATAGCTTGCCAGCCTCGGAGGCGGAGGTGGAGGTGGAGGTGGAGGATTCGATCGATCCCCATCATTGCGATCCGGATTCGACGTTGGCGGAGCCATCCTGGAGAGGGTGACATCCGTTAGTCCTTTGATAGACAAATTGATAAGTAGAATCAACGGATAGAAATTGCAACATATAGTCTTCACAATAAACATTCGAACAAGAATGAACGAATGAATTCCAAAGTTAATCATCACACATCCATTAAGGTGAGAAGCCACTTAGATAAAGATATGGAAACAACATCTGTCTTAACAACAAATCGAATATCACAATTGAAAACAAAGATTGGCTTCTAGAATGAGCCGGAACAAACACATGATAGAGATTTCGTCCAAAGTGTTCGTGGTGGGGCCCACACGGACACGACGTATAGCGGACGTCACGAATGACTAACAAGACGTCCCCGAATCAGCATAGCCAAGGATTCTTTAAGACGTCTCGCGACCATCAGAATCGACCGTGAATGGGCGGACCACTAGACGTTGAACCCCAATCTCAAATCATACATCTGTCGGAAAGAATATCCTGTAAGCTACTAGAATTCCCACCTATAAACTCCCGAAACTTTCTGGTTATGCAATCTGGTGTTGGGGATACAGGGGACACAAAATATATCACCCAAACTAACAATACCTAGATCCAATTGTATCCATCCGTCAACACATAACCAAGAAATCCTCGAAATCGTGTACCTCGACCTTCAAAAACATCCGTTATGCAAGTCATGGCAATACTCCCGACTCGCCACAAAGATCGGGCTATCAGGTTATCTCACCAACAACTACACAAAAGAGATTTCGATGTCGGCAAAACTCGTATTCCGAATCGCAACGATAAAATTGTGACGACAACACCTCGGAGCTCAACTCCCCGGACACCGCCACAACCCCTAAATGTCGAGGCACCAAGAACAATGTTCTCGCCACAAAACCATCGAACGATTCCAAGATACCCACGTGATCCTAAAAAAATTTAGTGAAATTTGAGAAGAGGAGAGTCAAAACTCTACGTCAGGAGACCTCACAGAGCGATGAAGGGACTGGGAAGTAAAAAGAATCCTACTCTCCTATATATATAATCCTAAGACTCAAAACATTTTCCATTCTAGACTCAACAACGCCAACAAACAATCAAGTAGGGGCTCCTAAGTCGGGAAGGCTCGATTACCAACTTGTAACGCTTCGATGCGGCTATATCTCCCACGTGTCGAGGCACGACTTAGAGGCATAACCGCATTGAAAGCTATGTCGCAAGTGAGGTAATCTTCACACAACCCATGTAATAATTAAGGAAAGATACATAGTTGGCTTACAATCGCCACTTCACACAAAGACATAAATAACATCCATCATTGAGTACACTCAAGGTCCGCTCACGGAACCAAAATAAAAGAAGATACCCCAAATGCTAACACAGATCCCGAATCGTCCCAACTGGGCACCACTATCGATCATCTGGAAAAGACACATAGTAACGACCACGCCTCGTCGAACTCCCACTTGAGCTCGGTTGAATCAACTGCTTTGGCCTCATCGGAACCTCGCAACTGTTTTGAAGTATCTCGTGAGTCACGGGACTCAGCAATCTCACACCAGCGAGATCAAGACTATTTAAGCTAATAGGAAGGACAGAGTAGTAAAGTGGAGCTGCAGCAAGCGACTAGCATATATGGTGGCTACTTCGCAAAAGAGAGCGAGAAGAGAAGCAAAGCGCGGTCGTGAAACTAATAGCGATCAAGAAGTGATCCTGAACTACTTACGCCGACATAACTCCAACATCGTGTTCACTTCCGGACTCACGAGAAGAGACCATCACGTTACACACGCGTTGATGTGTATTTTATTGAGGTCAACTTTAGGTTTTCTACAACCGACATTAACAAATTCCCATCTGCCTCATAACCGCGGCACGGCTTTGAAAGATATTACCTGCAGGGTGTCCCAACTTAGCCCATTATAAGCTCTCACGGTCAACGAAGGATATTCTTCTACCGGAAGACCCGATCAATCTCGAATCCCGGACTACAAGACATTTCGACAAAGAATAAAACAAGACCAGCAAAGCCGCCCGATTGTGCCGACAAATCCCGATAGGAGCTGCACATATCTCGTTCTCGTGGCACATCCGGATAAGTCAAGCTACGAGTAAAACCAAGCCTCGAAGTTTCCCGTGGTGGCCCCGCAGGTCTGCTCGGTTCGGGCCAGCACTCGAAGGAGCACCGTCCGGGGGGTTAAATAAAGATGACCCTCGGGCTCGCGAAAACCCGGGGAAAAGGCTTAGGTGGCAAATGGTAAAACCAAAGTTGGGCCTTGCTGGACGAGTCTTATTCAAAGCGAACTGTCAAGGGGTCCCATAAATCACCCAACCGTAAGGAACGAAATCAAGGAACATAACACCGTATGACGGAAACTAGGTGGCAAGAGTGGAACAAAACACTGCATAAGGCCGAGCCTTCCACCCTTTACCAAGTATATAGATGTGTTAAACATAGCAGATATATAAATATTGTGATATCCCCAACAAGTAAACATGTTCCAACAAGGAACAACATCTCCATGTTCCAACAAGGAACAAACTTCAGCTTCACCGCAACTAGCAACGCTATAAGAGGGCTGAGCAAAGCGGTAACATAGCCAATCAACGGTTTGCTAGGGAAGGATGGTTAGGGCTGGACATGGCAATATGGGTGGCATGATATAGCAAGTGGTAGGCATCGCAGCATAGGCATAGCAAAAGAGCGAGCAACTAGCATAGCAAAGATAGAAGTGATTTCGAGGGTATGGTCATCTTGCTCGCAATGTTCTCTCGAGTTGTCGAAAGCTTGATCCTCAAAGCGTTCTCAACAGGCTCCTCGTTCACGCACTCGCCTCCGACTCTACCCAAAGCAACAACACAAACAAAGGAACCACAATAAATCACGGTGCAATGCACAATCAACATGATGCAAAACATGACATGATATGCATGATGAGATATGCAATGCTTATATGCGCCCGAAGGTAATGATGAACCAGGCATCAACTTGACAAACCAAGTATGCCACTGAAAGATGAGATGATTTCGCTGAAATCGATATAAAGATCACCGGAAACGGATGCACGGTTTGCAAATGGCAAGCAAAACAAGAATGGCGCAAATCTGCCATTAACAGCATGATGTCACTTAGCAAGCAACAAATAATTAAGCTACTGCACCCAAACGTAACAACAAAGCACATGGCAGTGATCTACACATGATGCTCGACAAAAGATGAGCACTGAGCTACGGCTAGTTCACATCATAACATGTTCAAACAAGCATGGCAAAAGTGCTCAAAGTAACAGGCTGGACATGGCAAAAACAGCAACAGGTTGCAATGTTCAGAGCATCAAAACTACATGCTACAGGAACTTAAAATAGCAAAACAAGGCATGGCATGAATCTACTCAAAGCATATTTCAAAAGTCCCTTACTGACCATAAGCCAAAAAGGACTAGAAAATATAGTAACACCCATGTCAATATCGAAAGTCTCGTTAACAGATTCAGCAACTTGACATGTCAAAAAACTGATAACGAGATGGCATGTTAACAAGCTCAATGCACTCACTACAGAGCCTCAAATGATAAACTAAGCATACATACATCAAGAAGACATGACATAGAAGACATAAATGGCAAGATAAATAACATAGCCTATATGGGTCAACCATAACAAGCTAGGCAAAATTGAATAACACGTATACAATCTGCCAGGAATCATTTGGTAGCAAAAGTAGAGCTCGATTGACTCAAGCTATGGCATCCCATAATTGCAAACAAAGGCATGAATGGATAGAGCAAGTCATGCTTTACAAAACACCCTTACTGAAGTATCTCAAAATATGCATAGATCTCTCGGTATCATCAAGTAAACATGGCATCAAAATCAGCTAAAACAGGGCTGAAATCAGCAACATTAGGACACCTACTTTGCATGCTTGTGCTAGTCACCACATAGATCACAAAAATACATGGCATACACCCCTGGAAAGATGACATGGCATTTTACAAAACACATGTAGGAATCAAATTCATAGGGTGCACATATTAATCATGGCAAAAATAACAAAAGTGCAACTTCTGATAAAAATCAGAAACTATCAGCACATAGCACTCTTCCAACAGCATTTCGGGAATCAAGATGAGCTCAAATGAAAATGATGCAATGGAATGAAATGATCTACTCTTCGAGACGAACATTTCGACATATTATACGCGAAAAATGGATCTACGGATGCGAAGATATAGCATGTTGAAAATTGCACAAAATTACAAACGATGCAAAAACTTGGGAAAAAGGAGGGGGAGAAGAGAGTCAACGGCGGCGCGGCTCCCGAGGCCGGATCCGATCGGATCGGGCGCGGGCGGCGGCCGAGGCTCGCCGGGAGGCGGAGGGAGGTCGCCGGCGGGCGGATCCGGCGAGGGGCGGGCGCGGCGCGACGAGGTGGATCCCGCGAGGCGCGGGCGGCCAGAGCTTGGCTGAGGCGCGAGGAGGCGGCGGCGAGGTGTGGCCGAGCGGGCGCGGGAGGCGACCTCGCCGGGTCCTGACGGCCGGCGGCGGCGGCGGCGAGGCCGGCGAGGCCGAGGGCGGAGCGGAGGCTGGGCGGCGACGGGCACGGGCGCGGCGCGCCGGCGGGCTGGTGGGCAGGCGGGCGCGCTCGCTCCAGCCCGGGCGGGCGGTGGGCGGTGGAGAGGCCATGTGGCGGACGTGGATTGGGCGAGGGGGCGGCGCTGAATGTCCGTGCCTTGGCGGACGTGTCCGGCGCAATGTGTAAGAAGTTTTCTAGGGTTTCGGGAAGGGATGATCCGGATTTGGGGAGGTTTGCTTAAATAGGCATAGAGGGAGCTAGGAGAGTCCAAATGAGGTGTAGTTTTACCACACGATCGTGATCGAACGACGGAGAGCATGGAGGTGACTTAGATGGGTTATTGGGCTGTTTTGAAAGGGTGTTGGGCTGCAACTTAAAAGAGGCCTTTGCGAAGGTGCGGTTAACCGCTGGAGTACCAAACGAGCTCCAAATGACCAAACTTGACCGGTGGTCTCCGGTGTTATACCAAGGCCACTAGACAAACCTCGGTCCATTTCGAGAAGGTTTAATACCGCACACGGAAAAACGTAAAAGGACCGCGGGGAGATAGGAGTGCTTGATTGCAAAACGGACAACGGGAAAAATGCTCGGAATCAAGAGACGAACACGTATGCAAATGCGATGCACATGAAGACATAATATAAAATGCATGAAATGGACAAAATGCAAAAAGAAGAAAACCCAACCACGGAGGGAATATCATATATCAAGGCCGAAAATGGCAAGAGTCGGAGTTACAAATATGGAAAGTTACTTCCGGGGTGTTACACTCACAACCCAGTTCAGCACTCAAAGACAAAGAACATTCAGATTCGTCATCATTTTCTTCGTGATCATGTGTTGAAGGGCGACATCTCCATCGAGCATGTGAAGACTGAAGAACAGCTATCCCATATCTTCACAAAGCCCTTGGATGAGAAGAGATTTAGCAAGTTGCGGTGTGAGCTAAATATCTTAGAATCTTCGAATGTTCTTTGAAAAGGACACACATCTTGACACTTATGCAAAATTGATGACTTAAATGTGCAACACATGAAGAAACGTTTTTCTTCAATCAATGAAGAATAACACTCTAAGTGTGAAGAAATTAATGAAGAATTTGATTCTCGTAACCCCACGACAATTGTATGCGGTGTCTGAAATCATGATTCTTATACGGTGGGTCACGCCACCACCAAAGTTGAAAATCTTCAATTTGAGTTTTTCCTCAGTTTTGAAATTCTTCAGTTTTTCAAATTATTCAACTTTGCAAAATCTTCACTGTTTCTGTCGTTTTTCTTCATTGGCTACATATATATATATGGGTTTATGTCCTCTACAGCATTCATTTATGGCTATTTCTTCAAGTTGCTTTTTCTGCTAAGTGAATGTGATTGGACCCTTCCCCCTCTATGCTATACTCAACCCAATATTCACAAACTCTTCATGTGCGTTCTATTTGGAACTCGTTCAAAATCTTCACTGTGTCCTTGTCAGCTGAAGAAATTGCGAATGGAACTTTAAAACTAATCTTATCCAAACTTTCGGCTTTGCCGCTCAATCCATTCCGCTTCCTACGTTAGACTTATCATTCACCCACGATCTAACACGATCTCCACTTTTCAGTACGTGGGTGACACATGTCAAGCGAATGAGAAGGGTCAGGGGCACGTTCGTCCAAAATCTTCGGGCGAACAGTTCTTCACCGTGGCTATATATACCCCCTCTCCCCTTCCTCACTTCCTTTACTCCACTCGACCGCTCTCCCTCTCGCTCGAGCTTCTCAAACCCTAGCGCCGCCGCTACTCCATTGTCACCGGTGAGGAAGAGCTTCACTACCTCGACCTCGTCGCCGTCGTACTCGCGTCGACCGCGGAAATCTTCACTCCGCCGCCGCCGTAGCTGTCTTCCTCCGCCGAGTTAGGGCGTGGGCGATCTAAACTTACGAACTTCTAATCTACACTTCTCAGTTCGTCGTGTTCTTTAGTTCGGGTAATTAAAAGTTACTAATATTACTCGCTTTGATTCTCAAACCTTCCTGAAAATCTTCAAAGGTGTTTATTCTTCAAATCTTCACACATATGAACACCTCAAACGTAATATGCTTTTGATTCGTTTCTCTAAGAAATGATTTTTCTTCAAGATTCCTCAATTGTGTGGATCCTCGATCTATACAACTCTGGAACCTAAGACAAAGATCGCTTAGTGAAATTCTTCAAGGCTCATCTGGTCAAATTCCTCAAACTTGTTCTTTTTGAAAACCTTCGAGAACACATATGACCTCTCCAAATTCCTCGCAACTATACTCTGCTCACAGGTACTCATGTCATTGCTGAATCACTAGGTTCTCATCAACTTAACTCATTTGCAGCGTTCCTCGAAGAAAAGTTGCATACTTCTTCAGAGAATTCGATTGTTCAAATTCCTCATCTAAAGACTATGGCTGACGGTAAGAAGCCACAGAAAGGAGGAAAGAGGCCCGAGGTCATTAATGCTTTTGAAATACCTGAGGACATATATGCTGACTATTGCACACCTGATGAAGCCAAGTTTGGCAAGGAAAACAAAAATCAGCGCAAGGTGCGCATTCAGAGGATTGAAAGGAGATGGGCAAGGGAATGGAGGGAGTACAGGTATGTTACTCCAAAGTACATGAAGAAATTCGCACTCAATCCTCCATGCCCAAGAGCTCCATTGGCACCTGGCCAAGAAGCTGACCCCACCAGCATCAAACGTGGTGAGGACTTTCCTGAAGAATGGGCCAAACACATAGCCATGTTGGCGAGACAAGCCAAAGAAGCAGTGAGGAAATTCAATGAAGACTATGCCACTGCTGCTGCCACTGAGGCCCCTGTCAAGCCCAGAAAATCAATGGCAAGAAGCCAGTGCACAAGCCAAGTCCTTCACCAACAATGCCCTCACGGCAAAAATCCTCAGCAATGCCCTCGCGGCCAGAATCTTCAATGCCCTCACGGCTAGTTCCTCATGTTGCTCCTGCTCCTCCCAAATCGTCAGCTCCTCCTCCAAAGTCCTCAACAGCTCCTCCAAAGTCCTCAGCACCTGTGCATCTGGCCACGTGCCAAAGGACTACAGGCATCTCTATTGCCTCTGGTGTCTCAGCAAGTTCCTCAGCTGCACCAAATTCTTCATCAGGCCCCACACTGCTGAAGACTAAGGCAACGGCTGGTCGAGGTCCTCGGCCTAGTCCAAAGAAGAAACAGGTTACCTTCCAAGTGCCATCTGATGATGAAGCTGATGACGATGAACTTGCAGAAATCATCAGAGACCGACAAGTTAGGGCCTCTAGAGCCAAAGGCACACATGTGCCACTGCTTTTGGATCCAAGGGCGATCCTTGAATACATTGATCTATAGCACAAGGATCCAGAGACACCTATGCCTGATTTTCATTTGACTCTTGGACAAAGTCACATGCTGACCCATTTCATCACTGATGAGAAATGGAAATTTGAGAAGGCAAGGCAGATCAAGAAAGCTCAGTTCAGGAAAGAGAAGTTCCCGAAGAAAAACATTGTCAGAATGACAACTGAGGAACTCCTCAAGATCCAGTCTGATCAAAGCCTTTAGTGATAACTTTGATGCCTATTATGCTGATTGGCAAGGAGCCAAAGTCAGATTTGTCAATCTGACAAAGAAGTTCACAAATGTTGCAGCCCCAATGCAGCAAGAAATTCCTCAGGCTGGAGCCTCTGCTCAGCCTGCTGAAGAACATGCCAGCACCGCTGATGATTTTCAGCCTGCTGAAGACAATGCTAGTTCCAGGGCTGATGACTCCATTCCAGCCGCTGAATAAATTGCCAGGGCATCCACTAGTGGTGCGCCTGAAGAAACTGCAGAAGTCAGGGCAACTGCATCAGTTGCGCTTGAGGAAATTCAACCAGATTCCTCAGCTCCTCCCGCGCCTACACCAACTCCAATCCTTCCATCTCCATCAGATGTGAAGAAGACCAAGGCTGCAAGGCAAGCTGCAGTGAAGAAAAGGAAAGCATCAGCTGCGTCAAATTCTTCGGCCCCGAAGAAAATGAAGCCAATGACCAGCTCATTTGAAAATCCAATTGATGCTCTTCTGATTTCCTCCATGCCATCAAAGGACCTTGTTCCTTTTGGTGAAGAATATGAGATCCCAAGCGGATCTGATGAAGAAAATGATTCTGCTGCTTCGTCAGAGCAGATTGATGAAGAAATTGAAGTGGACGCAATCCCTTCAACCCCAGTCATTTCCTCACCTATGCCTCAGTTCACAGCTGAAGAGGCTAGGAAATTGAAGACGAAGACGTGGATATTGGATGCACCACGCCTGTGATGAATGATGACTTTTGGGAAAGTCAGCATCCCAATTCTCCACTCTTCACCCCAATCCAACAAATTCCTCAGTCCCCTGCACCAACAATTCAAATGGGCTCTGAAGAAACTCATCCCAACTCATCCGTGCATCAAGAAATTCCAGCCACTAGTGCTGAAGAACCTGCTGCTGCTGATCCTTTTAACACGCAGACTGCATATGATGAGGAACCAGAAAATCCTCAGCGTGAAGAACCTGAGATTGCGATTCCTGAGGTAGTGATGCAACTCACTGACACTCCACTTCCAAAGCCAAAGAATCCATTCTCAACGAAGCAAAAGTTCAAGGCTGAAGATGTCTTCGGCGAGCATGTATTCTTCACTGACTACAACCCATATGACTCTGCTTGCATAAGGAAGAGGCGTTTCTGGACTGATAGTCAAGCCAACTTCTATTCCTCTGTGTTATTAAACAAAGACAAAGTCTTCGATCATGCACATATTCCTCACGTGGACATGGAATCTCTGCCAGGCTTCGAGCCAGTCCTCAGTGTTCTTCACGATGCTGGTTTGCTGAATTTCTGCACTGACATCTGTGATTGGAATGAAGAACTCATTCTTCAATTCTATGCGACGCTACACATCACCGGAGACTCTGAAGATGTGAACTCATGGGTATTGGACTGGATGACAGAAAATACTCACTACAAGGGACCAGCAACTGAATTGCTTCGTGCCCTCCCACTCAGTCCTCCCCTTGATGGTGCTCGTTGCATCTACAATGAACCTGAGCTTTCAAATAATTACATGCAAGTGCTGATGAAGCCTTTGAAGCCAGGGCAGGCACCACGAACCAAATTCTTCGTCAAGGAATTACTATATGTGCCTCGGACTGTCTATCGCCTTCCGACGAAGACAATGAGTCCTATCAAAGGCCACGACTCAAATGATGAAGAAGTCGTTGGCATCATGAAGAATATGCTTTTCAATATCATTCATGGCGTTCCGTCAACTTCCATGATTTCTTCATGAGGACTCGCAAACATTGCTATGTCACCTTTTGAGCTGAAGCCTTATGCACCATGGATTATGAGGTTCATCAGGACAAGGTCTTCACTCAATTACAAGGCTGATACTCTGAACCACTGCAGCTACTTGCCTCCAATTGAAGTCCTCAAACAGACATTTTCCTCAGCTGATGATAAAGGCAAGGCAACTGCTGTGATAGATGAAGGCATTCGTCCATTGGATGGTCAATTTCGCAAAGCTGCATCCTAATCCACCAATGATGACTCGCACACATGACCTTTGCCGCCAATACCTCAGCCAAGCAAAATCCTCAAGCCACAAGACCTGTGGTGATGGTGATCGTGAGTTACTCCTCAGTCTTCATCAGAAGGTTGATCGCAATCATAAATGGGTCAAGCGTCAGTTTGGTTCAATTCTTCATAACATGACCTCAACACACAATGCAGTGAAGAAAAACCAATACTACCTCCATGAAACCTTCAACCGTACCTGGGCTGTTCTATCTCATCTCTACAGCGCAGATGATCTGAAGAACATGGGTCTCAAGGAAGAATTTGACTGGTCTACACCTCCACCGAAGAAATTCAAGAAGGTCAAGGTTCCTTCCTTGGTGGCCAGCTCCAATTCTGTATCGCGCGACACTGATGAAAATGAAGACTGGGACGACACTGCGGCAGGCCCTACTATGACAACCAACCCCGACAACCCTGGCGCTCCTCCATCAACTTGATATTGTTCAGGGGCGTTTGTCCTCAGTTTCGATCCTTTTGGTCATTCAATGACAAAGGGGGAGAAATTTGAGTTAGTCTTCAAGCGGGTCTACTGTATGGGCTTTCTTTTGCTAAGTTACAACTCTCGTTCTTCTGAAACTTTATTGGATCGAGTTGTAATCTTAAACCCGATGGTTCTCTAATACTTTTGATGTGTTCCTCTGCATGCTTATTCTCTGTTATGTGTTAATACACGCATGCTGAATTACATCAGTCACCATATTTCATCATGCATTTCAAATTCTTCATATTATATGTCAAATGCGTGTATGAATTACAAGATATAGGGGGAGATATCCATGATTCAACTCTTCAAATGTGCAATGCCTCAAAAGAAAATTCCTCACTATGCACATCTTCAGGGGGAGTTCTTCTATATCTTGCAATCAAATTCCTCAATATCAGTATTTACACTTCATATGTTTATCCCCGTTGAAAACTTAACCTATATTATCATCAATCACCAAAAAGGAGGAGATTGTAATTGCATCTAGTGCCCCTTAGTGATTTTGGTGTATTGAAGACTTATAGGTTAAGGGACTAATGTGTTTATGAGTGTACACAGGTCTATAAGTCTATGAGGAGTTTGATATTTACAGAGAAAGTCGACCCCTAAAAATGAATTTCTTCGACTGAAGACTTTGGTAATCTGAAGACTTTCTGAAGACTTTGAAAGTGAAGAAATTGGTGTGACCTTGAAGACTTGGTATTCATTTGAGGAACATGAAGTGTGAAGACTTTTGTTTTCGTAGTTTAGTTTTTCTCTTTCTTGAGTCATAGGAAACACCGTACTGTTAAAGGGGGTCGAGGAAATACTAAGGAAAAATTTCCATGTGATGCTCAACTCAAAATCCTACACCTAGCAATCCCTTGAGTGAAGCCTTTGGAAATCTCATACAGATTCAGTCAATTTCTTGATGTGTAGACGAAGTTCTTCCGTCACGAGAATTTGTTCGACCGACGAGTTAGGAATTCGCCAAATCACGGATTGCCTAAACAATGAGGAACATGATAGCCGAAGGAATTTGAGAGTCAAATTTCCATTCGTTCTGTGTGCTCTGCGCCACTGTACCAAAATATCTTATCCACATAACCGTCATATCATTGAAGGGCATTTATGTCTTATCATGTCGGGCTGCTCCCTAGGCTATAAATAGCCGCCCCCTTCAACCACTAGCTGGTTGGCTGCTCCGAGAGAACTTGACACTTGTCATTTGAGAGCAACCCTTCCTCTGAGGACTTTGAGCAAAAATCATCGAGTGAGGAAAAACCCAAAACCAAACCCCTACAAACCCAAAGTGATTGAGCATCACTGCAGAGATTGATCCTGCATGGATCCAACGCTTGTTACCTTTGAAGACTGTGCTTCTTCCACACGGTTAGGCGTCATGGTCTAGAGCATCCAAGAGGAATTGTGGATCACCGAGTGACCGAGTCTGTGAAGGTTTGGAAGTCACTTGAAGACTTACCACGAGTGATTGGACGAGGTCTGTGTGACCTTATTTCAAGGAGAATACGGTGAGGACTTGGTGTCCTGAGCTGCGTGCTCAGCGACTGGGTGTCCGGGACTGTGTGTCCTCGAGTTTAAATACTCAGCCGCTCCAACCAGACGTACAACTGAGACAGCAGTTGGAACTGGTCTACCAAATCATTGTCTTCACCAACCATACTGGTTCTATTTCCTCAACTCTTTCTTTTCCTCATTACTGTGTTGAGTGTTTGTTCATATCTGTGTTTGAAGACTTTGACTGAAGACTTTCTCAATTTCCTCAGTTCAATTTCTTCCGTCTGTTTGTCTTCATCTTGTGTTATCTTGTGTTTACGCTTTCTGTACTCTTTGATTGTCTTCATTTCATCATGATGACCATGCCCGCATTCTGTTATGCTTACTTCTGAGTACTTATTCTGCTGCAAGTAGTTCTTCACTTAGGAATTTCCTCACCGGCAATTTCGTCATTGAAGAATTCATAAAAATCGCCTATTCACCCCCCCCCCTCTAGTCGATATAACGCACTTTCACCGGCCTGATCTCGCAGCTGGGGGAAGGGAACAATGTTCTGCGTAGACGCGGTCGACATCGGCGAGGGAGAAAATCCATAGTCAGTGCGTCCCAATCGGGGGTCACCGCGGTATGGGCCGATGCCGCGTCCCAACGGCCCTTCTAGGTACAGCCCGACGTTCATTTCAAAAATATTAGTACATGTCAACAAAAAATATACTAGTATCGCTGTTCCGTTTCGAAAAAAAGCATATAAGATGTTACTTCTTACGCAAAGGATCTTTATATCCAACAGACACAAAATATCCATTCGACTGTTCGAACTTACTTTCACTTCTGATCTGATGTCGAGGTAATTGCTGCATTGCCACCAAAACCCACCATCTCTTAAGCTAAAGTAGACTGAGCTAACCCCTATATTAGCATATTACAAAGATAAACAGAAGGCACTGTAGAATCATTTCGGACGTGAGCTTGTCAATCTGAATGTGGAGGGACACCAGCTTAGCCCCGACCAGCAGCTTGGGCGGGCTCGTGAAGAAGGTCAGCTCTCGCACGGCGGCGTCGCCGGGATCCTGCTGCTTGTGACCTCCATTTCCACCTTGATGGCGTCGGTCCTGCCTTTGGGCTCCCCGTGGGTCCGTCGCCCACACACCAGCCACGTAGTGCGGCAGTGGGGACGCCCCCATTCTGATGCAGACGACCGACACGGTGATAGGCACGCCGATGTCGAGCACGCCACCGACCAAGAAAAATGCGCGGCCGTCCTCCTCCGCGAACAGCAAGAGCCGTGGCTCCAAAGGGCACTTGCAGTGGGCGCCTTGCCGTACTGGATCCTATGCACGGGCATGGGATGCACGGTGCTGATGTGGTGGGAGAGCACCGGCAGCAGGCCTTCGAAGCCGCAGACGGGCACGGGGCATTTCCAGGGCGCGAGCGGACACACGCTCTGTTTATCGGCGAGCTTGTGGTAAGTGACGTAGAGCCCACAGCCTTCATGTGAGCACTCCACCCTTACCGAGGAGAGGACAGCATCCACCACCGTGTTCCTCATGTCAAAGACACCGCCACGCTCGCACTTCTGGCATTGCCGCTAGTTCCTGGGGCGCTCGACGCAGCAGTCCGCGCAAGCTAGGTGCCATCCCTTGCACTGCACAAATCAATCGTACAACACATCAATCAAGAAACCTGCACCTTGCTCGATCAGCCGAACGGACGATGTGTATTCGAACCTCATACACTAGAGGCTTCAAGGGGCGGAGGCACAAGGGGCAGTGGATCAAGGTGAGGTCCATCGAGACCATAGAGAGCTCCATCGTCGGGTCCTATTCCGTCTGCATGATCTCGCCCTCCTCGTGCACAACCATCTCTCACTTTATTAGGGCTGGGGCATTACAAAGCTTTACCGTCACATATTCATACTACTTCAAGGTGCATTAAATCAACACAAAGCTTACAGGGATCTCCTTCCCATCAGGCCCCACAGGTCCGACCTCGGCCATGTGGTCTGGGTCAGCCTTCATGTACCGCGTCTTTACCATGGCCCAGGCCTCCCTGGCGCCTAGACGGCAGGCCGATATCTTCCATAGTCGGAAGCGCCACCGTGCTCCTTGAAGCCGCTCTGCCAGCTCCCAATGCCTTCGGCAGGGAGATAGATAGCCACAAGGCCTGGCGATGCCTTTCATCACTGCCGAACTTCGTTGCGTGTAGGTGGCGCAGTTCGGGAAGAAGATCACCCAAGAAGCTGGGCATCTCCTCCTCGGGGCGACACTGTGAGCAAACCTACATACATGTTTATGTTAGTCGCCTTCCTCGCCAAACTCTTTCAAAGTTCGTTTAAGCACTTGCTGAAAATGCCGCGACGAAGCCGTCGATTCTCCTTTACGGAGTCAAACAACTGGGCACGAACATCCTTTAGTTCCTCACCCAGTTGGGTGTTGGCATCTTGGAGGTTATTTTTCTCCTGCCGCACCCTCGTAAGCACGCTCTCGCCGGCCTTTAGCTGGCGCAGGAGCTGTTGCTGGTCCGGATCCATCCCGGCGCCATCTGCAATGTTAATGTCAGATTTATGCACACGCCACACTTTGCGAAACTACTTCTACTTTGAAGGGCATATATTACCGGAGGAGTCTTCATGGCTTCCCGGTCGCATGACGATCTTGGCCTCAAGTTGGGCCTTGCACTCTTCAAGCTCTGGGACAAACGGGTATTCTTTCGGTAAGAACTCTGCATTCCAAATGATCCTTAAATCAGTTATCCTAACTATTTTAAGTCTCGGGACTCTTGGCATATATAATCATCAAAATTACTTACCGTATGTCTTTCACGTCATCGCTCCGTGGCTCGCTGAAGCCATCTTGAGCGGCACGGAGGTGCGCTTCTCCCGAACTAAAGGCGTCCAATGCCTCTTGGGAGAAACATGCGTCACATAGAATAGTCCGGCGGCGCCTATGATTCATGGCGCTCTCCACCTCCGACTTGGTGGCGGACAGTCTGTCGGCATCCTCCGTTGGAGGAGCATCCGACGCACGCCTCGTGTTTGTACCCCCTTCCGGACTCGGCTTTTGAGCCTGGTTGGCGGAGGTCCAATTGGCAACTTCTCCGGACTCAGTCCGGCGAGCGCTATTTTTCCTGAAAAAACCACGAGCATCAGTGTGCCTCCCAGGAACCTCTCCTTAAAACACGATGGCACATCATACCGTTGCGGCGACGTCTCGAGTCGTACCACACTTCTTTTTCCTTTCTTTGGGCGAGCTGCCTTATTGGACGACCGCGGTAGGCTCGTCTTCCCGTTCTGAAGGCACCCCCTGTGAAACACCATCAAATACATGGTGATTAGAAGTAAAGCACGGGTGGGTCATGGTATCTGGACTTCGGTCACGGTTACCTAGGAGGACGGAAATAATCCGGGGTAGTCGGCCGTAATGGCAACCAAAGCATTGTCGATGCTAAGTTGGTGGAACACCCCGTCGATCAGCTCCACCTTTATATCCGGGTCCTCTTCGGAGGCCGGATCGAGGGACCGTTCCGGATCCTCCGGTTGTGGGGGTGGGCTGTGTATCTTCTCCACGGCCCGGTGCATTTCCTGCGTAGAAACCATGAAATGAGATATTTAACCACGGGAACATGGATCGGACAGGCCACAAAGATGTTTGCTTACCCAACTTCGAGGATTATTCGATGAAAATCCGTTCAGTGGACTGACGCGGAGAAAATCCTCCTCCTCCCCTTTGTACATGGCGGACAAGGTCTTCACCAGTTCGGTGACCGATCCCGGCCCTTTGCGGCCATGGCGGGTGGCATCGTCCTCCCCGTTGAAGTCCCACATGGGGTGGCCCCTATATTGGAGCGGTTGCACTCCCCTCATAATGCAGATTGCCATGACTCCAATCATGGTCAATCCGGCATGAGCCAGTAATCTTATTCGGCTCATCAAGTAAAGGACGTCCCGGTCATTTTCCCTCTGGGGGCTCCGCGGGCGCCAACTTAGGCGCTTCTTCGAGAGGCGTTGCTAAACTCCGGAAGGCCGATCCGAACAGGATCCAGCAGCGGGGCGTCCTCCATGTAAAACCATTACGAAGGCCAGTCTTGGATGCCTTCTTGAGGTTCGGATAGATATCCGTCCCGGCGATGCACCATAGTTCGCTCCGCCCACTTGATATATTGACCCCTCATGAGAGCGGGGTACAAGGCGAAAAATCTCTTCCACAATGCAAAATGAGCCTCGACGCCCAAGAACAGTTCGCAAAGGGCCACGAAGCCCGATGTGCAAAATGGAGGCAGCGTAAGGTGGTCTGGCTGGAGGCCATAGAACTACAAGAGCCCCGGAGAAAGCGGATGAATTGGAAATCCGAGTCCTCTTACTAGATAAGAGATAAAGCATACCCGCTCTCCTTTAGAGGGATTGGGGACACTCTCCGCTTGCTTTCCGCCCTTGTAGGTGGCAAGTCCAGCTCGAACCGGAACCATGAAGGCCGGGAGAAGAAATCCCTTGGTTTGGAGTGTCACTAGCTCGCTATGCGGGAGTGAGCATCTCTCCCAATTTCTGTGCTGAGGCTGGGGCCGAGAGGAGGAGCAGCGACGATCGTCCATGATGGAAAGGATTTTTGTCGAAGGCGCTCCGATGAAAGCTCGCGGAGGGGGGTTGGTGTGACTCAGATCTAGATCCTCGTCCCTTTTATAGGCGGCTCATTTGCGCAGCTAGGGGGATAAGTGTAAAAATACCCTGGCTTTTCGCATTCATTCAAACACGTGGAAGATGGCCATTATTGGGCGTGGAAGCCAAGGAGCGCAGCATTTATCAGAAGCCGGACACTATTCGACAAGTATATGGAATTTGGAGAAGAACCCTACCGCAATGCGAAGACAATCTCACGCTACGGACTCATCGCCATTGGAGCCTGGTTCGGGGGCTACTGAGGGAGTCCAAGATTAGGGGGTGTCCGGATAGCCGAACTATCACCGTTGGCCGGACTCCTGGATTATGAAGATACAAGATTGAAGACTTCGTCCCGTGTCCGGATGGGACTTTCCTTGGCGTGGAAGGCAAGCTTGGTGATACGGATATGTAGATTTCCTACCATTGTAACCGACTCTGTGTAACCCTAACCCTATTCGGTGTCTATATAAACCGAAGGGTTTTAGTCCATAGGACGAACAACAATCATACCATAGGCTAGCTTCTAGGGTTTAGCCTCCTTGATCTCGTGGTAGATCTACTCTTGTACTACCCATATCATCAATATTAATCAAGCAGGAGTAGGGTATTACCTCCATCGAGAGGGCCCGAAGCTGGGAAAAAACATCGTGTCCCTTGTCTCCTGTTACCATCCGCCTAGACGCACAGTTCGGGACTCCCTACCCGAGATCCGCCGGTTTTGACACCGACACACGACATGCATGCATGCATTGTAATTAATGCATCGGTAAACGCAAATTATTGAAATATATTGAGTGAAGTGCTTTGATGTGTCACGTCAACTCGTACAAGACCGAGAAAGTTTCATTACTTCAACGCCCTCTCGCCTTAACTGCACCTGCCTTTGGCTGCATTACAGGTGGGCCACCGACCTGTTGGGCCCACCTGTCATGGACGCAAAGGCAGGAGCAGTAAGTTAATAAAGCTGCATCCCTCCCTCGCCCATGAGCGTGGTGGCTGGCCGGACTAGGAGAAGCTTTCGTTCGCTACATGCTCTCCCTCCCGTATGCGGTGGACATGCAGTAGTTCAATTGGTGTCAGATGGCGAAAAGCATACTGTAGTACTCCTCCACTGTAGTAGTACTCCATCATTTTGTTCGACTTCCCGAAAAGGAGAAGAGCCAAGCGCAGACCGGATGCTCGTGTGGAAGTTTCATGTGTAGAGTATTCTAGGATAGCATGTACCATGCCTGCAAGCTTAAAATCGTTGGGGTCGGCTCCATGCTTCATTTTTTTGATTAAAATAATCTTCTGGCCCTACCTGTCATCCTGGTGATTCTTGTTTGCACGCTCATCTGGTCAAGACAGGAATATATATTTTAATTTGTGGTGGGTTAAATGTTAGAGGTTGCAGCAAATGGAGTATTGTACACTACGGGTCTTTCAGCCAAGTTTAGAGGCGACCATGTGGGGCCAGTGCTATGATGTGTCGCGTGAACTCGTACAACAAGGAGAAGCTTGATTTTACTACTACACGCCTTCTCCCTCGCCCATGCGCGCGGTGGCTCGCAGACAAGGACAGGCTTTTGCTTATAGTACTACAACAAGCTATTCCTCCCGCTCGCGGTGGAAGGACATGCAGCAATGGATTCGATACAGTAGAGGCAGTAGTAGTAGTAACATCATTGTTCTTCTTCTCGAAGAGGCGAAGATCCAAGTGCAACCCGAACGTGGCAGTTGTGAACCTTGGAGCACGCATATAGCCAGGCTCTTGCATGAGACAAAATTGCTATGTGAGCCCACTATTGTAGTACTCCCTCCGTCTAGAAATTCTTGTCATCAAAATGAGTAAAAGGGGACGTATCTAGATGTATATTAGTTCTAGATACATCTTTTTATCCATTTTGATGACAAGTATTTTTGGACGGAGGAAGTACTTGCTAGTATAGCCATGTAAACCAAAAAGGATTATTTGCCTTTCTAGAGATTTCAACAAATGACTAGACTAAATCGAGACGGAGTACATATGGAGCAAAATGAGTGAATCTACACCATATATAAATATGTAGTTCTCTCGTTTTCCTCTCGGCCTTGGTCGCGGTGCAAAATATTGAGTATACTAGTACTATCATCTTGAAATTTACGAAGTCACCATAGGCACCTCGTCGTTGACGGGAACGTCTCCTGACATGCTTTAGACGCGAGCGGCAGTCCCCTCCATAGGTGCTTGAATGCCAAGGAGGGAGAGGGTAGTGGTTCCCGAGACGTTGAACGGTCAATGATGCATCCTCAAATTACTCTACATGCAGAGGGAATTAATTGGAGAAGCAGAATAGAGGAAGCACGATGTGAATGCAATAGAGTTTGGATTTTCATATAAAGGCGCCCCACCACTCCAATCCATCTACTCCTTAGTCTCTGGCAACACTGCTCACTCCAATCCAAGACTAAGTGACCAGAAGCCAGAAGCACCTATGGAGGCGATGGACGCGAGCGGCAGTCGGCTCTGTAAAATCATCCAAGGCGCCGGCCTACGGCCCCGCACCACGCAGCGTTTCTAGACGGTGCTAGCGACCGCCGGTGTCGTCGCCCTCATTGATGCCGGCTTCGCCTCTCGCATGGACGACATGATGGTCAACTCCATCCGCAAGTTTGCAGCTATCAAGAAGCGCGCGGACGACCTTGCTGTACTGCTCCAGCCCGTGCGCCCAGGCTCCTCATTGCCAGCCACCGTCATCGGCCTCCATGGTGACGAACTCTTTCAAGCCCTGGTGGCCCTGTAGTTGCCGGAGGTCGCGATGAAGAATCGCCATGCAAGAAACCGTCGACCTGCACATCCACTTCTATGAGGAAATCATCTACATAGGCCACTACAAGGCCAACGAGGACAGAAAGACGTTGGCCTTCTTCCGGTGGCTGGAATCTTTGGACACCATTGTTCAGAATCACGTCGACCTGTCCATGAAAGCCGCTGCTACTTAGCCGCCGTTCGGTGGGCCGGCGCCCTGAGTCGAGGAGGTGGACGTCATTGATGGATGCATCTCTTCTTCTTGCCTCCTGTAACCAGCACTGCATTGCCTCGTGGCCTTATGTTTTATTAGTATTGGAGTATATGGCATTTTTATTCCAGTAGTAATGTTTTCACTGTGAGATGGGGCCGCAGTTGAGCAAACCGACCATCGGCAAATCCCCACCCCGCCCACCAGGCGTCGACTGAGTTTAGAATTAGAAGAGAGAAACGAGGGAGAAGAGCTAGATGTAGCACAGACACTGTTGTCAGATGGGACTCGCGTTGACATAATAGGAGTACCGAGCACTCGTACCTCTTTTTTAGGGAAAAAGCAGTCGTATGTCTAGTACTACCACTAGTTGAGTGCGTGCGACCTATACCTGTCATCACTTTAGGTCTCCTATTCGAACCGCAGCTACGCTTCACCGTACATATTTTTTCACGCATTTATCCTCCTATATGTACTCCTAGGCTATTTCCACGTGCTCCCTTTCGCCGACATGTGGGACATAGAGCATCTGGGTCGTAGTGCATGCACGACTCGGAGCATATGCCGGGGTACTTTACATTTCAGACCTCACGAATTACATGCAAACCCCCCTGCAGAAGAATAAACAAATAAATGAATTACTACATGAAACCGGATTATTTTCATAGAAACTAGAGCACATTCATTAAATTTTGGACATAACACATTTATAAAAAAGGACCAGACCTAAACCAGTCTAAGGGCCTCTTTGATTCGCAGGATACTAGAAACACATAAATGGGGAAAGTATGATGGCGATGAACCGAGACGAGGGGAACTCTACTAACTCAGTTAGAGGTTAGAGTTAGATTCTAACCCTGAACTAACTCTAAACCAAAGAGGTGTATGAATGGCAGGGGTAGATTGACAATAAATGTTCTTTCTCAATCACTGCGCAACACTGCTCACTCCAATCCAAGACCAAGTGACCAGAAGCCAGAAGCACCTATGGAGGCGATGGTCGCGAGTGGCAGACAGCTGTGCCAAATCATCCAAGGCGCCCGCCTGTAGCCCCGCACCATGCAGCGTTTCCAGACAGTGCTGGCGACCATCAGCGTCGTAGCCTTCGCCGACGCCGGCTTCGCCTCTCGCATGGACGACATGATGGTTAACTCCATCCGCAAGTTTTCCGCCGTCAAGAAGCGTGTAGCGAAAGCTCCTACTAGTCCTGCCAGCCACCAAGCTCATGCGCGAGGGAGGGACGCAACTTCATTGACTTACTGCTCCTGCCTTTGTGTCTATGACAGGTGGGCCCAATAGGTGGTTGGCCCACCTGTCATACAGCCAAAGGCAGGTGCAGTTAATGCACCGGAGCTCAGTCCGCGAGGGAGAGGGCGTTGTAGTAATCAAACTTCTCGGTCTTGTATGAGTTGATGCGACACATCAAAGCACTGCACTTGATATAAGTCCTTTTACACAGTTCAAATGGATTACTACATATGTATGTAGACATATTTTGCTTTATATGTATTCACTTGTTGCAATCTCTAAAAAGACTTATATTTTGAAACAGAGGGAGTACAACGCATGCATGCATGCCGTGACTTCCCTTTTGATACTTGCATGTGTTGATTTGATGCACCTTGCCAAATTTTGACTATAAATTTAACTAGCCAAATTTTCATGCATGTCACAAAAAATTACGGGGCTGTTTGGATTGTGACTATGTTTGTCTTATGTTGCCATATTATTTTTCCCACACTTGCCACACTTGCCTAACTTGAGTTGCTCAAATTTTTAGACACACTTTGGCTTGCCTAAGGGAATCTTGCCACACCTTTTGCGTCTATGACATGTGCGGCTCACTGCTAATAAAAAATTCTTGTCTTAGGTGTGGCTAATAAAAAAGTCTTATATTTAGGAACGGAGGGAGTAGAAAATATAAATAATAATGCATGTTGGGGCAACCCACGTTTCCGATAATTTTAGCCGTGGGCTTGTTCACAATTTTACGGGGCTGGTTGTTCATTTAATGGAGGGACTTGCACAGACTTGAGCGATACAAAGTGCGACTGGCACACAAGAATAACACCACTTGGAACAAGCGGTAGCTATCTCAAAAACAATCAACCACTAAAAAACGGCGGCGACGACACGTAGTACACAATTTTAAACGATTGTTTTGATGGAGTGAAAAAGGAAAACTACCCCACTACGTATATATAGGCCGGAGCCTCCGCGCTTGCTTGCTAGGGTTGCTCTATTCACACACTCTCATCCTCTGAAGATCTAAACAAGATAGGGGTGGTAACAATGTCTTTCTCCCTTCAAAAAACACTGTCTTTCTATCCTCACCGCTGGTTACAGATCCAAACCTATCCCCCTCCGCCGGTGAAGGGGAGGAGGGCAGCGTTTAGGCCGTCGTCAACAGTGAGGGAGGAGACCCACTGCCGTCCGTGCCGTTATCTCTGGCTGAGCGCCGGCGTGAGAGGTCCTCCGATCCCTTCACCGTTGCCCTAGTGTAGGCGGATCCGACCTCCCGCCGCCCACCTATCCACATCTCGATGACCTTGAGGTATATTTTACTTTGAAACCGCCTTAGCTCTACTTCCCCAGCTCGCTATGTCGCTGCATGTGCATCATTTTCTACCTCTAAGCACCGCTTGATCGGATGGTCCAACGTCACCTATTTTTTTTCTATTGTGAGAGGTAAAGCTACTTCATGGAGTCAAATGTTGTACTTGGTTCAAACAAGAAATAAAGTGGGGGTGGGGAATTTAGTAGTATGTAGTACATCGGACTTGGTACAAACAGGAAGGAAAGGGGTGAAAGTAGTGCGACTGGTCATCCAACCGGTCTCTTGGTTGAAAAGGAAATATAGGGTAACGCTGTACAAAGTGGTATGACCAGGACTAGAATGCTATCCACACATAGGAGTAGGTGGCTAGAGTGAACAAAAATGGGACCAACCCAGATATGTTTCTTGGATGTTTGTTTCTCGGGGCAACAAACTATGAATCACCACTTTATGCCCCTGTTTAAGTACATGGTCTTTGGACTCTTTGGTGCACCCTTGTCCCATGCCTTTATACCAAATATTTAGCTGTTCTTAATCTAATGCCCCTGGTAAAAATGAAGCCATGCCACTATTATAAGCCATGACAAGTTTAGCCAATTGTTTTTGCCTGTAATTGTTTGAGACTCTAACTGTTTCCTCTGTAGCTTTTTGTGCAAACAGGGATATCCATTTCACTTGGTTGTTGTTGTGACCTTTTGGTGCACTACACAAAACTCTTCTTAAAAGAAGTGACTTTTGTGCTATTTAACTCGAATGTCAGAATGGAACAGTTGGTTCATTTCGGTGGAACTGCATAAAGGGAGATCTGTGTTCCAATCCTCATCATCCATATTGGCACCATAACCTACCTTTAGGTAAGAATGATATTTAATGCATGTGTTCATCTCTATTTTGCGACTGCCATGAGAAAATAATGCTAGTTTTTACTAGTACACTTGTACTCCCTCACTGACAAAATCAATTCTGAAATAGAAGTCCAATCACGTACTTGGTTTCACCAACTGGTGAGGAGAATGAGAAACAGAGCATGAAGAAGAAGAAGAAGAAGAGTAGACAATGCCAAGGCGATCTCGCTGAAGCCGGAGGCCTCAGTCGAGGCCATTCAAGGGCTCCGGCTTTGGGGAGCCCGACTCATAAGTCGAGATCACCGAATGCACGTGTACAGTGATCCCAGAGATCAATGCTCACTGAACACACAGAAGCTGAATAAAAAGAGTCTTACATTCATACATATTGTCTTACACAAATTATGACCATTTTGGTCAAGTATTGAGTATAACTACGCAGCGGAAATCTTCGTTGACATCTTGGACTCATGCCATCTACCTTAACCCTATAGGCATTCTAACTGGGAAAGCGTCCTAGTTCGCATGTTCATCTCCAAAGAACTCTTCTTCGAACTCCTGTTCTTCCATGCCTGGCCAATTAAATAAACAGTGGCAAGCCAATGAGTAATTTGAATGTACTCGCAAGCAACCCATGTTTTGGCTCAAGATACAACAATGCATGGCATAGATAAATTTTTGCAGAAAGCTAGTTTTATTGCGCTATGACATGTTTAACAACGGGTAAATCATGCATCATATGAATTCAAGTAACCATAGGGACTGGTTACATATATCAACATAAAGGGAGTGGGCTTCAACCCAACTCAATCATGTCAAGTCCTTTGACTTGACCCAAGTAGTTCTTCCCACTTATCCAAACACACACACTAGTTTGTAAACATGTGGACGCAGCCCAAGAGCGGTTACCCAACTGTCCTTGACCGTGGACACAGCTGTTCGAATAGTTTTACACTCTGCAGAGGTTGCACACTTTATCCGCAAGATCCGTGGAACTTCCCTGTCATCCACGACCCGCGGTACCTCAAGTACCCAGGGTAAGCACTCGATCACTATCTTTCCCTAGACGACACTAACAAGGAGTACACTCGTTGTTCCGTATCCTCACGATGTACATCATACGAGACTCACTCGAGATCGTAACATCCGAGAGGGGACAGAACGGTGTATCCGGTGCCCTGTGAAAACAGTCATGGCCGCCCTACCTAGCACGACCCCATCCCGAGAGAGCGCAACAACAACTCTCTCGTCACTAGTAATGCGGGCTCCAAGCTAGTATCGGCCTAGGTAATCAATAATGCACTTTCCCACATAAGTGTAGAGTGGTTACACATGTAAGGTTGGAATAACGGTCGCATCTTAAACCAATCCATTTTGAAAACAACACACACACTTGCCTCGGTACACCACTTCGTCATCAAGTGGTTACCCAACTAAGTGGCACCCGATAGGGTTTTCGAAAAGTCTTTTTAAAGTACTCTGCCTCCTTCAGCATGCATATACCCATCCCATATGCGTAGCAGCTACCATATCATCCTATCTACTCCCACCAGCATAACTCTTATAGGAAGGTAGGGTTATGCACAATGCAATTATCAACAAGGAGGAAACGAAGGCAACCCACCGAAGTGGCTACCATCTCATCATGATTCCGATGCAACAATAATAAAGTGCTATATAACATGTGTAAAAAGGGGTTTCATAGACATGGTCAAAGGGCTCTTGCCTGGTTCATCAGAGTCTTCAAGTCTTGTGGTCCATCTCTGAGTATTTTGTCTTCTTCGTCAACTAACATCCGAAACAATCACAATAAGCAACACAACAAGGCAAAAATTAAATTGCTCTAAAAATGTCAGTTGGACTTTTATAGGATACCTTTGGTCATATGAGGAATGACCAAAGTGGTTTCATTGGGATTAGATCAATGGATATCTCTGAACATTTCAATATGATGGAATCAAGGGATTTGTGGATTTGCAAGAAGTGTACAGGAAAAATTATTTTGAAAAATGAGAAAAGGCACCCGTTTATCAATGAATGATTTTAGAAGAATTTAGGAGTTGGTTTCACTGGATTTGGAGTTCAAATGAATTTCCTATGAATTTGCAAAGTTAGCAATATATGGAGAAATGGGCCAATATTTCATGTGACACAGAAAGTACTAGGAACATGTTCAAAAACTAAGGTTTGAACTTACAAGTATACATGAATTTGAGTCATGAAATTTGGATGAAAAATGGGCTCTCTGTGTTTTTCTAAAGTTTATCACAGAAATGGAAAAAGGGGATTTCATAAATATTTGTAAAGGAGATGCTTATGGAAAAATGTGCAAATAGCACCATGTGATAGGGCATGATTTTAGGAACTACTAGAAATTTGAATCATCAAGTTTGGAATCCATTTGATTTATTAATGGACTTTTTAAGTTTTATTGGAAAAAGAAAAGGAAAAAGGGTTTTACCGTTATCATGCGCGTAGGCGAGCTGTGGACGTGGGCCGGCCCAGTGGCATCAGCTGCGAGGGGTGTCTAGGCGACATCGATGGCGCACTCCTGGGAGTACGCCTTTCGATCAGGGCAGACGCCTTGCTCGGAGGCCGTCTCCACTTAACCTGGGGCCCAGGGTCTTAGCCACTTACAGGAGGGCCCTGCTGGCAGGCCCTCCACCTACCTCCCGCTCAAAACGGAGGAGGGGCAAAGGATGCCGGCCGAGCAACGTGCCGGCGCCCTTCGAGGCCACTCCGGCCGTCCCCGGCGGCGTCCGGCATACCGACGGGCTCGAGGGATCGAGCCGCGCCCATCCGTGGGCCTCACGCGGTCCGAGAGGAATGGGGGCGACGGTGACCTTTGCACCGGTGGGCAGCTTCGGGACGAGACAAGCATTCGAGACCCTGTGGGCACCGTAGCAGAGGAAATAAGGAGCCGAAGGGATCCTATGGCCTGCGGCGCTTCCCCTGGTGGTCGAAGGAGAGGACGGGAGGCCCTGCTTTGCCGGAGCCGGGAGGAGGCCTACGGCGACCATGGCGGCCATGGAGAGGAAAAGAGGGAGTGAGGAGGAGAGGGGACTTGTCCGGGAGATACACGCGAGAGAGGTGGTTCCAACCAAGATGAGAGAGAGAGTCGGGGATGGATTAAATGGGCAGCGTCCACGGACGCGCTCGGTGATCTCGCAGAGGTGGGACGAGAGAGGGTCAGGTGGGGGCCGGCAACGTGCCGTGTCCCGGACGTCGAGAACACCTCGGGAGACAAGCTGGGGTGGCCCGAGGTGGTCGGGTGGCTCGGGCAGTGAGCGGCTACAGTGCTCTGGTGCACTGTAGAACGCTCCAGAGCATGCATATGGCTGACATTGGCATCTTTTTGGTGCCCAGGGCGTGACCACTAGTGTCCAGGGGGTCAGGGGAGGAGTAAACAAAGGGGTGGTGGCCTTGGATGCCCTGGTGACCCAATGGGAGAGAGGTGGGGTTGAGAGAGAGAGAGTGAGAATTGGGCTGTCCAGAGGGGCAAATGGGGTTCTACCCCCCTTAATCATGTCTCCTCGGGAAGGGAAAGATGCAGGAGGTAGAGGGGGGGGGACCAAATGAGGATTTGGTAAAAATTTGGACTCAAGGAGATTAGTGAAAATGGCTAGAACATGCATTTTAAGTTTCTGCCAGAAGGTGTTTGATGTAGTTTTTCGCAAGTAAATGAATTCCACTTTCCATGAGAATTGACAGGATGGAATGGCATATAAAAATAGGATGTTCCACCAAATTTGAGTTCATTTGGGTAAAGTAGCCAATGTTACTTTGGTAAACCCTATAAATCAGCAGAAATGGCTTTACCAAGGTTTAGTCATGCAAATATATTCTCCTTGATGCACCACTTGGTGTACTGTCATCACCTGAGTATTTGAACATGTCCACAAAAATTCAGATCAAAAGGACAAACTTGGCAATGTAGAGTTGTTCAAATTTGGTTCTGGACAGAAAGGGTTTTAGAACACTTTGATCATGATATCCTTCTCTCCAACTTGTGCTATTTGGTCTAGATGCATTATTACACCATTTGAGCATGTGCACCATGTTTGAGAGAATTTGGACATGTTTGGCAGTGCAAAGTTGTTCAAACTTGGAAAAGGACATAAATGGTTTTAAGAGGGTTTGGTGGGGCTATATTGTTCTGCATGACATGAGACTTTGCATGATCCTCAAGTAGGTCACTTTTGACATGCTAGAATTTTCCCGTATTTAATGGAGAATATTTCCTTTGTAAACATTTCAAAAGCTTGAAATGTCAAGAAAGGATATTTGAGGTGTTTGACCAATAATTGGAACATGACCATGTGTTAAAACTCTTATATATGGAAAATATATATCCATTGAGTTTCCCTGATTTTTCTCAAATATTTTTGAAGCTTTTAAATAATTTTAACCTATTAAAGACCATTTCTGGCATAAATAAAAAGTCTTTAAATAAAATAGGAAAATTACTTTTAAAAATATATTTACTGGTTTTTCGGAGTCCTTTATCTAATAGGAGTCAAATATAATTTTTGAAAGATTCTTCATGCCCTAAATTAAGTACTTGTAGTTCAAGTCTCAATTCAGGGGGTTTTTGGAAAACCTAGTTTAGAAAATACTTTTTGGCCAAAAATATTTTTGTAAGAAAATACTATTATGTCCTATTCACATGGCATGATGATTGAGGAAAGTTTTTGGATCAAGTAGAAGGAGTATAAGAGTTGGAGGATTTATTTGATTTTTAGAGCACTTGCAAACAACACACAAAAGGCAAATCAAGCAAAGTCCCGAACACTCATTTTTTTTGTCAAACCACATTTTAGCATGATTTATTGACTTAAGTGTTGTGGCATGAAAATCCGGGTGTGACAGACCTACCCCCCTTACAAGAATCTCATCCCCGAGATTCCCAAACTAGGCGCGGAAAGGAATACGGAAACTTTGATGTGGAGCAGTCTTCACGTCCTCATACTGCTTCTGCTTCCGTGTGGTGCTCCATTGAATCCTTGGAGTGCTTGAGGGCATGGCTTCGTGTATGACATTCTGCTTGATCCAGATTGCAATTGGGGTGTCTCGCGTAGGTCATATTGGGCTAGAGGTCGATGGCTCGGTGATCGATGTCCTTGTAGTGACTGGACTAGTTAGGAAGTTGGAAACATTTTCAGAGTGGTGTCGTGTGAAAAAATATTGTGCATAGTGGCTGACTCAGGTGGTAACTCTAGCTGGTACCCGTCTATTCTTCTTTTTGCAGTGATCTTGGAGAGGAGCGATAATTCATGGTGTAAGTTTCCCTTTGACCTGGAAATGCTTGGTTCCTTTGAGAGAAGTGACTTGCAGATACACCTGGTCTTCGACGAGAAAGTTCACTCCTTGACAATGGTGGTTGGTATAGTTCTTTCTCCTTGGCATGGCGGTCTGCAAATGTTCCTTGACCAGCTGAACGGCTCTCCTTCCATCTTCGGGTTGACAAGTAGGTCACCAAATAATGATGACAACTATCTTGTCTAAGTACTCCATGGAGACTTTGTTCACGGGGTACATAAAGTAGGCTGGGGGATTTGTGGTGGTCACGGTTGAGTGTTGGTCAGGGTCTAGTTGACCTAGAGCCAAAGCCCATGGTCATGATCTGACCATTTTCTGGCTTGGTAGGGCTTAAGGGTTTCAAGGATTCTAGTGTGCAAGTGAACATTTATCATCTTATCTTTAAGCATGGTTTCTGAGATGCCAATAGTCTATCTAGTCCTTCAAACAAATAACCTTATACCACCGAAAGCATCATTTCGTATAGGCCAAATCCAATCATCACTCATGTGATCCATATTCTCGTGACTCCCGAGAGGAGGTCTAACAAAATCATACATATGAACTATCCCCAAACTCGTATCTATGCAAAAATCCATGGGTAGAACGTACAAGCCGCTAAGCTTGAATTAAACACCACGATCCAAGTGCTCAGCCTATTCTTCCAAGGTCCAAGATAGTTCATCTCTATCCTAAGGAAACACGTCGTATGCCCTCCAAAATCTTGTTTCCTTCCTATGAATCAACTCCAATCAACCCGTTAACTTCCATTAATCACTACATAATCCATCAATTCTACAAATCCAATGACTGTGGTGTTCCACATGATCTCCTAAAGTCCCTATAATCCCAAAATGCTTGAAAGGGTTGTCTCTACTATAGTAAGTCCACCAATTTCCATGGTCAAGTAAACTCCAAGGTCAAGCTTATATCAACTCCGACAATTAATCCAATCTCCTAGTTTATCGTCCACCGAGAAACATGGTATCATGATCGAGATCATTAGTCTAAATCCAATTTACTCCGAACCATGTAGACTTACTCACCACCTATACTCCACTAGGATCACCTATTTAAATCCAAATCTCATGTCCAACAAGAATTCCTAGATGTTTCCCCCAAGTCATTTACGTAATATCAACTGTCTCCTATCAATATCACATGGCTAAGTTAAATCCATATACTTCCAAGAATTCCAGCTTGCGATCATAATTGTCCTACTAAATCCAGTTTACTCAAGGTTAATGAAAGTTATGCTACCCCATCAACACGATCCCACCAATTTCATCTACCAACATGAAAGCCTCATGATCTACCAAAGTCTCAGATAATTCCTCAAGGTCACTCATATAAACTCATAAAGTCATTTTTCCTCTATTCCTAAATCCTCAAATCGGTCTTCCCTATGGCATCATCAGTTCTTGTGCTATATTAGGATGATAATGTGCTCGTTCACTATGTCCACTAGTTCCATAATGGACCCAGTGTTGTGCAAGGTTACAGAGGCTTAACTGGTCCGCTTGCAATTCTGTGGGTTAAACACATGTTTAAGGACTCGAGCTGGGGTATCTTGTAAAGTCTCGAAGGGTCTAGGAATGGGTTTCTAGTCTGTAGGGTTAAACATAACTCTACAGGGTTTCACTTGGTCGAGGAGGCTGTAGAAAAGTTCTTCAGTGCTAGTTGGTCGCCGAAGTAGAACCCTTGGTGTATCTTGTCTTACTGGTCTTCAGTTGAGGAGAGCGATGAGAGGGAAAAGTAGCATAGAGGAGGTGTGATGCCTAAAGGGGTTCTATAGCGCAAGTGCAAACAAATAAGTGTCGAAAGAGCCAAACAAAAGAAACAAGGTAAGGAAGGTGATATAGTCGCGTAATTGTTGCCTAGGGCAAAAGTGCAACCTATATCAAAACACAAACAAATAAAAACAAGCAACACAAAATCATTGTTCTATTCGAACCATCATACGGACTCGACTACACATAGGGGGGTACACGACTCATCCTACCTAGGGGTTCTCGGACTCAGTAGTCGTGCCTTGTGCCTCATGCAGTCTTCTGAGTTTTCCTCAGGTGTTGCTACATCTCTGGTTCGATGGAACGATCTGGGTTGAGCCTGAAGAATCTTCAACCACTTCTCGCCTGATGAGATGATGGGGTGAAGGTGGATCCTCGTGGCTGGCATTGACTTGGTCTTCTCTTGTCTTCTTAATCATGACGATCACTTTTGCCTTTTTAAGGTGTCGGCTGTTCCGGGTGGCAATCCTTTATGCAATGACATTAACAAGGCATAATAGAGGTCAAATCCGTCGAACACATTGTTGACAATATCGTCACAGAGAGCGGGGGATGAAGAGAACCGTTTTCCTGCTCACTATAGTGAGGCAGACCAAATGGCTAGGTTCTCATCAACCGGCGGTTGCCGATGCAACAATGATAAGGACATGGTTGCTCTACTAGCGATGTATATCATGATCTTGCATTTCCTATGCCCTGATCATCATAGGCTAAGGTCACATCATCTTGGGGCAGTGTCAAGGGTGTCACCATCTTCCGAGTCTTGGTTTCCTCAATCATTGAGAAGGTATTCTCCATCTTGTCGTGGTGTTGCCAAGCTCGTGTTCAGAAGGTGTCGGTGAATTTCTGGCAAGACGTCTTCCTTCTCGGTTACCCACGAGGATTACAGGGAATCCAGTGGTCAGGGGCTTAAAGGTACTAGCGACCATTTGCAAATGTTTTGAAGGGGAAGAGAGCAATAAGGAAAATATATCTTAGCTTTTGAAAAACTCAGAAGGGAAGACAAGGGTAGATAGTTTTCGAAGTTATTAATAGTTTTGAAAATAGTTTTAACCTAACTAACGACCATGCTAGCTAAGGCTTCCTACAGTCAGGATGGCTCTGATACCAGCTCTGTGGGGAGCCTGACTCATAAGTCGAGATCACCGAATGCACGTGTACAGTGATCCCAGAGATCAATGCTCACTAAACACACAGAAGCTGAATAAAAAGAGTCTTATATCCATACATATCGTCTTACACAAATTATGACCATTATGGTGAAGTCTTGAGTATAACTTTGCAGCGGAAATCTTCGTTGACATCTTGGACCCATGCCATCTGCCTTAACCCTACAGGCATTCTGACTGGGAAAGCGTCCTATTTCTCATGTTCGTCTCTGAAGAACTCTTCTTCGAACTCATGTTCTTCCATGCCTGGCCAATTAAATAACTAGTGGCAAGCCAATGAGTACTTTGAATGTACTGGCAAGCAACCCATGTTTTGGCTCAAGATACAGCAATGCATGGCATAGGTAAATTTTTACACAAAGGTAATTTTATTGCGCTATGACATGTTTAACAGCGGGTAAATCATGCATCATATGAATTCAAGTAACCATAGGGACTGGTTACAGATATCAACATAAAGGGAGTGGTCTTCAACCAAACTCAATCATGTCAAGTCCTTTGACTTGACCCAAGTAGTTCTTCCCACTTATCCAAACACACACACTCACTGGTTTGTAAACATGTGGACGTCGACCAAGAGCGGTTACCCAACTATCCTTGACCATGGACACGGCTATTCGAATAGTTTGACACCCTGCAGAGGTTGCACACTTTACCCACAAGATCCGGGGAACTTCCGTGTCATCCAAGACCCGTGGTACCTCAAGTACCCGGGGTAAGCACCCGATCACTATCTTTCCCTAGACGACACTAACAAGGAGTCCACTTGTTGTTCCGTATCCTCACGATGTACACCATACAAGACTCACTCGAGATCGTAACATCCGAGAGGGGACACAACGGTTGTATCCTGTGCCCTATGAAAATAGTCATGGCCGCCCTACCTGGCACGACCCCGTCTCAAGAGAGCGCAACAATGACTCTCCCGTCACTAGTAATGCGGGCTCCAAGCTAGTATCGGCCTAGGTAATCAATAATGCCCTTAACCATATAAGGGTAGAGTGGTTGCACATGTAAGGTTAGAATAACGGTCGCATCTTAAACCAATCCATTTTGAAAACAACACACACTTGCCTCGGTACACCACTTCGTCATCAAGTGGTTACCCAACTCATTACCTTCTTTGGGCATAAGTGGCAACCCAATAGGGTTTTCGGAAAGTCTTTTGAAAGTACTCTACCTCCTTCACCGTGCATATATCCATCCCATATGCGTAGCAGCTACCATAGCATCCTATCTACTCCCACCGGCATAACCCTCATAGGAGTTATGCACAATGCAATTATCGACAAGGAGGAAATGAAGGCAACCCACCGAAGTGGCTACCATCTCATCATGATTCCGATGCAACAATAATGAAGTGCTATATGACATGCGTAAAAAGGGGTTTCATAGACATGGTCATAGGGCTGCTTGCCTGGTTCATCAGAGTATTCAAGTCTTCTGGTCCATCTCCGAGTATTCCGTCTTCTTCGTCAACTAACGTCCGAAACAATCACAATAAGCAACACAACAAGGCAAAAATAAAAGTGCTCTAAAAATGTGAGTTGGACTTTTCTAGGATACCTTTGGTCATATGAGGAATGACCAAAGTGGTTACATTGGGATTTGATCAATGGATATCTGTGAACATTTTAATATGATGGGATCAGGGGATTTGTGGATTTGCAAGAAGTGTACAGGAAAAATTATTTTGAAAAATGAGAAAAGGCACCCATTTATCAAGGAATGATTTTAGAAGCATTTAGGAGTTGGTTTCACTGGATTTGGAGTTCAAATGAATTTCCTATGAATTTGCAAAGTTAGCAATATATGGAGAAATGGGCCAATATTTCGTGTGATACAGAAAATACTGGCAAAAATGTTCAAAAACTAAGGTTTGAACTTACAAGTATACAGGAATTTGAGTCATGACATTTGTATCAAAAATGGGCTCTCTGTGTTTTTCTAAAGTTTATCACAGAAATGGAAAACGGGGATTTCATAAATATTTGTGAAGGAGATGCTTCTGGAAAAATGTGCAAATAGCACCATGTGGGGCATGATTTTGGGAACTACTAGAAATTTGAATCATCAAGTTTGGAACCCATTTGATTTATTTATGGACTTTTTAAGTTTTACTGGGAAAAGAATAGGAAAAAGGGTTTTACCCTTATCATGCGCGTAGGCGAGATGTGAGCGTGGGCCGGCCCAGTGGCATCAGCTGCGCAGCGTGTCCAGGCGATGTCGATGGCGCACTCCTGGGAGTACACCTTCGATCAGGGCCGACGCCTTGCCCGAAGGCCGTCTCCACTTAACCCGGGGCCCGGGGCCTTAGCCCCTTACAGGCGGGCCCTGCTGGCAGGCCCTCCACCGACCTCCCGTTCAAAACAGAGGAGGGGCAGGGGATGCCGGCCGAGCAACGTGTCGGCGCCCTTCCCGGTGACTCCGGCCATCCCCGGCGTCGTCCGGCATACCGACGGGCTCGGGGGATCGAGCCGCGCCCATCCATGGGCCTCACGCGGTCCGGGAGGAACGGGGGCGACGGTGACCTTGGCGCCGGCGGGCGGCTTCGGGACGAGACGAGCGCGACGCCGTGGGCATCGTAGCAGAGGAAATAAGGAGAGGGAGGGATCCTATGGCCTGCAGCGCTTCCCCTTTTGGTCGAAGGAGAGGACGGGAGGCCCTGGTTCACCGGAGCTGGGAGGAGGCCGACGGCGACCATGGCAACCATGGAGAGGAAAAGAGGGAGTGAGGGGGAGAGGGGACTTCTCCGGGAGATGCACGGGAGAGAGGTGGTTGCAACCAAGACGAGAGAGAGAGAGAGTCGGGGATGGCTTAAGTAGGCGTGGTTGTGGTGTACCTTGGGCAGCGTCCACGGACGCGCTCGGTGATCTCGTAGAGGTGGGAGGAGAGAGGGTCAGGTGGGGGCCGGCAACGTGCCGTGTCCCGGACACCGAGAAGACCTCGGGAGACATGCTGGGAAGGCCCGAGGTGGTCAGGTGGCTCGGGCAGTGAGCAGCTACAGTATTCTGGTGCACTGTAGCGCACTCCAGAGCAAGCATATGGCTGGCATTGGCATCTTTTTGGCGCCCAGGGCGTGACCACTAGTGTCTAGGGGGTCAGGGGAGGAGTAAACAAAGGGGTGGTGGCCTTGGATGCCCTGGTGACCCAATGGGAGAGAGGTGGGTTGAGAGAGAGTGAGAATTGGGCTGTCTAGAGAGGACAAATGGGGTTCTACCGGAAAGATGCAGGAGGTAGAGGGGGGACCAGATGAGGGTTTGGTAAAAATTTGGACTCAATGAGATTAGTGAAAAAGGCTAGAACATGCATTTTAAGTTTCTGCCAGAAGGTGTTTGATGTAGGTTTGGGCAAGTAAATGAATTCCACTTGCCATGAGAGTTGATAGGATGGAATGGCATATAGAAATAGGGTGTTCCACCAAATTTGATTTCATTTGGGTAAAGTAGCCAGCGTAACTTTGGTAAACCCTAGAAATCAGCAGAAATGGCTTTACCAAGATTTAGTCATGCAAATCTATTCTCCTTGTTGCACCACTTGGTGTACGGTCATCACCTGAGGATTTGAACATGTCAAAAAAAAATTCAGATCAAAAGGACACACTTGGCAATGTAGAGTTTGGTCAAATTTTGTTCTGCACAGAAAGGGTTTTAGAACACTTTGATCATGATATCCTTCTCTCCAACTTGTGCTATTTGGTATAGATGCATTATTACACCATTTGAGCATGTGCACCAAGTTTGAGAGCATTTGGACATGTTTGGCAGTGCAAAGTTGTTCAAACTTGGAAAAGGACAGAAATGGTTTTGAGAGGGTTTGGTGGGGCTATATTGTTCTCCATGACATGAGACTTTGCAGGATCCTCAAGTAGGTCATTTTTGACATTCTAGAACTTTCCAGTATTTAATGGAGAATATTTCCTTTGTAAACATGTCAAAAGCTTGAAATGTCCAGAAAGGGTATTTGAGGGGTTTGACCAATAATTTGAACATGACCATGTGTTGAAACTCTTATATATGGAAAATATATATCCACTGAGTTTCCCTGATGTTTCTCAAATATTTTTGAAGCTTTTAAATAATTTCAACCTATTAAAGACTATTTCTGGCCTAAATAAAAAGCCTTTTAATAAAATAGGAAAATTACTTTTAAAATTATATTTTCTGGTTTTTGGGAGTCCTTTATCTAATATGAGTCAAATATAATTTTTGAAATTTTTTTCATGCCCTAAATTAAGTACTTGTAGTTCAAGTCTCAATTCAAGGTTTTTTGGAAAACCTAGTTTAGAAAATACTTTTTGGGCAAAAATATTTTTGTAAGAAAATACTATTATGTCCTATACACATGGCATGATCATTGAGGAATGTTTCTGGATCAAGTAGAAGGAGTATAAGAGTTGGAGGATTTATTTGATTTTTAGAGCACTTGCAAACAACACACAAAAAGTAAATCAAGCAAAGTCCCCAACACTCAAAAGTTTTTGTCAAACCACATTTTAGCATGATTTATTGACTTATGTATTGTGGCATGAAAATCAGGGTGTGACACCGGCAACAACTACCTTACATGTGGGACGATCCTCCAGGGAGCCCTTCCACTTCTGCTGTCTCACTTAATTAATTAGGAGTACTTAAGTACCACTAATTTATTGCTGCCTAATTTTCCTGTCAGAGTTAAACAAATCTTTAGTAGCACCCTATGCTGAATCATGTACGTGTGTATGTTTGTCTATGGAGGTGAATCATGTGGTGGAGCAGGGAGGGAATGCTAACTTTACCCATTAAGATAATGAGGGTGCTTCTATTTGTTAGTGTATGTTTCATCAACTAGTCCCACTATTACAGTGATCTCACTCTCTCAATATATGTGCCAATAGGGATGCTCGATTTTGGAGGAACTGCACAAAAACTTAGGGTGCTTCATTGCCTCGACAGCTTCCTTCCTTTCCTGTTAGTCGTTAATCTCGGTTTGCATTCTTCCTTTGCTGTCAGTCGCTTGGCTTATCTCGGCTTCCAGTCAAAGGAAATAGTAATTGGTATGCTACCTCACACAGGTTGTTATTGGTCTTTATCCTGATTATTGTGCTTGTCATATGTATTGGTAATTTGGTATTATGCTACTGTTTGCCGATTTCATAAAGGAGTAACTTGGAGCCTGAAATCGCAGGAAAATCATTACATCGGGTGACAGTAGAACTATAGAAAAATGATCAGATGGACAGGTACTTATGCTGCTGCTATGTACTCCAAAGTTCACTCACACAAGCATCGATGTTGACAAGAAGAAGTGCCTATATTCACTCAACTATCAACCCGGGTCAACCAATTGTCAAACTCCAAGTATTAGGAGAGTGAACGCCAAAAATATTGCTTGGCGCATAGCCCAAAAAAACGCAGTCCAATCTTTGGTCCAAACTTGTGCCTTTTGGTTATCGGCACATATGGTAGCGAGCTGTATGGCATGGAGTCTAAAGATTCTAGACAAGTTGGTAGACGCGTATATTCATCTGGCACTTAATCAGTCTGCACGCCAGGGATGCTCAATTTCAGTTGAACTGCACAAAAAATTTGGGTGGTTCATTTTGTCAACCGCCTCCTTTCCCGTCTGCAATGTAGAATTTTGGCGAGATACAGGACCAAGATGAGCCAGTAAACTAGTTGGATGAAAGTAGTGGCCAAGTTTCTCAAACCTCCCTCGGCACGAGGCCCACCATTTGAGGATAAACCTACAAGAAAAGTTCAAATTGTCTGTGCTGTCTCTTATGTACTCGAAAGTTTACTCGTACATGCATTAATTTTATTAAGAAGTACCTCCGACCGAACACCATTTACCAGTCTGCAATGTAGAATTTTGGCGAGCTACAGGACCAAGATGAGCCAGTAAACTAGTTGGATGAAATTAGTGGCCAAGTTGCTCAAACCTCCCTCGGCACGAGGCCACTATTTGAGGATATACCAACAAGCAAAGTTCAAATTGTCTGTGCTGCCTCTTATGTACTCGAAAGTTTACTCGTACAAGCATTAATTTTAGCAAGAAGTACCTCCGACTGAACACCATTTACCAGTATGTACCCTAGGTAATTAAAGTTCGTCTGTGGATCATATTGGATGTGATCTCAATCATTTGGATGCATAAACATACTGAACAAGTGTATATCTGAATCTTTTTGTGAATTATCTATGAATATTGTTGTATGATCTATCAATCATTTGGATCCATATACATGCTGAACTTGTGTATATATGAATCTTTTGAGTTGTTGATAGTGAATGTTGGCTATGAGTATGAACGTGTCCTGTGAACCTGAGTTTGATACGAATGTTTACCTTTTCTGTTGTGCTTGTGTGTGAACTTGTTAGTATGCCTACTTTGGGGCACGTGACGTGTGGGTGTCAATGGCACACCTTCTTCCCAAGAAGAATTGCACCTGCTTTGTTTGGGTAGCAACAGCACATCAGCTCTTTTTAATCTTTTTGCTCTGTCTTGCCCCCTCCCCCACTCAACCCTTGTCGTAATGTTTTCGGCCTCAAAACAAACATAGTTCTGCGTTGTTTTTGGGGCTTGATGAAAAATCGAGTGCTGGTTTCTGTAGGTTGGCCCGCCCAGCAAATGGGCTACTAGTCCACCATGGACTGGGAGGCTAAAAATACAAGTTGTATGGTGCAGAGGCAAGTAAAAAAAGGCCATCGAGAGCCATCCACTGAAGAAAAAAAATCGCTCATGATGTGCTTCTTTAGTCGAGCCGCCGGCCCCCTCTATAATCCAGTTCGCTCGGGGATCTGGTATCATTTTTTTCCAAAGGGCGAACAAGTATCAGCTAGGCCTAGGTTTTGTATTTTAACATGCGTAGCCCACGACATACAGTGACAGTCATTTCAACTTATTTTTTGAGGTTCATACCGGCCTATGGGCTTTTTCTTAAAGATCAGCAGCCCCATGTATTTTTTAACCACATTATATATATTTATATTATTACTATTATCGTATATTTTATAGAGACTTATATATACATTATAAAAACATCCCACATGTTATTAACTTATAAAAGTAAATGTTTAACAGAAGTTGGCAAGGAAAATCCTTTTTGTTTTTGACTCACAGGCAAGGAAAATCCTGGTGATTGCATACAAAAGCTTGCGAAGATTTTAAAGACCAATGTAATAATAACGCGCTCATTTTTATGTTGAGAAATAACTCGCTAATTTGTTAATTATGTATATAAAAATGTGCCTCTCCGGTTTATTTTTGATATTAATTGCTCCTTCTAACATAACATTATATATATAACGAGCCCAGCTAATTCATGTATTTGAAGGAAGTGCAAATGGGCTGGGATTTCTTAGATAATATAAATGGGCCGCATTGATGCGAAATTATTTGTTCACCTAGCCCAACAAATGGATAGTACATTCTAGAAAACATGGGTTAAATATATGCCACATTTTTGCAGGCTGACATGTGGGCCAATAGGTCGAAGCCTACGTACGGCATTGTCAACTTGGTCGGCATGCACCTTCACTCTCTCGTATTCTTCCTCCAGCGTCGCCGGGACCGCCTGGTCCGGCCTCCGGCGGCTAGCGGCTCTGCTTAGCACGCATCGCTGCAAAGCGCTAGCCCACCGCCGGCCAGGCTATCCCTCCACCCCTCCACACCTCCTGTTATTCTCCACCGACTGCAGCCCCACACCACAACAGAACCAGTTATAACCCTTCTCCTCCACTCAATCCGCGACTCCACTGCTGCGTCTTCCATCTCCGAGTCGTTCCCGTCCGGGGCCTCGCCGTCGTCCACCACCTCGCTGCGCTCGGTGCGGCGTGGTCAACAAACAAGAGTCATCAGAAGAGGAATATACGTGGAGAGCCTGATGGCTGGGACCCATGAGGTCCATGGTCGCACGCAAGGAAAGTTCCTCCTTATTAAGCTGAAAAAAATGTTTCCTCCGCCTGACAGCTGGGACCCACCGGCTGTATGTTCGCACGGAAGGAAGTGCCTCCTTGTTATGCAAAAAAATTATTCCTCCCCTTGACAGCTGGGACCCGTTAGATTTGGTGGCTGACTTGTGGGCCTACTAAGCGAACGTGTACCCAGGGCTTTGTCAACTTAATCAACAAATGATTCTAGCAGCTGGACCGTTGGATGTTAGTCCAACAACCGTGCTCCTTCTTCAACATCTTTTCTTGTTCCTGTCTCCCATGGGTGGCACCGCGGCTGTGCTGCCGTGCACCCGAACCAGTCAAGTTTCCCACTCCTCTACATATGCGACTCCACTGCCCTGTCTTCCCCATCTCCGGGTCGTTCTAGTCTGGGGCCTCGCCATCGTCCACCGGCCTTTGGTGCGC
This sequence comes from Aegilops longissima, assembly GCA_021605205.1. Lineage (NCBI taxonomy): Eukaryota > Viridiplantae > Streptophyta > Magnoliopsida > Poales > Poaceae > Aegilops > Aegilops longissima. The sequence goes on from CM038679.1 coordinate 225,153,034, forward strand.
TCGGCACGGTGTGGTCAACATGGTCAACAACCGAGAGTCATCGGAAGATGACTGTACGTGAGAGGCTTACAGTGGGGACGCACCACACCCGTGGACGCATGCATGCAACGGAACGCGGCGTGGTGAACGTGGTCAAGGAATGACTACCATCAGAAGTGTACTATACGTGGAGAGGCTGACAGTTGGGTCCACAGCCGCAGCAAGGAAGTGCCTCCTTATTACACGAAAACTAATTATTCCTCCACCTAACAGCAGGGACCCACCGGACGGGCCACCGTATTTTGCAAAATAAACGTTTTCCCCCTAACTACTGGGACCCATCGGACGAGTCACCGTATTTCGTGAAAAAAATGTTCCCCTCGCTGTCAGCTCGGACCCATCGGAAGTGCCTCCTTATTACGCACAAAAAAATGAATACTCCCCCTTCTAGTTGGGACCCACCTTGGTGGGTGGCTGACTTGTGGGCCTACTAAGTTGACGGGGACGGAGGGCTTTGTTAACTTAGTCAATATGAACGATTCTAGCTCCAGTGACCGTATGATGTCCATCCAACGTTTGTAGTGCTTCTTCAACCTCTGGTCTTCTTGCTCCAGCCGCCCAGAGCAGCACCGGTCGTGCCGCATGCTCCTGCCTCCCGTGGCCGGTTGTGCTGCCGTGGAGGCCTCACCGCCCCTACTATTCCCATCGCTGGCCAGGCCCTGCGGCGACGGCAGCCTCACACCGCAGCCGAACCAGTGAACCCTTGTACTCCTCTCCGCGCGGGCATCCACTGCCGCGTCTTCACCGGCTCCGCGTCGTCCCCTTCCTAGGCCTCGTTGTTGTCCACCGCCCTGGTGCTGTCGGCGCGCGTGGTCAACGTTGTCAAGTAACGGCTTCCATCGGACGTGGACTGTACGTGGAGAGGCTGACAGCTAGGTCCACGGCCGCAGCAAGGAAGTGCCTCCTTATTACGCGCAAAATAATTATTCCTCCACCTGACAGCGGGGACCCACCGGACGGGCCACCATGTTTCGCGAAAAAACGTTTCTCCCTGAATGCTGGGACCCACCAGCTACATCTTCGCACGCAAGGAAGTGCGTCCGGGCAAAAAAATAATTCGCCCCCCTGACTGCTGGGACCCACCAGCTACATCTTCGCATGCAAGGGAGTGCCTGACAGTTGGGACCCACCTGGTCGAAGCGTACGTAGCGTTGTCATTCTGGTCGCGAACGTGTACGTACATAACGGTCGATGTAGAGGCACGCACGTGTCGTAGTAGAGGCGCGCACGTACCATGTACACATACATACAACAACCAGTGTGCAAGAAAGAAAATACAGCCACGTACGTACATACGGGCAGGGTCTCGAATGCCTACTCGTGCATACGTAGGCTAGGGCTCATGTACATGGCTAGGTCAGAACAGAGAAACTGCGTCGTCGTCGTGTTCATGGGGAGGCAACAGAATGCGTCGTGTTCATCGGGAGGCAACGAAACGCGTGGGAGCCAACCGGCTTGGACGGAACAGCCGATGGAAACGAGGCCTAGCGTACCGCAGAACGGAGGAAACGGCCTTGTGTTCGACCGGCCACGGTCGAAACAGGATCCTGTTCATCGAGAGGGGTCTGGCGTACCGCAGAATGGAGGAAACGGACCTCCTATAGTCGAAATGTGGTCCCTGTTGATGGGGAGGGGTGTGGCGTACCGCAAAACGGATGAAACGGACTTGTGTTGCAGCGCTACGGTAGAAACGGGGGTCCTGTTCATCGGGAGGGGTGTGTCGTACCGCAAAACGGGACTCCACGGGATATTGTTCATCTCCACCGTCGACCCCCTCCATCCTCCACGGGCTACTGTTCCTCCACCGTCGACCTCCTCCAGCATCCACCTGCGACTGTTCATCCATGGGCTCCTGTTCATCCAGCCTCCACCGGGCGCTACTCCACCGGCTACTGTTCAACCACCCCTCTCCACGGGCTCCTGTTCAACAACCCTCCATGAGATACTGTTCGTCCAGCCCTCCACCGTCTACTGTTCATCCTGCCCTCCACGGGGTGGTCCTGTTCATCCAGCCCTCCACGGGGTCCTGTTCACCCAGCCCCAACCGGCTCGATCAATCGGGGTCCTGTTCATCCAGAGGCAACACTATGGGGTCCTGTTCATCCACCCCCACCGGGAACTGTTCATAAATCCCCCTCAAGTAACACTCACTGTTCATCCAGAGGCAACACCACGGCGTACTGTTCATCCACCCCCACCGGGAACTATTCATCCAAACCCTCCAAACCCCACAGCAACAGTCACTGTTCATCCATAGGCAGCATCGATTGACTTCAGTTAGCAGTAGTAGCGAAGGAATCGCTTGATCGGGTTGAGTTAACAGCCATCGGTCGATCGCTCAGGTTCACTAACGCGTAGCTTGCAGTGCAATAGCTCGGGTTTAGTTAGAGCCCAACGCCTCGCACCCCACGCGCATGCGTGTACGAGAGAAACGCACATCGCTCGGCCACGACCACCCACCCTAACCAGGAACACCCCGATATTTTCCTCGCCCTCTCTTCTACCACGGTTTTTCCCGTCATGGACGGCCCAAAGAATGTCATGCAGCTGCGTCTCCGGCCCGCCCAGGACGAAAAGCCCATTTTCTGTCATGATTTTTTGTCATAGAAGTAGGACCCCACCACATCTATGATGATACCGGGTTTTGTCACAATTATCGTCATAGAAGTGTCATAAGTATGACAAATTTTTTTTCGTTCGGCCCAAAATGTCACGGATGTGTCTTTTTTTGTAGTGCTTGTTCCAGGAACTGTTCCGATCTCTAGAAGACCCTATAAGATGGCAACCTTAGAACTAGCCGAGCTTAAGAAACAAGGTGATGAGTCCTTGCAAAAGTTTTTCATCCGTCCTAGTTCTTCTCCTCGGGCTTTTCCCGTCCTCTTCGTCAAGAAGACGGATGGAACGGATCGGGTGGTTGTAGATTATCGACCTATCAATTTGGTCACCATAAAGAACAATTATCCGCTCCCTAGGATCAACGACCTGTATGATCAGCTCACTGGATCCTCAATCTTTTCCAAGATGGATTTGAGGTTGGGCTACCATCAAATCAAAATCAAGAATGGGAACATTACTAAAACATACTTTGTTACTCGCTGTGGCCAATACGAGTACACTGTCATGTCCTTCGGTTCAACCAATTCCCCAGCCACCTTCTCCTCCTTAATAAATTCGATATTCATGGAGTACTTGGGTAAATTCGTCGTATATCTCAATCATATACTCATCTACTCCAAGAGCAAGGAAGATCATGCCGAGCATCTAAGGCTGGTATTGATGAAACTTCGAGAGCACCGCCTTTATGCCAAATTCTCTAAATGTGAATTCTAGTTGCCAGAAGTTACCTACTGTAACACCCCAAAATTTTGACCTTGATTTAATAATTAAAAATTTGCTAGAAAATTAAAATTTTATTTTCTGGTTTTATCTTTTAATTTCAGATCACTCTATCCCTCTGAATTTTTGAGTTTTTCATTCTAGGTGGAAGCCTTTCAGTGGGACTGTTTCTACAAATTATTTTTCCTGAGCTTTATTTCTTTAAAAATGATTTTTCATAAGTTTTAGAGTTCCATTTGCACTACAACCCTTTCAAATACTTCATTAGAATTCCCACCAAAATTTGGGGATGTCATGTGATGTCCCCACATCACTTTTATGCAAAAATCTCTTTTAGTCATTTGGAGATTTTGAGCCCTACCCCAAGTTTTCAAATCTGGCCCAGTTTGTGATTTGCACTACAACCTATTTAAGTATTTCTTTAAAATTCCCACCAAAATTAGGGGATGTTAGTAGTAGTGTATAATTCAACTTTATGCAAAAACCCATTGGTGTCCTTTGAAAAATTTGAGCAAATCATCCTCTTTTGCTCTCTGGTCCAGTTTGGTTTTTTCTACTTCAACCATATTTTATCTTGCCCTATTACCCATGATTTTTCTCCTGCTTATGGAACACTCTACCAAACCCTTAAGTCTAGGAGATTGGACACATTGGAGTATTTTTAGTTCATGCAATAATGCCCTTCATTTTCTGTCCAGAACTGAAAATTTGCAAAGCTTGCCCTAACAAGTTTCTGGTTTTGCCCAAATAGCCTTGCCATCATCACTTGCACCTAAAGAGACTCTGATCTGGATATTTTGGCCACCATAAAGGATGCCCAGATGCCCATGGCATTCTGTCGAGCACCTTGTGTGCATGGCCATATTGGATATAGTTTTTAGTTTGCTTTATGAACTTGATCCCCTGACCCAACAACCATGTCCATTAAGCTCCTAGCTACCTCTAACCTGGCCCTGGTAATTCCCAGCCTCATCCAGGCCCCCTAGCATGCTTTAGCATTTTGCCGAGAACATGGCGTCCGTGCTCTGGGCGCGGCCAGAGCGCGCGTTTTGCACGTGTGTGCGCCCGAGACGCCGCGTCTCGCCGCCGCCCTCCCCTCGCCCGTTCTGATCATTTACCCCTCGCCGCCAACACGCCAGACCCCTCCCTCATCGCAGAGTCGCCCTGGCCCCTCCTGGCACACCACAACGCCACCACCGCAAGCCGCCACTGCCGTCCCGCCAGCCTCTGCCATGGACGGCGCCGCCCGAGCCACTTCAGCATGCCAGCTGCCCTCTAGAACAGCTCGAGCTCATCCACGAGCCCGTCCGCTATCGCCCGTCGCCGCCACGTCGCCCTGCCAGCAACAGAATGGCGGTTCGCCGGCGTTCTTATGCATGGGCGTTCTCCGAGCTATAAATAGCCCTCCTGATCATGCCTAAGCTCGTCAGCAGCCTTATTCAAGTGGTAGGAAGCCCCCTTCTTCCCAGTTTGGCCAGAGGCCATCATCTCTCCCATCTCCGGCGAGTTCGGCCGCCGTCGCGCTTCGGTAAAATCCGGACAAGGCAGAGGCCCCTAGCCTCTCCCATGCTCCCATCCTTTTCTCGTTGACCTTGCGGAGGCACCCCACCTCTCAAACCCGATCGGGAGCCACCGTAGCTCGAGACCCCGATCCACTAGAAGCCACCGTCCGCCGCGGAGCTCGCCGCCGGCGACCCCCTTTCTCCCCACGACCCTCTCGACCACTAGGAGGACCGCCCTGGACTGGCGGATCCATCCCTGCCCTCGGAATCCCGTGGGAAGCCGCCGTTCGTCGGCGACAATCGCCGGAGCTCCACCTCTGCTCGGCCAGAGGAGAAAGAAGGCTCGGGCGACTGGTCAAACCTGACCAGTGGGCCCGAAGGACCCACTGTCAGTGACCCAGCGACGACCCGCGCTGGCTTTAGTGGAAGCGTAAAACCAAGAGTACGTTTCCTCCTGTTCGAAAACTTATTACTCCCCGAACCGTTTTCTTTTTCTGATTTTTATTATAAACATATTTTGACTGGCTATAACTTTTTAAATATAAGTCCAATTGATTTGATTCTTTTTCTATTGTTTCTCAAATGTTGTCTAGTTTATTTTCATATTTAATTGAGAATTTTCCAAACAACCTTTTTTACTGTTTTGGAACTATGTGTTAATTCAAATTTTTGTAAAATAGTATTTTGAAGAGGAAGGCAACTTTCAAAAAGAGCACCCCACTTACATACTCTTGAAGGCAAGCATTCTGAACCCCGACATAATATTTGTTGTGTGTCGTTTGATGCAAATATGACAGCACCTTGACGCGAAGTATTCGGTATTTATGTGGTGCTATGATAATATTCATGAGTGCATAAGAATGATTCCTTGCTATTGGAATTTGATATGCTTCTGATAGTAATCACCCTCATATGCCTTTCATGCCTATCGGAAGGAAATCCGGGAAAGTCTCTGTCTTGGGTAGACACGAGCTTGTTTCTAGTTCTCCGTCGAGACAGTTATGTCCGGTAAGGCATGGTGAGGTATGATGAGTGGTGATTCTGTCTGATTGGTGTGAAATATATTTCTTATGCTTATCATGCAGGAAATGCTATAACCTCCTGTGTGTAATAGTAGATCGAGTCTTGTTCGATAACCCCATAATTGTTTCATACTACCACTTGTCCCTGCCATAGGTAGGGTACGGTTCAGTAAGTTGTCAACCCCTTCCTAGCACACACTGTACAGAGAGGCCATGGTGGAAGATACCGGCTGCTTCCGGTAGACATGCCACCTGGTCCGGGGGCATGAGTGTTTCCGGTTGGAGCCGAGGGGGTAGCTCCCCTAGTTTGCGCGCGTTATAAATTTTGTGATCCCATGCTAGTCGAGGTTGTAGCCTCCCCACTTAGAGTTTCGCTCAATGGGTGTCGTGGGTGATTCCAGACACCAGTAATTTAGGCTCGTGTGTGCGGTCAGGTGTGTTTTCAATTAAAAGACCGTAGACGGAATTAGTCCCGATGGACTAAAGGAATCCGTTATTCGTGGGCAAAGAGTACACCCTCTGCAGAGATTATATCTATTCGAATAGCCGTGTCCATGGTTAAGGACTACAGTCTGGAATGGATCAAGTGTCGATCTTAGTGTCGGTCTTGGAGGAAAAATTGCTAAACAGAACATGGATCATGACTTGTGACTCATGATGATTATGATTACTATTATTATGGACTAACCATTTACATTATTTGAATTATTGAGTATCCACAGGATGGTTCTACCTCCTGGATATTCACCGTGATTATTCTCTTATAAGCCCTTTATGTGGTGTCGCTCGGGACCTTCATCGTGGCATGCTTGTTATTTAAATTATTTATAAGCCCTTTTTATGGTGTCACACAGACGCCCGACTGTGGCATGCTTGTTATTTCTTTTATTTATAAGCCATTTATGTGGCGTCGCTCAGACACCCGACCGAGGCATGCTTTATGTTGTTATCCTTTTTAGGCGTCGCTTCAGGCACCCGATCGGGGCATTCTATTTCTACTCCTTTATTGCATATTCATGTTGTATTTGAATAACCTGCTTGCGTGCATCATGGATTTTTATTACGTGACTGACGTTGTGATCATGAAATATTTTAGAGCATGATTATCATTTGTTATATTATACCTGTGTTCATAATGTTTGCGAATACATTCAAAGTACTCATTGGCTTGTCCCTGGCTATTGTCTTGGCCAGATTTTCTTGCATGGAGAGGAGCGTTGCGATGACAGCCCCGGAATACACAATGATGATAGCAGCCTCGCGAAGATAGGAGTTATCCAGGTCAACCGTTCCTGTGGGAAATGGAGTCCCATAGACACTGATGAACCACAAACCGCTTCCGCCATCAACCGCTAGAAACCATTTGTTGTACTCATGGGCCAAAATGGTCTTGTACTACACATTTTGTATTTTTCTTGGAGTTTCTGTATCAAGTTGGTGCCTCATCAGCTAACAGATATCCTGGGGCTGGTGAGCACAAGGGCCATTTTCTGGGAAATTAATATCCTGGAAATCCGGTCCTGACACCTACCTGTTGGAGAATGCGGTAATTTCAAAATTTCCCTACGCGCACACAAGATCCATCTAGGTGATGCATAGCAACTAGAGGGGAGAGTGTTGTCCACGTACGCTCGTAGACCGTAAGCGGAAGCGTTATGACAACGCGGTTTATGTAGTCGTACGTCTTCACGATCCGACACATCCTAGCACCGAAGATACGGCACCTCCGCGATCTGCACATGTTCTTCTCAGTGATGTCCCACGAACTCTAGATCCAGCTGAGGTCGGCGGAGAGTTCCGTCAGCATGATGGTGTGGTGACGGTGATGATGAAGTTACCTGTGTAGGGCTTCGCCTAAGCACTCCAACGATATGACCGAGGTGGAAATCCGTGGAGGGGGGCACCGCACACGGCTAAACAATTAACTTGTGTGTCTATGGGGTGCCCCTTGCCCCGTATATAAAGGAGTGGAGGAGGGGAGGGCTGGCCTTCTCATGGCGCACCCAAGGGGGGAGTCCTACTCCTGGTGGGAGTAGGATTCCCCCCTTCCCTAGTTGGAGTAGGAGAAGAAGGAAGGGGGAGAAGGAGCGAAGGAAAGGGGGGTTGGCCCCCCACCCAATTGGATTGGGCTTGGGGGGTGGGCGCCCCCACCTTGGCCGCCTCGTCCTCTCTCCCACTAAGGCCCATTAAGGCCCAGTGACTCCCCGGGGGTTCCGGTAACCCCCCGGTACTCCGGTATATGCCCGAACTCACCCGGAACCATTCCGATGTCCAAACATACCTTGCAATATATCGATCTTTATTTCTCTACCATTTCGAAACTCCTCGTCATGTCCGTGGTCACATCCGGGACTCCGAAAAGCCTTCGGTACATCAAAACACACAAACTCATAATACCAATCGTCGTTGAATGTTAAGTGTGCGGACCCTACGGGTTCGAGAACTATGTAGACATGATCGATACTCATCTCCGGTCAATAACCAATAGCGGAACCTGGATGCTCATATTGGTTCCCATAGATTCTACGAAGATCTTTATCGATCAAACCGCATAACAACATACAGATTCTAACTCATTAGTCACATTGCTTGCAAGGCTTATAGTGATGTGCATTACCAAGAGGGCCCAGAGATACCTCACCGACAATCAGAGTGAAAAATCCTAATCTCGAACTATGCTAACTCAACAAACACCATCGGAGACACCTGTAGAGCATCTTTATAATCACCCAGCTAGGTTGTGATGTTTGATAGCACACTAAGTATTCCTCCGGTATTCGGGAGTTGCATAACCTCATAGTCATAGGAACATGTATAAGTTATGAAGAAAGCAATAGCAACAAACTAAACGATCATCATGCTAAGCTAACGGATGGGTCAAGTCAATCACATCATTCTCTAATGATGTGATCCCGTTCATCAAATGACAACTCTTTTCCATGGCTAGGAAACTTAACCATCTTTGATTAACGAGCTAGCCATGTAGAGGCATACTAGTGACACTCTGTTTGTCTATGTATTCATACATGTACTAAGTTTCTGGTTAATACAATTCTAGCATGAATAATAAACATTTATCATGATATGAGGAAATATAAATAACAACTTTATTATTGCCTCTAGGGCATATTTCCTTCAGTCTCCCACTTGCACTAGAGTCAATAATCTAGATTACATTGTAACGATTCTAACACCCATGGAGTTTAAGTGTTGATCATGTTTTTCTCATGAGAGAGGCTTAGTCAACGGGTCTGCAACATTCAGATCCGCATGAATCTTGCAAATCTCTATGTCTCCCTCCTTGACTTGATCGCGGATGGAATTGAAGCGTCTCTTGATGTGCTTGGTTCTCATGTGAAATCTGGATTCCTTTGGCAAGGCAATTGCACTATTATTGTCATAAAAAAATCATTGGACCCGATGCTCTAGGTATGACACCTAGATCGGATATGAACTCCTTCATTCAGACTCCTTCATTTGCTGCTTCTGAAGCAGCTATGTACTCCGCTTCACACGTAGATCCCGCCACGACGCTCTGCTTGGAACTGCACCAACTGACAGCTCCACCATTCAATAAAAATACGTATCCGGTTTGCGACTTAGAGTCATCCAGATCAGTGTCAAAGTTTGCATCGACGTAACCGTTTACAACGAGCTCTTTGTCACCTCCATAAACGAGAAACATATCCTTAGTCCTTTTGAGGTATTTCAGGATGTTCTTGACCGCTGTCCAGTGATCCACTCCTGGATTACTTTGGTACCTCCCTGCTAAACTAATAGCAAGGCACACATCAGGTCTGGTACATAGCATTGCATACATGATAGAACCTATGGCTGAAGCATAGGGAATGACTTTAAGTTTCTCTCCATCTTCTGAAGTGGTCGGGCATTGAGTCTGACTCAACTTCACACCTTGTAACACAGGCAAGAACCCTTTCTTTGCTTGATCGATTTTGAACTTCTTCAAAAATTTATCAAGGTATGTGCTTTGTGAAAGTCCAGTTAAGCGTCTTGATCTATCTCTATAGATCTTGATGCCCAATATATAAGCAGCTTCACCGAGGTCTTTCATTGAAAAATTCTTATTCAAGTATCCTTTTATGCTATTCAGAAATTCAGTATCATTTTCGATCAACAATATGCCATCCATATATAATATCAGAAATGCTACAGAGCTCCCACTCACTTTCTTGTAAATACAACTTCTCCAAAAGTCTGTATAAAACCATATGCTTTGATCACACTATCAAAGCGTATATTCCAACTCCGAGATGCTTGCACCAGTACATAAATGGATCGCTGGAGCTTACACACTTTGTTAGCACCTTTTGGATCGACAAAACCTTCTGGTTGCATCATAAACAACTCTTCTTTAAGATATCCATTAAGGAATGCAGTTTTGACATCCATTTGCCAAATTTCATAATCATAAAATGCGGCAATTGCTAACATGATTCGGATGGACTTAAGCATCGCTACGGGTGAGAAGGTCTCATCATAGTCAACTCCTTGAACTGGTCGAAAACCTTTTGCAACAAGTCGAGCTTTGTGGAAAGTAACATTACCGTCAGCGCCAGTCTTCTTCTTGAAGATTCATTTATTCTCTATGGCTTGCCGATCATCGGGCAAGTCAACCAAAGTCCACACTTTGTTGTCATACATGGATCCCATCTTAGATTTCATGGCCTCAAGCCATTTTGCGAAATTTGGGCTCATCATCGCTTCCTCGTAGTTCGTAGGTTCGTCATGGACAAGTAACACGACCTCCAGAACAGGATTACCGTACCACTCTGGTGCGGATCTTACTCTGGTTGACCTATGAGGTTCGGTAGTAACTTGATCAAAAGTTTTCATGATCATCGTCATTAGCTTCCTCACACATTGCTATAGAAATCACTGGAACTGTCTTCTGTGATGTACTACTTTCCAACTCGGGAGAAGGTACAATTACCTCATCAAGTTCTACTTTCCTCCCACTCATTTCTTTCAAGAGAAACTCCTTCTCTAGAAAGGATCCATTCTTAGCAACGAATATATTGCCTTCGGATCTGTGATAGAAGGTGTACCCAACAGTCTCCTTTGGGTATCCTATGAAGACACATTTCTCCGATTTGGGTTCGAGCTTATCAGGTTGAAGTTTTTTCACATAAGCATCCCAACCCCAAACTTTAAGAAATGACAACTTGGGTTTCTTGCCAAACCACAATTCATAAGGTGTCGTCTCAACGGATTTAGATGGTGCCCTATTTAACGTGAATGCAGCCGTCTCTAAAGCATAACCCTAAAACGATAGCGGTAAATCAGTAAGAGACATCATAGATCCCACCATATCTAGTAAAGTACAATTACTATGTTCGGACACACCATTACGCTGTGGTGTTCCAGGTGGCGTGAGTTGCTAAACTATTCCGCATTGTTTCAAATGAAGACCAAACTCGCAACTCAAATATTCTCCTCCACGATCAGATCGTATAAACTTTATTTTCTTGTTACGATGATTTTCCACTTCACTCAGAAATTCTCTGAACTTTTCAAATGTTTCAGAGTTATGTTTCATCAAGTAGATATACCCATATCTACTCAAATCATCTGAGAAGGTCAGAAAATAACGATACCCGCCGTGAGCATCAATACCCATCGGACCGCATACATCAGTATGTATTATTTCCAACAAGTCTGTTGCTTGCTCCATTGTTCCGAAGAATGGAGTTTTACTCATCTTGCCAATGAGGCACGGTTCGCAAGCATCAAGTGATTCATAATCAAGTGATTCCAAAAGCCCATCAGCATGGAGTTTCTTCATGCGCTTTACACCAATATGACCTAAACGGCAGTGGCACAAATAAGTTGCACTATCATTATTAAACTTATATCTTTTGGCTTCAATACTATGAACATGTGTATCACTACTATCAAGATTTAGTAAAAATAGACCACTCATCAAGGGTGCATGACCATAAAAGATATTACTCATAAAAATAGAACAACCATTATTCTCTGATTTAAACGAATAATTGTCTCGCATCAAACAAGATCCAGATATAATGTTCATGCACAACGCTGGCACAAATAACAATTAAATAGGTCTAATACCAATCCCGAAGGTAGATGTAGGAGTAGCGTGCCGACGGCGATCACATCGACTTTGGAACCATTTCCCACGCGCATCGTCACCTCATCCTTAGCCAATCTTCGCTTAATCCATATCCCCTGTTTCGAGTTGAAAATATTAGCAACAGAACCAGTATCAAATACCCAGGCGCTACTGCGAGCATTAGTTAAGTATACATCAATAACATGTATATCAAATATACCTTTCACTTTGCCATCCTTCTTCTCCGCCAAATACTTGGGGTAGTTCCGCTTCCAGTGACCAGTCCCTTTGCAGTAGAAGCACTCAGTCTCAGGATTAGGTCCAGAATTGGGCTTCTTCACTTGAGTAGCAACTTGTTCGTTGTTCTTCTTGAAGTTCCCCTTCTTCCCTTTTCCCTTTTTCTTGAAACCAGTGGTCTTGTTAACCATCAACACTTGATGCTCCTTCTTGATTTGTACCTCTGCAGCCTTTAGCATCGTGAAGAGCTCGGGAATTGTCTTATCCATCCCTTGCATATTATAGTTCCTCACGAAGCTTTTGTAACTTGGTGGCAGTGATTGAAGAACTCTGTCAATGACACTATCATCAGGAAGATTAACTCCCAGTTGAGTCAAGTGGTTGTGGTACCCAGACATTCTGAGTATATGTTCACTGACAAAACTATTCTCCTCCATTTTGCAGCTATAGAACTTATTTGAGATTTCATATCTCTCAATCCGGGCATTTGCTTGAAATATTAACTTCAACTCCTGGAACATCTCAATGCTCCATGACATTCAAAACGTCGTTGAAGTCCCGGTTCTAAGCCGTAAAGCATGGCACACTGAACTATCGAGTAGTCATCGACTTTGCTCGCCAGACGTTCATAACATCTGGCGTTGCTCAGCAGAAGAGGTTTGGCACCTAGCGGTTCTTCGGGGCGTAATTCTCTTGTGCAGCAATGAGGATAATCCTCAAATTCGGACCCGATCCGTGTAATTGCTACCATCATCTTTCAACTTAGCTTTCTCTAGGAACGCATTAAAATTCAATGGAACAACAGCACGGGCCGTTTATCTAAAATAACATAGACATGCAAAATACTATCAGGTACTAAGTTCATGATAAATTCAAGTTCAATTAATCATATTACTTAAGAACTCCCACTTAGATAGACGTCCCTCTAATCATCTAAGTGATCACGTGATCCATATCAACTAAACCATGTCCGATCATCACGTGAGAAGGAGTAGTTTTCAATGGTGAACATCACTATGTTGATCATATCTACTATATGATTCACGCTCGACCTTTCGGTCTCAGTGTTCCGAGGCCATATCTGCATATGCTAGGCTCGTCAAGTTTAACCCGAGTATTCTGCATGTGCAAAACTGGCTTGGACCCGTTGTATGTCAACGTAGAGCTTATCACACCCGATCATCACGTGGTGTCTCGACATGACAAACTTTTGCAACGGTACATACTCAGGGAGAACACTTGTACCTTGGAATTTAGTGAGAGATCATCTTATAATGCTACCGTCGAACTAAGAAAAATAAGATGCATAAATGCTACACATCACATACAATCAATATAAGTGATATGACATGGCCATCATCATCTTGTGCCTTTGATCTGCATCTCCAAAGCACCGTAATGATCACCATCGTTACCGGCGCGACACCTTGATCTCCATCGTAGCATCGTTGTCATCTCGCCAACTATTGCTTCTACGACTATCGCTACCGCTTAGTGATAAAGTAAAAACAATTACAGGGCGATTGCATTGCATACAATAAAGCGACAACCATATGGCTCCTGCCAGTTGCCGATAACTCTGTTACAAAACATTATCATCTCATACAATAAAATTTAGCATCATGTTCTGACCATATCACATCACAACATGCCCTGCAAAAACAACTTAGACATCCTCTACTTTGTTGTTGCAAGATTTACGTGGCTGCTACGGGCTGAGCCAGAACCGTTCTTATCTACGCATCAAAACCACAACGATTTTTCGTCAAGTGTGCTGTTTGAACCTTCAACAAGGACTGGGCGTAGTCACACTCGATTCAACTAAAGTTGGAGAAACTAACACCCGCCAGCCACCTGTGTGCAAAGCACATCGGTAGAACAAGTCTCGCGTAAGCGTACGCGTAAAGTTAGTCCGGGCCGCTTCATCCAACAATACCGCCGAATCAAAGTATGACATGCTGGTAAGCAGTATGACTATTGGTTCCCACAACTCTTTGTGTTCTACTCGTGCATATAACATCTACGCATAGACCTGGCTCGGATGCCACTGTTGGGGAACACAGTAATTTCAAAATTTTCCTACTCACACACAAGATCCATCTAGGTGATGCATAGCAACGAGAGGGGAGAGTGTTGTCCACGTACCCTCGTAGACCGTAAGCGGAAGCGTTATGACGTGCAGTTGATGTAGTCGTACGTCTTCACGATCCGACCAATCCTAGCACCAAAGATAAGGCACCTCTGCGATCTGCACACGTTCAGCTCGGTGACGTCCCATGAACTCTAGATGTAGCTGAGGTCGGGGAGAGTTTCGTCAGCATGACGGCATGGTGACGGTGATGATGAAGCTACCGGCGCAGGGCTTCGCCTAAGCACTGCAATAATATGACCGAGGTGGAAATCTGTGGAGGGGGGCACCGCACACAGCTAAACAATAAACTTGTGTGTCTATGGGGTGCCCCCTCGTCCGTATATAAAGGAGTGGAGGAGGGGAGGGGCGGCCCTCTTATGGGTTGAGTTGATCACGGATTACGACTTAGGAATAACATACACCCCGGGAAAAGCCAATGTCATGGCTGATGCACTAAGTCGTAAGTCTTATTGTAACAATTTGATGTTACAACAAGGTCAACCACTTCTCCATGAGGAATTGCGTAAGCTTAATCTTCACATTGTTCCTCAAGGATTCCTTTCTACCTTGGTGGGCAAACCTACCCTTATGGATCAAATTGTAACTACCCAGAAGCAGGACACATGAATTTCCCGAATCAAGAGAAACATACATAAATGAGTTGCCGGTTGTTTCTCCATTGATAATCGAGGCGTTGTCTTCTTTGGGAATCGTATGGTGGTTCCCAAGAACCAGCAACTACGACAGTTGATCCTTAAGGACGCTAATACATCCATTTTGCGTCATGTTTTCTTACTATTATTTATGATGTTTTTATCCATAATAATGCTTTTTGGAGTAATTCTAATGCCTTTTCTCTCATAATTTGCAAGGTACACACCAAGAGGGAGAATTCCGGCAGCTGGAAATCTAGACCAACAAAAGCTACGTCAGGCTACCTATTCTGCACAACTCCAAACAAGCTGAAATTCATGGAGATTTTTTATGGAATATTCAAGGATTATTGGAGCCAATAACAACCAGAGGGGGCCCACCAGGTGGGCACAACCCACCTGGGCGCGCCAGGGAGCCCAAGCGTGCCCTGGTGGGTTGTACTCAAGCAGGCCCACCTCCGGTGCCCATCTTCTAGTATATAAGTCATTTTTACATAGAAAAAAATAAGGAGAGGACTTTCAGGACGAACCGCTGCCGCCTCAAGGCGGAACATGGGCAGGAGCACTTTTGCCCTCCGTGAGCGATTTAGTGGGGAACTCCCCGAGGAGAAATCATCGTCCTCATCATCACGAACAACTCTCCCATCTTGGGGAGGGAAATCTCCATCAACATCTTCAACAGCACCAGCTCATCTCAAACCCTAGTACATCTCTTGTGTTCAATCTTGTTACCGGAACTATAGATTGGTGCTTGTGGGTGACTAGTAGTGTCGATTACATCTTATAGTTGATAACAATATGGTTTATTTGGTGTAAGATTATATATTCAGATCCAATATGCTATTTAATACTCCTCTAATCATGAGCATGTTTATCATTTGTGAGTGGTTGCTTTTGTTCTAGAGGTCACGGGAGAAATCATGTTGCAAGTAATCATGTGAACTTGATATGTGATCGATATTTTGATAGTATGTATGTTGTGATTCCCTTAGTGGTGTCATGTGAATGTTGACTACATGACACTTAACCATATTTGGGCCAAAGGGAATGCATTGTGGAGTAGCAATTGGATGATGGTTTGCTAGAGTGAGAGAAGCTTAAACCCCAGTTTATGCGCTATTCTGTAAGGGACCGATTGGATCCAAAAGTTTAATTCTATGGTTAGAATTTATTCTTCATAATTTTCTCGTAGTTGCGGATGCTTGTGGGAGGGTTAATCATAAGTAGGAGATTTGTTCAAGTAAGAACATGTCACGCCCAATATGCGACCCTATACAAAAGGAACTCGAAGGTCCCACAAAGGATAGACCCGCATATTGAAACGCTTTTGCAAGGTGGATATCATTACATCAACATTACATAATAGATGGGGATACATACATAAGGCACGAATGCCGCAAGAATACATCAACATCATATACAAGATCAACATCCGACTACGGATGAAACATAAACAGAGGCTCAAACGACATCCACCCTGCTAGCCCAGGCTGCCGACCTGGAACCTATCCCCTGATCGAAGAAGAAGCAGAAGAAGAACTCCAACACAAGCAAACATCGCTCTCGCGTCATGATCATCGCAAACCTGTACCTGCAACTGTTGGTGTAGTAATCTGTGAGCCACGAGGACTCAGCAATCCCATTACCATGGGTATCAAGACTATCAAAGCTTAATGGGAAAGGAAGGGGTAAAGTGGTGAGGTTGCAGCAGCGGCTAAGCATATATGGTGGCTAACCAACGTAAATGAGAGCGAGAAGAGAAAGAAAGGAACGGTCGTCAACTAGTAATGATCAAGAAGTGATCCTGAACTCCTACTTACGTCAGACATAACCCAGAAACCGTGTTCTCCTCTCGATCAACCCCGAAAAGAGACACTCACGGTTGGTGTATTTTAGAAGAGTTTACTTCAAGTTTACTACAACCGGATATTAACAAATTCCCATCTGCCACATAACAGCGGGCACGGCTCTCGAAAGTTTATACCTGCGAGGGTGTCCCAACTTAGCCCATGATAAGCTCTCGCGATCAGCGAAGGATATTCCTTCTCCCGGGAAGACCCGATCAGTCTGGAATCCGGCTACAAGACATTTCGACAGACAATAAAACAAGACCAGCAAAGCCGCCGGATGTGCCGACAAATCTGATAGGAGCTGCACATATCTCGGTCTCAGGGCACACCGGATTGTCCGAACTTCGGTAGGCGAACCCGAGTTGCCCTGGTGGCCACCCGTGGTCGACGGTTTGGACCAGCACTCACGACGAGCACCGGCCGGGGGTAAAATAAGATGACCCTTGGGCTCCGAAACCCAAGGGAAAAAGGGCTAGGTGAGGCAAATGGTAAAACCAATGTTGGGCCTTCTTTGGAGGAGTCTTATTCAAAGCGAACTGTCAAGGGGTCCCATAAATCACCCGACGCGTTAGGGACGCAAAATCCGGGAACATAATACCGATATGGCGGAAACTAGGGCGGCAAGAGTGGAACAAAACACCAGGCATAAGGCCGAGCCTTCCACCCTTTACCAAGTATATAGATGCATTAATTAAATAAGATATATTGTGATATCCCAACAAGTAAACATGTTCCAACAAGGAACAACATCTCCATGTTCCAACCAGGAACAAACTTCATCTTCACCTGCAACTAACAACGCTATAAGGGGGGCTGAGCAAAGCGGTAACATAGCCAAACAACGGTTTTCATAGGAAGGGTGCAAAAGGTTAGAGGTTCATGGCAATTTGGGAGGCTTGATAAATAGGTAATAGGTAGCGCAGCATAGCGATAGAACGAAGCAACTAGCATAGCAATGATAGTAGTGAGATCCAAGGTGACGGTCATCTTGCCTGAAATCCCGCAAGGAAGAAGAACGACTCCATGAAGAAGACGAAGCCATGAAGACGAACCAAGCGTAGACGAACGAATCCTCACGATCGCAACGAAACAGGAACTAACAAGAAGAAGCACACAACAAAGGTAAACACACCACACGTGAACAAGACATGATGCACAACCAAGCATGATGCATGACAAGACTACATGAAGCTACTCATGGCAAGAGATGATGCAAACAAGAACAACACATCAAAGCAAGTTTAAATGAGGTCGGGAACAACATATAACAATACCGGTAAGTCCTCATATGCAAATTTCGAAATTGGTCCAGATCTGAATAAACCTTATGTTCAAGTTGTTAAACAGCAGTTTAAGATGCACCACGGCGATCTACACGAAATTCTAGTCAAGTTACATATAAAGTTCATTTAATTCGGAGCTACGGCCTAGAAGATATGAGCAAAACAAGATAAACATGGCATTGATGCAAAATGCATACAAACATCAAGCAAACACCTCAAAACATGGATGCAACATGATAATATGAAGCTAAATGCAAATCTAAGCAAGTTTCATATAGAGCACACTCAAAACGGAGCAACGGTGCAAAACATACACATGAAACAAGTTATAGCAACAATCTGTCCAAAACAGCAACTAGGCATATTGCAAGCATCAAAACAACATGCTACAGAATCTCAACGTGAAAACAAAAGGCATGGGCATGATGTACAGTTAAAGCATGACAAAACATGAACACAGAGATATCTCCAGAAACAACTAGAACATGCTCAAAAGGACATGGCAAGATTGCAAATAATAACAGTTCCAGACTTATGAGGAAATAACATCAGGTTGCAATGTTTAGAGTTATCAAACAACATGTTACAGGAACTTATCATGGCAAACAAAGGCATGGCATGAATCTACTAATTGCATATAACAAAAGTCCCTTAGTGACCATGAGCCAAAAAGGATCAGAAGATATGATGGCACCCACGTAAACATGGCAAGTTATATGACAGATTCATACATGGCAGAAACAACAATAAGTAGGCATGTTGGTGAGCTTGAATCACTCACGACAGAGCAATAAATGGCATGGCAAGGCAACCAACAGTAAGAAGACATGGCATAGAAGCAATACATGGCAAGAACAACATCATAGCATACACGGATCAACTACAATAACCTTGGCAAAATTGAATAACATGTAAACAACCTGCCAGGAAACATTTTATAGCAAAAGTAGAGCTCGATAGACTCAAGCTATGGCACTCCATAATTGCAAAAAAGGGCATGGATGGATAGTGAATAACCATATGTACAAAACATCCTTACTGAAGTAACTCAAAATAAGCATGGATCACTCGGTAGCATCAAGTTTACATGGCATAGAAATATCAGCAGAACAGGGGTTGAAATCAGCAACATCATGAAGCCTAGTTTGCATGCTTGTGCTAGTCACCACAGAGATCACAAAAACACATGGCATACACCCCTGTAAATATGGCATGGCATATTTCAAAACACATGTAGGACTCAAGTTCATAGGGTGCACACATCAATCATGGAAAAAATGACAAAAGTGCATGTTCTGATAAGAATCTGAAACTAACATCACATAGCCCTCTTCTAACAGAATTTAGGGCATCAAGATGAGCTCAAATGGAAATGATTCAATGAGATTAAATGATGTACTCGTCGAGGCGAACAATTTGACATATTACACGCACGAAACGGAGCTGTATGCAGAGAGTTATGGCATGATGAATATGGCATGATAATGACAGAAATCTGGGACTTAGTGGGAAACGGGTCAACCTCAGATCTAGGGTTGCACGGAACCCGAGGCGTGTATGCGCTTCATCGGAGAAGATCTGATGGCCGGGCAGGGAAGGTCGCCGGAGGGGCTCGGGGCGGTCGAGGCGGCGGGCGGGCGCCGGCAGAGAGGCGGCGGACCAGCGGGAGGTGGCCGGGCGGGAGGGAGGAGGCGGCGGCGGCGGGCGGGCGGCGAGGGGCCGGCTGGTCTGGGCGGCGAGGCGCTTCAGCCGGCGGTGAGGGTCGCGTGGCGGCAGCGAGGCCGAAGCGGGCGGGAGGCGGGCGGCGGGGGAGGAGGGAGGGCGGGAGGCAGGTCACTGGGCTCGGCGGGCGCCTCGGCCAGCCGGACGGCAGCGGCGGCAGCGAAGGGCGGCGGGCGTGGCCGGACAGGCAGCGGCGGCGGCGTGCGGCCCAGCTGGGCGGATCTGGCCATGGTCTGGCTGGTGATGGAGGAGAGAGAGAGAGGGCTGGCGCGGATGAGGTGGCGAGGCGGTTGGAGGAGAGGGCGGCGGGTGGCGTGGCAGGAGCGATTGGCCGGGCGAGGTGGCGGTGGGCGTGTCCGGCCGTCGGATTTATGTCGGTGAGAGGAGGAAGCTAGGGTTAGGGGAATTTGACCATGAATTTGGGACGGGAGGACATATTTATAGGTAGAGGGAGCTAGGAGACTCCAAATGAGGTGCGGTTTTCGGCCACGCGATCGTGATCGAACGACCGAGATCATTGAGGGGAGTTAGGTGAGTTTTGGGCCACTTTGGAAGGGTGTTGGGCTGCAAAGAGAAAGAGGCTGGTATGGTTACCCGGTTAACCGTTGGAGTACCAAACGACCTCCAAATGGCACGAAACTTGACAGGCGGTCTACCGGTGGTATACCAAGGCCGCTTGACAAACCTCGGTCCATTCGAGACCGTTTAACACCCGCTTTACGAAAAAGAGACAAAAGGGGCGCCGGAGACATAGGAGTGCGGATTGCAAAACGGACAACGGGGAAAATGCTCGGATGCATGAGACGAACACGTATGCAAATGCGATGCACATGACGACATGATATGAAATGCAGATGATGACATGGCAAAGTGCAACACGCAAGAAAATGACATGGCAACGACACGAATAACTGACGGACACCTGGCGCATCGAATCCGGGGCGTTACAGAACATCACCTAAGCACCGGTCCACCCACATCTCAAATTATAAAAGTAGCGACCACAAATTGAACCAACATGATGAAAGTGACTAGTTGAAAATCCCGTGTACCCTCAAGAACGCTTTGCTTATCATAATAAACTGTTTTGGCATGTCCTTTGCCTCAAAAGGATTGGGCTAACTTGCCACACTTTTGTTACTACTATTGTTAATTACTTGTTACAAATTATCTTTCTATCAAATTACTCCGCTACTTACAATTTCAGCACTTGCAGACATTACCTTGCTGAAAACCACTTGTCATTTCCTTCTGCTCCACCTTGGGTTCGTCACTCTTACTTATGGAAAAGAGCTAAAATTGATCCCCTATACTTGTTGTTCAACAAGGCTATTTTCTAGCGCCGTTGCCGGGGAGTGAAGCGCCTTTTGTAAGTGGAATTTGGTAAGGAAACATTTATATAGTGTGCTGAAACATTTATATAGTGTGCTGAAACATTAATATGGAAAACAATCCTTTGAGGGGTTTGTTCGGAGTATCTTCACCTCGTCCAAAACCACAATTAGCTACCCCTCAATCTACTGCACCTACTGAAAATATTGAATATGAAATTACTTCGGGTATGATAGAACAATTGCTAGCTAATCCTTATTCAGGAGATGGAACCAACATCCTGATATGCACTTGATATATGTGGAACAAATTTGTGGATTGTTTAAGCTTGCAGGTTTACCCGGAGATGAAATGATGAAAAAGGTTTTATGTTTATCTTCGAAGGGAAAAGCATTGGCATGGTATAGGCTATGCGATGATATTGGATCATGGAATTGGAATCGATTGAAATTGGAGTTCCACCAAAAATTTATCCTATGCATCTAGTTCATCGTGATCGGAATTATATATATAATTTTTGGCCTCGTGAAGGGGAAAGTATCACTCTAGCTTGGGGGAGATTTAAGTCAATGTTATATTCATGCCCCAATCATGACCTCTTAAGAGAAATTATTATCCAAAAAATTTATGCTCGGTTTTCTCAGAATGATCAAACCATGCTTGATACTTCTTGTGCTGGTTCTTTTATGAAGAAGACTATTGAATTCTGGAGGGATCTTTTGGAAATAATTAAATGCAACTCTGAAGATTGGGAACTCGACGAAGGTAAGGAGTCAGGTATTAAACTTAAGTATGATTGTGTTAAATCTTTTATGGATACCGATGCTTTTCAAAAGTTTAGCGCTAAATATGGACTTGACTTAGAGATAGTAGCCTCCTTTTGTGAATCATTTGCTACTCACATTGAACTCCCTAAATAGAAGCGGTTTAAATATCACCCACCTATTAAAGAATAAATTAAAGAACCAGTACCAGTTAAAGAAGAAACTATACTTTATAATGTTGATCCAGTTGTTCCTTCTGCTTATATTGAGGAACCACCTTTCCTGTTAGAATAAAGAAACATGCTAAAGTTTCAACTGTGGTTAACAAAAGTTATATTAGAACACCTAAACTTGATGAACAAATTAAGGTAAAACCTAGCATTTCTATGGTTAAAGATCTCTTAGAAGAAGATATAGATGGGCATGTTATGTACTTTTGTGAAGAAGCTGCTAGAATTGCCAAACCTGATAAAAAGGGTAAACATACACATGTTGTTGGCATGCCTGTTGTCGGTGTCAAAACCGGCGGATCTCGGGTAGGGGGTCCCGAACTGTGCGTCTAGGCGGATGGTAACAGGAGACAAGGGACACGATGTTTTTACCCAGGTTCGGGCCCTCTTGATGGAGGTAAAAGCCTACTCTTGCTTGATTAATATTGATGATATGGGTAGTACAAGAGTAGATCTACCACGAGATCAGAGAGGCTAAACCCTAGAAGCTAGCCTATGGTATGATTGTTGTTAGTCCCACGGACTAAAACCCTCCGGTTTATATAGACACGGATAGGTTAGGGTTACAGTCGGTTACAATGGTAGGAGATCTACATATCCGTATCGCCAAGCTTGCCTTCCACGCCAAGGAAAGTCCCATCCGGACACGGGACGAAGTCTTCAATCTTGTATCTTCATAGTCTTGGAGTCCGGCCATGACGATAGTCCGGCTATCCGGACAGCCCCTAGTCCGGGACTCCCTCAGTAGCCCCTGAACCAGGCTTCAATGACGACGAGTCCGGCGCGCATATTGTCTTCGGCATTGCAAGGCGGGTTCCTCCTCCGAATACTTCATAGAAGGTTTTGAACACAAGGATAGTGTCCGGCTCTGCAAAACAAGTTCCACATAACACCGTAGAGAGAATAATTTTTGCACAGATCTGCTGACGTATTCCGCGGCGTGACATCACACCACAGCCAGGCTTTTATATGAATCATTTTTTATTGTTCCACCTCAGCGTGTTTAGTGAGGCGGTTTCCTTGGCACGTCTTATCAAAGCATAGATCATGCCCCCTTATTCCGGGATTCTCATCAATACGGACGTGGCTAACCCACCCGCGCCATTGATTACGGCGCTTGGGAAATAAGCGAGTTTTACCAGGCTGGTGGGGGACGCATAGCGTCGTCCGTCCATATAAGGGGATAAGGATCCACCTTTTCACCTACGCCTTCTTCCTCCTTTGCTTATCCATTTCCTTTTCGAGCTCCAGCGCCCAAGTCCGCACATCCCACCTCAACCTTCTCCAACCATGTCGGGAGGCGGGGGCGGGTGGATGGCCTCCTCCGTCACGGAGGGGCACATCACAAGACTGCGGGAAGCCGGATACTTGTCCGGCAACATCGCGCATAGGCTGCCCGATGCGGGGCAGCTTATTCCAACCCCCAGGCCCCATGAGAGGGTAGTGTTTCTCCCCCACTTCCTCCGCGGACTAGGTTTTCCACTTCACCCATTTGTCCGGGGACTCATGTTCTATTACGGCCTGGACTTCCATGATCTGGCCCTGAATTTCATCCTCAACATCTCGGCGTTTATCGTTGTGTGCGAGGCCTTCCTCTGCATCCAGCCCCACTTCTGCTTATGGCTAAAGATCTTCAACGTCTGGCCAAAGGTAGTGGGCAGCCGTCAAGCGGAGTGCGGAGGCGCCATGGTTGGCAAAATGGCCAAAGTCCCATGGCTTGAAGGCGCCTTCGTGGAGACAATTAAGGGGTGGCAATTGGGGTGGTTCTACATCTCCGAGCCCCGCAACACCAAATGGGTGGCCGCCCCCGAATTCTGATCTGGCTTCCCCACACGGATCTCGTCATGGAAAGAGACGGGCCTGACGTGGGGGAATTCTGACGAGACATCCGGACTTCAAACATGCGTCCAAAACCTGGTGGCCAAGAATCTTAGGCTTGTCGACGTAATCCAGGTGATGCTCATCTGCCGGATTCTCCCATGCCAACAACGGGCCTTTAACTTGTGGGAGTTTGATCCGGCACAGCACCAAACCTTGAGCCGGCTCTTCGACACTACGTACGAAGACGCCTTGAATGTGCCGTTCAAGGGCGCCGAAGCCCCAACATCCGCTACCAAAGATCGCGGATACAGCTCGCAGCGTCAAGCCGGCGAGGTAAGTTATTTTACCCTTTACGGGACTCTTTTTTCATAGATTGACTCTATGTGGGATCTAAAAACTCCCTATTTTTTTGACAGGACTGGCTGAAGACGTCCGGACAGATTAACTGTTCGGCTCCTTTGCCAGGAGACCCAGCGGACGCCCGATTGACGGGGCTGCTGGCTCCGGCGCCCCATGTGGTGCCGGAGAAGAAGGCCAAGATGGAGGCCACGGGAACTCGAAGGAGCTCCCGGCGCCAGTGATGTCGATTCGAAGCAGAATCTTCTCCGAAGGCGAGGAGGAAGAAGAAGAAGCTCCTCCCCAGTGGGGAGGAGAAAAAGGAAGGCCGCCCCAGCGGGGAGGCGGAGGGTCAGAAGGAAGAACCCTTCCTCCGGACTTCTCCACCAGCGTCGGCGGACAGCGAGGAGGATTGGCCTACAAGGCCAAGCCCCTGGCGAGATCGTAAGTGTCCGAATACCCATGGCTTTTTATTATTGTATAGTGTTCTCTAATGTCGAACAACCGTGCAGCCCGCACAAGGGCGAGTTTGCCGATTCATCGAGCGGGTCCCTGGGCTCGTCGGAAATGGAGAGTACCTCTCTTCCGACCGCCTCCTCACCTCACGATGTGGGCGACGCCGCGGCGGGGCCCCAAGAGGGGCTTGGTCAAGAGGAGGTAGCGCAGGAGGTGCCACAAGGCAACCTCCCGGACTCCAGGCGCGCGGGGGCAAGACCCCCAGGGGCTCTAGGCCCGACCCTAGTCCGGTCTCCTTGCCGGAACCTTTAGTGGTTCCGGAGTCCGGCAAGCTGACCCTTCGGAAGAAGGGTAAGACGCCGGTGTCCTCCGTCCAACCGGAGGCACCGGATAGCTTACTGGAGGAGCTTAACGGCGCTTCCATCAGGAGGAGCACCGCCTTTATTATGAGTGCGGTGATCCGGACAGATTCGATCCGCCAAGAGTGGCTGACGAAGCGTGTACCAGCCTTCTAACGAGGCTTTGAGGTAAGTTTTAGAATATGTAAAATATAACCGCATAGACAGTAGCCCACGATGCTTAGTTCAATGTTAGGAAAGAAAAGCCGGACTAAGGATCTAAAAAGATATCGCAGGAGTCTAACATAAGTATGTCAATATGGGAATGCAGGCTGCTTGCTTCTTGACCTCTGCCGACCTTCTGCGGAGGTCAATGCATTAAAGCAGAACCTCGGCGGTCCGAGAGCGAGCTCGACAAGCCAAGAAGTAGCTCGAGGACAAGGAAGGTAAGTAATACCTTATTAAAGAAATACCTTATAGAAAAGGTTTTGGTTGTAAAAATAACAGGAATAACTTGGGTCTGCAAGGGCCACGAGCAGTGGCAACCACAGAAGGAAGCGGTGTCCGTGGGCCGGCTCAGCGGCTGCTGGAGCGCACCGAAGCGAGAGAAGGGGAGGCGCAGTTGGCCAAGGTGCGGCAAGAGCTCAAGCTCTCGTGGAAAAACACGAGAGTTTGGGCGTGACTCGAACTCGAGTCGAGCTCGCCTCTACTCTTGAGAGTGCCAAAGCTGCTAAGGCCGAGGCCCAAAAAGCCCTCAAGAAATTGAGTCTTTAAAGAAGATAGCGGCGGGTAAGGCATTCTTTATCCAAAGCAAGCATGTGAAAGTGAATTACCTATTACTTACCCAGATTGAGCTCTCGGGAGCATTCACAGATTTGCCCGTAGTGTGTGCGATCTTGCCGCATTCTACCGCGCCAAGGAGGGAGCTGGATGGAAAAGGTGTTCTGGTCTCAGTATGCTGAGGCCGACCATCCGCTGCCCCTGAGCGACCAGCTGAAGCAGCTGGTCGAGCTCCATAAAGTCGCCGAGCAGGCCATGAAGGGCCTTATAGCGCGGCTGTGGCCATTGGAGGCCATGCCCGGAGCTACTTGACTTGGTGCGGTGGCTGGTGGATGCTGTCGCGGCTTGAAGTCATCAAGCGCTCCGTCTGCATTGAAGGTGTCCGTCGGGCCCTTGCCCGTGCTAAAGTGCTGCACTGGGGCAAGCTGGATGCGGAGAGGCTTGTGACGACGGGCCACCTAAGGGCCATGAGCATCATACGCCGAAATGTACTATGAGGGCCTCTGAAGGTGCCCGTCGAATAGCGGATGAGTGCTCCAAAGATGTAATTTTGAATAAACTTGCATTTGTTATCTGTCGCTGAAAACTTGTTCATATCGCTAAGCAACGCTTATTAATTTAAAATATTACCTTACATGCGACCATTTATCAAATTTGAGAGATGGCAAGTCGTTGGCTTCAGCCCCCATGCCACAGTCTTTGGGTTGTTCGGGATAAACTTGAGCACTCTTGTTCCCATTCTTGGGTCCATCTAGGGAGGCGCTCAACACAGCGAACAAGGCAACCGTACTTATAATGCTTGAAGACTCTCACTTAGCCATAGAATTCTATAATTTTAAATTTCGGCGAAGCCCCTAGTATTCGGAAGACCGAGTTCGGGATGCTATCCACGCCTTGGCTGGACAATTCCGGTTCCTCGCTCTAAGCGGCATAAGTCTTTAGGGACCCGAAAAAACCTCTCGAACAGGGACCGGCTCTCGCCCTATCATGACGGTCAGTTTTAGCTTTCTCCTTTGAGGTGCTCGACCCAGCATAAGCTGGGGCACAATCGCGATGGTTCTCCGATGCTACCTTAGCCGATATAGCGGAATGTAAGGTACCAAAACACGGGAGCCGAGCAAACCCAACTATTGACCCAAGACATGATTCGGAGCCAATTCATATAATGCTATAAGTTCGGGGTGCCGCACTTGTGAAAGTGTTCGGACTTATCACACCATAATTTTGGGATACTTAAGCCCCTGGTGTATTGGTCGTACCAAGGTGTACGGTTGCAACATGTCGTGAAATGAACATATGCATATATAAAGGAAGTAGAGCAATAATAAGCAAAAGCTATGTATTGTATATTCAAAAAGGTACTGCAATGGAAGCAGAACGATACAAATAGTGCGATAAGCAAGGGATGGCACTATCTAACATGTCCCCCTCCAGGGGTAAGCTGCTGGATGATATGTAAAACAGGTATAATGCTCGTAATAGAGACCACCTGAACACTCGACGTGGCTTTCCGCCTACCTGGATGTTGCATCGTGAGTTCGGCGATTCAAGTGCGGACAGGACTTCTCAAAGGCGGAGTCTGAAAGTAAAAAAGGAAGAAAAAGGAAAAAAAAAGGAAATGACACAAGCAGGGCCCACAGTGCGGTCGAGCCGTATTCTTGCCGTGCCGTTGTCTTGCCCTCCCCATATGCCCATGGTATCTCAGAGCATAATTATATGCGTGTAATACTAGCTCCGCAATTTCACGAGGGCTGGGGTTGGGGCCGGATTGCTACTCGTTCTTGAATCGTGCCAGGTGGTCTTGTTGCAGGTTACTCCGGGCGCGCTTGGCGGTGTCCGGACGCTTAGTGGCCGGACTCGAGAATTTCCATGAGAGGCTGCTTTGCACCTCCGCCGCGAGGGCCGCCGTATGCTCCTCCGTTCGGAGAGAGCATTCGGTGTTTCCATTGACCGTGATTACTCCTCGAGGGCCTGGCATCTTGAGCTTGAGTTATGCATAGTGCGGCACCGCATTGAACTATGCAAATGCGGTTCGTCCGAGCAGTGCATGATAGCCGCTGCGGAATGGGACGATGTCGAAGATTAACTCTTCACTTCGGAAGTTATCCGGAGATCCGAAGACCACTTCGAGTGTGACTGAGCATGTACAATTGGCCTCTACACCCGGTATGACGCATTTAAAGGTCATCTTTGTAGGTTTAATCCTTGAGGGGTCTATGCCCATTTTGAGCATTGTATCCTGATAAAGCAGGTTCAGGCTGCTACCGCCGTCCATCAGGACTCTGGTGAGGTGAAATCCGTCAATAATTGGGTCAAGAACCAATGCGGCGAAGCCGCCGTGACGGATGCCAGTGGGGTGGTCCCTTCGATGAAGGTGATCGGGCAGGAAGACCATGGGTTGAACTTTGGGCGTGGCTCCATCGCATATCGCCCGTAGTGCGCTTCCGCTCCCTTTTGGGTATGTGGGTTGCGTATATCATGTTCACCATCCGCACTTGTGTGGGAAAACCTTTCTGTCCTCTATTGTTCGGCAGCCGGGGCTCTTCCTCGTCATCGCTATGCAGCCCCTTGTCATTGAGTTCGGCACTTAACTTGCCTGCTTGCTTGAACACCCAACAATCCTGTTGGTGTGATTGGCTGATTTTCGGGGTGCCATGTATTTGGCACAAGCGATCGAGTATGCGGTCCAAGTTGGGCGGGCCCAGGTATTTCTTTTGAATGGCTTCTTCCGCTGACGGGTTTAGAGCCTCTGAATCCGGCATTGGCCGTATCTTGATATTATCGCCGTTGATGCGGCGCTTGTTCTTGTTGCGACGCGACCTGCCATTGCTGTCCTTGGTATCCGGACTATCAGGATGTTTGGCCAAGTTGTTGCTTCGAGCTAGCCAGCTGTCCTCTCCCGCATAAAAGTGAGTCATGAGGGCTGTGAGGGCTGCCATAGATTTCGGCTTTTCCTGTCCTAGGTGCCGGGCAAGCCACTCGTGGCGGATGTTATGTTTGAAGGCTACAAGGGCCTCTTCATCCGGACAGTCAACGATTTGATTTTTCTTTGTTAGGAACCAAGTCCGAATTATGCGGCGATTCTTACGGCTGCTGAATTATGTGGCTAAGGTCATCGGCGTCTGGTGGTCGCACATATGTGCCCTGGAAGTTATCAAGGAATGCGGCTTCCACGTCCTCCCAACAACCAATTGATTCTTCTGGCAAGCTATTGAGCCAATGTCGAGCTGGTCCTTTAAGCTTGAGTTGGAGGTATTTGATGGCATGTAGATCATCACCGCGAGCCATGTGGATATGGAGGAGATAATCCTCGATCCAGACCGCAGGATCTGTGGTACAATCGTATGATTCGATGTTTACGGGCTTGAAGCCCTCGGGATTTGATGATCCATTACTTCATCTGTGAAGCATAGTGGGTGTCTTGGCGCCTCTGTATTGGGCTATATCACGGCGTAGCTCATATGAGCTTTGTCTCTTGTGTTGGCCCGACCGGTTTCTTTGTATCCGCGCGACGGTAATCATCCCGCATTGCTGGGCGCCCACGCGATCCGTGGATCGATCTTGTATGTTTCGCCTTATCCTCAATATATCTCGCAAGTCCGGCGCGTTTTCCGTGCCTTGGTACTTTTTTGGCGTCGGGGTGTGGCTTGGCGGAGGGCGAGAGGCTTCTCGTCGCGACCACGGGTGGCCGGTCTGCCATGTCATCGCTGGTGACTTGGGTGCTTCCTCCTCTAGTCGAGGCAGCGGCCTGCGTTTGGGGTAGCTTTTGGAGGCGTTCGAGTTCATACTCCTCGGCTGCAAGGACTTGATCCATCTGTCGACTAGCAGGTCTTGATCAGCTCTAAGCTGTTGCTGCCTTTTTCTTGAGGCTGCTTGCCGTGGCTATAAGCCTGCGTTTGAAAGCGCTCCTGTTGGCGGGATCCTCGAGCACGACAAATTGTCGTCGTCAAGGCTTGCCTCATCTTGGAGGGGCGCATAATTATCGTCCTCGACCTCTCTTTACGCCACCTTTGTCGTGCGGACTTTCTTCTCCCTCCTCTGCGCTGAGTCCTGCTGGAGGGGTTCTCTTCGCGCTGTTAGGGGTGTTATTATCTCCGTGCGGAATCACCTTTTTATTGTGGCGGGATTTAGGCGGCGCGCTGACGTCGGCGCTTGGCTATTTCTTGGAGGGTCATCCTCCGTTGTTCCATCGCCGTTCCCATCTTTTGGGATGTCCACCATATATATGTCATATGCGAGGTGGCCTTCGGTGCCCTGTAGGCGCTGGGTCTTGGTAAATCTCCGGCATCGTCGTCCATACCGTCGATGTCTTGAGTCGTAGTCTAGCATGTCGGTTAGATCATCGGCAGTGGCTACAAAGTGGGTGGTGGGTGGGCGTTGAATTTCTTCGTCGTCGCATCCCAACCTTCTGTCCGTAGTCCGGCCGGGCTCTCCGGATAAAGAGAGACTTTAGTGAATTCAGGATGTCACCAAAGGCGAGTCTGAAAGATGTCCGGCGGTGAACTCCATGACGGCGCCCAATCGGATTCGATTGGCGAAGCGCGGAGGTTGAGTCGGAGAGGAGTCCGGCACCCTAGAGTCGAGGTCTTCGCAAAGGACAGGGATGGAGTTCTGCTCGATCGCCATAGAGATTGTATCCCCCGAGGCGGTGTCCAACCACTCGTCCTCGATCGGGGAATCCGGCTCCGGATTAAGGGTCAGAGCGGATACGGGTGCGGCCTCCAGGGCACTGTTCGGCTACAGAGTTAGATCATGCCCATCGAGACAGTGCGGCACGCTTGGTTGCGGCTCAAATCCGTCGAAGATCAAGTCTCCGCGGATATCGGCCGTATAGTTCAAACTTCCAAATCTGACTGATGGCTGGGGCGTAGCTTTCGATCTGCTCCACATGGCCAAGCGAATTGGCCCGCAGTGCAAAGCCGCCGAACACGAAGACCTGTCCGGGGAGAAAAGTCTCACCCTGGACCGCGTCGTTGTTGATGATCGAAGGAGACATCGGGCCTATCGGTGACGACACAGAGGAACTCTCAATGAAAGCACCAATGTCGGTGTCAAAACCGGCGGATCTCGGGTAGGGGGTCCCAAACTGTGCATCTAGGAGGATGGTAACAGGAGACAAGGGACACGATGTTTTTACCCAGGTTCGGGCCCTCTCGATGGAGGTAATACCCTACTCCTGCTTGATTAATATTGATGATATGGGTAGTACAAGAGTAGATCTACCACGAGATCAAGGAGGCTAAACCCTAGAAGCTAGCCTATGGTATGATTGTTGTTCGTCCTACGGACTAAAACCCTCCGGTTTATATAGACACCGGATAGGTTAGGGTTACACAGAGTCGGTTACAATGGTAGGAGATCTACATATCCGTATCGCCAAGCTTGCCTTCCACGCCAAGGAAAGTCCCATCCGAACACGGGACGAAGTCTTCAGTCTTGTATCTTCATAGTCTTGGAGTCCGGCCGTGACGATAGTCCGGCTATCCGGACACCCCCTAGTCCGGGACTCCCTCACCTGTCATCTCTGTTTAAATAGGAGATCACTGTTATCATGGTTTAGGTGACATAGGTGCTAGTGTGAGTGCTATTCCTTACGCATTATGTCAAGAAATTATGAATGACATAGCACCCGCTGAAATAGAAGACATAGATGTTACTATTAAACTTGCTAATAGAGACACCATATCATCAATTGGGATTGTTAGAGATGTTGAAGTCTTGTGTGGGAAAATAAAATACCCTACTGACATTCTTATTCTTGGTTCCCCACAAGATGACTTTTGTCCCATTATCTGTGTTAGACCTTTCTTGAACAACGTTAATGCTACGATAGATTGTGAGAAACAAACTGTCGGTGTTAGTTTTGGTGATGAGTCTCATGAGTTTAATTTTTCCAAGTTTAGTAGAACGCTTCATGAAAAAGAATTGCCTAGTAAGGATGAATTAATTGGTCTTGCTTCTATTGTTGTACCACCTACTGATCCTTTAGAACAATATTTGCTAGACCATGAAAATGATTTACATATGCACGAAGGAATTAAAATTGATAAAATTTTCTTTGAACAACCTCCGCAGCTTAAACACAATTTGCCTATTGAAACTCTAGGAGGTCCTCCTCCACCTAAAGGTGATCCTGTGTTTGAATGAAAACAATTGCCAGACACTTTGAAATATGCTTATCTTGATGAAAAGAAGATATATCCTGTTATTATTAGTGCTAACCTTTCAGAACATGAAGAAGAAAGATTATTGAAAGTTGTAAGGGAGCAACGAGCTGCTATTGGATATACTCTTGATGATTTAAAGGGCATTAGTCCCACTCTATGTCAGCACAAAATTAATATGGAACCTAATGCTAAACCCGTTGTTGATCACCAACGTCGGTTAAATCCGAAGATGAAAGAAGTGGTAAGAACAGAAATATTAAAACTTCTGGAAGCAGGTATAATCTATCCTATAGCTGATAGTACAGGGGTGAGTCCTATTCATTGTGTTCCTAGGAAAGTAGGTATAACTGTTGTTTCTAATGATAAGAATGACCTTATTCCACAAAGAATTGTTGCAGGCTATAGAATGGTAATTGATTTTAGAAAATTAAACAAAGCAACTAGAAAAGATCATTACCCTTTGCCTTTTATTGATCAAATGCTTGAAATATTATCTAAGCATACACACTTTTGCTTCCTTGATGGATATTTTGGTTTTCACAAATACCTGTTTCTCAACCTGATCAAGAAAAGCCCACTTTTGCTTGTCCTTTTGGAACCTATGCTTATAGACGTGTGCCTTTTGGTTTATGTAATGCACCTGCTACCTTTCAAAGATGTATGACTGCTATATTCTCTGAATTTTGTGAAAAGATTGTTGAGGTTTTCATGGATGACTTTTCTGTTTATGGGAAGTCTTTTGATGATTGTTTAAGCAATCTTGATCGAGTTTTGCAGAGATGTGAACAAACAAATCTTGTCTTGCATTTGGAGAAGTGCCACTTTATGGTTAATGAAGGCATTGTCTTGGGTCATAAAATTTATGAAAGAGGTATTGAAGTGGACCAAGCTAAGGTTGATGCAATTGAGAAAATTCCATGTCTTAAAGATATAAAAGGTATTCGTAGTTTCATAGGTCATGCTGGTTTCTATAGGAGATTTATCAAAGACTTCTCTGAAATTTCTAAGCCTCTCACTAGTCTCTTGCAAAAGGATATTCCCTTTGTTTTTTATGATGATTGTTTAGAAGCCTTTGAAACACTAAAGAAAGCTTTAATATCTGCACCTATTGTTCAACCACCTGATTGGAACTTTCCTTTTGAAATTATGTGTGATGCTAGTGATTATGTTGTTGGTGCTATTATAGGACAAAGAGCTGATAAGAAACTGAATGTTATTCAGTATGCTAGTAAAACTCTAGACAGTGCTCAAAGAAATTATGCTACTACCGAAAAAGAATTCTTAGCAGTGGTGTTTGCTTGTGATAAATTTAGACCTTATATTGTTGATTCCAAAGTAACTGTTCACACAGACCATGCTGCTATTAAATATCTTATGGAAAAGAAAGATGCTAAACCTAGACTTATTCGATGGGTTCTCTTGTTACAAGAATTTGATTTACATATCATTGATAGAAAAGGAGCTGAGAACCCAGTTGCTGATAATTTGTGTAGGCTTGAAAATGTGCTTGATGACCCACTACCTATTGATGATAGTTTTCCTGATGAGCAGTTAGTTGCAATAAATGTTGCTCACAATACTCCTTGAAATTCTGATTATGCTAATTACATTGTTGCTAAATATTTACCACCTAGCTTTACATATCATCAAAAGAAAAAATTCTTCTATGATTTAAGACATTACTTTTGGGATGACCCACATCTCTATAAAGAAGTAGATGGTATTATTAGACGGTGTGTACCTAAGCATGACCAGGGACAAATCCTACAGAAAGTCACTCCGAAGCTTATGGAGGCCATCATGCTGGAGATAGAACTGCTCACAAGGTATTGTAGTCTCGATTTTATTGGCCTACTCTCTTTAAGGATGCCCGTAAGTTCGTCTTATCTTGTGATGAATATCAAAGAATAGGTAATATCGGTAAGCGTCAAGAAATGCCTATGAATTATTCACTTGTTGTCGAACCATTTGATGTTTGGGGATTTGATTACATGGGACCTTTTCCTTCCTCTAATGGGTATACACATATTTTGGTTGCTATTGGTTATGTTACTAAATGGGTAGAAGCTATCCAACTAGTAGTGTTGATCACAACACCTCTATTAAAATGCTTAAGGAAGTTATTCTCCCAGGGTTTGGAGTCCCTAGGTATTTCATGACTGATGGTGGTTCACACTTTATTCATGGTGCTTTTTGTAAGATGCTTGCCAAGTATGATGTTAACCATAGACTTGCATCACCCTATCAAGCTCAATCTAGTGGTCCAGTTGAACTTAGCAATAGAGAAATAAAATTAATTTTGCAAGAGACTTTTAATAGGTCCAGGAAGAATTGGTCTAAGAAATTAGATGATGCACTTTGGGCTTATAGAACAGCATATAAAAATCCGATGGGTATGTCTCCTTATAAAATGGTTTATGGAAAAGCTTGTCATTTGCCTCTTGAGTTAGAACATAAAGCATTTTGGGCACTTAAAGAGCTCAACTATGATTTCAAACTTGCTGGTGAAAAGAGGTTATTTGATATTAGCTCTCTAGATGAATGGACAACCCAAGCTTATGAAAATGCAAAATTATTCAAAGAAAAAGTTAAAAGATGGCATGACAAAAGAATCCAAAAGCTTGAGTTTAAAGTTGGAGAATATGTTCTTTTGTACAACTCCCGTTTCAGATTCTTTGCAGGAAAACTCCTCTCAAAATGAGAAGGCTCATATGCCATCAAGGAGGTTTACCGGTCTGGAGCCATCAAAATAAATAATCCCGAAGGTACTAACCCGAAGGTTGTGAATGGGCAAATAACAAAGCATTATATCTCAGGTATGCCCATGAACGTTGAAAGTAATATTATCCAAACTTTGACACCAGAAGAACACATAAAAGAGTCCTTCCGGAACACTCCAGAATTATGAAAATATGGAGATACGTGATACGGTAAGTAAACGGACTCCGAAAAATCTGAAAAAATATTTTTTATCATTTTTGGAAATTTTAAGAATTTTGGAAATAAAGAAACTTCTAGGAAGAATCCCCTGGTGGGCACAAGACGCCAGTGCGCGCCAGGCTTGCCTAGCGCCTGGCACGCCCAGGTGGGTTGTGCCCACCTAGGACACCTTCCGTACTCCATTTTTATTCCGTATGCTTGTCCTCCAAGATAAAATATCTATATATACTTCCCGAACCTGTTGATTACCGTATCGCGGAGAAATCCTCTGTTCTCTTTTCTTGCTATTTCCTGTCAGATTTATCAAGCCAGGCATCATGTCTTCTTGCTCCTCCAGCAACATGCAATAAGATGCCTGGTTGATGAAGATCGAGACGAAGCGGTAAGAGCCTACGGACGCCGTCAAGGGAGTCAAGGGCAAGAAAGCTACCTTAGATCCATCGCCGGTGGCAGCACAAGCACTGCTGGCCGAGGAGGAGGAAGAGGATATCCTTAAGCCCTACCTTACTCACCTTACTCCTCCTGAGATTGAAGCTTTTCGCGTCATTGAAATAGTTCGCATATATAATAAGTATCTCACTCGCGAAAATATTCTTCATCAATAGCATATCATCCATCTCCGGAGCGTCATCCGTCGATTGGAGAATCTCTTGATCCTTAAGGATAGGATCGCTTCATCACCACCATCATCTTCTTCACCACCAAAGGAGAACTGAGTATCGGGTATGGGCACTGCCCTTGGATTCCGCCAAGCTTGGGGGAGGTGCACTAATATCGTATCATCCCACTATCTTCTTGCTTTCACTTATTTTAGTTCGACCTTTTGCATTAGATGAATAAAAGTTAGTTTGATCCTTTCTTACTTGAGAGTTTACTTAGTGACCTATCCTTGTAATCATGTGCAAGTTATATAATAAAGTTTAGTTTGAGTTTTTGCTTTATTTACTCTCATGTTGCAAATAAAGAAGGAAAAGAGAAAGGAAATAAATAAAAAGAAAGGAAATAAATCAATAATATTATATACTAATCCTATGGTAGGTGATGGCACCACATAAGGAAAAGTATAAGTAGAAAATTTTATTAGAGATTGACAAACATAGCATTAGTCAATGATGCAACTCATGAAAGAATTAATAAGGGAAGAGAAGATTCACATATAAATATACTATCCTAGAAATCTTTTGTGATTGTGAGCCCTCATCAAAATATTTTATGCCAAAATTGTTGACGTTAGACAAGGAAGACAACTTAATGATTTATGTTTGTTTATATTCACATAGAAGTCATATTGTCATATATCCTTTAACATATGATGATTGCCCCCTATCTTCGCTAGCCAAAAATTCCGCACTAAGTAGAGATACTACTTGTGCATCCAAACACCTTTAAACCCAAATTTTATTTTCAAGAGTCCACTATACCTACCTAGGGATCGAGCAAGATCCCTCAAGTACGTTGTCATCTATGCAAAAAGGGCAATAAAAATTTCTTCTAAAAGTGTGAGATCATTTAGTGTAAGAGAAAATTGAGCATTGTATGAACTTGGATGGCAAAGAATAAAAGCGACATACTGCATAATAAAGGTTGTCTTCTTAAGGGGTAATACAATGTGATGTTCTTTTGCACTAAGGGATTGAGCACACAAACAAATAAGCGCATGGCAACATCTACTTCCCTCTGCGAAGGGCCTTTCTTTTACTTTTATGTATTTATCTTTATGCAAAGAGTCAAAGTTTTCCTTCTACTCCTTTTTATATTTCTCCTTTGGCAAGCATCATGTGGTGAGGAAAGATCTAGGCACACATGTCCAGTTGAATATAGATAGCATGAGTTATTATTGTTGACATCACCCTTGCGGTGAATATGCTGGGAGGCGAAACTTTAAGCCCCTATCTTTCTATGTGTCTGTTTGAAATGTTTTGCTCATGGGTACGAGGTGAGTGTTAGCAATCATAGAAGACTATATTATGGTTGAGTATGTGGACTTTCCTAAAGGCTCTGATACGTGAACCTTCCTCAAAAGATGATGAATTGTAGTTGCAAAGTTGACTGAGAACATAGTTTGTTGGTTTCTAATAGAGTTTTTGCTTTATGCATAAATTGTGTGATGAACTATTACTTATACATGAGAAGTATATGATAAAAGTTCTTTGATAAAAGTCCTATGTTTAATTTTTTTGCTGTTATAATAATCAACATGATGCTTCTATGTCCGTATTTTGTTTTTATCGACACCTCTCTCTCAAAGCATCTGGACTTGTTTTTCGATTTCAGTTTTCGCTTGAGGACAAGTGAGGCCTTAGCTTCGGGGAGTTGATACGTCAATTTTGCATCATGTTTTCTTACTGTTATTTATGTTGTTTTTATCCATAATAATGCTTTTTGGAGTAATTCTAATGCTTTTTCACTCATAATTTGCAAGGTACACACCAAGAGGGAGAATTCCGACAGCTGGAAATCTGGACCTGGAAAAGCTACGTCAGGCTACCTATTCTGCACAACTCCAAACAAGCTGAAACTTCAGGGAGATTTTTTATGGAATATTTAAGAATTATTGGAGCAAATAACTACCAGAGGGGGCCCACCAGGTGGGCACAACCCACCTGGGCGCGCCAGGGAGCCTAGGCGCGCCCTGGTGGGTTGTGCTCACCCAGGCCCACCGCCGGTGCCCATCTTTCGGTATATAAGTCATTTCGACCTTGAAAAAATAAGGAGAGGAATTTCTGGACGAAGCGTCGCCGCGTCGAGGCGGAACTTGGGCAGGAGCACTTTTGCCCTCCGGTGGAGCGATTTCGCCGGGGGAACTTCCCTCCCAGAGGGGAGAAATCATCGTCCTCATCATCACCAACAACTCTCCCATCTTGGGGACGGCAATCTCCATCAACATCTTCAACAACACCATCTCTTCTCAAGCCCTAGTTTATCTCTTGTGTCCAATCTTGTAACCAGAACTATAGATTGGGGCTTGTGGGTGACTAGTAGTGTTGATTACATCTTGTAGTTGATTACTATATGGTTTATTTGGTGGAAGATTATATGTTTAGATCCAATATTATATTTAATACTCCTCTGATCATGAGCATGTTTATCGTTTGTGAGTAGTTACTTTTGTTCTCGAGGTCACGGGAGAAATCATGTTGCAAGTAATCATGTGAACTTGATATGTGTTTGATATTTTGATAGTCTGTATGTTGTGATTCCCTTAGTGGTGTCATGTGAACGTCGACTACATGACACCTCACCATATTTGGGCCTAAGAGAATGCATTGTGGAGTAGCTATTATATGATGGGTTGCGAGAGTGACGGACGCTTAAACCCCAGTTTATGCGCTATTTCGTAAGGGACCGATTGGATCCAAAAGTTTAATGCTATGGTTAAAATTTATTCTTAATACTTTTCTCATAGTTGCGGATGCTTGCGGGAGGGTTAATCATAAGTAGGAGGTTTGTTCAAGTAAGAACAGCACCTAAGCACCGGTCCACCCACATATCAAATTATCAAAGTAGCAAACACAAATTGAACCAACATGATGAAAGTGACTAGATGAAAATCCTGTGTACCCTCAAGAATGCTTTGCTTATCATAATAGACCGTTTTGGCCTGTCCTTTGCCTCAAAAGAGATTGGGTTACCTTTCTGCACTTTTGTTACTAATATTTTTACTTGCTCGTTACAAATTATCTTGCTATCAAATTACTCCGCTCCTTACAATTTCAGCACTCTCAGACATTACCTTGCTAAAAACCACTTGTCATTTCCTTCTGCTCCTTGTTGGGTTTGACACTCTTACTTATCGAAAAGAGCTACAATTGACCCCTATACTTGTGGGTCATCAGAAGCTCATGAATCTCCTCTCACAGTTCATCCCGGTGGTACTAAAATGTATCAAGACCTAGGCCAGAGGTTTTGGTGGACTAGGATGAAAAGAGAAATCGCTCAGTTCATTGCTAGATGCGATGTCTGTCGTCGCGTTAAAGCAGAGCTTCAACGGCCTAGTGGCACCCTTCAACCTTTAGCTATTCCTGAATGGAAATGGGATAAAATTGATATGGATTTCATTACCGGGTTTCCCAGGACCAAGAGATGGAATGATGCTCTCTTTGTCGTCATGGATAGTCTCTCCAAAGTAGCCCATTTCCTGCCTGTTCGAGAGAGTATAACCGCTAGCCAGCTAGTAGATCTATAAATCTCTCGGATAGTATCTCTTCGTGGTGTTCAATTGGAGATTAATTCAGATCGTGGAAGTATCTTCACCTCGATTTTGGGAAAGTTTTCAAAATGCTATGGGGACTCTTTTCTCCTTTAGCACCGCCTTCCACCCTCAATGAAGTGGGCAAGTAGAACGAATCAATCAAATTCTAGAAGATATGCTCCGAGCCTCTGTTATGTCATTCAGTATGGATTGGGAGAAATGTCTTCATTCGCGGAATTCGCATATAACAATAGTTATCAAGCTAGCTTGGGTAATGCTCCTTTTGAAGTTCTCTATGGACGGAGATGTCGAACGCCCCTTAACTGGTCAAAAATAGTGATAAGACAATTTTTTGGCCCGGACATGATCCAGGAAGCAGAAGAGCAAGTTCACATCGTTCATGAGAAATTGAAAACAGCCCAATCTCGTCAAAAGAGCCAATATGATCGCCATCATAAGGATGTAAATTACAAAGTCGACGGGAAGGCTTACCTTCGGGTTACTCCTCTGAAGGGAACCCATCGATTCAGTATCAAAGGCAAATTGGCTCCTCACTACATTGGTCCCTTTCGCATTCTTTCCAAACAAGGAGAAGTTGCCTACCAATTGGAACTACCTCTGCACCTTTCCATAGTCCATGATGTCTTCCATCTTTCTCAACTCAGGCGTTGCTTCTCGGATCCTATTCGTGGAGTGGACCATGAAATGCTTGATCTCCAAGATAATCTCACATATAGATAATATCCCGTTCTTAACCTTGATCAAGCCGAGTGTGCCACTCAATGCCAAAACATTATGTTTCTCAAGGTTCAATGGTCACACCATTCCGAGAAAGAAGCTACTTGCGAAAGGGAGGATCATCTTTGACTTGAGTACCCCACACTCTTCCCGACGGACCCTGAATCTCGGGATGAGACTCTTTTGAGTGGGGGTGAGTTGTAACAACCCTAGTTAGCATTTGCACTTGGACTAGGTAGAGTGATGCATCATGTCTAAATTTTCTTTAAACTTGAAATGGCGATCAGCAAACCCCAGCACCCCACCGAATATACCAGGTTCAACTAAAAATGATTTCAATGAACCCAAAATGCCCTTCCTAAATGTTCATCATTTTTGAATTGGGCTAGAACCTCTGCCAAAATGGTGCACATTTTTCTAGGACACTCTGGATTTTTTGAATTAATCCATAAAGTATTTGCATTTGGACATTCAAATCTTATAAATAATTTCAAATGTCCAAATAATCTTGAAAACATTTGAGGGCTGGTGGAAATAAGTTCACAAGTGCCCACACATATTTTCAGCATTTTACAAAGTGATTTGGCATTTTTGCTAAATAAAAAACAAAGGAAGAAAAGAGAAAAGAAAAACAGAAAAAGCAGAGAGAGAGGGCCCCCAGGCCACTTACCAGCACTGGGCCGGCCCACCTAGCCTGGTGCCAGTCACCCCCTACCTCTGCCACTAGGCAGAGGAGGGAGACAGTGCACGCGCTGAGCGCGCCACGCACCTCCCTACCTGCCTGCATAGCCCGCGCCACTACTTGGCCTCGAAGGGCCTCCTCGGCGCCGCCCTGAGCCCCTGGACGCCTATTCTCCCGCTCCTACTCTCTCCCTCGCCCTCCCCCTCCATGGCCGACGCGCTCATGAGCACGCTGTCGTCGTAGACGACGCCACTGCCTCCCCCTCATCTCCTCCCGTTTCAGCGCGCCTCGTTGCCGTCCGCTACGCCAGGCTAGCCGAGCCCCGAGCGCTCGCACGCCCCGTAGAAGCTTCCCCAACCTCATCCTCACCATTTGGCCGCCGGAGATCCCCCTCGCCACCCCGACCACTTTGGCCCCTCCCCGAGCTGCGCCACCGCCTAAGCTCGCCACCGACGTGCCCCCGGCCATCTAATGGCCTAGCCTTCATGCCCAACATGCTCCCCACCGCGTAGCTGCCGTAGGTGCCTCTCACGCGCCGCCACGGCCACCGCAGCTAAATCACCGTGCACACCCGATCATCGGCAGGCGCCACGAGCTTGTTCTCGGTGAGATCCAGTCGTCCCAGCTGATCTCGCATGCCGCACTGGATGCGGGTGAGCACCAGCTCCCCGTGGGTGGCCTCTGCCACTCATTTGCTCGCCGGAGGGTGATAACCCACAAGTATAGGGGATCGCAACATTTTTCGAGGGTAGAGTATTCAACCCAAATTTATTGATTCGACACAAGGGGAGCCAAAGAATATTCTTAAGTATTAGCCGTTGAGTTGTCAATTCAACCACACCTGGATAACTTAATATCTTCAACACAGTATTTAGTAGCAAAGTAGTATGGAATTACCGGTAACGGTGGCAAAGGTAACAGTAGCAGTTTTGTAGTAATTGTAACAGTGGCAACGGAAAAGTAACTAAGAAATGATCAATATGTGAAAAGCTCGTAGGCATTGGATCGGTGATGGATAATTATGCCGGATGCGATTCCTCATGCAATAGTTATAACATAGGGTGACACAGAACTAGCTCCAATTCATCAATGTAATGTAGGCATGTATTCCAAATATAGCCATACGTGCTTATGGAAAAGAACTTGCATGACATCTTTTGTCCTACCCTCCCGTGGCAGCGGGGTCCTATTGGAAACTAAGGGATATTGAGGCCTCCTTTTAATAGAGTACCGGACCAAAACATTAACACATAGTGAATACATGGACTCCTCAAACTACGGTCATCACCGGGAGTGGTCCCGATTATTGTCACTTCGGGGTTGCCGGATCATAACTATTGACTTGCAAGATAGGATCAAGAACTCACATATATTCATGAAAACATAATAGATTCAGATCTAAAATCATGGCACTCGGGCCCTAGTGACAAGCATTAAGCATAGCAAAGTCATAGCAACATCAATCTCAGAACATAATGGATACTAGGGATCAAACACTATCAAAACTAACTCAATTACATGATAAATCTCATCCAACCCATCACCCTCTAGCAAGCCTATGATGGTATTACTCACGCATGGCGGAGAGCATCATGAAATTGGTGATGAAGGAAGGTTGATGATGACGACGGCGACGGATTCCCCTCTCCAGAGCCCCGAACGGACTCCAGATCAGCCCTTCCAAGAGAATTTAGGGCTTGTCGGCGGCTCCGTATCGTAAAACACGATGAATCCTTCTCTCTGACTTTTTTCTCCCCGAACGTGAATATATAGAGTTGGAGTTGAGGTCGGTGGAGCACTAGGGGGCCCACGAGGCAGGGGGCGTGCCCAGGGGGTAGGCACGCCCC
Organism: Aegilops longissima; assembly: GCA_021605205.1. Classification (NCBI taxonomy): domain Eukaryota; kingdom Viridiplantae; phylum Streptophyta; class Magnoliopsida; order Poales; family Poaceae; genus Aegilops; species Aegilops longissima. The sequence goes on from CM038679.1 coordinate 225,195,526, forward strand.
CACCCTCGTGGACAGGGTGTGGGCCCCCTGGCCTTGATTCTTTCGCCAGTATTTTTTATATATTCCAAAAATATACTCCGTGAAGTTTTAGGTCATTCCGAGAACATTTATTTCTGCACAAATATAACACCATGGCAATTCTGCTGAAAACAGCGTCAGTTCGGGTTAGTTCCATTCAAATCATGCAAGTTAGAGTCCAAAACAAGGGCAAAAGTTTTGGAAAAGTAGATAGTTGGAGACGTATCAGAGGGCCATTCCCGAACCCCTCCGCTACGTGTGTGGGCGCCAGCGTCGAGCCGCCGGCGGTTTAGCCCTGGTTAACCAGGGGTTTGATCTCCCTTATGTCATTGAGGGGTGGGGCCCGCCCTGTTAATTAACCTAGGTTAGTGTTAATTAAACTAAGTTAGTAAGGTTAGTCACTGACACGCGGGACCCACTAGTCAGTTTGACCTGGGCTGCCTCGTTGACCCGATGATGTCATGCTGACGCAAGGCTGGCGTGGTAATTCCTTTTCTTGAATTACTTTAATTTCTAAGTAACCATAAATTCCGGAAAAAGGGTTAAACTTAAAAAAATCATAGAAAATAATCTATAGCTTAGATGGAAAATATTTATATATGAAGAATCCAATCTATCCATTGCTACTGGTTTCATGCATGACAAAGCAACTTAACCTTGTTGTATAGATCAAAACTACTTAATGCACTTTGTAAATTCATAGTTTGAATTTGAATTTGAGCCCTTGGTTCAAATAAGCTCAAACCCTTCTATTCTTAGTTGCATTAGCTCAACACATCCATTTTGCCATGACATGAGCATGTATCATATTGTTGCATATCGCCTTGTATTGATTGTGTTACCGGTATGATCTCCATGGCAGGTTCTGCTCCCGAGGATATCCACGAATATCCAATCGAAGGGCAGTACCCTTCCACCACCCTTCCAGGCAAGCAACCCCCATTGATTATTTCGATACAATCCCATCTTCTCGCTCCTGCTCTCATTTACTACATTAAGACAACAACGTTTCAAACTGCTGTTTGCTGCGGTAGATGAACCCCTTTCCTCTGCATGACCTGTATTTTCCATAGTAACTGTCAGGACCCCGTCCTAAGTCACAACGATCTAGCATGTAACACATCATATCTCTTTGCGGCCTCACGCATGGTATCCCCACAGGTGCCATCTTACATGACCCGGGACTGTTTGCGCCTTTTGGCTCACGTATATGATAGTGTCGCTAGCATCCATATGACAAAGAACCCGGGCCGACATGACTAGTGGTAAACCCAAGGTGGCACTAACTTACACGGACATGCATACATGACCCAGCAATGCACATGTCGGTCATCAACGTATGAACCCAAGGCGTAGCAAGCTACAAGGACTTAAAGGAACAATGCGTGCCATTTCCCCGAAGGGACGGATACAGGAGTAAAGAAGGACACATGCTGATCATCCCATGTGTTCTAGAGTAGTAGCAAGCTACCATGGCTCAGTGGAAGCACTAGGAGACATTTCCCCATAAGAGAGGCTACCAAGAATAAACAACTAGATAGGCGGATCTCACATATACCAAGAATTTGAAAATCATACACACAATATGCTCGATATGTGCAAATACAACATGTCATCACAACAAAACTCTACGACTCAAACTATTTATTCAGAAGGCTCCGAAGAGTCATACATATTAGGAATTACAATCATGGGTCACATGACCCAACATATAGAGCCTACAGGCAACGGAAGCACAAACATGTCTGGGTACAGACACTTAGCTCTAAACAGTAGGAAATGATGACCACATTCCAATTCATCCCCGATGAATCAGACCTGACACAACTGTAAGCAATAGCAGGCATAACAAGCAAGCATAAATTAGTAGGCACATCATGGCTGAAACAACAACTACTCATGCTAGTGGGTTTCAACTATTTGTTGTGGCAAAGACAGGTCATGCAGAGGAAAGGGGTTCAAGTTACCGCAACATGTAACAGTTGAATCGTTGATGTCCTAATGCAGTAAAAGAGAGCAGGACCGAGAGAGTGGGATTTTATCGGAGTGATCAAGGGGGTTTTGCCTGCCTGGCACTTATGAAGATAGTAATAGCTCTTCATCGGTGTCATCGAAGTCATCGTCGGAACAACGTCTACTGAGAGGGGACAAACACCGGCATACAAGAGGGAACACAAACAATGCAATGCAACAATATGATGCATGAATATGACATGGCAATATGATGTTGATTGTGCTAATGCAACTAGCAACCAGATTAAATGAAGATGGTATGAACAAAAGTTTCAAATTCAAACTCCATATGTGATTATTTAAATGCCAATTATGCAAATTGTCATATATAGCAACCTTAGATTGTTCAAACATGCATTTAAAAGGTACATATGGAAAGATTGGATTTTTCTGATCATTTTTCATATATAAATTATTTCATTTGGAGTTACTGATTATTTTCTGTGACTTTTAGAAGTTTAAGTCATTTTCTGGAATTTCCTGAATTAGTTTCAATGCAAAAAATCATTTACCGCATCAGCATGGCGTCACTGTGATGTATTCGGTCAACATGGGCGGTCCAGGTCAAACCTGACCAGTGGGACCCGCCTGTCAGTGTCACAAGTTAATTAGTGCTAAGTGGAAAACTAACCTAAGTTAATTAGGGCCTGGGCCGACATGTCAGTGACCCGGGGTGGTCAAACCCTCAGTAAAAAAGGGCCAACGCCACCGGCGGCTTGACGCCGCTGACGGCAAACACGGCGACGCACTATGGGGTTGCTTCTCCGGCGGCTAAACGTGTGGCGGAGGGCACCAGGAGGGAGCCCTTTCTTGCCCGCATCTAGGGGCGCACGCAGCTAGGCACAGGGAGGTCGGGGTCGATGGCGGCGACCACATGGGCGGCGGCCGGAGCTACGACATCTAGCGGAATGGGGCTACGGAGCATGACATGAGGAGATGGGGGACGTGTTCAGCTCTAGGGTGCGTGCTGAGCTCAGGGGTGTTCTCAGACACGTCGTGCATGAGCTCTAGCCATGGCGACCTCACGGCCGGCGGTGAGAAGCTTGCGGCCATGGTGGGAGAGCCAGCTAGGGCACGAAAACAGAGGGGGTGAGTAAGGGGGAAGGAGCAGGAGCTCATCGGGATGCGGCAGGGGAGGTCAGCGGCCTCGCGGACGCATCGGAGATTGTGAATCGAGGACGGTGAGCTTCGGCATCCGAGGAGGAAGACAACGATGGTGACGGTGTTGCAGGGTGTCCGGCGATGTGGTTCGACGGAGAGGAAGAATAGGTCATGGCGGAGCTTCTGGGCACATCGCAGGGCGTTGGGGAGGCAGCGTCCACGAGGTTCATGGCGGCGAGCTTGCGCGGCTCTCGGCCATGGCGATGAGATAGTGAGGAGAGGAAGAGAGAAAGCTAAGGGAGAGGGGAATGGTAGAGGGGGTCGAGGCCATCCTGCTGGTGCTTCGGGCAAGCTCGAGGAGGGGGAAGCAGACAGGGAGGAGGTGGCACCAGCTGTTTGTGCTGCGAGCACGCATCTGCTTCTCCTCCTGGCAGGGAGAAGAAGACAACGTTGCCCCTCTAGGCTAGGCTCCTACAATGCTGGGCTGCCAAGTCAGTCCTTATCTCTCTCTTTCCTAATTAATGTTTCTAGTTTCTATTTTCTGCAACTATTTTGGTTGTGATTTTCAAATCAAACCATTTTATTAATTCTGAAATTTAATATGGGAACTAAATGGATATCTCCAGAGCCCCACAAGAAGTTCTAGAATAATTGGACATGTATTTCTTTTATAACAGAAATAAATCCAATTCAAATACATTATGATTTAATTTCAAATTCCCAAAATAATTACATTTAATGCTCTAAAATATTGGTCTGGATTTTACATCTTGCCAATATTTTCAGGATTAACATGAACATTTTCTTGGACCTATTTGAAGAAATTTGCAACTTGATCATTTCACAGATTGATATGTGATGGTTTCCACTAACCTCAATTCAACTTTCATAAATTTAAACATCATGCATGGATTATTATGCAACTATTTACAATCAATTTCTAGGGCTGTGACAACTCACCCCCACTAAACAAGAATCTCGTCCCGAGATTCAAGACGTGAGGTAAGAGGACAGAGGAGACATGGAACTGACACGGTCTTCATGATCCATTGCATTTCGCGAGGTCGTTAATTCATTGTATCATGTTGATCTTGAGATCCTTGCTTTCGAGATGTTCTTCCAACGATGACGATAGAAAGAAACTCTACAAGAATTGATCTTCTCAAAGATCGAGCAACTCACGATCAACTCATGGAATGAGACATGATAACATCTCTCGAGCTGAGAAACAAAACACATAGCAGAGGTGATGGAAGGCAGTTGAAGAAGGTTCAAATTGGTTGGCAACAATTCCATGCTTAATAAGATGGTGGAGGGGTTCCAAAGTAGCGAGGAGTTAATTGCCATGATCACATAACGGGCACCTTAGGAAGGTGACTCGTAGAATTATTCCCTAAAGTGGCAAAAAGAATACATTTGATATAGAGATAATTGAAAATCTTCATACCAAGCTAAGGCAATTCACAAACGATGTTTGAAGGAGTTTGAAGAAATGGCATACTCTGTTTGGAAAGGAAACTAGAGTTATAGGTCAACTCGACAAATGAAAGGCACATTCTGATACATACCAAGGATATAACCTAGTGTGTGAGCATGCACACAAGAACCTGAGCATTTCCACATTCATCAATGTTTTACCAACATCCGTCTAAGGATCCTGACAACACATCATACTACCATGATGAACAATGACAGACACTACTGTAGGATGCTGCTAATGCGACACTGCGATCAGAGACCCTTCAAGAAACTGTATGCGATGCCATAATCGCAAACGGTGTTGTATGAAAACTGTCAGAAATGTGTAAAACGTTTGCGATGACGGATGCATCAAACACGATTTAGGTTTTAGTTGCATGTGCGATGAAGGGCATACGGTTCAGTTCAATGAACTGTTTGCGATGAGGAGGAACAAAAGAAACGGGCAGACAGATGGAGGCATGTGCGATACATAGCATACGGTTCACTCGGATGAACTGTTTGTGACTAGGTAACACAAAAGAAACGGTCAGCCAGATCAAAGGTGTGTGCGATGTACATCATACAGTTCACTCGGATGAATTGTTTGTGATTAGGCAAGAGAACAAAAACGGTTCAATATAACAAGATGTGTGTGATACGCAACAAACAGGTCTGTAATCAGAAATGTGTGCAAAGACCGATAATAACACAGACGATTGCTTCTAATAAGACGTATGTGATATGCTCTATCTACACAACATCTATTGGCCATTGTGGGATGGGCGGTCACCCGGATACGCCATAAGGATGCGAAGAGGCATTCCTATCAGCAAGGACTAGCTGTTCCACCAGTAGCTTATGTAAGAAAACTATCAAGTTAAATGTGCTCAACCTGGAGCAGCCATCAGATGGGTGACTGGATGGGAAGTTGTGTCGATGTTAAATTAGGTGATGGAATGGGTCATTTCGGTCAAATGACCAAAATGCCCCATTCCCTCAGCTAATTTAACCTCGAGGTCCTTGTTTTTTATTTTTTATTTTTTAACACATGTTAAAGAAGTACCGCATTACTTTTTGACAATGTGCGATAAATGGCATACTGTTGATCCATCCGACCTATTTGTGATGGAATAGGCCGTGTGTGTTGTGGGCAAACGTTTGCTAGTATTCAACCATTTGGGATTGAATAATTCATCACCGATGGGATCCCTAGTGTGGTCCATGTTCATCTGATTATCGTGTATTTATTGTGCTAGCTCGATGCTAAGTTTCCATTAATTGATGGCGTTTTATGAACACACCACCATTTCCCGCCATTTCCTCACCTGTTTCCCGCCACCCTGCTATATTGCGCAAAGGGAGCGAGCGAAGCACGGAGGCGGCAAGCGCAACCTATAGCACATCCAACTTTTCCAAGCATGCCAACCCACCAAAGCGCCGCCTCTGCCATCAACCTCGTCGACGAGGAAAACGAGCAGGCGCCACGGCCCGTCGAGGCCGAGGCGCTGCCCGGCAACGCGATGGACGAAACTGTGATGCGCGTCATCGCCAGGGTTGAGCAGACCTTTGGCGCAAGGCGCTTGAGCGCCGCGGATCAAGATAGGCATGTCAGCGCCGACAGGCTGCAGCTCACCGCACAATATGATCGATGGCACGCCGCAGAGCAAGGTAGGCGCGTCCGCGCTGATAGGCTGCGGCTCGCCACACGGCGAGACCATTGGAGCACCGCAGAGCGAGAGGCGCAGCAGGCCGCACAGCATGAGGGGATCCATCAGCGCTTGCCTGTTGTCGACACGGCGTCGCAACTGGGTACACGTCCCGTCAGTACCCCTATTCCTCACCAGTAGTGGACAGATGCCCTCAACGCCGTACTTGCACCAGATGCCGGCCAGGACGTACTTGCACCGGACGCCTGCCGCGCCGTTCACATGGGTGCCGCCGTTTGCCTTCTCCACGGCCCGCTGGATGCCAACGCGCTGGTCCGTAGGATCGACCACCTCCTTGGCCCAGGTGTCCACCTGGGCGCAGTAGATGAACATGGCCGTCGCATCCTCGAGCTGGTGACCTCCGATGAAATAGCCAACTTGGAGCTCGAGATCGCGCTCCAGATGTACCGCGAGCGTGTCGTCCGCTTGGATGAACGCATGCACGAGTTGAGGCAGAGCCAAGAGCTACCCTTGGCAAGGGCTACTGTTCATGGTCTCATGGACGCGTTTTATTTTGAAAAGTTTTTTCGAAGTGGATAGCTTTGTATTCACAGCAATCATAGAATTGCTCTGTTTCAATGTGTGTACTCTGTTTTCCATTCTTATATGTTCTGTTTTAATGTGTGTATGTACGCTTTCCATTCTGTATATATGTGGATGATAACAGCTAGATTCAAATTAGTATAAAAAGCAGATGGAAAATGGAATTCATAATATATATATATATATATTAATTGTTCATTAGATCATCACCGAATATATATATATATATATAATCATCACATATATGTGAGGATACATAACTACTAGGTACAATGCATAAAATTGAAAACGAACAATACTAAAACTAATAATCCCTCCCGGGGCCAGTATTCCGGCAGCACCTTGCTAGCAGCTCCCTGGTGCGCGGTGTCTTTCCAGTGCGGAGGTAGTACTCCGACTCCTCCGCCTTGCAGCGCTTGACGTACCAATCTGCCTCTTGCTGGCAGACGCGCTCGGCCGGTCTTGCCATTTTGTTGGGCGCCCACCGGAGCTCCTCGTCGGTGGCACGCTGGAGCTTATCAGCCCACCTCCACACAGCGACGAGGCGCCCAGCGCCTATGACCTTCCTCGCGAAGTACCCGTCTTTGTACACCTCCTCGGCACGACAACGCGCCCGCCCCCAAAGCTCCGCCGCCTCCTTTTTCCAGGCAGCATCACGGGCTTCATAGGCCGCCTGGTACCTGGCTTCCTCCTCCGCCATCTCCTTCTTGAATGCCTGTCGGGGAAGCTGATCGTGACCCACGAACACCTATGAGACCTGGCGGACCGAGTACCTTGTGGTTCAGTGGGGGCGGAGATTGCACAAAGAGTGGATCGAGGCGATGCACACGAGCAGTTTACCCAGCTTCGGAGCTCTCCGGAGAGATAATACTCCTACAGCTGCTTGGTTGATTGTATTGTGTTGTTGCTAGGGAGCAATGAGAGCTACAAAACCTAGCCTGAGAGAGTGTGGTCTAGAATGAGTCGAATGAGCCGAACGGAGCCGAACCCTTTCCACGTTGCACTCGGGCCTCCTTTTATAGGCCCAAGGGGTTACCACAGGTGGCAACGTAGACGAGGGCAAAAATGGGAAAACAGTAGTTGGTACACCGACTTGTACAGTGTACAATGAACTATACCAAACTCTGACGGCAAGGGACAAGATTAATAAATGCCCGTCCCTGTCGCCTAAACAGTGCAACAGGGACTGTCAAGTGCACGACCGTTTTCCACGATGGTAAGCTCGTCAGCGCCGCTTATCGCTGCTCCCCGCTGGCTGCACAGCCTCTTGACACGCACGCCTGGAATGGCCCCATGGCGACACGTTGGTGGATGAGCTGGAGCGGAGATGAAGAGAGGTTGCTGCCGCGGCAAGCACCTTGCCGCGGCTGAATCCTTGTCGCGTTCGGTAGCTTGTCGCTCACCAAGCCTTCCCGGCAAGCTCCTCTTGCCGGGGTCTTGTTTCCTTCGTGCCTTGAGTGGCCTTCCCGGCAAGCTCCTCTTGCCGGGGCCTTGAATACTTTGTTCTTGAATGGCTCCAAAGGAGCCGCGGAGGACCTTGGCGGTCACTAGGCAAGCCTTGCCGCGGGGTGCTGCAACTGCCCGTGCACGAGTTCGGGATACTAGGGTACCCCTACTCTAGTACACCGACAGGAGCCCCCGGGCCTAGGCCACACACGATGCCAAGCGCTGTTGGGCCAGGCCCAAAAGCAGTCTGCGGCACGCTGTGGCCTAGATCACGCCGTTACTCGCCCGGACCCACCACGCCCCCACGAACAGATGCTGCGTCGATTGCGGCGCCGTGGGGAGAGATCGTGGGGGGTTCTTTAATCGGAAAAGCGGAACGCCCGCCCCCTCTTCCCCCTTATAAGCAGGGGAAACAGGGGCAAAACGCCCACCTTGCCATTGCTATCATATCTCAAAACCACCGCCGCTGACCCCTTCTTCTCAAGTCCAAAGAGAGCGACGCCCCACCCCCCTATTGCCACCAGCGCCATCAACGCCGTCGGACTCCTCCACCACCTCCGCCATGGGCCCGAAGGCCGACAAGGGGAAAGGCGTGAAGTCGGCCGAGGCGCAGCGGCTCGCGGCGCTGCGGAAGGAGTGGGCCATCTTCGACCCCCTGCTCGACGCACAGGAGCTGCGGGAGGGGTACTACCTCTTCTGGTCAACGGAGACACGGGCGCACCCGCGCACGAGGGTGATCTCCGCCGCCGCATCCGAGAAGGTTTCCGTCGGGTACCCCTTCTTCACGCTTTTCTTCTACTGCGGGCTCTGCCCGCCCTTTTCCGAGTTCTTTTGCAACATCATGAACACATACGGCCTCTGCCTCCTTGATTTCGCCCCCAACGCCGTCCTCACAATGGCAGTTTTCGCACACCTCTGCGAGAACTTTGTCGGAGTCCACCCAAATGTAGCCCGCTTCCGCCACTACTTCATGCCCCGCGTTGAGAGAGGAGAGCCGCTTGCCGGAGGGATTGCATGGATCTCCAGGATCAGCAAGAAAGAAGCATATCTGGAAGGAGAGCTCTGTAGCAAATGGGAGGAGTGGAGAGCCGATTGGTGTTGGATTATTGAGGAAAACCCGCAGCCATTCACTGCCCAGCGCCAAACTCCCATAGTGCGCGGCAACGATTGGAGCAACTTGGCGCCGGAGGATGCGAGGTTGAAGATTGCCGTGACCCGGATCTTGCGCCTCAGGCATGCCGGACTCACTGTAGGTGCTGTTGGCGCGGATTTCCTTCGTCGCCGCATTGCTCCCTTGCAGGAGAGAAGGAGACCTGCTTGGGAGTTCCAAAATGCGGCGGACATCATGAGGCTGCGCCTGGGCCTCAACTGGTATTTCACTATCTTGGAGCTGGATGCGATGCTACTGGAGTTGTTCAAGCCTGACCCAGATCGCCCCGAGTGGTTCATGTTGCCGAGGGGGGTCGTTCCTTTATGCAACAACTCTTCGCTTGACCGCATCCAGCGATGATGATGTTGCCAGCGATTCCCATGGAATCGTTCCAACTTGGCAGGAGCCCGCCGACGACATCGTGCAGCAGTTCTTCGACAGCTTGGAAGAAGTGCCAATCCGCGCCGACGAGCAGAAGTGGCTCACCCATGACACCACCGACGCTGAGCTGCAGCGACGCCACCAGCTGGAGGAGGCGGCGGAAGCTGCTGCCGCTGGTGAGTTCGGGTTCACCGTGGAGGAGGCGGAGGCAGCCGAGGCGGCAAGCCTTGCCGACCGAGAGGAGCTTGCCGGCGCGGAGGAGCAGGCCGAGCCTGAAGCCGAGCCGAATGAGCCTGCCGGGGGCGCCTCCCCTCCACCTTCAGATAACTTGTCGCGGGAGGAGCCCGCAGCTCCACCAAGAAGGCGCCTCCGCAAGACCGGGGAAGCGGCGGGGCGGCAGGCTGGCCAGCCGTCGCGGCGCCAGGACGCGCTTCCACCGCTGCAAGTTCATTGCCGCTGAACACCTCACACCGCCACAAGAATCTGAGCGGGTCTTCGAACCACGGCCCCGCACCCGCCTAAGCGTCCGAGGGAGCTTACTCTTCCGGCTCGTCGCATGGGAGGCGGAGCGGAATTCGACTTCTCCGCTCTCAGCTCCGAGGAAGAAGAAGAAGAGTAAGATCTTGTCGCTGTACTTGTAATTCTTCGATTTGCTGTTTTGTCTTGTATCTGATTTGCTTCAGTCCGAACTCTTTCCTTTTTCAGAACGCTGGCTCAGAGGGCGTCGAAGAGAGCCAAGACTCCGGTGGTTGTCATCGAAGACGATCCCCTGGGCGGCTGGAGGCGCGTCTGAGACTCCCTTGCCGGACCCGGCAACCCTTCTTCAGAGCAGCCCCCAGCACAGCCCCCAGCGTAAGTAATTGGTTTATTCCTTACGGTTAGGTGTGCATGGGCGCTTCTTCTTTACTGATATCTGACTTGTTGATTTGCGTAGGAGCAGAGCAGCCTCATCAGGAGGCCCCGGAAGTCACTCCCGAAGTTCTGTCTGCTTCAACTACGCCGCCAAGGGAGTTTTCTCCGGCAAGGGAGCGCTCTCCGGCAAGGGAGGCTTCTCCGACAAGGGACAGCGCCGACGATCCTCCGGTGGTGGAGACCGCGGCCACAGGTCCCATCTCAGGTAACCTCCTTGCTTGAAAATTTCCCTTGGGTTCCTTTTCTTCTGTTCTTCTTTTCGTACATTTGCTTGACTACTCTTTCTTTTTCTGATCATCAGATCCATCTGCCGGAGAGCCGATGGAGACTGAGGTTGCCGGCGAGGAGGACGCGCGCGGCAACAATGACGACGCCGCCAACATGGAGGAGGAGGCTGGCGCCGATGGGTCCGCCGGGCAGGAGGCCGCCAAGGTTGCCGGGCGCAAAGGCCGGGAGGGGTGCGTGATCGACCGACGACCACGAGGCCGCAGGAGCGCCAGCGCCACGCCGACCGCCGATCCCTCCGCCACCGATGCAGCACCAGTTCAAGAGCTCCCAGCCCGCGCCTATTCAAGGCCGGCGACGGTGTCTTCATCAAGCTTCCATGGGCGTCGAGTTCCAGGGCGCCGGTCAAGGGAGAGACCTTCAACGAGGAGCTGCTCGCCTCCGCTGGGCTGTCGCTAGTTGACGCGCCAAGCAGCAGCAGTGGCGAGTCTGAGGAAGAGCAGCTCTGAAGAAGCTGCTGTCGCTCTACCGCGCCCGACAAGCTAAGCTGGAGTCCAGGGAAGCACTTGTCGCGAGGGCGGGAGCTGACATGGAGAAGCGCGCAGAAGAGCTCCGGCGCGCCAACAAAGAAACTCTCCGGGACATAGCAGAAGCGCGGGAGCAACTCTCCGAAGAGCGCACGGCCTTCATCCTTGAGAAGGCCGAGGTCGAGGAGCAGCAAAGGCTTGCCGCGAGAAGCTATCTGCAAGAAGAAGGTGAGCTGGCGCAGCGGAAGATCAACCTTGATAGCTATGAGGAAGATCTTGCCGCGCGCGAGCAATCAATTGGTGGAGCACTCAAGGAGGCAAAGGACGCTGCCGCAGCTGCCGAGGCTGCCAAGAAGGAGTTGGAGACTAAAGTAACGCAGCTGGAGGCCAGTCTGCAGAAGAGCGGCGAGGAGGTCACTGCGCTGAAGCACGAGCGCGAGAAGGATGCCTACACTCTTGGCGAGTTGCAGGGCCGCCTCGCTGAGAGAATCAAAGAGCTCGACGCCGCCAAGGACTCCAAGGCGGATCTTGAGTTGAAGCTGACCACCTTGACGGAGACGCTGGACGGCGCCAAGGAGCGGGAAGCGGGTTTGTTGGAGAAGATCAAGGCCAACGAGGAGCTGTTGGCGAACGCCACGACCGCCCACAACACCCTCAGGGAGAACGTGATGATCTGGACCGAGGGTCTTGTGAATACAGCCGCCGCCATCGACAAGGAGCTGATGGAGCTAGGGATGGTGGACCTCGGGTACTCCACCGCGAGCATCTCCAACCCAGCGCCAAGCTCAGCCTGTTCCTCAAGGGCGTGGTGACGGCTCTCCAGCGGGTCCAGGAGGAGATCCCAAAGCAGCTGGCCAACGAGTCGCGCCAAATCTGTGCAGGGGCTCTCCAGAAGGTGCTGATGAAGGTGGCCTTCCGCAATCCAGGCGTCAGCTTCACCAACGTCCTCAAGTCCCTGCCGCCGACTGCTGACGTTGAAGCGCTCAAGGCCCTTGTCGCACCCATTGTGGACAGGGTGAGCGGAGTCAAGAGGGTTGATGGCGACCGCGTGGACTAGGCCGCCAAATTTATCTTTCCTTTGTCGTTGCTGATCATGTTTAGGAGAACAATTCATTAGATCTGCGACAAGTTATTTTTGTAATATACTCTATCTTAGGCAACGATTGCAATGTTATTTCCTCTATTTGATTCCTTTCTTTGTATGTTTGTGCCCTATGCTTTTTAGGGAGCTTGTCGGCGCGGGCACCTTTGCCGCGAGCGCAGAGTGCGGAACGTCAGCAGCCTGCTGGCGATGCCGCCTCCGACAAGCAACCTTGTCGCAACTGGTTGCAGCTCACCTAAGTTGTTGAGCGGACTCGAAACAAAGTAAGGGCGCAAACCAGCCGCGAGTTGGTTCCTTCGCGCATAGGTTTTCCATACAAAGTTCTATCGTTCGAGGAAGATAACTTAAAAATTTAAAAATTGATTGCTCAAACTTTGGCAACTTAGCTTTTCTGTTGTTTGCTTCCCGGCAAGGAAATATTTCCTCGAGCGACACTTGGCGGCCCACACCATTATCTTCTCCTTCCCCCCCCGGCTAACTTGTGGCGAAGGAACCTTCCTTTCTTACGAGAAGAAAGAAGAGAAAATAAAGTTATGGAGCCTAGTGGCTCGTTATTGCTTACCGGGTGTGGATGCTGCACAAAATGTTAGATAACACATGCGTAAGGGATTATGAAAGCATGCATTTGACAATTTGCGAGCAACACATGAGCTTTACTGATGCACGGGGTCTGTGCCCGGCTTTGTACAAAGGATTACATGCAACAGCGGCAAGACTTGTACAAAAGGTGGTTCTTGAACAGGTTCCGAAAGCGCTTTATGGGTAAAACTTGCGAAGATGCTCTATATTCCAGGAGTTGCTCACCGGAACGCCATCTTCGGTCTCAAGGCGGACAGCGCCAGGCCTAGTGACTCGTTTCACCCGATAAGGGCCTTCCCACTTTGGCGTCAACTTGTTGGAATTCTTGGCGGACTGAACTGCCTCGACTAGAGCAAAAGGTTTCTGGCCAGTGGCTCGATTTGGCGTCGTCCTGATCGACCAAAGAACCACCGGCAGTTCCTCAATCCAGTTTCTTCCGCACTTGCGCAGCCTGTCAAAAGTTCTGGTCTTGAGTCCTCGCAGCACTTCAGCGTTTGCCCTCTCTGCTTGACCGTTGCTCCTTGGATGAGCAAAAGAAGCAAGGCAGACCTTGGCACCAAGATCTTGGACGTATTGCATGAAGGTGCGACTCGTGAATTGTGTGCCGTTGTCGGTTATGATCCGGTTAGGTATCCCAAAACGGCAAACAATTGACCTGAAGAACTTGATCGCCGACCGTGTCTGTCACCTTCCTCATCGCTTCCACTTCCGCCACTTTGTGAACTTGTCGATTATGACGTATAAGTACTCAAAGCCCCGACAGCTTCGAGGAAGGGGCGAGGATGTCGAGCCCCCAGACCGAAAATGGCTAGGATAAAGGGATCGTCTGGAGAGCTTGAGCTGGCTGATGTATCTGCTTTGAATGGAACTGGCACGCTTCACACTTGGTTACTTGTGCAGTTGCATCCTGGAGGGCTGTCGGCCAGAAGAAACCTTGCCGGAAAGCTTTGCCGGCAAGTGCTCTTGCGCCAATGTGGTGACCACATATGCCTCCGTGTATCTCGCCAACAGCTTCATCCATCTTCCCGGCAAATACACTTCAATTTCACTCCGTTAAGTCTTCTTCTGTACAGGATGTTGTCAACAAACTGGTACATACTTGACTGCCGGGCTACTCTTTCCGCTTCTTCTTGCTCTTCGGGAAGTTCTCCTGTTTGAAGGAAATGGACGATCTGCTGTGCCCATGTTGGAGCTTGCGGCTCGACAACAAGAACTAAAGGCACATCTGTCGCTGCGGGAACATCAGCTTCTACGGCAAGAACCTGCGGCTCAGCCGGAGCTTGATGATCCCCGGCAAGCTTGCCAGAGCAAAACTTGTTGGGAGCGTCTGCTTCAACGAAACAAACCCTGGGGCTTGTCGGAGCAGACTGCTCCTCAGCGATGTCTGCATTGATCTTGGGGACCTTCTTGGCGGCGGCTTCAGGGAGCTCTGCCGGAAAGTAGTCACCAGATACCAACTTCCTCTTCTTGTTCTGTCTAGTTGATGGTGTTACAGTTGGTTGAGTCAGCTTGAGCACTAAAATCCCTGGTTCCACAGGTAACTTGAGTGCGGCGCACTTTGACAGGCCATCCGCAATATCATTCTGAGCTCTTGGAACATGTTCCATTTGCAGGCCTTCAAAGTGCTCTTCTAGCTTTCTCACCTCATCAACGTAGGCTTCCATCAATGGACTCTGATAGTCTTTGTTTACTTGGCGGACGACAAGCTGTGAGTCACCCCTGACAATAAGCTTCCTGATCCCAAGGTCCACTGCATTACGAGACCGCAAGCAAACCTTCATACTCTGCAGTATTATTTGTTGCTTGCTCCTTGGGAAAGTGCATCTGGACTATGTACTTGAGGTGCTCTCCGGTGGGTGCGATAAGCAGCACGCCGGCACCGGCGCCTTGCAGCGAGAAGGCACCATCAAAGTACATCAGCCACTCTTTACTTGCTTCCTTGATGGGGATGCTCGTCTCTGGAATTTCTTCATCTTGCGTCGGCGTCCATTCTGCTATAAACTATGCCGGTGCTCTGCTTTGGATAGTCGAAGTGCTTTCAAACTTGAGGCCAAAGCTTGACAGTTCCAGTGCCCACTCGACAATCCTGCCTGTTTCCTCTGGGTTTTGCAATATCCTCTTTAGGGGAAAGCGAGTGACGACTGTTATCTCATGTGCTTGGAAGTAATGGCGCAGCTTTCTCGAGGCCATGAGGAGGCCGAAAAGCAATTTCTGCACACCAGAGTACCTTGACCTAGCCCCCTACAGAAGGGAACTGACAAAGTAGACTGGGCGCTGCACCATCCTTTTCTGACTCTTCTCGCAATCTTGCGCAAATCCGTTCTTGTCGGGACCAGAGCTTGACGGAGAAGCCCCCTGCTTGTCGCTGGATGTATCTGGCATGGTTGCCGGCTCGTCGTCCGCCTCCCTCTCCGCTACTAACGCAGCACTAACCACTTGATTGGTTGCCGCTATGTATAGCAGCAACTTCTCTTGTGGCCTAGGTGCGACAAGTATTGGAGTGGAGGACAGGTACCTCTTTAAGTCCTGCAGCGCAGCCTCCGCTTCGGGAGTCCTTTTCATTGGACCTGCCTTTTTCAAAATCTTAAAAAATGGCAGGGCGTGCTCAGCAGACCTAGAGATAAACCTGCTGAGAGCAGCCACGCAACCGACAAGTCTTCGAACATCCTTGACGCGCTTTGGTGCTTCAATCTGCTCAATGGCTTTAATCTTGTCGGGGTTGGCTTCAATTCCCCTCTGAGACACGAAGAACCCGAGAAGCTTGCTGGAGGGAACTCCAAACACACACTTCTCGGGATTGAGCTTGAGGTTGATCTTGCGCAGATTTGCAAAGGTCTCATCTAAATCTTGAACCAGAGTTGCTTTGTCCTTGCTCTTGACCACTATGTCATCCATGTAGGCTTCTACATTCCTGTGCATTTGTGGCTCAAAAGCGTCATGGACTACTCTTGCAAATGTTGAACCAGCATTCTTCAAACCAAAAGGCATCCGTATGAAACAGTATGTGCCACATGGTGTAATGAATGCAGTTTTCTCTTCATCCTCTTCTGCCATGAAGATCTGATGATATCCGGAATATGCATCAAGAAATGAAAGCAAGTCACATCCAGCCGTGGAGTCAACAATCTAGTCGATACGTGGCAAGGGAAATGGGTCTTTGGGACAAGCTTTATTAACATCCATGAAGTCAATACAAAGTCTCCATTTCCCATTCGCCTTGCGTACAACTACCGGATTGGCCAACCACGTGGGATGGAGCACTCCTCTAACTAGGCCTGCTGCTTCCAACTTCTTGATCTCTTCTGTAATGAACTCTTCGCGCTCCACTGCCTGCTTCCTGACTTTTTGCTTGACGGGCCACGCATGAGGATAGACAGCTAAGTGGTGCTCAATTACTTCACAGGAACACCGGGATGTCGATGGTTGCCATGCAAACACATCGACATTCGCCCGCAGAAAGCAACGAAGCGCCTTCCTATTTAGGGTCTAGAGTGGCACCGATGGTGAAGGTACCACCAGTGCCGTCCTCCTTGGCGGGCACCTTCTTGGTCTTCGTGGAGCTGCCATCATCTTCTTGCACTTGCGGTGGAGCTCGATGGTGCATCTCGACGGTAGCGCAACACCAAGAGGTGCGCTTGCGGAGTGGGCATCGAGCTCTTGCCGGACTTGGTCTTCTTCTTCCCCCCGGGAGCTTCAGCGGCAAGTGACTTGCTTTCTGCTGCAGCTGCTAATTCCCGGTAAATCTTGTCGGCGCAGATAAGAGCATCTTTCTTGTCGCCATGAACAGAAATGACACTTATCGGGCCGGGCATCTTGAGCAAATTGTATGCATAATGAGAGGCTGCCATAAACTTGGCGAGTGATGGACGGCCAAGTATCCCATTATAGGGCAATGGGAAATCAGCAACGTCGAATGTGACCCTCTCAGTCCTGAAATTCAGTTCGCTGCCAAATGTTACCGGCAACGTGATCTTCCCTTTTGGCTTACTCCTTCCTGGGTTGATTCCTTGGAAAGTGCCAGTCTCTTCGAGCTCGCTGTCAGGGATCTGAAGCTTCTGGAGCACTGCGGATGAGATCAGGTTTAAGCCGGCCCCGCCGTCAACTAACATCTTGGTGACCTTGAGGTTGCGGATAGTTGGTGAGACCAACATCGGCAAACACCCGACCGCAGTTACGCGATCGGGTGGTCCTCAATATCAAAGATGATAGGCGTCTTGGACCACTTCGAGGCCTGCGTGACTCCACGGATGGTTCTCGCTGCATTAACCTCCGCATCCATTGCTTGAGTTGGCGGTGTGAGGTATGCGAGAAGCACCACCGCCAACGCAGAGGACCTCCGTGGCTTTCAAACTCTTGCTCATCAGCTTCATCGTCTTCCATATCCTCATCGTCATCTTCGTCTTCATCCTTGTCGCGGCGCTGGGAGGTCTGTCACCTTGCCGGTGCTTGGCCTTGCCGCGCGCCCTCCCCGCCGGGTCTCTTCTTGCTAGCTGCCCCAAAGACCTTCACAGGCCTTCTCCTTGTCTCGCCGCTCGTACTCAGCCTTCTGCAGTTCTACAAGCTGCTCAACCTTCTTGCAGCTCTGGAGGTCATGGCCCTTGGTGCGGTGAATCTTACAGTACTATTTGTTGGAGCTGTCCTGCTTGTCGGTGGCCGCCACAGCTTGGCGGTCGGTGTTGGCGGCAACCTCCTTGCCGGAGCCGCCAACCTTGGCCTTCTTGGCGCTACCTCCGTTGCCGGACTGCTCGACAACTAGTACCTCTTTGCTCTTCTTCTTTCTGTTGTTCCGCCACCGGCTCTTCTTTGCCGGGGCGGTCTCCTCACTGTCAGACCCTGCTTCTGCATTCTCTCCTGGTAGTCTTCTTCCTTCTTCAGCACGTGCACACTTGTCGGCCAAGGCGTATAGCTCACTGACGTCCTTGACTTTGCACATCGCTATCTCCTCCCTCATCCTGCGGTTCCGCACGTTTTGATGAAACGCTACCATCATGGCGCAGGTGGACATCTGGGATGTTGTAGTGCACACGGCTGAATCTCTGGATGAACTTGCGCAGGGATTCTCCCTCCTTCTGGGCGAGCAGGTGAAGGTCACTCTCTTGGCCATGAGGCTTGTGGCCGCCCGTTAAGGCGCCAACAAACTGATGGCACAGATCTGCCCAAGAAGATATGGAACTGTCCGGCAAGTGCATGAGCCAAGTTCTGACATTTGGCTTGAGTACCAACGGGAAGTAGTTGGCGAGGATCTTGTCATCTCGTCCCCCCGCAGCTTGCACCGCAATGGTGTAGATGCTGAGGAACTCCGATGGGTGTGTCCTGCCATCATACTTCTCTAGCACATCTGGCTTGAAGTTTTTCTTGTCGGGCCACTGGACTTGCCGCAGCTCACGAGTGAATGCAGGGCAACCTACCGCGTACGGCAAGTCACCTGGTTCCCCTGGCGCTTGCATGTCAACAGCGGGCCCAGCGCGCTGGTCGGATTGACGCCGCGCTTCTCTTCGGCGCTCGATGCAGGTTCGAGCTTCTTCTTGTTGCCGTTCTTGAAGAACTTGGCGCTGATCACGGCGAGCTCGTGGATCCGATGAAGCGGTGGAATCGCTGTCGAGGTGGATCCGAGGAGCTCGTGATCTTGGCCTTCGGGATGGGGAGTGCATGGTGGTTGCACCCCCATAGGTTTCGTCGCCACCGGCTCGTGCCTTGTCGTCTCGCCGCGGCAAGGATGCAGTTGGTTGCCGCGGAGTGTCACCGTTGGCAAAGCCGATGAGGCTTTGAATGGTGGCCCTCCATTCGTTGACCTTGTCAGCCGTTGGAGGGTAGTCCAGGAGCAGTTGAGCTCGCGCCAAAGCTTCCGCTTGAGTGGTGGGCGGCAATGGCGAACGGTGCGAGGAGCGGGATGTGCTCGGACTTCTAAATATGTTAGAAGGAGCAGCATCCCGCCCAGCGACCGTGTTCGCCGCACCAGCCTGTTGCGCGCGAGCTGCTCTTGAGCGTCTCTCGATCCACCAGCTCGATCTTGGCCCAACGAACGTATGGCGCTGCGAGCACCATGACGCTGTCGGTCTCGCGCCTCTGAGATGGACGCGTACGATCCGGACGCCGAGGTCTGCGCCGCCTTGTCCTTGGACTTGGCAGCGTCGTGGGCTCCTCGACGCCTGTTCCTCCGCTGATGTCTTCCCCACCACTCGTTAGCTCCGGTGGTGGTGGGTTTGACGCGGACGGCTCTGCTGCCGCCGAAGCCTTCTTCTTCAGTGGCATGTTGATGAAGGTGATGAAGAAGTTGCTCGTGTGACCGCTGGATCAGGTTCACATAGCCTCGACGCCCCCTACCTGGCGCGCCAAAGATGTCGGGGAAGCTGATCGTGACCCACGAACACCTATGGGACCTGGCGGACCGAGTCCCTTGTGGTTTAGTGGGGGGCGGAGATTGCACAAAGAGCGGATCGAGGAGATGCACACGAGCAGTTTACCCAGCTTCGGAGCTCTCCGGAGAGATAATACTCCTACTGCTGCTTGGTTGATTGTATTGTGTTCTTGCTAGGGAGCAATGAGAGCTACAAAACCTAGCCTGAGAGAGTGTGGTCTAGAATGAGTCGAATGAGCCGAACGGAGCCGAACCCTTTCTACGTTGCACTCGGGCCTCCTTTTATAGGCCCAAGGGGTTACCACAGGTGGCAACATAGACGAGGGCAAAAATGGGAAAACAGTAGTTGGTACACCGACTTGTACAATGTACAGTGAACTATACCTAACTCTGACGGCAAGGGACAAGATTAATAAATGCCCGTCCACATCGCCTAAACAAAGGCTGTGAGGACCGTCAAGTGCACCACCGTTTGCCACGATGGTAAGCTCGTCAGCGCCGCTTATCGCTGCTCCCCGCTGGCTGCACAACCTCTTGACACGCACGCCTGGAATGGCACCATGGCGACACGTTGGTGGATGAGCTGGAGCGGAGATGAAGAGAGGTTGCCTGCCGCGGCAAGCACCTTGGCGCGGCTGAATCCTTGTCGTGCTCGGTAGCTTGTTGCTCACCAAGCCTTCCCGGCAAGCTCCTCTTGCCGGGGTCTTGTTTCCTTCGTGCCTCGAGTGGCCTTCCCGGCAAGCCCCTCTTGCCGGGGCCTTGAATACTTTGTTCTTGAATGGTTCCAAAGGAGCCGCGGAGGACCTTGGCGGTCAATAGGCAAGCCTTGCCGCGGGGTGCTGCAACTGCCCATGCACTAGTTCGGGATACTAGGGTACCCCTACTCTAGTACACCGACAATGCCACTTGCCTGGCTTTCTCAGCCGGCGACAACGACTTCCACAGACAAAGATTGTACTGGCCCCAAAACCAATCCAAAGTTGGGGGGTCCGGCGCAACCTCGTCAGCCGGCGCGTAGGGGTCCTTGTCGCTGCTAATCGAGTGAGCATCCTTGGGGGGCGGCGACTCCTCGTCGGCGCGTGGGTAGACCGGCAGCGCCATGGCAGAGATTTGAGAGAGAGAGAGAGAGAGAGAGAGAGAGAGAGAGATAGAGAGAGAGGGTGAGCGAGGGGAGGATGTAGATGAGAATGCAGGCGGGACAATGTGAGCAAGGTAGTATTTATTGGCAGCCGGAATTTACGAGTACACACGCCGGTCGCCAGAATTTACGAGTACTGTAGTTTGAATTACACACAATTCCTGAAGCAAATCCGTGTGTGAACATAATAGCTGACGGTTTCCAATACAGAACCGTGTCTGATTAATAACCCCCGCTAATCACCTACAAAACCTCGAGCCACGAGATAGAGTGCCAATCGTGTGGGCGCCGGTTGTCTTGCCAGATCTTTACATTTTATTTTTTGAACACTGATACGTCTCCAACGTATCTATAATTTTTGATTGCTCCATGCTATATTATCTTCTGATTTGGACATATTGGGCTTTATTATTCACTTTTATATTATTTTTGGGACTAACCTATTAACCGGAGGCCCAGCCCAGAATTGATGTTTTTTGCCTATTTCAGAGTTTCGCAGAAAAAGAATATCAAACGGAGTCCAAACGGAATGAAACCTTTGGGAACATGATTTTTGGAACAAACATGATCTAGGAGACTTGGACCCTAAGTCAAGGAAGCTTCGAGGAAGCCACGAGGTAGGGGGCGCGCCCACGCCCCTCCCCCCCAGGCACGCCCTCCACCCTCGTGGGCCCCACGTTGCTCCAACGACGTACTCCTTCCTCCTATATATACTCTACGCCCCCCAAACGATCAGATACGGAGCCAAAAACCTAATTAAACCGCCGCAACCTTTTGTACCCACAAGATCCCATCTTGGGGTCTGTTCCGGAGCTCCGCCGGAGGGGTCATCGGTCACGGAGGGCTTCTACATCAACACCATAGCCCCTCCGATGAAGTGTGAGTAGTTTACCTCAGACCTTCGGGTCCATAGTTAGTATCTAGATGGCTTCTTCTCTCTTTTTGGATCTCAATACAATGTTCTCCCCCTCTCTCGTGGAGATCTATTTGATGTAATCTTCTTTTTGCGGTGTGTTTGTTGAGACCAATGATTTGTGGGTTTATGATCAAGTTTATCTATGAACAATATTTGAATCTTCTGAATTCTTTTATGTATGATTGGTCATCTTTGCAAGTCTCTTCGAATTATTAGTTTGGTTTGGCCTACTAGATTGATCTTTCTTGCAATGGGAGAAGTGCTTAGCTTTGGTTTCAATCTTGCGGTGTCCTTTCCCAAAGGATGAGGGGCAGCAAGGCACGATTGTCTTGTTGCCACCGAGGATAAAAAGATGGGGTTTTTATCATATTGCATGAATTTATCCCTCTACATCATGTCATCTTGCTTAAGACATTACTCCGTTCTTATGAACTTAATACTCTAGATGCATGGTGGATAGCGGTCGATGTGTGGAGTAATAGTAGTAGATGCAGGCTGGAGTCGGTCTACTTGTCTCGGACGTGATGCCTATATACATGATCATACCTAGATATTCTCATAACTATGCTCAATTATGTCAATTGCTCAAAAGTAATTCGTTCACCCACCGTAAAATACTTAAGCTCTTGAGAGAATCCACTAGTGAAACCTTTGGCCCCCGGGTCTGTCTTCATCATATTAATCTTCCAACACTTAGTTATTTCCGTTGCCTTTTTAATTTGCTTTTATTTTAATTTGAATCTTTATCATAAAAATACCAAAAATATTATCCTATCATATCTATCAGATCTCACTCTCCTAAGTGATCGTGTAGGGATTGACAACCCCTTATCGTGTTGGTTGCGAGGATTTATTTCTTTTGTGTAGGTGCGAGGGACTCGCGTGTAGCCTCCTACTGGATTGATACCTTGGTTCTCAAAAACTGAGGAAAATACTTACGCTACTTTGCTGCATCACCCTTTCCTCTTTAAGGGAATACCAACGCAGTGCTCAAGAGGTAGCAAACACCAGATCTTTACATCATCTAATGATTTTTTAACTCGCACACGAGTACACAAAAATATGATTTTTCAAACCATTTTGGTTAGGTGTTGCATGTAGATGTAGTTCAAATTTGAATAACGGTCCTTAAATGGTTAGAAAATCACTTAAATGTCTTTAAAAGGTCAAATGACCCTGTAAATTTCCAAATTTTCACATGACAGTTGTATTAGTGCATGTTAAACGTAGGGAAAATTTTGAAGGCCGTAAGAGGAAGCTATCTCCCGTCCGTCAGCAAACATGCATTGTTCCCTCTCGGAAACACGAACCTTCTACTGAGTTTCTCCGGTTTGTGAGGGGTATGTGTCCAAACTTTCGTCAAACAGGCCAATTTTTTTACCACATCATCTTGGTGGCATGACATTAAATCAAGCAAGGTTTCATGTTTTTCTGATAATTTTTTACTTTTTTGGAATTAAAATGCCATGGCATGCACTCCATGCATGTGCCCATGCCTTGACACCAATATGTTTGAAAATTCATTCAAATTTCTGCACATGGAATTAACTCGCACACAAGTACACAAAAATATGAATATTCAAACCGTTTTGGTTAGGCGTTGCATGTAGATGTAGTTCAAATTTGAATTACGGTCATTAAATGGTTAGAAAATCACTTAAATGTCTTTAGAAGGTCAAATGACCCCTGAAATTTACCAAATTTTCACATGACAGTTGTATTAGTGCACGTTAACCATAGGGAAAAATTTGAAGGCCGTAAGAGGAAGCTATCTCCCGTTCGTCATCAAGAATGCATTGTTCCCTCTCGGAACCACGAACCTTCTAGCGAGTTGCTCCGGTTTGTGAGGGGTGTGTGTACAAACATTCGTCAAACATGCCAATTTCTATGCCACATCATCTTGGTGGCATGACATTACATCAACCAAGGTTCATGTGTTTCTGGTCATTTTTCTATTTTTTTGAATTAAAATGCCATGTCACTCCATGCATACGTATGCATGTGTCCATGTCGTGAGACCAATATGTTTGAAACTTCCTTCTAATTTACTGCACATGGAATTAACTCGCACACATGTACACCGATATGATTTTTCAAACCTTTTTGGTTAGGCATTGCATGTAGATGTAGTTCAAATTTGAATTACGGTCATTAAAATGGTTAGAAAATCACTTAAATATCTTTAAAATATCAAATGACCCCTAGAATTTTTCCAAAATTTCACATTACAGTTGTAGTAGTGCACGTTAGACGTAGAAAAAATTTGAAGGCCGTAAGAGGAAGCTATCTCCCGTTCATAATTAAACATGCATTGTTCCCTCTCAGAACCATGAACCGCCTAGCGAGTTGCTCCGGTTTGTGAGGTGTGTGTGTCCAAACTTCCATCAAACATGCCAATTTCTTTACCACATCATCTTGGTGGCATGACATTAAATCAAGCAAGGTTTCATGTTTTTCTGATCATTTTTTAATTTTTTTGGAAATAAAATGCCATGGCATCCACTCCATGCATGTGCCCATGCCTTGACCCCAATATGTTTGAAAATTCCTTCGAATTTATTGCACATGGAATTTACTCGCACACAAGTACACAAAAATATGATTTTTCAAACTGTTATGGTCAGGCGTTGCATGTTGATGTAGTTCAAATTTGAATTACGGTCATTAAATGATTAGAAAATCACTTAAATGTCTTTAAAAGGTCAAATGGCCCCTGAAATTTACCAAATTTTCACATGATAGTTGTATTAGTGCACGTCAAACGTATAGCAAAAAAAATTGAAGGCCGTAAGAGGAAGCTATCTCCCGTTCATCATCAAACATGCATTGTTCCTCTCGGAACCACGAACCTTCTAGCGAGTTGATCCGGTTTGTGAGGGGTGCGTGTCCAAACATTCGTCAAACATGCCAATTTCTTTACCGCATCATCTTGGTGGCATGACATTACATCAACCAAGGTTTCATGTGTTTCTCATCATTTTCTATTTTTTGAATTAAAATGCCATGTCACTCCATGCATACGTGTGCATGTGTCCATGTTGTGAGACCAATATGTTTGAAAATTCCTTCTAATTTACTGCACATGGAATTAACTCGCACACAAGTACACATATATGATTTTTCAAAATGTTTTGGTTAGGCGTTGCATGTAGATGTAGTTCAAATTTGAATTACGGTCATTAAATGGTTAGAAAATCACTTAGAAGTCTTTAAAAGGTCAAATGACCCCTATAATTTTCCAAAATTTCACATTACAATGGTAGTAGTGCACGTTAGACGTAGAAAAATTTTGAAGGCCGTAAGAGGAAGCTATCTCTCGTTCGTCATCAAACATGCATTGTTCCCTCTCGGAACCACGAACCTTCTATTGAGTTGCTCCGGTTTGTGAGGGGTGCGTGTCCAAACTTTGGTCAAACATGCCAATATTTTTACCACATCATCTTGGTGGCATGACATTACATCAACCAAGGTTTCATGTGTTTCTGATTTTTTTGGAATTAAAATGCCATGTCACTGCACGCTTAATTGTGTCATAGCCGTTAGACCAATAAGTTTGAAAATTCCTTCCAGTTTACTTCACATGGAATTAAATCGCACACAAGTACACGATATATGAGTTTTCAAACTGTTATGGTTAGCTATTGCATGTACATGTAGTTCAAATTTCAATTACGGTCATTAAATGGCTAGAAAATCACTTAAAAGTCTTAGAAGGTCGAATGACCCCTGAAATTTTCCAAAATTTGACATGACAGTTGTATTAGTACTACAAAATTTCTCGTTCATTTAAAATACCATCCGTTGGCACTTTATTCCAAATTTGTCTTTCACAGCTAACAAAAAATATCTACGACATCACACACAGTTGTTTTCTAGGAACCGTTTGAGATGAAAATATCTGGGTCTATGTAAGTCTCCCTCCTTAAGCTTCGCCGGCTCGTCTGCTCAAGTGCCGGCAACCACCGAATCCACGAATCCCAATCCCCATTCAGGCACCCCCTTCTTGCAAAGATGAGGCCGAGGAAACGCTTCGTGAAGGCCTGTACGATGGCCGCGTCACCCCCGAGCGCCGCCACCAGCGCCGAGAGCGCGGCCGCCTACGCCGAGAGTGCTGCCGCATCCGCATTGAGCACGGCCGCTTCCATCGAGAGGGCATCTGCGGCAGCCGACAGGGCAGCCTGCAGCAGCCAAGACAGCTGGAGCTGCTGCTGCGACGGCGGCTACAAATGTCGAGAGCGCTCGAGCTGCCGTCCGTGCCGCTGATGTCGCCCTGGCCCCGGTTGGGGCCATTCACACCAAGATCGAGGATGCACACGCCAAGATATTCCAGGCCAGCTCGGACTACAACATGCAACCCACGTATGAAAAGGCGGCGGTGGCCATGGAGCACCTACTTCCTCATGAGGTCGCCGAGCGGGTGCTGGAGATGCAGGAGGCGACGGAGATCGAGGAGCACCGGGAGGAGGAGTTGCGCATGGCCAAGGTCGAGGTAGAGAAGATTCTGTCCGTCGAGGAATCGGCGGTGGAGTACCAACGAGAGCTGTGGCGCAGCCACTACTATGAGTACTACAACCTTGAGGGCGGCGGCGAGGACGAGGACGAGGATGAGGAAGAGGACGCGGTCGACTTCAGCAGGGGGGACGCGGAGTCCACCAACAGCTACATGTAGCCAAGACAAGTCATCGACGTCTCATCTCACACCGGCGATGCATAGGCCGGCGCACCGGCGGATTTTCAATTATGCGTACTTAGGCTTTGTTTTTAATGCTGGTCTTTTGTTAGAGCAATGTTTAGGTCAACAGGCTCTGTGTAATTACTAAAATTGCTCGATTCAGTAAGTGTGGTCTGTCTGCTGTATGCCCTTTTGTTTGCCCAAATTAGCAAGTGATGTTAAATTATGCAATGACGTACACGAGGAAATTTCCACCAAAATTTGAATTATCAAACTCATCCATGCGCGTAAAGCAGAAGAATCATTTGCGATGCACACAATCGTTCAAAGTGAATGGTCCAGCGGCACCACGCGCGTTCAAAGTGAATGTTCCCATGCCTTGAGACCAAAATTTGAATTATCAAACACATCCCATGCGCGTAAAGCAGAAGAATCATTTGTGATGCACACAATCGTTCAAAGTGAATGGTCCGGCGGCACCACGCGCAAAGTTTTCCCCCACATTTCAAAAAATTTGGCCTACCACCAAAATATCTACCCCGGCCCCATTCCCCCCTTCCCCATCCCCATTTCTCCCCAACCACGAGTCACATTAACCTTGTTTTGTCCTTCCTTCCTTCCTTGCTAAGCTATAGCCGCTTCCTTGCTCTCGCCGTCTCGCATCCTACCGCCGGGGTCACCATGGTCTTCTTCAAAGGCATCTCCAGCGGTTCCTCCTCCGGCGACTACTACTTCACCACCCGGGTATGCCTCTCTTCTCTCTCGGGGTATGACTTGGAATGAAGGATTTTTACCCGAAGGTCGATTTGAGTCGTTTCTTCCTCTTGTAGCTTCCTAAGACCATCAGTGGCAATGAATGGAGCGGGGTGGCTGAAGATCTATCTGCTCGTTGTCACCATCAATCTCCATGCGTGAAGCTACTTGCATTTGGTTCTGTGGACACTGGGTGGAAGTTTCTGGCATGTGCAGAGAAGGTTAGACCCTCTTCCATTGTCACAAATCATTTGTTAGATGTGATTCAGACACTGTCACGATCCAAACCCATTCATACCACACCTTCAACCAAACGCATCCTAAGACAGTGTCACAGTTTGTACCTAGTATCTTAAATTGTTGCCATCTCATCAGCGGTGCAATTAGAAAATTATTTAGCACCGCTTCAGCACTTTGTCCAGCCAACTTTGGTCCACACATCTGAGCAGCCAAGCAGTAAAATACTAAATCTCTATGGCACAAAGCAACTAGGCATCGGAGGAACTACGTGCTTCGGAGTCCGGGTCCCTGATTTTTTTTCCGCTGCATCGGCTCGCCAGTTCAGGACACCAGTGCGAGATATAGCAACAGTTGTCTTTACACTAGTTTTGGCATACATAGTGGACGGCCTTAGTGCTATTAGTTCTATGTTACTAAATTTGTGCATGTACACACCTGTTAGTATCAATTTGCTGTCATCCAAACACTGTCGCTATGCTGTTGCAGTTATATTTACCTTCCTCACAAAATGTTCAATTTGTTATTTATTGTACATGAGTAAGAACTTGTAGTGTCGTTGTAGTTATTTATATCTTCTGATGTTCCAGAATTTGGTTGTTCTCTCAGTACCAATTATTTCATTTGCACATGGATATTTTTGAGAAGATATGTCATAATTAACATGTTTCTTTAGTTTTTCAAAATAAGCATTGGTGATTTTCTATGTTGCTATAAACCCATTTCCCCTACAATTGTTACTGATCTAGTTTTAAATATTATAGGATGAATGGAAGTGTTCTTACTTGGAGTGGGTTGATCAAGAGTGGCCACAGTCTTTGAAGATGTGCCTAACAGAGCTCTGGAGCATGTATGAGGAAGTGAACACAGCTAGGCTTAGAGAAAGTCTTGTCAACGCTGAGGCATATTTCAAGATGCGGGATAAAAAGTTGAAGGTGGAGAATGAGCTCAGATTTAAAAAAAAGACTTTGCTAAGATGGTTTTGGCGAAGGAGGAGGCACTTTCCCAGTTTGCCCATGCTAAACGGGTTTTTACTGAACTGAAAGTAGATGTGGATAAGACGAGCCTGGATGATCTCGATTAGGGAAATGAATATATTGTTCTTATGAAGTTGAACTAGCTATGTGTTTGATAACCCACAAGTATAGGGGATCGCAACAGTTTTCGAGGGTAGAGTATTCAACCCAAATTTATTGATTCGACACAAGGGGAGCCTAAGAATATTCTCAAGTATTAGCAGTTGAGTTTTCAATTCAACCACACCTGGATAACTTAATATCTGCAGCAAAGTATTTAGTAGCAAAGTAATATGGTAGTAACGGTAAAGGTGGCAAAAGTAACAATAGTAGCTTTGTAGTAATTGTAACAGTGGCAACGGGAAAGTTACTAAGCAAAGGACAATATGTGAAAAGCTCGTAGGCGTTGGATCGGTGATGGAGAATTATGCCGGATACGATTATTCATACAACAGTTATAACATAGGGTGACACGGAACTAGCTCCAATTCATCAATGTAATGTAGGCATATATTCCGAATATAGTCATACGTGCTTATGGAAAAGAACTTGCATGACATCTTTTGTCCTACCCTCCCGTGGCAGCGGGGTCCTATTGGAAACTAAGGGATATTAAGGCATCCTTTTAATAGAGTACCGGACCAAAGCGTTAACACATAGTGAATACATGAACTCCTCAAACTACGTTCATCACTGGGATTGGTCCCCATTATTGTCACTTCGGGGTTTCCGGATCATAACACATAGTAGGTGACTATTGACTTGCAAGATAGGATCAAGAACTCACATATATTCATGAAAACATAATAGGTTCAGATCTGAAATCATGGCACTCGGGCCCTAGTGACAAGCATTAGGCATAGCAAAGTCATAGCAACATCAATCTCATAACATAATGGATACTAGGGATCAAACCCTAACAAAACTAACTCAATTACATGATAAATCTCATCCAACCCATCACCGTCCAGCAAGCCAACGATGGAATTACTCACGCATGACGGTGAGCATCATGAAATTGGTGTTGGAGGATGGTTGATGATGACGATGGCGACGGACTCCCCTCTCCGGAGCCCCGAACGGACTCCAGATCAGCCCTCCCGAGAGAGTTTAGGGCTTGGCGGCGGCTCCGCATCGTAAAACGTGATGAATCCTTCTCTCTGTTTTTTTCTCCCTGAACGTGTATATATAGAGTTGGAGTTGAGGTCGGTGGAGCTCCAGGGGGCCCACGAGGCAGGGGGCGCGCCCCCACCCTCGTGGAAAGGGTGTGGGCCCCCTGGCCTTGATTCTTTCGCCAGTATTTTTTATTATTTCCAAAAATAATCTCCGGGAAGTTTCAGGTCATTCCGAGAAGTTTTGTTTCTGGACAAAAATAACATCATGGCAATTCTGCCGAAAACAGCGTAAATCCGTGTTTGTTACATTCAAATCATGCAAGTTAGAGTCCAAAACAAAGGCAAAAGTGTTTGGAAAAGTAGATACGACGAAGACGTCTCAACTCCCCCAAGCTTAAACCTTTGCTTGTCCTCGAGCAATTCAGTTGATAAACTGAAAGTGACAAAGAAAAACTTTTACAAACTCTGTTTGCTCTTGTTGTTGTAAATATGTAAAGCCAGCATTCAAGTTGTCAGCAAAGATTATGAACTAACCATATTCACAATAACACTTAGGTCTCATGTTTACTCATATCAATGGCATAATCAACTAGCGAGCAATAATAGATAATCTCGGATGATAATCTCAAAACAATCATAATATGATATAACAAGATGGTATCTCGCTAGCCCTTTTTGAGACCGCAGAACATAAATGCAGAGCACCCTTAAAGATCAATGACTGACTAGACATTGTAATTCATGGTCAAAGAGATCCAGTTATAGTCATACCCAATATAAACTAATAGTAACAGATGCAAATGATAGCGGTGCTCTCCAGCTGGTGCTTTTTAATAAGTGGATGATGACTCAACATAAAAGTAAATAGATAAGCCCTTCGCAGAGGGAAGCAGGGATTTGTAGAGGTGCCAGAGCTCGATTTTTGAAATATAGATAAATAATATTTTGAGTGGCATACTTTGATTGTCAACATAAGAACCGAGAGATCTCGATATCTTCCATGCTACACACATTATAGGCGGTTTCCAAAAAAATGGTAAAGTTTATACTCCCCCTCCACCAACAAATATCAGTCCATGGCTTGTCCGAAACAACGGGTGCCTCCAACTAACAACAATCCTGGGGGAGTGTTGTTTGCAATTATTTTGATTTGATTTGCTTAAAGCATGGGACTGGGCATCCCGGTGACCAGCCATTTTCTCATGAGTGAGGAGCGGAGTCCACTCCTCTTGAGAATAACCCGCCTAGCATGGAAGATACAAATAGCCCTAGTTGATACATGAGATATTCGAGCATACAAAGCAGAATTTCATTTGAAGGTTTAGAGTTTGGCACATACAAGTTTACTTGGAACGGCAGGTAGATACTGCATATAGGAAGGTATGGTGGACTCATATGGAATAACTTTGGGGTTTATGGAAGTGGATGCACAAGCAGTATTCCCGCTTAGCACAAGTGAAGGCTAGAAAAAGACTGGGAAGCGACCAACTAGAGAGCGACAACAGTCATGAACATGCATTAAAATTAATAAACATCGAGTGCAAGCATGAGTAGGATATAATCCACCATGAACATAAATATTGTGAAGGCTATGTTGATTTGTTTCAACTACATGTGTGAACATGTGCCAAGTCGAGTCACTCGAATCATTCAAAGAAGGATACCACCCCACTATACCACATCACAATCATTTTAATAGCATGTTGGCACGCAAGATAAACCATTATAGAATCCTAGCTAATTAAGCATGGCATAAGCAACTATAATCTCTAATTGTCATTGCAAACATGTTTATTCATAATAGGCTGAATCAGGAACGATGAACTAATCATATTTACAAAAACAAGAAAGGTCGAGTTCATACCAGCTTCTCTCATCTGAGTCAGTCCATCATATATCGTCATAATTGCCTTTCACTTGCACGACTGAACGATGTGAATAATAATAATAGTGCATATGCATCGAACTAAGCTGGAATCTGTGAGCATTCAATAAATAGGACAAGATAAGGCAGTATGGGCTCTTGGTTAAATCAACAATAATGCATATAAGAGCCACTTCAACATTTTCATTATGGTCTTCTCCTCTCGAGCCCAAAGAAAAAGAAAAGGAAATAGAACTATTTACACGGAAAAGCTCCCAACAAGCAAAAGAAGAACGAGAAATCATTTTGGGTTTTCTTTTAATTACTACTACTACTAGCATGGAAAGTAAACTAGCTAAAAGCTACAACTATTTTTTTTGTTTTTCTTAAGGTTTATCAAACACACAAGAAGAAAGCATAAAAAGGAAAATAAACATGGATGTAATGTCGGTGAGCAATACATACTCCCCCAAGCTTAGGCTTTTGGCCTAAGTTGGTCTACTGCCACGGCTGGCCTGGCGGATATCCGAAGTTGTAACTGGGTTCGTACTGAGATGCAGTGGCTATTTCATCGCGGGCTGCAGCTTGGAGGCGAGCTGTCGCAGTCCTCCTCTCATACTCGTTCGCCTCCTCCCTGGTTATAACATGTCTCCCTTTTCTCTGGAAGTCAAAAGAAGGTAGGAGCAGGGAGAGCGGTGTGATAGGTGCGTCGTATGTCAAAGATTAGTCGGTACTAGAGGAACTGATCATTCCTCTCAACAAACTGATGACGAACCATAGCCTCATAATCTAAATAAACAG
This sequence comes from Aegilops longissima, assembly GCA_021605205.1. Taxonomy (NCBI): domain Eukaryota; kingdom Viridiplantae; phylum Streptophyta; class Magnoliopsida; order Poales; family Poaceae; genus Aegilops; species Aegilops longissima. The sequence goes on from CM038679.1 coordinate 225,227,560, forward strand.
GAGGCAACTCAATATCATACTCACCTATGGCTATACCAAGAAAATTAGCTAAACGGGTTGCATAAATTCCACCAAATAAATATCCATTAATTCTATTATTATGCAACCTACCTGCAACAATGGCTCCCAAATTATAATGTTTATCTCCTAATACAGCACTCCTGAGAACACTGAGATCAGGGACACACATGTGACATGCTTCATCCTTACCATTTATACATCGACCTATAAAGAGAGGAAAATAATGTATAGCAGGAAAATGAATGCTCCCTATGGTAGCTTGTGTTATATCTCTAGACTCCCCCACAGTTATACTAGCAAGAAAATCTCTAAACTCAGACTTGAGAGGTTCACTAGGACTACCCCATTGCAGGAGTTTACAAGCAGTGCTAAAATCCTCTAAGTCCATAGTATAAGAATTTTCATAAAGATCAAACAGGACAGTTTGAGAATTACGTGATGATGAAAATTCAAACCTTCTCACAAAGGAATCAGTGAGATAGTGGTACTGATGGCACTTATCCGCCTCGGAGCTCTCAAGATCAGCGTTACACACATAGGCGTAAAATTCTTCCTTGATTCCTGCTCGATCCATAAAGTCCTCTGACGGCCATTCACAAGACCGCACTTGAGCTTCCCTCGGTGGTTCATCGTCCGCATCGCGTATTGCGAGCCTGGGTCCTTTCTTCCTTGAAGGACCACCTTGGTACATTTTCCTAAACATATTTCTTCCTCTGATTTTTTTTTGAAAATTTTAGTAACTCAAAATAAAAGCGAACCAAACTCAACAAAATTGATAGCAACTACTCCCACAAGTGCCTAGAGACTATATAATGCATTAGAACTACTTGGGACCAAATAAATTTGACATGCAAGCTCAAGAACAGGGTCACCTAAGCAGCAAAAAATTGCAACGAATAAAGCACTAGAATAAAAACTAATTGGACCATTGGAGGAGTCACATTCCAAGGAACAATCCCCCAAAGAAGTTTTGTGAGAGGTGCTTTGAGCAAGGAGATCGAAAATGGCAGCAAGATGAGCTATAACTCGTGCTTGAGCTGGTTGGTGATTTTTTGGGAGGAAGGAGTGTGTGGTTGCAGGAATAAGTGGAGGGGAGCCACCATGGGCTCACGAGGCAGGGGGGCACGCCCAGGGGGGTGGGCGCGCCCTGGACCCTCGTGGCCAGGTGCTTGCTCCCCTGCGGTGTTCTCAGTGCCAGGTATTCTTAAATATTCCAGAAAAAATCATATTTCAATTTCGGGGCATTTGGAGAACTTTTTATTTTCGGCGTATTTTTTTATTGCACGGATAATTCAGAAAACAGACAGAAAATAATATTTTTTCTTTGTTTAATCTAAATAACAGAAAGTAAAAGGAGGGTACAGAAGATTGTGCTTTCTAACTTCATCCATCTCATGTTCATCAAAAGGAATCCACTAACAACGTTGATCAGGTCTTGTTAACAAACTCATTCCCAATAACATGGAACTGGAGAAATTTCGAATAACACTATGTTACCTCAATGGGTATATGTACATCCCCAACAATAAGAATATCATGTCTCTTTTTGACAGTAGGAAGAGGAAATTCAAAACCTCCAAAAATAATCGATGGAATTTTCCAATATAGTTTATACTATGAACTTGAGGTTGTTTCCTCGGAAAGTGTACCGTATGCTCATTACCATTAACATGAAAAGTGACATTGCCTTTGTTGCAATCAATAACAGCCCCTGCAGTATTCAAAAAGGGTTTTCCAAGAATAATAGACATACTATCGTCCTCGGGAATATCAAAAATAACAAAGTCCTTTAAAATTGTAACGTTTGCAACCACAACAGGAAGATCCTCACAAATACCGACAGGTATAGCTGTTGATTTATCAGTCATTTGCAAAGATATTTTAGTAGGTGTCAACTTATTCAAATCAAGTCTACGATATAAAGAGAGAGGCATAACACTAACACCGGATCCAAGATCACATAAAGCAGTTCTAACATAGTTTCTTTTAATGCAGCATGGTATAGTTGGTACTCCTGGATCTCCAAGTTTATTTGGTATTCCACCTTTAAAAGTATAATTAGCAAGCATGGTGGAAATTTCAGCTTCCGGTATCTTTCTTTTATTTGTAACAATATCCTTCATATACTTAGCATTAGGATTCATTTTAAGCATATCAGTAAAACGCATACGCAAAAACATAAGTCTAATCATTTCAGCAAAGCGCTCAAAATCCTCATCATCCTTTTTCTTGGATGGTTTAGGAGGAAAAGGCATGGGTTTCTGAACCCATGGCTCTCTTTCTTTACCATGGTTCCTAGCAACAAAGTCTCTTTTATCATAACATTGATTCTTTGATTGTGGGTTATCAAGATCAATAGCAGGTTCAATTTATAAATCATTGCTATTGCTAGGTTGAGCATCAACATGAACATCAACATTAACATTATCACTAGGTTCATGTTCATTACCAGATTGTGTTTCAGCATCAGAAATAGAAATATCCTTGGGATTCTCAGGTGTGTCAATAACAGGTTCACTAGAAGCATGCAAAGTCCTATCATTTTTATTTTTCTTCCTTTTAGAAGGACTAGGTGCATCAACATTAATTCTCTGAGAATCTTTCTCAATTCTCTTAGGGTGGCCCTCAGGATACAAGGGTTCCTGAGTCACTTTACCTCCTCTAGTTGCAACTCTAACAGCAAAGTCATTATTCTTACTTTTAAATTCATTGAGCAAATCATTCTGAGCTTTAAGCACTTGTTCTACTTCAGTGGTAACCATAGAAGCATGTTTACTAATGAGTTTAAGTTCACCTTTAACTCTAGACATATAATCACTCAAGTGTTCTATCATATAAGCATTGCATTTTAATTTTGTACCAAAATAAGCATTAAAATCTTCTTTCTTAACCATACAATTATCAAACTCATCTAAGCATTGGCTAGCAAACTTAGTAGCAGAGATTTCAGCTTTATCATATCTATAGAGAGAATTTACCTTTACTTCCTGTGTCGGGTTATCAAGACCATGAATCTCTTCAACAGGCGGTAAATTTAGACCATGTATTTCTTCACCAGGAGATAAATTCTTAACATCTTCAACTATTATACCTTTTTCTTTCATAGATTTCTTTGGCTCTTGCATATCTTTAGGACTGAGAAATAGAACACCCCTTTTCTTCGGAGTTGGCTTAGGAGTTGGTTCAGCAAGTGTCCAATTATTTTCATTTGTCAACATGTTATTCAATAGAATCTCATCTTGATCAACTGTTCTTTCCCTGAAAACACAACTAGCACAACTATCCAGGTGGTCTCTGGAAGCATCGGTTAGTCCATTATAAAAGATATCAAGTGTTTCATTTTTCTTGAGAGGATGATCAGGAAAATCATTAAGTAATTGGAGAAGCCTCCCCCAAGCTTGTGGGAGACTCTCTTCTTCAATTTGCACAAAATTATATATTTCCCTTAAAGCAGCTTGTTTCTTATGAGCGGGGAAATATATAGAAGAGAAGTAATAAATCATATCCTGTGTACTACACACACAACCAGGATCAAGAGAATTAAACCATATCTTAGCATCACCCTTTAATGAGAACGGAAATAATTTAAGGATATAATAGTAGCAAGTTTTCTCATCATTAGTGAACAGGGTGGCTATAACATTCAATTTAGTAAGATGTGCCACAACAGTTTCAGATTCATAGCCATAGAAAGGATCAGATTCAACCAAAGTAATTATATCAGGGTCGATAGAGAATTCATAATCCTTATCAGTAACAAAGATAGGTGAAGTAGCATAAGCAGGATCATAATTCATTCTAGCATTCAGAGATTTTTGTTTCACCGTACGTATTAATTTCTTAAGATCACTTCTATCATTGCAAGCAAGAAAACCTCTAGCAGTTTCTTCATTCATAACATAACCCTCAGGCACAACAGGCAATTCATATCTAGGGGGAGAATGTTCATCATCACTTTCATCAATATTATCAGTTTCAATAATTTCATTCTCTCTAGCCCTAGCAAGTTGTTCATCAAGAAATTCACCAAGTGGCACAATAGTATCAAGCATAGAAGTAGTTTCATCATAAGTATCATGCGTAGCAGAAGTGGCATCATCAATAACATGCGACATACCAGAATTAATAGCAGAAGCAGGTTTAGGTGTCGCAAGCTTACTCAAAACAGAAGGTGAATCAAGTGCAGAGCTAGATGGCGGTTCCTTACCTCCCCTCGTAGTTGAGGGATAAATTTTGGTTTTCTCGTCTTTCAAGTTCCTCATAGTGACCAGCAGATATAAATCCCAAGTGACTCAAAGAATAGAGCTATGATCCGTGGCAACGGCGCCAGAAAATAGTCTTGATAACCCACAAGTATAGGGGATCGCAACAATTTTCGCGGGTAGAGTATTCGACCCAAATTTATTGATTCGACACAAGGGGAGCCAAAGAATATTCTCAAGTATTAGCAGTTGAGTTGTCGATTCAACCACACCTGGATAACTTAATATATGCAGCAAAGTATTTAGTAGCAAAGTAATATGGGAGCCGCCGGATCGCTCCACTGCACAACAAGGGGAGGCCAACCTGGCTCTTTAGGAACCCCGCCGACATCATGCGGCTTCGTCCCGGCCTCGACCACAACTTCACAGTGATGGGACAAGCCCATTTCTGCCAGCGGCTCTTCCAGCTCGATGTGGGCCGCGACGGCGATGTCGAGCGGACCGGCAAGGTCGCGGGGGCCGCCGCGAAGGCCGGCAAGGTCCTCAAAGGGCCTCTGTTCAAGCTACCGACGGGGGTGGTACCGTTGTGTAATAACTCGCGCTGGTCTGACATCATAGCCATGATGCCGGACTGCAACGCGCATGGCCCTGACCCGAGCTGGAAGGAGTTGGAGGACGCCGAGGTGCAGCAGTTCTTCGATACTCTGCACGAGGGGTACGTCAACGCCGACGCCGAGCGGCTGCTTGTCCAAGACACCTCCCACGTGGAACTGGACTACTTCGCCGCCAGGGCGAGGGAGGCGCAGCTTGCTGGGGAGGCCGGCAGCGCTGGCGGTGTGGAGGACAAGGCCGCGACGGGGCGGCGGCCGCCGGGGAAACCAGCTGCGCCGGCACCGACGCTCCTCTGGTCGAAGATGTGGTTGGCGAGTCGTCGGCGGAGGAGGCCGAGGCTGCAGGCCCGACGCCGGCTACGAGGAGAGGGCGAGTCCTGCGGCGGGCTAGTTCCGGCGAGCCGGTCCGGCCCGGCAGGGCTGCGCGGCCGCAGCTGACCTTGGAGGGGTCCGGGCGCCAGACAAGGGCCGCAACGGCGAAGAAGCCGGCGAAGGCCGCAGTGAAGAAGAAGACAGTCGCCCCTTCTCCGTCCAAGCATGTCGAGACACCGCCTCCTTCCCCTCCTCCGGCGGATGTTGATGTGGAGGTCACTTTCGATTATGGATCCCTCAGCCCGAGAAGGAAGCAGAAGACAGCAGAGGAGGAGGCGGACGATGAGTAAGTATCTGGTTCCTTTTCGTTATCTATGCCTCCTCATTCTGTGTTGCTCGTCTTGACTTGTCTTCGTCTTTGAAAAGACGTGGAGACGCTGGCCCAGAGAGTGAAGAGGGCCAAGGTCTCGGCGGGTGGCCAGGCTCCGGCTGGTACTTTGAGGGCGCCACTGGTGGTGTTGAGCAGCCCAGACAGCAGCCCCCGGCATAGCCCCCAACATAAGTTCATCACTCTTCCCCCGTCGACATGTGTCGGGGGCACGACACTTTGGTGCTGACCTTGCCAGGTACGCGGCAGGAGAGCTGCAGCAGGAGGAGCCGCAGAGGGCTACTACCAACATGCCGCCCCCATCGACCACGCCGCCCTGAGGGGCGTCCCAGGCAGGGGTGCCAAGCACCAAGACCACGCACATGGAGGAGGAGGAGGAGGAGGAGAACTTGGTCGCTGGCGGCTTTGCCTCGACGCCAAAGGTTGGCGGGGAGGGGACTCCCGTTTCCCAGCCTGGTGCTGGCGCTGGTAAGTCGTTCGCCGTTCGTCCCTGTTCCTTTCTCTTTATGGCTCTTGGTCTTGGCCTTGCCTCACTCCCTTCTTTGGTGTCCATATCCCTCCTCGGTGAACATAGAGGACGTGGACGTCGTCATCGAGGACGTCACCAAGGCCGCCGAGGCGGACACCGAGAAGATCGCCGCGGAGGAGGCCGCCAAGGGCGCTGCTGAGGACGCTGCAAAGGGGCCCGCCGGGGAGGCCGGCAAGGCCGCCGTGGAGGAGACCGGCAAGGGGGCTGCCGGGGAGGCCGACGGGACCGCTGCCGAGGAGGAGGAGGAGGTGGCTGATGACCAGCCTTCCTCCTCCGCTGCTTCCGGCTCCGGCAAGTACCTGAGGGTGGGTTACGACTTGTTCGTTCATCTTCCAGGTGCGTCGAGCACCAGAACACCTGTTGAGGGAGAGGTGTTCGACAACGAAGTGCTCGCTGCTGCCGGGCTTGAACTTGTCGACGAGCCGATCGTTGGTGGCGACGGCTCGCAGGAAGAGCTGCTCCTCCACGCCATGGGCGCCAGCTTCCGGAAGCTCCAGGCTCTCCACCGCGCCCGCCTGGACAAGGTCAAGTCCAGGACGGCGGTGGTGGAGAAGGCGGAGGCGGACCTCCAGAAGCGCGGTGCCGGGACGCAGGACCGGTTCTGCGAGGCTCACAAGGAGCTGAAGGCCGCCCAGGGCGAGCTGGCCAAGCACGATGTGGAGCTCACCATGAAGCTGGCCGACATCGAGAAAGCCCAAGAGACAGCGAAGAACTTGGCTGCTGCCGCCGAGGCTGCCCGGACCCAGCATGAGGCCGCACTGAACTCCTAGGAGGAGGACCTCGCCGCGCGCGAGGAGAAGCTTGCCGCCACGCTTCGCGGCAAGGATGAAGAGGTGGAGATGTTTGTCTTGCAGCGGACTAGTGAGCTGGAGCAGAGGCACAAGGAGGCACTCGATGCCAAGGCCCAGGTTCACGCCGGCAAGGTGATGGAGCTGGAGGCGTAGCGGGACGAGTTGAAGGAGCAGGCCTGAAGCTGTCCCAGAAGAAGGACACGCTCAAGAGCGCCCAGACGGAGGCCAACAACTGCATCAAAGACCTCAAGCTGAAGCTGGAGGGTCTCGAGAAGATGTTGTCGGAGGCCAAAACCCGAGAGGGGACCCTGGCCAAGGAGCTGGAGGCCGAGAAGCAGTTGCGGAAGCACGAGGGCATCAACTTCGCGGATCACGTGGAGGGCGAGAACCGCTGGCTCGACCGCCTCGCCACTGTCGCCAACTAGGCCGCCGCGTAGCTGGCCACCATGGGGATGTCGGACGTGAGGTGCGTCCCAGAGCGGAGCGTAAGCGCCAACTGCAGCCTGACCCTGTTCTCTGAGAAGGTTGTCGGCGCTTTGGAGTGGCTTCACGCCAACTGGGCGGCCTCGCTAGCCGACGAGGCCCGGAGGCTTTGCCAGGGCGCCATGACCAAGGTTCTCACCAAGGTGGCCTACTGATACCCCGACCTCGACTTCGACGCCGCGCTAGAGAGCTTGCCGGAGGGTACTAACCTCGCGCCCATCAGGGAGCGCATCAAGCCCATCATCAGTCGCATTGGCGGAATTCAAAGGGTAGAGGGCCAGCGCCGGGACTAGGCACCCCATTTCTTATCGCCGCTGCAGGTTCACAACCAAGAAAATCGCTATCTCTAGTTAGAACCGCGGCAACAATTTGATGTGATATAACTCTGCAGCACTTTTAGTATCATGCATGTTATTTTCCTGTTAGATTTTTCCTTATATGTCCACCCTACGTAACTGGGTAGGCTTGCCGGAGCGTAAACCCAGGGCGGCGTCTTGGGGACGGATCCCCATTGGCCTACCGGGGGTGCTTGCTGCCGGGCAAACCACCTTACCGCCCTTAGCGCGGCCGCCCGAACTGTGGAGCTTGACTCGAGTCAGAGTCGGGAGCGTTGCCAAGTGCGGAAGGCTACCCCGCCACTCCTGACGCGGCCGCTTTGAGCTGTTGAGCGGACTCGAAACAGAACAAGGGCGTTGCCAATTGCGGGAGCGCCCCTTTGCGTGCAGGTTTCTCATACATAGGCGAGATCTCCGAGGACGATAACCTTATATATAGAAGGAAGTAACTCAAAGCTCTGAATGACTTAGCTTCTCTGTTGCCACAATGGCGCCCTTCATGTTCGCAAGCGGCGCCCCTTTCTCCTTGCCGTCTCCTTCTTGGGAGCTATGGCGACGAAGAACTGCTAGGCTAGCCACTAGACCAGATTCTCACAATTGCGCCCCCTACCTCGTGCGCCAAAGATGTCGAGGAAAATGACACCTATGTGATCACAAGAATCCCTACTACGGTTGCCGGGGCGCAGGGTTGCGAGAAGAGCAGGATTAGTAACCAGCACAAGGATCGTTTACCCAGGTTCAAGCCTCGAGGATGGTAAAACCCTAGTCCTGCCTTGGTTGGTGTATTTCAGAGAGTTCATGAGCTCTTGAACTAGCTGTGGTGAGTGCGTGGTTCCAAAGAGCCAAATCCTTCTCCAGTATGCCATGGGCCTCCTTTTATAGTCGAAAGGGGTTGCCACATTGGCACACAGGAGATGGAAAGGCGCACAGTGCTATGAGCTTATCGCTCGTATTACAGGACAAGACGCATTTAATGCGTAGCTTAGGTGTCCCCTTTCTTTATTGGGGACGGGGGCGAGGCCCGTCCCATCCGTCCCCGCTCCTCCTTGCTTCGACACGCGCCCTGGCCAACGATGCATGCGGCGCCACGTAGGCAGGTAGGCAGCTGAGGTGGCGCAGTGGTGGAGCTTCCACGAAGATCTGCATGCCGCCACGCAGGCGCTTGATTAGTTGGCCCGGGAGCTGCATGTTGCCACGCAGGTGCCCGCCCAGCTGGTTGGGCTAGCAGCTGCATGTGAACGGCGGTGGAAACTTGGTTGGCGCGGGCCTGGCAGTGGCCCTGCTGTCGTCTTTGGCAAGGGCCTTGACGGGTGGCCCGGCAAGGGTCTTGTCATGGCGCGCTGTCGTCCCCGGCAAGGATCTTGCCGGGTGTCTCGTGGCTTTCCTCGGCAAGGATCTTGCCGTGGATCGTCGTATTCTAATCCTCATCTGATCTTGGGTGTTCCTTGTCTTCAGAAAGATCTGCATGCCACCATGGAGGTGCCTCCCGAGCCCTGGCCGAACGTGATTTTGGAGACTGTGAGCTCAAGGGTGGCTTGCTCTATTGGTGTGGGGCGAGCTGCCCAGGCAAGGGTCTTGCCGGGGTGCCTTGGCAAGGGTCTTGCCGGGGGAACCTGCTTCGTCCCTCTGCTCTTTGTGGTCTTGGCCTTGGCATTGCTCTGGTTATCTTGGGCTTCGGTCTTACCTTGGCTCACCTCCCCTGTTCTGCTTGGTGTGACCGTGGGCGCGGCTCCGACTGCCCATGCACAGGTGAAGTGGAACAAAATTGTGCCCCTCCTTTTGTACAGCGACAATGATGGTGATGATTTCCTCTCCCAGAGGGATGTTTCCCCGGCAGAACAGCTCCGCCGGAGCCCTAGATTGGTTACGCCAAGGTTCCGCCTCGCGGCGGCGGTGTTTCTTCCCGAAAACTTGCTTACGATTTTTTCTAGGGTAAAGTACTTCATATAGTAGAAGATGGGCACCGGAGGCCTACCAGGGGCCCACGAGGCAGGGGCGCGCCCAGGGGGGCAGGGCGTGCACCCACCCTCGTGGCCAGGGTGTGGGCCCCTTCTGGTTGATTCTTTCTCCAGTATTTTTTATATATTCCAAAATGTGCCTCCGTGAAGTTTCAGGACTTTTGGGGTTGTGCAGAATAGGTCTCTAATATTTGCTCCTTTTCCAGCCCAGCATTCCAGCTGCCAGCATTCTCCCTCTTCATGTAAACCTTGTAAAATAAGAGAGAAAAGGCATAAGTATTGTGGCATAATGTGTAATAACAGCCCATAATGCAATAAATATCGATATAAAGGCATGAAGCAAAATGGACGTATCAAGGTGGTTAAAAGAGAACCAACTTGATCACGAGCTCAACATAGCGGTCAACCTGGAAATACTTCCGAGAAGATATTTGGAAAATCACGAAGCACCAATATGTTACTAACCTCGAGATCAATCTTGCTCTTCAGGGCAAGACGATACAATCCAAGAGTGAGGGACTGACATAGCCCTAACTCATTGATCGAAGAGTGCACCAGGGAAAATGGACTAGGCAACACGTTCAATCTTAAAATGTTAATTCAATAACCAACACACTAAGAATGAGATTATTGTCTGTTAACTACCAAGCAACGGGGCTGCTAGGAGTATTGAGTTCACACATCAGAGTTCATTTGTCGGCATTCTGGTTACAACAACTTAGGGACCAAGAAATGAATAATGATGGGGAGAAGTATCACTGCGTTAGGAATGCATAAGAGGTGGTGCTATTATCATGACAATCCTGACATAAAGAGGGTAATACTTCAAGGTAGAATGGATCAAAAGATGGATTGGCATTTGATCTACAGGATACAACTGCTTTGACCCAATCCTAGAAATGGATAAGGTACTGGAATTTGTTTCTCCTAGTCATTCCAAAATAGAATGGCCTCACGGATCACAAGAATATTAGGCTTTGATGAACGAATGTAATTATATCCCCTTGACTATCAATTGATAGATGAGGGTCGGAATACAGCGGAAGAGGGCCAACTCAAAGGAACATGTCACTTTCTGAGTTGGGGAAGCAAGGATTAGCATGTCGAACAACTTCAACATATTTATTTCGAATAACCCATGCCGAAGAGGAAGGACTGGCAGATCCACAATGTAAAATGGAGAACTCATCAAGAGCACTCTGGTTGTGATCTTTTGGTTCAAAAGAACTTCTGCCATATTGGTTCATGGTATTTGGAATAATGACATACCACGGACCGCAAAGACTATCACAAAAGGTTACTAATACCCTAAACGAGCGAGCAAACACTATCAACAGGAGGTAAGTAGAATGAATCTTGGGTTCTAGAACCCAGAAATAGAATTCCTACCAACCAAATAATATCACGAGATGCTCTCGAGAAGGGTGGTGATACGTCTCCGTCGTATCTATAATTTTTTATTGTTCCATGCCAATATTATTCAACTTTCATATACTTTTTGGCAACTTTTTATACTATTTTTGGGACTAACATATTGATCCGATTGCCCAAAGTGTCGGTTCACATGCATTGCATGTTTTAGGATTCGCAGAATATCCATATCGAACGGAGTCCGAACGGGATAAAAACGGACGGAGCTTATTTTTGGAATATTTGGAAAATCTAGGAGAAAGATCAACGCGAAACGGTGTCCGAGTTGGCCACGAGGCAGGGGCCCACTCCCTCCCCAGGAGGGCGCGCCCCCCACCCTCGTGGCCCACATGTAAGGCGGTTGATGCCCTTCTTCGGCCGCAAGAAAGCTAATTTTTGGTAACCTCCGGATTTACGGATTTACGGATATAAAAGAAACGGTGAAAGGGCAGCAGAACAGAACACAGAACCAGAGAGAGAAAGATCCAATCTCGGAGGGGCTCTCGCCCCTCCCACTCCATGTAGGCCAAGGATGTAACATCCCAAATTTTCAATTTGGAATGTTATACATAGAGCATCAATGCATATCATATATTTTTTTCATTGCATTTTGCTCGATCCTAGAAATTCTACACAACTCAAGGACCCACGGAGAGAGTTGGGGATTTTCGTTATTTTCATATTTGAGTTTTCTCAAATTTAGAAAATAGGATCATTTGATTTTAATTATTTTATCTTCAATTATTTCTACCACCAAAATATGAGAGAGGGAATAAAATGACTTTCCCAAAATAAAGAAATAATGAAGATTTAATAATAAAATGAAATAAGATTTTATTTTGGAGTTTTTCGCCTTTTTATTTGAATTTAGGAAAAATGCGCGTTTTTAAAAATTGCATTTAGGCCCCAAATAAAATTCATTAAATCCGGCTTGATTTTAGAAGCCGGGGAAAATTTATTTCGGGATTTTTGGAGTCCGTTTAGTATTTCTATTTTTTTTCTGCGCGTAATTATTGAAAAAAAACGAACCGCCTTTGGGCCGTGCCAGAGCGGGACTCCGCTCGGGGGCGCCTTTAAATAGCGCCGCCAAGGCCCCCCAGCCCAGCCGCCCGCCCGCCAGCCCAGCGCCCCGCGCTTGAGACCCAGCCGCGCGCGCCGCCCGCCCGCCCCAAACCCTAACCCAAGTCGCGCCCGCCGCGCCGCCGCCGCCGACCCTCCGGACTCCGCCGCCACCGCCGACGAGGTTCGCCGCCGCCTCGATCCGCGTGCCGCCGGTTTTTTTAGAAAACCGGGCGGTTTTTCTTCCGTTTTTATTTCGATTTTTTTTTTATTTTTTTAGTTTCGTTTTTTTATTAGATTCGGTTTTTCGGTTTAGGCTAATTAACGAACGTTCGTCCGTTAGTTCGTTTAAACGAACTCGTTCGTCAGATTAGTTTAGTTAACGAACGTCCGTTTGTTAACCCGTTCGTCGTTTTTCTTTTTCTCGGATTTAATCCGCGATTTTTGTGATCGCGATTCTAGATCCGATTTTTGTTTTAGTATAACTTTTCGCTCGTTTATTGGAATAAGGCGATTCAAGCGCCTAGAATTTCGTCTCGAAACCCTCTTTCCAAATAATCTACTTAAACAAGTTTTTGCTTCTATAAAATTTGACTTAGATCCAGATTAGTAAAACGGAGCTGTTTTCTTCCGCCGTTTGACTTTCGTTGCTTCGTTTGATTTCATTCTTTTTGCAAACCGGAGTTCTTAAGTTGAACTATCTGGTTAGATCTATTTGAGTTTTACCTGTGCATTAGATGAGTACTTATTGTATGCTTGTTTGTTTGTCTGCGATAGCATACCCGGAGTGCGCTGCCTGTTACTTCGAGTCTCTAGGTTTCCCGGATCATCAGCAAGGCAAGTAACACTTTGATCATACCTTTTCTACTACCCAGTTTTTATGCATTAGATCTATCCTTAAACACTTGAATGATAAGGATCTAATTAAATTGTGGGTTTTGGGAAGTAGATTGAGGTAGTACCTATTAACTGTTTTATTATCAAACCTATGGGAGTTACTTCTACGTTTGCTTATTATGCTATGCTATGCTAGTAGACGTGGATTGGGTGAGTGTATCCATGACAGATGTGAGATTGTTATTTAATGGTTTATTTAAGGTGGCAACTTAAACACACATCTGGGTGGCTTGAGGCACCTGGTTTCTATCGGGACTTGCCTGTATTTCTTCGGACCGCCACCCAGGCTCAAAGGGATCTTGAGATTATTCAAACTAGAAACTTCTGTGTGCAGCCACAAGCCATTATGGGCTCTGGCATAGTTGATTAAGTTGTGCGAACTCTTACGGGTAGACTAGCGGATGTAGGGAAAGTAGGTGTGCGGTCTACACACAAGTAAGGTGCTAGTGCTTCGAAAGACTATGTCTCATCATCCGTTTCTCAAACATCATGTAGTGCGAGAAATCCAACGGAGGCGATCGAGTCTTGTGGGGAAAAGTGCGCAAACCTCTGCAGAGTGTATAAACTAATCATGGTTAGTCGTGTCCCCGGTTATGGACATCTTGAGTATCTAGTACTTGGATATCATGTGAATCTCATCATGTTACTTCTAACTAATATTGTTGGGTTTTTTAATGAGTACTTTTAATTGGGATTGAGAATGCTCTCAACCATTCTCAATGTTTCACAACCACCATGATAGTCAAATAAATGTATTCCTTTGCAGTAGGGAAAAATTGGCTTTACGCAAAACTGTAACCATAGAGCTTTCCACCAGCCATATATGCATGTAGTATAGGCTTATGATTCCATTATTCTCTATGTGTTACATTGCCAGCATATTTCATGTGCTGACCCGTTTTCTGGCTGCAACGTTTCATGTTGCAGACTTTTCAGACGACGAGTAAGGTGCATAGGTCGTGGTTCTATAGTCAGTGATGCCGTTGGAGTTGATGGACTCGCTTATTCTTCCAAGCCTTCCGCTGTTATCGTTATTAGATGGCCTTAAGCCACATTTATTTTAATAAGTGTGTGATTGCTACTCTGTTATACATCCTTCGAGTACTGTGTGGTGTCAGCATTACTGATCCAGGGATGACACAGAGCACAGAGATCAGATTGTTTGAGGTCTGGTCGCTACAAAGATGGTATCAGAGCACACGCTGACTGTAAGACACGACCATTAAGCTAAAACCCTAGATCACTACTCTCTCTTCTCATTTCTAACTCCTCATCTTTTCTACTCTTTTAGGATGACGTAAGCGAGGATCAAGTTCACTCAGCCGGATGAGGATACACCCTTCGGACGACACCTGAAGGAAGTCACTAAGTACCTTAACATCGGATTACCAAGCTTCACCGGGACCTACAATTCTACTTTACCTGAAGAAGAGCGCTGGAAGATTCAAGCTCAAGTTGCCGGAAGGACGTTTGCGCCAATCACGGAGCCCATAGAGTGTGTTTTCAATGCACCAACCTGGAGTCTAGGAAAGAGCATGGCAGCTCACATAACCATGGGACGCATTGGAGAAGTTTACAAAGAAGACCTCAAGGATACTATCTACCAGATTTGCGGGCGCCGAGATGAACAAAGGGAGATAGTTGGCACTAAGAAGGAACGATCCATTACAGCTTTCATCCAGGAGTTAAATCAGCACATTCGACGCCAGGAGAACCAGATGTGCGCAGACATGATGGAGTTGAAGACAGCAAAAGCCAAGATTATCGAACTAGAAGGAGAACTGAAGGACACTCGCAAGGACTACATGGAGGAGATTGTAGCTCTAGTGGGACAAAATGGCGATCTTAAGGAGAAGATTGAAGAACTCATGGGAAATTCAGCACCCAGAGGAGAAGATGAAGATAGCACCTGTCCAGAGAACTACATCATCATCGACGACACCGATTCCGATCCTAGTGATGATGATTACGAAGACGAAGCTGGAGCAGATATCATGGAGTCTTCATCGCAGCAGTTTTTCTAGTTGACCACCATAACAGTAGTAGATTACCCCCATTTTATATTACTTTTAGTTTCAGCACTTTGTAACGATAGATAGACCGTTGTATGCCCATGTTTTAATTGATTGGAGTGATATTGTGTGATTTGTCTCATGTGCATATGGGTAGTGTTTCTCTCTAGACCTCATTCTATTCTAAATTCTCGTCTTTTCTTTAAACCCCTTAGATGCCTCCGAGACGCGACCCCGGATTTGTTTTCCCGCCAGAGATCACTCAGTTGATTCAGCAGCAGAATGCCTTGATTCAAACATTGGCACAGAACCAAGGCAACAACATCAACAACAACAACCCACCGCCACCACCACCTGTTGACCATTTAACCCGTTTCTTGAGGTTGAATCCGCCGGTGTTATCCAGTAGCACCGAGCCGATTGTTGCAGATGATTGGCTCCGTAAGATAGGGAGGGAGTTGGCCACTGCAGGTTGTACAGATGGAGAAAGGGTGAAATTTTCCGCACATCAGCTTGTAGGACCCGCAGCAGCATGGTGGGAGAATTTTACAGCCACTAACCATGTAGACACTGTCACATGGGATCAGTTTCAGCAAGCTTTCCGTACTGCCCATGTTTCAGCAGGAGCCATGGCCATGAAGAAGCGTGAATTTCGCAACTTACGCCAAGGAGGACGGACAGTTGGCCTGTATGTGGATGATTTCAGTAAGCTAGCACGTTATGCCCCAGATGACGTTGCTACGGACGCAGCTAAGCAGGAGAAGTTTCTAGAAGGACTGAATGATGAGCTGAGCATGCAGTTGATGGTAGCCACCTTCAATAACTACTAGGAGTTAGTAGATCGTGCTCTCATGATTGAAGGGAAGCAGCAGCAGATTGACAATCGCAAGAGGAAGTATGGACAGGGGAAGAATAACTCGAGCTCAGCAGAAACTTCGCTTTACCCGAAGACAGGAGGACAATTTCAGCATACCCATGGAGGAGTTAGCTCGCACAACCATAATGGCACCAAGAATGGGAACGGGAATGGAGGAAGCAATGGACAGAACCGCACCAACCCGTCAACACCATCCAAGGTAGACCGGAGTCACATCACTTGCTTTAAATGCCGCAAGACTGGGCATTATGCAAACGATTGTCCAGAAGGCCAGAATGGAAATGGCAATGGAAGCTCAGGAAAGAAGCCGAACCCTTTCAACAAAGGACAGGTGAACCACGTTACCATGGAGGAGGTTGAAGCTCAGCCAGATGCAGTAATAGGTAAGTTTTTGGTTAAGTCATTTACTGCAGTTGTTCTTTTTGATACTGGTGCATCGCATTCATACATATCAAGGGGATTTGTGGATAAGTTTAGCCTACCCACTAGAACTCTTAAGACACCCATGCTAGTAAGCTCACCGGGAGCGGAGTATATGGCCAGTCAAGGATGTTTTCAAGTGCCATTAAGTATAGGGGGGCATGTTTTCGCAACGGATTTAATTATATTGGAATCCCAAGGTTTGGATGTAATTCTGGGTATGGATTGGTTGTCGATGTATGGAGGAAACATCGATTGCGCCAGTAAGACAATTTTGCTTACGACACCAGAAGGAAGGAGAATCAAGTATGTATCACGGCATGAGCCGAGGAGAGCACATGTAAATTCCTTATCAGGAGTTGTGCAGGAGGAAGTACCAGCGGTAAGGATTACCCGGACGTGTTTAGGAAGAGTTGCGGGCATGCCACGGATAGAGACATTGAGTTTCTGATTGAACTAATGCCAGGCACTGGGCCGATATCTAAGAGATCGTATAGGATGCCAGCCCCGGATTTGGAGGAAATTAAGAAGCAGCTTAAGGAGTTACTAGATAAAGGTTTTATTCGCCCAAGTTCTTCACCTTGGGGATCACCAGTACTTCTAGTGGAGAAGAAGGATGGATCATTAAGAATGGTTGTTGATTACCGCGGATTGAATGAAGTGACCATTAAGAACAAATACCCGTTGTTGATGATCAATGACTTGTTTGACCAATTGCAAGGAGCTAAGGTGTTTTCCAAGATCGATTTTTAATGAGGGTACCATCAGTTGAAGATTCGAGAGCAGGATATACCTAAGACAGCTTTTACCACCAGGTACAGGCTGTATGAGTATACCGTTATGTCATTTGGTCTGACTAACGCACCTCCTATTTTATGAACATGATGAACAAAGTGTTTATGGAGTTTTTGGATAAGTTCGTCGTGGTGTTCATTGATGATATTTTGGTTTACTCGAAGAATGAAGAGGAACATAAGGAGCATTTGCATTTGGTACTCGAGAAGCTCGAGAGAACACCGGTTATATGCCAAGTTCAGCAAGTGTGAGTTTTGCTTGAAGGAAGTTGGATTTCTTGGACATGTTATATCCGGAGAAGGTATAGCGTAGACCCCACTAAAGTTGTCCTTTGTAACAAGCGGGAAGCGCCAACGATGGTTAGAGATCCGAATTTCCTTGGACTCGCAGGATACTACGGAGATTCATTGAGAATTTCTCAAGGATTGCGAAGCCTATGACAGAATTATTGAAGAAGGATACCAAGTTCATTTGGACCGAGGGTGTGAAGCTAGTTTCCAAGAGTTGAAGAAAGCGTTTGGTTACCTCACCGGTGTTAATTCTGCGAGATCATACCAAGGATTATGAGGTGTATTGCGGCGCTTCACGCCGAGGACTTGGAGCGATGCTTATGCAGGAGGGAGAGTTGTTTCAGTATGCTTCACGACAGCTTAAGCCTCATGAGCTAAATTATGCTACGCATGATTTGGAGTTAGCAGCCGTAGTGCATGCGTTGAAAACATGGAGACATTTCCTCATTGGAAATCATTGTGAGGTGTATACGGATCACAAGAGTTTGAAGTACATCTTCACACAGAAGGAGCTAAATCTCAGGCAAAGGAGATGGTTGGAACTCATCAAAGATTATGACATGAGATTACACTATCACCCCGGAAAGGCTAACGTTGTAGCAGACGTGTTGAGCCGTAAGAGTCACGTCAACACACTAATGACGGGAAAAATACCAAAGGAGTTAGCCGAGGATCTTCGAGAGCTATGTTTGGAAATAGTTCCGAGAGGCTATGTAGCAGCATTGGAGATTCAGTCAACTTTGATGGATAAAATCAGGGAAGCTCAGAAGACTGACAAAGAGATTGCCTCTATAAAGGAGAAAATGAGCGAAGGAAAAGCTAAGGGATTTCATGAGGATGAGCACGATACCCTATGGTTTGAAGACCGTGTTTATGTGCCCAATGACCCGGAGATCGGGAAGTTGATTCTACAAGAGGCACATGACTCACCATATTCGATTCACCTAGGAAATACCAAGATGTATTTGGATTTGAAGAATACTTTCTGGTGGACCGGAATGAAGAAGGATATTCCAGAGTACGTAGCAGTTTGTGATGTATGTCACAGGGTGAAGGCTGAACATCAGAAACCAGCATGATTGTTACTGCCATTGCCTATACCCGAATGGAAGTGGGATAAACTAGGTATGGATTTCATCACGGGATTGCCCCGGACTCGTTCAGGCTATGACTCGATTTGGGTTGTAGTCAATCGTTTGTGAAGGTAGCTCATTTCATTCGATAAAGACTACCTACTGATGAGTGTCAAATTGGCTAAGATATACATGACCAGGATTGTATGCTTGCATGGAGTTCCGAGGAGTATCGTATCAGATAGAGGAACCCAGTTTACCTCAAAGTTCTGGAAGCAGTTGCACGAAACTTTGGGAACCAGGCTGGAGTTTAGCACAGCTTTTCATCCACAGACAGATGGACAAACCGAGAGAGTCAACCAGATTTTGGAGGATATGCTTAGAGCTTGTGCTTTGGATTATGGATCAAGTTGGGATGAAAATTTGCCATATGCGGAGTTTTCTTATAACAACAGTTACCAAACCAGTCTGAAGATGGCCCCTTTCAAAGCCTGTTACGGAAGGAGGTGCAGGACCCCGTCGTTGTGGGATGAAGTTGGAGACCGCCAGTTGTTTGGACCAGATTTGATTAAGGAGTCTGAACGGAAAGTAAAGTTGATTCACGATAGGCTCAAGGTAGCCCAGTCAAGACAGAAAAGCTATGCGGATTCAAAATGCAAGGAGACCGAATACGAAGACGGAGACAGAGTTTATCTTCGAGTATCGCCGCTTCGAGGAGTTAAGCGTTTTGGAGTTAAGGGAAAGTTAGCACCTCGATTTGTAGGACCTTATCGTGTTTTGGAACGCATGGGAGAAGTTGCGTACAAGTTGGAACTACCCGAAGGATTGTCAGGAGTTCATGATGTGTTTCATGTTTCTCAGTTGAAGAAGTGT
Organism: Aegilops longissima; assembly: GCA_021605205.1. Classification (NCBI taxonomy): domain Eukaryota; kingdom Viridiplantae; phylum Streptophyta; class Magnoliopsida; order Poales; family Poaceae; genus Aegilops; species Aegilops longissima. The sequence continues at coordinate 225,246,896 of CM038679.1, forward strand.
CACGCAGAGATGGCTGATATACCTTGAGAGATCTGATTGCCACTGGAAGCGATTCAGTTGAATGATGATTTGACCTACGAGGAGAAACCGGTTAAGATTCTGGAGTATGCCAGCCAAGTCACACGCAGCAAGGTCATTAAGTTGTGCAAAGTTCAGTGGAGCCACCACACTGAGGATGAAGCCACCTGGGAGCGAGAGGAGGATATGCTTAAGGACCACTCTCACCTATTTTCTAGCCAACCCGAATCTCGAGGGCGAGATTCATCTTAAGGGGGTAGGTTTGTAACATCCCAAATTTTCAATTTGGAATGTTATACATAGAGCATCAATGCATATCATTTTTTTTTCGTTGCATTTTGCTCGATCCTAGAAATTCTACACAACTCAAGGACCCACGGAGAGAGTTGGGGATTTTCATTATTTTCATATTTGAGTTTTCTCAAATTTTGAAAATAGGATCATTTGATTTTAATTATTTTATCTTCAATTATTTCTACTACCAAAATATGAGAGGGTTCTGTGTTCTGTTCTGCTGCCCTTTCACCGTTTCTTTTATATCTGGCTATCCTATGATGTTTGAGTAGATCTGTTTTGTCCTTTGGGTTATTTGATGATCAAGATTGGTTTGAGTTACATGTTTTATTATTGGTGTTGTCCTATGGTGCTCTCCGTGTCGCGCAAGCGTGAGGGATTCCCGTTGTAGGGTTTGCAATATGTTCATGATTTGCTTATGGTGGGTGGCATGAGTGACAGAAGTACATACCCGAGTAAGTAGGTTGTTTGCCTATGGGATAAAGGGGACTTGATACTTTAATGCTATGGTTGGGTTTTACCTTAATGATCTTTAGTAGTTGCGGATGCTTGCTAGAGTTCCAATCATAAGTGCATATGATCCAAGTAGAGAAAGTATGTTAGCTTATGCCTCTCCCTCAAATAAAATTGCAATAGTGATTACCGGTCTAGTTATCTATTGCCTAGGGACAAATAACTTTCTTGCAAGCCTATCCACAAACACCTACCAAGTACTTCTAGTTTCATACTTGTTTCCGGTAAAGCGAACGTCGAGTGTGCGTAGAGTTGTATCGGTGGTCGATAGAACTTGAGGGAATATTTGTTCTACGTTTAGCTCCTCGTTGGGTTTGACACTCTTACTTATCGAAAGAGGCTACAATTGATCCCCAATACTTGGGGGTTATCAGGTGGCTAGAATCATCACACTGGAAACACAAAACATAGTTAGATTGCTAGGTGGTTCTATAATATACGCTAGTGTCATAATAATAGCTTTAACATATATGTTGAGGCAATGGAGTACCTCACCACAACGATTATTGTGCTTAATCTGGCCCAAAAGGACATCAGGAACATGGAGGAAAGATTTGCAAATGCATCAGATTGTTTAGAAACCTGGGACAATTCGGACAGCATAACAGTTGTAATTCCTCAAAAAGGATTTTGAGACATCCTGCCAAATGGTGGCATAACCACTCAACATCAAAATATCAAGGTTCCGAGACCAACTGTTAACACACGGAGGTACTAGAAACTGAAGTGAGACTTGAATCCATCATTCGTATAAGTCTACGGATTAGTAAAACACGTGGTCCTGATAGAAAAAGAGAACCCAATTCTTAATCCCCGTATGAAAAGAAGAGGGTGACTCAGATCACAAGGACACAAGGATTATATATAGCTCACGGACTCGATTACATAGAAGGATCAGAAAGGAAAAATCAAGACTAGATCATACTAAAACTTTATTCTACTGGATCAAGATATTACCAAAAGGATCGAACTAATAAAAATGGTAAAGATAGAAGTGCAATGGTGATACGATACCGGGGCACCTCCCCCAAGCTTGGTAGTTGCCAAGGGAAGTGCCCATACCCATGTGATTATATCTCTTTCTTCGGAGGAGGTGAGGTGATATTCTTGGCGATGATGCCCCTCGGGATACGATTCACCTCCTCGAGCTTATTGCCTTGCTGCTTGAGGTCCATTATTTCCTTACGGAGCTTACCCATGACGGCTAAAGCTCCTTTCACCCAAGGATGTTGCATAGCTGCAGGAGAACAAGTAACAATCTTTTTCATATTTTCATAATAAAGAAATCTAACATTGGAAGGGATGACCGAGTTTGGGACAGCTGAGCTCTATAGTTCCCCCATCGTGAATCCGGCTCGGGAACAAGGAGTAACTTCTTGATCCTCCTCCATGGCATCTATCCTTTTCAAGTCGGCCTCCATCTCTTCCTCCGTTGGTGGCCCAAAGTGATAGGCATCGCTGTTTGCTCCTGGACCTGGTGTCGGATGAGACACCAGACTCTCCCCGACTGACTTTTGAGAAGACATCTTGCTCTAATCTGCAGCAGAAACAACTCAAAACAAAAACATAGGATATTTGCGTGGTACGGTGGTCAAAATTTTTGGGAGATTATATCATGAATTTTTTACCGACCAAAAGAAGTATCGTGCAAGAAAACGTAGTCCGTAGGGCACACAAGGTGCCCACGAGGCAGGGGGGTGCACCCAGGGGTGTAGGGCGCGCCCTCCACCCTCGTGGGTGCCTCGTGTCCCTTTCGGACTACTTCTTATTTTCCTTTTAAATATTCCAAAACAAAGAAAAATTGCTATTAGAACTGTTTTGGAGTCGGTTTACTTACCGTAGCAAGTACCTATTCCTTTTCCGAGTCTGAAACGTTCTGGAAAGTGTCCCTTATTTATTCCTCCGGGGTTACGGTTTCAGAAACATTGGTTTCAACATTTATAGGATTACCCTGAGATATAATGTTTGATTCTTTGACCGTTCACCACCTTTGGATTTGTGCCTTCAAAGTTATTGATTTTTATGGCATCGGAACGATATACCTCCTCGATAAGGTAAGTACCTTCCCATTTAGAGAGAAGTTTTCCTGCAAAAAATCTTAAACGAGAGTTGAATAGCAACACATAATCACCTACATTAAACTCACACTTTTGTATCCTTTTGTCATGCCATCTTTTAACTTTTTCTTTAAACAGTTTGGCATTCTCAAAGGCCTGGGTTCTCCATTCATCAAGTGAGCTAATGTCAAATAGCCTCTTCTCGCCGGCAAGTTTGAAATCATAATTGAGCTATTTAATGGCCCAATATGCCTTATGTTCTAGTTCGAGAGGTAAGTGACATGCTTTCCCATAAACCATTTTATACGGAGACATACCCATAGGATTTTTATATGCCGTTCTATAGGCCCATGAAGCATCATCAAGTTTCTTGGACCAATTCTTTCTAGATCTATTAACACTCATTTGCAAAATTAATTTGAGCTCTCTATTGCTAAGTTCTACTTGACCACTAGATTGTGTATGGTACGGAGATGCAATTATATGATTAACATCATACTTAGCAAGCATTTTACGGAAGGCACCATGAATAAAATGCGAACCACCATCAGTCATTAAGTATCTAGGGACTCCAAACCTCAGAAAAATAACTTCTTTAAGCATCTTAATAGAGGTGTTATGATCAGCACTACTAGTTGGAATAGCTTCTACCCACCTAGTAACGTAATCAAGAACAACTAAAATGTGTGTATACCCATTAGAGGAAGGAAACGGTCCCATTTAATCAAAGCCCCAAAAATTGAATGGTTCAATAACAAGTGAATAATTCATAGTAATTTGTTGACGTCTGCTAATATTACCAATTCTTTGACATTCATCACAAGACAAGACAAACTTACGGGCATCTTTGAAGAGAGTAGGCCAATAAAAACCGGATTGCAATACCATATGTGCGGTTCTGTCTCCAGCGTGGTGTCCTCCATAAGCTTCGGAGTGACACTTGCGTAGGATCTGTCCTGTTCATGCTCAGGGACACGATATCTAATAACACCATCTACTCCTTTATAAAGGTGTGGGTCATCCCAGAAGTAATGTCTTAAATCATAGAAAAACTTTTTCTTTTGTTGGTATGTTAAACTAGGTGGTATAAATTTAGCAAAAATGTAATTAGCATAATCATCATACCATGGAGCAGTACGAGAAGCATTTATGACAGCTAATTGTTCATCAGGGAAGCTATAATCAATAGGTAGTGGGTCATCAAGAACATTCTCTAAAATAGACAAGTTGTCTGCAACGGGGTTCTCAGCTCCCTTTCTATCAATAATATGCAAATCAAATTCTTGTAGTAGGAGAACCCATCTAATGAGTCTAGGTTTAGCATCTTTCTTTTCCATAAGATATTTAATAGCAGCATGATCGGTGTGAACAGTTACTTTAGAATCAACAATATAAGGTAAGAACTTATGACAGGCAAATACAACTGCTAAAAATTCTTTTTCAGTAGAAGCATAATTTCTCTCGGCACTGTCTAGAGTTTTACTAGCATATTGGATACCATTTAATTTCTTATCAACTCTTTGTCCTAGAACACCACCTACAGCATAATCACTAGCATCACACATAATTTCAAAAGGGTAAATTCCAATTAGGTGGCTGAACAATAGGTGCAGAAATCAAGGCTTTCTTAAGTATTTCAAATGCTTCTACACAATCATCATCAAAGATAAAAGGAACATCTTTTTGTAAGATATTAGTCAGAGGCCTAGAAATTTTTGAGAAGTCCTTAATGAACCTCCTATAAAAACTGGCATGACCAAGGAAGCTTCTTATACCTTTGATGTCCTTAGGACACGACATCTTTTCAATAGCATCAACTTTAGCTTTATTAACTTCAATACCTCTTTCAGAAATTTTATGCCCCAAGACAATACCTTCATTAACCATAAAGTGGCACTTTTCCCAATTCAAGACAACATTAGTTTCTTCACATCTCTACAAAACTCGATCAAGGTTGCTTAAGCAATCATCAAAAGAAGTTCTATAAACGGAGAAATCATCCATGAAAACCTCAACAATCTTTTCACAAAAGTCAGATAATATAGCAGTCGTACATCTTTGAAAGGTAGCAGGTGCATTACATAAAGCAAAAGGCATGCGTCTCTAAGCAAAGGTACCGAGAGGGCAAGTAAAAGTGGTCTTGTCTTGATCCTCTTTTGACACAGGTATTTGAGAGAAACCGGAATAACCATCTAGAAAGAAAAAATGTGTATGTTTGGATAATCTTTCTAGCATTTTATCAATAAAAGGTAAAGGGTAATGATCCTTTTTAGTAACTTTATTAAATTTGCATAAATCAGTTACCATTCTATAACCTGTAATAATTCTTTGTGGGTTCAATTCGTCTTTATCATTAGGAACAACGGTAATACCTCCCTTCTTAGGGACAAAATGGACATGACTTACCCACTGACAATCAGCAACGGGATAGATTATACCTGCCTCCAGAAGCTTTAGTATTTCTTTTCTTACCACTTCTTTCATCTTAGGATTTAACCGTCGTTGGTGAACAACAACCGGTTTAGCGTCTTTCTCCAATTTTATTTTGTGTTGGCATAGAGTGGGAATAATGCCATTGAGATCATCAAGAGTATGTCCAATAGCAGCACGGTGCTTCTTTAGGGTTTTCAATAATTTCTCTTCTTCCTTCTCTAAAAGGTTAGCACTAATAATAACAGGATATATCTTCTTTTCATCAAGATAAGCATATTTAAGAGTATTAGGTAATGGTTTAAGCTCAAACACGGGATCACCCTTGGGTGGAGGAGGATCCCCTAGGATTTCAACAGGCAAGTTGTGTTTCAAAATAGGTCCCTGTTTAAAGAATACTTCATCTATTCACTACAAAAAAATACACTTCCGTGATGATACTTGTTTGTCACAATAGGTCACGTTTTTTGTCATGCATGTACATCCATGACAAATTTATGACAGAATCAAGATAGTCATACCTGTGCTATCATAGAAGTGTTCCATGACATTATGAAAATTATCATCATGGAAGTGTCCATTTCCATGACGATAAATCGCGTGTCACAGAAGTGCTTTCGTCAAGGGTGACGACACGTGGCATCCATCGTAACGGAACACCGTTAAGCTATCGGGTCGGGTTTTGGATCCGATAACCCGTTAACAGCCCCGACCAATGGGAAATTTCTGCGTGTAAAATTCTTATTGGCGGACGAAACATGTGTCAGCTCGTCAGTGGGTCAGATAGGCGCCTATGATATGTTGACACGTGCCACGGCCCACCACTGGCCCATTTATCTTACAAAGCCGGCCCGTTTGACTTGGTCAAAAGTTAACGGGCTGGCCCATGAAAAGCCTGTTAACGGTCTCTTCGCAAATAGCCCACTTTACAGCCCGTTAACTCACGACCCGTTAGGCCCTAAAGGAAATTGGCCCAACAACGTCATGTGGCCCGTCGAATATAACACCAGCCCATTTCACTTTCGGCCCATGTATGGCCCATGACGTCTTTCGGCCCATATGAGGCCTTCGTATCTTTCGGCCCTTTACAGGCCCACGGTGACTCTAGCTCATATTGAACAGTAATTTTCTTTGTACCCGTTAACGGCCCGTGATTTACATGGGCCGTTTCCAGCTCGTGTTAGCTTTCGGCCTATTGACGGCCCATACGTTCTTGGGCTCCTTTTCCCCTAGTGGGCCAAATTCGGCCCATGGCAAGAGTCGGCCCGTTACTGGCATGTTCCCCAAATGGGCCAAATTCGGCCCATGGCAAGAGTCGGCCCGTTACTGGCATGTTCCCCAAATGGGCCAAATTCGGCCCATGGCAAGAGTTGGCCCGTTTCTGGCATGTTAACCCGTTCCGCATTATCCAGCCCGTCCTATATTCTGGCCCATTAACGACCCGTTATGCCTGTGACAGAATTAAGCCTTTGCAGTCCTACGACCTGTTAACGGCCCGTTACCGTGCTGGGCCGATACCAATTACGCCCGATTACGGTCCATGTAGACCCATTTATCCGACGGCCCGAGGCCCACCGATTGCAGGCCCATTTATCGACGGCCCGAGGCCCACCGATTATAGGCCCATTTATCGACGGCCTTTAGGAGACCCATGGATCCTACGGCCCGTATATAGCCCATGGTAGTTGCGGCCACTAGCAAACCAGGGAAAAAGAAGACTAGGAAATAAATAAGGCCGAAACTAACGCTAGGCTCTTAAGGCGATTGCACAGATTACATCCACTCGGCATCAAAGTTCGCCACCAGCGCAAATATAGGGAACACCCTACACTATACAAAAAAGGCTTGCTGTTTTCTTCAACCGGTGGCTGCACGTTAAGAATAAATTTTGTATCGCACCAAAACAAATTACAACTATATAACAAAAGGAAGGTTGGCATAAAACTTAACAGTCTAGCAGATAAATGCACCACCAGAAGTTCAAAAGCTCAGTTCATTTGACCTGACTGTTACGTTTTCATGCAGTATTGTCCGATGGAGCACTATAACCATCGCCTTCATTTCCCCTAGGCTCCTGAACAACATAGCAAATGTCTGATAGTCTGGTTTCAAAACCATGCATATCTTGACGAAATTGAGCAGTGTTTCTCCATGTTTCACAAAGGGCCTCTGTTAGGGAATGGACTTGTGTCTGGAGCGCAGATACAACATTGCTTTGAGCTTGCATGTCTTGATCATGAGGCAGTTTGGACGATATTGCCTTAACAACCAACCCAGTATTATGCAAGAACGTGCTTTTGGCACTGTTAGTGGACAGGTACTGACCCACTGCAGCAAGAGCTGACATTGCAGTTATAGTTGCCTCGCCACCTTCAGAAGGTGGCGGTTCCTCATTTTTCCATAGCTCGCTGAAAAGTTGAGGTTTTACATTAGTAGTACCAAAACAGAAGATATTAAGGAGGCAGCAAAACCAAAAAAAATAGCTTTGGTCTATATACTGAACTTATTCTGGTGATCCTATGTAAAATATTAGTTGTATTTTATTGCAAAGTACATAATAAAAACAGGTTCCAAACATATGACCATGTACCATCGCTAATGTATTGTCTATTTCTTCACATTGTATTGAGGGCTAAGGATAAAGAGACAAAGTTTATAATACGATAAGCATAGTATGACATCATTCATATCACAAAACAACTGAGAATAGACAAACAGGCAATTGTAACATTGTGTGGGCAAGTCCAGCATGGAACTAGATTACGGGTCAAGATCAAAGGAACATCACTCCTCTCTTTTAAACCTTATAAGGTGCAATGATACGCTAAGACAATTGTGTATAAATTGAAAAGACTAGTAGACATTGGCTGCAAACCATGCAGTTCAAGGCACAAGTCAGAGTAAGTAGTAGTTAAAAGGCATGAGGATTAAGGACTTACAACAGAGGCTTTGACTGGTGTAGTCATGCCCTTCTTCTTGCTGGTGTGTAGTCCTTGAAGATTTCCACAGCATTTGGTTCAGGTACTTTTTGGTCCTTGCGGGCTTTCCTCTGCATTTCGAACAAGTCAATATAGATCTGATAATATGGTACAATGAAAAGAGTGAAACAACAACTAATTACAAGAGCCTCGCGATTGTGCAATATAGCTACGAGATCCCGTAAATGCATTGCAATTTCACTTTTATGCAGTTGGCCTTGTTCTTTGAACAGTTCACCTACAAGAAGATAGATTTGTGTGACACATGCGTAAATAGGACTTCAACATGTGATCGATCACATATATATAATGTACCGATACTTGGATCGGACTAGTGTTTAACAAGGCCCTCAATCTTCATCCGATATATTTTCCTTTGGAGATGTTTGGGAAAGTTCATCGTTAGCCTTGCCTTCAAAGTGAGTTTCCTCAAGTTATACCGATCATCGTCGCAGAGAAGACTTGAAAACATGGGTGCAAGCTTGTCAGTTGCATCATCTTGGGTATCCAACTTGAACCTCATCTGTTGAAAATTATGGAAGTCTCATTATCGACAACCTAGAAAGTATGGGACAGAGCAAGACGATATTACTAGTTTCCATACATAACCATACTTACAGATAAATGGTCGAGGAAGGTGTTGAACTGGGTTTCGTCTTTGTCATTCTGTCATGAATCCATGTTGGGAGGATACGACATGACACCTAACGGCAACCGCTGCCTCGATACTAACTTGGCTGTCTCTCGTAGCAACACGTGGCCTTTTAAACCTGCCTCAAAATGGATCTCCATTCTTCCTCCTCTAGATTTAGTTAACCTATCGAGCATTATCCACGATGTTTGCTTCCTCTTGCGCCTAGGTGCTAGTCCAACAACGAACATAGGAAGTGTTAGTGTACATCAAAGCTGTGAGACTACATATAAAGAAGCATGGGCAGTAACTTGACTCAAAGAACTACCTTCTTGTTGTTGAAGCTCACAAGGTTCATCTGATATTGCCAACTCATCTTGTGTCAAGAGTGCTTGGGAAGTAGTGTCAGGTGGCAAGGGAGCTTGGGAACGTGTTGCTAGCTCAGTTAACGTATGAGTATGTCGTGCAGCTGGTAGTACTGTGGTAGGTGTTGCAAGAATAAGGGTTGTCTCTGCTTGTTTGGTGGCAGCTATTTGTTTCTGTTTGGCTTTTTTGCAGCTCGTGTAGCATGGGATGCCGTGTTTGTAGAATTTTCCGCTGGACTTTGACCTTCTATTGCACCATCAGTACCAGCAGAATCTGCAGGATTCATCCGCTTCTCATTCCCCGCCATTCGTGTTTCTTCCTCTTTCTACGTGCCATGTTAAGTCAAGCCGACAAGAAAACGAATAACAATTTAGTTCTTCGAACAAATTGATGCATGATCATTTAACTGAACTTTGATGTTAGACAACCACATGATAGGAGGATGTAATATGTATGAAAAACAGGACGGAAGAGATAACCAGAACTATGATGTGTAAACTAAGAAGAGGACATTTCACCAAACTAGAAGCAATGCAATGGAAGGTAGACATCATATGAAAGATGCTACAAATATCGCTCTGCCAAGTTAACATTGTCTCATCATAAATGGCGTTTAAACAAATGTGAAGCAGTACAAGAAATAAATCATATGCAAGATGCAAACAACATTACACTACCATGTCAGAGGTCTCTCGTCATTAGTGCCATGGCATATTCACAGCATTGCATATTCACAGCTCATGATGTGTAAACTAAGGAGAAGGCATTTCAACAAATTAGAAGCAATGAAAGATAGACACCATATGAAAGATGCAACGAATATCACTCTACCAAGTTAAAACTGTCTCGTCATAAGTGCCATTTCAACAAATTAGTAGTACAAGCTAGAAAAGAATGTGAGATGTAACCTATATCACACTCTGAAGTCAAACGTGTCTTATGATAAGTGATTGTTGCAGGTTACACAACAGTAGTAATTTGATGTAAGAACATGGTGTGATAGACAGACTAGAAACAGGAACACGTGTCTTATTCAAGTATAATGTGTAAAGTAAGCATATGGAATTCAACAAAATTAGAAGCAATACAAGCTAGACATCACACATAACATGCAACCACATATAATGATTGCCAAGTTAGAGGGAGCACCGGTGATGCTGCACTAGGGGAGACGTGCTCATCATAAACACAGCTTTGTTGAGTGTCTATGCATGTGTTGTATTGGAAATCATCTTGGGGGTGTGGAGGAGTAGAAACTGTAGAGGCTCTCCGTTCGGAAGGAGCACCTTTTATCCGGTGCCTTGCTAACTTCCTTCCGCTTTATTGATTTTGAATTGTCAAGTAAAAACGACAAGAAAAAGCAATAAAATTCTCTCTTCAGAACTCATTCATGCATGATACTGACAATCACTAATTTGATATAAGGCACACACATGATACCAGGATGGAATATGTACGAAAAACAGGACGGCATGGCATGTTCACAACTGTTTGTGTAAACTAAGCAAAAACCATTCCAGCAAATAAGAAGCAATGCAAGCTAGATACCACATGAAAGATGCAACCAATATGACTCTGCCAAGTTAAAAGCGTCCCATCATAAATGGAATTTCAACAAATTAGAAGCAGCACATGCTATAAATCATATGAAAGATGCAACTAATATCGCACTGCATATACTAAAGGTGTCTCGTCATATTGATTGATGCGGGATACAAAAAAAACAATAGTTTTATGTAAGGACATGCTTAATAGACAGATGTAATATGTACTAAATACAGGAAGGCATGTCACATTAACAGGTATAATGTACTATAAGCTAAGCATACTAGCACATGTAGTTTAACCAGATTGGAAGAATTACAATCTAGAAACCATATGCAAAATGCAACCACATATCACGTTGCCAAGTTAGATCAAGCACCTGCGATGCTAGTGTAGGGAAATGCTGTAATCAACTACAGAGCTATGTTCACTATCTTCATCTAGCATTTCTGTTTCTTGAGAATCATGTCGGGAGGCTGATGTTGCATTCTTTAAATGAGTAGTCCCCTTGCCTGCCTGCCTCGTCATAAGTGATTTATGAGGGATACACAAGAACATTAGTTTGATGTAAGAACATGGTTAATACACAGATGTACTAGTATGTACCAAAAACAGAAAGGCATGTCATATTCAAAGGTATAATGTGTAAGCTAAGCAGATGCAATTTAACCAAATTGGAAGCAATACAAGCTAGACATCCGGCTGGAGTGGTGAGCATGACCATCTAGGACCTGAGAGCCTGGTGGGAGGCGGGCTGCTTTGCCACCATCGCAGCTTTTTAGTTGACTTCCAGGTGATGCCTATCTTTGCTGGGCTTGTCACTAGCTCGGCCAGTGCCCTGACTAGCTATTTGTCTTTTGGTGCTCCCGGGATGGTGGTTCATGTAAAAAATATCTTTCCTTATCTTGAATACAAGCTAGACACCATATGCAACATGCAACCACATATAACACCGTGAAGTTAAAGCAAGCACACAGGATGGTGGTTCATGGCGGCGAGATCATCAACTCGAGCTCGTTCCCGTCTCCATCTGCACGACACTACACCCTTTAAAGTCTTGAAGCGTGTGCAGCCTAGCCGCGTACCATCATTTGGGCGACTTCTCTCTTCTCTTTCTGCTTCATGAAGGCAGGGTCTGAAATACCCTTGCATAAAAACACATTAGTGAGAGTATGGGTGAAGTGTGTGCGAAGTAGTGCCTTTGTAAAAGTAGCAGATAGCAGGTGGCTGAAAAATAAATGACAGGAGACATATGATAGCTTTACAATATTGCATGGCAAACAAAATTAGATTCTACTCCGTATGATTTTGTAATATATGAGCACAGAAATGCAGGTACTCCTCCAAAGACACCACCACATGTGGTCCTATCAAGATAACGATCGACTAAAAGTAAATAGGTCAGTCGATTTTTTTATGAACCGTCTGATCTATAAGGAATGGGCAGATGGCCTTCGTCTACCTCCCGCGAGTCACTGTTGACGATCTTTCTCGAACCGCCACGACCACCGCCTGACCCTGCCTCCGCCGCCCCGCCCTCCCATCGACCTCACACCACCGCCGTGCTTGGCAGCGCCCCCAGGCCATCCCTTTAATCCCGGCCGACCTTCAGATCGGGCGCCAGTAGCTCTAGGCTGCACACGCCCCTAAGATAAACACCAAGGCGCTGCTTCCCCCGCGAATAGTCGTACTAGCGCCTGTTACGTTGGGAAATGCTTCCGTTAATTGGGAATCAACTGGCCAGAAATTGAAATTCTGGGGGGCGACGGACCTATAGCTAAGGTGAAATATTACATGAGGAGAAACCTTGTGCATCGCGAGTTACTAGGAACATCTAGTATCAAGAAGAAGCGGTCAACTAGTATCTTTTGTGGGATGAATACCGTGCAAGCAGAGACGTAAGATTTCCATGAATAAGGGAAGAGGAGTACCTTCTTCGGTTGCCGGTGTGGTCACCCCCACATGTCGCGCTAATCTTCTTCTTTTACCGAGGAAACCGATGTTACGGAGGTGCAGGCTTGGGCGAACCCATGGCCAAATTGTTGATCTGTGTTGCCATGGCCGTATGTCGGCGAGGGGAAGCAGATCCGAGGCGGCGAAGGATGGCGAGCAGGAACAACTCGGTGCGGTGGATGGTGGCGGTTGGAGCGGCAGCGGTGAGGCGTGGGGCGGCGTGGTTGAACTGGCTCGAATGCAGACGGCTCGGCCTCGGCTTCAACTACTAGCCGTGGAGGGTGTTGCGGTTGAGGTTTGCTCTCGGCGTGATGGAGGAGGGCGGCGGTTGATGGGTGGGATGGGGTGGCGGATGGAGGGCGCGGGGTTTCACGGCTGGTGGAGAGGTAGTTTTGGCGCCCACGAGTACTAATAGGGAATCGGACGGGTGGGGAAACCATGTTTGATGCAGGGACGCGCTTGTTTTGGCTTTTTGAGCAGAAGATGGGGCGTGCTTGTTTGAAATTTGGGAAAGTACAAATTTGCCCCCTCTTAAATTTCGGACCCATCATGGTCGGGGTAGGATGGTAATCCCAGGTGTCACAAATAGTGGGCAGGAGCGATTTTGGCCGCGCGCTTGTGTGCTTAGGCGGCCATTGTGTATGAATGTTTTTTGGAGGCGGTTGCGTGGCGTCTAGATGCAGCTACAAACCTTCCTCGGTTTAGACCTTTGGACGTCGGGCCGGCTGGTTTCACGGGTCGGAGTTATTAGAAAAGTAATTTCCTTGTACTACCAAACATTGGTCTCGCGCGGTTCCGGGCGAGTAGAGGCTCTTTTGGCGCTTCGTTCGAAGTTTTCAAACACAAGCATTCACGTTTAGAGTACTCTTGAACTATGAGGATTGACCTAAATAGACAACGTTATATTTGACCTTGTATGTTTGAAAACCTCATTAAATTATCCGCTTCTTTTTGAAATTTTGACACTTGAAAATCCTATAACTACGATTATTTTGGAATGGTGGAGCTAAATTTGAATCTATTTTGTACACGACTACATATGCTATCATGTACAAAATCAGAGCAAAGATTGGTGCCCCCATAATTTAGGTATGGTTTACAAATGCCATGATATCAAATTCAAATAATTGAATGGACTTCATGTTGAATTCGATTTTTTAAACCACCTTAAGTTGAATTCAAATGTATGCTAGTTCATATGTAGCTATTTATAATGTCCATTGTGTAACTTTCGTATGTATAATGTGCTTTACACACACAACATGAACTATACTCACGTTTATATTCGATTGCTAAAGCTATGAATTGTCTGGAGTTCAAAATACAAACTATGTGGATCAATTGTGTCGAATAATAATATAGACATGCTCAAATTCGATAGAATCTAGATGTCTGATGGATCAATGACCGCTCCTTACGCGAATTGCAAATATCATGATCCTATCCTAATATTTGGATACAATTTATATCTTTAATCAATGTGTAGAGCAGTCTTTTACGTGTAGTTTCACTCTCCATCAGTGGTCTCTCACACATGCTCAAACACTCTCTCCCGTGGTGTCTTTCTCGCACACATGCTCTAGATATAACCCTCCCTCCCTCTCGTAACCATTTACTACGGTTTTCACTAACCTTTATCAAAAGCACTCTTCCTCTCGCAAACATACACACGCACAATCCTCATCGACCCTTTCTATATACATGGACCTACCTACGTGTCTAATGTACGCACATTATCTTTACGCATGTCTCTCACGCATTGTCTCACACCTCTCTTCCTAATCGTTGAGTATGATTCTAGCAGAGCATTCTGTAGGATGCCCCTTAAAGTTAGGTTGGATGAATAGTAATATCAGAGATAAAGGGGTTACCTTAGTCCGAGAACCTAGGGTTACAAATCCTAGATGGCTTTGTCAGTGGACACAGAGTCCTTCACAATTCTGCTATCTTTGTCTTGTACGACTAGTCATCCATGGGTCTTCCTAAATGTGTCATGGGCCGACCAATGTGGCGCAGGACGGAACCGAATGAAGGGCCTCACCTCGACCCACCGGACCTCACGCGGTGACACACCCTCTTCCCCCACGTCTCATTATCTTCTCACACCCACAGATACCAACACAAACACAACACACAGAAAATTTCTCCTGGCGCCTCTGTTCCCCCCCTTGCATATACACACTCAAGGGAATGGAATCTCTTGTCGTGACGTCATATTCGTCTCTCTCTCTAGACCACTCTCATTTCTCGTGCTATCTCTCCCACGCCCCCCGTCGGCCCCTCTATCCATGCCTCTTTCGAATATGTAATACACACACATACCTCTCTAGGCCCCGCCAAATGCATCAACTACACATTCACACATGTTACATCACGTACACCATTGATCTAAAGAGCCCTATCTTCACGTTTATTTCGCATACAAAATTCCTTTTGAATAAAGTGTGGCCAAAAAATTATTTTAGAGTTTCTACATATATACAACATTACAAAGTTATATGGAGGAATACGAACGCTAATTTGCATTGCATGGTGCCCACAATGATATTTATTCCGCACTGTGAATTTGTATATTTTTATATTATATACAAAGGTAGTCATAATAAAGAGAAACGAAGAGCATCTCTCTCTCCATCGCATACACCCCCCAGTATGCCCCTTTCACGTATGCACACAAAACTATATCCAGGTCCTCTAAAAGTAAGCCCCCAGAAAATTCACGCGTGTTTCATCTTTCTCTCGTGATATATGCAATGACGATCATTGCATTTGAAGCGAAAGCACGATACATACATTGGACTTCATAATCCACTCATTACGGTCACCGTTTACGTTTAGTGGTTATTATACAGTCACGGGCTCACCGTACAACTCTGTATTTGCTCATGACATGACTAGTTGACCAGTTAAACGCTCCACGTGGCACCTCTAGTGTTGCATCACACTATCTCACTACCATCGTGCCCACCTGTGGACTTGTATCTACTCTACATCTACACTCTTATAAAATACATAAAGTACACTCTTATAAAAAATAGAGTTGGTGATGATGGTGTGCCTGCCATCCTGCAATATAGGCCGTCCGATTTATATCTGACGGATAGGAAAGAAACTATCGCAATTTTGCAAAAAGGTACCCACACACCTCTCCACATTTGCAAATAAGGCCTTCACTCGTTCATCCTTTTCTCTCACAAGATAAACAAGTCATACAAATGCATCTTGATGTTACGTGCAATGCACGGGCATCTTGCTAGTAAGAATAAAAACAAACGACAAAAAAATATTTTGACGGTGGTTCGAAGTCATGACCGCGGGCACAGCGGACAAGGTGGCCTTGTATTGGTATGCTGAGCCGTCTGTTTTAACACACATGAGCTGGTGTGGTGATTATACACACACGCACGCATGCACACGAACTGCATCCACGCAACACTCACACAAACACATGCACCCACGCACGCACGCAACACTCACACATACAAACGCAGCCACGCACGCACGCAACACTCACACGCACACACGCACGCATGCATGCACACACCAGTACACCACATGACCAACACACACTCTCACGCTCAAGTGCTCAACCTACACGTGCATGTGCACATATCAGGCTCTGACAGACACAAACACAACCAGGTGATTCCCGTGCACGGGTTGGAGCCTTGTCGCGCCTGCGTAAATTTGTGTTTATCTGACCTTTTCCCTATGCGAACTGACAGGTGGGACCCACAAGGAACGTCGTCAATTTAACTAGTCAACATGGCGCCACACAGACTATTTGGCGGTCAACGAGTTCAATCGATCTGAGCGTGAGCAAGTGATCGGATAATCACCGCAAAACGTATATAGTGACCGTAATCAGCTTATTCGAAGTTCGGTGACCGTATACGCTTTTCTCTCTGTAGGCCCTCCAAAACTACATCTCTACGTTCTCGCATGTTACATCTAACAACTATGCAATACATCACTACTACTACACTCTAACACAATAAATCATATGTGTTTTTAGTTTTACTAGATATCATATTGTTACTTATAATTATTCAGTTTGCATACATTAAAATTGTCTTTGAAATGTATGGCGGTATCATCTACAGGGAAAAATCCGCCTTTCCTGTTCAATCGGGTTTGTATCGATGGATCGTGCGAAACAGCAAAACTATAGTACTACATAGTACAAGTGACAGTTCACTAGGTCGTCGTGTCATCTACTCCTCCGTCATAAGAGTGGAGCGCTCGCTTTCATAAATCTTCTAGTCCCTTTCGCCGACATGTGGGACATCAAGCTACCGGGTCCACGTGCCATACCGGAATACAGTGCAGAGCAGCCAGGGTGAAGCACCCCAGTCATGGCGCCTGCGTAGTAATGAGCAATGAGGCGTCAAATCACAAAGCTGCACCTTTCCCGCAGTTAAGTTGGAGGGACGAAGTAATAATGCTAAAAAAAGAAGTTGGAGGGACAAAGCAACCATCATTTCACTCGTTGCTGAATCCTCTTCTCCCTCATCTTCTTCAACTTAACCACGTGTTGCTTCTGCCGTTGTTCTGCCGCAGGTGGGACGCGGATCGGCTTGGTAAAGCACTGACACGTGGGACCGCATGTTAGCAAACCACCATCCGCGCCACAAAATCACCTCCTTTTTACTAATCTTGATTCTATAATTTTTTAGATCAATATAATTGAGATTTGTATAGATAGCACACAGGAGAAAAACCAAGTGGTATGGTTAAGGGCATCCACAATGTGTAGCCAAATGTGAAAATAGCTTTTGGCATCGTGGGAACCATTGTGGACGGTGTTGCCAAAGCCAAAAAGATGGAACCGAAGCTCCTTGATTGATTGATTGAAGGAATAGAAAAATGCAATGTCTCCCCTCTTTCTCCCATGCTTGGACGCATGTAGTACAGTATAGAGCACAGAGTCTACTCCCTGTCCCTTCTATCACAAATCACAAAGCAGTGAGGCGTCAAATCACAAAGCACGGACGAAGCAACCATCATTTCACTCTTCGCTGACTCCGCTTCTCCGTCGTCTTCTTTGAGAAACCATCTCACACCGCACTAGTACTCCTAGTAGTAGTACTATTAAAGGACTTCCTGGATGCAAAATAAGGCGGTTGTCTCGGCTTGCAGTCGGCACTTGCGAACGACTTACTGTGGTCTCCCTCAATGGTGTCGAACGCACTTCGCCAAACCACAAAAAAAAATCATCGACGTCACCGCAATGGGGAAGGAAGTCAAATATAGTTACTACCTCCATTTTTTTGTACACAAGGCTAGTAGTACCAAAATTACAATTTGCAAAGGGCCACTAACACTAATCGAGGCAAAATTGATGGGGTTAGCAACCAAGGACATTAATATCCCCTGCATGCATGCGGAAGTGAGAAGGTTGGTTTGCATGGCGCTGCATTAATCAAGCGATGAGGAGTGAGATGGTTAGCTCTTTGGTCTTTCGAAAAAAATACGCATTAATAGACACATGAAACGAGGATTTGTATCGATTAAATCCCGTGAAGGAAAACCCCGCCTTTCTTTTTTAACACTAGTACTCCTAGTACGTACGTACTTATCCTGTTTGGGTCTAGGGCTTGCATTGCCAAACTTCGCCACACATTTTTGCCAAGCTTGCCTAAAGTTTTCAAAATGAGGAGGTACACTTGCGCACGGCTATCGCAGTCGCACCGCACCCTCACACGGTCGCTCCCTGACGCCATGTCGCACCGCACCTCACACATTCGCTCCTGCACGCCGCAAACCCAACCAAGGGAACGCACCCTCACTGACACGTCCTGTCGCATGTGAACAAACCAAACTCAGCCATCCTATCGCTGACACATAATTTTCGTTCATAGAGTATGTTTATCCAACGCATGTTGGGGAGTATCCATAAGGCCCGTGCGGTGGTCTGTTGGGGAAGAAGAAGAGGTGAGGAAGAAGGAAAGAAGGGTTAGGAGGCGAGGATATTCATCCAACCGCTGAAATGGTAGACTGACCCAAGTCGGTGACTTGCATAACAAATATAGTACAATATGTTTTACACAGCAAAAGATCCATAAAACAACAACATAAAGAAAACTATCACTGCTCATGAACGAGACGGCCTCGTCGTCTTTGGCTGCCGGCGCGAACCAGCCGCCGCTGCCGGCGTGTGTCTCTCGCACCGTGGTTGTCCTCGGCCTCCAGCTACTCATTCAAGCGGGGCGTCTGGGCGCTTTACGCGGACGAGCACAGCCAGTTCAAGTCGAGGACGTCCGGTTCCGCCGCAGGAGGAGGCGTCGATGAGCGGCGCCCACGCGCTCTGTGTCGAGTCGAGCCTCTGCCGCCCGGTTCATCTCCAGGACGTCCGGTTCCGCCTGCAGGAGGGCCTCGATGGCAGCGGCATCCACGCGCTCTGCCTCAAGTTGAGCCTCCGCCGCCCGGATCACATCCACGACATCCGGTTACGCCTGCAGGAGAGCCTCGATGGCAGCGGCATGCGCGCGCTCTGCGTCGATTTGAGCCTCTGCCTCCCGGTCCTCCTTTAGTATCGCCATATTGAACCGCTGGTCCGCCTGCACCATGGGGGACCCGGACGTCGGCACGAAGTCGACGTCCATCGTCTAATAGCCACAGGGGGCCTTCTGCGCCGCGACCTCTGCAGTGAACATTGGATCGGCTTCCTCCTCCTCGTAGCTTGGCTCCAGAGAACTCGGGGATTGGCCCGCCGCAAAGCGAGCTTGGGAACGGAGGTCCGTGGCGCCGACCGCCACCGCGATTTCTGCGCGGCGCTCCGGCGTCAGCATCTTGTAGTAAGTGATCTTGCGGCGCACCATGGCTTTCCGGCGAACTAGGGGACACTTGATGTGGGCTAGGGGATCCAAAGACGGGGGAATGGGCTGGAGATTTGGTGTGGTTTTAGGGCAGTGGCTGGCGTAGGCCAAGCAGCGAAGGTTCTGGTATGAATAGTGGTTTCGGTGACGACCGGTCAATCAGTTTTGACTGTACATCGCTCTTGTCGCGTTCGCATTGCAGCCCGACACGCTGGACCCTCCACGTCGCTCACCGAATGGAACGCGCTTCGTCTTGCGTTTTTGCTCGCTTGTGGGACCGCAGTTGAGAGCAAACCGACGTCCCTCCCCCTTCCCCGCCCGCGTCATTTATTATACCACCACTCCCTCCGTTTTATGCGGAGTAAATAAAAACAGAGGGAGTATACTACAGATGAGGATCCCCTGACATGGCCGAACCCATTGAGTAACTGACATACAGGGCCTAGTAAGCATGGGGTCCGCTAGTAAGTGACCGAAAGGGAGGGTAAGGCAGGGATACCTACATCAGAGGATCCACTTCCACTATACTACTTTGACCAAATGTTAGAGTAATAATATATGATATGCAACTTACACAAATGTTAGAGTAATTATATATGACATGCAACTTACACAAAGCATACAGGGTCTAATGCGTTTTTCGAGGCTAACTTTGACCAAATGTTAGAGTAATAATATATTACATGCAACTTACACAAAGCATAAGGGTCAATTTTGTATGTGAAAGGAGTTTCCAATGATATAATTTTCACATTATACATCTCAGGTACTATTAATCTTGTCAATAGTCAAACTGGAAACCATCTCGAGTACAAATCTAGGAGTACGTACGAATCTAACAATATTGATTGGGCGTTGTTGAATGTTCATACCATTTTGATCATAGTAGAGATACTTTGACTACACATAAAACATATATGTAAAGGAGAAAGGATAGGAGGGAGTATATTGTATGTTAAAAAATGAAACGAACATTGAGTACCCTTAATATATGATTTGCAGATGCTATGATCATCGGTTCAAAATTTTGAATCCTCCTTAGGTATCACGTGCCCCCACTCGTTCCCTCTCGATTTCATCTCAGGGTCCGGAGATCTATTGAAAGAGGACTAGGGTGGGTACATGTGAATGATACACGGCGGAATGTTCAAATGAGGCATGCGGGAGGATGGACTCGACTGGAGGGCGACATGATCGATGGAGAAGAGGGTTGGAGAGGAATGAGAAATAAGCAAACACCACATGATTACACTTGAACGGCTCAAATAAACAATAAGTTGCCTCGCTTGGCCTACATAGTGAAAGGCCTAATGCGCAATGCGGAGCACTGACGCTCGAATATGGCCGGGAAAACAAGGAAACCGACATGTGGGGTACACCCGTCGGGATGACGTACGCAGACTAGTCCAATGGAGGGGCTGGCCCACGACCTCCTCGCCACCGACAACCGTTCATGTGGGTCGTTGGGGCCAACAACAGGGCCCAGCTCTAGCACCGCCTCAGGACACGGCGACCGCGGTGACTGACACACTCATATCGTCGCTAGACACGGTCAGTTTCAGTGTGCCGAGGGTGGCGTTAGTGCTATGGCACGACCAACGGTATGTTTGGTTTGTGCCCAAGTTGCCCCATCAAAGCATTGGGTAGCCAAAATTTTGGTTGAGGTTTTGGTTGCCCATGATTTGGCCGACATTGGCAAGAAAAATGAACTAGAGTTGGCTAGAGTTCATTGGCATGCCAAAGAAATGGCAACCATCCAAACAAAGACCAATCTTTGGGTCATGACCAAAATTTTGGTTGAGGTATTGGTTGCCCATGATTTGGCCGACATTGGCAAGGAAAATGAACTAGAGTTGGCTAGAGTTCAATGGCATGCCAAAGAAATGGCAACCATCCAAACAAAGACCAATCTTTGGGTCATGACCAAAATTTTGGTTGAGGTATTGGTTGCCCATGATTTGGCCGACATTGGTAAGAAAAATGAACTAGAGTTGGCTAGAGTTCATTGGCTTGCCAAAAAATGGCAACCATCCAAACAAAGACCAATCTTTGGGTATGACCAAAATTTTGTTAAGGTGCACTTTGGCCACAATCCAAACATACCCCAACACCGGGCTCGTCGAGGATGCACGGGGCGCCGCGACGCGTCCACGGAGTGGTGTAGCGCGGCCAACTTCATCCTCTAGACCTGAGACCATGCCAGATCGTCTTGCTTTTTCAATGACATGCAGGGATCGCATTTGAGGAAAGGGCATCTCCAACGTTCCCACGACCGCAGCTGACTACCCTGGAACACCAAAGCCCTCGTCCCTCGCACCATTGCGCGGTGTGTTCCCAGCCGGCGCCAGCTGCCCGCATTCATGCCGTCCGTTCGTATGTCGTCGTTAAGAGGCTCGGTGCCCGAGGAACCAACTCCAGCGACTTAATGACGCACCCGGACGCTTGGCCTCACGGGAATGCGCTACTTAAAGCGGCAACGCCCAGCTAACCTCCACACCATAGCGCATCGTCCTTCTACCTGGCACGACATCCGCCATGACCGCAAGTGCGAACGCTCTGCGGGAGAGCTTGTCTTCGGGGATGAAGCTCGAGGTCGCCGCCCTCGCTCAAGTCGCCTCTCGCGACGCGGACGCGGACGCGACCGCACAAGCGGTGGCCACTCTGGCGGCCAACGACGGGAGCACCGTCAGCCACGCGTCCTACTTGCCGCCGTCCAACGTCCGGCACCGCCAAGGTCGGGGGCTCCTCCGAGGATGAGTAGGACATGGGAGGCGGCAGGGCATGGTGTGCCAACTGACTGGTCCGTATCCCGTGTTCTACTCTTCCTCGCCGGAGACCGCACCTTCACTTCACGGGTCTTGAACCCCGCCCCCGTACATAGAGATCGCAGATGGAGGACGTCGGTAGCCGCCGTATAATAGGTTTAGGGTCGGGTTTCTTTTATTTTTCTGTCCTATAAAAGTTGGAAATGTATTGAAAATCTGCCGTGTTTGCATTAATCTCGGCCGGTGTGTATGAACTTGCACAATAATATACATATTGTGGGAGTACTAGCAAGATGCCCGTGAGTTGCACGGAAGATCAAGATCTTGTGCGAGAAAAGGATGAACGAGGGAAAGCCTTATCTGCAAATATGGAGAGGAGTGCGGGTAAATTGTCATAGTTTCCTTCCTATCCGTTAGATATAGACTGGACGGCCTATATTGCAGGATGACAGGGACACCATCATCACCAACTCTGCTTTTTATTGAACCAAGACAAATCTAAAAAACCCAACTAAGCCAACCCTCCCAGCATATCGTGTAAGACCCGGCCGCGCCGTTTTAGTCGGGGTTACCGGATTACTAGTAATAGTATCGATGGATCGTGCGAAGCAACAATTTTTTTTGAGGGGCCGAAGCACCTACTAGTTTAAAAGGAAGAAAGGCGGTACACTCACAACACTCCTGTCGCAGTCGCATTGCACCCCACACACGTTCGGTCCTGCACATGGCTCACGCAAATGGAGCAGCGCTTCGCTTGCCTCTTCAGCGACACGTGGGACTGCACTTGGAGAAACCGACCATCGCCAAACTCCCCGCCCACCGCGCAAAAATCCTCCCCCACACACACAAAATTCCCCCAAATCTGATTCAACCGCCCTTCGCCAAATATTCCCCAAAACCCCTCCCCTGTCCCCCTGAACTCCATTCGCTCCGTGAAAGCCGCCCTCCCTTCGCGCCGATCGTCGGTGCAGCTGTTCGTCAAGGGGACGACGGCGATCCTCTCGCCCCTGATGCGCTCGTAGACTGCCGTCCTCTAGCCACGCCGCCACCTCAGCTACGTTCTTGTGGGCGCATGGCGGTCAGCGCCGCCACCGCTGGCGGCGTTAGGTGGAGACGACGGCGGTCAGCTTCTCCCACGGACGCGCATTCTAGGCCGAGGCCCGTTCATGTCGGTGTAGCGCTGAATGTTAGCTGATAGGCGATGTTAATCTCACTGTTTGCGAAGTAGTTTCTTGTCAATATGCTCGCTTAAGAAGCTTCCTTGCCCTGTTTCGCACTCAATCTGCTTAGCTGAGATGGCATGCCAAGGCCGATTAGTTGCTAAAATATCTTGCCATATATTTATTGTGAAGTAGATTGCCATGGTCTAGTAGCCAGTTTGTTAGGTGAAATAGCTCTACACCGTTTTATACTCGATCTTTGTTGCTGCGATGGCCTTCGATAGTTCGATGGCTGTGTGCTTGGCCTCATTGACTGCTGAAACAGCCTGCCATAATTTAGCACTCAAATCTGTTTGCTGAATTAGCTTTACATATATTTCGTTACTTAGATCTGCTCGTCCAAATATCTTGCCATAGCTTTAGACATCGACCTAGATATTTTTTTCTGGACTTCATAAAAAAGCATATATGTTTTTCCTGTAATATCTAGTAGAAGAACTAATTTGTATGTCTAACTGATGGACAGGACTTGGATAACTTCTGCTCGAAGATTCTCCCTGCATATGTCGAGGGGTTGAAAACTTCATGAACTTTATCGAGCTGAGTACGGTGGTCCAAATCAGATGTGCTCTGCCGTGTAGCAGTTGTATGAATTTAGTTACAAGACCCCAGTCAACTGTGCAAAATCATCTACACTAGTATGGGTTGTCGGTCACATATACTAGGTGGGCTCATCATGGTGAAGCTGTGAACGTCAATGTTATTGACTACGTGGAAGCAGCAGATCACCATCTTGATCTCGCTCGATGATCGGTGGAAGAGGAGGAGGAGGTGGTGGTGGCGGAGCCTTTGAGTTTGACCAACATTGAAACAATGCTACGAAATGCTCGTGCATTCCGTGAACTTTCACTGCAGAAGAAAAGCGGTGGGCCCGCATGTTGGAACAATGCAACGTTGTTGTCACCCCGGAAATAAGCTGTCGGTATTCTCAGCTATGTCACCTTTCTTGGTGAAGACATCTGAGCGGATGACCAACAAATCATTCGATGCGATGTTGGCTGCTTTCGTAAATCTTTCCCGAGATCGTCGAGCTGCCACACACCTCTGATAAAATGAAGAATTTCCTTTGTGCAGTTGGAATTGGATATGATATGATCCATGTTTGTAAGAATAATTGTGTTACATTAGGAAGGATTATGCCAACTTAAGTGAATGCCGAAAATCATCAAGATGGAAAGATGGCGATGTTGTGAAGTGGATTCCTCATAATGTTTCGAGACATTTTCCAATTACACCAAGATTGCAGAGGTTGTTTCATGATTTGAAACAAGAGAGGATGTCTTGTGGCATTCTAGGAACCGAGTACAGAGATCGAATGTAATGAGCCATCCATCTCATGGTAGTGAGTGGAAAAGCTTCAATGATAAACACAAAGAGTTTGTTTCTGACCGAGAAACATTAGACTTGGCTTAGCTTCAGATGGATTTAACCCATTTGGCCACAAGAGCGCCACATATAGCTTGTGGCCAGTGCTTGTTATCCCTTACAACATGCCTCCAAATGTCTGCACCAAAGAATCAAACTACATGATGGCCTTGCTCATCCCAGGTCCAAAAAGTCCTGGAAAGGATTTTGATTTGTTCGTGGAGCCTCTTGTGGAGGAACTTCAACATCTATGGAAGGGTGTTCGCACTCGAGACCTATATAGCAGCCCACCAGCTAATTTCTTTCTGCGTGCTGTTGTAATTTCGTGCATCCATGATTATCCGGCTTTGGGCACTATGTCAGGGTGAACGAAACATCGTTACAATGCATGTGTTCGCTGTGACAGGAATCCGCTGTCATACGCAATACTTAGCAAGATCAGTTATATTGGACACCGCCGTTTCCTTCCCAAGGACAAGCCGCATCCTAGAAAATACCAAAGACATGTGTTCAATGCAAAGCATGAAAACCGTGATGCGCCAAAGAGGCTCACCGCCGATGAGTTGCAAGTGGAATTAGAGAAGGTCAGGCATATTACACCAGGAAACCATCCTGGTAATGGTAGAGGGAAAAGGAAGCGTGGGTAGAAGAGAGATTATTGTTTACCCGCAGGTCCACTTTGTGGGACTTGGAGTATTGGAAAGATTTGGATCTGCGGCATAATCTTGATGTGATGCACATCGAGAAAAATATATGTGACAGCATTATCGGCACACTTCTTAACATTGAAGGCAAGACGAAAGATACCTTAAAATCTAGGATTGATTTGACACACCTGGGTATCAGAAAGGATTTGCAGGTGCAAGATGAAGGTAAACCATGGGATATGGCACCAGCTGTGTACGTCTTGGAAAGGTAAAAAGAAAAGAATTCTGCGAGGTCCTGTCACATGTGAGATTCCCACATGGATTTGCTTCCAACCATGAAAGGGGAGCCAGTGCAGATGGAAACAAGGTACAAGGGTTGAAAACTCATGACTGCCACGTCCTACTTCAAAGGGTTTTACCTGTTATCCTTAGAGTATTGGGGCATACGACTTATCTGAGCGATGCAGAGTTGGGACAATTCTTCAGGGAACTCTGAAGTAGAAATATCAGGATATATGCTTTGGAGCGTCTTAGAGACAAGATACCAACTATCCTATGCGACCTTGAGAAGATATATCCTCCAGCCTTCTTTGATGTGATGGTGCATTTGGCTGTTCTTCTACCTAATGAGGCACTACTAAAGGTCCACTATAGTATGGCTGGATGTACCCTATTGAAAGGCGGCTAGGCACTTTCAAGGGCTATGTTAGGAACAGAGCTAGACCCGAGGGTTCCATTGTAGAGGCCTACATTGCTACAGAAGCGTTGACATTCTGCTCAAAATATATTGAAACAGCTGATCAGCTAACAAAGAGGTGGGTGAAGACAATCCCGGGCTCAATGTTTTCTATTATTCTGTTCGAGTTACAGGGAAGAGTCGACAAGAGGAAAAATCTAAAGATTTGTACAAAATGGTTTGGTATTTGTTGAATAACTGTCCTGAGATACTACCTTATATCAAGTAAGTGCAGTACTGCAGCTTATACATCGTAATCTACTAAACTTGCAGCACATTCTTATATATTTAGATGTTTGACGCGATCACTATGTTGTGCAGCATCTACAAAGAGGAGTTACTCCATAAAATCCAAGAAACATTGACAAACTGGTTATGGCAGGATTTGCGAAATGGTTCAAGAACCATGTAAGCTTTTGAAGTGCAATTGACAGTTTTTTAATATATTGAGTACATAAGATGATCAGCTTGTCTATTTTCTAACCATAGGTTGAGAAGATGCGGGAGGATGGGCAGGCAGTTGATGATGCCCTTTACTCACTAGCAATGGGTCCTGATACTCGGGTAAGACATTATGAATCTTGTGTTGTTGGTGATGTGCGCTACAACACCCTTGCACGAGACGAAGGCAGGAAGACACAAAACAGTGCCATCATGAGCACGGATACGTATGACAAAGAGACAACTGAAATGTATACTAACATAACAGACATTGTTCAGTTGCGGTATATCTCGATTTCGAGGATCATCGGTGTGTGGTTACATTGTCTTTGTCGTTGGTATAACCTGTTTTCGAGGATCATAAAACCGAGCTGATGATTATTTCAAATCCATCAATGTCAAGGCGTCGTACCGGACCAACGAGCCTTTTATTTTGGAAAATCAAGCAACACAGATATTTTTCTTGGAAGACACATTTGCGTAGCGATGATCGGAGAGTATTGCAAAGGTTTGAGCAGAGGAATTCGCTTAATGAAGTTGCACAACAAGATGATGCTTACACTGCTGCTCGATGTACAAGATAACACAGATGTTCCTAATATCTTTGAGAACCATCACGTCAATGACGCCGGCGAAAAGATTGCTTGTCATGCTATGGACATACAAGAGTTGACCAAGAAGAAGCCAACGTTCGAGGACGTTGAGGACAAAGAAGAAGATGACACCGTGGGGAATTATGATTCAGACTGATACACATGGCGAAGATGTTGAAGCTGCTGCTGCGGATGATGATTACATTGCTTTTGTCGTATTTGCCGGTCAGAAGATGTTTTTTTATCTACTATGTGAAATTGTGTTCGCTATGACAACTGAAACCTAATGAACATGTTGTTTAGTATTTTGCTGTGAGAACATCACTTGTTATGTATGCTGATTTGTGTTTGGTGATTGTATGACAACTAAAACATGATGACATTGTTGTGTACTTGTACTCATATTTGGCTGTGAAACTTGAATTGATGACATAGTTTCCTATTGGACTGCACTTTGCTCGACGTCTTCGAATGAGAACAAAGCTGACCCGACAGGGCCTCTGCTATTTATTTATTTATATGAGCAAAAGGGGATACCCCCTAATTTCCATTAATAGAAATCTTTAGATGTTCACAACACTACGCCCAGCCTGCTACACAGGTTTCATTCATTACTAGTTTCAGAAAAGTGCTCATGTCGTAGCCAATTGAATACATCACGAGTGCTACATACACGCAAATAAAGAGACAATCATCCTCTGAGCACATCGATTTTGCCCATTATCTTCACAAGCTCTTTCATCTCCTCATTCTTTGTCAAGGCCGTTCAGCAGCTGTTGCTTGGCCATGATCGAGGAACTGCATCTTTAACCTTCGCTCAGATCTTCATCTTACGTCGTTCCTTGATTACTTGTCCAACACCCCAACCTCCTGGTATTGGGATTCCTTGGCTAACCAAATAATCAGAGTAGTTGCATTCCCCCACATCAGCAACTTCCCAGAAATACAAATCACACGAATCTTCCCTTTTCTGCATGAATCAAATTGGAAGATCATCAACCAAACTATTAAAAAAATCAACAACTGTAAGCAGCAGAACAACACTTAAACATATCATTACCCCATGATTCGGGCATTTGTAGAAGACTCGGCCAGGGTTGGGGATTGTGGTTGAGACGCGACGAATGACTCTGCGTGATTTGCAGCAGTGGCACCACACCAACGGCAATGGGTTGCGATGAGCAATCGGCTGCGGTGCGTGTGCCGGAGTGGGTGTGATGAGATCCACAGGCGATCGTACGGGTGGCGACTTGGCGCATATCTGGTTGTTGCCTACTGATGAGCAGGTGGACGAGCAGCCAGCAGACATGGTTGCTGCGGCCAGAGCTTCTGATGCTAGGCAGAGTAAGTATAGAAGAGGAGAAGCGAACATTGGATATGTCAGTTTCATTACTTGCAGAGTAGCATAGCACCATATATAGTCATAGTCTAGGTTTGGATTCGAACAAGCACGTCTTTCTTTTTTCTAAAACTCGGCAACGTCTCTTTACCAGTACACTAGCTTGTTCTGTACGCCTTCCCAAGTCTTTGATTTTCTTTCCCTTTTTTTGCGAGGAAGGAAGGAGGACAAAATTGAGAGTTCCTCATACTTGAACCCAAGACCTCTCGGTTGAAAACCAAGGGTGCTAGTGACTTATGTGGCGAACGTTCCCTAAGAGGAGGACGGCAGACGAACGCATTTTCCTCGCAGTTTTCTTCCTATATAAAAAAAATTATGCTACTTGGTGTCCGCTTAGTCAAAAAACGATTGTGCCAACCTTGACATTTGGATTGACATTCAACGTCTATCGCGTTTCTCCAGTCTCTTCTTCCTCGAGCCGCCAAAGCCAAACCAGCGCCGGCGGGACCGCCTGCTCCCGCCTCCCATGGCTGGCTGTGATCTTCCCCGGCTCATGTTCGTTCCCGTCCGAGGCCTCACCATCGTCATACGCCTTGGTTTGCTCGCCGCGGCGCCGCCCTCCGATGTTGTCAACATGGTCAACAACCGAGAGGACTAAGGAGATGATTGTACATGGTGAGGATGACAGTAGGGACCCAGCAGCGGGCGAAGTAATTTTGTTTTTTCGGGACGGAGAAGGGTATCAACTGGGTTGTGCGGGACCCGTGGCACGTCTAGCCTAGGCTTTTATTTCGTATGTTTAGCACATGACCAGCCCAGTTTGTTTTTTTCCTTTCTGAAAAATGGCTAGACAACTATTTTGTTTTTTGCAGAATAACCAATATAGGCCTACTTTCTTTTCTACGCCCTGCTGGGCCGGAAATCTTTCATGATGAGGAGGGATGCATATTGCCTAGAAAATGGGCTATAAGTAATAAGAAATGGGCTATAAGTAATAATAAATGGGTTGTGAAATGAAAAAAATACAGCAAACAGGCAATTAGTTCCAAAATACTGTTTTCTTTTGGATTTTGATATTTTAAATTTCATTGTTTTTGTGCGGGTAAAATTTCATTGAATTTAAATTAAGGTATGTTTAGATTTAAAATTAATTTGAATCTGGCTAGAATTTTCGGGCTGTATGCTGTTTGGGACAGATTTGGAGGCTGACTTGTGTGTTGGCTTTGGCTTTGTCCACTTAGTCCACAAACAAGTCTAGCAGCAGTGACCGTTTGATGTTAATCCAACGGCCGTGCTGCTTCTTCAATATCTGACCTTCTTGCTCCAGCCGCCCAAACCAGCTCGGTGGGACTGCTGCTCCGCCTCCCTTGGCATTTGTCTTGCCAAGACAGCCGCATCACCCCACCCTACTTCATTGCTGGCCAGGCCATTCCTCTCACCCACACCTCCTGTTATTTTCCGGCGACGGCAACCGGACCAGTAAACCCTCGTACTCCCCACCGGGTGGGCAACCATTGCCGAGTCTTCCCCGGCTCCGTGTCGTTCCCTTCCTAGGCCTCGCCGTCGTCCACCGCCATGGTGCTCTCGGTGCGGCCTGGTCAACATGGTCAACGAACGATATCCATCGGCCGTGGACTGTACGCGCAAAATAATGATTCCTCCACCTAACAGCTGGGACCCACCGGAAGGGCCTCTGTATTTCATGAAAAAAATGTTCCCCCCGCTGACATGTCGGACCCACCAGCTATATCTTCGCTCGCAAGGAAGTGCCTCCTTATTACCCACAAAAAATGAATACCCACCCTGCTAGTTGGGACCCACCATAGTGGGAGGATGACTTGTGGGCCAACTAAGTTGATGGGGACGGAGGGCTTTGTCAACTTAGTCAATATGAAAAATTCTAGCTCCAGTGACCGTACGATGTCCATCCAACGGCCGTAGTGCTTCTTCAACCTCTGGGCTTCTTGCTCCAGCCGCCCAAAGCAGCTCCGGTCGTGCCACATGCTCCTACCTCCCGTGGCCGGCGGTGCTACCGCGGAGGCCTCACAGCCCCCTACTATTCCCACCGCTGGCCAGGCCCTGCGGCGACGGCAGCCTCACACCGCAGCCTAACCAGTGAACCCTCGTACTCCTCTCCGCGCGGGCTTCCACTACCGCGTCTTTCCCGGCTCCGCGTCGTCCCCTTCCTAGGCCTCGCTGTCGTCCACCGCCGTGGTGCTCTCGGCGCGGCCGGGTCAACATGGTCAAGGAACGACATCCATCGGACGTGGACTGTACGTGGAGAGGCTGACAGCTGGGTCCACGACCGCAGTAAGGAAGTGCCTCCTTATTACACGGAAAATAATGATCCCTCCACCTGACAGCTGGGACCCACCGGACAAGCCACTGTAGTTCACGGAAAAAACGTTTCCCCCTGACTGCTGGGACGCACCAGCTTCATCTTCACACACAAGGAAGTGCGCCCGGGCAAAAAAAAAACGATTCGCCCCCTGACTGCTGGGACCCACCAGCTACACCTTCACATGCAAGGAAGTGCGTCCGGGCAATAACAAAACAAAACGATTCGCCCCCCTGACTACTGGGACCCACCAGCTACATCTTCGCAGGCACGGAAGTGCCTGACAGTCGGGACCCACCTGGTCGAAGCGTACGTAGCGTTGTCATCCTGGTCACAAATGTGTACGTACATACTGGCCGAACGCCTACTGCACATACGTGCATGGCTGGGTCAGAACGGAGAAACAGCTTCGTCGTCATGTTCATGGGGAGCCAACCGGCTGGTTCGGAATGGAATGCGTGGTCGTGTTCATCGGGAGGGCTTGGGCCGGAACAGGCGATGGAAGCGAGGCTGGCGTATCCGCTGGCGGAGAAGCGGACCACGTTGAGCGGAGTCTGTTGATTGGGAAGGTGTGGCATACCGCAAAAGCGGAGAAGCGGACCTCCTATGATCGAAACTGCGGTCCTGTTGTTCGAGAGGGTGTGGCGTCATAAAGCGGATTTAAACGGACCTCCTACGGTCGAAAGCAGGGGTCTGTTGATCGGGAGGGTGTGGCGTGCCGCCAAAAGCGGATGAAACGGACCTCCTACGGTCAAACGGGGTCTGTTGATCGGGAGGGTGTGGCGTACCGCAAAACAGACGAAACGGACCTCCTACGGTCGAAAGCAGGTGTCCTGTTGATCGGGAGGGTGTGGCGCATCGCAAAAGGATTTAAACGGACCTCCTACGGTGAAGCAGGGGTCCTATTCGCCGGGAGGGTGTGGCGCATCGCAAAGCAGGACTCCACGAGATCTCGTTCATCTCCACCGTCGACCTCCTCCAGCCTCCACGGGCTACTGTCGACCTCCTCCAGCCTCTACGGGCTCCTGTTCATCCAGCCTCCACCGCGCGCTACTCCACCGGCTCCTGTTCAACCACCCCTCCACGGGCATCCCTCCACCGTTTACTGTTCATCCAGCCCTCCACACCACAGGGTCCTGTTCAACCACCCCTCCACGGGCACCCCTCCACCTTCTACTGTTCATCCAGCCCTCCACACCACGGGGTCCTGTTCATCCAGAGGCAAACACCACTGCTCACTGTTATCCAACCCCCCCCCCCCCGGAACACTCACTGTTCACCCAGAGGCAACATCGATCGGCTTGATTAGCGGCGATGGCGGCGAATCGCTCGTCGGGTTGATTAACGAGCATCGATCGATCGCTCGAGTTCGATGTAGCGTTCTGCGGCGGCAATCGTTCGGGTTCGATTAGAGCCCAACCCTCGCTCGGGTTGATTAGAGCTAACGCGCGACACGCAGCAGCGACGTGTATGGGAGAAACGCGCATCGCTCGTCCCCCGACCTCCTACCGTAACCGGCAACTCCCCGAAATTTTCCTCGCCCTCGCTTCTACCACAGTTTTTTCCGTCATGGACGGCCCAAAGAATGTCATGCAGCTGCGTCTCCGGCCCGCCCAGGACGAAAAGCCCATTTTCTGTCATGATTTTTTGTCATAGAACTAGGAGCCCACCACATTTATGATGATACCGGGTTTTGTCACAATTATCGTCATAGAAGTATCATATGTATGACAGAAAAAAATTTCGTTCGGCCCAAAATGTCACGGATGTGTCTTTTTTTTGTAGTGATTTCCCTTCTTTCATTCATAAACATATCATTTTCATGGTCGAGCAAATGTTGTTCTAAAGGATCATTAGGAGGCACGGCAATAGAGGCAAAACCAATAATTTCTCTTTACTAGCTAATTCTTTATCATGGGGTAGTCTACAAAATTTAGTAAAATTAAACTCATGAGACATATCCCCCAAACCAATAGTAACAACATCCTTTTTGCAGTCTATCCTAGCATTAACAGTATTCAAGAAGGGTCTACCAAATATGATGGGACAAAAACTATCTTGTGGGGAACCAAGAACAAGAAAATCAGCAGGATATTTAACTTTCCCACACAAGACTTCAACATATCTAACAATCCCAACTGGTGAAATAGTGTCTCTATTAGCAAGCTTAATTGTAACATCAATTTCCTCTATCTCAGCAGGTGCAATATCATGCATAATTTCTTTGTATAAGGAATGAGGTATTGCACTAGATCCCATATCACATAAGCCATGATAACAATGATCTCCTATTTTACCAGAAATAACAGGCATGCCTACAACAGGTCTATGTTTATTTTTAGTATCAGGTCTAGCAATTCTAGCGGATTCATCATAGAAGTAAATAACATGCCCATCAATATTATCGGCCAAGAGATCTTTAACCATAAGAATACAAGGTTCAACTTTAAGTTGCTCAGGGGGTGTGGGTTTTCTAGTATTACTTTTACGAACCATAGTTGAAGCTTTAGTATGATCCTTTATTCTAACAGGGTAAGGTGGTTTCTCAATGTAAGCAGTAGGAACAATAGGATCAACATTATAAGTGATAGTCTTTTCTTCAACTTTAATAGGTGCAACTAATTTTACTTCAATGGGAGGATTATATTTAAACCACTTATCCTGAGGGAGATCAACATGAGTAGCAAAGGATTCACAGAAAGAAGCTACTATCTCATAGTCAAGTCCATATTTAGTGCTAAATTCACGAAAAACATCAGTATCCATAAAAGATTTAACACAATCAAACTTAGGTGTTATACCTGACTCCTTACCTCATCGAGATCCCAATATTCAGAGTTGAGTTTAATTCTTTCCAATAAATCCCATTTGATTTCAATAGTCTTCATCATAAATGAGCCAGTACAAGAAGTATCGAGCATGGAGCGATTATTGAGAGAAAGCCGAGCATAAATTTTTTGAATAATAATTTCTCTTGAGAGCTCATGATTGGGGCGTGAATATAACATTGACTTAAGCCTCCCCCAAGCTTGAGCAATGCTTTCTCCTTTGCGAGGCCAAAAATTATATATATAATTGCGATCATGATGAACAAGATGCATAGGATAAAACTTCTAATGAAATTCCAATTTCAATCGGTTGTAGTTCCATGATCCCATATCATCACATAGCCTAAACCATGTCAATGCCTTTCCCTTCAAAGATAAAGGGAATACCTTCTTCTTGATAACATCCTCGGGCATACCTGCAAGCTTTAATAATCCACAAACTTCATCCACATAGATTAGGTACAAATCGGGATGTAATGTTCCATCTCCTGTAAAAGGACTAGCTAGCATTTTCTCTATCATACCCGAAGGAATTTCAAAGTAAACATTTTCAGTCGGTTCAGTAGGTTGAGGAGAAATTCTTTGCTCTACTGGTTGGGGGTGAAGATACCCCGAACAAGCCCCTCAAAGGATTATGTTCCATAGTAGCAAGTGACAGTAAATTTCAGCACACTATATAAATTTTTCCTTACCAAATTCCACTTACCAAAGGCGCTTCACTCCCCGGCAACAGCGCCAGAAAAGTGTCTTGATGACCCAAAAATATAGGGGATCTATCGTAGTCCTTTTGATAAGTAAGAGTGTCGAACCCAATGAGGAGCAGAATGAAATGACAAGCGGTTTTCAGTAAGGTATTCTCTGCAAGCACTGAAATTATCGGTAACATATAGTTTTGTGATAAGGTAATTTGTAACGTGTAACAAGTAACGAAAGTAAATAAGGTGCAGCAAGATGGCCCAATCCTTTTTGTAGCAAAGGAAAAGCCTGGACAAACTCTTATATGAAGGAAAACGCTCCCGAGGACACATGGGAATTATCGCCAAGCTAGTTTTCATCGCGCTCATATGATTCGCGTTCGTTACTTTGATAATTTGATATGTGGGTGGACCGGTGCTTGGGTACTGCCCTTTCTTGGTAAATCATCCCACTTATGATTAACCCCTATTGCAAGCATCCAAAACTACAAAAGAAGTATTAAGGTAAACCTAACCATAGCATGAAACATATGGATCCAAATCAGCCCATTACGAAGCAACACATGAACTAGGGTTTAAGCTTCTGTCACTCTAGCAACCCAACATCTACTTATTACTTCCCAATGCCTTCCTCTAGGCCCAAACAATGGTGAAGTGTCATATAGTCGACGTTCACATAACACCACTAGAGGAGAGACAACATACATCTCATCAAAAAAATCGGACGAATACCAAATTCACATGACTACTTATAGCAAGACTTCTCCCATGTCCTCAGGAACAAACATAACTACTCAAAAATCATATTCATGTTCATAATCAGAGGGGTATTAATATGCATAAAGGATCTAAACATATGATCTTCCACCAAATAAACCAACTAGCATCAACTACAAGGAGTAATCAACACTACTAGCAACCCACACATACCAATCTGAGGTTTTGGGACAAAGATTGGATACAAGAGATGAAGTAGGGTTTTAGAGGAGATGGTGTTGGTGAAGATGTTGATGGAGATTGACCCCCTCCCGATGAGAGGATCGTTGGTGATGACGATGGTGATGATTTCCCCCTCTCGGAGGGATGTTTCCATGGCAGAACAGCTCCACCGGAGGCCTAGATTGGTTCCGCCAAGGTTCCACGTTGTGGCGACGGTGTTTCTTCCCGATAGCTTTCTTATAATTTTTTCTAGGGTAAAAGACATCATATAGCAGAAGATGGGCACCGGAGGCCTGGCAGGGGCCCCACAAGGCAGGGGGGCGCGCCCAGGGGGTAGGGCGCGCCCCCACCCTCGTGGCCAGGGTGTGGGCCCCCTCTGGTTGATTCTTTCTCCAGTATTTTTTATATATTCCAAAAAGTGCCTCTGTGAAGTTTCAGGATTTTTGGAGTTGTGCGGAATAGGTCTCTAATATTTGCTCCTTTTCCACCCCAGAATTCCAGGTGCCGGTATTCTCCCTCTTCATGTAAACCTTTTAAAATAAGAGAGAAAAGGCATAATTATTGTGGCATAATGTGTAATAACAACCCATAATGCAATAAATATCGATATAAAGTCATGATACAAAATGGACGTATCAGGGTGGTTACAAGAGAACCAACTTGATCCTGAGCTCAACATAGCCGTCAAGGGACAACCTGGAAATACTTCTGAGAAGATATTTGCAAAATCACGAAGCACTGATATGTTAGTAAGCTCGAAATCAATCTTGTTCTTCAGGGCAAGACGATATAATCAAAGAGTGAGGGATTGACATAGTCCCAACTCATTGATCAAAGAGTGCACCAGGGAAAATGGACTAGGTAGCATGTTCAATCTTAGAATGTTAATTCAATAACCAACACAATAAGAATGAGATTATTGTCCGTTAACTACCAAGAAACGGGGCTGCTAGGAGTATTGATTTCACACATCACAGTTCATTTGTCGGCATTCTGGTCACAACAACATAGGGACCGAGAAATGAACAATGATGGCGAGAAGTATCACTGCATTAGGAATCCATAAGAGGTGGTGCAATTCTCATGAGAATCCTGATATAAAGAGGGTAATACTTCAAGGTAGAATGGATCAAAAGATGGATTGGCAATTGATCTGCGGGATACAACTTCTTTGACCCAATCCTAGAAATGGATAAGGTACTGGAGTTTGTTTCTCCTAGTCATTCCAAAATAGAATGGTCTCACGGATCACAAGAATATTAGGCTTTGATGAACGAGTGCAATGATATCCCCTTGACTATCAATTGATAGATGAGGGTCGAAATACAGCGGAAGAGGGACAACTCAAAGGAACATATCACTTTCTAAGTTGGGGAAGCATGGATTAGCATGTCGAACAACTTCAACATGTTTGTTTCGAATAACCCATGCAAAACAGGAAGGACTAGCAGATCCACAATGTAAAATGGAGAACTCATCAAGAGCACTCTGGTTGTTATCTTTTGGTTCAAAAGAACTTCTGCCATATTGGTTCATGGTATTTGGAAGAATGACATACCACGGACCGCAAAGACTATCACAAAAGGTTACTAATACCCTAAAGGAGCGAGCAAACACTATGAACAAGAGGTAAGTAGAGTGAATCTTGGGTTCTAGAACCCATAAATAGAATGCCTACCAAGTAAATAATATAACAAAATGCTCTCGGGAAGGGTGGCCAGAATCATCACAATGGAAACACAAAACATAGCTAGATTGCTAGGTGGTTCTCTAAGATACCCTAGTGTCATAATAATATCTTTAACATATATCTTGAGGCAATGGAGTACCTCACCACACCGATTATTGTGCTTAATCTGGCCCAAAAGGACATCAGGAACATGGAGGAAAGATTTGCAAATGCATCAAATTGTTTAGAAACCTGGGACAATTCGGACAACATAACGGTTGTAATTGCTTAAAAAGGATTTTGAGACATCCTGCCAAATGGTGGCATAACCACTCAACATCATAATATCAAGGTTCTGAGACCAACTGTTAACACACGGAGGTACTAGAAACTGAAGTGAGACTTGAATGCATCATTCCTATAAGTCTACGGATTAGTAAAACACGTGATCCTGATAGAAAAAGAGAAGCCCAATTCTTAATCCCCGTATAACTTATAGGAATGATGGATTCAAGTCTCACTTCAGTCTCTTACAAACAACAAATACTAGTTGCAACTCCTGGACAGAGATCGAGGCGATTAATAAGCCGAGAGGGGTCGAGTTACCGGAACCCAATCTGTGGTAGTAACTGTCTTGGATCACAAACAGAGAACTCAGTTCCTGAGGACGATTTCAATGAGACAAACCACCATGTACTCCTACATGGCCTCTCACCACTACCTTTACCAAATCGTATTCACACACTTAGCTCTCAACAGTAGGACTTGACGACCAATGATAGATCTCGAACGTATCTATAACTTTTGATTGTTCCATGCTATTATATTACCCATCTTGGATGTTTTATATGCATTTATATGCTCTTTTATATGATTTTGGGACTAACCTATTAACCTAGAGTCCAGTGCCAGTTTCTGTTTTCTCCTTGTTTTTGAGTTTCGCAGAAAAGGAATATAAAATGGAGTCTAATTGAGCTGAAATTTTACGATGATTTTTTATGGAGCAGAAGATGCCCCCAAAGCAAAAGAGTTGGGTCAGAAGAGCCGTGAGGCCCCCACATGGGTGGAGGGCGCGCCCTACCCCCTGGGAGCGCCCTCCGACCTTGTGGTTGACTCGTAGACCCCCGTGACGTGAAACCGACGCCAAAAATTCCTATAAATACGGAAACCCCCAAAACGAAACCTAGATCGGGAGTTCCGACGCTGCAGGCCTTTGTAGCCACCAAAAACCAATCGGGATCTTGTTTCGGCACCCTGCCGAAGGGGGAAATCATCACCAGTGGCCATCTTCATCATCCCGGCGCTCTCCATGACAAGGAGGGAGTAGTTCACCCTCGGGGCTGAGGGTATGTACCAGTAGCTATGTATTTGATTTCTCTCTCTCTCTCTCTCTCTCTCTCTCTCTCTCTCGTGTTCTTGATTTGGCAGGATCTTGATGTACCGCGAGTGAGGGAGTCCCGGATTAGGGGGTGTCCGGATAGCCGAACTCTCACCATTGGCCGGACTCCTGGACTATGAAGATACAAGATTGAAGACTTCGTCCGTGTCCGGATGGGACTTTCCTTGGCGTGGAAGGCAAGCTTGGCGTCTGGATATGTAGATCTCCTACCATTGTAACCGACTGTGTAACCCTAACCTGTCCGGTGTCTATATAAACCGGAGGGTTTTAGTCCGTAGGACGAACAACAATCATACCATAGGCTAGCTTCTAGGGTTTAGCCTCCTTGATCTCGTGGTAGATCTACTCTTGTACTACCCATATCATCAATAATAATCAAGCAGGAGTAGGGTATTACCTCCATCGAGAGGGCCCGAACCTGGGTAAAAACATCGTGTCCCTTGTCTCCTATTACCATCTACCTAGACGCACAGTTCGGAACCCCCTAACCGAGATCCGCCGGTTTTGACACCGACATTGGTGCTTTCGTTGAGAGTTCCTCTGTGCCATCGCCATCAGGTAGGATGCCTCATCTCGTCTTTAAAGACGACACTATCGCCAAAGGAGCCTTGGCCATTGGCCAGACTCTTTGGCTAGGTGGTTTTCTTATGACCGCCAGTCCGGCCACCGCGCCGATGATGACCTCTCGAGTCATCGAAACCAATCTCCATGTTAATTCGGAACTTGCCGAACAGCTAGATCCGATTGAGCTTTCCTCCGTAAACGAGCTCTTGGATTGCATCGCCGCCCTGGGAGTCACTACAGACTACGACCGAATCGGGCATAAAACCGATCTGAGAGAGATCAACTCTCCCAGGCTACTCATCACGTTGCTGTGATAGAGGAGCCATACGGCGATTCTTCTTCTATCTTAAGGACTAGCTACGTCCGGATCGATCCCTCAATGCGGATTCCCGCAGAGGACGGACGTCGACCAAGCCACGAACTTAAAGTCGGTGGCGGGTTGGACTCATTGGATAACACTCAAAATCCAAACTTCCGAGTTCGAAACTCCTCGGCCCCGAGTCCTAAATTGGGACGGGTTCCGGATCTAGTTCCACCGCCCAACCAAACAGCGATCTCTCTCGAATCCGGCAAGAGCCCGCTGAGGCGATTACATCATTCTTGGGTCGATTCCTCCTGGTTTTGAGCAGGATAAAGGACTGCCGAGAGGAAGACGCAATCCCAATTTTCTGCAATAATTGCACGGACAAAGGAATCCTAAACGCCATAAGTCATCGTGAAATTACACGCTTTGCGGACTTGGCAACCATAGTACAAAAGTACTGTGCGATCGAGAGCGCTTGGAAAACTGAAAGTAAATTTTGGGATAATCCGGCCCCGAATACATCCCTTGTCCGAAATAAAAGGGTGTATCATTATCAAGCACCTGGGTTAAATACCAAAAAACCAAAAACCCCTAAAAGTGCGGAACCGTCTTTGGAGGGTTGGCTAAGCGGACCTGCAAAATTCATAGCACAAGGGCGCCACTCCAACTCATAGCCTTGAGCATGTTGGATACTACGGCAGTGGCCAAAAGTGGCGAGAGCTTCTAGCTTTGGAATCCCAGCCCAGCAACACCAAGTCGGTGTTAACAGTCTTGAGACTTTCGCATCAAATAACATGCAACGGACACTCCATAACCTTGCGAAGTCTACCAAGTAGCAACAATAAATCCATGGGGACACGGCTATTACTTTTAATGCCGATGGCGAACCTAAATTCGAACAGCCCGAGCACCAGCCGCATTGGTCCTCGATCCGATAGTGGGCGGCTTTCGCCTTTGTCGGGAAGCTGATCGTGACCCACGAACACCTATGGGACTGGCGGACCGAGTCCCTTTGGTTCGGTGGGGGCTGAGATTGCCTGAAGAGCAGATCGGCGATGCACACGAGCAGTTTACCCAGCTTCGGAGCTCTCGGAGAGATAATACACCTCTGTTGCTTTTACGATTATCTTGTGTTCTTGCTAGGGAGCAATGAGAGCTACAAAACCTAGCTTGAGTGTCTACGGTCTCGAATGAGTCGAATCCTAACTAAGCGAATCAACCCCCTCGTTGCGCATGGGCCTCTTTTATAGGATCAAGGGGTCTCCGACGGTGGCAGCGTAGATGAGGGTACAAATGGAAAAACAGTGGTTGGTACACCGACTTGTACAAAGTGTACAATGTACTCTACCTAACTCGACGGCAAGGGACAAAACATTAAATGCCCGTCCACATCGCTGAAACGATCTGTGAGGACCGTCAGTGCGCCACCGCTTGCCACGATGGTAAGCTCGTCGGCGCCACTTATCGCTGCTCCCCGCTGGCTGCACAGCC
This sequence comes from Aegilops longissima, assembly GCA_021605205.1. Classification (NCBI taxonomy): domain Eukaryota; kingdom Viridiplantae; phylum Streptophyta; class Magnoliopsida; order Poales; family Poaceae; genus Aegilops; species Aegilops longissima. The sequence goes on from CM038679.1 coordinate 225,287,832, forward strand.
TCTTGACACGCTGCGCTGGAATGGCTCCATGGAACACGTTGGTGGATGAGCTGGAGCGGAGATGAAGAGGTTGCTGCGCGGCAAGCACCTTGCAGCGGCTGAATCCTTGTCGCGCTTGGGAGCTTGTCGCTCACCGAGCCTTCCCGGCAAGCTCCTCTTGCCGGGGTCTTGTCTTCTGCGTGCCTTGAGTGGCCTTCCCGGCAAGCGCTTCTTGCCGGGGTCTTGTCTTCTTGGCTTAAATACTTTGTTCTTGAGTGGCTCCAAAGGAGCCGCAGAGGACCTTGGCGGTCACGAGGCAAGCCTTGTCGCGGGGTGCTTCCACTGCCCGTGCACGAGTTCAGGATACTAGGGTACCCCTACTCTAGTACACCGACAGGAGCCCCCGGGCCTGGGCCACACACGGCGCCGAGCTCTGTTGGGCCAGGCCCAAAACAGTGCGCGGGCACGCGCGGCCTAGATCACGCCGTTACTCGCTCCAGACCCACCACGTCTCCCACGAACAGCATGCGTCGACTGCGGCGTCGTGGGGAGAGATCGTGGGGGTTTCTTTAATTGGAAAAGCGGAACGTCCGCTCAGGCAAGACGCCCACCTTGCCATTGCTGTCACATCTCAAAACCATCGCCGCTCCCCTTCTTCTCAAGTCCGAGAGGCGGCGCGCCTTCATTGCCACCGGCGCCATCAGCGCCGCGGACTCCTCCACCACCTCCGCCATGGCTCAAAGCCGACAAGGGAAAGGCGTGAAGTCGGCCGAGGTGCAGCGGCTCATGGCGCTGCGAAGGAGCGGGCCACCTTGACCCCCAGCTCAAGCGAAGGAGCTGAGGAGGCTATTACCTTTTCGTCGACAGAGACGAGGCAGGCGCACAAGACGAGGGTGATCTCCGCCGCCGCATCCGAGAAGGTTTCTGTCGGGTATCCCTTCTTCGCGCTCTTCTTCTACTGCGAGCTCTCCCCGCCCTTTTCCTAATTCTTTTGCGATATCATGAACACCTACGGTCTTCGCCTCCTTGATTTCACCCCCAACGCCGTCGTAACCATGGCAGTTTTCGCACACCTTTGCGAAAACTTTGTCGGAGTCCACCCAAACGTAGCCCTCTTCCGCCACTTCTTCATGCCCCGCATTGAGAGAGGAGAGCCACTTCTTTGGAGGGATTGCTTGGATCTCGGGATCGGCAAGAAAGAAGCATATCTGGAAGGAGAGCTCCGCAGCAAGTGGGAGGAGTGGAGAGTCGATTGGTGTTGGATCATCGAGGAGAACTCGCAGCCCTTCACTGCCCGGCGCAAAATCCCATAGTCTTGGGCAGCGATTGGAGTAACTTGGCGCCGGAGGATGCTAGGTTGAAGATTGCCGTGACCCGGATCTTGCATCTCGGGCATGCGGACTCACCGTAGGTCTGTTAGCACAATTTCCTTCGCCGCCGCGCCATCTCCCTTGCGGAGAGGAGGAGGCCTGCTTAGGAGTTCAAAATGCGGCGGACATCATGAGGCTGCGCCCAGGCCTCAACTGGAATTTCACCGTCTTGGAGCGGATGCGATCTGCTTTGGAGCTGTTCAAGCCGACCAGATCATCCCGAGTGGTTCATGTTGCCGAGGGGGTCGTTCCTTTGTGCAACAACTCTTCGCTTGACCGCATCCGATGCGATGATGCCGTTGTCAGCGATTCCCATGGGATCGTTCAACTTGGCAAGAGCCCGCCGGCGACATCGTGCAGCAGTTCTTGACAGCTTGGAAGAAGTGCCGATCCGTGCCGACGAGCAGAAGTGGCTCACCTGCGACACCACCGACGCCGAGCTGCAGCGCATCTCCACCAGGCTGGAGGAGGCGGCGGAAGCTGCTGCCGCTGGTGAATTAGGGTTCACCGTGGAGGAGGCGGAGGCAGCCGAGGCGGCAAGCCTTGCCGACCGAGAGGAGCTTGCGGCGGCGGAGGAGCAGGCCGAGCGATGCTGAGCGAGCAGGCCTGCGGGGCGCCTCCCCCACCATCGGATAGCTTGTCGCGGGAGGAGCCCGCAACTCCACCAAGAAGGCGCCCAAGACACAGGGAAGTGGCGGGCGGCAGACAGGCCAACAGCCGTCGCGCCCCGTGGCAGCTTCCTCCATGCAAGCAAGCTCTGTTGCAGCAGGGGCGCCTCACGCCGCCACAGCAACTAGAGCGGGGCCTTCTGGGACCACGGCTCCCGCACCCGCCAAGCGTCGAGGGAGCCTACTCTTCCAGCTCGTCGCACCGGAGGCGGAGCGGAATTTGACTTCTCCGCTCTCAGCTCCGAGGAAGAAGAAGAAGAGTAAGATCTGGTCGCCGTGCTTTGTAATTCTTCAATTCGCTGCTTTGTCTTGTATCTGATTTGCTTCATTGTGAACTCTTTCCCTTTTCAGACGCTGGCTCGAGAGGCGTCGAAGAGAGCCAAGACCCGGTGGTTGTCATCGAAGGCGATCCCCGTGGCGGCTGTGGAGGGCGTCTGAGACTCCTTGCGGATCCGGCTACCCTTCTTGAGCAGCCCCGGCTGGCCAAGCGTAAGTACTTGGTTTATTTCTTACGGTTAGGTGCGCATGGGTGCTCCTTCTTCTTGATATCGACTTGTTGATTTGTGTAGGAGCAGAGCAGCTTCATCGGGAGGGCCGGAAGTCGCTCCGAAATTCTGTGCGCTTCAACTCGCCGCCAAGGGAGAATTCTCCGGCAAGGGAGCGCTCTCCGGCAAGGGAGGCTTCTCCGATAAGGGAAGTTTCTCCGACAAGGGGCAGCGCCGGCGATCCTCCGGTGGTGGAGACCACGGCCACAAATCCCAACACAAGTAATCTTCTTGCGTGAAAATTTCCCTTGGGTTCTTTTTCTTCTGTTCTTCTTTTCTAACATTTGCTTGACTGTTCTTTCTTTTTCTGATCGTCAGATCCATCTGCCGGAGAGCCGATGGAGACTGAGGTTGCCGGCGAGGAGGACGTGCGCGGCAACAATGACGACGCCGCCAACATGGAGGAGGAGGCCGGCGCCGATGGGTCCGCCAAGAGAGGCCGCCAAGGCTGCTGCCGCAAAAGGTGGGAGGGGTCTCAGTGATTGTCTTGACGACCCTGAGGCCGCAGGAGCGCCAGGCGCTACGCCGACCGCCGATCCCTCCGCCACCGATGCAGCACCAGGCTCCGAAGAGCCCCAGCCCGGCGCCTATCTGAAGGCCGGCGACGGCGTCTTCATCAAGCTCCCATGGGCGTCGAGCTCCAGGGCGCCGGTCGAGGGAGAGACCTTCGACGAAGAGCTGCTCGCCTCCGCTGGGCTGTCGCTGGTTGACGCGCCAAGCAGCAGCAGTGGCGAGTCTGAGGAGGAGCAGCTGCTGAAGAAGCTGTTGTCGCTCTAGCGCGCCCGACAAGCTAAGCTAGAGTCCCGGGAAGCACTTGTCGCGAGGGCGGGAGCTGACATGGAGAAGCGCGAAGAAGAGCTCCGTGGCGCCAACCAAGAAGCCCTCGGGGCGTGGCGAAGCGGGAGCAACTCTCCGAAGAGCGCACAGCCTTCATTCTGAGAAGGCTGAGGTCGAGTAGCAGCAAAGGCTTGTCGGTGAGAAGCTATCACAAGAAGAAGGTGAGCTGGCGCGGTGGAAGATCAACCTCGACAGCTATGAAGAAGAGCTTGCTGCATGAGCAATCACTTGGCGGAGCTCTCAAGGAGGCAAAGGATGCTGCCACAGCTTAGAGGCCGCCAAGAAGGAGTTGGAGGCGAGGGTGGCGCAGCTGGAGGCCACCTCCGGAAGAGCGGCGAGGAGGTCGCTTGCTGCTGAAGCACGGCGAGAAGGACGCCTACACTCTTGGCGAAGTTGCAGGGCCGTCTGTTGAGAGGATCAAAGAGCTCGCCGCCAAGGACTCCAAGGCAAATCTTGAGCTGAAGCTGGCCACCTTGACGAGGCTGGGACGGCGCCAAGGAGCGGGGAAGTGGGTTTGTTGGAGAAGATCAAGGCCAACGAGGAGCTGCTGGCGAATGCCGTGACCGCCCAGGATACCTTCAGAGAGAACGTGATGCACTGGACGGAGAGTCTTGTAGATACTGCCGCCGCCATCGACAAGGAGTTGATGGAGCTGGGGATGGTGGATCTTGGGTACTCCACCGACGAGCGCCTTCAACCCAGCGCCAAGCTCAGCCTGTTCCTCAAGGGCATGGTGACGGCCCTCCAGCGGCTCCGGGAGGAGATCCCAAAGCAGCTGGTCGACGAGTCGCGTCAAATCTATGCGGGGGCTCTTCAGAAGGTGTTGATGAAGGTGGCCTTCCGCAATCCGGGCGTCAGCTTCGCCAACGTCCTGAAGTCCTTTCCGCCGACTTCTGACGTTGAAGCGCTCAAGGCCCTTGTCGCACCCATTGTGGACAGGGTGAGCGGGGTCAAGAGGGTCGATGGCGACCGCGTAGACTAGGCCGCCAAATTTACCTTTCCTTTGTCGCTGCTGATCATGTTTAGGAGAACAATCTATTAGATCTGCGACAAGTTAATTTTGTAATATACTCTATCTTAGGCAACGATTGCAATGTTATTTCCTTTACTTGATTCCTTCCTTTGTATGTTTGTGCCCTACGCTTTTAGGGAACTTGTCGTGCGGGCACCTTTGTCATGGCCGAGCCGAACACCGAACACACCTGCTGGCGATGCCGCCTCCGACCAGCAACCTTGTCGCAACTAGTTGCAGCTCACTTAAGTTGTTGAGCGGACTCGAAACAAAGTAAGGGCGCGACTAGCTACGAGTTGGTTCCTCCGCGCACAGGTTTTCCGTACAAAGTACTATCGTTCGAGGAAGATAACTTAAAAATTTAAAAACTGATTGCTTAAATTTTAAAAACTGATTGCTTAAACTTAGCAACTTAGCTTTTCTGTCGTTTGCTTCCCGGCAAGGCGATACTTCCTCGAGCGACACTTGGTGGCCCACACCATTATCTTCTCCTCCCCGGCTAACTTGTGGGTGGATGAACCTTCCTTTCTTTGAGAAAGAGAAAGAAGAGAAAATAAAGTCATGGAGCCTAGTGGCTCGTTATCGCTTACCGAGTGTAGATGCTGCACAAAGCGTCAGACAAAGCATGCAACAAAATTATGAAAGCATGAAATTGACAAGTTGTGCGCAATACATAAGCTTTACTGATGCACGGGGTCTGCGCCCGGCTTTGTACAAAGGATTACATGCAACATCAGCAAGACTTGTACAAAAGGTGGTTGCGAACAGGTTCCGCAACCGCGCCTCTATGGGTAAACTTACGAAGATGCTCAATGTTCCAGGAGTTGCTCACCGAATGCCATCTTCGGTCTCAAGGCGGACAGCGCCAGGCCTAGTGACTCGTTTCACCCGATAAGGGCCTTCCCACTTCGGCGTCAACTTGTTGGAATTCTTGGCAGACTGAACGCGCCGAAGAACAAGGTCGCCTTCCTCGAAACTTCTGGCACTAACTTTGGGGCTATGGTAGCGGCGCAAAACTTGCTGGTAACGAGCAGCTCGTACAGCGGCCTGAAGACAATCCTCCTCAAGGAGCAGCGCGTCATCTTGTCGCAGCTACTCTTGCTTGAGCTCATCATAAGCGAGCACTCGAGGTGACCCGTATACGAGTTCCGTGGGAGAACTCCCTCTGCTCCGTAGACTAGAGCGAAAGGTGTTTGGCCAGTGGCTCGATTTGGCGTCATTCTGATTGACCAAAGAACCACCGGCAGCTCCTCTATCCAGTTTCTTCCGCACTTGTGCAGCCTGTCGAAAGTTCTGGTCTTGAGTCCTCGCAGCACTTCAGCGTTTGCCCTCTCTGCTTGACCGTTGCTCCATGGATGAGCAACAGAAGCAAAGCAGACCTTGGCGCCAAGATCTTGGACGTACTGCATGAAGGTGCGACTCGTGAATTGTGTGCCGTTGTCGGAGATGATCCTGTTAGGAATCCCAAAACGGCAAACAATTGACCAAGAACTTGATTGCGACTGTGCTGTCACCTTCCTCCTGCTTCCACTTCCGCCACTTTGTGAACTTGTCGATTCGGACGTACAAGTACTCAAAGCCCCGACAGACTCGTGGAAGCGGGCCGAGGATGTCGAGCCCCGGACCGAAAATGGCCAGGATAAAGGGATCGTCTGGAGAGCTTGAACTGGCTGGTGTATCTGCTTTGAATGGAACTGGAACGCTTCATACTAGGTTACTTGTGCAGTTGCATCCTGGAGGGCTGTCGGCCAGAAGAAACCTTGCCGGAAAGCTTTGCCGGCAAGTGCTCTTGCGCCAATGTGGTGACCACATATGTGTAACGCCCCGGATCCGATGCGCCAGGTGTCCTTCAGTTATTCGCCGTCGTTGCCATGTCATGTGCTTGCGTGTTGCTCTTTGCCATGTCATCATCTGCATTTTTATCATGTCATCATGTGCATCGCATTTGCATACGTGTTCGTCTCATGCATCCGAGCATTTTCCCCGTTGTCCGTTTTGCAATCCGGCACTCCTATGTCTCCCGGCGCCCCCTTTTGCCTCTTTTCATGTGCGGCTGTTAAATGGTCTCGGAATGACCCGAGGTTTTTCAAGCGGCCTTGGTATAGCACCCGTAGACCGCCTGTCAAGTTTCGGATCATTTGGAGGTCGTTTGATACTCCAACGGTTAACCGGGTAACCGCAAAGCCCTCTTTGAGTTGCAGCCCAACACCCCCTCCAAAGTGGCCCAAAACCCAGCAAACTCCCCTCCATGCTCTCGGGCGTTCGATCACGATCGCGTGGCCGAAAACCGCACCTCATTTGGACTCTCCTAGCTCCCTCTATCTATATATATGTGGCTTCCCCCAAAAATTCCGGGTCCAAACCTACCCTAGCCTTCTTCTTCCTCTGTGCGCCGGACGCGTCCGTGCCGCGCCGGACACGTCCGCCGCCGCCTCCCTCAGCCACTCACAAGGCGCCACGTCATCGTCGCCGGCCCCCCTCTCTCTCTCCTCCGCCGCCCGGGCCCGCGGAGGCCCGAGTCAGCCCGCGAGGCCAAGCCGCCGCGCAGCAGCCCGCGTCCGGGCCGAGGTGCCCGCCCGCCGGTGCTCGCCGGAGTTCGCGGACTCCATCTCCACTCGCCGCCCGTCGCCTCGGCTTCGCGCGCCGAGATCCACCCGCCGCCGTTCGCCCCTCGGTCCGCGTCTCCGGCGCCCGGCGGACCGTGCCTCGCCGGCGCCGGCGCGCCCTCCTCGCCGTGGCCCCTCGCTCCCGCACCGCCGGCGTCTGGCTTCGCCTCGCCCCGCCATACTCGGCTGGCGGCGCGCCCGCCTCGGCTGCCGAGCCCGCGGCTCCCTCCATCCGCGCCGCCCGGCGGATCCGGCCGTGGGGAGCCCGGATCCGCCGCCCCCCTCGCCGGCCCCCGCCTCTCCGGCGAACCTCGTCGTTCGAGCCCGGCCCCGCCTCGATCCGGATCCAGATCCAGTCCACAGAGGTTGACCCCGAATTTTTGTCTAAGTCCCCGAAATTGTTGCATTTTCGTCATGCCATAACTCTGTCATCGTAGCTCCGTTTCGTGCGTGTGATATGTCAAAATGTTCGTCTCGATGAGTAGATCATTTCATCTCATTGCATCATTTTCATTTGAGCTCATCTTGATGCCCGAAATTCTGTTAGAAGAGTACTATGTGATGTTAGTTTCTGATTTTTATCAGAACATGCACTTTTGTCATTTTTGCCATGATTGATGTGTGCATCCTATGAACTTGAGCCCTACATGTGTTTTGTAATATGCCATGCCATCTTGCCAGGGGTGTACGCCATGTATTTTTGTGATCTATGTGGTGACTAGCACAAGCATGCAAACTAGGCTTCCTGATGTTGCTGATTTCATACTACCTTTTTCTTGATATTTTTATGCCATGTTAACTTGATGCTACCGAGAGATCCATGCATATTTTGAGATACTTCAGTAAGGATGTTTTGTTCTACATGTCTTGCTATATCCAACTATGCCCTTGTTTGCAATTATGGAGTGCCATAGCTTGAGTCAATCGAGCTCTACTTTTGCTATAAAATGTTTCCTGGCAGATTGTTTACATGTTATTCAATTTTGCCAAGGTTGTTGTAGTTGATCCGTGTATTCTATGATGTTGTTCTTGCCATGTATAGCTTCTATGCCATGTCTTCTTACTGTTGGTTGACTTGCCATGCCATTTATTGCTCTGTGGTGAGTGGTTCAAGCTCACCAACATGCCTACTTATTGTTGTTCCTGCCATGTATGAATCTGTAATATAACTTGCCATGTTTACATGGGTGCCATCATATCTTCTGATCCTTTTTGGCTTATGGTCACTAAAGGACTTCTGTTCTATGCAATTAGTAGGTTCATGCCATGCCTTTGTTTGCCATGATAAGTTCCTGTAACATGTTGTTTCATAGCTCTAAACATTGCAACCTGATGTTATTTCTGCCAATGCCTGAAACTGTTATTATTTGCAATCTTGCCATGTCATTTTGAGCATGTTCTAGTGATTTCTGGAGATAGCTCAGTGATCATGTTTTGTAATGCTTTACCTGTACATCATGCCCATGCCTTTTGTTTTCTTGTTGAGGTCTTGTAGCATGTTGTTTTGATGCTTGCATTATGCCTAGTTGCTGTTTTGGACAGATTGTTGCTATAACTTGTATTGTGTGTATGTGTTGAACCGTTGCTCCGTTTTGAGTGTGCTCTTTATGAAACTTGCTTGATTTTGCATGTAGTTTCATATTATCATGTTGCATCCATGTTTTGAGGTGTTTGCTTGATGTTTGTATGCATTTTGCATCAATGCCATGTTCATCTTGTTTTGCTCATATCTTCTAGGTCGTAGCTCCAAATCTAATGAACTTTAGATGTAACTTGACTAGAATTTCGTGTAGATCATCGTGGTGCATCTTAACTTGCTGTTTAACAACTTGAACATAAGGTTTATTCAGATCTGGACCAATTTCGAAATTTGCATATGAGGACTTACCGGAATTGTTCTATGTTGTGCCCGGCCTCATTTAAACTTGCCTTGATGTGTTGGTCTTGTATGCATCATCTCTTGCCATGAGTAGCTTCATGTAGCTTCGTCATGCATCATGCTTGTTGTGCATCATGTCTTGTTCATGTGTGGTGTGTTTACTTTGTTGTGTGCTTCTTCTTGTTAGTTCCTGTTTCGTTGCGATCGTGAGGATTCGTTCGTCTACGCTTGGTTCGTCTTCATGGCTTCGTCTTCTTCATGGACTCATTCTTCTTCCTTGCGGGATTTCAGGCAAGATGACCGCTACCCTGGATCTCACTACTATCATTGCTAGGCTAGTTGCTTCGTTCTTTCGCTATGCTGCGCTACCTATCACTTGCTGCTCAAGCCATCCCAAATTGCCATGTCAGCCTCTAACCTTTTGTACCCTTCCTAGCAAACCGTTGTTTGGCTATGTTACCGCTTTGCTCAGCCCCTCTTATAGCATTGTTAGTTGCAGGTGAAGATGAAGTTTGTTCCTTGTTGGAACATGGAGTTGTTGTTCCCTGTTGGAACATGTTTACTTGTTGGGATATCACAATATATCTTATTTAATTAATGCATCTATATACTTGGTAAAGGGTGGAAGGCTCGGCCTTATGCGTGGTGTTTTGTTCCACTCTTGCCGCCCTAGTTTCCGTCATATTGGTGTTATGTTCCCGGATTTTGCGTCCCTAACGCGGTCGGGTGATTTATGGGACCCCCTTGACAGTTCGCTTTGAATAAGACTCCTACAGCAAGGCCCAACATTGGTTTTACCATTTGCCTCACCTATTCCCTTTTTCCCTTGGGTTTCCGGAGCCCAAGATTCATCTTTATTTTAGCCCCGGGCGGTGCTTATCTAAGTGTTGGCCTGAACCGAAGTAGATGCGGGGCCCCCTCGTGGCAACTCGAGGTTTGGTTTTACTCGTAGGATGTCTCATATGGTGTTGCCCTGAGAATGAGATATGTGCAGCTCCTATCGGGATTGTGGGCGCATCGGGCGGCTTTGCTGGTCTTGTTTTATTGCTGTCGAAATGTCTTGTAGCCGGGATTCCGAGACTGATCTGGTCTTCTCGGGGAGAAGGAATATCCTTCGTTGATCGCGAGAGCTTATCATGGGCTAAGTTGGGACACCCCTGCAGGGTATAAACTTTCGAGAGCCGTGCCCGCGGTTATGTGGCAGATGGAAATTTGTTAATATCCGGTTGTAGTTAACTTGAAGCAAACTCTGCTAAAATACACCAACCGTGTGCGTAACCGTGAGTGTCTCTTTTCGGGGTTGATCGAGAGGAGAACACGGTTTCTGGGTTATGTCTGACGTAAGTAGGAGTTCAGGATCACTTCTTGATCATTACTAGTTGACGACCGTTCCTTTGTTTCTCTTCTCGCTCTCATTTGCGTATGTTAGCCACCATATATGCTTAGTCGCTGCTGCAACCTCACCACTTTATCCCTTCCTTTCCCATTAAGCTTTGCTAGTCTTGATACCCATGGTAATGGGATTGCTGAGTCCTCGTGGCTCACAGATTACTACACCACCAGTTGCAGGTACAGGTTTGCGATGATCATGACGTGAGAGCGATGTTCGCTTATTTTGGAGTTCTTCTTTTGCTTCTTCTTGATCGGGATAGGTTCGTGTCGGCAGCCTGGGCTAGCGAGGGTGGATGTCGTTTGAGTTTCTGTTTATGTTTCATCCGTAGTCGGATGTTGATCTTGTATATGATGTTTATGTATTCTTGTGGCATTTGTGCCTTTTGTATGTATCCCCATCTATTATGTAATGTTGATGTAATGATATCCACCTTGCAAAAGCGTTTCAATATGCGGGTCTATCCTTGGTTGGACCTTCGAGTTCCTTTTGGATAGGGTTGCATATTGGGCGTGACAATATGCCTCCGTGTATCTCTGCCAACAGCTTCTGTCCATCTTCCCGATGAATACACTTCAATTTCACACCATTGAGTCTTCTTCTGTACAGTGTGCTGTCGACAAACTGGTACATACTCGACTGCCGGGCTACTCTCTCCGCTTCTTCTTGCTCTTCGGGAAGTTCTCCTGTCTGAAGGAAATGGACGATCTGCTGCGCCCAGGCTGGAGCTTGCGGCTCGACAACAAGGACTAAAGGCACATCTGCTGCTGCGGGGACATCCGCTTCGACGGCAAGAACCTGAGGTTCGGCCGGAGCTTGATGTTCCCCGACAAGCTTGCCGGAGCAAAACTTGTCGAGCGTCTGCTTCAACGAAACAAACCCTAGGGCTTGTCGGAGCAGCATCGCTCCTCAAGACTCTTGGTGTTGATCTTGGGGACTTCGCGGCGGCTTCGGGAGCTCGGCCGGAAGTAGTCACCGGAAATCAACTTCCTCTTCTTGATCTGTCCGGTTGATGGCGTTACAGTTGGTTGAGTCAGCTTGAGCACAAAAATTCCTGGTTCCACAGGTAACTTGAGTGCGGCGCACTTTGATAGTCCATCAGCAATATCATTCTGAGCTCTTGGAACATGTTCCATTTGCAGGCCTTCAAAGTGCTCTTCTAGCTTTCTCACTTCATCAACGTAGGCTTCCATCAACGGACTCTGATAATCTTTGTTTACTTGGCGGACAACAAGCTGCGAGTCACCCCTGACAATGAGCTTCTTGATCCCAAGGTCTTCTGCTATTCTGAGTCCGGCAAGCAAGCCTTCATACTCTGCAGTATTGTTTGTTGCTTGCTCCTTGGGAAAGTGCATTTGGACTATGTACTTGAGGTGCTCTCCAGTGGGTGCGATAAGCAGCACGCCGGCACCGGCGCCTTGCAGCGAAAAGGCACCGTCAAAGTACATCAGCCACTCTTTACTTGCCTCCTTGACAGGGATGCTCGTCTCTGGAATTTCTTCATCTTGCGTTGGCGTCCATTCTGCTATAAACTCTGCCAATGCTCTGCTTTGGATAGTTGAAGTGCTTTCAAACTTGAGGCCAAAGCTTGACAGTTCCAGTGCCCACTCGACAATCCTGCCTGTCGCTTCTGGATTTTGCAATATCCTCTTCAGCGGAAAGCGAGTGACGACTGTTATCTCATGTGCTTGGAAGTAATGGCGCAGCTTTCTCGAGGCCATGAGGAGGCCGAAAAGCAATTTCTGCACACCAGAGTACCTTGACCTAGCCCCCTGCAGAAGGGGCCCGACAAAGTAGGTAGGCGCTGCACCATCCTTTTCTGCATCTTCTCGCAATCCTCGCAGATCCGTCCTTGTCGGGATCGAGCTTGTCGGTGAAGCCCCTCGCTTGTCGCTGGATGCATCTGCCTCGGTTGCGGCTCATCATCGCCTCCTTTCCGCTACTAACGCAGCACTAACCACTTGATTGGTTGCCGCTATATACAGCAGCAACTTCTCTTGTGGCCTAGGTGCGACAAGTATTGGAGTGGAGGATAGGTACCTCTTTAAGTCCTGCAGCGCAGCCTCCGCCGGAGTCCATTTCATTGGACCTGCCTTTTCAAAATTTTGAAAAATGGCGGCGCTCAGCAGACCTAGAGATAAACCTGCTGAGAGCAGCCACGCAACCGGCAAGTCTTCGTACATCCTTGACGCGCTTTGGTGCTTCAATCTGCTCAATGGCCTTGATCTTGTCGGGGTTGGCTTCAATTCCCCTCTGAGACACGAAGAACCCGAGAAGCTTGCCGGAGGGAACTCCAAACACGCACTTCTCCGGATTGAGCTTGAGGTTGATCTTGCGCAGATTTGCAAAGGTCTCATCCAAATCTTGAACCAGAGTTGCTTTGTCCTTGCTCTTGACCACTATGTCATCCATGTAGGCTTCTACATTTCTGTGCATTTGTGGCTCAAAAGCGTCATGGACTACTCTTGCAAACGTTGAACCAGCATTCTTTAGCCCAAAAGGCATCCTATAAAGAAGTATGTGCCACATGGGGTGATGAATGCGGTTTTCTCTTCATCCTCTTCTGCCATGAAGATCTGATGATATCCGGAGTATGCATCAAGAAATGAAAGCAAATCACATCCAGCCGTGGAGTCAACAATCTGGTCGATACGTGGCAAGGGAAATGGGTCTTTGGGACAAGCTTTATTAACATCTGTGAAGTCAATACAAAGTCTCCATTTTCCATTTGCCTATGCGATACAACTACCGGATTGGCCAACCACGTGGGATGGAGCACCTCCGACAAGGCCTGCTGCTTCCAACTTCTTGATCTCTTCATTATGAATTCTTGGCGCTCCACCGCCTGCTTTTTTCGACTTTTTGCTTGACGGGCGCGCAAGATGAGGACAGACAGCTAGGTGGTGCTCAATTACTTTCCTGGGAACACCGGGGATGTCAGACGGTTGCCATGCAAACACATCGACATTCGCCCGCAGGAAAGCAACGAGCGCACCTTCCTATTTAGGGCGCAGCACTCCGAAGAGGTGCGTTTGCCGGAGTGGGCATCAGAGCTCTTGACGGACTTGGTGGTCTTCTTCTTCCCACCGGGAGCTTCAGCGGCAAGTGATTTACTATCTGTCGCAGCTGCTGCCTCCCGGTAAATCTTGTCGGCGCAGATAAGAGCATCTTTCTTGTCGCCATGAACAGAAATGACACTTATCGGGCCTGGCATCTTGAGCAAGTTGTATGCATAATGAGAGGCTGCCATGAACTTGGCGAGTGCTGGACGGCCAAGTATCCCATTATAAGGCAATGGAAAATCTGCAACGTCAAACATGACCCTCTCAGTCCTGAAGTTTAGCTCGCTGCCGAATGTTACCGGCAACATGATCTTCCCTTTCGGCTTGCTCCTTCCTAGGTTGATTCCTTGGAAAGTGCCAGTCTCTTCAAGCTCGCTGTCAGGGATCTGAAGCTTCTGGAGCACTGCTGATGAGATCAGGTTTAAGCCGGCCCCGCCATCAACTAGCATCTTGGTGACCTTGAGGTTGCGGATAGTTGGTGAGACCAACATCGGCAAGCACCGACGCATGTTATGCGATCGGGTGGTCCTCAATATCAAAGATGATAGGCGTGTTGGACCATTTCAAAGGCTGCGTGACTCTCACGGATGGTTCCGCTGCATTAACCTCCCGCATCCATTGCTTGAGCTGGCGGTGTGAGGTATGCTGAGAAGCACCACCGCCAACGCAGAGGACCTCCGTGGTTTTCTCAAACTCCTGCTCATCAGCTTCATCGCCTTCCATATCTTCATCGTCATCGTCGTCTTCATCCTTGTCGCGCCGCTGGAGGTCTGTCTCCTTGCCGCTGCTTGGCCTTGCCGCTGGCGTCCTCCCCGCCGGGTCGCTTCTTGCTAGCTGCCCCAAGACCTTCCTGGGCCTTCTCCTTGTCTCGCCGCTTCGTACTCAGCCTTCTGCTGTTCAACAAGCTGCTCGACCTTCTTGCAGCTCTGGAGGTTGTGGCCCTTGGTGCGGTGAATCTTGCAGTACTATTTGTTGGAGCTGTCCTGCTTGTCGGCGGCCGCCACAGGCTGGCGGTCGGTGTCTGCGGCAACCTCCTTGCCGGAGCCACCAACCTTGGCCTTCTTGGCGCCACCTCCGTTACCGTACTTCTCGACAACTAGTACCTCTTTGCTTTTCTTCTTTCTGTTGTTCCGCCCCGGCTCTTCTTTGCCGGGGCGGTCTCCTCACTGTCAGATCCTGCTTCAACATTCTCTCCTGGGAGTCTTCTTCCTTCCTCAGCACGTGCACACTTGTCGGCCAGAGCATACAGCTCACTGACGTCCTTGACTTTGCACATCGCCATCTCCTCCCTCATCCTGCGGTTCCGCGCGTTCGATGAAACGCGCTGATCACCGCGGCAGGGGTGGACATCTGGGATGTTGTAGTGCACACAGCTGAATCTCTGGATGAACTTGGCAGAGACTCTCCTTCCTTTCAGGCGAGCAGGTGAAGGTCACTCTCTTGGCCATGAGGCTTGTGGCCGCCTGTGAAGGCGCCGACAAACTGATGGCATAAATCTGCCCAAGAGGATATGGAGCTGTCCGGCAAGTGCATGAGCCAAGATCTGACATTAGGCTTGAGCACCAGCGGGAAGTAGTTGGCGAGGATCTTGTCGTCTCGTCCCCCTGCAGCCTGCACCGCAATGGTGTCGATGCTAAGGAACTCCGATGGGTGTGTCCTGCCATCATACTTCTCTGGCACGTCTGGCTTGAAATTTTTCTTGTCGGGCCACTGGACTTGCCGCAGCTCACGAGTGAATGCAGGGCAACCTACCGCGTACGGCAAGTCACCTGGTTCCCCTGGCGCTTGCAAGTCGACAGCGGGTCCGGCGCGTTGGTCGGATTGACGTCGCGCTTCTCTTCGGCGCTCGATGCGAGTTCGAGCGTCTTCTTGTTGCCGTTCTTGGAGAACTTGGTGCTGATCACGGCGAGCTCGTGGATCCGATGACGCGGTGGAGTCGCTGTCGAGGTGGATCCGTGGAGCTGGTGATCTTGGCCTTCGGGATGGAGAGTGCATGGTGGTTGCACCCCCATAGGTCTCGTCGCCACAGGCTCGTGCCTTGTCGTCCCGCCGCGGCAAGGACGCAGTTGGTTGCCGCGGATTATCGCCGTTGGCAAAGCCGATGAGACTCTGGATGGTGGCCCTCCATTCGTCGACCTTGTCGGCCGTTGGAGGGTAGTCTAGAAGCAGTTGAGCTCTCGCCAAGGCTTCTGCTGGAGTGGTGGGTGGCAATGGTGTACGGTGCGAGGAACGGGATATGCTCGGACTTCTAACCAAGTTAGAAGGAGCGGCATCCCGTCCAGGCGATCGTACTCCACTCGTACCAGCATGCTGGCGTGCATGCTGGTCTCGAGGGCTTCGGGATCTTCCAGCTTGGCCTTGATCCAACGAGTGTATGGTGCTGCGAGCACCATGACGCTGTCGGTCTCGCGCCTCCTGAGATGGACGCAGTACGTATCCGGACGCCGAGGTCTGTGCCGCCTTGTCCTTGGACTTGGCAGCGTCGTGGGCTCCCTGGACGACGCCTGTTCCTCCGCCAGCGTCTTCCCCACCACTCGTCAGCTCCGGTGGTGGTGGGTTTGACGCGGACGGCTCTGCTGCCGCCGAAGCCTTCTTCTTCGGTGGCATGTTGATGAAGATGATGAAGATTGTTGCTCGTGTGAACGCCGGATCAGGTTCACACAGCCTCGACGCACCCCCTACCTGGCGTGCCAAAGATGTCGGGGAAGCTGATCGTGACCCACGAACACCTATGGGACCTGGCGGACCGAGTCCCTTTTGGTTCGGTGGGGGGCTGAGATTGCACGAAGAGCAGATCGAGGCGATGCACACGAGCAGTTTTATCCAGCTTCGGAGCTCTCCGGAGAGATAATACTCCTACTGCTGCTTGTCTAATTATCTTGTGTTCTTGCTAGGGAGCAATGAGAGCTACAAAACCTAGCTTCAGTGTCTCTGGTCTCGAATGAGTCGAATCCTAATCTGGCGAATCGAACCCCCCACGCTATGCATGGGCCTCTTTTTATAGGCTCAAGGGGTCTCCGACAGTGGCAACGTAGATGAGGGTACAAATGGAAAAACAGTAGTTGGTACACCGACTTGTAGAGTGTACAGTGTACTCTACCTAACTCTAACGGCAAGGACAAAACATTAAATGCCCGTCCTGTCGCTCGAAAAAGATCAACAGGGACCGTCAGTGCGCCACCGCTTGCCACGATGGTAAGCTGCGTCGGCGCCGCTTATCGTTGCTCCCCGCTGGCTGCACAGCCTCTTGACACGCACGCCTGGAATGGCTCCATGGCGACACGTTGGTGGATGAGCTGGAGCGGAGATGAAGAGAGGTTGCCTACTGCGGCAAGCACCTTGCCGCGGCTGAATCCTTGTCGCGCTCGGGAGCTTGTCGCTCACCGAGCCTTCCCGGCAAGCTCCTCTTGCCGTGGTCTTGTCTTCTGCGTGCCTTGAGTGGCCTTCCCGGCAAGCTCCTCTTGCCGGGGTCTTGTCTTCTTGGCTTAAATACTTTGTTCTTGAGTGGCTCCAAAGGAGCCGCGGAGGACCTTGGCGGTCACTAGGCAAGCCTTGCCGCGGGGTGCTGCCACTGCCCGTGCACGAGTTCAGGATACTAGGGTACCCCTACTCTAGTACACCGATAGCCTTACTAAGGTACTCATGGATGGCGGCAGCGGACTAAACCTCATTTATTAGGAAACCCTCCGACAAATGGAAATAGACTGGAACCGCATTGAGCGAAGCAGCACAACCTTTAGAGGAATAATCCCTAGCCGGGAAGCATGCTTCACAGGAAAAATAACACTGGACGTAGTGTTCGGCTCGCCGGACAATTACAGGTCTGAGGAGGTCACATTTCAAGTGGCCCCGTTCAACAGCGGATATCATGCTTTGTTAGGACGAGAGGCATTCACAATTTTTCAAGCTATACCCCATTACGGGTACATGAAGCTTAAAATGCCCGGACCTAACGGAATCATCACTCTCGCTAGTGATCCGAACATAGCACTCCGCGCCGAAAACAAGACAGCCGCACTATCCCTCGAGGCACTATCCGAAGCACTAGCGGCCGAGGAACTCACCGCGATGCGCTCCACGGTGAACAGGGACGATGTGATACTTGATAAAAGATCCAAGTCCACCTCTTTTATACCAGCGGATGAAATAGTCAAATTCCAAGTCCACCCAACGGACCCAGCAAAGACGGCCTCCATTGGGGCACAACTAAACCCCGATGTAGACGCCGCACTACGAGAATTTGTACGAGAAAACTGGGACATATTTGCCTGGCACCCTTCAGACATGCCAGGAATCCCACGTCGGCTGGCGAGCACAGCCTAAATATCCTACAAGGATTCAAGCCCGTCAAACATGCTCTTCGACGCTTTTCCGAACCCAAGAGACATGCCATGGGAGAGGAGCTAGCCAAACTTTTGGAAGCCGGATTCATCAGAAATATAAAACATCCGGATTGGCTAGCAAACCTGGTGATGGTACCAAAGAAGGATAAATCCTGGCGCCTATGTGTTGATTTCAAAGACCTTAATAAGGCTTGCCCAAAGGATCCCTTCCCCCTCCCTCGAATTGATCAAATTATTGACGCTACAGCAGGACACGACTCATTGTGCTTCCTCGACGCTGCATCGGCTACCACCAAATCAAGATGGCGGAGCAGACCAAGCTGCAACAACATTCATCACTCCATACGCCCGCTCGCTTCAACACAATGCCCTTTGGGCTCAAAAACGCCCGGCGCAACATATCGGCGATGATTCGATACATGTCCGCAGACCAGATCGGCAAAACGGTGGAAGCATATGTAGATGACGTGGTCGTCAAAACCAAGCACGTCGAAACTCTAGTAGGCGACTTGAGGCTCACATTCGACAATCTTCGAAAATACGACTTCAAGCTCAACCCGAAAATCGTCTTGGCGTTCCAGCGGAAAGCTCCTGGGCTTCATTGTGTCCGTAGAGGAATTGAAGCAAACCCAGCCAAGATCCGAGCTCTGTCACAATTGGATATTCCAAAAGACCTCAAGCAAATACAAAAATTGACGGGATGCGTAGCGGCTCTTTGCCGCTTTATTTCCCGTTTGGGGGAAAAGGCGTTACCCCTTTACCGCCTCCTCCGCCGCACCGAACACTTCGAGTGGACGGATGCCGCCACGGCCGAACTCAAAGAGATAAAAGCCATATTGGCAACAAATCCGGTCCTGGCCATGCCCAATGTGGGCGAACCAATGCTATTATATATCGCCGCAACACATCAAGTTGTCGGTAGCGGTGCTCGTTGTCGAGCGAGAAACGGACGGACACCGTTCCCTCTTCAAAACCGGTTTACTATGTGTCCACCGTCCTAACTCCATGCAAGTCCGTTACCCACACTATCAAAAGATAGCATCGCGGTGTTCATGGCATCCGGAAGCTCGACACTACTTTCAAGAGTGTTCGATAACGGTAGCCTCCGTAGTACCTCTTAATGACATTATAAACAACCGCGGACGCGACGGGCGGATTGCTAAATGGGCCATAGAGCTCCTTCCATTCGACATAACCTACAAGCCACGCACGAGCTATCAAGTCGCAGGTTTTGGCCGACTTCGTGGCGAATGGACCAAAGCCGAACTCCCTAAAGAGTACGGCACATACTCTAATTGGATCATGCACTTTGACGGCTTCAAAATGTTGGCCAGTCTGGGGGTTGGCGTCGTCCTGACGTCCTCAACCGGGGACACAGTCCAATACGTCCTTCAGATACTGTATACGGACTCCAACAACGCAGCCGAATACGAGGCCCTTCTGCACGGCCTCCGGATGGCAGTCTCCATGGGCATAAAACGCCTAGAGGTGCGCGGGGATTCGAACCTCGCGATATCTCAAATAAACGGAGACTTTGATGCCAAAGATCCGAAAATGGCAGCATACCTCAATGCGGTCCTAAAAATGTCAGCACGGTTCGGAGGGCTCAAATTTCATCTTATAGCCCGGGATAACAACTAGGCAGCGGACATATTGGCACGCATCGGTGCAAAACGCGATGCAGTCCCACCCAATATCTTTCTGGAACGGTTGTTCAAGCCATCCATACTATGGGAAGGGGAGTCCGGCAATAACAATCCGGACCCAACCGCACTGCTTGACGCCGAACACTCTGACACAATCGGAGGCCCTGCCACCGAGAAAACACCCTCTTCCCACGAAATAATGGCGGTTATCGCCCCGTGGACGGAACCATTCCTAGCGTACTTAATTAGGCAGGAACTCCCCGAACACCAAAATGAGGCTCGCTGCATAGTACGGCGATCTAAAGCCTATAAAGTCCATGAGGGAGAGCTTTATAAGAAAAGCACTACCGAAGTCCTTCAAAGGTGTATCTCCGAATAGGAAGGGCGAAACCTCCTGGCTGAAATTCATGCCGGACTCGGTGGGCACCACGCCGCAGCCCGGGCCCTTGTAGGCAAGGCCTTCCGTACAGGATTTTATTGGCCGACCGCTCGGGCAGACGCGCAGGACCTAGTCCAAAGATGCGTCGGTTGCCAGCTTTTTGCTAACCAAAGCCACATGCCACCCACCACCCTCAAAATTATACCGATCACCTAGCCGTTCGTGGTCTGGGGGCTTGACATGGTTGGACCCCTTAAGGGAGGAACCCACAAGCAAAAATACCTATTGGTCATGGTGGATAAATTCACCAAATGGATAGAGGCCAAACCTGTCAAGACGGCCGAATCCGGACCAGTGATAGACTTCATATCAGGGGTAGTGCATCGACACGGTGTCCCCACAAAGATCATCATCGATAACGGCACCAACTTTACGGCCGATGAGGTCAAATTATGGTGCAAAAACATGGGCATCAAGCTCGACACGCCTCGGTCTATCACCCTCAAACCAACGGCCAAGTCGAACGAGCAAATGGTCTAATCATGAGCGGCATTAAACCCAGACTAGTGCGGTCCCTCAAGGAATCTAAAACGCACTGGCTTGAGGAGCTCGACTCCGTACTCTGGGGGCTGCGGACCACGCCGAATCGTACTACCGGATTCACACCATTATTCATGGTGTACGGCGCAGAGGCAGTCTTGCCCTTGCGACATAATACATGACTCACCTCGCGTGCGCATGTATGAAGAAAGAGAAGACCAGCTCAATCGGCAGGACAGCTTGGACGCATTGGAGGAGGAGCGCGACGTGGCAAAGGCTCGTTCAAGCATTTTATCAACAGCAGGCTCAAGATATCAAAGCAGGAAGCACGGGCCAAAGCTTATAACGCTGGCGAACTAGTTCTACGCTGCGGACAAGAAAAATGACAAACTCAAGCCCAAATGGGAAGGTCCCTTCATCATCGACCAAGTCCCGACCGGCGGAGCATACCGCTCAAGCGCGATCGGATAACCGACTCGAGCCGAACCCATGGAACGAGCCCGCCTACGAAGATTCTACGCCTAAGCGCTGGACTACAAGTTCGCCTCCTTCCTCCGTCCACATTTTCTATTTTGCTGTCTTTTATTTCTCTCCTTCCTCCTCCTTCTTCGAAGCCTCTAGAAGCTCGTTTGTGCTTTTTCAAGACATACTTGACGCCTTCGTCCGCGCTCATTATACCTGGGGTCTTCTTTAACAGAAGCTTATTTATACGGGCTTTATGCCCAACACATGCGTTAAACTTCCGCATGTACCTTTTATTCACCATTATATGCATCGATATGACTTAAGTTTTGGCCAAGCTGGGTTGCCTGGCTCCTGTGTTTACCCCTATGTTCCCGATTGTTCGGCTAGGTGGTAAAGGGAGCACCTCTGCGATTGTTACTGCCGGGTCAGCCGGATGTGAACCTCAGACTAGATGAAGCCGAAAGCTAGCGTTCTTAAGGGAATATTCGGTCGGTGAACTGAAAGATGATTTTTAACTATTTACCCATCTGCCCCCAGATGATTTTCTGCTTTAATAGCAGCTTTGACATGTACTTTAGGGCATGCATCCCAGCGAAAGGAACCCTTAACGGAACTATTCTCCCTGGAAGATGTTTCTTACTACCCATGTAATATAACATAACTAGTTGGGCACTTGTCTGATACAGCAACAATGACCCCTACGCCTTGTCTCCATGCATACCACGGTTCTTATATAACCACGAAGGTATTTGGACACACTCCGGACTATTGGGTCCTGAGGTCGAAGCAAAAAGGTCCGCTATGACAAACATCTACAATCCGGTTAGAAGACATTTTTTCATGTCATATTTTTTACATAGTCAACTCGACTCATTGTATTCCTCCTCAATGCCATCTAATAGGCTATCTAATTTACAATCTTGTTGGGAATACTTGGCGCCAGTTCTACTTGGCCGACACTGCTTATAGGATCTCCATCCCATCAGGCCCCACAGTCCGACCTCGCCATGTGGTTTGGGTCAGTAACCGTGGTACCGCGTCTTTACCATGGCCCAGGCCTCCCTGGCAACTTGACGGCTGGCTGATACCTTCCATAGTCGGAAGCGCCGCCGTGCTCCTTGAAGCCGCTCCGCCAACTCCCCAATGCCTTCGGGCAGGGAGATAGATGGCCACAAGGCCTGGCCGATGCCTTTCATCACCTGCCGGACTCGTTCATGCAGCTGACGCAGTTCAGGAAGAAGATCACCCGAAGAACTGGGCATCTCCTCCTCAGGACGACCTGTGAGCAAACCTACATACATGTTTATGTTAGTTGCCTTCCTCGCCGAACTCTTTTAAAGTTCGCTCAAGCACTTACTGAAAATGCCGCGACGAAGCTGCCGATTCTCCTTTAGGAGTCCGACAACTGGGCACGAACGTCCTTCAGTTCCTCACCCAGCTTGGTGTTGGCGTCTTGGAGGTTATTTTTCTCCTTCCGCACCCTCGTAAGCACGTTCTCGCCGGCCTTTAGCTGGCGCAAGAGCTGCTGCTTGTCCGGATCTAGTCTGGCGCCATCTGCAATATTTTTGTCAGATTTACAAACCCGCTGCACTTCATAAACTATTTATCTTTTAAAGCGTATATTACTAGTGGGGGTCTCTGTGGCTCCCCCTGTAGCGGCTAGTGCGGCCTCAAGTTGGGTCTTGCACTCTTCAAGCTCCTGGGACAGTCGGGTATTCTTTTCTGTAAGATCCTACATAACAAATGATCCTTAAATCATTTATTCTAATTGTTTTATGTCTCGGGGGCTACCGCATATATAACTGTCAAATTTCCTTACCGTATGTCCTTACATACTGCTCCGTGGCTCGCTAGACCATCTTGAGCGGCACGGAGGTGCGATCTCCGAATCGAAGGCATTCAAGGCCTCCGGGAGAAACATGCGCCACGAAGAACTGTCCGGCGGTGCTCGTGATTCAAGGTGCTCTCCACCTCGGAGTTGGTGGCGGACAACCTGTCGGCATCCTCTATCGGAGGAGCATCCGACGACGCCTCGCGGCTCGCCTCAGCCTCAGACCGGCTTTGAAGCCTGGCCGTGAAGGTTCGATTAGCAACCTCTTCGACTCAGCCGGCGAAGCGCTTTTTTTTTCGAAAAGAGCACCGCATTAGTACGCCTTAAATCTATCCCGGGAGTATGGTGACACGCCATACCGCTGCGGCGGAGTTTCGATTCGACCGCACTTTTTTTTAATCGGGCGCCAAGCGCCTTTGTTGGCCAACCGCTGGCTCGGCTTCCTGCCTCAAGGTACCTCTAAGCACCATTGTTATACGGTGATAAAAATAAGCATGGATGGGTCATTATCGAGGCTTTGGGATCTCGGTCTCGCCACTGTGAGGCTGGAAGTATTCCGGGGTAATCAGCCGTAATGGCAACCAAAGCATCGTCGATGCTAAGTTGGTAGAACACCCCGTCGATCAACTCCACCTTTATATCCGGATCCTCTTCGGAGGTTGGATCGAGGGACCGCTCCGGATCCTCGGGTTGTGGGGGCGGGCTGTGTATCTTCTCCACAGTCCGGCGCAGTTCCTGCGCAAAAACCATGAAATGAGATATTTAACCATGGGAACATGGATCGACAGTCGCAAAGATGTTTGCTTACCCAGCTTCGAGGATTATTCAAGAAAACTCCTTCTGGATTGACGCGAGGAAATCCTCCTCCTCTCCTTTATACATGGCGCACAAGATCTTCACCAGTTCGGTGACCGATCTCGCCCTCTGCGGCCGTGGCGGGTGGCATCGCCCTCCCGCTGAAGTCCCACATGGGTGGCCCCTATATTGAGCGGCTGCACACCTCATAATACAGATTGCCATGACTCCAATCATGGTCAATCCGCATGAGCCAAGAATCTTATTCGGATCATCAAATAAAGGACATCCCGGTCATTTTCCTTCGGGCTCCGAGGGCGCCACTTAGGCGCTTCTTTAGAGGAGCATTGCTGAACTCCGAAGGCCGATCCAACAGGATCCGCAGCGGACGCCCTCCATGTAAAACCATTTCAAGGCCAGTCTTGGACGCTTTCTTTTGGGATTCCGGATAGGTATCCGTCCCGCGATGCGCCATAGCTCGGCTCCGCCCACTTGATATATTGACCCCTCGAGAACGGGTACTAGGCAGAATATTCTTCCACAGCCCAAATGAGCCTCGACGCCCAAGAACAGTTCGCAAAGGGCCACGAAGCCGCGATGTGCAAGATGGAGGCAGGAGTAAGATGGTGCAATTGAGGTCAGAGAACTCCAAGAGCCCCGGAGAAACGGATGGATTGGAAATCCGAGTCCTCTCACTAGATAAGAGATGAAGCATACCCGCCTCCTTTAGAGGGATCGGGGACACTCTCCGCTTGCTTTCCGCCCTTGTAGGTGGCAAGTCCGCTCGAACTGAACCATGAAGGCCGGGGAAGAAATCCCTTGGCTTGGAGTATAACTAGCTCGCTATGCGGGATCGAGCATTTCTCCCAATTTCTGTGTTGAGGGCTGGGAGCGAGAGGAGGAGCCGCCACGACCGTCCATGATGAAATGGGCTTTGGTCGAGGCGCCCGATGAAAGCTCAAGGGGAATGGTGTGACTCAGATCTAGAACCTCGCCCCTTTATAGGCGGCTCATTTGCGCAGCTAGGGGTAATTGTAAAATACCCCGCTTTTCGATTCATTCAAACACATGGAAGAAGGCCTTTATTGGGCGAGAAGCCAAGGAGCGCAGCATTTATAAGAAGCCGGACACTATTCGACAAGTATATGGAACATGGAGAAGAACCCGCCTCGCAATGCCGAAGAAAATCAACGCGCCGGACTCATCGTCATTGAAGCCTGGTTTGGGGGCTACTGAGGGAGTCCCGGATTAGGGGGTGTCCGGATAGCCGAACTCTCACCGTTGGCCGGAGTCCTAGGCTATGAAGATACAAGATTGAAGACTTCGTCCCGTGTCCGGATGGGACTTTCCTTGGCGTGGAAGGCAAGCTTGGCGATACGGATATGTAGATCTCCTACCATTGTAACCGACTCTGTGTAACCCTAACCTATCCGGTGTCTATATAAACCGGAGGGTTTTAGTCCGTAGGACGAACAACAATCATACCATAGGCTAGCTTCTAGGGTTTAGCCTCCTTGATCTCGTGGTAGATCTACTCTTGTACTACCCATATTATCAATATTAATCAAGCAGGAGTAGGGTATTACCTCCATCGAGAGGGCCCGAACCTGGGTAAAAACATCGTGTCCCTTGTCTCCTGTTACCATCCGCCTAGACGCACAGTTCGGGACCCCCTACCCGAGATCCGCCGGTTTTGACACCGACAGCGAGCTTTGCTATTATAGTTGGATCTTATGATGTTTCTCCCCCTCTACTCTCTTGTAACGGATTGAGTTTTCCCTTTGAAGTTATCTTATCGGATTGAGTCTTTAAGGATTTGAGAACACTTGATATATGTCTTGCATGTGCTTATCTGTGGTGATACTGGGATATTCACGTGATCCACTTGATGTATGTTTTGGTGATCAACTTGCGGGTTCTGTGACCTTGTGAACTTATGCATAGCGGTTGGCAGACGTTTTCGTCTTAAATCTCTGGTAGAAACTTTGGGGCACTCTTTGAAGTTCTTTGTGTTGGTTTGAATAGATGAATCTGAGATTGTGTGATGCATATCGTATAATCAAACCCGTGGATACTTGTGGTGACATTGGAGTATCTAAGTGACATTAGGGTTTTGGTTGATGTGTATCTTAAGGTGATACTTTAGTACGAACTCTAGGGTTGTTTGTGGCACTTATAGGAATAGCCCAATAGATCGATCATAAAGAATAACTTTGAGGTGGTTATGTACCCTACAATAATCTCTTTGTTTGTTCTCCGCTATTAGTGACTTTGGAGTGACTCTTTGTTGCACGTTGAGGGATTGTTATATGATCTAATTATGTTATCATAGTTGAGAGAACTTGCACTAGTGAAACTATGAACCCTAGGCCTTGTTTTGAAGCATTGCAATACCGTTTTCGCTAACTTTTACCACTAGTTACCTCGCTGTTTTTATATTTTCAGATTACAAAAACCTATATCTACCATCCATATTGCACTTGTATCACCATATCTTCACCGAATTAGTGCACCTATACAATTTACCATTGTATTGGGTGTGTTGGGGACACAAGAGATTCTTTGTTACTTGGTTGCAGGGTTGTTTGAGAGAGACCATCTTCATACTATGCCTCCCACTGATTTATAAACCTTAGGTCATCAACTTGAGGGGAATTTCATGTTGTCCTACAGAACTCTGCACTTGGAGGCCCAACAACGTCTACAAGGATAAAGTTCCGTAGTAGACATCAAGCTCTTTTCTGGCGCCGTTGTCGGGGAGGTTACTGCTTGAAGGTATATCTAGACCTTGTAATCGAATCTTTTAGTTTCTTGTTTTATCACCAGTTTAGTTTATAAAAAGAAAACTACAAAAAAATGGAATTGAGGTTGCCTGAGGGAGTCCCGGATTAGGGTGTTTCCGGATAGCCGAACTAGCACCGTTGGCCGGACTCCTGGACTATGAAGATACAAGATTGAAGACTTCGTCCCGTGTCCGGATGGGACTTTCCTTGGCGTGGAAGGCAAGCTTACGATACGGATATGTAGATCTCCTACCATTGTAACCGACTCGTGTAACCCTAACCTATCCGGTGTCTATATAAACCGGAGGGTTTTAGTCCGTAGGACAAACAACAATCATACCATAGGCTAGCTTCTAGGGTTTAGCCTCCTTGATCTCGTGGTAGATCTACTCTTGTACTACCCATATCATCAATATTAATCAAGCAGGAGTAGGGTTTACCTCCATCGAGAGGGCCCGAACCTGGGTAAAACATCGTGTCCCTTGTCTCCTGTTACCATCCGCCTAGACGCACAGTTCGGGACCCCCTACCCGAGATCCGCCGGTTTTGACACCGACATTGGTGCTTTCATTGAGAGTTCCTCTGTCCGTCGCGCCGAAGGATGCCTCATCCCGCCTTTTAAAGACGATACTATTGCCAAAGGAGCCTTGGCCACTGGTCAGACTCTTCAGCTAGGTGGTTTTCTTATGACCGCCAGTTCGGCCACCGCGCCGATAATGACTTCTCGAGTCATCGAAACTAATCTTCACGTTAATTCGGAACTTGACGAACAGTTAGATCCGATCGAGCTCTCCTCCGTAAACGAGCTCTTGGATCGCATCGCCGCTCTGGGAGTCGCCACAGACTACGACCGGATTGGGCCTAAAACCGATCTGAGAGAGATCAACTCTCCCCAGGCTACCCATCATGTTGCTGTGATAGAGGAGCAATGTGGCGATTCTTATTCTATCTTAAGGACTAGTTAAGTCCGGATTCCCGATCCCTCCATGCCGGATTCCCGCAGAGGGACGGATGTCGATCAAGCCCTGAACTTAAAGTCAGGCGACGGGGTGGATTCATTGGATAGCATTCAAAAATCCAAACTTCCGAGTTCAGAAACTTCCCGGCCCCTGAGTCTTAAATTGGACGGGGTTCCGGATCCAGTTCCACCCGCCCACCCAAACATTAGCGATCTACCCAAATTCGGCAAGAGCCCGCAAACAAAGACATCATTATCGCCGATTCCTCCTGGTTATGGACAGGATACAGGACTGCCGAGAGGAGGACGCAATCCCAATTTTCTGTAATAATTGCACGGACAAGGGAATCCTAAACGCCATAAGTCATTGCGAAATTACACGCTTTGCTGACTTGGTGACCATAGTACAAAAGTACTATGCGATGGAGAACACCTAGAAAACCGAAAGTAAATTTTGGGATAATCCGGCCCCGAATACATCCCTAGTCCAAAATAAAAGGGTGCATCATTACCAAGCACCTGGGTTAAACACCAAAAAACCAAAACCCCCTAAAGGGTACGGAACCATACTGGAGGGTTGGCTAAACGGACCCTACAAAATACATAGCACAGAGGGCGCCACTCCAACTCATAGCCTTCGAGCATGTTGGATACTACGGCAGGTGGCCAAAAGTGGCGAAGAGCTTATAGCTTTAGAATCCCAGCCCAAGAACACCAGACGGTGTTAATAGTCTTCGAGACTTTCGTGATCAAATAACATGCTAAAACGAACACTCCGCAACCTTGTCAAGTCTACCAAGTAGCAACAATAAATCCATGGAGGACATGGCTATTACCTTTAATGCCGTGATTTAACCTAAATTCGAACAGCCCGAGCACCAGCCGCATTGGTCCTCATCCGATAGTGGACGGCTTTGCGCCTTTACTAAGGTACTCATGGATGGCGGCAGCGACTAAACCTCATCTATGAGGAAACCTCGAAAAATGGAAATAGATCGAACCGCATTGAGCGAAGAAGCACAACCTTTAGAGGAATAATCCCTAGCCGGAAGCATGCTGCACAGAAAAATCACACCGACGTAGTGTTCGCCTCGCCGGACAATTACAGGTCCGAGGAGGTCACATTTCAAGTGGCCCTGCTCAGCAGCGGATATCACGCTTTATTAGGGCGAGAGGCATTCACAATTTTTCAAGCTATACCCCATTATGGGTACATGAAGCTTAAAATGCCCGGACCTAACGGAATCATCACTCTCGCTAGTGATCCAACATAGCACTGCGTCGAAAACAAGACAGCCGCACTAGCCCTCGAGGCACTATCCGAAGCCCTAGCGCCGAGGAACTCATCGCGATGCGCCCACGGTGAACAGGGACGATGTGATACTTGATAAAAGATCCAAGTCCACCTCTTTTAAACCAGCGGATGAAATAGTCAAATTCCAAGTCCACCCAACGGACCTCGCAAAGACGGCTCCATTGGGGCACAATTAAACCCTGATGTAGACGCCAGACTACGAGAATTTCTACGAGAAAACGGGACATCTTTGCCTCGCACCTTCAGACATGCCAGAATACCACATCGGCTGGCCGAGCACAGGCTAAATATCCTAAAAGGATTCAAGCCACCAAACAGGCTCTTCGCTTTTCCCAACCCAAGAGACAGACTATGGAGAGGAGCTAGCTAAACTTTTGGAAGCCGGATTCATCGAGATATAAAACATCCGGACTGGCTAGCAAACCTGGTGATGGTACCAAAGAAGGACAAATCCTGGCGCCTATGTGTTGATTTCAAAGACCTTAATAAGGCTTGCCCAAAGGATCCCTTCCTCCCTCGAATTGATCAAATTATCGACGCCACAGAGGACACGACTCATTGTGCTTCCTCGACGCAGCACTCGGCTACCACCAAATCAAGATGGTGGAGCCGCACCAAGCTGCAACAACATTCATCACTCCATACGCCCATTCTCGCTTCAACACAATGCCCTTCGGCTCAAAAACGCCGCACAACATATCAGCGATGATTCAAACATGTCCGCAAACCAGATCGGCAAAACAAAGGAAGCATATGTAGATGATGTGGTCATCAAAACCAAGCATGTCGAAACTCTAGTAGACGACTTGAGGCTCACATTCGACAATTTCAAAATATGACATCAAGCTCAATCCGAAAATGCGTCTTCGCATTCCAGCCGAAAGCTCCTGAGGCTTCATTGTGTCCGTAGAGGAATTGAAGCAAACCCAGCCAAGATCCGAGCTCTGTCACAATTGATATTCCAAAAGACCTCAAACAAATACAAAATTGATCGGATGCGAGCGGCTCTAAGCCGCTTTCTTTCCGCTTGGGAGAAAAGGCGTTACCCTTTACCGCTTCCTCCGCGCACCGAACACTTCGAGTGGATTTGATACGCCACGGCCGGACTCAAGAAATAAAGGCCATTTTGGCAACAACCGTCTGCCGCGCATACGTGGGCGAACCAATGTTATTATATATCGCCGCAACACATCAAGTTGTCAGCGCGGTGCTCGTCGTCGAACGAGAACGGACGGACACCGTTCCTCTTCAAAACCGTTTACTATGTGTCCACCGTCCTAACTCCATGCAAGTCCCGTACCCACACTATCAAAAGATAGCATACGCGGTGTTCATGGCATCCGGAAGCTGCGACACTACTTTCAAGAGTGTTCGATAACGGTAGCCTCCGAAGTACCTCTTAATGATATTATAAACAACCGCGACGCGACGGGCCGGATTGCAAAATGGGCCATAGAGCTCCTTCCATTTGACATAACTTATAAGCCACGATGAGCTATTAAGTCGCAGGTTTTGGCCGACTTCGTGGCCGAATGGACCGTCAACTCCCTAAAGAGTACGGCGATACTCCAATTGATCATGCACTTTGACGGCTCCAAAATGTTGGCCGCCTGGGGCTGGCGTCGTCCTCACGCCCCCAACCGGGACACAGTCCAATACGCTCTTCAGATTATGTATACGGACTCCAACAACGCAGTCAATACGAGGCCCTTTCGCACGCCTCCGGATGGTAGTCTCCATGGGCATTAAACGCCTAGAGGTGCGCGATTTGAACCTCGCGATATCTCAAATAAACGGAGACTTTGATGCCAAAGATCCAAAATGGCAGCATATCGCAATGCGGTCCTAAAATGTCAGCACGGTTCAAGGGCTCAATTTCATCATGTAGCCCGGATAACAACCAGCGGCGGACATATTGGCACGCATCGGTGCAAAACGCGATGCCGCCCTGCCCAACATCTTCCCGAACGGCTATTCAAGCCATCCGCATTATGGGAAGGGAGTCCGGAAATAACAACCGACCCAACCGCACCGCCCGACGCCAACACTCGACACAATCGGAGGCTCGCCACCGAGATAACACCTCCGCCCACGAAATAATGGCGGTTATCGCCCGTGGACGGAACCATTCCTAGCCTACCTAACTAGGCAGGAACTCCCAAGACCAAAATGAGGCTCGCTGCATAGTACGGCGATCTAAAGCCTATAAAGTCCATGAGGAGAGCTTTATAAGAAAAGCACAACAGAGTCCTTCAAAGGTGTATCTCCAAGAGGAAGGGTGAAACCTCCTGGCTGAAATTCATGCCGGACTGGGTGGGCACCACGCCGCAGCCCGGCCCTTGTAGGCAAGGCCTTCCGTAAAGGATTTTATTGGCCGACGGCCCGGGCAGATGCGCAGGATTTAGTCCAACGATGCGTCGGTTGCCAGCTTTTTACTAACCAAAGCCACATGCCACCCACCGCCTCAAAACTATACCCATCACCGCCGTCATGGTCTAGGGGCTTGACATGGTTGGACCCCTTAAGGGGGAACCCACAAGCAAAAATACCTATTGGTCATGGTGGATAAATTCACCAAATGGATAGAGGCCAAACCTGTTAAAACGGTCGAATCCGGACCGTGATAGACTTCATATCAGGGTAGTTCACCGCTACGGTGTCCCCCAAGATCATCACCGATAACGGCACCAACTTCACGGCCGATGAGGTCAAATTATGGTGCAAAAACATGGGCATCAAGCTCGACACGCCTCGCCTATCACCTCAAACCAACGGGCAAGTCGAACGAGAAAGCGGTCTAATCATGAGCGGCATTAAACCCGCACTAGTGCGGACCCTCAAGGAATCTAACACGACTGGGTTGAGGAGCTCGACCAGACTGGGGCTGCGGACCACGCCGAATCATACTATGGATTCACACCATTTTTATGGTGTACGGTGAGCAGGCAGTCCCGCCTGCGACATAATTCATGACTCACCTCAAGGCACATGTATGAAGAAAGAGAAGCCGAGCTCGATCGGCAGGACAGTTTGACGCATTGGAGGAGGAGCGACGTGGCAAAAGCTCGCTCCGCATTCTATCAACAGCAGGCTCAAGATATCAAAGCAGGAAGTACGGGCCAAAGCTTATAACGCTGCTATTAACTAGTTCTACGCCGCCGGACAAGAAAAAGGACAAACTCAAGCCCAAATGGGAAGGTCCTTCATCATCGACCAGGTCCCGACCGCGGAGCATACCGCTCATAAACGATCGGATAACCGACTCGAGCCGAACCCATGGAACGCAGCCCGCTCACGAAGATTCTACGCTTAAGCGCCGGACTCCAAGTTCGCTTCCTTCCTCCGCCCACATTTTCTATTGTTGCTGTCTTTTATTTCTCTCCTTCCCCTCCTTCTTCCTGAAGCCTTTAGAGGCTCGCTTTGCGGTTTGTTCAACATATTTGACGCGCTGTCGCGCTACCATTATACATGGGGGCTTTTACCGTGCTTATTTATACGGGCTGCATGCCCAACACATGCGCCAAACTTCCGCATGTACCTTTTATTCACCATTATATGCATCGATATGACTTAAGTTTTGGCCTGTTGGGTTGCTGGCCCTGTGCTTACCCCACGCTCCCGATTGTTCGCTAGGTGGTAAAGGGAGCACCTCTGCGATTGTTATCCGCCGGTCACCGGATGTGTACCTCAGACTGGGTGAAGCCGAAAGCTAGCGTTCTTAAGGGAATATTCGTCGGTGAACTAAAAGATGATTTTAACTATTTACCCATCTGCCCCTGATGATGATTTTCTGCTTTCATAGAAGCTTTGACATGCACTTTAGGGCATGCATCCCAAATAAAGGAACCCTTAACGGAACTATTTTCCTTGGAAGATGTTTCTTATTATCCATGTAATATAACATAACTAGTTGGGCACTTGTCTGATACAGCAATAATGACCCCTACGCCTTGTCTCCATGCATACCCGGTTCTTATATAACCACGAAGGTATTCGACACACTCCGGACTATTGGGTCCCGAGGTCGGCTTAAAAGGTCCGCTATGACAAACGATCTACAATCCGCTAGAAGACATTTTTCATGTCATATTTTTATATAGTCAACTCGACTCATTGTATTCCTCCTCAATGCCATCTAATAGGCTATCTAATTTACAATCTTGTTGGGAATACTTGGCGGCCAATTCTACTTGGCCGCACACTGCTTACAGGATCACCTTCCCATCAGCCCCACAGTCCGACCTCGCCATGTGGTTTGGGTCACCTTCGTACCGCTGCCTTTACCATGGCCCAGCCTCCTCGGCGCCTTGACGGCAGGCCGATATCTTCCATAGTCGGAAGCGCCGTGCTCCTTGAAGCAGCTCTGCCAGCCCCCAATGCCTTCGGCAGGAGATAGATGGCCACAAGGCCTGGCCGACGCCTTTCATCACCGCCGAACTCGTGCGTAGCCGACGCAGTTCGGGAAGAAGATCACCAAGAATGGGCATCTCCTCCTCGTGACGACCTGTGAGCAAACCTACATACATATTTATGTTAGTCGCCTTCCTCGCCGAACTCTTTCAAAGTTCGCCAAGCACTTACTGAAAATGCCGCCACGGAAGCCGATTCTCCTTTACGGAGTCGCATAACCGGGCACGAACATCCTTTAGTTCCTCACCCAGTTTGGTGTTGGCATCTTGGAGGTTATTTTTCTCCTGCTGCACCCTCGTAAGCACGCTCTCGCCGGCCTTTAGCTGGCTCAAGAGTTGTTGCTTGTCTGGATCTAGTCCGACGCCATCTGCAATAATTTTTTCAGATTTACACACCCGCCGCACTTCATAAACTATTTATCTTTTGAAGCGTATATTACCAGAGGGGGTCTCTGTGGCTCCCCTTGTAGCGGCTAGTGCGGCCTCAAGTTGGGCCTTGCATTCTTTAAGCTCCTGGGATAGTCGGGTACTCTTTTTTGTAAGATCTTGCATAACAAATAATCCTTAAATCAGTTATTCTAACTATTTTAAGTCTCGGGGCTACCGCATATATAATCACAAATTTCTCACCAGATGTCCTTTACATACCGCTCCGTGGCTCGCTAGACCATCTTGAGCGGCACGGAGGTGCGATCTCCTAATTGAAGGCATTCAAGGCCTCTTGGGAGAAACATGCGTCACGAAGAACTCTCGGCGGCGCCTGTGATTCATGGCGCCTCCACCTCGGAGTTGGTGGCGATAATCTGTCGGCATCCTCGCTCGGAGGAGCATCCGACGACGCCTCGTGCTCGCCTCCGCTTCGACCCGCTTTGGAGCCCGGGCTGGCGGAGGTTCGATTATAACCTCCGACTCAGTCCGCGCGGCGCTTTTTCCCGAAAAGAGCATCAGCGTTAGTACGCCTTCCAGAATCAACTTAGGAACATGGTGACACGCCATACCGCTATGCGGCGGAGTTTCGATCCGGCCGCACTTATTTTTAGCTCATGGGTCAGACTGCCCTTGTTGGCTAGCCGCCACGGGCTCGACTTCCTGCCTCAAGGTACCCCTGCAAACACCATTGGTATACGGTGATCAAGAAATAAGCATGGATGGGTCATTATCGAATATTTGGACCTCGGTCTCGCCACTGTGAGGCTGGAAGTATTCCGGTAATCGGCCGTAATGGCAACCAAAGCATTGTCGATGCTAAGTTGGTGGAACACCTCGCCGATCAACTCCACCTTTATATCCGGATCCTCTTCGAGGTCGGATCGAGGGACCGCTCCGGATTCTCGGTTGTAGGGGGCTGTGTATCTTCTCCATAGTCCGCGCAGTTCTCCGCAGAAACCATGAAATGAGATATTTAACCACGGAACATGGATCGACAGGCCACAAAGATGTTTGCTTACCCAGCTTCGAGGATTATTCAAGAAAACTCCTTCGTTGATTGACGCGAGGAAATCCTCCTCCTCCCTTTATACATGGCAAACAAGATCTTACACCAGTTCGGTGACCGATCCCGCCCTTTGCGGCCATGGTGGGTGGCATCGCCCTCCCGCTGAAGTCCCACATGGGTGGCCCCTATATTGAGCAGCTGCACCCCATAATGCAGATTGCCATGACACCAATCATGGTCAATCCGCATGAGCCAAGAATCTTATTCGCTCATCAAGTAGAGGACATCCCGGTCATTTTCTCCGGGGCTCCGAGGGCGCCAGCTTAGGCGCTTCTTCAGAGGAGCATTGCTAAACTCCGAAGGCCGATCCAACAGGATCCGCAGCGGACGCCCTCCATGTAAAACCATTCAAGGCCGGTCTTTGGACACCTTCTTCGGGTTCCGGATAGGTATCCGTCCCCGGCGATGCGCCATAGCTCGCCCGCCCACTTGATATATTGACCCCTCATAAGAACGGGGTACTAGGCAGAATAATCTCTTCCATAGCCCAAATGGGCCTCGACGCCAAGAACAGTTCGCAAAGGGCCACGAAGCCCGCGATGTGCAAAATGGAGGCAGGCGAAGGTGGTGCAACCGAGGTCGAGAACTCCAAGAGCCCCGGAGAAACGGATGGATTGGAAATCCGAGTCCTCTTACTAGATAAGAGATGAAGCATACCCGCCTCCTTTAGAGGGATCGGGACACTCTCCGCTTGCTTTACGCCCTTGTAGGTGGCAAGTCCGCTCGAACCGAACCATGAAGGCCGGGGAAGAAATCCCTTGGTTGGGAGTATAACTAGCTCGCTATGTGGGATCGAGCATCTCTCCCAATTTCAGGCTGAGGGCTGGGAGCGAGAGGAGGAGCCACGACTGTCCATGATGGAATGGGCTTTGTCGAGGCGCCCGATGAAAGCTCGCGAAGGGGGGATGGTGTGACTCAGATCTAGGTCTCGCCTTTTATAGGCAGCTTATTTGCGCACCTAGGGGGTAAGTGTAAAATACCACGGCTTTTGCATTCATTCAAACACGTGGAAGATGGCCATTATTGGGCGTAGAAGCCAAGGAGCGCAGCATTTACCAGAAGCTGGACACTATTCAACAAGTATATGGAATTTGGAGAAGAACCGCCTCGCAATGCCGAAGACAATAAACGCGCCGGACTCATCGTCATTGAAGCCTGGTTTGGGGGCTACGAGAGGAGTCCCGGATTAGGGGTGTCCGGATAGCGAACTATCACCGCTGGCGGACTCTGGACTATGAAGATACAAGATTGAAGAATTCGCCCCGTGTCCCGATGGGACTTTCCTTGGCGTGGAAGGCAAGCTTGGCGATACGGATATGTAGATCTCCTACCATTGTAACCGACTCTGTAACCCTAACCTATCCGTGTCTATATAAACCGGAGGGTTTTAGTCCAGAGGATCTAACAACAATCATACCATAGGCTAGCTTCTAGGGTTTAGCCTCCTTGATCTCGTGGTAGATCTACTCTTGTACTACCCATATCATCAATATTAATCAAGCAGGAGTAGGGTATTACCTCCATTGAGAGGGCCCGAACCTGGGTAAAAACATCGTGTCCCTTGTCTCCTGTTACCATCCACCTAGACGCACAGTTCGGGACCCCCTACCCGAGATCCACCGGTTTTGACACCGACATTGCCTCTTATGCTTCATCTTTTTAATGTCTTTTGTGAAAATAAGGATTCTGATAATTGTGCTCAATTTCTAGAGGAAGAATGCAATAAATTTTTTGACATACAATGTTTGAATGATGAGCATGATTGCAATGTTGTTAGTATGAATTCTTTGAATATCCATAGTACTAATGATGATTGCACTAGTCATGATAAAAATGTTCCTTGTAAGCATGTCAATTTTTGTGGAGTGCATAGACTTTGTCGTTACATACCAAAAACGGAAGATAGATTTTGCGAGAGGCATAAGCATTTAGAAACTAAATGGTTGCAAGAAAGGCGAGATGTTTGTGCTGAATAGTTTAATATTTTTAGCCATCCTTGTGAACTTTGCAATGAACGTGGTCATTTAAATCTCCAATGCAAATTGTTTCATGATCGAATCGTGTCCAAAAATTGTGATGACTTTATTTCCCTTGCGCATCATAATGAACTTAGTTTGCTTTTGGGATATGAAGAAAAGAAATGTATATCTAAGGGTATTCCAGAATATAACCTTGAGAAATTTCTTGATTTTGATCTAGAGGAAATTTATATGTATTGTGCGGTAAATTGCATTGAGAATCCTTATATTGCCAATTCATTAAAGACAAGAAAACAAAAAGAAGATGAAGAGAATACTAATGAAGGGGAAGAGGTTTCTCAATATATATATCCTCCTATTTGCTCTTATGATGAATCAGGTAATGAGGAGGAGCTTTGTATTGAACCAATCTCGTCAATAAGGAGCTGCAAAAGGGTGATAAAACCCACGCATGATGTGAGGAAGAAAAAGAAAAGACAGAGAAGCAAAGGTAAAAAGGTATCCCTCACAAATGATGTTGCTCCTATTATTGTTATGCCTATCACTCATTATGATGATTATGATTGGGAAAGTAATGATACTTGCTATAATCTTGAAAATCTTTTTGGCACCAACTTAGAAAGTTGAGATAATAATTGCTATACTATTGGTGCTATCCATATTATTAATGATGAGAATGATTATGCTTGTGATACACAAAGGCCCAAGTTTGGGGAAGCTATGTTTGATGAAAATGACATGTTTGAGAATTTATTTGCCGCAATTAATGTTTGTCCGAAGCTTGGGGATTGTCGGGGGAAACCGGCACCTATGGAATCACTGGGATCCCTTCTACGGTTGGAGGGCGCGAAGTTGTGCAAAGAGCGGGTTTGACAGGAAGCACACAGATTGTTTACCCAGGTTCGGGCCGCGGAGATGCGTAATACCCTAGTCCTGCTTTGGTGGATGTATTTGAGTGTTCTTGTGTTCTTGAGCTAGCTACAGGGTGCGACTTGCCCAAAAGATACGAATCCTTCTCCTGGTCGCCTCGGGCCTCCTTTTATAGGCAAAAAGGGGTCGCCACAGTGGAACACAGGAGGTGGAAAGGTGTTCAGTGGATGAGTCTATCCTCTGGCACCATCAGACAAACGCATT
This sequence comes from Aegilops longissima, assembly GCA_021605205.1. Classification (NCBI taxonomy): domain Eukaryota; kingdom Viridiplantae; phylum Streptophyta; class Magnoliopsida; order Poales; family Poaceae; genus Aegilops; species Aegilops longissima. The sequence goes on from CM038679.1 coordinate 225,325,252, forward strand.
TAATGCGCTGCCGGCGTGCCCCTCTTGCTTTATCGGGGACGACAAGGAAGGACGTCCCAGCTGTCGTCGCCTCGCCTGGCTTTGACACGCGTTTGAGCTGACGAGGCGTTGCTGCGCCACGTTGGCTGGCTGTTGGGTTGGCGCGGTGGTGGAGCCTTTAGGAAGACTTGAATGCCACCACGCAGGTGCTTCCTGGGTCGGTGTAGAGGCCGCTCATCGCCACGTAGATTCCTGCCCAGCTGGTCGAGCTGTCAGCTGCATGGGGATGGCGGTGGAGCCTTGGCCAATGCGGGCCTGGCCGTGTCCCTGTAGGTATCTTCGGCAAGGGCCTTGCCGGGGCCCCGGCATGGGTCTTGCCTTGGCATCATGGTCTTCCCCGGCAAGCTTCTTGCCGGGGGCCTCGTGGATTCCCTCGGCTAGGATCCCGCCGAGGGTCGTCGTCTTCTGGTCATCATCTAATCTTGTGTGTTTATGATCTTGACGAAGATCTGCATGCCACCACAGAGGCGCCACCCGAGCCTTGGTTCCAATGTAGTTGGTTGGTGGTGATGGAAACCGCGGGCTCAAGGGTGGCCTGCTGTGCTGGTGTCGGGCAAGTTGCCCCAGCAAGGCTCTTGCCGGGGCCACGGAGGCCGCCCCGGCAAGGGTCCTGCCGGGGGGAGTCCACCTCGCCCTCTTGCTCTTTGCATCTCTGGTCTTGGCGTTGCTCCTTGTTGCCTTGTACTTTCGGCTTCCCTCCTCTGCCCTGCTTAGTGTGGCCGTGGGCGCGGCTTCGACTGTCCGTGCACAAGTAAAGGGGTAAAAAAAGGAGTGCCCCTACTTTTGTACACCGACAGGGGCCCCCGGGCCTGGGCCACACATAAGAGCGACACGTTGTTGGGCTAGGCCCACAACGGTGCGCAGACAGGCGGGGCGGGATTTTTACCGCGGAAACTTTTCGCTCGCTTGTGCTTCCCCACCACCCGCGTTGAGCGCACGACGTGGAGGATCGTGGGTGACGTGGGGATCATGCGTGGGACGGTCTCCGCACGCATGCGTCACATCGCAGTTAATGGGAAAAGAGGCGTCCCGTGATTTCCCGTAAAAAGGAATCACCGCGGGTGCGCTGCTCATTTACCCCCTGCGCCTTCTCCTATCTCGGAACCGCCGTTCCTCTCTCCTTCCTTCTCAAGCTCTCGCCCTTGTTTGCCACCACCGCGTCTTCGCCGTCCTCCATCTTCTACTTCTCGCAGCCACCATGGCCCCCAAAACCAGCAACAAAGGAAATGGAGTGGCCAAGGATGCCGGGGCGACGGAATCGCCGAAGAGCGAGTTGGCGGCGCGGCGGACGCAGCTCGCCTACTTCCCCTCGACGGTTGACGTGTTCGAACTCCGGGACTGCTTCAAGCCTCTATGGGGGTGCAAGACGGGGAGACGAGGGCATCCAGCCACAAGGCCATCCCTGCCAATTGAACCGAGGCAACCCTGAATCGGTACCCGTCCTTTGTCGATTACTTTTCTTGCGGCCTTTGCCCCCCCTTTCTCCAATTTCTTCAATGATATCATGCACACATTTGGCTTCCACCTCCGGGATTTTACTCCAAATGCCGTGGCGTGCATGGCTCTGTTCGCCCATCACTGTGAGGGCTTCGCCGGAGTTCTTCCCAACACGGTGCTCTTCCGCCATTATTTTTACCCTTGCATCCAGAAGGGAGGCACCATTTCTGGTTGCGTCGCCTGGATCCCAAGGTCTAAAGGAACGTACCCAGAGGGCACCCAGAAGGATAGGTGGGAAGAATGGCGGGGCCCGTTGTCGGTGTCAAAACCGGCGGATCTCGGGTAGGGGGTCCCGAACTGTGCGTCTAGGCGGATGGTAACAGGAGACAAGGGACACGATGTTTTACCCAGGTTAGGGCCCTCTTGATGGAGGTAAAAACCTACGTCCTGCTTGATTGATATTGATATTGTGGATGTTTACAAGAGTGGATCTACCACGAGATCAAGGAGGCTAAACCCTAGAAGCTAGCCTATGGTATGATTGTAAGGGTTGTTCTTCTGTCCTACGGACTAGAGCCATCCGGTTTATATAGACACCGGAGAGGGCTAGGGTTACATAGAGTCGGTTACAATGGTAGGAGATCTACATATCCATATCGCCAAGCATGCCTTCCACGCCAAGGAAAGTCCCATCCGGACACAGGGCGAAGTCTTCAATCTTGTATCTTCATAGTCTTGGAGTCCGTCGATGATGATAGTCCGCCGATGGTAGTTCGGCTGATGATGGTAGTCCGCTATCCGGACACCCCTAATCCAGGACTCCTCAAGAGCCCCCTAACCAGGCTTCAATGACGATAAGTCCGGACGCTGGTATTGCTTGGCATTGCAAGGCGGGTTCCTCCTCCGAATGATAGAAGATTGTGAACACCAGATAGTGTCCGCTCGCAAAATAAATTCCACATTCCACCGTAGAGAGAATAATATATATACACAAGTTCAATCTGCGACGTTTTTCTGCGGCATGACGTCATGCCACTACCAAGCCATTATTTAGTTTTTTTACTCTACCACCTCAGCGATTTAGCGAAGCGGTTCCTTGGCACGCCTTTTTGAGCAGAGATCGTGTTTCCCCTTAATCCGGATTCTCATCAATACGGACGGGTAACCCAACGCGCCATTGATGGTGACGCTTGGGAGATAAGCGAGTTTTACCAGGCTGGTGGGGGACGCGAGACTTCGCCCGCCCATATAAGGATAAGGATTCACCTTCTCACCCACGCCTTCTTCCTCCTTTGCTTATCCATCTCCCTTTTCGAGCTCCAGCGCCCAAGTTCGCAAGATCTCGTCTCAACCTTCTCCGACCATGTCCGGAGCGGGAGGTAAATGGTTGGCCTCCACCGTTAAGGAGGAGCACATCGCCAAACCTGCACGGCGCGGATACCTCTCCGGCGACATCGCCAGACCGGCTGCCCGACGAGGGGCAGCTCATCCCCACCCCAGGCCCCATGAGAGGGTCGTTTTCCTTCCCCACTTCCTCCGCTGGACTGGGCTTTCCATTTCACCCCTTTGTCCAGGGGCTCATGTTCTACTACGGCCTGGATTTCCATGATCTGGCGCGAACTTCATCCTCAACATCTCGGCGTTTATCGTGGTGTGCGAGGCCTTCCTCGCATCCAGCCCCACTTGCTTAGGCTCAAGACCTTCAATGTCAAGTGAAGGTAGTGAAGGGTACTCAAGCGGAGTGCGGAGGCGCCATGTTGGTCAAGATGCCCAATGTCCTTTGGTTCAAAGGGCCTTCGTGGAATCCATCAAGGGTGGCAATCGGGTGGTTCTATATCACCGAGCAGCGGACCCTACATGGCGGCGGCCCCGAAGTTCAGATCTGGTATCCCCACGCAGCTCACCTCCCGGAAAGAGAAGGGCTTGCTGTGGGGTAGTTCGGAGGAGCCGACGGACTCAAGCTCTGTATCCGAAGCTGGTGAAGAAGCTCGGGCTGGTTAACGTGGTCCAAGTCATGCTCGTCGCGGATTCTCCCATGCCAAGAGCGGGCATTCAATATGTGGGAGTTCGATCCGGAACAGCACCAGCGCTGAGCGGGCTCTTCGACCTGACGTCTGAAAGGCGCTTGGAGGTGTTGTTCAAGGCACGAAGACCCGCATCCGCGACTGAAGATCGCGGATTTCGCTCGCAGCGCCAAGCCAACGAGGTAAGTGATTCTACCCCTTTACGGGACACTTGCTTTTCATAGTTTGACTCTATGCGGGTTTTAATTTCCCCTTTTCCTTTGACAGACTGGATGAGGAAGGCGGGCAGATTATCTGCCCGGCTCCTATGCCAGAAAATCCAGTAGACGCCCGTCTAGCGAGGCTGCTGGTTCCGGCACCGCACGTGGTGCCGGAGAAGAAGGCCAAGAAGGAGGCCACGGGTGCTCGAAAGAGTTCTCGTTTTCAGGTGTCCGACGACTCAGGCGGACTCCTCCAAAACGAGGAGGAGAAGAGGACTCTCTCGAGGAGGAGGAGAGAGGAAGAGGAAGGCTTCCCCAGGGGAGGCGAAGGGTCCAAGAGGGAAGGACTATTCCCGGACAGCTCCGCCAACATCAACGTTGGCGAGGAAGAATGGCCTTCAAGGGCCAGGCCTCCGCGAGATCGTAAGTATCCGGATTCTGAATGATTGATAATTTCTTTTCTGCGTCACATAGTGTCATTACGATGCCGCATGCTGCTGTAGTCCGGCCGGTGATGATCTCCCGCTTCATCGAAGCGGGTCGTTGGCTCCGTCGGATGTAGACTCCATCCCGACCGCCTCCACCCTCGCGACACCGAGGGCGCCGAGGTGGGATCCCAAGAGGACCCATCAGGGAGGCTCGGGAGGCTCCACAAGGCGTCCTCCGGACTTCGCGCGGACTCCATATCGAACCTGCAGTGGTTCCGGAGTCCGCCGGCGCCCCTTGAATGAAGGGCAAGACCGTGACGCCGGCGGCTTCCGCCCAACCGGGCGCCGGGCAATTTGTTGAGGCGCGCAGAGCGCTTCCATCGAGGAAGAACACCACACTATTATGAGTGCGGTGATTGAAGGTGCATCTCGCCAAAGGCGGGCTGACGAAGCCATGCAGATAGCCTTCTATCGGGCTTTGAGGTAAGAAGTTAAAAATATGCAATGTAATACCGCATAGACAGTAGCCCTCGATGCTCGGTTCGGTGTTCGGGAAGAAAAGCGGATGAGGATCTGAAAAAAAGATATCTGTGAGGGTTGCTAAAAATTATGTCAATATGGGTTGCAGGCTGCTGCTCGACCTCTGCCGCCTGCCTTGGCTGCGGAGGTCGGTGCTTTGAAGCAGGAGCTCGGCGGTCCGAGCAAGAGCTCGGCGCGCCAGAAGCAGCTCGGGACAAAGAAGGTGAGTAACACCACTTTGAACTTGTACCTTCTGAGAAAAGGATTTAGGTTGCAACAAAAATAACAAGGATAACATGGGTGCTGCAGGGGCCCACGAGCAGGTGGCGACCACGAAGGAGGCCGTGTCATGCCGAATGCAATGCGGCCATGGAGCAGGCAGAGCGAGAAAAGCAAGAGGTGCGGGTGGCGGTGGTTCAGCAAGAGCTCCAGGCTCTCATGGAAAAGCATGAGAGTTTGGGCGTGACTCAAAGACTCGAGAGTCCGAGCTTGCCTCGGTCTCGAAAGTGCTAAAACTGCCAAGGCCGATGCCCATAAGTCCCTTGGAGATTGAGTTGATGAGGAAGATAGCGGCGGGTAAGGCATTTTTCATGCAAAGCAAGCATGTGAATGTAAATTACGTGTTACTTACCCGGGTCGGAGCTCTCGAGGCGTTTGCAGATCTGCCTCGCAGCGTGTCACGATGTCGCCGCATTCTACCGAGCCGAGGAGGGAGCTCAGCGGAGAAGGTCTTACGGTCTCGATATCTTTGAGGCCGGCCATCAGTGCCCCTAGCGACCAGGTGAAGCAGCTGGTCTAGCTCCTAAAGGTGGCCGAGCAGGCCATGAAGGGCCTCATAGTCCGGTGTGGCTGGAGAGGCCATGCACAGGGAGCTACCGGCCTCGTCGGACGGTTGGTGGATCGTGCCCACGGGTGGAGGTTATCAAGCGCTCGCTTTGTATTGAAGGTGCTCGTCGGGCCCTTGCCCCGCAAAAGGTGCATTAGGGCAAGCTGGATGCGGAGAAGCTAATCAGCGACGCGCCACCAGCGGGCAAGGAATATCGTCGCCGAGATGTACTATAAGACTATCTGAAGGGCGCCCGCAAGATTGCGGATGAGTGCCCGAGGATGTAATTATTGAGTAAATTAGCAATGTGTTATCACATGCGCTGAAAACTTTGTTCATATCGCTAAGCAACGCTTGTTAATTTAAAATATTACCTTCGTGTGGCCGTTTATTAAATCGAGAGATGGCAAGTCATCGGCTTCAGCCCCCATGCCACGAGTCTGGGGTGTTGGGATAAACTTGAGCACTCTAGTTCCCATTTTGGGTCCATCTAGGGGGCGCTCAACACAACGAACAAGGCAACCGGACTTATAGTGCTTGAACACTCTCACTTAGCCATAGAATTCTATAATTTTAAATTTCGTGAAGCCCCTAGTATTCGGAGGACCGAATTAGGGCGCTATCCACGCCTTCATCGGACATTATCCGAACTTCGCTCAAGCGGCGAGGTCTTTAAGGACCGAAAGGACCTCTCGAACAGCGACCAGTCTCTCGCCTTATCATGACAGTCAGTTTTAGCTTTCTCATCGAGGCGTTAACCCGGCTCAACAGAGCACAATCGCGAGTGGTTCTCCAGTGCTACCTTAGCCGATAGAAGCGGGCGTAAGGTGCCAAACATGGGAGCCGGGCAAACCCAACTATTGACCCAAGACATGATTGAGCCGATTCATATAATGCTATAAGTTCGGGGTGCCGCACTTGTGAAAGTGTTCGGACTTTATCACACCATAATGCGGAGAACATAAGCCCCTGGTGTATTTGGCCGTACCAAAATGTACAGGTGCAACATGTCGTAAATGAACATATATATATATAAGGTAATGCAATTATGGGCAAAAAGTGCTGCATTTTATTCGAGAAGATATGCTATGAGTGCGGAATGATACAAATAGTGCGGAAAGCAAGGGTTGGGCGAATTAAAAGCGTCTCCCTCGAGGGTAGGCAGCAGAATGTTGTATTTAACAAATTTAATGCTCGTGATGGAGACCACACGAGTGTTAAATCGCGGCCTTTGTCCTTCCTGGCTGTTGCATCATGAGTTGGCAGGTTTGCCGCGGACAGAGTTCTGTATAAAAAGAGAAATAAAAGAAAAAAAGCGACACACTTAGGAGCCCCTGGTGTGGTCGAACCGCACTCTGGGTCTGTTGTGGTTGTGCCTTTCCCCTATGCCCATGGTATCTCAAGGCGTAATTATGTACGTAGAGAGTTTTCTTACAATTTTGCGAGGCTGGGGTTGAGGCCGCATTACTCGCGTGCTCGGGGCGTGCCAGGTGGTCTTGGTTGATGTTGCTCCGGCGCGTTTGGCCGTGTCCGGTCGTTTAACGGCGGACTCGAAAATGCCTTAAAAGGCTGCTCTGTATTTCGCGCGCGAGAGCATTGTATGTTCCTCCGTTCGGAGGAGCGTTCCGTGTTTCCATTGACCGTGATGACTTCACGAGGGCTGGCATCTTGAGCTTAAGGTATGCATAATCGGCACATCGTTGAATTTTGAGCGGTTCGTCCGAAAGCGAGCGTGATAGCCGCTGCGGAGCGGGACTATGTTGAAGATTAACTCCTCGCCGGAAATTATCCGGGATCCGAAGACCACTTCGATGTGGCGAGCACGTACAATTGGCCTCGACACCTGGTATGACGCCTTTGAAGGTTGTCTTTGTAGGTTTAATCCTTGAATGGTCTATGCCCATCTTGCGCACTGTATCACGATAAAGCAGGTTCAGAGCTCTGCCGCCGTCCATCGGGACTCTCGTGAGGTGAAATCCATCGGCGATTGGGTCTAAAACCAATGCGGCGAATCCGCCATGGCGGATCTGGTCGGATGGTCTCTTGATCGAAAGTGATCGGGCAAGAGGACCATGGGTTGAATTTTAGGCGGTGGCTCCATCGCATATCGTCCCTTAGTGCGCTTCCGCTCCCTCTTGGGAATATCGTTGCGTATATCATGTTTACCGTCCGAACTTGAGGGGGAATCCCTTTTGTCCTCTGTTGTTCGTGGCGGGTCTCTTCCTCGTCATCGCTGTGTAGCCCCTTGTCACTGTTTTGGCGATTAATTTTCCTGCTGCTTGAATACCCAACAATCTCTGTTGGTGTGGTTAGCTAGCTTTTCGGGAGTTCCATGTATTTGACAGGGCGGTCGAGTATTCGGTCCAAATTGGGCCGGGCCGGTGTGGTTCTTTTGAATGGCTTCTTCCGTTGACCGGGCTTGGAGCCTCGGAATCCGGCGTTGACTGCCGTATCCTCATTCTTGTATCGCCGTTAATGCGGCGTTTGTTTTGTTTCGGCGCAACCTGCCATTGCGGTCCTTGGTATCCGGACTGCCAGCGTTTTTGCTGAGGTTGTTGCTGCGAGCTAGCCAGCTATCCTCTCCCGCATGAAGTGGGTCATGAGTGATGTGAGGGCTGCCATGGATTTCAGCTTCTCTGTCCTAGGTGCGGGCCAGCCACTCATCGCGGATGTTATGTTTGAAGGCAGCGAGGGCCTCTGCATCCGGACGGTCGGCGATTTGATTTTTCTTTGTTAAGAACCGTGTCCAGAATTGCTCGGCGATTAAATGCAGCTGCTGGATTATGTGGCTTAGGTCATCTGCGTCGGTGGTCGCACATACGTGCCACAGAAGTTGTCGAGAATGCGGCTTCCGGTCTTCCCAACATCAATTGACTCTGCGGGCAGGCTATTAAGCCAATGCCGAGCTGGTCCTTTAAGCTTGAGCGGGAGATATTTGATGGCGTGAAGATGCGTCGCGCGGGCCATATGTATATGGAGGAGATAATCCTCAATCCAAACCGTGGGGTCTGTTGTGCCATCGTAGGATTCGATATTAACGGGTTTAAACCCTTCAGGGATTTGATGATCCATTACTTCGTGAGTGAAGCATAGTGGGTGTGGGCGCCTCTGTATTGAGCAATATCGCGACGTAGCTCGAGAGAGCGTTGTCTGCTGTATTCGGCCCGGCTGCGATAGTTGTATCCGGTATAGCGGTATTAAATCGTGGGTCTTGGGGCGCCACGTGATCCATAGATAGATCTGGATTGTCTTGCCTTGTCCTCAATATATCTCGCAAGTCCGCGCGTTCCCCGTGGCTTCATGCTTTTTAGGCGATGCCGGGTATGGTTTTGGTGGAGGGCTTATGCGCCTCTCTGTCGCTGCCACGAGGTGGTCGGTCTGCCGACAGCGCTTCCTCCTCTAATCGGGGAGCAACTTGCGTTTTAGGTAACTTTTGGAGGCGTTCGAGTTCATACTCTTGACGCGAGGACCTCGGTCTATCTGTCGGCGAGAGGTCTTGATCAGCTTGAAGCTGTTGCTGCTTTTCTTTAGGCTGTTTGCCGTGGCCATTAGCTTTGTGTATGCAAGCAGCTCTTGTTCGACGGGATCCTCAGGCACGACGGATTCGTCGTCGTCGAGGCTTGCCTCATCTCCGGAGGAGGTAAGTAATTGTCATCCTCAACCTCTTAAATCCGCCGCCCTTCGTGAGGGCTTGCTTCTGCCTCCTCCTGCGCTGGATCGTGCTGGAGGGGGTTGTCTTCGGCACATTCTGGGGTGTTATTATCTCCTGTGCTGGAATCTCCATTCTTGTCGTGGCGGGATTTAGAGCGGCGCCGCTGACGTCGGCGCTTGGGCTGTTTCTTTAAGGAATCGGCCTCCGCTGCTTCTTCGCCGTCCCCATCTTTTGGGTGTCCACCATGTATATGTCGTATGACGAGGTGGTCTTCCAGTGTCCTGTAGGCACTGGTTCTTGGTAGTCTCCGGCATCGTCGTCCATACCGTCGATGTCTTCGGAGTCGTAGTCGAGTACGTCGGTTAAATCGTCGACGGTGGCTACGAAGTGGGTGGTGGGTGGGCTCTGAATTTCTTCGTCGTCCGCGTCCCAACCATCCTGGCGTAGTTCGGCCATGGCTCTCCGGATAAAGAGATGCTTGATGAATTTATGATATCGCCGAAGGCGAGTGCTGAAAGATGTCCGCAGCGGTGAATTCCATGATCGGGCGCCAATCGGATTCGGTGGCTGGGGCGCAGGAGGTTGAGTCCGCAGAGTCCGCACCTCGAGTCATGAGCTTTATGCGGGACAAGGTAAGTGTTCGCTCCATCGCCGTAGAAGTTGCAGATCGAGGCGGTGTCCAGCCATCCGTCCTCGATCCGGCGATCGGCTCCGGACTATGGGTCGGGCGGATTAGTGTCGCGACCTCAAGGTGCTGTCCGTGGCGAGTTAAGTCATGCCCATCGTGACAGCAGCGGCATGCTCGGCTGTGGCTCAGATCCATCGAAGATCAAGTCCCTGCGGATATCGGCCGTGAAGTTTAGTCTTCAAACCTGACTCGACGGCGAGGCGTAGCTTCGATCTGCTCTAGATGGCCAGCGAGTTGGCCCGATGATCTTGCCGCCGAATCTGAAGATCTGTCCGGGAGAAAAGTCTCACCAGGACTGCGTCGTTGTCGATTGAAGAGGCCATCAAGCCTATCGGTGGCGACGGAGGAACTCTCAATGAAAGCACCAATGTCGGTGTCAAAACCGGCGGATCTCGGGTAGGGGGTCCCGAACTGTGCGTCTAGGCGGATGGTAACAGGAGACAAGGGACACGATGTTTTACCCAGGTTCGGGCCCTCTTGATGGAGGTAAAACCCTACGTCCTGCTTGATTGATATTGATATTGTGGATGTTTACAAGAGTGGATCTACCACGAGATCAAGGAGGCTAAACCCTAGAAGCTAGCCTATGGTATGATTGTAAGGGTTGTTCTTCTGTCCTACGGACTAGAGCCATCCGGTTTATATAGACACCGGAGAGGGCTAGGGTTACATAGAGTCGTTTACAATGGTAGGAGATCTACATATCCGTATCGCCAAGCTTGCCTTCCACGCCAAGGAAAGTCCCATCCGGACACGGGGAGAAGTCTTCAATCTTGTATCTTCATAGTCTTGGAGTCCGGTCGATGATGATAGTCCGGCCGATGGTAGTTCGGCTGATGATGGTAATCCGGCTATCCGGACACCCCCTAATCCAGGACTCCCTCACCGGTGGTGCTGGATTTACGAGAACGACCCACAGGAGTTTTGCCGGGTCCGCCAGGCGCCGCCGGTTCGTTGGAATGACCGGGGCGACGTCGACGCCCAGGATGACAAGCTCAAGATCGCCACCACTAGGATCCACCGCCTCACATTTACGGGCTTACCCTGGAGATGATTGGGGCGGATTTCCTCCTCTGCCGAATCGCTCCTATGCACAACAAGGGGAGGCTGGCCTGGCTCTTCCATAATGCGGCTGACATCATGAGGCTACGCCCTGGCCTCAATCACAACTTCACGGTGATGGGGCATGCTCACTTCAGCCAGCGGGTCTTTCAGCTCGACGTGAACCGCGACGGCAGGGCCGGGAGGTCCGGCAAGGCTGTGAAGGCCGGCAAGGTCGTCAAGGGGCCCTTGTTTGGATTGTCGGCGGGGGTGGTCCCACTGAGCAACAACTCGTGCCAGACCGACATCATCGCCATGATGCCGTACTGCAACGCGCACGGTCCCGTCCCAAACTGCGCCGCGCCACCGGAGGAGCAGGTGCATAGTTCTTTGACAACTTGGCGGAGGTGTATGTACGCAACGAGCCGCTGCTCATCCAGGACACCAATCAGGGAGAGCTGGACTACATCGCCGCCAGGTAGGCCTGCAGCGCTGGCGGCATGGAGGACGAGGTCGCAGCAGCCGCAGAGGAGAAGGAGCTCACCCAGTGGGCGGAATCCGCTGGAGAGGCCAATAGCGCTGGCGCCAGGGCCCCTCTAATTGAAGATGTGCCCGACGAGTCGTTGGAGGAGGAGGATGAGGAGGAGGAGGAGGAGGAGGAGGAGGAGGAGGAGTTGGAGGAGGCCGTCGACCCTCCGGCCACGGGGAGAGGGCGAGTCCTGCGGCGGGCCAGCTCCGGCAAGATGGTCCGACCTGGCAGAGCCGCACAGCCGCAACAGGCCCAGGAGGGGTCCGCATGCCAGACAAGGGCCGCGGCGGCGAGGAAGCTGGTGAAGGCCGCGGTGAAGAAGAAATCAACTGCCTCCTCTTCATCCAAGCGGGGCCAGACTCCACCTTCTTCCCCCCTTCCGGCAGACGTTGGCGCAGAGGTCGTCTTCGACTTTGGGTCCCTCAGCCCAAGGAGGAAGAGGAAAGCAGCAGAAGATGAGATGGAGGATGAGTAAGTGTCTTGTTCCCTTTTGTCATCTCCGTCTCCTCAAACTGTGCCGCTTATCTTGAATTGTTTTCATCTTTGCAGGGATGTGGAGACGCTGGCCCAGAGGGTGAAGAGGGCCGGGTCCTCGGCGGGCAGCCATCCCCCAGCAGGCACTTCGAGGGCGCCACTGGTGGTGGTGAGTAGCCCGGGCAGCAGCCCCCAGAGCAGCCCCCAGCGTAAGTTCGCCGCTCGCCCCTCGTCGACGTGTGTTAGTGAGCACGATCCATTGGCACTGACCTTGCTGAGATCGCAGGAGGAGGGCAGCAGCAGGAGGAGCCACTGAGGGCCACCCCCAACACGCCGCCCCCATCGACCACGCCGCCCTGAGGGGCGTCCCCGGCAAGGGCGCCAAGCACTGAGCCCATGCACACGGAGGAGGAGGAGGCGAACTCGGGCGCCGGCGGTTCCACCTCGACGCCAAATTTTGGCGAGAAAGGGGTCACTTCTTCCCAGCCCGGCACGGTTTCGTCGTTTGCCTTCCGTCCCTGTCTTTTCTTTTCCTTGAATCCGTGTCTTGGCTTCGCCTCATCCCCTTCCTGATGTCCAGATCATCCCTTGGCGGACCAAGAGGACATAGACACCATCATCGCGGATGTCGTCAAGGATGCCGCGGCGGAGGCCGAGAAGATCGCCGCCGATGAGGCTACCAAGGGTGTGGCTGAAGACACCACCAAGGGGCCCGCCGGGGAGCCCGACAAGGCTGCTGTCGAGGAGGCTGGTAAGGCCGCTACTGAGGAGGAGCTGGTTGACGACCAACCTTCCTCCTCCGCTGCCTCTGGCTCAGGCAGGTACCTGAAGGTGAGCGACGACCTGTTCGTCCACCTTCCCGGGACGTCGAGCACCAGGGCACCCATTGAGGGAGAGGTGTTTGACGAGGAGGTGCTTGCCACCACCAGGCTCGAGGTTGTTGACGATCCGAGCACCAGTGGCGACGGTTCCCAGGAGGAGCGGCTTCTCCAGGCCATGGGCGCCAGCTTTCGGAAGCTCTAGGCACTCCACCGCGCCCGCCTGGACAAGGCCAAGTCCAGGATGGCAACGGTGGACAAGGCTGAGGCGGACCTCAAGGGATGCGTCACCGAGACGCAAGCTTGGTTCTGCCAAGATTGTGAGGAGCTAAAGGCCGCACAGGACGAGTTGGCCAAGCGCGCCGTGGAGCTCACCATGAAGCGGGCCGACATCGAGAAGTCCCAGGAGATGGCGAAGTACCTAGCCGCCGAAGCTGAGGCCGCTCGAACCCAGCACCAGGCCGCGCTGAACTCCCAGGAGGAGGACCTTGCCGCGCGTGATGAGAAGCTCGCTGCAACGCTCCGCGGCAAGGACGAGAAGGTGGAGAAGCTCGTTGTGCATCAGACCCAGGAGCTGGAGCAGAGGCACAGGGAGGCACTCAATGCCCAGGCTCTGGTTCATGCGGGCAAAGTGAAGGAGCCGGAGGTGGAGCGGGACGGGCTGAAAGACCAGGTCCTGAAGTTGTACAAGGAGAAGGACACGCTCAACGGCGCTCTGGTTGAGGCGCAAGGCGCGGTCCTCAGCACGGCTGGGCAGCTTTTCGAGGCCAACAACTCCATCAAAGACCTCAAGCTAACGCTGGAGGGTCTCGAGGCGATGCTGTCGGAGGGCAAGGCCCGGGAGGAGACCCTGGCCAAGGACCTGGAGGCCGAGAAGCAGCTGCGGAAGAAAGATACCGCCAACCACAAAGACTTTATGGAGGGTGCGAATCGCCAGATCGGGCGCCTTGAAGGCGTCGCCGACAGGATCACCATGCAGCTGGCTACCATGGGGATGCCAAATGTGAGGTACACCGCGGAGCGCAACGTGAGCCCCAACGCCAAGCTGACCTGTTCTTGAGGTGTCTTGGGGCCTGGAGAGCTCCACTCCAATCGGGCGGCCTCCCTGGCCGATGAGGCCCGGAGGCTTTGCCGAGGTGCCATGACCAAGGTCCTCACCAAGGTGGCGCACTGGAATCCTGACCTCGACTTCGACGCCTCGCTGGAGAGCTTGCCGGAGGTTGCGTACATCGTGGCACTCAAGGAGCGTATCAAGCCCATCATCAGCCGCATCGATGGAATCCAGAGGGTGGAGGGCCAGCGCTGGGATTAGGCACCCCGTTTCTCATTGCCGCTGCAGGTTCATGAGCAAGACAATTTCTATATTTAGTTAGAACCGCGGCAACCACTGATGTAATATAACTCTGCAGTACTTTTGATATGATGCATGCTATCTTCCTGTTTGATCTTCCTTTGTATGTCCACCCTACATTAAATGGGTAGGCTTGCCGGCACGTAAACCTAGGCCACGACGCTTTGAGGACGGATCCCCAATGGCCTGCCGGGTGTGCTTGGTGCCAGGCGAACCACCTTGCCGCCCTCAACGCGGCCCCTCGAACTATCGAGCTTGGCTCGAGTCAAAATCGAGAGCGTTGCCAATTGCGGAAGGCTACCTGCCGTTCTCGACGCGGCCGCTTAAGATGTTGAGCGGACTCGAAACAGATTAAGGGTGTTGCCAATAGCGGAAGGGCCCCTTTGCGTGCAGGTTTCCCATACATAGGGAAGGACCTCCAAGGACGATAACCTTGTATATAAAAGGAAATTGCCCAAGTTTTTGCATGACTTAGCTTTTCTGTCATTGCACGGGCGACCATCGGGTCTGCAGATGGTGCCATCAAGCTTGGTCGTCTTCTTCCTGGGAACGACGGCCACGATGAAGCTGCTGCTCCGATCAGATCAGATTTCCACAATTGCGCCCCCTACCTGGCGCGCGAAAGATGTCGGGGTAAACCGGCACCTATGGAATCACTGGGATCCCTTCAACGGTTGGCGGGCGCGAAGTTCTGCAAAGAGTGGGTCTGACAGGAAGCACACAGATCGTTTACCCAGGTTCGTGTCACGACCGGTTTTCCAATAAAATGCTTATTGAGAAACCGACCTTTTGAGTCCAAGACGGAAAATCCTCTGGTGGTAGACAAAATCTTGATCTGATAAGCCAATAGTATTAAATATATTACAGGGTCGAGCTGGGGGTGCTCAAGAATTTATTACAAGCACGCCAATAATTATAAATAATGGTGGATATGTCACAATGGTGTGGGGTGGCATACTACTGGCTCGAGATGAAAGTGGTGGTGGAATAACAGAGTGGAGTGGATAATATGACTCCTAAACTGGAGACTCATCGAGCATCGAGGTGAGGCTCGATGAATTTATTTGGGTAGCGGAAGCGGATATAACACAGTGACAAAATCCAGGGTCGCACGAGACTGACTGGGACTCCTCTAGGCGTCGGACTCGCTATTGAACTCTTCATCCATGAGATCGCCTTCGTCAGCATCTGGCCAAATCAACAAGCCAGGTGAGTACCTTGAAGGTACTCGCAAGACAGTTCGGACATAAGATATAACAAATGCATGCATGAATGCGTCATGAGCAATTAGTAATGTACATTCACATGATGAACTTGCACGACATTATTTAGTAATAAGGAAGTCAGGCGGTAGTCCTCCCGAAATGCACGAAAATAACTGAAAACCGATCGGGTGTCTGAAGCGACGCCTCGAAGGGTGAACAAATAAATAAATCATGCCGCAGTCGAGCGTTTAAGAGACACCACATAAAGGGCTTACATTGAAAGTAATAGACATACGTGCCACAGTCGGACGTCGGAGCGACATCACAGAAAGGGCTTATATTGAAACTAAATAATATCGTGCCCGCGATCGGACGTCTGGCGACATCACGTAAAGGGCTTATATCCAAGGTAAAATAGCAAGCATGCCGCGATCGGACGTCTGGCGACATCGCAGAAAGGGCTTATATCAAAGTAAATAACAAGTGTGCCACAGTCGGACGTCTGGGCGACATCACAGAAAGGGCTTATATCTAGGTAAATAACAATTGTGCCACAGTCGGACGTCTGAGCGACATCCATACGGGCTTAAATCCATTATTCATATATGTTAAACTTGCAAGAATAATGCTCATAAAAAAATATTCAACAATGATAATAAACGGGTTAGTCCATCCATATGAATAATCATTTAACCGGACTTAACACTCATGTGGTTCTCCGGAGTTTTTGTCACCGAGACTGACACTAGACAAGATAAGATGAACACTGTACTTGGACATGGATAAGATGATTTCAAGGATTTTTGACTCTGCAGAGTTTGTACTAAATTACCCACAGCCAACGGATTTCCGTAGTCACGAAGGACTAGTTCCGTTTACGGTATTTCGGAAGAAACACATCTAACCAGTCCACACCCATCCCACCTCACGATGCCAGGAATCACCCTAGACAGCGTTCAAGAAAAACTTTGATACGGGGAGATCACAATCTCGAATAGCATGGGATCAAATTTATATACGCGCGCTCTAAGGGGTGCTCCCCTCTCGGTCCCAACCGGAAGCACCCATGCCCCTGACCGGATGATAGGCTTTAATCCAGGGCCATGGAACCCTCATCCCGGCCTCTCGATTTGGTGTGTACCAGGAAAGCGGTTTGCAACTTACTAAGCCATATCCCTTTGGGAAAAGATGTGGTAGTATGGAAAGGGAATACGGACGGGAACTAGACTGATTCATGTTGACACTAGGTCAAATGGTCTGGCATAAGACTGGCATGCTACAACACTGCCATCTTACCCATTCTCATGCCATCTCATGGCCATGCAAACTCATATCCAACAACTTATGGATTTTCGAAACTCACTTGCCTCAACTTTGCATGGAATATAACCCTCATCAAGATGTTCATAAACATGCCATGGAACTACTTAACGCAAGCATGCCAAAGACACTCATCATATCAAAAGTTCAAACATGCTTGCCTGGTTCAGAGTAGTCGGAGCCTAGCTCGGAGAAGTTCGCGGTTCCGTCACCTCCTCCGGTATCTACGGTATATAGAAATACACGCACTATCGTAAATACCGTGAGGTGCACAAAAATATTCCAAATATTTTTCAAATAAATATGATAAAAAACTAGACAAAATTTTAAAGAGGACAAAAAACAAATTAATCAAAAATCCTTTTCTGTTTAAAATTTATAAGGGTTTTAATCTAGGGACCTTTCTGTAATGAAACATAAACTTCTCAGGGGGCTGAACAGAAAAGGTCAGAAAAACGTTTCAGACTGAAAGCGTATTTGCCCGAATACATTTTCAGAAAACGGTTCGAAAAAAACAGAGAGGCTGATGGGCGGGCCCCACCCGTCAGGTTTGAATTTTCAAACGGGGAAAACAGAGCTCGTCGGCGCCCGAGAGCTGCGGTGGTCGCCGGCGGCGATCCACGGCGAGGCAAGGGGATCGGGCGTTACCTACGTGCTCAGCATGATCTTCCGCGTCGGTGAGTGGTGGTGGTGGTCGCGGTGAGCACTACGTCGACGGCGGCCCTGGCTCCGGCGGACGGCGACTCGGGTGGAGTTGGATCTCGTCGGGGAGGGCTGCGAAGGTCAAATCAAATCTCGGGTTAGCTCACTGGGTGCTCGAGGAGGTTACTGACGAGGCTTGGGCGTCGGGGATGGTCTCACCGGAGTGGATCGAGATGGTGGCCGAGGCGGATCGGGGCGGCCGGATTTGGGGGAGGAGACCTCCTCGAGGTCCTCCTAGTGGCCTGGCGGGGTGTTGGTGAGGTGCAGCGGTGGTGCGTGCTTCAGAATGAGCTTGGGGCTTCCTTTTATAGGCAATCCAAGGCGGTGGCCGTGAACGGAGATCTCCGGCGATGGTTACGGCGGCGTAGAGCTTGGTCGGGGAGTTTAGGGAGTTGGGCGTCAACGTGGAGTTCCACTGGTTCCGTTAGGCGCTAAACGAGTTCGGATTAGGTGCTCTGGGTGGGTTCGACGGAACGGGGCGGCGCGGGCCCGTCGGCAGCAGAGGGTGCGCCCTGTGCTTGCCGGGCCATGGCGACGGTGCAGCGGGGTGCGCTGGCGTGCGTGAGGCCACGCGAAGGGCAAGGGAGCTTTGGGTGGCGCAGAACGGCGTAGCGAGCCGGCGCTGGCTCCGTTGGCCGCCACGGGTGGCACTGCCACCGCAGAAGCTGCCGGTGTTGGCGATGCTCGCCGCCACCGACACCTGCACCCGTCCAAGACGGCGTGCGGTGCTCTGGCCAGGGAGGAGAGGTCAGGCGTGAACGCGCAGCAGGCGACTGTTGATCGGTGACAACACTGACTTTAAAAACGACATGAACTTTTCGAAAGTGCACGATGAATGATGCGGCCAAGTGTTCAACGAATTGATTTTGGTATGTGGGAAATTTTCCTTGAGCTGATTTTTGGTGGGGTGGCCTCTCACTTCATCTGGGGGCTGCCTCAATTTTGGTAGAATTTTTGGAGAAGAGAAGATATGAATTTCACCAAATTTGACAAATCTGGTCCAAACTTGCAGAGGTTACAATTTGAAAATTTTGAGAATAGGAAGAGTGGATCTTGATGGATCTAGGTTGTGGGTGCTAAAGACTATCTAGAGGGGTTGGTTTGAGATCAAAACTCAAAGGGAATTAGGTACTTGCTTTGTAAATCATCTAGGCTCAAAATAATGGACATAATTGTTTTTGGAGATAAAATAAATGATATAAAATCCAAAAATGGGTTGGACTTGTTGGAACTGAAAGTTTAGATTGCTCCAAAGAGGAAGGAGGGGTTTTGGGAAGATTTACCACATGAGGCATGGTAAAAACCATGGATGGTTTCAATATAAGAGAAGTCCCAAAACTCCTAGGGTTTCTTTTTTTTAAAGAAAGTAAATCCCAAAAATAAATTTGAGAAGGGGACAATCAGAAGAAAGGTTTTTAATAACCAAACACCAGGGTTGAAGAAGATATCAAAAATAAAATCCTTGCCAAGGGAGAAGTTTTGAGAGAGAGGTTTTTGGAAGGGTTTAAATGACCTTCTTCAAAACCAACAAAGTTTTTGCTGAAAACCAAATAAAAAAATTTGGAGTGTCACAACACCTACCCCCTTAGGAAAAATCTCGTCCCCGAGATTTCAGCTGATCCTCAAATAAGTGTGGGTGCTCTGTCCGAAGAAAATCCTCTCTTTCCCAAGTGGCTTCACTCTCGGTGTGATTGCTCCACTGAACTCTGAAAAACTTGATGGTTTTCTGTCGGGTCCTCCTTTCAGACTCCTCCAATATTTTTACTGGATGTTCCCGATAGGTGAGGTCTGGTTGCACATCAATGTTCTCATGGGATACTTGCTTCTCTGGGTTGCTTATGCACTTCCTCAACTGCGAGACGTGGAACACATCGTGGATATTAGATAATTCTTCGGGTAAGTCTAGCTGGTAGGCTACCGTGCCTCTTCGTGCCACTATGCAGAATGGTCCGATGAATCTTGGTGCTAGCTTCCCCTTAATCTTGAATCGTTGCAGGCCCCTCATAGGAGATACTCGTAGATACACAAATTCACCGGGTTCGAATCTGACTCCACGATGTTTCCGATCGTAATAACTCTTCTGCCGGCTTTGAGCTGTCTTGAGTCGGTCCTTGATTAGCTTGACCTTTTCCTCGGCTTCTTTGAGCATGTCTGGGCCGAAGATACGGCTGTCTCCGGTCTCTGACCAATTTAGTGGGGTATGACATCTCCGCCCGTACAAGGCTTCAAATGGTGCCATTTGCAGGCTGGCCTGGTAACTGTTGTTGTATGCAAACTCTGCGTATGGCAAGCTTTCCTCCCAACTGGTTCCATAAGTGAGGACACATGCTCTCAGCATGTCTTCTAGAATTTGGTTTACTCGTTCAGTTTGTCCGTCAGTCTGGGGTGGTATGCTATACTGAAAGCTAGTTGAGTTCCCAGAGCCTGTTGCAGGTGATCCCAAAATCCGGAGATGAATTGTGTGCCCCTGTCAGATATTATAGTCTTTGGAACTCCATGTAAGCAGACGATACGGGAAAGATAAAGCCTGGCAAGCTTCTGAGTGGTGTGGGTTGTCTTCACGGGGATGAAGTGTGCTACTTTAGTCAGTCTATCAGTGATGACCCATATGGCATCATTTCTGTGTCGTGACCGAGGTAGCCCAACAATAAAATCCATTCCAATCTCGTCCCATTTCCACTTGGGTATTTTGTTCGGTTGTAATAGCCCGGCCGGTTTCTGGTGCCCGGCCTTGATGCGTTGACATGAGTCACAACACGCAATGAACGTGGCTATGTCCCTTTTTATACCGTGCCACCAAAATGTTTCCTGAAGATCCTTGTACATTTTTGTTCCTCCAGGATGGATTGAATACGGAGCGGTGTGGCCTTCATCTAAGATTTGTTGATTAAGGTCCTTGTTATTTGGTACGCAAAGTCTACTTCCGTACCACAATATTCCCTGCTCGTCGATAACGAATTCTGAGGATTTGCCCAAACTCACTTTCCGTTTAATGCCTTCAATGATGGGGTGCCCATGCTGAGCCTCTTTAACCTTTCCTATCAGGGTAGGCTGTATTTCTAAATTTGACACACTGCCTTCGGTGACCACCATCAAGTTGAGCTTAGCAAACTCCTGCCGAAATTCAGGTCTCAAGTTTGGTAGGCTGTCGTTGTTCGGACTGGGGATTCGACTTAAAGCATCTGCCACTACATTTGCTTTTCCTGGATGGTAGTGGATTCCAACATCATAATCCTTCACTAATTCCAACCAGCGTCGTTGCCATAAATTCAGTTCCGGTTGTGTGAAAATATACTTGAGGCTCTTATGGTCCGTGTATATTTCACAACGATTTCCAAGTAAAAAGTGTCTCCATTTCTTGAGTGCATGAATAACTGCTGCTAACTCCAGGTCATGAGTAGGATAATTTTCCTCATGCTTGCGAAGTTGTCTGGAAACATACGCGACCACCTTGCCTTCTTTCATCAACATGCATCCGAGGCCCTTCCGGGATGCGTCACAATACACCTCAAAATTCTTGTGTATGTCTGGCACAATTAATACTGGTGTTGTCGTTAATTTCCTTTTTAGTTCTTGGAAACTTTTCTCGCAAGCTTCCGTCCATTCAAACTTCTTGTCTTTCTTGAGTAGCTGCGTCATTGGCTTTGCTATAGTGGAAAATCCTTCAATAAATCTTCGGTAGTAACCTGCAATTCCCAGGAAACTTCGTACGTCCGTTACGCTGGCTGGTGGTTTCCAGCCAAGTACGACCTTGACTTTTTCCGGGTCTACGGCTGAAACTCCCTCGATGCGGCTATATCTCCCACGTGTCG
The DNA here is from genome assembly GCA_021605205.1 of Aegilops longissima. Taxonomy (NCBI): domain Eukaryota; kingdom Viridiplantae; phylum Streptophyta; class Magnoliopsida; order Poales; family Poaceae; genus Aegilops; species Aegilops longissima. The sequence goes on from CM038679.1 coordinate 225,346,317, forward strand.
AAGCACGACTTAGAGGCATAACCGCATTGAAAGCAATGTCGCAAGTGAGGTAATCTTCACACAACCCATGTAATACATAAGGGAAAGAGAAACATAGTTGGCTTACAGTCGCCACTTCACACAATACATAAATAAACATCCATCATCCAGATTACACTCAAGGTCCGACTACGGAACCAAAATAAAAGAAGACTACCCCAAATGCTACACAGATCCCCGATCGTCCCAACTGGGCTCCACTACTGATCATCAGGAAAAGACACATAGTAACGGCCACGTTCCTCATCGAACTCCCACTTGAGCTCGGTTGCATCATCTGCACTGGCATCGTCGGCACCTGCAACTGTTTTGGTAGAATCTGTGAGTCACGGGGACTCAGCAATATCACACCCGCGAGATCAAGACTATTTAAGCTTATAGGAAGGACAGAGTTATGAGGTGGAGCTGCAGCAAGCGACTAGCATATATGGTGGCTACATTCGCACAAGAGAGCGAGAAGAGAAGCAAGGCACGGTCGTGAAGCTAGTAGTGATCAAGAGGTGATCCTGAAACTACTTACGTCAAACATAACTCCAACACCGTGTCCACTTCCCGGACTCCGCCGAGAAGAGACCATCACGGTTACACACGCGGTTGATGTGTTTTAATCAAGGTCAACTTCGGGTTTTCTACAACCGGACATTAACAAATTCCCATCTGCCTCATAACGCGGGCACGGCTTTGAAAGATAATACCTGCAGGGTGTCCCAACTTAGCCCATTATAAGCTCTCACGGTCAACGAAGGATATTCCTTCTACGGGAAGAGCCGATCGATCTCGCATCCCGGACTACAAGACATTTCGACAAGCAATAAAACAAGACCAGCAAAGCCGCCCGATTGTGCCGACAAATCCCGATAGGAGCTGCACATATCTCGTTCTCAGGGCACATCCGGATGAGACTAGCTACGAGTAAAACCAACCCTGAAGTTTCCCCTAGGTGGCCCCCAGTCAGCTCGATTCGGACCAACACTCGAAGGAGCACCGCCGGGGGGTGTAATAAAGATGACCCTCGGGCTCGCGAAAACCGGGGAAAAAGGCTTAGGTGGCAAATGGTAAAACCAATGTTGGGCCTTCTTTGGAGGAGTCTTATTCAAAGCGAACTGTCAAGGGGTCCCATAAATCACCCAACCGTGTAAACGCGAAATCAAGGAACATAACACCGGTATGACGGAAACTAAAGGCGGCAAGAGTGGAACAAAACACCGGGCATAAGGCCGAGTCTTCCACCCTTTACCAAGTATATAGATGCATTAATTATAGCAGATATATTGTGATATCCCCAACAAGTAAACATGTTCCAACAAGGAACAACATCTCCATGTTCCAACAAGGAACAAACTTCATCTTCACCTGCAACTAGCAACACTATAAGAGGGGCTGAGCAAAGCGGTATCATAGCCAAACAACGGTTTGCTAGGAAAGGATGGTTAGGGGCTTGACATGGCAATATGGGAGGCATGATAAGCAAGTGATAGGCATCGTAGCATAGGCATAGCAAAAGAGCGAGCATCTAGCAAGCAAAGATAGAAGTGATTTCGAGGGTATGGTCATCTTGCCTGCAAGGTTCTCAGAGTTGTCGAAAGCTTGATCCTCGTAGGCATTCTCAACAGGTTCCTCGTTCACGTACTCGTCTCCCGGCTCTACCCAAAGCAAGAACACAAACAATGGAACCACAATAAATCATAGGCGATGCACAAACAACATGATGCAATACATGGCATGATATGCCAGATGTGAGATGCAATGCATATGCGTGCTCCGGAAGGAAAATGATGAACCAGGCATCAATTTGGCAAACCAACTATGCCGCTGGAAAGGTGAGATGATTTCGGTTAAAATCAATATAAAGATCACCCGAATCGGATGCACGGTTTGCAAATGACAAGCAAAACAAGAATGGCACAAATCTGCCATTAACAGCATGATGCCACATAGCAAGCAACAAGAAATTAAGCTACTGCACCCAAACGTACCAACAAAGCATATGGCAGTGATCTACTCAAGATGCTTGACAAAAGATGAACACTGAGCTACGGCTAATTCACACCATAACAGGTCCAAACAAGCATGGCAAAAGTGCAAAATATATCAGCTTCACAGACTTGGTGAAAATACTGAACATGGCAGAATCAGCATCAGGAAGCAATGTTCAGAGCAAGCAAACAACATGCTACAGGAACTTATAATAGCAAAACAAGGCATGGCATGAATCTTCTCAAAGCATAGAACAAAAGTCCCTTACTTACCATGAGCCAAAAGGGATCAGAAAATATGATGGCACCCACGTAAACATAGCAAGTTTCGTTAACAGATTCAGCAACAGGGCATGACAAAAACAGATAACAAGTAAGCATGTTTAAGAGCTCGATGCACTCACTACAGAGCATTTCATGATAAACTAAGCATACATCCATCAAGAAGACATGGCATAGAAACTATAAATGGCAAGAACAACATCATAGCATACACGGATCAACTACAACAACCTTGGCAAAATTGACTAACATGTAAACAATCTGCTAGGAAACATTTTATAGCAAAAGTGGAGCTCGATTGACTCAAGCTATGGCACTTCATAATTGCAAACAAGCGCATGGATGGATAGAGCATAACCATATGTTCAAAACATCCTTACTTAAGTATCTCAAAATAAGCATGGATCTCTCGGTAGCATCAAGTTTACATGGCATAAAAATATCAGTGAGCAGGGCTGAAATCAGCAACATCATGAAGCCTAGTTTGCATGCTTGTGCTAGTCACCGCAGAGATCACAAAAATACATGGCATACACCCCTGTAAAGATGGCATGGCATATTACAAAACACATGTAGGACTCGAGATCATAGGATACACACAACAATCATGGCAAAAATGACAAAAGTGCATATTCTGATAAGAATCTGAAACTAACATCACATAGCCTTCTTCCAATAGCATTTCGGGCAACAAGGTGAGCTCAAATGAAAATGATGCAATGAGATGAAATGATGTACTCATCGAGGCGAACATTTCGGTATGACACACGCCCGAATCGGAGCCACGGGTGCAAAGTTATGATGCGACGAAGATGCAACAAAATATCTACAGAAAATGACCGCGCGGGAGGCGGCCGGGCGAGGGGTCCGCGGCGGGCGGGCGGGGCGGAGAGCTGGGCGCGGCCTGGGCGCTGGGCCGGAGGGCCCCGCTTGGGCCTGGCGAAGTGGGCGCGGCTGCCCACGTGGCGGCCGTGGATTGGCCGGGGGCGCGGCGGCTCCGGGCGGCGAGGAGAGGGATTTTTCTAGGGTTTGCCTGAGAATTTCGGAGGGGGGAGGCATATATATAGGTAGAGGGAGCTAGGAGTGTCCAAATGGGGTGCGGTTTTCGCCCACACGATCGTGATCCGACGACGGAGAGCATGGAAGTGACTTAGATGGGTTATTGGGCTGTTTTGGAGGGGTGTTGGGCTGCAACTTAAAAGAGGCCTTCATGATATCACGGATAACCGTTGGAGTACCAAACGAGCTCCAAATGACCCGAAACTTGACAGGTGGTCTACGGTGGTGTACCAAGGCCACTTGACAAACCTCGGTCCATTCCGAGAAAGTTTAGTACCCGCTCACGGAAAAATGTAAAAGGGGCGCGGGGAACATAGGAGTGCGGATTGCAAAACGGACAACGGGGAAAATGCTCGGATGCATGAGACGAACACGTATGCAAATGAGATGCACATGATGACATGATATGAAATGCATGACATGGACAAAATGCAAAAATGAAGAAAAACCCAACCACGGAGGGAATATCATATCACAAAGCTGAAAATGGCAAGAGTTGGAGTTACAAATATGGAAAGTTACATCCGGGGTGTTACAACACTCCACCACTACAAGAGGATCTCGTTCCGAGATCTAGGACTGAAAGAACTCCGGATATTCGGAACGGAGGTGATCCTCGCGCACCCAGGTGGCTTCTCGGTCGGAATGGTGGGACCACTTCACTTTCAGGAATTTGATTGACTTGTTGCGAGTCTTGCGCTCGGTTTCTTCAAGAATAGCAACGGGGTGCTCATGATAAGAGAGATCTTCTTGGAGGTCAATCTCTTCGAAGTTGATAGTGCGCTCAGGAGTCTAGAAGCACTTGCGAAGATGTGACACATGAAACACATCATGCACGTTCGCGAAGTTGGACGGAAGCTCAAGTTGATAGGCGAGATCGCCTCTTTTGCCAATGATCTTGAAAGGACCCACGTATCTAGGGGCAAGTTTCCTTTGATACCGGGCGACGAGTGCCTTTCATTGAGAGACGCGAGGTAGACATGGTCACCTATTTCAAAAGCCACATCACGGTGCTTCTCATCATAATAGCTCTTCCAGGCGCGACATGCGGCTTTGAGATTCTCACGAATGACTCTGCACATTTCTTCGGCTTCTGTGATCAAGTCGTTGCCAAGAAGTTGGTGTTCACCTGTCTCGGACCAATTGAGAGGAGTACGGCACTTTCTGCCATAGAGAATTTCGAATGGGGCCTTGCCCGAACTCGCTTGGAAGCTGTTGTTGTAGGAGAACTCGGCATATGGAAGACAATCTTCCCATTTCATACCGAAGGAAATGACGCAAGCCCTGAGCATATCTTCAAGGATTTGATTGACTCGCTCGACTTGGCCACTTGTTTGAGGATGGAAAGCTGTGCTGAAACGAATGTTGGTGCCCATGGCCTTCTGAAAAGAATCCCAAAACTTGGAGGTGAAGATGCTTCCACGGTCTGAAGAGATCAATTGTGTAATGCCGTGCAAGGAGACAATCCTGGAGGTGTATAGCTCTGCCAACTGAGATGCTGTGATAGATTCTTTGATAGGAAGAAAATGAGCCACTTTAGTAAGCTTGTCAACGACAACGAAGATATCATCATTTCCATGCTTGGACTTTGGAAATCCAGTCACGAAGTCCATCTCGATATGATCAAACTTCCATTCTGGAATAGCAAGAGGTTGGAGGAGACCAGCTGGTCGTTGGTGTTCTGCTTTCACTCTTCGGCAGACATCACACTCATTCATGAATTGAGCAATTTCTCGCTTCATTTGAGTCCACCAATATGACTTCTTGAGGTCATGGTACATCTTCGTACTTCCAGGATGAATGGATAGGAGGGAATTGTGCACCTCGTTCATAATGAATTTACGTAGGTCACCCTTAGGAACCACAATCCGGTCCTCGAAGAAAAGAGTATCTTTGTCATCAATGTGGAAGCACTTGTACTTGGAAAAGCCCTTGTTGATACCACGTTTCACCTTTTTCACCATGGTATCCAGGAGTTGAGCCTCACCAATTTGGTCTTCCAAAGTAGGAGAGACTATGAGGTTGGCAAGAAAGCCTTGAGGAACAACTTGAAGATTCAGCTTGCGGAAAGCTTCACAAAGGTCCGGTTGGAAGGGCTTGAGGATTAAACTATTGCAATAAGCCTTCCTGCTCAAAGCATCTGCAATGACATTGGCCTTGCCCGGAGTATATTCAATACTTGGGTTGTACTCTTGAATCATTTTGACCCATCGAGTTTGCCTGAGGTTGAGGTTGGGTTGAGTGAAGATATACTTGAGGCTCTTGTGATCGGTGAATATGTCCACTTTCCTTCCCAACAAGAGATGTCTCCATGTTATCAATGCATGGACAACTGCCGCCAACTCAAGATCATGAGTGGGGTAGTTCTTTTTGTTGGGCTTCAGCTGACGAGAGGTATAGGCCACAACTCTCTTCTCTTGCATTAACACAGCACCGAGACCTTGAAGAGAAGCAACATAGAAAACTTCGAATGGCTTGGATTCATCAGGAGGAGTCAAGACAGGAGCTGTGACGAGTTTCTCTTTGAGAGTATTGAAAGCAACGTCACACTCAGGAGACCAGACTTATTTCACATGCTTCTGGAGGAGGTTGGAAAGAGGCTTTGCAATCTTAGAGAAGTTCTCAACGAATCTTCGGCTATAGCTTGCAAGTCCAAGAAAACTGCGAAGCTGCTTGACATTCTGAGGAGGTTCCCAATTCACAACTGCAGACACCTTCTCGGGATTAACAGTGATGCCCTTGGCGGAGATGATGTGACCAAGGTAAAGCACTTCATCAAGCCAGAACTCACATTTGGAAAACTTCGCATAGAATTGATGCTCTCTGAGCTTGTCGAGCACCAATCGCAAATGTTTGGCATGATCCTTCTTATTCTTGGAGAAGACCAAAATATCATCGAGATAGACCAAGACGAATTCATTGGTGTAGGGGTTGAAGATGAAGTTCATCATTCGAGAGAATGTTGGAGGAGCATTGACAAGGCCGAAAGACATGACATTATATTCATAAGAACCAAAGCTTGTTCTGAATGCTGTCTTGGGAATATCTTGTTCACGAATGTGAATTTGATGATAACCCATACGAAGGTCAAGCTTGGAGAACACTTTAGCACCTTTGAGTTGCTCGAAAAGCTCATTGATGTTGGGAAGTGGATACTTGTTCTTGATTGCCTTCTTATTCAATGGACGGTAATCGACGCAAAGTCGGTCCGTGCCATCCTTCTTCTGGACAAAAAGAACACCATAACCCCAAGGAGATGAACTCGGTCTGATCAAACCCAGACGTTCTTGTTCATCGAGCTGCTTCTTCAATTCCTTCAGCTCATTAGGTCCAAGCTTGTATGGACGCTTGCAAACGGGTTCAGTGCCAGGCTCAAGATCAATAACGAATTCAACTGGCCGGTGAGGAGGCATTCCTGGAAGCTCTTCTGGAAAGACATCTTGGTACTCACAAACGACTGGAATATGAGAGATAGCATCCAATTCGCCTTTCTCATTGAGAGAAAACAACCGAATGGTTTCATCATGAGCGGCATAGATGATCACATCATTAGAAGGGTGTGTTAGTTGAATTTCCCTGGTAGCACAATCAAGTTGAGCTTTGTGCTGAGAAAACCAGTCCATCCCGAGAATAAGATCAATATCCGAGTCACCAAGGACAATTGGTTTAGCCAGAAATCTATAGTCGCCCATCTTGATACCGACATTCGGAACCATCATGCTAGAGCTCAAACGCTTAGCCGGAGAAATAACTTGCATAGCTTTAGGTAATTCCTCTGTGTCAAAATTATGCTTCGATGCAAAAGGATATGACATGAAAGAAGGCGATGCACCGGTATCAAATAAAACATTTGCAAGACTATCATTAACTGAGAGATTACCCATTATCACATCAGTAGATTCCTCCGCTTGAGCTGCATTCATCATGTTCACCTTTGCAGACTTGGGATTATGCTTGACCACTGCATTGCTGGACGATCTCACAGGAGGAGGAGGCGGAAGGCGCCTTTGGTTGAAGCACTTGTTCGCATAGTGACCTTTCTGCTGACATTTGTTGCAAGTCACCTCTAAGAGCGGAGGGTGGTAAGGAGCATTTGACCTTGGAGCTTGAGAATTAGACTTGTTCTGATAGCCAGGGTTGGGTGGGTGGGAAGATCCATGACCACCTGAGTTCTTCTGCTGATAAGGCTGACGGAACGGAGGAGGAGGAGGCAACCAGAACTTCTGCTGCTTAGCTGCCACTTGAGAGGAAGAAGAAAACTGAACTGCATCCCTGATTCTCTTCTTAGAAGCCTCACACTTGAGCTGGGCAGCTTCTTTCTTCAGTGCCATGTTGTAGAATTCATCATACTTTTCTGGCTCAAAAAGCACGAGAGCTAATTGCAGATCTTCTCTCGAGGCCTCCTCTGAATTGATAGATCATACTCTTTTCATCGTGGACGCCTTGCTTAGCGGTTGAGCGAAGTTCTCGAACTGGATATTGTATTGATACACAAACATGTTGCCTTGCTTGAGATTGCGGAACTCCTCACGCTTGCTCTCAACAACACTTTTCGAATGTGGTGAGCTTTGAAGTCTCGTGGAACTCATCCTGTAATGACACGACCTCCTCTGGAATCATTGTATTGCTGGTACCACTCAGCAGCTTGGTCCTTGAGTTGAAACGAAGCAAACTTGACAAAGTCCTCAGGTCTGACATTGCTACATTCAAAATGTTTGCTGATGTCCACAAGCCAATCGTCGGCGTCTGTGGCCTCGACTCAGAAACTGAAAGACTTCAGCTGATTAGCGAGGAACTGATTGAGGGTAGCAAAGTGCGGCTGGTTGTTGCCTTGGCCTTGATTTCCTTGATTGCCTTGCCCTTGGGTACGCTCTTGCAAGAGTTGCAAAATCATCGAGCATTTGCATTGGTGGCTGCCATGATAGTTGCCATGCCTCCCGAGGCGGAGGTGGAGGTGGAGAGTTCGACTGACTCCCATCATTGCGATCCGGATTCAGACGCGTTGGCGGAGCCATCCTAAAGAGGGTAACATCCGTTAGCACTTTGATAGAGATGACAAGTTGAATCAACGGATAGAAATTGCAACATATAGTCTTCACAATAAACATTCGAACAAGGATGAACGAATGAATTCCAAGGCTAACATCACACGTCCATTAAGGTGAGAAGCCACTTGATTAAGGGTTGATGAAAAAAATAACAAGGTACGATCGAACAAATAAGTGGTAAGGATTACCCAATCACAAACCAAATATCTGCGGGAAGAAATGCTAGAGCTACTTGAATCCCACCTATAAACTCCGAAACTTTACGGTTATGCAATCTGGTGTTGGGGATACAGGGACACAAAATATATCACCCAAACTAACAATACCTAGATCCAGCTGTATCCATCCGTCAACACATAACCAAGAAACCTTCGGAAATCGTGTACCTCGACCTTCGAAAAGCATCCGTTATACGAGTCATGGCAATACTCCCGAGCTCGCCCCAGTACTGGGTTATCGGGGTTATCTCACCAACAACTGTACAAAAGAGATTTTCGATGTCGGCAAAGCTCAGGTATTCCAGAACTGCAACAATAAAATTGTGACGACAACACCTCGGAGCTCAACTCCCCGGGACACTGCCACAACCCCTAAATGTCAAGAGGCACCAAGAACAATGTTCTCGTCACAAAACCATCGGAACGATTCCAATATACCCGCGTGATCCTAAAATTTTTTTAGTGAAATTTGAGGAGAGGAGAGTCAAAACTTCTACGTCAGGAGACCTCACCAGAGTGACGAAGGGACTGGGAAGTAAAAAGAATCCTACTCTCCGATATATATAATCCTAAGACTCAAAACATTTTTGTTCTAGACTCAACAACGCCAGCAAACAATCAAGCAGGAGCTCCTAAGTCGGGGATGGCTCTGTTTACCAACTTGAAACGCCCTCGATGCGGCTATATCTCCCACGTGTCGAAGCACGACTTAGAGGCATAACCGCATTGAAAGCAATGTCGCAAGTGAGGTAATCTTCACACAACCCATGTAATACATAAGGGAAAGATAAACATAGTTGGCTTACAGTTGCCACTTCACACAATACATAAATAAACATCCATCATCCAGATTACACTCAAGGTCCGACTACGGAACCAAAATAAAAGAAGACTACCCCAAATGCTACACAGATCCCCGATCGTCCCAACTGGCTCCACTATCGATCATCAGGAAAAGACACATAGTAACGACCACGTTCCTCATCGAACTCCCACTTGAGCTCGGTTGCGCCATCCTGACCGCATCGCCGGCACTGCAACTGTTTTGGTAGAATCTGTGAGTCACGGGGACTCAGCAATCTCACACCCGCGAGATCAAGACTATTTAAGATTATAGGAAGGACAGAGTTGTGAGGTGGAGCTGCAGCAAGCGACTAGCATATATGGTGGCTACATTCGCACAAGAGAGCGAGAAGAGAAGCAAGGCATGGTCGTGAAGCTAGTAGCGATCAAGAGGTGATCCTGAAACTACTTACGTCAAACATAACTCCAACACCGTGTCCACTTCCCGGACTCCGCCGAGAAGAGACCATCACGGTTACACACGCGGTTGATGTGTTTTAATCCAGGTCAACTTCGGGTTTTCTACAACCGTACATTAACAAATTCCCATCTGCCTCATAACCGCGGGCACGGCTTTCAAAAGATAATACCCTGCAGGGGTGTCCCAACTTAGCCCATTATAAGATCTCACGGTCAACGAAGGATATTCCTTCTACCGAAGACCCGATCATCTCGCATCCCGGACTACAAGACATTTCGACAAAGAATAAAACAAGACCAGCAAAGCCGCCCGATTGTGCCGACAAATCCCGATAGGAGCTGCACATATCTCGTTCTCAGGGCACATCCGGATGAGACTTGATACGAGTAAAACCAACCCTGAAGTTTCCCTAGGTGGCCCCGCAGTAGCTCGATTCTGGACCAACACTCGAAGGAGCACCGCCCGGGGTGTAATAAAGATGACCCTCGGGCTCGCGAAAACCCGGGGAAAAAGGCTTAGGTGGCAAATGGTAAAACCAATGTTGGGCCTTCTTGGAGGAGTCTTATTCAAAGCGAACTGTCAAGGGGTCCCATAAATCACCCAACCGTAAGGAACGCGAAATCAAGGAACATAACACCGTATGACGGAAACTAAAGGCGGCAAGAGTGGAACAAAACACCTGCATAAGGCCGAGTCTTCCACCCTTTACCAAGTATATAGATGCATTAATTATAGCAGATATATTGTGATATCCCCAACAAGTAAACATGTTCCAACAAGGAACAACATCTCCATGTTCCAACAAGGAACAAACTTCATCTTCACCGCAACTAGCAACGCTATAAGAGGGCTGAGCAAAGCGGTAACATAGCCAAACAACGGTTTGCTAGGAAAGGATGGTTAGGGGCTTGACATGGCAATATGGGAGGCATGATAAGAAAGTGATAGGCATCATAGCATAGGCATAGCAAAAGAGCGAGCATCTAGCAAGCAAAGATAGAAGTGATTTCGAGGGTATGGTCATCTTGCTCAAGGTTCTCGAGTTGTCGAAAGCTTGATCCTCGTAAGCGTTCTCAATAGGTTCCTCGCTCACGCACTCGTCTCCGGCTCTACCCAAAGCAAGAACACAAACAATGGAACCACAATAAATCACGGCGATGCACAAACAACATGATGCAATACATGGCATGATATGCCGATGTGAGATGCAATGCATATCGTGTTCGGAAGGAAAATGATGAACCAGGCATCAACTTGGAAAACCAAGTATGCCGCTGAAAGGTGAGATGATTTCGTTGAAATCGATATAAAGATCACCGGAATCGGATGCACGGTTTGCAAATGACAAGCAAAACAAGAATGGCACAAATCTGCCATTAACAAAGATGATGCCACATAGCAAGCAACAAGAAATTAAGCTACTGCACCCAAACGTACCAACAAAGCATATGGCAGTGATCTACTCAAGATGCTTGACAAAAGATGAACACTGAGCTACGGCTAATTCACACCATAACAGGTCCAAACAAGCATGGCAAAAGTGCAAAATATATCACTTCACAGACTTGGTGAAAATAATGAACATGGCGAATCAGCATCGAGGAAGCAATGTTCAGAGCAAGCAAACAGCATGCTACAGGAACTTATAATAGCAAAACAAGGCATGGCATGAATCTGCTCAAAGCATAGAACAAAAGTCCCTTACTTACCATGAGCCAAAAGGGATCAGAAAATATGATGGCACCCACGTAAACATAGCAAGTTTCGTTAACAGATTCAGCAACAGGGCATGACAAAAACAGATAACAAGTAGGCATGTTTAAGAGCTCGATGCACTCACTACAGAGCATTTCATGATAAACTAAGCATACATCCATCAAGAAGACATGGCATAGAAACTATAAATGGCAAGAACAACATCATAGCATACACGGATCAACTACAACAACCTTGGCAAAATTGACTAACATGTAAACAATCTGCCAGGAAACATTTTATAGCAAAAGTGGAGCTCGATTGACTCAAGCTATGGCACTCCATAATTGCAAACAAGGGCATGGATGGATAGAGCATAACCATATGTTCAAAACATCCTTACTGAAGTATCTCAAAATAAGCATGGATCTCTCGGTAGCATCAAGTTTACATGGCATAAAAATATCAGTAAGCAGGGCTGAAATCAGCAACATCATGAAGCCTAGTTTGCATGATTGTGCTAGTCACCACAGAGATCACAAAAATACATGGCATACACCCCTGTAAAGATGGCATGTCATATTACAAAACACATGTAGGACTCGAGATCATAGGATGCACACATCAATCATGGCAAAAATGACAAAAGTGCATATTCTGATAAGAATCTGAAACTAACATCACATAGCCCTCTTCCAACAGCATTTCGGGCAACAAGGTGAGCTCAAATGAAAATGATGCAATGAGATGAAATGATGCACTCATCGAGGCGAACATTCCGGTATGCCACACGCCCGAATCGGAGCCACGGGTGCAAAGTTATGATGCAACGAAGATGCAACAAAATATCTGCAGAAAATGACTTAGACGATATTTCGGGGGAGAAGAAGTCAACCGAGGTGATTTGGATCAGATCCCCGCGCTGCTGGATCGAGGCGGCTGGCAATGGCTCGCCGGAGCTGGAAAGGGAGGGCCGGAGGCCAGTGCCGGGCCGGCCGGGCGGACCGGGCGGCGGCGATGGCCTTGGCGGCGGCGGCGCGCGATGCGGATGGCGGCGGGCGGCGGGGCTGGGCGGGGCGCCATGGGCGGCGGCGGGGCGACGGCGGCCGGGGCGCGGGAGGCGGCCGGGCGGGGTCCACGGAGCGGGCGGCGGCGGCGGAGCGTGGGCGCGGCTCGGGCGCTGGCCGGGAGGGTCCCGCCTGGCCCGGGCGCATGAAGTGGCGCAGCTGCCCACGTGGCGGCCGTGGATTGGCCGGGCGCGCGGCTCCGGCGGCGAGGAGAGGGATTTTCTAGGGTTTGCCTGAGAATTTTGGAGGGGGAGGCATATATATAGGTAGAGGGAGCTAGAAGTGTCCAAATGGGGTGCGGTTTTTACCACACGATCGTGATCCGACGACGGAGAGCATGGAAGTGACTTAGATGGGTTATTGGGCTGTTTTGGAGGGGTGTTGGGCTGCAACTTAAAAGAGGCCTTCGCGGATATGCGGATAACCGTTGGAGTACCAAACGAGCTCCAAATGACCCGAAACTTGACAGGTTGTCTACCGGTGGTGTACCAAGACCACTTGACAAACCTCGGTCCATTCCGAGAAAGTTTAGTACCCGCTCATGGAAAAATGTAAAAGGGGACGCCGGGGAACATAGGAGTGCCGGATTGCAAAACGGACAACGGGGAAAATGCTCGGATGCATGAGACGAACACGTATGCAAATGAGATGCACATGATGACATGATATGAAATGCATGACATGGACAAAATGCAAAAATGAAGAAAAACCCAACCACGGAGGGAATATCATATCGCAAAGCCGAAAATGGCAAGAGTTGGAGTTACAAATATGGAAAGTTGCATCCGGGGTGTTACAACGACAATACCTTCTTGGGTCAGTACGTGGCCCAGAAAACCTACCTGCCTTAGCCAAAATTCACACTTGGTGAATTTAGCGTACAATTGATGTTTCCTGAGTTCTCCTAGTACAATTCGGAGATGTTCAGCGTGCTCTTCTGGTGTCTTGGAGTATATCAGAATATCGTCGATAAATACCGCAACAAACTTGTCCATAAACTTCATAAATACCTTGTTCATGAGGTGAAAAAAATATGCGGGGGCGCCGTTAGTCCAAATGGCATTATCGTGAACTCATACAATCCAGATCCGGAGGTGAATGCCGCCTTGGGGATATCTTCTGTTCGTACTTTTAATTGATGGTATCCCGACCTTAAGTCAATTTTTGAGAATACCTTGGCCTGAGCGAGCTGATCAAATAAATCATTTATCCGTGGCATCGGGTATTTGTTCGTGATTGTGACCAGGTTAGGCGCTCGAGAGTCTATACACAATCTTAGTGTTCCATCCTTCTTTTTGGAAAATAAAATTGGTGAACCCTAAGGTGAGGAGCTGGCTCGAATATATCCTTTGTCCAGTAATTCTTTTATTTGCTTCTTCAATTCTACCAATTCGGATGGTGCCATTCTGTATGGTTTCTTGTAAATGGGGGCGGTTCCGGGTGCTAGATCAATGATGAATTCTATCTCTCGGTCTGGTGGCATTCCTGGTAGCTCTTCGGGAAATACGTCTGGAAATTCACACACTACTGGAACCTTGCTTAATTCGGAAATATCCACCTTGTTCAATCTCGGTTGCCGGGATATTTTTCTTTCTTTGGCTGAAACTTGTATTGTCTTCCCGTGGTGGTGGGTGAGAATTACGGTCCGGTTGAAGCAGTCAATAAAACCTTTGTTGGTGGTTAACCAATCCATCCCTAAGATGACATCCAGTCCTTTATTTTCCAATACAATAAGGTTGGCGTGAAACTTCAATCCTTCAAACTCAATAACCACACCTTGGCAATAACTCGGGTAACTTGCTTAATCCTGTGGGACTTGACGATCATGGATTTTTCCAGGGAAGCATCGAAAAATTATCTTGCAAGGCAAAACTTTTCGAAATGAATGAGTGGGAAGCTCCAGAATCAAACAAAACCATGGCAGGTATTGTGTTGACAGGGAACGTACCGAGTACGATATCTGGGGCATTCTGTGCTTCCTCTCTGGTCACATGGTTCGATGACCCTTCCGTGGTTGTTATTGGGGTTGAAATTGTTGCGCTTTGGCTGAATTATTGCCACCGTTGTTCGCTTTGGGGTCGTGTTCCTTGGCTTGGGGCACTGCTTGGCATAGTGCCCTTCTTCCCCACAAGCGTAGCAAGTAACGCCTGGGCGATATGTGAACTCCTTGTCCCTTGCATGGAAATTCTTGATTGGGCGTGAGACGTTTGTCGTGGGTTTGTGTGTCCCACCTTTCTGAAAATCTGTCTTGCTTCGGTGGTTGCGAGCATGATTAGTCTGGTCGCTTTTTCGCTTGCGGAAATCTTCCAAGCTGCGTCTCTCATTTTCCAAGGTAATGGCCTTATCCACCAGCGTTTTAAAATCTAGGAAGGTGTGCATAACCAGCTGGCACTTAAGCGCGGGCGCCAGACCGTCTAGGAATTTTTCCATCTTCTTGCTTTCAGTCATACGCTCTTCGTTGGCGTAGCGAGACAACAGAGTAAACTGACTGTTGTATTCTGACACCGTCATGGTCCTTTCCTTGAGGTCATCAAATTCTCTCTTCTTGATCTTCATAAGACTTTTAGGAATATGTGCCCCACGAAAACCTTCTTTGAACTCCTCCCAGGTTATATTATTTTCGTTGGGGTGCATGTGTAGGAAATTTTCCCACCACGATGCAGCTGCTCCAGTGAGATAGTGCGGTGCATATAGCACTTTCTCAAGATCTGAACATTGTGCAATAATTAATTTTCTTTCCATGTCACGAAGCCAGTCCTCGG
Source organism: Aegilops longissima (assembly GCA_021605205.1). Classification (NCBI taxonomy): domain Eukaryota; kingdom Viridiplantae; phylum Streptophyta; class Magnoliopsida; order Poales; family Poaceae; genus Aegilops; species Aegilops longissima. Next base: position 225,361,727 of record CM038679.1, read on the forward strand.
CCTCAAGAGGTTTGTCAGTATGAGAAAATGTTTGGGGACGCGTCTTCTGTAGCTCAGATAACTTGGATTACTGTTGATACTGTCCACGGTGATTTCCCATATTGATGACTTGGTTCATCATTTCCTGATGTTGTTGCTGACTTTGCTCATAAAGACGGCACATTTGGGAAAGTGTTGTTTCACGGTCCTGTTGACTTGACTGCCCCTGTGTGAAATTGTTGTTTGGTGGTGTGTCATAATTTTCCTCTGGCTGATTTGGCATGGAGCTCGTCCAAGGACGAGACATTTTTCACTCTGGGGATATATTTTGTAAAACTCATAAGAAATAAATTGAGTCGCAAAAGTCAATAAATTCATGAAGACGGGAAATTTTAAATGCTCCAAGATTTTTCAAGAGAATAAACGTGTTTGCGCACGGAGAAGGACTGCTCATTACACATCTTACACGCAAGCAGTAATTATACAATACATCACTCAGGATATGCGTACATAATCCTGACATGTTATTTAGACTAGTGCACTTCTCCTAGTTCCTACATGATGGGCAAACAAGCTACTTCTCACAACCTATGTACATATAAACATGTCGTACAAGTCGGTACATCGCATGGCGGCTAAGCGTACTCAGCCGGAGATGGTAAGGATTTCCCTTGGCCTGCCGAGGGTGAGGCGCAGTGAGGCTGGGGACTCAACCTCCTCCTCGCTAATAGGCTCCGGACGTGAAGTGCTGCGCTGAGTTGATGGAGCTGGCGCCCTATGCGGAACAACACGAACAGGAGTGGGCGCAAAGGGTGGTGCAGAACGAACTGGAGTGGGTGCAATGACTTGGTTGAACTCCTCGGTGGTAGGCAGGCGACGAGCAGTGGCGAGAGTAGTAGGTGCAAAAGATGACGATGACGAGACGAAAGTCAGTGGAGGTGCAGTGTGCAGGAGCTCCCTCCTGTTGGCGGCACAGCCATGGACGGAGTCCATGCGGCAGCCACAAGGTCGTCCACCAGGTTGTCGAAGGCTGCCTCCAGAGCCCGGAGATACTCGATAAGCATCTCAAAAGCCTCGCCTCGTTCTCCTCCGGGGCAAGAGAACGCGAGTGACAGGTGTATGGCACGTGGCATGGAAGGTAGCGGTAATAACGAAGTCTTCATCGAAGGAAGGACATCCTCGAGACGAGCTATCGCCTCACGGGCTGCCATCTGCATCGCATGCTTCTCCGTAGGCATGGTTTCTCCCAAGAACCGAAGCGGCGTAACTCAACACGCCTCCCTTGAATTGCACCGCTGCCTGGTCCATGGTCGACTGTCGCTGACCTTATCTTTGGTAGAGTGTGAAGACTAGGCGATAGATGGCCCCATCGCGACACGGACGATGAAGGAGAGAAGCTTGACGAACCCATCGTGCATGTTGGCGAACATCTCGTGACTCGCAATCGTTGCCAGCCATCTACAAAAGTAGGCAAAATTCTGAGTGGTCGATCATAAATTTATGCCGATCGTCCGAAAATGACTACATTTGCAAAAATATGAATCAGCTCTATTATGATAATAACCGATTAGCGATCGCACCTAGTGGCTTCCTACAGTCAGCCTGGCTCTGGTACCAAGCTTGTCACGACCGGTTTTCCAATAAAATGCTTATTGAGAAACCGACCTTTTGAGTCCAGTACGAGGAAAATCCTCTTGACTGGTAGACAAAATCTTGATACAGTAAGCCAGTAGTATTAAATATATTACAGGGTCGAGCTGGGGGTGCTCAAGAATTTATTACAAGCACGCCAATAATTATACATAATGGCGGATATGTCACAATGGTGTGGGGTGGCATACTACTGGCTCGAGATGAAAGTGGTGGTGGAATAACACAGTGGAGTGGATAATATGACTCCTAAACTGGCGGCTCATCGGCGCCGAGGTGAGGCTCGATGAATTTATTTGGGTAGCGAAGCGGATATAACATGCTGACCAAATCCAGTGGTCGCACGAGACTGGTAGGACTCCTCTAGGCGCCGGACTCGCTATTGAACTCTTCATCCATGAGATCGCCACAAGATCTCGCCAAATCAACAAGCCGGTGAGTACTTTGAAGGTACTCGCAAGACAGTTGGGACATAAGATATAACAAATGCATGCATGAATGCGTCATGAGCAATTAGTAATGTACATTCACATGATGAACTTGCACGACATTATTTAGTAATAAGGAAGTCAGGCGGTAGTCCTCCGGAAATCCACGGAAATAACTGAAACCCGATCGGGTGTCTGAAGCGACGCCTCGAAGGGTGAACAAATAAATAAATCATGCCGCAGATCGGGCGCCTAAGAGACACCACATAAAGGGCTTACATTGAAAGTAATAGACATCGTATACCGACGCCGTCGAGCGACATCACAGAAAGGGCTTATATTGAAAGTAAATAATATGCGTGCCACAGTCGGACGTCTTAGCGACATCACAGAAAGGGCTTATATCCAAGGTAAAATAACAAGCGTGCCACAGTCGGACGTCTGAGCGACATCGCAGAAAGGGCTTATATCAAAGTAAATAACAAGTGTGCCACAGTCGGACGTCTGAGCGACATCGCAGAAAGGGCTTATATCAAGGGCAGTCAGACGTCTGAGCGACATTGCATAAAGGGCTTAAATCCATTATTCATATCTGTTAAAATTGCAAGAATAATGCACATAAAAAAATTATTCAACACATGATAATAAACGAGTTAGTCCATCCATAGGAATAAACATTTAACCGGACTTAACACTCATGTGGTTCTCCGGAGTTTCTGTCACCGAGACTGACACTTGACAAGATAAGATGAACACAGTACTTGGACATGGATAAGATGATTTCAAGGATTTTTGACTCTGCAGAGTTTGTACTAAATTACCCACAGCCAACGGATTTCCGTTGTCACGAAGGACTAGTTCCGTTTACGGTATTTCGGAAGAAACACATCTAACCAGTACACACCCATCCCACCTCACGATGCCAGGAATCACCCTAGACAGCGTTCAAGAAAAACTTTGAGACGGGGAGATCACAATCTCGAATAGCATGGGATCAAATTTATATACGCGCGCTCTAAGGGGTGCCCCCCTCTCGATCCCAACCGAAAACACCCATGCCCGCTGACCGGATGATAGGCTTTAATCCAGGGCCATGGAACCCTCATCCCGGCCTCTCGATTTGGTGTGTACCAGGAAAGCGGTTTGCAACTTACTAAGCCATATCCCTTGCGGAAAACATGTGGTAGTACGGAAAGGGAATACGGACGGGAACTGGACTGATTCATGTTGACACTGGGTCAAATGGTCTGGCATAAGACTGGCATGCTACAACACTGCCATCTTACCCATTCTCATGCCATCTCATGGCCATGCAAACTCATATCCAACAACTTATGGATTTTCGAAACTCACTTGCCTAATCTTTGCATGGAATATAACCCTCATCGAGATGTTCATAAACATGCCATGGAACTACTTAATGCAAACATGCCAAAGACACTCATCATATCAAAAGTTCAAACATGCTTGCCTGGTTCGTAGTAGTCGGAGCCTAGCTCGGTGAAGTTCGCGGTTCCGTCACCTCCTCCGGTATCTACGGTATACAGAAATACACGCACTATCGTAAATACCATGAGGTGCACAAAAATATTCCAAATATTTTTCAAATAAATCTGATAAAAAACTAGACAAAATTTTACAGAGGACAAAAAAAGAATCAATCAAAAATCCTTTTCTGTTTAAAATATATAAGGGTTTTAATCCAGGGACCTTTCTGTAATGAAACAGAAATTTCTCATGGGGCTGAACAAAAAAGGCCAGAAAAACGTTTCAGACTGAAAGCGTATTTGCCCGAATACGTTTTCAGAAAACGGTTCAAAAAAAACAGAGAGGCTGATGGGCGGGCCCCACCCTTCAGGTTTGAATTTTCAAACGGGGAAAACAGAGCTCGTCGGCGCCCGAGAGCTGCGGTGGTCGCCGGCGGCGATCCACGGCGAGGCAGGGGGATCGGGCGTTACCTACGTGCTCAGCGTGACCTTCCGCGTCGGTGAGTGGTGGTGGTGGTCGCGGCGAGCACTACATCAACGGTGGCCCTGGCTCCGGCGGACGGCGGCTCGGTTGGAGTTGGATCTCGTCGGGGAGGGCTGCGAAGGTCAAATCAAATCTTGGGTTAGCTCAGTGGGTGCTTGAGGAGGTTACTGACGAGGTTTGGGCGTCGGGGATGGTCTCACCGGAGTGGATCGACATGGTGGCCGAGGCGGACCGGGGCGGCCGGAGTTGGGGGAGGAGACCTCCTCGAGGTCCTCCTAGTGGCCTGGCGGGGTGTTGGTGAGGTGCAGTGGTGGTGCGTGCTCGAGAACGAGCTCGGGGCTTCCTTTTATAGGCGATCCGAGGCGGTGGCCATGAACGGAGATCTCCGGCGATGGTTACGGCGGCGCAGAGCTTGGTCGGGGAGTTTAGGGATTGGGCGTCAACGCGGAGTTCCACTGGTTCCGTTTAGGCGCTAAACGAGTTCGAATTAGGTGCTTTGGGTGGGTTCGACGGAACGGGGCGGCGCGGGCCTGCCGGCGGCAGAGGGCGCGCTTCTGTGCTTGCCGGCCACGGCGACGGTGTGCTGGGTGCGCTGGCGTGCGTGAGGCCACGCGGAGGGCAAGGGAGCGCTGGGCGGCGCAGAACGGCGTAGCGAGCCGGCGCTGGCTCCGTTGGCCGCCACGGGTGGCTCTGCCACCGCTGAAGCTGCCGGCGTCGGCGATGCTCGCCGCCACCAACACCTGCACCCGTCCTAGAGGGCTGCGGTGCTCTGGACAGGGAGGAGAGGCCGTGCGCAACACGCCAAGGCGCACTGTTGATCGGTGACAACACTCTGACAAAAACGACTCTGAACTTCTCTGAAACTCTGAACTTTCTGAAAGTGCACAAGAATAAAGGCTTGCCAAGTGTTCGAAGAATTGATTTTGGTATGTGGGAAATTTTCCTTGAGCTGATTTTTGGTGGGGTGGCCTCTCACTGCATCTGGGGGCTGCCTGAATTTTGGTAGAATTTTTGGAGAAGAGAAGATACGAATTTCACCAAATTTGACAAATCTGGTCCAAACTTGTAGAGTTTAAAATTTGAAAATTTTGAAAAGAGGAAGAGTGGATCTTGATGGATCTAGGTTTTTGGTGCTAAAGACTATCCAGAGGGGTTGGTTTGAGATCAAAACTCAAAGGGAATTAGGTACTTGCTTTGTAAATCATCTAGGCTCAAAATAATGGACATAATTGTTTTGGGAGATAAAATAAATGAAATAAAATCCAAAAATGGGTTGTACTTGTTGGAACAGTAAGTTTAGATTGCTCCAAAGAGGAAGGAGGGGTTTTGGGAAGATTTACCACATGAGGCATGGTAAAAACCATGGATGGTTTCAATATAAGAGAAGTCCCAAAACTCCTAGGGTTTTTTTTTAAAGAAAGTAAATCCCAAAAATAAATTTGAGAAGGGGACAATCAGAAGAAAGGTTTTTAATAACCAGACACCAGGGTTGAAGAAGATATCAAAAATAAAATCCTTGCCAAGGGAGAAGTTTTGAGAGAGAGGTTTTTGGAAGGGTTTAAATGACCTTCTTCAAAACCAACAAAGTTTTTGCTGAAAACCAAATAAAAGAAATTTTGGAGTGTCACAGTACGGGCCGTGGAGATGCGCAATACCCTAGTCCTTCTTTGGTGGATGTATTTGAGTGTTCTTGTGTTCTTGAGCTAGCTACAGGGTGCGACTTGCCCAAAAGATTCGAATCCTTCTCCTAGTCACCTCGGGCCTCCTTTTATAGGCAAAAAGGGGTCGCCACAGTGGCACACATGAGGTGAAAAGGTGTTCAGTGGATGATTCTATCCTCTGGCACCGTCGAACAAACACATTTAATGTGCTCCCGACGTGCCCCTCCCGCTTTATCAGGGACGGCAAGGAAGCACGTCCCAGCTGTCGCCGCATCACCTGGCTTCGACGCGCGTCCGAGCTGATGAGGCGTTGCTGCGCCATGTTGGCTGGCTGCTGGGTTGGCGCGATGGTGGAGCCTTCAGGAAGACTTGCATGCTACCACGCAGGTGCTTGCTGGGTCGGTGTAGAGGCCGCTCATCGCCACGCAGGTGCCTGCCCAGCTGGTCGAGCTGGTAGCTGCATGGGGATGGCAGTAGAGCCTTGGCAGACGCAGGCCTAGCCGTGGCCTCGTAGGTATCTTCGGCAAGGGCCTTGCCTGGGCCCCGGCAAGGGTTGCCGGGGGCCTCGTGGATTCCCTCGGCTAGGATCCCGCCGAGGGTCGTCATCTTCTAGTCCTCATATGATCTTGTGTGTTTATGATCTTGACGAAGATCTGCATGCCACCACAGAGGCGCCTCCCCACCCTTGGTTCCAATGTAGGTTGTTGGTGGTGTTGAAAACTGCGGGCTCAAGGGTGGCCTACTCTGCTGGTGTTGGGCATGTTGCCCCGGCAAGGCTCTTGCCGGGGCCGCGGAGGCCGCCCCAGCAAGGGTCCTGCAGGGGGGAGTCCACCTCACCTGCTTGCTCTTTACATCTCTTGTCTTGGTGTTGCTCCTGGTTGGCCTGTACTTTCGGCTTCCCTCCTCTGCCCTGCTTAGTGTGGCCGTGGGCGCGGCACCGACTGTCCGTGCAGAAGTAAAGGGGTAAAAAAAGGAGTGCCCTTACTTTTGTACAACGACAGGGATGCTATGTTTAATGAAGATGATATTTTTAGTCCTCCAAGTTTTGATGAGCAAATTTATTATGATGATAGCATGCCTCCTATTTATGATGATTGCAATATTTATGAAAGTGGGTTTGGAAGAGTTTCAAATTTAGGAAGTAGTGATCCCACTATTTTGGAGGGTGTTGAATCTTATGTTAATGATAAAAGTGTTTTAGAGAGATCATGACTTTATTTAGTGATTCCACTATCTTGGAAGAGGTTCCAATTGATTATGATGAGAACAAAGTTGCTACTTATGATGATTATTGTGATGACACTTATGTTATATAAAGTAGTGATGATTATATTTGTAAAGCTTGTCATAATTATGATTACCATTTTTCTTAACACTATTCCTTTAATATGGAAACAATTTATAGTATTCTGTGGCACCCCGGCTCAGAGCAACCGGTTTACCCTGCATTGCCAGCACAGAGGTCGAGTCTTCTGGCAATACACAACAACATGGTATAGAAATAACCGCTTTATTGATACTAGCGTGGTACAAAGGTCTGATATTACATCGAGATTCGAGGCCAAGCTACACACACGGTGCTGCGGGATAGTATGTACATTATTTAATGAACATGGCGGCAGCGGAAGAACGACGTAGCGGAACTCCATGGCACAGGGACACCGATGTGGACACGGCCTAGACACGAGATGCGCTCCGATGCGAATCAACTTGCCTGAAAACTGGCATGACACGCCAGGTCAGTACATTGAATGTACTTGCAAGCTCACAACAAACATAAGCACGATAACAGACAATATCATGATAATTAATCAAGTTAAATTAATGCAAGAAATTACTAAAAATGCAAAGCTACGCAAAGCAACCAAACAGCGCACCGAGTCACACAGACTCACGTACCAGACGGTTACCTCATAATCAAACGGTGACCACACCGGGGTCACACCTGAAACCAATCACTCATGAGCACCTCGAGTGTTTAAGGTTCACCATGAAACAATGCATCACAACAATTACTAGTTTGCAATATTAATTATAAAAGTTGATCCATGGTGTGACTTACTCCCGAGTCTTGCCCATGACCGAGGGCGCGACTATTGATAGATGAAATACACTCTGCAGAGGTAGCGCACTTTACCCACACTACAGAATACCTGGCCTCGCACTCCCATTCGGGTGGACCAAAGTATTCCGACGAAACCCTCCCTTTGCCATGACCTCTCCCCAGCCACTCCGACCATCTGCCTCTCAGGGCTAGGTCTTGGGTGGCCCCGTATCTACCAAAGACACAAACGGCCACCGTCGTGGAAAAAACGGTCCCAAACGGGAACAAGGTACCATAAAAACAAAACGAGCACAGAAGGTTATGTCTGCCTACCGGGCAAGGGTATGCACGCCCATAAGCTTCCCTCGCGTGAGGCACCGGTGAGAGCCACGACAAAGGACCGAATCAAGACCTTCCCATTAGGTAAATGTGGTCGCACTGAATTAAAAACCCGATTCAGTGGCACCATGATGTGATCAACATCATATTCAGGTTGAACTTAATCAAGTATTAACTTTCAGAAAAACTTTTTATTAATAACATGGCATCATACCGGATATAATGCAACTACTCGTCACACAGAGCAAGCAACTCTTAAGCATGGTTCAAAACAAGCAACATAACTATCTTGCAATACTAAGATCAGAAACTTCTCTGGTTATATCTCATTTTTATCTACAAACAACATTTTTATTAGTTCATCATTTAGTTGAAAGCTATTACAAGCAAAAATAGCTACCATAACTTTCCATAACAAAATATCTAGTGCAAAATCTTACTCTACTTAGCCAAACAATTCTATGAACTCGACCAGAAGCTAAAACAAGCATATCAAGAATCATAAAACAACTAGCAATTAACCATATTAATTTATCAAATATTAAATGCAAATAAAGACTCATATTCAAGTAGAAAATCATAGATATTGAAATAACACCATCCAAATGATGTTGTGGCTTGCCTTAGTGCAGAGGAGGGTCACACTCCTCCTGGTTAGATTCAAGGAAAGATCCTCCTTCTGAAAATATTTTAAAACCACAAAAATAAATGTCAAAACACATTCTGAAAATCACCAGAAATTCTAGACAGCAAGGAAAAGTCCACCTTTTGGTGTGCTGCTAGAGCTTTCTGTAAAAAAGACAATGCAAAAAGAATCAATTCATTTGGACTTATGGTTTAGAAATGGTGGCTGGACAAAGTTTAGTCAAATTTCTGAATTAAATTTGAATAAATAGAAAATCCTGGGGGGTGTGACGTCGAAGGCGTAAAGTGGGAGGCGCCCACTGCACCGCCGGGCGCGAGTGGTGAGGCTGACAATAGGCCCCACCAGTCAGGAGAGAGGGAAGGGGATCGAGATCAGAGGGGAGGCGGTGCTTCGCTGGACTTCATGCCGGCGACGAGGGGGTCTGGGGCTAGGCTAGAGGGATATATCGGAAGCGGGGCTCGCGGCGCACCTGCCCGTACTCGTGGCTTGGCGAAAGGTGGATGGAGCTGGTCGCAGTCGAGCTCGCAAGCTTCGGTGGCGGACGGTGTTCGCCGGAGAGGTGGAAGACGGTGGCAAGAGGCAGCTCCGAGGGCTTGGCGGGGTCCAGGTAACTCCAGCAGACCACCAAGGCCCTGCCCAAGCAGTTGCTTGAGCTTGAGAGGCCCTGGAGAGTGGCAGCTGGCCTGCGGGGATCGCCGGAGTCCTCGGGTCAGGGCGACGGCCAGAGGCCTACCCGACCGGGCTTCTGCTTGTCTACGTGTTCGTGGAGGTGGTGTGGAGTGGTGCATGGCTAGCAAGGGAGGCGGGGTGGCTTTATATAGCCGGAGCAGGGGGGACGTCTCGTTGCCGGAGCGCTCTGGACACGCGGCGAACGTCGACGAGAGGCTCCAACGCGAGGGGACAGAGTGCAGCGTCAACGACGGCGCTTGCCCACGCTCGCGGACGAGCACATGAGGCTGTTTGAGATGGGGACAAGCACACGTGCGCACTATACCGTTTTGGCCGTAACTTGACCGGGTTTGTTGCGGCGGCTCCGGCGTCGGCGAGCGCCGGGGAGGGGTCATGGGTGATGGGTCGATGGTTGTGGCACGTTGCAGCAGTCGGAGGCGAGCGCTTGCATGCACACGCGCGAAACAGAACACAAAGCACCGGCCAGAGCGCATCGAGACGCTCCCAGGCGCCGTGTCCTCGCGCGGTCACCAAGCTGGCATGGCAAAAACGACGGCCAGGAGCAGCCAAACCTTGTCTATGAGCTCGACCATGTAGTGCGACGTCTAGGAGAGGTGATGGATCATACCCAGGCCGAGCGGACACGACTCTACCAAGCTGGCAAGTTTCTGGTCAGAAACATGGTCGCCAAGTTTGGCCACCTTCTAGACGGCCATTAGGGCTAATCTCCTGGGGTTTAGGGTTTCTTAGGAAGGTCTTTAAGCTCAAGAAATCTCAAGGCGAAAAGCTCAAGGAAAAATGCACTTGCTGTACAAAATGCATTTCTGGTCCAGAAGTGAAAAGATTTTCTACAGCAAAAACATTACAAAAAGTGATGCAATACTTTTGCATGGGAAGATGTGCCATGGTCCTAAGAATATTTAGGAATTATCTCACATTTTTCTGAGCAAGAAAAATTGAGGTTGCTTTGGAGCACAAAGTTCTTAAATGAGCTTAAGAGAGAAAAATGAATATTTTCCTTTTAGGAAAAATATTCATTTTATTATTTTGGAAATTTGTGGGAGGAATAAGGTAGATAGGTCACTTTGGTGAAAGCCAAGGATATGCCCAAGTGACAAGTCCATTTGAATTGATCCAAAAATCCAAATCAAATCAGGGCAAAAACCACGATGAAAACCAAGTCCGGAAAGAGAGAGAAGGCAAGTCCGGTACAAAGAGAGAAGGCAAAATCTAGGCTGCCACAAACCTCCCCCACTTAGGATGAATCTCGTCCTCGAGATTCGGTTGCTTGGGAAAACCATTCTGGGTATGTAGTCCTTAAAAATTCCTCTCTTTCCCAGGTTGCTTCTTCTTCGGTGTGATGCTCCCACTGAACCTTGTAAAATCTTATCTCTTCTTTGTGAGTGACCCTTTACATGCGATCCAATATTCTGATTGGCTTTTCCTCATAAGTAAAATCCTTAGCCAATTCTATCACTGACATATCAGTCCTTTTCTCCGGTGGCGAGATGCATCTTCTTAGCCGTGAGATGTGAAACACGTTGTGTACTTCTGACAAATCTGGCGGCAATTCCAACTGGTAGGCAACTGTTCCGACTCTAGCCATGAAGGGGAATGGACCGATATATCAGGGTGCCAATTTTCCTCGGGTCTGAAACCTCTTGACTCCTTTCATAGGGGTGACTCGGAGATATACGTGTTCTCCGGGTTCGAAGATGATCTGACGATGTTTGGCATCATAGTAGCTCTTCTATCGGGATTTGGCCAGTTGCAGTCTGTCTCGGATTTTCTTGACTTGATTTTCTGCTTTGAGCATTAAATCAGTCCCAAAAATGCAGCTAACTCTGGTTTGAGACCAATTTAATAGGGTGCGGCATTTCCGGCCATAAAGGGCTTCATAGGGTGACATCTTTAAGCTGGCCTGGAAACTGTTGTTGTAGGAAAACTCGGCGTAGGGCAGATAGTCTTCCCACTTGGTTCCTTGGGCCAATGTACATGCCCGGAGCATATCTTCGAGTATTTGATTTACTCTCTCAGTCTGTCCATCTGTCTGAGGATGGTAAGCCGTGCTGTACATCAGAGCGGTCCCCAAGGCTACATGAAGTCGGGACAAAAATGCGGATGTGAATAGAGATCCCCTGTCGTAGGTGATAGTCTTGGGTACTCCATGCAGACTGACGATTCTTGATACATACAGCTGTGCAAGTTGGTTTGCACTGTATGTGGTCCGGATGGGTAGGAAGTGTGCCACCTTGGTTAGAGTGTCCACTATGACCCATATCGTGTCGTTTCCTCAATGAGACCATGGTAATCCAGTGATGAAATCCATGCAAATATCGTCCCATTTCCATTGGGATACCGGCAGAGGCTGGAGGAGTCCGGCGGGTTTTTGGTGTTCCGCCTTTACCTTATTGCAGATATCGCAGCAGGCCACAAAATATGCGATGTCTTTCTTCATTCCATCCCACCAAAATATCTTATGAAGATCCTCATACATCTTGGTACCACCGGGATAAATTGAGTATCATGCTTCATGTGCTTCCACCAATATTTTATTCTTCAGACTGTCTTGGTTGGGTACGCGAAGTCTTCCTCGAAACCTTAGTGAACCTTTCTGATCCATAGTGAAATCCGGTGCTTGCCCTTGGTGCAGCTTCTGGACATATATCCGTAACACCTTATCATCCGCTTGAGCTCTGCGGATTTCTTCTTCGGGAGTAGGAGCAACTTCCAATATATTGGTAAGACGGGCGTCGGTGATTACCAGATTTAGCTGCATGATTTCTTCATAGAGCTCTAGAGGCAAGGAATCCATTAGGGCATTGAGGTTTGATGGTTTGCAGCTGAGGGCGTCAGCAACCACATTAGCTTTGCCCGGGTGATAATTTATTCCGAGGTCATAGTCTTAACCAACTCGAGCCATGTTCGTTGTCGAAGGTTGAAGTCGGGCTGAGTTAATATATACTTGAGACTTTTATGGTCGGTAAATATCTGGCACTTCGTTCCAATCAGATAATGTCTCCAGATTTTCAAAGCATGCACCACTGTGGCCAATTCCAAATCATGAGTAGGATAGTTTCCTTCATGTTGTCGTAATTGGCGAGATGCATAGCCACCACTTTGCCATCTTGCATGAGTACACACCCTAGTCCTTTTCTGGAGGCATCGCAGTAAACATCGAAACTGCGGTAGATATATGGAAGAGTTAATACGGGTGCCGATGTCAGTCTGGTTTTTAACTCATTGAAGTTCCGTTCGCAGTCTTCAGTCCATATGAACTTCTTATCCCTCTTGAGGATCTCAGTCATTGGCTTGGCGATCTTGGAAAATCCTTCGATAAAACAACGATAATATCCGGCCAGTCCAAGGAAACTCCGGACTTCTGAGACGGTGGTGGGTGCGGACCAATCAAGTACCTCTTTTACCATGCTTGGGTCCACCGAGATTCCTTCTGCCGAGAGGATATGTCCGAGGAATCCCACTTGCTGGAGCCAAAACTCACATTTGCTGAATTTGGCATATAGTTGATGATCGCGAAGCCGTTGCAGAACTGCACAATGATGTTCCTTATGTTCGTCCTTGCTTTTGGAGTAAATGACGATGTCATCAATGAACACCACCACAAACTTGTCCAAGAAGTCCATAAACACCCTGTTCATCATATGCATAAAGAATACATGAGCATTGGTGATGCCGAAGGACATAACAGTGTATTCGTAAAGACCGTACCGAGTGGTGAACACGGTCTTAGGAATATCTTCCTTCTTAATCTTGAGTTGATGATATCCCGTCCTCAAATCAATCTTTGAGAATACTTTGGCCCCACTGAGTTGATCAAACAGATCGTCAATCCTCGGGAGTGGATACTTGTTTTTAATGGTGACGTCATTCAGCTGTCGGTAGTCTACACACATTCGTAGACTGCCATCCTTTTTGTCCACGAAGATTGCTGGTGATCCCCATGGGGAAGAGCTTGGACGAATGTATCCTTTTTGCAGCATCTCATCCAGTTGTTTCTTCAATTCCACCAATTCTTAGGAGGGCATCCGATAATATTTCTTATGTATTGGGGTGGTTCCAGGCACTAGGTCAATAGCAAACTCCAATTCCTGGTGTGGTGGCATGTTGGGCAATTCTTCAGGAAATACATCTGGATACTCACTGACCACTGGGATTAATTCCACCTCTTCTGTCACGACTGTGAAAACCATATCCTTCGTGGGGATGCGCTTGCGGGCATAAAAACTGGTAGTGCAACCTCCCATATTTTCATGGTAACTTCTCTGGTCGCACAGCTGATGCAGACTTGGTATTGGGTTAACCAATTCATGCCCAGAATGACATCCAATTTGTTGGAATCGATGATTATCAACGATGTTGGAAACTTGACGCCCTTGATGTCAGTCTCCAAATTTCGGCAGACGAGATTGCTTCTGAGGAGGAATCCCGGGGATTGTACCAGCATGTGTTTTCCCAAAATCGAGCAGGAAAAATTGTTTTGGGAAGCAAAACTCCGCGAAATAAATGAGTGGGAAGCCCAGAGTCAAATAAAATTACGGCAGGTATGTTGTTAACGAGAAACATACCAATGACGACTTTCGGGTCCTCTTGGGCTTCGTCTGCGGAGATGTGATGAACTTGCCCTTGGATTATATTGGTGGCGGAATACTGCTCCATGTAGTTGACTTGCGGCTGAAATGGAGCGACGAGCTTGGTGTTCTTGGGACACTGTCGGGCGTAGTGTCCGGTTTGACCACAGTTGAAGCACGAATTGTTGCGCTGGCAATCGTCGCGCACCGGGCTAGTCACGACATTCTTGACTTGTGTAGTAGTCTTGTTGACGTTCTGCTGCCAATTGGGTTTGTACTCCACCTGAGTCTATTGCCATGTATGAGCCTTTTGGACTGGTTGCATATCCTTCTTGGGCTCAAATTTGGGCCTGTGGTCATTAGCAGCCGGCTTGTTGTCGTGCAGGAGTGTGTGTTCCCTCTCGGCGATGAGGGCCTTGTTCACTAGAGTCAGGAAGTCCGGGAAATTAAAACATACTGAGAGTGCACCGGAGATGTTGATGTAGGTATCCAAGGAATCGGTCGATCTTCCGCTCTTTTGTGGCCACATCATGGAAAGAATAGCGGGCCACATTGTTGAATTTATTCAGATACTCGGCGATGGTCATGCTGCCTTGAGTGAGAGCGAGAAATTCACGTTGCTTGATCTTCATGACTCCGGTGGGAATATGATATTTCCGGAAATGATCCTTGAATTTTGTCCAAGTAATTTCCTCGTCGGCAGGCCATATCCCTTTGGCATTATCCCACCATATAGCGGCAGCTCCTTCGAGATAATGCGTTGCCAAGGGAACCTTGTCTCCGTCGTCTGTGCGAGCAATTTCCAGTCTTCTTTTAATAGTCCTTAGCCAGTCGTCTGCGTCCAAAGGATCAGTAGCATGGCTGAAACTGGGAGGCTTGGTTCGCTGAAAATCTGATAGCTTGGAATGATGGCCATTCTGGTTTCCATTCTGCCCAACCATAACTTGTACACTTTTCAGTATTTCCAGCAAATCGTTGCTCCTTCTTTCTTCAAACATTCACAGGATTTGCTCGGTGGAAGGCGGTTGTGGCGGTGGAGGCGGAGGTGGCTGGTAAGGTTCAGGGGAATGACCTGCCTGTCTTGCGGAATGACGGACAGGGACATCCTCACCAGCTTGACTGCTGCTGCCTCCACGTAGCATCCTATTTTCGTTTTCCCAATACATAGCAACCATGATGAGAAAATTCTAAAATGGGGGAAAATCCAATGACAAATCCCGGAAGAAAGCAGCGAATAAAACCAAGTCAAAAAAGAGTCCAACATAATTATACATAGTACCAACATGAAAATAAACATCGCAATGGGTCTACTACCCTCGTACACGAAACTACGCATCATGACAAGTGCGATTACAGCCATACATCATGCTCTTGACTACCACGATACTCTAACGATCTACTGCTCGGATGGTGCAGCTGCAGGCTCGTCTCTTGAGCCGGACCCAGATCCTGAACTGATAGCAGAGACCTCTGGGGGAAGAGAGGTGCGCTGGCGCTGCCTTGAGGGCTCTCCCTCAGGGGCAGGCGGGGGATGGGATCTAAGCATAGTAGCGACAGGAGTAGCGACAAGCGATGACCATGCAGCAGGAGCACTGTGAGGGTTCACCGTCAAAGGGTTAATGGTACCCTGCAAGGTCGTTGTAGGAACGGAGGTGGGAGGAGCAGAAGTGTAGATGATAGCGGGAAGAGGGTCCCTTATACGAGCAGCTGCGAGAGCTGCGCGAGCGCGTGAGAGCTCCCGAGCTAACTCGTAGTTAAGGAGATAGCTAGCGGTGATGTAGCGTGCAATGTGGCTAGTGGGACGACCGCATGCCGGAATAATCAAAGGAAAGCGGATACGCCCATTCTCGTGCAGAGATGGGTAGAAGAAAAGTCCAGGGTGGGTGTGCATGCAAACCTCATTGTAGCGCAAGTCTACAAGAGCCTCGATAGCAGCAAACTGAACCGCCTGAGATGGCGTAGAAGCAAGATCACCCTTAGACGAACGAGTGTAAGCGCCAGATGGGGAACTGTGGTGTAGAGTGACCTCAGCATAATACTCATACAATGCATCGGCCAGATGCTCGCAATACACCCGATACTCTGGATCAGCACCCTCTGGATAGAGTCATCACCACACGTTCCGAAGCAGGTTCGGCGATGTGCACGGAGCTGGCTCAGGATGGTACTAGATCGGTACTGGTGCCATCTACACTCACAAACCAAACGGTTAGTAATAACAACAATAAGTCATGCATGCAATGCAACAACAAATTCCTATGTCTACCGGCACTCAAACGAAACTATCTACCGTTTTACTAACGCACTACCGGTCTAGCGTGTCCTACAATCAGCGCGGCTCTGATACCAAGCGTTGTGGCACCCCGGCTCAGAGCAACCGGTTTACCCTGCATTGCCAGCCCAGAGATCGAGTCTTCCGGCAATACACAACAACATGGTACAGAAATAACCGTTTTAATGATACTAGCATGGTACAAAGGTCTGATATTACATCGAGATTCGAGGCCAAGCGGCACACACGGTGCTGCTGGATAGTATGTACATTATTTAATGAACATGGCTGGGGCCTCGATCACACGAAACTACGCGGCAGCGGAAGAACGACCTAGCGGAAGTCCATGGCACAGGGACACCAACGTGGACACGGCCTAGACACGAGATGCACTCCGATGCTAATCAACTTGCCTGAAAACAGGCATGACACGCCAGGTCAGTACATTGAATGTACTGGCAAGCTCACAACAAACATAAGCACGATGACAGACAATATCATGATAATTAATCAAGTTAAATTAATGCAAGAAATTACTACAAATGCAAAGCTATGCAAAGCAACCAAACAGCGCACCGTGTCACACGAACTCGCTTACCAGACGGTTACCTCGTAACCAAATGGTGACCACACCGGGGTCACACCTGAAACCAATCATTCATGAACACCTCGAGTGGTCAAGGTTCACCACGAAACAATGCATCATAACAATTACTAGTTTGCAAGATTAATTATAAAAGTTGATCCATGGTGCCCATAACCGAGGGTGCGGCTATCGATAGATGAAATACACTCTGTAGAGGTAGCGCACTTTACCCACACTACATAGTACCTGGCCTCGTACTCCCATTCGGGAGGACCAAAGTATTCTGACGAAACCCTCCCTTTGCCATGCACTCTCCCGGGCACTCCGACCATCTGCCTCTCAGGGCTAGGTCTTGGGTGGCCCCATGTCTACCAATGACACCAACGGCCACCGTCGTGGCAAAATGGTCCCAAACGGGGACAAGGTACCATAAAAACAAAACGAGCACACAAGGTTATGTCTGCCTACCGGGCCAGGGTATGCACGCCCATAACATTCGCTCGCGGGAGGCACCGGTGAGAGCCATGACAAAGGACCGAATCAAGACCTTCCCATTAGTTAAATGTGGTCACACTGAATTAAAAACCCGATTCATTGGTACCATGATGTGATCAACATCATATTCAGGTTGAGCTTAATCAAGTATTAACTTTCAGAAAAACTTTTTAGTACTAATATGGCATCATACCTGAAATTATGCAATTACTCGTCACACAGAGCAAGCAACTTTTAAGCATGGATCAAAACAAGCAACATAACTATCTTGCAATACTAAGATCATAAACTTCTCTGGTTATAACTCATTTTTATCTATGAATAACATTTTTATTAGTTCACCATTTAGTTGAAAACTATTACTAGCAAAAATAGCTACCATAACTTTCCATAACGAAATATCTAGTGCAAAATCTTACTCTACTTAGCCAAACAATTCTATGAACTCAACCAGAAGCTAAAACAAGCATATCAAGCATCATAAAACAACTAGCAATTAACCATATTAATTTATCAAATTTTAAATGCAAATAAAGACTAATATTCAAGTAGAAAATTATAGATATTGAAATAACACCATCCAAATGATGTTGTGGCTTGCCTTAGTGCATAGGAGGGTCACACTCCTCCTGGTTAGCAACAAGGCAACATCCTCCTCCTGAAAATATTTTAAAAACGCAAAAATAAATGTCAAAACACATTCTGAAAATCACCAGAAATTCTAGACTGCAAGGAAAAATCCACCTTTTGGTGTGCTTCGCCGGAGCTCATGCCGGCGAGGAGGGGATTTGGGGCTAGGCTAGAGGTATAGATCGGAAGCAGGGCTCGCGGCGCACCTGCCCGTACCCATGGCTTGGCGAAAGGTGGATGGAGCTGGTCGCAGTCGAGCTCGCAGGCTTCAATGGCGGACGAGGTTCGCCGGAGAGATGGAAAAACCGTGGCTAGAAGCAGCTCCGAGGGCTTGGCGGGGTCCAGGCAGCTCCAGCAGACCACCAAGGCCTGCCCAAGCAGCTGCTTGAGCTCGAGAGGCCCTGGAGAACGGCAACTGGCCTGCGGTGATCGCCGGAGTCCTCGGGTCGGGACGACCGCCAGAGGCCTGCCTGACTGGGCTTTTGCTCGTCTACGTGTTCGTGGAGGTGGTGTGGACTTGTGCGTGGCTAGCAAGGGAGGCGGGGTGGCTTTATATAGCCGGAGCAGAGCGGGGGGACGGTCGCCGCCGGAGCACTCTGGACAAGCGGCGAACATCGACGAGAGGCTCCAACGTGAGGGGACAGGGTGCAGTGTCAATGCCGGCGCTTGCCCACGCTCGCAGACGAGCACAGGAGGCGGTTTGAGATGGGGACAAGCACAGGCGTGCGCTATGCCGTTTTGGCCGCGACTTGACCGTGCTTACTGCGGTGGCTCCGGCATCGGCGAGCGCCAGGGAGGGGTCATGGGTGATGGGTCGAGGGTTGTGGCACGTTGCGGCAGTCGGAGGCGAGCGCTTGCATGCACACGCGGGAAACAGAACGCAAAGCGCCGACCAGAGCGCGTCGAGACGCTGCCAGGCGCCGTGTCCTCGCGCGGTCACCAAGCTGGCATGGCTAAAACGACGGCCAGGAGTGGCCAGACCTTGTCTACGAGCTTGACCGTGCGGTGCTACGTCTAGGAGAGGTTACGGATCATACCCAGGCCGACCGGACGCGACTCTACCAAGCCGGCAAGTTTCTGGTCACAAACTTGGTCGCCAAGTTTGGCCACCTTCTAGACGGCCATTAGGCCTAATCTCCTGGGGTTTAGGGTTTCTTAGGAAGGCCTTTAAGCTCAAGAAATCTCAAGGCCAAAAGCTCAAAGAAAAATGCACTTGTTGTACAAAATGCATTTCTGGTCCAGAAGTGAAAAGATTTTCTACATCAAAAATATTACAAAAAGTGATGCAATATTTTTGCATGGGAAGATGTGCCATGGTCCTAAGAATATTTAGGAATTATCTTAGATTTTTTTGAGCAAGAAAAATGGAGGTTGCTTTGGAGCACAAAGTTCTGAAATGAGCTTAAGAGAGAGGAATGAATATTTTCCTTTTAGGAAAAATATTCAGTTTATTATTTTGGGAATTTGTGGGAGTAATAAGGTAGATAGGTCACTTGGGTGAAAGCCAAGGATATGCCCAAGTGACAAGTCCATTTGAATTGATCCAAAAATGCAAATCAAATCAGGGCAAAAACCACGATGAAAACCAAATCCTGAAAGAGAGAGAAGGCAAGTCCGATAAAAATAGAGAAGGCAAAATCCAGGCTGTCACATATTCGAGTCTCTTATGATATACCCACTATTCCGAATGAGAAGAATTTTGCTTATGTGGAGAGTAATAAAATGCTTATGGATCATGAAAGTAATGCTTTATGTGATGGTTATATTGTAGAATTCATTCATTATGCCACTGAAAATTATTATGAGAGTGGAACATATGCTTCTACATATTTCAACACTATCAAGTTTCCTCTCCACGTGTTGAAATTTTTGAAGTTGCACTTACCTTCCCATAAATTGTTTGCTCACAAAATCCCTATGCATAGGAAGTGGGTTAGGCTTAAATGTGCTAGTCATATTCTTCATGATGCTCCCATTATGTTTCAATTCCTATTTTTATGTGAGCATCATTGAAACCATCATGCCTAGCTAAAAGGCATTAAAGAAAAGCACTTGTTGGGAGATAACCCAATACTTATATCCATAGTTTTTGTGTGTTCACATGATTAGGCTACTGTATTAATCATGTTTTATAGCTTTTGTTTCAATAAAGTGCCAAGTAAAGCCTTTGGGATAGTGTGGACGATAGTTGACTTGATTCTGTGCAAAAACAGAAACCTTTGCTCCCAGACCAGGAATTTTGAAAATTCACTGGAACGTTCTTTTGATCTGATGTTGTACACAAGATTGATATATAAATTCTCTAGATTATCCTAATTTTTCAGAATTTTTGCAGTTACAGAAGTATGATTTCAATTCAGATTACTACAGACTGTGTTGTTTTTGGCAGATTATGTTTTCGATGCATAGTTTGCTTGTTTTCTAGTTTCTATGGCTTATATTGCTTAATGTAAATTGTACAAATGATAGGGTACAGTAGGCATCATGTGAGGAAAATTATGAATATTGTCTTGACAGTACATATGTGATGATTTGGTTTATGATACTAACGGAGCTTATGGGTTTTCTGTTAAGTTTTGTGTTGTGAAGTTTTCAAGATTTGGGTAAAGATTCGATGAACTACGAAATAAGGAGTGGCAAGATCCTAAACTTGGGAATGGCCAAGGCATCCCAAGGTAATATTCAAGGAAAACCAAGATCCTAAGCTTGGGGATGCCCCGGATGGCATCCCCTCTTTCGTCTTCATTCATCGGTAACCTTAGTTGGAGCTATATTTTTATTCACCACATGATATGTGTTTGGTTGGAGCAGCATTTTCTTTTATTTGGATTTTCTTGCTGTTATTTATAGTAATGTTTTGCACCTTTTAGTTCAATAAAAAGTCAAGTATAGCCTTTACCATACTTATTTTGCAAGTATACATGTTGCTGTTTTGAAAACATAAAGTTTTCTACCATTGTATGTATTGTTTAAAAATGTCAGAACATAATAAAATCTTTAAATTTTTAAACAAGAGTAAAAACAAAATATCTAAGTGTAGTAATTTTTCAGAATTTTTGGAGTTAGGGAAGTATGAATTTTCTAGCATTCTTTACAGACTATTCTGTTTAGAGAGATTGCTGTTATGTTTGCATATGTTTCCTTGTTTAATGATTCTATTTGATGATAGGAGTATTAAATATGTTTCCTTGTTTTCAGAATTTTGGAGTTAGGGAAGTATGAATTTTCTAGCATTCTTTACAGACTATTCTGTTTAGAGAGATTGTTGTTATGTTTGCATATGTTTCCTTGTTTAATGATTCTATTTGATGATAGGAGTATTAAATGTGCCCTTCCTTACACGGCCACGATTCATCGTTGCAGCCTGTAGACAGACCAATCGTATGTATGTACACATTCGCGACCAGAATGACAACACTACGTATGCTTCGACCAGGTGGGTCCTGTAGGTGGAAACGACACCTATGGGATCAGGATCCCTACTACGGTTGCGGGGCGCGGGGTTGAGAGAAGAGCGGATCTGATAGACAGTACGCGGTTCGTTTATCCAGGTTCGAGCCGCGAGGATGCGTAAAACCCTAGTCCTGCTTTGGTGGATGTATTCTGAGTTCTTGAGATAGCTATGGGTGTAACGAGCTCCGAAAAGCCGAATCCTTCTCCTGGTCACCTCGGGCCTCCTTTTATAGGAAAAGGGGTCGCCACAGTGGCAAGCAGGAGGTGGAAAGGGTACAGTGCCGCGAGGTTATCCCTCGTATTAAAAGACAAGATGCATTTAATGAGAGGCTTAGGTGTCCCTTCGCTTTATCGGGGACGGGAGTGAGGCCCATCCCATCCGTCGCCGCTCCTCCTTGCTTCGACACGCGCCCTGGCCAGGGATGCATGCGGTGCCATGTAGGCAGGCAGGCAGCTGAGGCGGCGTGGTGGTGGAGCCTCCACGAAGGGTTGCATGTTGCCACGCAGGTGCCTGCCCAGCTGGTTGAGTCGGCAGCTGCATGTTAACGGCGTCGGAGACTTGGCTGGTGCGGGCCTGGAAGTGGCCCTGCCGGTGCGCCCGGCAAGGGTCTTGCCGCGGCGCGTAGGCGTCCTCGGCAAGTATCTTTGCCGGGGGTCTTGTGGGTTTCTTCGGTGAGGATGATTTCCTTCCTATCCTCACTTGATCTTGACTATTCTTTGTCTTCACAAAGATCTGCATGCCACCACGGAGGTGCCTCCCGAGCCCTGTCCCAATGCGTCTGTTGTGCATTGGTGGGCTCAAGGATGCCTCGCTTGGCTGGCGCGGGCGAGCTGCCCAGGCAAGGGTCTTGCCGGGGCCGCTGAGGCTGCCCCGGCAAGGGTCCTTGCCGGGGAAAGCTGCTTCGCCAATCCGATCCTTGTGGCCTTGGTCCTTGTTGTCGCTTTATTTGTCTTGTGCCTCCAGCTTCTCACCGGCTTCCCTTCCCTGCCGTGTTATGCATGGCCGTGGAGAGCGGCTCTGACTGCCCGTGCACAAGTAAAGGGGTCAAAAGGAGAGCCCCTACTTTTGTACACCGACAGGAGCCCCCGGGCCTGGGCCATACATAAGCGCGACGCGTTGTTGGGCCAGGCCCAGAACGGTGCACGGGCAGGAGAGGCGGATTTTACTGCGGCAACTGGTCCTTCGGCTGTGCTTCTCCACGACCCGCGCGCTGTCATGTGCACGCGCGTGACGGAAGCATGCTGGCGTCACCTCGCGGTGGATAGTAAAGAGGCGGCGTGCGTGTCTCTTTGAGACTGCAGGGCCGCCTCCCATTTATCGCCTCGCAGGAACCGTCGCCCATGCGCCCCACTACGCCGCCTTTGCGCCATGTTCGCTGCATGCATAATGCAGAGCAAATGACAGCCGCGCGGGACGTGGAAGTCGTGCGCGCGCGTGGGTCGATTCCCACACGCCTTCAATGGAGCGGGCGGTCGACGGCCCCGCTCGCTGTCACTTCAGTGGGTCGGATTGGCCAAGAGGGGGCGGCCGAGTCTCGCCCCCACCCCTATATAAAGAGGGGAGCGGGAGGAACTGTGCCTCTCAACCCTCCGCCATCTGCCTCTCCTCATTCTTGTTTCTTCCTTCCTTCTGCTATGGCGAGGGGGCATGGCGACGCTTCATCGGTGGCGGCGAGGGTTTCCGCAAGACAACGCGTTGCTCCTCCCCAAGAGCTCGTTGTGGCGGAGCCGGCCGCTAGAGGACGGGGGAGGGGGCGAGGTCGAGGCCGTCGTCGTGCTCGAGGGAGAGGAGGACGGGGTGGCAGATCAGCCTCGCCTCCGCCGGTAGCCCCTCCTCCGATGGAGGGCCACGCTGGGGACAACCCTTGTGAATTCTTCGTCAGACTGCGCCGGCCACCGCACCGTTGCCTTCGCCTCCCGACCCCATTCGCGCGGGAGATGGAGCTGGATCCGCCGCAGGCGTTGCGGTGCATATGAGGGGTTGCGGGAACAGTGGCACATGGGCCGACGTCGAGTTCCCTGCCCCTCACGTCATGTATCTTTATCGAGGGTGGAATACCTTCGCTCGCCTCCACAGCTTGACGGATGGGCTCACTCTCCATTTCAAACTAATGGAGGGTGCCCTCCTCTCCGTCAAGATCTTCGGGCACTTCGGGACTCACGTAAGGTGCTGCGTGGAGAGCTCTTCTGATGACGAAGATTCCTCCTCGAGCGAGAGTGACGAGGAGGACAACGGCAGCGACGGCGAGGCTAGCGGGCGGAAGGATGACGGGTCCGACTAGGCGTCTGTAACACCCCGGATGTAACTTTCCATATTTGTAACTCCAACTCTTGCCATTTTCGGCATTGTGATATGATATTCCCTCCGTGGTTGGGTTTTTGCCTTTCGTTTTGCATTTTTTTTATGTCGTGCATCTCATAACATGTCATCATGTGCATCTCATTTGCATACGTGTTCGTCTCATGATTCCGAGCATTTTCCCCGTTGTCCGTTTTGCAATCCGGCACTCCTATGTCCCCCGGCGTCCCCTCTTACGTTTTTCCGTGAGCGGGTACTAAACTTTCTCGAATGGACCGAGGTTTGTCAAGTGGCCTTGGTACACCACCGTAGACCACTGTCAAGTTTGGTCATTTGGAGCTCGTTTGGTACTCCAACGGTTATCCTTATATCATGAAGGCCTCTTTTAAGTTGCAGCCCAACACCCCTCCAAAATAGCCCAATAACCCATCTAAGTCACTTCGATGCTCTCCGTCGTCGGATCACGATCGTGTGGGCGAAAACCGCACTCCATTTGGAGCTTCCAAGCTCCTTCTACCTATAAAAACACCCCCTCCCCCGAATTTTTCTGGATCCCCAAACCCTAGCCCGCTCCTCCGCCGCCGCCGGACACGTCCGGGCGAGCCGGACACGTCCGCCCGCCACCGCCCGGCCAACGCGGCACGCCACGTGGTGCGCCCGCCGCCGCGCCGCCGCCGGCCAGCTGGAGGCCCTCCCGGCCGGCCGCGCCCGCGCCCGCGCCCGACCGGCCGCCGCCCGCCGTCGCATGCCTCTGCTCGGCCACCGGCCGCGCCCGCCCGTCGGCCGCGCCACAGCACGCGCCGCCGCCTCGTCGCCGGCCGCCTCCGCCGCCCGGCCCAGCCCTCCTCCGGCCGGCCTCGTCCCCGGCCTCTCCTCCCTCCTCTCCGGCGAGCCGCCGAGCGCTTGGTTGCGCGCGCCCGGACCCGATCCGATCCGAGGGTTGACTTTCCTTCTCCCCCATTTCCTCTAAGTCTTTTTCTGTGATATATTTTGTTGCATTTTCATCATGCCATAACTTTGCACTCGTGGCTCCGTTTGGGGCGTGTAGCATACCAAAATGTTCGTCTCGATGAGTGGATCATTTCATCTCATTGCATCATTTTCATTTCAGCTCATCTTGATGCTCGAAATTCTGTTAGAAGAGGGCTATGTGATGTTAGTTTCAGATTCTTATCGGAACATGCACTTTTGTCATTTTTTCCATGATTGATGTGTGCACCCTATGATCTTGAGTCCTACATGTGCTTTGTAATATGCCATGCCATCTTTACAGGGGTGTATGCCATGTATTCTTGTGATCTCTGTGGTGACTAGCACAAGCATGCAAACTAGGCTTCATGATGTTGCTGAGTTCAGCCCCTGTTTTGCTGATATTTTTATGCCATGTTTACTTGATGCTACCGAGAGATCCATGCTTATTTTGAGATACTTCAGTAAGGATGTTTTGAACATATGGTTATGCTCTATCCATCCATGCCCTTGTTTGCAATTATGGAGTGACATATCTTCAGTCAATCGAGCTCTACTTTTGCTATAAAATGTTTCCTGGCAGATTGTTTACATGTTATTCAATTTTGCCAAGGTTGTTGTAGTTGATCCGTGTATGCTATGATGTTGTTCTTGCCATGTATAGCTTCTATGCCATGTCTTCTTGATGGATGTATGCTTAGTTGATCTTGTAATGCTCTGCAGTGAGTGCATCGAGCTCACGAAGATGCCTACATAATTCTGTCAATATCATGCCCTGTTTGCTGAATCTGTTAACGAAACTTGCTATGTTTACGTGGGTGCCATCATATTTTCTGATCCCTTTTGGCTTATGGTCAGTAAGGGACGTTTGTTCTATGCTTTGAGTAGATTCATTCCATGCCTTGTTTTGCTATTATAGGTTCTTGTAGCATGCTGGATGCTTGCTCTTAACATTGCTTCCTGATGCTGATTCTGCCATGTTCAGTATTTTCTCCAAGTCTGTGAAGCTGATATATTTTGCACTTTTGCCATGCTTGTTTGGACCTGTTATGGTGTGATTTAGCCGTAGCTCAGTGTTCATCTTTTGTCAAGCATGTTGATTAGATCACTGCCATATGCTTTGCTGTACGTTTGGGTGCAGTAGCTGAATTTCTTGTTGCTTGCTAAGTGGTATCATGCTGTTAATGGCAGATTTGTGTCATTCTTGTTTTGCTTGTCATTTGCAAACCGTGCATCCGATTCCGGTGATCTTTATATCGATTTCAACCGAAATCATCTCACCTTTCCAGCGGCATACTTGGTTTGCCAAGTTGATGCCTGGTTCATCATTTTCTTTCCGGAGCACGCATACGCATTGCATATCACATCTCGTATATCATGCCATGTATTGCATCATGTTGCTTGTGCATTGCACCGTGATTGATTGTGGTTCCACTGTTTGTGTTCTTGCTTTGGGTAGAGCCGGGAGACGAGTATGTGAACAAGGAACCTGTTGAGAACGCTTACGAGGATCAAGCTTTCGACAACTCTGAGAACCTTGCAGGCAAGATGACCATACCCTCGAAATCACTTCTATCTTTGCTTGCTAGATGCTCGCTCTTTTGCTATGCCTATGCTATGATGCCTATCACTTGCTTATCATGTCACCCATATTGCCATGTCAAGCCCCTAACCATCCTTTCCTAGCAAACCGTTGTTTGGCTATGTTACCGCTTCGCTCAGCCCCTCTTATAGCGTTGCTAGTTGCAGGTGAAGATGAAGTTTGTTCCTTGTTGGAACATGGAGATGTTGTTCCTTGTTGGAACATGTTTACTTGTTGGCGATATCACAATATATCTGCTATAATTAATGCATCTATATACTTGGTAAAGGGTGGAAGGCTCGGCCTTATGCCTGGTGTTTTGTTCCACTCTTTCCACCCTAGTTTCCGTCATACCGGTGTTATGTTCCTTGATTTCGCGATCCTTACACGGTTGTGTGATTTATGGGACCCCCTTGACAGTTCGCTTTGAATAAGACTCCTCCAGCAAGGCCCAACATTGGTTTTACCATTTGCCACCTAAGCCTTTTTCCCCCGGGTTTTCGCGAGCCCGAGGGTCATCTTTATTTTAACCCCGGACCAGTGCTCCTTCGAGTGCTAGCCCGAACCGAGCAGCCTGCGGGGCCACCACGGGGAAACTCGAGGCTTGGTTTTACTCGTAGCTTGACTTATCCGGATATGCCCTGAGAAGGAGATATGTGCAGCTCCTATCGAGATTTGTCGGCACAATCGGGCGGCTTTGCTGGTCTTGTTTTATTCTTTGTCGAAATGTCTTGTAGTCCGGGATTCCGAGACTGATCGGGTCTTCCGGTAGAAGAAATATCCTTCGTTGACCGTGAGAGCTTATAATGGGCTAAGTTGGGACACCCCGCAGGTATTATCTTTCAAAGCCGTGCCCATGGTTATGAGGCAGATGGGAATTTGTTAATGTCCGGTTGTAGAAAACCGAAGTTGACCTTGTTTAAAACACATCAACGCGTGTGTAACCGTGATGGTCTCTTCTCGCGGAGTCCGGGAAGTGAACACGGTGTTGGAGTTATGTTTGACGTAAGTAGTTCAGGATCACTTCTTGATCGCTACTAGCTTCACGACCGTGCCTTGCTCCTCTTCTCGCTCTTTTTGTAATGTAGCCACCATATATGCTAGTCGCTGCTGCAGCTCCACCTCACAACTCTGTCCTTCCTATAAGCTTAAATAGTCTTGATCTCGCTGGTGTGAGATTGCTGAGTCCCCATGACTCACAGATTCTACCAAAACAGTTGCAGTGCCGACGATGCGGTCACGGATGACGCAACCGAGCTCAAGTGGGAGTTCGACGAGGAACGTGGTCGTTACTATGTGTCTTTTCCCGATGATCGATAGTGGAGCCAGTTGGGACGATCGGGGATCTGTGTAGCATTTGGGGTAGTCCTCTTTTATTTTGGTTCCGTAGTCGGACCTTGAGTGTATCTGGATGATGGATGTTTATTTATGTATTGTGTGAAGTGGCATCTGTAAGCCAACTATGTATCTCTTCCCTTATGTATTACATGGGTTGTGTGAAGATTACCTCACTTGCGACATTGCTTTCAATGCGGTTATGCCTCTAAGTCGTGCTTCGACACGTGGGAGATAGCCGCATCGAGGGCGTGACAAGTTGGTAATCGAGCCATCCCGACTTAGGAGCCCTCGCTGATTGTTTGTTGGCGTTGTTGAGTCTAGAACAAAATGTTTTGAGTCTTAGGATTATATATATCGGAGAGTTGGATTCTTTTTACTCCCAGTCCCTTCGCGCTCTGGTGAGGTCTCCGACGTAGAAGTTTTGACTCTCCTCTCCTCAAATTTCACTAAAAAATTTAGGATCACGCTGGTATCTTGGAATCATTCGATGGTTTTGTGACGAGAACATTGTTCTTGGTGCCTCGACATTTAGGGGTTGTGGCGGTGTCCCGGGAGTTGAGCTCCGAGGTGTTGTCGTCACAATTTTATCGTTGCAGTTCTGGAATACGAGCTTTGCCGACATCGAAAATCTCTTTTGTGCAGTTGTTGGTGAGATAACCCGATAACCCAAAGATCGGGCGAGCTCGAGTATTGCCATGACTCATTATAACGGATGCTTTTCAAGGTCGAGGTACACGATTTCGAAGGTTTCTTGGTTATGTGTTGACGGATGGATACAGCTAGATCTAGGTATTGTTAGTTTGGTGATATATTTTGTGTCCCTGTATCCCCAACACAGATTGCATAACCAAAAAGTTTGGGAGTTTATAGGTGGGATTCAAGTAGCTCTTAGCATTTCTTCCCGCAGATATTTGGTTTGTGATTGGGTAATCCTTACCACTTATTTGTTCGATCGTACCTTGTTATTTTTTCATCAACCCTTAATCAAGTGGCTTCTCACCTTAATGGACGTGTGATGTTAGCTTTTGGAATTCATTCGTTCATCCTTGTTCAATGTTTATTGTGAAGACTATATGTTGCAATTTCTATCCGTTGATTCAACTTGTCTATCTGTCTATCAAAGTGCTAACGGATGTCACCCTCTTGAGGATGGCTCCGCCAAGCGTCTGAATCCGGATCGCAATGATGGGAGTCATCGAACCTCCACCTCCACCTCCGCCTCCGGAGGCATGGCAAGCTATCATGGCAGCCACCAATGCCAATGCTCGATGATTTTGCAACTCTTGCAGAGCGTACCCAAGGGCAAGGCAATCAAGGAAATCAAGGCCAAGGCAACAACCAGCCGCACTTTGCTACCCTCAATCAGTTCCTCGCTAATCAGCGAAGTCATTCAGCTTCAGGTCGAGGCCACAGGCGCCGACGATTGGCTTGTGGACATCTGCAAACATTTTGAATGTAGCAATGTCAGACCTGAGGACTTTGTCAAGTTTGCTTCGTTTCAACTCAAGGACCAAGCTGCCGATTGGTACCAGCAATACAAAGATTCAAGAGGAGGTCGTGTCATTACCTGGGATGAGTTCCGACGAGACTTCAAAGCTCACCACATTCCAAAAAGTGTTGTTGAGAGCAAGCGTGAGGAGTTCCGCAATCTCAAGCTAGGCGGCATGTCTGTGTATCAATACAGTATCCAGTTCCAGACACTCGCTCGCTTCGCTAAGCAAGACGTCCCTGATGAAAAGAGTATGATCTATCAATTCAGAGGTGGTCTCAGAGAAGATCTGCAATTAGCTCTCGTGCTTTTTGAGCCAGAAAAGTATGATGAATTCTACAACATGGCACTGAAGCAAGAAGCTGCCCAGCTCAAATGTGAGGCTTCTAAGAAGAGAATCAGGGATGCAGTTCAGTCTTCTTCTTCCTCTCAAGTGGCAGCTAAGCAGCAAAAGTTCTACCTTCCACCTCCTCCGTTCCGTCAGCCTTATCAGCAGAAGAACTCAGGTGGTCGTGGATCTTCCCACCCACCCAACCCAGGCTATCAGAACAAGTCTAATTCTCAAGCTCCAAGGTCAAATGCTCCTTATCACCGTCCGCTCTCAGAGGTGACTTGCAACAAATGTCAGCAGAAAGGTCACTATGCGAACAAGTGCTTCAACCAAAGGCGCCTTCCGCCTCCTCCTCCTGTGAGATCTTCCAACAATGCAGTGGACAAGTATAATCCAAAGCATGCCAAGGTGAATATGATGAATGCAGCTCAAGCGGAGGAATCTACTGATGTGATAATGGGTAATCTCTCAGTTAATGATATTCTGCAAAAGTCTTATTTGATCTTGGTGCATCGCTTTCTTTCATTTCGAGACCTTTTGTTGCCAAGCATGAGTTTGTGACGGAAAAGATTCCTATTCCGTTGAAGATTGTGTCCCCGGGTAAGCAAATGACATCTAATATTTGCGTCCCGGATGTTTCTATCAAGATGGGCGACTATAGATTTCTGGCTAAACCAATTGTCCTTGGTGACTCGGATATTGATCTTATTCTCGGGATGGACTGGCTTTCTCAGCACAAAGCTCAGCTTGATTGTGCTGCCAGGGAAATTCAATTGACTCACTCTTCTAATGATATGATCATCTATGCCGCTCGTGATGAAACCATTCGGTTGTTTTCTCTCAATGAGAAGGGCGAATTGGATGCTATCTCTCAGATTCCAGTCGTTTGTGAGTACCAAGATGTCTTTCCAGAAGAGCTTCCAAGAATGCCTCCTCACCGGCCAGTTGAGTTCGTTATCGATCTTGAGCCTGGCACTGAACCCGTTTGCAAGCGTCCATACAAGCTTGGACCTAATGAGCTGAAGGAATTTAAGAAGCAGCTCGATGAACAAGAGCGTCTGGGTTTGATCAGACCGAGTTCATCTCCTTGGGGTTGTGGAGTTCTTTTTGTCCAGAAGAAGGATGGCACGGACCGACTTTGCGTCGATTACCGTCCATTGAATAAGAAGACTATCAAGAACAAGTATCCACTTCCCAACATCAATGAGCTTTTCGAGCAACTCAAAGGTGCTAAAGTGTTCTCCAAGCTTGACCTTCGTATGGGTTATCATCAGATTCGCATTCGTGAACAAGATATTCCCAAGACAAGCATTCGAACAAGCTTTGGTTCTTATGAATATCTTGTCATGTCTTTCGGCCTTGTCAATGCTCCTCCAACATTCTCTCGGATGATGAACTTCATCTTCAACCCCTACACCAATGAATTCGTCTTGGTCTATCTTGATGATATTTTGGTCTTCTCCAAGAATAAGAAGGATCATGCCAAACATTTGCGATTGGTGCTAGACAAGCTCGAGAGCATCAATTCTATCGAAGTTTTCCAAATGTGAATTTTGGCTTGATGAAGTTCTTTACCTTGGTCACATCATCTCCGCCAAGGGCATCGCTGTTAATCCCGAGAAGGTGTCTGCAGTTGTGAATTGGGAACCTCCTCGAATGTCAAGCAGCTCATGATTTTCTTGGACTTGCAAGCTATTGCGAAGATTCGTTGAGAACTTCTCTAAGATTGCAAAGCCTCTTTCCAACCTCCTCCAGAAGCATGTGAAGTATGTCTGGTCTCCTGAGTGTGACGTTGCTTTCAATACTCTCAAAGAGAAACTCGTCACAGCTCTGTCTTGACTCCTCTGATGAATCCAAGCCATTCAAAGTTTTCGTGATGCTTCTCTTCAAGGTCTCGGTGCTGTGTTAATGCAAGAGAAGAGAGTTGTGGCCTATACCTCTCGCCACTGAAGCCCAACGAAAAGAACTACCCCACTCACGATCTTGAGTTGACGGCAGTTGTCCATGCATTGATAACATGGAGACATCTCTTGTTGGGAAGGAAAGTGGACATATTCACCGATCACAAGAGTCTCAAGTATATCTTCACTCAACCCAACCTCAACCTCAAGCAAACTCGATGGGTCGAAATGATTCAAGAGTACAACCCAAGTATTGAATATACTCCGGGCAAGGCCAACGTGATTGCAGATGCTTTGAGCAGGAAGGCTTACTGCAACAGTTTAATCCTCAAGCCCTTCCAACCGGATCTCTGTGAAGCTTTCCGCAAGCTGAATCTTCAAGTTGTTCCTCAAGGCTTTCTTGCCAACCTCATAGTCTCTCCTACTTTGGAAGACCAAATCCGTGAGGCTCAACTCCTGGATACCATGGTGAAAAAGGTGAAGTGTGGTATCGACAAGGGCATTTCCAAGTACAAGTGCTTCCACATTGATGAAAAAGATACTCTTTTCTTCGAGGACCGGATTGTGGTTCCTAAGGGTGATCTACGTAAAGTCATTATGAACGAGGCACACAATTCCCTTCTATCCATTCATCCTGGAAGTACGAAGATGTACCATGACCTCAAGCAGTCGTATTGGTGGACTCGAATCAAGCGAGAAATTGCTCAATCCGTGAATGAGTGTGATGTCTGCAGAAGAGTGAAAGTAGAACACCAACGACCAGCTGGTCTCCTCCAACCTCTTGCTATTCCAGAATGGAAGTTTGATCATATTGAAATGGACTTCGTTACTGGTTTTCCTAAGTCCAAGCGTGGAAATGATGCTATCTTTGTTGTCATTGACAAGCTTACTAAAGTGGCTCATTTTCTTCCTATCAAAGAATCTATCACAGCAGCTCAGTTGGCAGAACTATACACCTCCAGGATTGTCTCCTTGCACGGCATTCCACAATTGATCTCTTCAGACCGTGGAAGCATCTTCACCTCCAAGTTTTGGGATTCTTTTCAGAAGGCCATGGGCACCAACATTCGTTTCAGCACAGCTTTCCATCCTCAAACAAGTGGCCAAGTCGAGCGACTCAATCAAATCCTTGAAGATATGCTCAAGGCTTGTGTCATTTCCTTCGGTATGAAGTGGCAAGATTGTCTTCCATATGCCGAGTTCTCCTACAACAACAGCTTCCAAGCGAGTTCGGGCAAGGCCCCATTCGAAATTCTCTATGGCAGAAAGTGCCGTACTCCTCTCAATTGGTCCGAGACAGGTGAACGCCAACTTCTTGGCAACGACTTGATCACAGAAGCCGAAGAAATGTGCAAAGTCATTCGTGAGAATCTCAAAGCCACGCAATCGCGCCAGAAGAGCTATTATGATGACAAGCACCGTGATGTGGCTTTTGAAATCGGAGACCATGTCTACCTCCGCGTCTCTCCAATGAAAGGCACTCGTCGCTTCGGTATCAAAGGGAAGCTTGCCCCTAGATACGTGGGTCCTTTCAAGATAATTGGCAAAAGAGGCGATCTCGCCTATCAACTTGAGCTTCCGTCCAATTTCGCGAACGTGCACGATGTGTTTCACGTGTCTCAGCTTCGCAAGTGCTTCAAGACTCCTGAGCGCACCATCAACTTCGAAGAAATTTACCTCCAAGAAGATCTCTCTTATCGTGAGCACCCCGCTGCTATTCTTGAAGAAACCGAGCGCAAGACTCGCAACAAGTCAATCAAATTCCTGAAAGTGAAGTGGTCACACCATTCCGACCGAGAAGCCACCTGGGAGCGCGAGGATCACCTCCGTTCCGAATATCCGGAGTTCTTTCAGTCCTAGATCTCGGGACGAGATCCTCTTGTAGTGGTGGAGTGTTGTAACACCCTGGATGTAACTTTCCATATTTGTAACTCCAACTCTTGACATTTTCGGCATTGTGATATGATATTCCCTCCATGGTTGGGTTTTTGCCTTTCGTTTTGCATTTTGTTTATGTCGTGCATCTCATATCATGTCATCATGTGCATCTTATTTGCATACGTGTTCGTCTCATGATTCCGAGCATTTTCCCCGTTGTCCGTTTTGCAATCTGGCACTCCTATGTCCCCCGGCGTCCCCTCTTACGTTTTTCCGTGGCGGTACTAAACTTTCTCGGAATGGACTGAGGTTTGTCAAGTGGCCTTGGTACACCACCGGTAGACCACTGTCAAGTTCGGGTCATTTGGAGCTCGTTTGGTACTCCAACGGTTATCCGTGATATCATGAAGGCCTCTTTTAAGTTGCAGCCCAACACCCTCAAAATAGCCCAATAACCCATCTAAGTCACTTCCATGCTCTCCGTCGTCGGGTCACGATCGTGGGCGAAAACCGACTCCATTTGGAGCTTCCTAGCTCCTTCTACCTATAAAACACCCCTCCCGAATTTTTCCGGATCCCAAACCCTAGCCGCTCCTCGCGCCCGCCCGGACACGTCCGGCGAGCCGGACACGTCCGCCCGCCGCCGCCCGGCCAACATGGCCCGCGCGGGCGCGCCCGCCGCCCGCCGGCCGGCTGGCATGGAGGCCCTCCCGCCCACCGCGCCCGCCCACGCCCGGCCGCCCGCGCCGCGCGCCGGCCGCCGCCCGCCGCCTGCCCTCCCCTCCGCCACAGAGCCGTGCCGCTTCGTCGCCCGGCCGCCTCCGCCGCCCGCCGCCGCCGCCTCCTGCCCGGCCCGGCCGTCCTCCGGCCGGCCTCGTCCCGGCCTCTCCTCCCTCCTCTGCGGCGAGCCGCCGCCGAGCGCCTCGGTTCGCGCGCCCTGGACCCGATCCGATCTGAGGGTTGACTTTCCTTCTCCCCCGATTTCCTCTTAGTCTTTTTCTGTGATATATTTTGTTGCATTTTCATCATGCCATAACTTTGCACTCGTGGCTCCGTTTGGGGCGTGTAGCATACCAAAATGTTCGTGTCGATGAGTAGATCATTTCATCTTGATGCCCGAAATTCTGTTAGAAGAGGGCTGTGTGATGTTAGTTTCAGATTCTTATCAGAACATGCACTTTTGTCAATTTTGCCATGATTTATGTGTGCACCCTATGATCTTGAGTCCTACATGTTTTTGTAATATGCTATGCCATCTTTACAGGGGTGTATGCCATGTATTTTTGTGATCTCTATGGTGACTAGCACAAGCATGCAAACTAGGCTTCATGATGTTGCTGATTTCAGCCCCTGTTTTGCTGATATTTTTATGCCATGTTTACTTGATGCTACCGAGAGATCCATGCATATTTTGAGATACTTCAGTAAGGATGTTTTGAACATATGGTTATGATCTATCCATCCATGCCCTTGTTTGCAATTATGGAGTGCCATAGCTTGAGTCAATCGAGCACTACTTTTGCTATAAAATGTTTCCTGGCAGATTGTTTACATGTTATTCAATTTTGCCAAGGTTGTTGTAGTTAATCCGTGTATGCTATGATGTTGTTCTTGCCATGTATAGCTTCGATGCCATGTCTTCTTGACGGATGTATGTTTAGTTTATCTTGTAATGCTCTGTAGTGAGTGCATCGAGCTCGCAAAGATGCCCACATAATTCTGTCAATATCATGCCCTATTTGCTGAATCTGTTAACGAAACTTGCTATGTTTACGTGGGTGCCATCATATTTTCTGATCCCTTTTGGCTTATGGTCAGTAAGGGACGTTTGTTCTATGCTTTGAGTATATTCATTCCATGCCTTGTTTTGCTATTATAAGTTCCTGTAGCATACTGGATGCTTGCTCTGAACATTGCTTCCTGATGCTGATTCTGCCATGTTCAGTATTTTCTCTATGTCTGTGAAGCTGATATATTTTGCACTTTTTCCATGCTTGTTTGGACCTGTTATGGTGTGATTTAGCCGTAGCTCAGTGTTCATCTTTTGTCAAGCATGTTGATTAGATCACTGCCATATGCTTTGCTGTACATTTGGGTGCAGTAGCTTAATTGCTTGTTGCTTGCTAAGTGGTATCATGCTGTTAATGGCAGATTTGTGTCATTCTTGTTTTGCTTGTCATTTGCAAACCGTGCATCCGATTCCGGTGATCTTTATATCGATTTCAACCGAAATCATCTCACCTTTCCAGCGGCATACTTGGTTTGCCAAGTTGATGCCTGATTCATCATTTTCTTTCCGGAGCACGCATACGCATTGCATATCACATCTCGCATATCATGCCATGTATTGCATCATGTTGCTTGTGCATTGCACCGTGATTGATTATGGTTCCACTGTTTGTGTTCTTGCTTTGGGTAGAGCCGGGAGACGAGTACGTGAACGAGGAACCTATTGAGAACGCTTACGAGGATCAAGCTTTCGACAACTCTGAGAACCTTCCAGGCAAGATGACCATACCCTCGAAATCACTTCTATCTTTGCTTGCTAGATGCTCGCTCTTTTGCTATGCCTATGCTACGATGCCTATCACTTGCTTATCATGTCACCCATATTGCCATGTCAAGCCCCTAACCATCCTTTCCTAGCAAACCGTTGTTTGGCTATGTTACCGCTTCGCTCAGCCCCTCTTATAGCGTTGCTAGTTGCAGGTGAAGATGAAGTTTGTTCCTTGTTGGAAAATGGAGATGTTGATCCTTGTTGGAACATGTTTACTTGTTGGGGATATCACAATATATCTACTATAATTAATGCATCTATATACTTGGTAAAGGGTGGAAGGCTCGGCCTTATGCCTGGTGTTTTGTTCCACTCTTGCCACCCTAGTTTCCGTCATACCGGTGTTATGTTCCACTCTTGCCACCCTAGTTTCCATCATACCGGTGTTATGTTCCTTGATTTCGCGTTCCTTACACGGTTGGGTGATTTATGGGACCCCCTTGACAGTTCGCTTTGAATAAGACTCCTCCAGCAAGGCCCAACATTGGTTTCACCATTTGCCACCTAAGCCTTTTTCCCCCAGGTTTTCGCGAGCCCGAGGGTCATCTTTATTTTACCCCGAACCAGTGCTCCTTCGATTGCTGGCCGAACCGAGAGCCTCATGGGCCACCACGGGAAACTCGAGGCTTGGTTTTACTCGTAGCTTGACTTATCCAGATGTGCCCTGAGAACAAGATATGTGCAGCTCCTATCGGGATTTGTCGGCACAATCGTGCAGCTTTGCTGGTCTTGTTTTATTGTTGTCGAAATGTCTTGTAGTCCGGGATTCCGAGACTGATCTGGTCTTCCCGGTAGAAGGAATATCCTTCGTTGACCGTGAGAGCTTATAATGGGCTAAGTTGGGACACCCCTGCAGGGTATTATCTTTCGAAAGCCATGCCCGCGGTTATGAGGCAGATGGGAATTTGTTAATGTCCGGTTGTAGAAAACCCGAAGTTGACCTTGTTTAAAACACATCAATCGCGTGTGTAACCGTGATGGTCTCTTCTCGGCGGAGTCCGGGAAATGAACACGGTGTTGGAGTTATGTTTGACGTAAGTAGTTCAGGATCACTTCTTGATCGCTACTAGCTTCATGACCGTGCCTTGCTCCTCTTCTCGCTCTCTTTTGCGAAGGTAGCCACCATATATGCTAGTCGCTTGCTGCAGCTCCACCTCACAACTCTGTCCTTCCTATAAGCTTAAATAGTCTTGATCTTGCGGGTGTGAGATTGCTGAGTCCCCGTGACTCACAGATTCTACCAAAACAGTTGCAGGTGCCGACGATGCCAGTGCAGATGACGCAACCGAGCTCAAGTGGGAGTTCGACGAGGAACGTGGTCGTTACTATGTGTCTTTTCCTCGATGATCGAGAGTGGAGCCAGTTGGGACGATCGGGATCTGTGTAGCATTTGGGGTAGTCTCTTTTATTTTGGTTCCGTAGTCGGACCTTGAGTGTAATCTGGATGATGGATGTTTATTTATGTATTGTGTGAAGTGGCATTCGTAAGCCAACTATGTATCTCTTTCCTTATGTATTACATGGGTTGTGTGAAGATTACTCACTTGCGACATTGCTTTCAATGCGGTTATGCCTCTAAGTCGTGCTTCGACACGTGGGAGATATAGCCGCATCGAGGGCGTGACAGCGTCGGTGTCGGTGTACTAGAGTAGGGGTACCCTAGTATCCCGAACTTGTGCACGGGCAGTTGTAGCACCCCGCGGCAAGGCTTGCCGGGTGACCGCCAAGGTCCTCCGTGGTTCCTTTGGAGCCATTCAAGAACAAAGTAGTTAAGCCAAGGAGACAAGGCCCCGGCAAGAGGAGCTTGCTGGGAAGGCCAACCAAGGCATCTCAAGGAACTTGCCGCGACGCGCCACGCGTCCCGGCAAGGAGACAGACCTCCCCGCGGCCGCGACAAGGATGAAGATGACGCGGCGGCGATGAAGATATGGATGATGACGAAACCGATGAGCAGGAGTTCGAAGAAAGCCACGAGAGGTCTTGTGCGTTGGCGGCGATGCTTCTCGCATACTTCACACCGCCAACTCAAGCGGTGGATGCGGAAGTCAATGCGCGAGAACCATCCGTCGAGTCACGCAAGCCTCGAAATGGTCCAAGACGCCTATCATCTTTGATATTGAGGGCCACCCTGATCGCATAACTGCGGTCGGGTGCTTGCCGATGTTGGTTTCACCAACGATCCGCAACCTCAAGGTCACTAAGATGCTAGTTGACGGCGGGGCCGGCTTGAACCTGATCTCCTCTGCAGTACTCCAGAAACTCCAGATCCCAGATAGCGAGCTCGAAGAGACCGACACATTCCAAGGAATCAATCCGGGAAGGAGCAAGCCGAAGGGAAAGATCACGTTGCGGTGACATTTGGTAGCGAGTTGAACTTCAGGATCTGAGAGGTCACTTTTGGCGTTCTTGACTCTCCATTGCCTTACAATGGGATACTTGGCCGTCCAGAACTCGCCAAATTCATGGCAGCCTCTCATTATGCATACAACATGCTGAAGATGCCAGGCCCGATAAGTGTCATTTCTGTCCCTGGCGACAAGAAGGATGCCCTTATCTGCGCCGACAAGATCTACCGGGAAGCAGCAGCCGCAACAGATCGCAAGTCACTTGCCGTTGAAGCTCCCGGGGCGAAGAAGAAGACCAAGTCCGGCAAGAGTTCTGATGCCCACTCCGGCAAGCGCACCTCTTCGGAGTGCTGTGCTACCGTCGAGGATGCACCATCGAGCTCCACCGGCAAGTGTAAGAAGACAATGGCAGCTCCACCAGAGACCAAGAAGGTGTCCGCCAAGGAGGATGGCGCTGGTGGTACCTTCACCATCAGTGCCACTCTCGACCCTAAATAGGAAAGCGCGCTCGTTGCTTTCCTGCGGACGAACGTCGACGTATTTGCATGGCAACCGTCTGACATCCCCGGTGTTCCGAGGAAAGTAATCGAGCACCATCTTGCCGTCTGTCCTCATGCGTGGCCCGTCAAGCAGAAAGTCAGGAAGCAGGCAGTGGAGCGCCAAGAATTCATTGCAGAAGAAATCAAGAAATTGGAAGCAGGAGGCCTTGTCAGAGGAGTGCTCCATCCTACGTGGTTGGCCAATCCTGTAGTCGTGCGCAAGGCAAACGGGAAATGGAGGCTTTGTATTGACTTTACCGATGTTAATAAAGCTTGTCCCAAAGATCCATTTCCCTTGCCGCGCATCGACCAGATTGTTGACTCCACAGCCGGATGTGACTTGCTTTCATTTCTTGATGCATACTCAGGATACCATCAGATCTTCATGGCAGAAGAGGATGAGGAGAAGACCGCATTCATCACCCCATGTGGCACATCTTGTTTTCGTACGGATGCCTTCGGTTTAAAGAATGCTGGTTCAACATTTGCAAGTGTAGTCCATGGCGCTTTTGAGCCGCAAATACACGAAATGTGGAAGCCTACATGGATGACATAGTGGTCAAAAGCAAGGACAAGGCGACTCTGATTCAAGATTTAGACGAAACCTTTGCAAATCTGCGCAAGATCAACCTCAAGCTCAACCCCGAGAAGTGTGTGTTTGGAGTCCCCTCCGGCAAGCTTCTCGGGTTCTTCGTGTCTCAGCGGGGAATTGAAGCCAATCCCGACAAGATCAAGGCCATTGAGCAGATTGAAGCACCAAAGCGCGTCAAGGATGTGCGAAGACTTGCCGGTTGCGTAGCTGCTCTCAGCAGGTTTATCTCTAGGTCTGCTGAGCGCGCCCTGCCATTTTTCAAAATATTGAAAAAGGCAGGTCCAATGAAATGGTCTCCGGAAGCGGAGGCTGCGCTGCAAGACTTAAAGAGATACCTGTCCTCCACTCCAACACTTGTCGCACCTAGGCCACAAGAGAAGTTGCTGCTATATATAGCGGCAACCAATCAAGTGGTTAGTGCTGCGTTAGTAGCGGAGAGGGAGGCGGATGATGAGCCAGCAACCACGGCAGATGCATCCAGCGACAAGCAAGGGACTTCACCGGCAAGCTCTGGTCCCGACAAAGATGGATCTGCGCAGGCATGTGAAAAGATGCAGAAAAGAATGGTGCAGCGCCCAGTTTACTTTGTCAGCTCCCTTCTGCAGGGGGCTAGGTCAAGGTACTCTGGTGTGCAGAAATTGCTTTTCGGCCTTCTCATGGCCTCGAGAAAGTTGCGCCATTACTTCCAAGCACATGAGATCACAGTCACTCGTTTTCCATGAAGAGGATCTTGCAAAATCCAAGCAACAGGCAGGATTGTTGAGTGGGCCTTTGGGCTGTAAAGCTTTGGCCTCAAGTTTGAGAGCACTTCAACTATCCAAAGCGAGCATTGGCGGAGTTCATAGCGGAATGGGCGCTAACACAAGATGAAGAAATTCGAAGCGAGCATCCCGTCAAGGAGGCAAGCAAGGAGTGGCTGATGTACTTTGATGGCGCCTTCTCGCTGCAAAGGCGCCGGTCTTGGCGTGCTACTTGTTGCACCCACGGAGAGCACCTCAAGTACATAGTCCGGATGCACTTTCCCAAGGAGCAAGCAGCAAACAATACTGCAGAGTATGAAGGTTTGCTTTCCGGTCTCAGGATCGCAGTAGACCTTGGGATCAAGAAGCTCATTGTCAGGGGTGACTCACAGCTTGTCGTCTGCCAAGTGAACAAGAATTATCAGATTCCATTGATGGAAGCTTATGTTGATGAAGTGAGAAAGCTAGAAGAGCACTTTGACGGCCTACAGATGGAACATGTTCCAAGAGCTCAGAACAACATTGCAGACGGCCTGTCGAAGTGCGCCGCACTTAAGTTACCTGTGGAACCAGGGATCTTTGTGCTCAAACTGACTCAACCGTCTGTAACGCCATCAACTGGACAGAACAAGAAGAGGAAGTTAATTTCTGGTGACTATTTTCCGGCAGAGCTCCCCGTAGCCGCCGCCATGAAGGTCCCCAAGATCAACACCAAGAGTGCTGAGGAGCAATCTGCTCCGTCAAGCCCTAGGGTTTGTTCCGTTGAAGCAGACGCTCCCGACAAGATTTGCTCCGGCAAGCTTGCCGGGGAACGTCAAGCTCCGGCTGAGCCGCAGGTTCTCGCCGTAGAAGCGGATGTTCCCGCAGCAACAGATGTGCCTTTAGTCCTTGTTGTCGAGCCGCAAGCTCCAGCATGGGCATAGAAGATTGTCCATTTCCTTCAGACAGGAGAACTTCCCGAAGAGCAAGAAGAAGCAGAAAGAATAGCCCGGCAGTCAAGTATGTACCAGTTTGTCGACAACACACTGTACAGAAGAAGACTCAACGGCGTGAAATTGAAGTGTATTCACGGGAAGGCGGACAAAAGCTATTGGCGAGAGATACATGGAGGCATATGTGGTCACCACATTGGCGCAAAACACTTGCCGCAAAGCATTCGGCAAGGTTTCTTTTGGCCGACAGCCCTCCGGATGCAACTGCACAAGTAACCAAGTGTGAAGTGTGCGGTTCCATTCCAAGCAGATACACCAGCCAGCTCAAGCTCTCGAGGCGATCCCTTTATCCTGGCCATTTTCGATGCGGGGACTCGACATCCTCGACCCCTTTCCCGAGCTGTCGGGGCTTTGAGTACTTATGCGTTACAATCGACAAGTTCACAAAGTGGCGGAAGTGGAAGCGATGAGAAAGGTGACAGACACGGTCGGCGAGCAAGTTTTTCAGGTCGATTGTTTGCCGTTTCGGGATCCCTAACAGGATCATCACCGACAACGGCACGCAATTCATGAGCCGCACCTTCATGCAGTACGTCCAAGATCTTGGCGCCAAGGTCTGCTTCGCTTCTGTTGCTCATCCGAGAAGTAACGGTCAAGCGGAGAGGGCGAATGCTGAAGTGCTGCGCGGGCTCAAGTCCAGAACTTTCGATAGGATGCACAAGTGCGGAAAGAACTGGATTGATGAGCTGCCGGTGGTTCTTTGGTCGATCGGAACGACGCCAAATCGAGCCACTGGCCAGACACCTTTCGCTCTAGTCTATGGAGCAGAGGCAGTTCTCCCCACCGAACTCGTATACAAGTCACCTCGTCTGCTCGCCTATGATGAGCTTGAGCAAGAGCAGTTGCGACAAGATGACGCACTGCTCCTTGAGGGGGACCGTCTTCAGGCCGCTGTACGAGCTGCTCGATACCAGCAAGCTTTGCGCCGCTACCATAGCCGCAAAGTTAATGCCAGAAGTCTCGAGGAAGGCGACCTTGTTCTTCGGCGCGTTCAGTCCGCCAAGAATTCCAACAAGTTGACGCCAAAGTGGAAAGGCCCTTACCGGGTGAAACGAGTCACTAGGCCTGGCATTGTCCGCCTTGAGACCGAAGATGGCATTCCGGTGAGCAACTCCTGGAACATTGAGCATCTTCGTAAGTTTTACCCGTAGGGCGCGGTTGCCGGAACCGGTTCCGGCAACCACCTTTTGTACAAGTCTTGCCGATGTTGCATGTAATCCTTTGTACAAAGCCGGGCGCAGACCCCGTGCATAAGTAAAGCTAATGTGCTCCGCACATCTTGTCAATTTCATGCTTTCTACTCTTTATTTTTGCATGTGTTATCTGACACTTTGTGCAGCACCTACCCTCGGTAAGCAATAACGAGCCGCAAGGCTCCATATCTTTATTTTCTCTTCTTTCTCTTTCTCAAAGAAAGGAAGGTTCCCTCGCCCACAAGTTTGCCGGGGGGAAAGGAGAAGATAATTATGTGGACCAAGCGTCGCTCGACGAAGTTTCGCCTTACCAGGAAGCAAATGACAGAAAAGCTAAGTTGCCAAAATTTGAGCAATCAGTTTTTAAATTTTTAAATTATCTTCCTCGAACGACCCTACTTTGTAGGGAAAACCTGTGCGCGGAGGAACCAACTCATAGCTAGTTGCGCCCTTACTTTGTTTCGAGTCCGCTCAACAACTTAAGTGAGCCGCGACTAGTTGCGACAAGGTTTCTTGTCGGTGGCGGCATCGCCAAAGAGGCGTTGACGTCCGCACTCAGCGCTTCATGGCTAAGGTGCTGCACCGACAAGTTCCCTAAAAGCGTGGGGTAAAAACATACAAAGGAAGGAATCAAGTAAAGGAAATAACATAGCAATCACTACCGAAATAGAGTTATATTACAAGATAGCTTATCGCAGCTCTAATAGATTGTTCTCATAACATGACCAGCGGTGGCAAGAAAAAGAAAGCAGGCGGCCTAATCTCGCGATCACCCTCAACCCTCTTGATCTTGCTCACCTTGTCCACAATGGGTGCGACAAGGGTCTTGAGCACTTCCACATCAGCATCCGCGGCAAGATCTTGAGGGCGTTGGTGAGGTTGAGGCCAGGTTGCGGAAGGCCACCTTCATCAAGCACCTTGAAGAGCTCCAGCGCAGATCCGGGCGCGACTCGTCGGCCAGCTGCTTTGGGATCTCTTCCCGGAGTCGCTGGAGGGCCGTCGCCACGCCTTTGAAGAACAAGCTGAGCTTGGCGCTGGGTTGGAGGTGCTCATCGGAGGAATACCCAAGATCCTCCATCCCTAGCTGCGCCAGCTCCCTGTCGATGGCTGCAGCAACATCCACGAGACCCTCGGTCCAGTGCTCCACATTCTCCCTAAAAGTGTTCTGGGCGGCAGCAGCACACGCCAGCAGCGCCTCGTCGGCCTTGATCTTCTCCTCCAAGGCCACCCTCTGCTCCCTGGCGCCGTCCAGCGTCCGAGTCAAAGTAATCAGCTTCAACTCAAGATCTGCATTGGAGTCCTTGGCAGCACTAAGCTCCTTGCTCCTCTCGGTGAGACGACCCTGCAGCTCGCCAAGAGTGTAGGCGTCCTTCTCGCGCTCACGCTTGAGCGCAGCAAGCTCCTCGCCGCTCTCCTTGAGATTGGCCTCCAGCTGCGCCACCTTCGTCTCCAGCTCCTTCTTGGCGGCCTCGGCAGCTGCGGCAGCATCCTTTGCTTCCTTGAGAGCCCCGCCAAATGTTTGCTCGCGCGTGGCAAGCTCCTCCTCATGGCTGTCAAGGTTGACCTTCCGCTGCACCAAATCGCTTTCCTGTGCATACAGCTTCTCGGCACAAAGCCGCTGTTGCTCTTCAACTTCAGCCTTCTCGAGGAGGAAGGCTTTGCGCTCCTCGGCGAGTCGCTCCCGCTCCTCTGCCAAGGACCGGAGAGCTTCCTGGTTGAGGCCCCGGAGCTCCTCCGCGCGCTTCTCGATGTCTGCTCCCGCCTTCGCCACAAGTGCTTCTCGGGATTCCAGCTTGGCCTATCGGGCGCGGTAGAGCGACAACAGCTTCCGCAGCAGCTGCTCCTCCTCAGACTCGCCGCTGCTGCTGCTTGGTGCGTCGACCAGCGTCAGCCCAGCGGAGGCGAGCAACTCTTCATCAAAAGTCTCTCCTTGATCGGCTCTGGGCTCGGCGCCGAGGGAGCTTGATGAAGACGCCATCGCCGGCCTTCAAATAGGCACCGGGCTGGGGCTCTTCGGTTCCTGACGCTGCAGCAGCGGCGAAGGGATCGGCGGTCGGCATAGCGCCT
This sequence comes from Aegilops longissima, assembly GCA_021605205.1. Lineage (NCBI taxonomy): Eukaryota > Viridiplantae > Streptophyta > Magnoliopsida > Poales > Poaceae > Aegilops > Aegilops longissima. Next base: position 225,405,951 of record CM038679.1, read on the forward strand.
TACGCTCCTACGGCCTCGGGGCGTCGGTCACGATCACGGACCCCTCGCCCGACCTGCGGCGGCAGCTTTGGCGGCCTCTCCGCCGGCGGGATCATCAGCGCCGGCTTCTTCTTCGGTGACGGCAGCGTCGTCAATATTGTCGCGCGCGTCCTCCTCGCCGGCGACCTCGGTCTCCATCGGCTCTGTGGCAGATGGATCTGACGACCGGAAAATGAAGAAAAGTCAAGCAAATATTCAAAAAGAAAATCAGAAGAAGAAGAACCCAAGGGAAGTTTTCAAGCAAGAGGATTACCTGTGCTAGGGTCTACAGTCATGGTCTCCGCCACCGGGGGATCGCTGGTGCTGTCCCTTGCCGGAGAGCTATCCCTTGCCGGAGAACTGTCCCTTGCCGGAGAAGTCTCCCTTGCCGGAGAACGCTCCCTTGCCGGGGAATCCTCCCTTAGCGGTGTAGTCGAAGCAGATGGCATTTCGGGGGCGGCTTCGGGCACTCTGGTGAGCTGCTCGCTCCTACACAAGCCAACAATCAGATATCAGCAAAGAAAGAGCACCCATGCACTCTAACAGCAGGAAGTAAACTATATACTTACGATGGGGCTGCTTTGGGGCTGCTTTGAGAAGGTTGCGGGTCCGGCAAGGTGGTCTGAACCGCCTCCTGCTGCAGCGGTGGGTTCGTCCTCGATGACAATCACCGGGACCTTGGCTCTCTTTGACGCTCTCTGGGCCAGCGTCCTGAAAAGGAATGGTTTTAGAGTGAAGCAAATCAGATGCAAGATAAGGCAACAAAATCGAAGAACTACAAGTACAGCAAAGAATCTTACTCTTCTTCTTCCTCGTCGGAGCTGAGCGCGGAGAGATCAAATTCGGCTCGCCTCCGGTGCGGCGAGGCGGAGAGTGGGTTCCCTTGGCGCTTGGCGGGAAGCGAAGCGGTGGTGCAGGAGGGCCCGCTCCGGTTGCCGCCAGCGGCGTGAGGTGCTCCAGCAGCAGTGCTTGCGCGGTGGAAGCGTCGTCATGGCGCAGCGGCTGTTGGCCCGTCTGCCGCCCCGCTACGTCCCCGGCTTTGCGGAGACACCTTCTTGGAGGAGCCGGGGGCTCCGCTTGCGGCAAGCTGTCTGAAGGTGGGGAGGAGGCGCCCTCGGTGGGCTCACTGGACTCAGCTCAGGACCGACAAGCTCTTCCTCGCCGGCAAGCTCCCCTCGCTCGACAAGGCTTGCCGCCTCCGCTGCCTCTGCCTCCTCCACGATGAATCCGAACTCGCCCACGGCAGCGGCTGCTGCCGCCTCTTCCATCCTGGTGGCGATACGCTGCATCTCATCATCGGTGGTGTCGCGGGTGAGGCTCTTCTGTTCATCGGGGCGGACCGGCACTTCTACCAGGCCGTCAAAGAACTCCCGCGACGGCGTCATCTGCAGGCTCTTGCCAAGTTGGGACAATTCCATGCGAGTCGCTGACAACCGCATCATTACCGCGGATGCGGTCGGCGAGGAATTGTTGCAATGAGCGACACCCTCGGCAACCTGAACATTTCGGGATGATCAGGATCGGGCTTGAACAGTTCCAAGAGCATCGCGTCGGTTCCAAAACGGTGAAGTTGAAGTTAAGGCCCGGCGCAGCCTCATGATATCCGCCGCGTTCGGAACTCCCGGCGGGTCTCCTCCTCTCCTGCGAGAAGCGTCTTGGCGAAGAAAATCCGCGCCAACAGTGCCTACAGTGAGCCCGGCAGGCCTAAGGCGTAGGATCCGGGTGACGGCAATCTTCAGCCTAGCGTCTTCCGGGGCCACGCTGCTCCAATCGTTGCCGCGCACTATTGGGGTTTGGTGCTGGGCGGTAAATGGCTGCGGGTTCTCCTCGATAATCCAGCACCAGTCTGCCCTCCATTCCTCCCACTTGCTGCGGAGCTCTCCCTCCAGATAAGCTTCCTTCTTGCCAATCCTCGAGATCCAAGCGATTCCGCAGGCAACAGGCTCCCATCTCTCAACTCGGGGCATAAAGAAGTGGCGGAAAAGAACTACGTTGGGATAGACTCCGACAAAGTTTTCGCAGAGATGTGCGAAAACTGCCATGGTCAGAACGGCATTGGGGGTGAAGTCAAGGAGGTGGAACCCGTAGGTGTTCAAGAAATCACAGAAAAATTCAGAGAAAGGCGGGCAGAGCCCGCAGTAGAAGAACAGCGCGAAGAAGGGGTATCCATTCGGAGCCAGTTCCGAAGCGGCAGCTGGGAGTACCTTCGTGCGCGGATGCGCTCGCGTCTCCGTCGACCAGAAGAGGTAGTAGTACTCCCTCAGATCCTTCGCGGCGAGCGGAGGAGGGAAGATTGTCTGCTCCTTTCGCAGCGCCGCGAGCCGCTGCGCCTCGGCCGACTTCACGACCTTCCCCTTGTCGGCTTTCAGAGCCATGGCGGAGGTGGTGGGGGAGATCGACGGCGTTGGTGATCTGGTGGCGATGAAGTGAGCGCTGCTCTCTTTCAGCCTTGGGAAGAAGGGGAGCAGCGGAGGTTTTGAATTGGAACGACAAGCGGCGAGATGGGCGAACTGCCCCTATTTCCCTGCTTATAAAGAGGGAGGGGGCAGCGTTCCGTCCTTCGAATAAAGAAACCACCACTATCTCTCCCACGACGCCGCATTCGACGCGTGCCGTTAAATGAAGGCGTGGTGGGTCCGGAGTGAGTTACGGCGTAACCCAGGCAGCGTGCCGTGCCTGTTTTGGGCCTGGCCCAACAGCGCTTCGGCACCGTGTGTGGCCCAGGGCCGGGGCTCTGCCGGTGTACTAGCGTAGGGTACCCTAGTATCCCGAACTTGTGCACGGGCAGTTGCAGCACCCCGCGGCAAGGCTTGCCGGGTGACCGCCAAGGTCCTCCGTGGTTCCTTTGGAGCCATTCAAGAACAAAGTAGTTAAGCCAAGGAGACAAGGCCCCGGCAAGAGGAGCTTGCCGGGAAGGCCAACCAAGGCATCTCAAGGAACTTGCCGCGACGCGCCACGCGTCCCGGCAAGGCCCGGCGAGCGACAAGCTTCCGGACGCGACAAGACAACGACCGCGGCAAGGCGCTTGCCGCGGCAAACTACCAATCTGTACCTGCGCTCCAGCACATCCACTAACGTGTCGCCCTGGGACCTTTCCAAGCGCGCGTGGCAAGAGGCTGTGCGGCCAACGGAGCGCGGTGGCAAGCGACGCTGACAAGATTGCCATCGTGGCAAGCGGTGGCGCCCCCGACAGTCCTGTGTGCCTTTGTTTGGGCGGCGTGAGCGGGCATTTAATGCCTTTGTCCCCTACCGTCGGGGTTAGGTATGATACACTGTACAGGTAGCTGTACCAACCGCAATTCCTTTTCCATTTTTACCCTTGTCTACGTTGCCACCTGTCGGAGACCCCATGAGCATATAAAAGGAGGCCCCATGCGCAACGTAGAGGGAGGGGGGGAAGGCAGAAAAACACTCACGCTAGGTCTCGTTAGCAGCTGGTGTGTACTGTAGCATTTAGCGCTCCCAAGCAAGAACTCAATACACTCAGACATGCAGCAGTAGGAGTGTTATCTCTCCGAAGAGCTCCGAAGCTGGGTAAACTGCTCGTGTGCTTCGCCTCGATCTGCTCTTCGCGCGATATCCGCCCCCCGCCGAACCGAAAGGGGCTCGGTCCGCCGGTCCCATAGGTGTTCGAGGATCAGCTTCCCCGACATCTTTGGGGTGTTCGAGGATCAGCTTCCCCGATAGTCGGGCGCCGCTCCGGGCGGCATTGGCGACTCCATCATCCGTGTCGCCGGCTCCTTGAACTTCTCGGGGTCGTCTCCTTGGGCGGCTGGTGTTGGGAGGCTGTGGAAAAGGAAGAGGGCGGGCGGCAAGGCCGTCAAGTTGGAGTACGCGGGCACCGATGCCTTCGTCGCGTACTGACGTCCTGCCGCCTCGTCTTTGAGCTCTGCCTCCGGCGCAGCCCTTGGACGGCCACCAAGATGTTCTCTTGGTGTCTTCTGCCACTCGTTGCTCGCCTAGGCTCCCCTTTTGCCCTCCTGCTTTTCTTGTTCCATTTCCTGAGGAGAGGGACAAGAAAGGGATTACGGGCACCTTATCTCTTTTTAATTTCTAAGCCTTCGGACCTTAGTAGAATTTAAAGCTTGTAATCACCTTGCTCATGCTTTTCATTTCGTATGAACTGTACCTGTACGGGATGTTTTTTAATGAAAAAGGGATGTTTGACGGGATTTTCGTTCGCGGGTGGAACCCACGACAAGGAATGAATCCTTGTTATCCTTAAGATAAATGTTTTTTTGCCCGGCAACAAACCTTGCCGTCCCCCCACTTCGCTCTACCTTTCTCACGCCCTTGGCGGAGGCAGGGATAAGGTGGGCCTAGGCTCCTTGTTTTATTTCCTTGCTACCGCGACTATGACCAAATTCGGTCCAAGGAGACGAGTCCTAGGGTCCGGAATGAGGAGAGCATGTTAGCCTAAGGATAAAACGAGGTTTCACATCCCTCAGTCCATAACTAAACACATGATAAGGGATAGAGAACTTATCTGAATCTGCAGCCCCCAGCAACTTTGGCTTGTCACGGGTGGATCTTTGCCCTTGTAGCCCCCCCGGCAGTATTGGCTTGCCGGGACCCGTACGCCCGTCCATCCCCTTTTTTCCAAAGCAGCTCGGCAAGGTTATTCATGTGTCCTACAAACCAAAGAAGATAGAGAAGAACAAAGAGACGCGCACTCGACCTCTAAGCTAGGGGTTAGCCCCCGCTAAGCACTATCAACCCTAACCAAGGACGAGACTCAACCTAGCATGCATGCTATAACTTAGGGCGCAAGCACTTCTTTTATTTATGCTTAGGGTCTGCGCCTGGCTTTGTACAAAGGGTTACATGCCTTGCCGGCAAGACTTGTACAAAAGGGTAGCTTCCGGGAGGCCCGGCAAGCCGCGCCTTATGGGTAAAACTTGCGGAGATGCTCGATGTTCCAGGAGTTGCTCACTGGAATGGCACCTTCGGTCTCCAGCCAGACTGCGCCGGGCCTGGTGACTCGTGTTACCCGATAAGGGCGTACCCACTTTGGCGTCAACTTGTTGGAATTCTTGGCCGACTGAACGTGCCTAAGAACAAGTCGCCTTCCTCAAAGCTCGGGCATGAACCTTGCGGCTATGGTAGCGGCGCAAGGCTTCTTTGGTAGCGTGCTGCTCTCACAACCGCCGGAGGCGATCTTCCTCAAGGAGCGTCACGTCATCTTGCCGCAATCGCTCTTGCTCAAGCTCATCATAAGCGAGCACTTGAGGTGACCCGTATATGAGTTCCGTGGGCAGAACTGCTTCTGCCCCGTAAACCAGGGCAAAGGGTGGCTGGCCGGTGGCTCGATTTGGCGTCGTTCTGATCGACCAAAGAACCGCCGGCAAATCGTCAATCCAGCACCTTCCACTCTTGCGCAGCCTGTCGAAAGTCTTCGTTCTTAAGCCTCGCAGGACTTCAGCATTTGCTCTCTCCGATTGGCCGTTGCTCCGTGGATGTGCCATGGAAGCAAAACAGACCTTGCTGCCAACATCCTCAATGTAGTACATGAAGGCATGGCTTGTGAACTGTGTGCCGTTGTCGGTGATGATCCTTTTGGGCACCCGAAAATGGCACACTAGTCCCTTGAAGAACTTGATGGCTGACTGCGCTGTCATCTTCCTCACTGCTTCCACCTCTGGCCACTTTGTGAACTTGTCGATTGCGACGTACAAGTTCTCAAAGCCCCCGACAGCACGGGGTAAAGGGCCCAATATGTCGAGCCCCCAGACCGAGAAGGGCTTGGAGAGAGGGATAGTTTGAAGGGCTTGAGCTGGTTGATGGAGCTTCTTGAATGGGCAGCACGCAACACTTGGTTACTAGTGCCGTCGAATCTGGAGGCGGTGGCAGACGAAACCTTGCGGAAAGCCTTGCGGCAAGGGCCCCCCCTTATCTTGGGAGCTACATATGCCTCCATGTATCTCTGCCAACAGCTTTAGTCCTTCCTCCTAGGAGATGCACTTCAATTTCACCCATTCGGTCTTCTTCTGTATAGTTCGTTATCAACGAACTGGTATAGGGAAGACCGGCGGGCTACTCTTTCCGCCTCTTCCTGCTCCTCAGGAAGCTCTCCTTTCTCAAGGAATCGGACGGTGTGTTATGCCCATGCCGGAGCCTGTGGCTCGACGATAAGGACCAAAGGCATTTCTTCTGCTACGGGAGCGGCCGCCTCCATGGCCATGACCTGAGGTCCTGCCGGAGTTGGTCGCCCCGTGGCAGGATCGGCATCCACGGCAACATATTCGCCGGTGGCTCCAGGGAGCTCGGTGGGGAAGTACTTGTCGAGGCCTACTTCCTCCACTTGTTCTGCCCGGTCAACGGCTCAACGGATGGCTGAGTTAACTGAAGCACAAAAGTATCTGGTTCCACAGGTAGCTTGAGGGCAGCGGGCTTTGACAGGTAGTCGGCGATGTCGTTCTCTGCCCGAGGGACATGCTCCTCTTGTATACCGTCAAAGCGTTCCTCTAGTTTCCTCACCCCATCTACGTAAGCTTCCATCAACGGGCTTTGATAATCTTTGTTGATCTGCCTGACGACAAGCTGTGAGTCGCCCCTGACGATGAGCTTTTTAACTCTGAGGTCCGCCGCGATCCTGAGACCAGCAAGCAAACCCTCGTACTCGGCGGTGTTGTTGGTTGACATCTCCTGAGGGAAGTGCATCTGGATGACTTACTTGAGGTGCTATCCGGTGGGTGCGACAAGCAGCACACCAGCACCGGCGCCTTACAGCGAGAAGGCACCATCAAAGTACATGATCAAATTGTGACTCGTTTCCTTGCTGGGGAGAGTGGTCGCTTGTACCTCTATGTCGGGCGTCGAGGTCCATTCTTCAACAAACTCCGCCAAGACTCTGCTCTGAATCGTCGAGGTACTTTCGAACTTTAAACCGAAGCTTGACAACTCCAGGGCCCATTCCACGATCCTCCCCATTGCATCTGGGTTATGCAATATCCGTTGTAGAGGGATGCGAGTGACGACAGTGATTTCGTGCGCCTGGAAGTAATGACGCAGCTTCCTCGAGGCCATAAGGAGGCCGAAGAGCAGTTTCTACACACCGGAGTACCTTGATCTAGCCCCCTGCAGGAGGGAGCTAACAAAGTAGACCGGGTGCTGCATCATCTTCTTCCTCGGCAACACCTCGGCTGGTCGTGTCGCCTCTGCACTAATGGCATCAGGCTCCGTTGTTCCTATTACTTCGTCGTCAACTTCCCTCTGCGCCACTAGTGCGGCGCTGACCACTTGGTTCGTTGCTACCAAGTACAGCAGCAAAGGTTCTTATGGTTTAGGCGCAACTACTATTGGCGTGGATGAAAGGTACCTCTTCAAATCTTGCAGTGCTGCTTCGGCCTCTGGTGTCCACTCCATCGGGCCCGCCTTTTTCAAAATCTTGAAAAAGGGAAGGGCGCGCTTGGCGGATTTGGAGATGAATCTGCTCATGGCGGCGGCGCAGCCGGCAAGCCGGCGCACACCCTTGACTCGCTTGGGTGCCTCAATCTTCTCTATAGCCTTGATCTTGTCTGGATTGGCCTCGATCCCACGCTGCGACACAAAGAAACCGAGAAGCTTGCCGGACGGGACGCCAAAGACGCACTTATCAGGGTTAAACTTGAGGTTGATCTCGCGCAGGTTCGCAAATGTCTCTTCTAATTCTGGTATGAGGGTCGTCCTGTCCTTGGTTTTGACCACTATGTCATCCATATAAGCCTCCATATTTCTATGGAGCTGGGGTTCAAAACCAATTTTGATCGCCCTTGCAAACGTTGAGCCGGCACTCTTCAACCCGAAAGGCATCCGTATAAAGCAATACGTACCACATGGGGTGATGAACGATGTATTATCTTCGTCTCCCCTCATCATGAAGATCTGATGGTAGCAGGAGTAGGCGTCGAGGAATGATAGCAGATCACACCCAGCCGTGGAGTCAACAATCTGGTCGTTGTGCGACAACGGGACGTGGTCCTTGGGACAAGCCTTATTGATATCTGTGTAATCAATACACAGCCTCCACTTTCCATTTGCCTTGCACACTACCACCGGATTGGCCAACCACGTCGGATGGAGCACTCCCATTACCAAACCTGATGCTTCCAGTTTCCGGATCTCCTCCGTAATGAACTCTTGTCGTTCCAAAGTTTGCTTTCTGACCTTCTGCTTGACGGGCCGCGCATGAGGGCAGACAGCAAGGTGGTGCTCAATCACCTCGCTGTGAAAGCCAGGGATGTCCGATGCTTGCCATGCAAAAACATCGACATTCGCCCGCAGGAAGGTGACGAGCGCATCTTCCTATTTGTTGTCAATGGTGGAGCTTATGGTGAAAGCCCCTCCCGTGCCATCCTCTTTGACGGGCACCTTCTTGGTTTCCGGCGGTGTGGCCCTCGATTTCTTGTTCCTGCGGGTGGAGCTCTCTGGTACGTCCTAGACGGGAGCACTACACTCCGAGGAGTTGCGCTTGCCGGAGTGGGTGCTAGAGGTCTTACCAGTCTTCGTCTTCCCTCCCGGAGCATTAGCGGCAGGAGCAAGTGCTTTGGCGGCGGTTGCTGCTGCAACTGCTTCCTCGTAGAGTTGGTCGGCGCAAATCAGCCCATCCTTCTTGTCAGAGGGGACGGTGATGATTGTCACAGGCCCCGGCGTCTTCAATGTATTGTAGGCGTAGTGTGATGCTGCCATGAACTTGGCCAGCGCTGGGCGGCCAAGGATCCCGTTGTAAGGAAAGGGGATCTTGGTGACATCAAACACGATCATCTCTGTCCCATGGTTCGGCTCTCCTCCGAATATCACGGGCAGCGTGATCTTTCCCTTTGGATGGCTCCTCCCCAGGTTAACCCCTTGGAACGTACCCATCTCCTCGAGGTCTCCATCGGGGATCTGCAGCCTTTTGACCACTACAGGCGAAAATAAGTTCAGGCCGGCCCCGCTGTCGACCAATATCTTTGTCACCTTGAGGTTGCGGATTGTTGGTGAAACCAACAACGGCAAGCACCCGACCGTAGTGGTGCGGTCAGGGTGGTCCTCGGTGTCGAAGATGATGGGCGTGCTGGACCATTTCAGCGGCTTTCGTGCGTCGAACGATGGCTCCATCGCTGTAATCGCACGTGCCCACTGCTTGAGTTGGCGGTGGGATGAATGCAGCGAGGCGCCACCATCGACGCACATGGCCTCTGTGGCTTTTTGAAACTCGTGGTCGCCGGACTTGTCGTCCTCGTCATGATCATCATCTTCCTGCTTCTTGCTGCGGCCCCGGGCGGGCCTCCCTGGCTGATTATCCTTGCCGCGGTGGCCTCCTTGGCCGCCACGTTTCTTGCCGGACCCCTCGGCACCATCTGGACCTTTCTCCTTGTCCCGCCAGTCATACTCGGCTCTCTGCTTCTCGGCGAGCAATTCTACCTACCGGCAGTTTTGGAGGTCATGGCCCTTGGTGCGGTGGATCTTGCAGTACTGCTTGTCGGAACCTCCTGGTTTGTCGGCAGCCGCCAAGGCCCAGAAAGCGACGCACCTGGCAACCTCCGTTCTGGGGTCGCTTGCCTTGGTCTTCTTGGTGGTTCCGGTGTCGTCGGATCCCTCGACGGCAAGCATGGCCTTGCCCTTGCGCTTGTTGTTGCAGTGTCGGCCCTTCTTCGTTGGGTTGGCGGTGTCGTCGGTGGAGTCGGTTACGGCACCGGCATCTTCGCCGGGGTACTTCCTTCCCTCTTCAGCACGAGCGCATCGGTCGGCCAGGACATAAAGCTCCGCTACATCCTTAACCTTGTTCATCGCCAGCTCTACACGCATCCAGCGAGGCGCCAGCTCCGGTAAAGGCGCCAACAAACTCATGACACAGATCCGCCCAAGAAGAGATGGAATCCACCGGCAAGTGCATCAACCATGACATAACATTAGGCTTGAGTGGCAACGGGAAGTAATTGGCAAGCAGCTTATCGTCGCGGGTCCCAGCAGCTTGCATCACGATGGTGTAGATGCTGAGGAACTCTGACACGTGAGTCTTGCCGTTCTTCTTCTCACCGCCGTCAGGCTTGAACGTACGGTGGGAGGGCCACCGGAACTGCCACAGCTCACGGGTGAAAGCCGGACAACCCACCTCATAAGGCAGGCCACCGTAGCCTCCCGGTGCTGGGCGGTCCATAGCGGGCCTGTCGCTGTCCGTGGTGGCGCGCATCCGCGTCTTCGATCGTCTGGCGTCTTCATGAGCCCGCTCCCGAAGGATTTGACGTTGATCGCCGTTGGTCCACGGGTCGGACGACGCGATGGAGATACCATCACGGGCGTCGCCATGACAAACCGACGCCCGAGGCGGCCGGGATGGAGGTGGGGAGTACACCGTGGCCGCGTCGCCTCCGGCGCGGTCTCCGCTGGCATGCGGTGGCCCGGCGGAGCGACGGCCTACCGGTCCCGTCGGCTGCAAAGCATCATTGTTGGCGATGCCGACGAGGCTCCGATTGGTGGCCCTCCATTTGTTGAGCTTTTCCGCGGCGGGAGGAAAATTGAGGGGCAGCTGTGCGCGTGCTAGGGCTTCCGCTGGTGTGGACAGCAGTGAAAGATGGGTGGACCACGATGCGCCTCGACTTCTAACCATGTTAGAAGGAGCCGCGTCATGGCTCTGCAGCCATTCGCCACCCCCATCAGCACCTCGGCGCGTATGCTGGCCCTCTTCTTCATGTGGTAGGCGCACGGGGCTCTTCCCAGGGCGGTGCGCAGGGTCACCAACAAGGCGACGCTGCTCATCATGCAGAACCTGGGAAGAGTGCACCATGGGCGCCGGCGTTGGCGTCTTGGAGGTCGCCGCGCCACCGTCTGGCGGGATAACGGCGCCTCTGGAGGGCCCCGTGCCGCTTGTGGGGGGCCCGACTCCACCTCTGGAGCCCATGGCCCGGTGGCTCGTCGCGGAGTCTTGTGACAGCGCCACTCGCCAGGCCTGGACCATTAGGGTGATGTGGATGTTCGCGGGCCGTGCCATGGGTTCTCTCTGCAACTGGCCCGCTTTCGGTCCGCGCAGGTACCAATCCAGTTCCGGACGAACCGATCGCCATGGTTGTCTTCTTCTTAGGAGCCATGTCGACGAAGAACTGCTAGGTTAACTGCTAGACCTGATTCTCACAATTGCGCCCCCCTACCTGGCGGGCCAAAGATGTCGGTGGAAACGACACCGATGGGATCACAAGCATCCCTACTGCGGTTGTGGGGCGCGGGGTTGAGAGAAGAGCGGATCTGACAGAGAGTACGCGGTTCATTTATCCAGGTTCAGGCCACGAGGATGCATAAAACCCTAGTCCTTCTTTGGTGGATGTATTCTGAACTCTTGAGCTAGCTACGGGGTGTAACGAGCTCCAAAAAGATGAATCCTTCTCCTTGTCGCCTCGGGCCTCCTTTTATAGGAAAAGGGGTCACCACAGTGGCAAGCAGGAGGTGGAATGGGTACAGTTCCGCGAGGTTATCCCTCGTATTACAGGACAAGATGCATTTAATGCGAGGCTTAGGTGTCCCCTCGCTTTATCGGGGACGGGAGCGAGGCCCGTCCCATCCGTCGCCGCTCCTCCTTGCTTCGACACGCGCCCTGGCCAGCGATGCATGCGGTGCCATGTAGGCAGGCAGGCAGCTGAGGTGGTGCGGTGGTGGAGCCTCCACAAAGGGTCGCATGTTGCCACGCACGTGCCTGCCCAGCTGGTTGAGTCGGCAGCTGCATGTGAACGTCGGTGGAAACTTGGCTAGTGCGGGCCTAGCAGTGGCCCTGCCGGTGCACCTGGCGAGGGCCTTGCTGGGTGGCCCGACAAGGGTCTTGTCGCGGTGCGTAGGATTCCCCGGAAAGGATCTTTGCTTGGGGGTCTTGTGGGTTTCTTCGGTGAGGATGATTGCCTTCCTATCCTCACTTGATCTTGACTATTCTTTGTCTTCACAAAGATCTGCATGCCACCACGGAGGTGCCTCCCGTGCCCTGTCCCAATGCGTTTGTTGAGCATTGGTGGGCTCAAGGGTGGCTCGCTTGGTTGGCGCGGGCGAAGCTACTTGGCAAGACCTCGCTTCTTTGGCGCTGGGCGAGCTGCCCGACAGGGTCTTGCGGGGCGGCTGAAACTGCCTTGCAAGGGTCCTTTCCAGGGAAACCTGCTTCACCCATCCGATCCTTGTGGCCTTGGTCCTTCTCGTTGCTTTATTTGTCTTGTGCCTCCGGCTTCTCTCCGGCTTCCCTTCCCTGCCGTATTATGCATGGCCGTGGCGAGCGGCTCTGACTGCTCGTGCACAATTAAAGGGGTCAAAACGAGAGCCCCTAGTTGTGTACGCTGACAGGTCCCGACTGTCAGGCACTTCCTTGCGTGCGAAGATGTAGCTAGTGGGTCCCAACAGTTAGAGGGCGAATCATTTTTTTTGCCCATAATATGGATGCACTTCCTTGCATGCGAAGATGTAGCTAGTGGGTCCCAGCAGTCAGGAGGCAAACGTTTTTTCGCGTAATACGGTGGCCCGTCCGATGGGTCCCTACTGTCAGGTGGAGGAATCATTATTTTGCGCGTAATAAGGAGGCACTTCCTTGCTGCGGCCGTGGACCCAGCTATCAGCCTCTCCATGTATAGTACTCTTCCGATGGAAGTCGTTCGTTGACCACATTGACCATGCCGCACCGAGAGCACCAAGGCGGTGGACGACGGTGAGGCCTAGGAAGGGGATGACACGAAGCCGGGGAAGACGCGGTAGTGGATTCCCACGCACAGAGGAGTATGAGGGTTCAATGGTTCAACAACGGTGTGAGGTTGCCGTCGCCGTAGAATAACAGGGGGTGTGGGTGAGTAAAGGGATGGCCTGGCCAGCGGTGGGAATGCTTGAGGCGGTGAGGCCTCTGCGGCGGCCTGACCCGACCACGGAGGAGGCGGGAAGCGGCACGACCGGTGCTGCTATGGGCGGATGGAGCAAGAACACCAGTGGTTGAAGAAGCACTACGGCCGTTGGATTGATATCATACAGTCACTGGAGCTAGAATCGTTCATATTGACTAAGTTAAGCCCTCCGTCCACGTCAACTTCGTAGGCCCACAAGTCAGCCTCCCATATGGTGGGTCCCGGCTAGCAGGGGGTATTCATTTTTTTGTGCGTAATAAGGAAGCACTTCCTTGCATGCGAAGATATAGCTGGTGGGTCTGAGTTGTCAGCGGCAGGAAAGTTTTTTTCATGAAATACAGAGGCCCTTCCGGTGGGTCCCAGATGTCAGGCGGAGGAATCATTATTTTGCGCATAATAAGGAGGAATTTCCTTATGTGCGGCTGTGGACCCAGCTGTCAGCCTCTCCATGTACAATCCACTTCCAATGGATGTCGTTCGTTGACCACGCCGCGCTGAGAGCACCAGGGCAGTGGACGACGGCGAGGGCTACGACGGGAACGACACGGAGCCGGGGAAGACATGACAGTGGCTGCCCATGCGGTTGGGAGTATGAGGGTTGGCTGGTTCGGTTGCCGTCGCCAGAAAATAACAGGAGGTGTGGGTGAGTAGAGGGATAGCCAGGCTAGGGATGCGAGTATGGTGGGGCCGTGAGATCTTCCGACAACCTGTCGACCACGGGATCTGGGAGCGGCGAGTTCCACCGGTGCTGGTTTAGGCGGTTGGAGCGGGAAGATCGAGATAGAAGAAACACGATTGCCGTTAGATTGACATCTAACGATCGGCGTAGTAAGTCGATTGTTGACTAAGTTTCTTTTTGAGAAACCTTGTATGCGCATGAACTTAGTAGGCCCACAAGTCAGCCTCCAAATCTGTGGCAGACAACATAGAGCCCATTTGCTATTTTTTTAATAATTTGCAGCCCATTTGCTAATTCTTAAGTAATTTATTACAGCCCATTTTCTGCCCAAGACCATGGTCAAAAAGTTCAACCTTATTTTGTATATTTCGGTGGATTCCGAACTGTTGTAATTCCGAAATGATAAACAATTTTTAAGAACTAATTGATTTGCCAAAAAAATCATTTTTTTTTGTAAGCAAACAAGACGTGGGACAATTGAGTTGGTTTAAGGGAAAACTAGTGGTAAAAAATCAACGCTGGGAGGGAAAAAAACAACAAAAATAAGGATGTAAATATGAAAAGGGAACTTTATGTATTTTCAATATAATGATACGTGTATATGAACTAGTAAAACTATAGGTAGAGATTAGAAAACGGAAGTAGGACATGGCGTTTCAAGAGGAAAATAGAGCTGGGCTGTGTGTTTGATTCAGTAAAAGAACTGCCTGCGGATGTTGTAAGACAAAATATAACTAACGCAGGCAGTCCATAGGCCAGTAGATACCTGCTGGATGTTTGTGCCTTGTTGTCGTCATGGGCTGGGCCTGTTAAAAACAAAACCAAGCCTAGGCAGTCTACAGCCTAGTTGAAACTTGCTCGACCTGAAAAAAACAATATACCTGCTCAATAAATGAGAAAATTCTGCAAGTACAGACTGATAATTGGGATAAATCAGGTATATTGTTTTTTCATCGTGATAATAAGTGCATGCACTTGTTTTGAAAAATTTGGAAAACTGGGAATTCGGACGGCAGGTGCTTATGCTACCCATCAAATAAAAATCAGGTGCCTGAAAATTCGTTTCGAAACAAATGATTCAGCTATATATCCATGTCGACCCTCGGCATGATGGTTGGAAGAAAATGCCAAGTTCATACCGGAAGATATTAACAACAATACCAACTTGTGGACGACAAGGTAGTACAAGTACCAATACCAAACTAACTTATAATCTTTTTAGTCATGGCCCTAGTGTTCGTCTGGTAGAAAATCTTGTAGATGACCAGCTTCCGCTCCTTCTCTTGCTCCAGGTCCCTAAGGTGGTACTGGTGCACATTCCAGTTGGTCCTCTGCTGGTCGAAGTTCTTGTTGGTGTGCAACACCAGAACCTTTTTGTTGTCCGTCTGCCGGCCGTTGACCATCACCGGCAAGGTATTGTCGGTCTTGTGGCACATCGCGTGCATGCCGCACTTTGACTGTATCTTGCGATGCTTCCACATGCCCCTTTTGAACGCCCTGGAATTGCGCTGGAAGAAATGTTTGCTTAGGCCACTCAGTGTGATACCTGCAGTATTCTCGAATACAGGTTTTAGTGTACGTAGTTGGCATTTTCATAACATCTTTGGCATGTTGCAGTCACTTGTTTCACTTTTTATTAACTGTCAAACTGTAATTGCTTCACTAGGTCCGGTCTAAAAAGAAAAATAGAGCTATAAACAAAGGAATATGTTTGTGCAAGTAGACGGTCGATCGGTGTCTTACCTGGAAGTTTCTCAGGATGGGCGAAACATATGTCATGCTCGCTGTCGATGGTTGGTATGAACAAATCGATTAGAGGGTGAGATCTCGCGCTGTCAGCACTCACTTTGGCCTCAAGGTGCTGGATCAGCTCCTGATCTGTGCGATCGCACTTGACGCCAGCTGGCAGCACCGGCCATTCCTTCTTGGAGTTGCATCGGTTAATTCCAGTTGCATGGTACTCAATGTATGATCAATCGACTGATTTAAGTGAATGATGAAATATTTCAACAGATAAGTGGTAGTACTCCAAATCTGAAGTCCACAATACCTGAACACACCGCCGGGATTCTTGTGTCACATCACGTGCAGCGTGTTGTCATGTCAATTCAATGTGAGGGCATGATGAATAATTTGACCGACGTATACTAGTACTGCTCTTGTACTACTTACTAATTGTATTTAGTGTCACATTTTAACCATAGGTTTAACTAATAAAATGCCAATGCATGTCACCCAAAATTATTCCATTGGAAACTATGTTCAAATACGAATAAAATGATAAAACTTTTTGTGACATGCATTAACATTTAGTTAGTGAAATTTATGGTCAAAATTTGACACAAATTATGAAGGGGACCAATAAACAAGGAGGGAGGTAGTAGTACGAGTAGCGCAATATATGGTATAGAGGACTAGTACAAATTTAGAAATGGAGTGAGAAGTTACAGGACTGTGCGAGAGACTTTGTGGGCTACACGAGTAATACAAGCATCATTGATATATATATGGCCTCACCAACAAGTAGGCACTTCAAGCCTCATTGATATATATATATATATATATATATATATATATATATATATATATATATATATATATATATATATATATATGATAGGGCTATTACATTACAGTAACAAAATATTATTTTGTTACCCTTGCCCCTATAAGGCGCGGCGTGTCTACGGCCTACTCCACCCGACCCACCCAGCTTAACCCGCCTCCTACCGCCAGAGGCAGTCGCCGTGGTGAGCGAGTGGCGGCGTCGGCGGAGAGGGAGGCTGGGCGCTTGGATCGGCGGCCGATGGATCCACCGTGCCCGCCCTGCCTCCAGGCTGGCCCCAACCCTTTGCTGCGCCTCCATCCCAGCGCCCAAGCCATCGACTTCCTCCCTTGCGCCGGCCGCCAACTCCCTCCCGCACGCCACCACCGTCCCCCGTGCCGGTCACCTCCTCTCTCACGCACCACCGCCGTTCTCCTTTGCCTCTTCGCGCCGCCTCCCCCTCTGCCCCGCCGCCCGACTCTCACGCCACGGCGCTACGGCCAACCTCCCGCGTGACCAGCAGTGTCACCACCCCTGAGCTCCACCGTCCAGACCCCGAGCTCGATAGGCTGCTCGACCGTGTTGACGAGGGGGATCCTCCTGGTGGCTGCTGCTCCTCGGCGTCCACGAGCTAGGAGGAGCCCTAGGTCAGCACTCATGAGTGCTCCCTCAGTAGCTCGATATAAATCAAGAGGCAGCGATAGCAGATTGGGGAAGCAGAGCAGAGCAGAAGCAGAAGCAGGCAAGAGGTGAGCAGGAAGCAAGAAAGGTGGAGATGGTGCCCATCAAGCTATATGGGATGATGTTGTTCAGCCAACGTGACCCACGTGGCCACGATGCTCAATGAGCTCGGCCTCGACTTCGAGTTCGTCGACATCGACCTCCGCACCGGCACCCACAAGCACCCCGACTTCCTCAAGCTCAACGTACGCTCCCCTACCTCCCTCCCCTACTTCCCCTCCCCTGATCCTTCGTTAACAACTAGTAGTTCCTCCCCAAGATCCGACATCTAATTTTTATTTGCCTCGCTTCTCTTGTTCTTTGCAGCCTTGGTATACGCGCATCAGTCTTCGTAGCAGTAGGATTTACTCGCACTGGGTCACCGACCGGATTTATCTTGTTCTTCTGTTCACCTGAGCTCGACAGGCTCCTCGACCGTGTCGATAAGCGGGATCCTCCTGGCGGCTGCTGCTCCTCGGCATCCATGAGATGGGCTGCTCAAATCCCGTCATCGCCCTCCACGAGCGGGTTCCTCCCGGCGGCCACTGCTCGACCACGAGTGGTGCTGCCTCTTATCCTGTCGACGGTGTCCACGAGCAGCGCTAGGAGCGGTTCCATACGCGCTGCATAGTGTAAGTGCATCTAGTGCCCCTTAGTGATTTTGGTGTATTGAAGACTTATAGGTTAAGGGACAAATGTGTTTATGAGTGTACACAGGTCTATAAGTCTATGAGGAGTTTGATATTTACAGAGAAAGTCGATCCCTAAAAATGAAGTTCTTTGACTGAAGACTTTGATATTCTGAAGACTTTCTGAAGACTTTGAAAGTGAAGAAATTGGTGTGACCTTGAAGACTTGGTATTCATTTGAGGAACATGAAGCGTGAAGACTTTTGTTTTCATAGTTTCGTTTTTCTCTTTCTCGAGTCATAGGAAACACCGTACTATTAAAGGGGGTTGAGGAAATACTAAGGAAAAATTTCCATGTGATGCTCAACTCAAAATCCTACACCAACCAATCTCTTCGAGTGAAGCCATTGGAAATCTCATACAGTTCAATCAATTTCTTGATGTGAGAGACAAAGTTCTTACGGTATTTGGGGAATTTGTTCTGACTGAGGAGTTAGAAATTCGCCAGTGCGGATTGCCTACACAGTGAGGAACATGATAGCCCTAAGGAATTTGTACCTCAAATTTCTGACCGTTGTTGTGCTACGTGCCAGCTGTCTCAAAATATCTTATCCACCTAACGGTCATATCATTGAAGGGCATTTATGTCTTATCATGTCGGGCTGCTCACTAGGCTATAAATAACTTCCCCCTACAACCACTAGCTGGTTGGCTACTCCGAGAGAACTTGACACTTGTCATTTGAGAGCAAACCATCCTCCGAGGACTTTGAGCGAAAATCATCGAGTGAGGAAAAACCCAAAACCAAACCCCTACAACCCAAAGTGATTGAGCATCACTGAAGAGATTGATCCTGCGTGGATCTAATGCTTGTTACCTTTGAAGACTGTGCTTCTTCCAGACGGTTAGGTGTCATGGTCTAGAGCATCCAAGAGGAATTGTGGATTGCCGAGTGACCAAGTCTGTGAAGGTTTGGAAGTCGCCTGAAGACTTACCACGAGTGATTGGACGAGGTCTATGTGACCTTAGTTCAAGGAGAATACGGTGAGGACTTGGTGTCCTGAGCTGCGTGCTCGGATCGGGTGTCCGGGCTGTGTGTCCTCGAGTTTAAACACTCAGCCGCTCCAACCAGACGTACAACTGAGACAGCAGTTGGAACTGGTCTACCAAATCATTGTCTTCACCAACCTAACTGGTTCTATTTCCTCAACTCTTTCATTTCCTCATAACTGTGTGGAGTGTTTGTTCATATCTGTGTTTGAAGACTTTGACTGAAGACTTTCTCTATTTCCTCAGTTCAATTTCTTCAGTCTGTTTGTCTTCATCTTGTGTTATCCTGTGTTTACGTTTTCTGTACTCTGTGATTGTCTTCATTTCATCATGATGACCATGCATGTATTCTATTATGCTTACTTCTTTGTACTTATTCCGCTGCAAGTAGTTCTTCAATTAGGAATTTCCTCACCGGCAAATTCCTCATTGAAGAATTCATAAAAATCGCCTATTCACCCCCCCTCTAGTCGATATAACGACTTTCAATTGGTATCGAGCAAGGTACTCCTTGTTCTATGTGATTTTGGTTTAACCACCTGGAGTTTTAGTTATGTCGACCTCAGGTATGAAGAAAGTGACATGCCCTATCTTTGACGGTCATGATTATCCCAAGTGGAAGGCCATGATGAGGAAGCGCCTCATGGCAATGAACAGCGATCTGTGGACCGTCACTGAGATTGGGCTTACCGATCTATGCAAGAAGTCGGGCGTTGATGACATTCGCAAGTACACTCGACTTGACATCATGGCGAAGGACATTATCTGTTCCTGCCTATCCAGAGATGAATTCAAGCGCATTATGTATCTTTGCAATGCAAAGCTTATGTGGGACCGAATCTCTGACGTCTATGAAGGTCATCGAACCCGTCATGATCCTTGGTTTGAGGACTTCAAAGAATCTCTCAAAACAATGACTTTCGAACCAGAATCATCATCTTCTGCATCATGTCTCATGGCAAAGGGAGACAAGCTGACTGAATGTTCCTCATATGATTTTAGTGACGATGTATCTGATGATGATGAATCTGATGATGATTTAGAACCTAGTTATACCAAACTTGTTTGCATTGCCACTAAACAACAAACGGCCTTGGAAAAGGTTCAAAACATGCTAGATAAAAGTGATGATATGTTGGGTGAAGAAATGGATCGCACTAAAGCCACGATCGAAAATCTTCGAGACTTGGTCTAGGTTTGACAACCTTCAAGGTCATCATAACACTCTCTTATCGATCATGAGAAACTTTCTTATGAATTTCTTCAAAGAAAGCAAGATCTTGAGAAGCTAAGAGTGAGTTATGAAGATCTTCGAAGGAGCGCGATTCATTACTTGCTCAACAAATCAGCACTTCTCGAGAAGAATTTGTTCCTCCATGCTTAAAGTGCATTGACGTGAATCGCTAATTCTTCACCGAATGTTCAAATGCTTCAACTGTTACAAATTCTTCACCTGCCTCTGCTATCACTAATTCCTCATCCGAGGACATTGCTAGTATCACTAACGATGCAGGGCTGAAGGAATTGTACATGACAGAGCATGTACAAAAGCCTCAAAGGGCATCGACTCTTTGTGATGTGCTTAAAAGCATATCCTCAATGAAACCCTAGGAAAGAGGGTATTGCCTTTGAGAGGAAACTCAATGCTGATGGAACATATTGGAAGCTGAGCGGTACCCAAAACCTCATGGGTTCTTTGCAAAGGGACCTCCGATTGATCCATCTAACTTATCTGGCTTTACATGTGAATCTCCTCATTCTTTGATGAGTCATTTGACTCAACTATAAACTGCTCAAAAATCAGAATGGTGAAGTATTTGCTAGATATGTTGGCACTAAGCTGCAGGAGCGGTTCTCCTATGAAGAAAATCTGGGTTCCCAAGAAGTGCCTTGAAAGTCTTCAGTGAATGTCCTCATGACACCACACATGAAGAATAGGAACCCCAGTGTCAAACTCTTCATATGGACCAAATTCTTCATATGGATCCAATTCCTCCAAAGGACCGAAGTCCTCACGTGGATCAAATTCCTCAAAAGGATCAAAGTCCTCATATGATTATCATCGTGCTAACAACTCTGTTTCGCAGGGTAGAGCTAAGGGCTATGAATATGTGCATTATTCTTCAAACCAATATGTTCATAAGTCCTCGAAGAATTTCTCTGCTTATTCATATGCTTACCTAACCCCTCTTATGTGAAACGAAATGGATTGGCTTCTATGCCACCATTCTCATATGGAGCTCGCAGAGTGATGAACTCTTTGCCACCCCTTCAGATGTGGGTGGTGAAGAAAAAGAACTAATTTCCTCTGCAGGGTTAGGTCTCCAGACGTGATTTAACGTCTGAAGAATTTGCTGGGGGCCTGACAAAATTGCCTGAAAGGACGCAGGCTAATCATGAAGAAATGAACTTTCATTTCACACGTCCTCATACTGCTATATCTGTTTTACTGCTTGATGAAATCATCTGATGAAATTGATATCATATTCTTCACTGATGAAGTATATGAGATCGTAAGTTGCACTAATTCATCTGCAGGATGATCAACCCAAAGCCAATGAGTGGGTCCTCGATAGTGGATGTACAAATCACATGACTGGTGACAAGAATCTATTGATGGATGCTCCCTTATCACCGTCACATCTGAAGCATATCATCTTTGCTGAAAAAGGCAAAAGTCAGGTATTGGGTCTTGGTAAGGTTGCAATCTCTAAGGACATACACATGGACAAAGTCATGCTTGTTGAGTCCTTAGGATACAACCTCATGTCAGTCTCAATGCTTTGTGATCTTGATATGGTTGTTGTCTTTGCAAGTATCGTTGTGTTGTGATCATGGAAGTTGACAATTCCAAAGTCTTGAAGGCTTTAGGAGAGGAGACTTGTATATTGTTGATTTCTCTCTGGGACCACAACCAGCCGTGTGTCTACTTGCAAAAGCTTCGAAGGCTGGCTATGGCATCGGCGACTTGGTCACGCAGGCATGAGGAATTTGCACACGCTTGCGAAGAAGAAGCATGTCATTGGCATTGAAATGTCAAATTCCTCAAGGATCACTTGTGTGGAGCACGTGAAGCTGGAAAAATGACCAAGGCCAAGCATCCAATGAAGACTATCATGACCACTACTCGTCCATTGAATTGCTTCACATGGACCTCTTTGGTCCTAATCATTACTCAGCAGTCACTAATGATGCATCTCTATATGGCTTTGTTATTTTTGATGATTACTCTCGTTACACATTGTCACTTACAAACATGAAGTGCAGGAAGTCTTCAAACGATTTTCCTCGAGGGCTTCAACCAACTTTGGTGTGAAGATCAAGCACATCAGGAGTGACAATGGAACTGAGTTCAAGAATTCCGGTCTTGATGACTATCTTGATGAACTTGGTATTACTCATGAGTTATCTGCTCCTTATACTCCTCAGCAAAATGGCGTCGTGGAGCGCAAGAACAGAACTCTTGTTGAGATGGCTCGCACTATGCTTGATGAATACAAAACGCCTCGTCGTTTTTGGATTGATGCAATTGATACTGCGTGCCACATCATCAACAGAGTATATCTTCACAAATTCTTCAAGAAGACTTCCTATGAACTCCTCACTGACAAGAAACCCAATGTGAGTTATTTCAAAGTCTTGATGCTAAATGTTGGATTAGAGATCCTCATCACAATGCTAAATTTGCACCGAAAGCACATGAAGGTTTATGCTTGGTTATGGAAAGGACTCGCACACCTCTGAGTCTTCAACATCGCTTCACAAGATTGTTGAAACTGTAGATGTCGATTCGATGAACTAATGGCTGCAAAGAGAGCACCTACCTTCCGTGATAGATGAACCAGCACCTGAGGAATCTATCAAGTTCAAGGAGAATGAGGATGTCATTCCTACTGAAGAATCTGCTGAAGAATTCATTCTGAACGCGAAGAACGTCGAGCTGATGCACTGAAGATAATCTGTGAAGAAAATGGTCTTTGAAGAAAATGCTGATCAAATTCCTCGACGACAACCAGCTCATCCTCGCGTTGCAAAAGAAGTGCAAGTTGACAAGATCATCAATGACATTGAAGCACCAGGTCCTCTCACACGCTCAAAAGCTTCACATTTATCTAACTTTTTGGGCACTATGCTTTTGTCTCTATCACATAGCCCACTAAGGTAGATGAAGCATTTCTGGAGCCTGAGTGGATTCAGGCCATGCAAGAAGAATTACATCAGTTCGAGCTCAACAACGTCTAGGAACTGGTCAAACGTCCAGATCCTCGCAAGCATAATATCATTGGCACAAAGTGGATCTACCGCAACAAGCAATATGAAAATGGCCTTGTGGTGAGAAATAAGGCACGACTTGTAGCTCAAGGCTACACACAGGTTGAAGGAATTGATTTCGATGAAACTTTTGCACTGTTGCTAGACTTGAGGCTATTCATATTACTTGCTTATGCTAACCATCATAATATCACTTTATATCAAATGGATGTGAAAAGTGCATTCCTCAATGGTAAGCTTGAGGAAGAAGTATATGTTGCTCAACCCCAAGTTTTGAAGATCCAAAGAATCCGAGAAAGTCTTGGACTCAACAAGGCCCTCTATGGCCTCAAGCAGGCCCCAGGCGTGGTATGATACGTTGAAGGAATTCTTCGTGAAGAATGGCTTCACACCCGGTTCACTCGACCCTACTATCTTTACTAAATCTTATGATGGTGAACTGTTTGTGTGCCAAATATACGTTGATGATATTATCTTTGGCTGTACTGACAAACGTTATAGTGATGAATTTGCCTATATGATGAGTGAAGAATATCAAATGTCTATGATGGGAGAATTGAAATTCTTCTTAGGTCTTCAAATTCGTCAACAACACAATGGCATATTCATATCTCAGGAGAAATACCTCAAAGATGTCCTGAGGAAATTCGGCATGCAAGATTGCAAAGGCGTCAAAATTCCTATGCCCACAAATGGCCATGTATGCACTGATGAAAATGGTATTTACTTCGATCAGAAGGTATACTGCTCCATGATTGGTTCTTTATTGTACTTATGTGCATCTAGGCCAGATATAATGTTTAGTGTTTGCATGTGTGCCCGATTTCAAGCTACACCAAAGGAATCACACCATAAGGCTGTGAAGCATATTCTTCGATATCTAGCTCACACACCAAAAATAGGATTATGGTACCCCAAGGGCTCTACTTTTGATCTCATTGGATATTCTGACTCTGACCATGCTGGTGATCGTGTGGATCGCAAGTCAACATCTGGTACTTGTCATTTCCTCGGACGATCTTTGGTCTGTTGGTCCTCGAAGAAATAGAACTGCGTGTCACTTTCTACTGCGGAAGCTGAGTACATTGCGGCTGGTTCTTTCTGTGCTCAATTGTTGTGGATTAAGCAAACTCTCAAGGACTATGGCATCAACGTGAAGAATGTGCCTCTCTACTGTGACAATGAGAGTGCCATCAAGATTGCTCACAACCTAGTTCAGCACTCGAAGACAAAGCAGATTCAGATTCGTCATCATTTTCTTCGTGATCATGTGTTGAAGGGCGACATCTCCATCGAGCATGTGAAGACTGAAGAACAGCTAGCCGATATCTTCACAGAGCCCTTGGATGAGAAGAGATTTAGCAAGTTGTGGTGTGAGCTAAATATCTTAGAATCTTCCAATGTTCTTTGAAAAGGACACACATCCTGACACTTATGCAAAATTGATGACTTAGATGTTCAACACATGAAGAAACGTTTTTCTTCAATCAATGAAGAATAACACTCTAAGTGTGAAGAAATTAATGAAGAATTTGATTCTCGAACCCTCGACGGTTATGCGCGGTGTCTGAAATCATCATTCTTATCTGGTGGGTCACGCCACCACCAAAGTTGAAAATCTTCAATTTGAGTTTTCCTCGTTTTGAAATTCTTTAGTTTTTCAAATTCTTCAACTTTGCAAAATCTTCACTGTTTCGTTGTCTTTCTTCATTGGCTATATATATATATATATATATATATATATATATATATATATATATATATATATATATATATATATATATATATATATATATATATATATATATATATATATATATATATATATATATATATATATATATATATATATATATATATATATATATATATGGTTTATGTCCTCTACAGCATTAACTTATGGCTATTTCTTCAAGTTGCTTTTTCTGCTAAGTGAATGTGATCGGACCCTTCCCCCTCTATGCTATACTCAACCCAATCTATTCACAAATTCTTCATGTGCGTTCTATTTGAAACTCGTTCAAAATCTTCACTGTGTCCTTGTTAGCTGAAGAAATTGCGAACGGAACTATTAACTAATCTTATCCAAAATTTCGGCTTTGCCGCTCAATCCGTTCCGCTTCGCATGATAAACTTATCTATTCACCCACGATCTAACACGATCTCCACTTTTCAGTACGTGGGTGACACATGTCAAGCGAATATAAGGGTCAGGGGCACGTTCGTCCAAAATCTTCGGGTGAACAGTTTTTCACCGTGGCTATATATACCCCCTCTCCCTTTCCTCACTTCCTTTACTCCGCTCGACCGCTCTCTCTCTCTCGCTCGAGCTTCTCAAACTTTAGCGCCGCCGCTACTCCATCGTCGCCGGTGAGGAAGAGCTTCACTGCCTCGACCTCGTCGCCGTCGTACTCGCGCCGACCGTGGAAATCTTCACTCCGCCGCCGCCGTAGCTGTCTTCCTCCGCCGAGTTAGGGCGTGGGAGATCTGAACTGATGAACTTCTAATCTACACTTCTCAGTTTGTCGTGTTCTTCAGTTCGGGTAATTAAAAGTTACTTTTATTACTCGCTTTGATTCTCAAACCTTCCTGAAAATCTTCGAAGGTGTTTATTCTTCAAATCTTCACACATATGAACACCTCAAACGAAATATGCTCTTAATTCGTTTCTCTAAGCATCATTTTTCTTCAAGATTCCTCAATTGTGTTCATCTTCGATCTATACAACTCTGGAACCTAAGACAAAGAATGCTTAGTGAAATTCTTCAAGGCTCATCTTGTCAAATTCCTCAAACTAGTTCTTTTTGAAAAACCTTCTGAGAACGCATATGACCTCTCCAAATTCCTCGCAACTATACTCTGTTCACAGGTACTCATGTCCGCTGCTGAATGACTAGGTTCTCATCAACTTAACTCATTTGCAGCGTTCCTCGAAGAAAAGTTGCATACTTCTTCAGAGAATTCGATTGTTCAAATTCCTCAGCTGAAGAATATGGCAGAAGGAAAGAAGCCATAGAAAGGAGGAAAGAGGCCTGAGGTCATGACTGCTTTCGAGATACCTGAGGACATCTATGCTGAGTATTGCACACCTGATGAAGCCAAGTTTGGCAAGGAAGACAAAGCGCAAGGTGCGCATTCAGAGGATTGAAAGGAGATTGGCAAGAGAATGGAGATAGTACAGGTATGTCACTCCAAAGTATATGAAGAAATTCACACTCAATCCTCCATGCCCAAGAGCTCCATTGGCACCTGGCCAAGAAGCTGATCCGACCAGCATCAAGCGTGGTGAGGACTTTCCTGAAGAATGGGCCAAGTGCCAAGCCAAGTTGGCGAGACAAGCCAAAGAAGCAGTGAGGAAATTCAATGAAGACTCTGCTACTGCTGCTGCCACTGAGGCCCCTGTTCAGCCCAGAAAATCAATGGCAAAGAAGCCAGCGCACAAGACAAGTGCTTCACCTACAGTGCCCTCACGGCCAAAATCCTCAGCAAAGCCCTCACGACCAGAATCTTCAATGCCCTCTCGGCCAGTTCCTCATGCTGCTCCTGCTCCTCCCAAATCCTCAGCTCCTACAAAGTCCTCAGCAGCTCCTCCAAAAGTCCTCAGCACCGGTGCATCTGGCCATGTGCCAAAGGACTGCAGGCATCTCCATTGCCTCTGGTGTCTCAGCAAGTTCCTTAGCTGCACCAAATTCTTCATCAGGCCCCACTCTGCTGAAGAAAAAGGCAACTGCTGGACGAGGTCCTCGGCCAAGTCCGAAGAAGAAACATGTTGTCTTCCAAGTGCCATCTAATGATGAAGCTGATGATGATGAACTTGCATAAATCATCAGAGACCGACAAGAAAGGGCCGCTAGAGCCAAAGGCACACCTGTGCCACTGCTTTTGGATCCAAGGGTGATCCTCGAGTACATTGATCTCTGGCACAAGGATCCACAGACACCTATGCCTGATTTTCATCTAACTCCTGGACAGAGTCACATGCTGACCCATTTCATCTCTGAAGAGAAATGGAAATTTGAAAATGCTAGGCAGATTAAGAAGGCTCAGTTCAGGAAAGAGAAGTTCCTGAAGAAAAACATTGTCAGAATGACAACTAAGGAACTCCTCAAGATCCAGTCTGAAATCAAAGACCTCAGTGATAACTTTGTTGCTTATTATGCGGATGGGCAAGGAGCCAAAGTCAGATTTGTTAATCTGACAAAGAAGTTCACAAATGTTGCAGCCCCAACGCAACAAGAAATTCCTCAGGCTGGAGCCTCTACTCAGCCTGCTGAAGAACATGCCAGCACAGCTGATGATTTTCAGCCTGTTGAAGACAAGCTAGTTCCAGGGCTGATGACTCCATTCCAGCCGCTGAAGAAATTGCCAGGGCATCCACTAGCTGTGCTCCTGAAGAAACTGAAGAAGTCAGGGCAACTGCATCAGTTGCGCCTGAGAAAATTCAACAAGATTCCTCAGCTCCTCCTGCGCCTACACCAACTCCAGTTCTTCCATCTGCATCAGATGTGAAGAGGACCAAGGCTGCAGAGCGAGCTGCAGTGAAGAAAAGGAAAGCATCACCTGCTTCAAATTCTTCAGCCCCGAAGAAGATGAAGACAATGACTAGCTGATTTGAAAATCCCATTGATGTTGTTCCGATTTCCTCCATGCCATCAAAGGACCTTGTTCCTTTTGGTGAAGATTATGAGATCCCAAGCGGATCTGATGAAGATAATCATTCTGCTGCATCGTCAGAGCAGATTGATGAAGAAAGTGAAGTGGATGCAATCCCTTCAACCCCAATCATTTCCTCACCTATGCCTCAGTTCACAGCTGAAGAGGCTGGTGTTGAGGAAATTGAAGACGAAGATGTGGATATTGGAAGCACAACACCAGTAATGAACGATGACTTTTGGGACAGTCAGCATCCAAATTCCCCACTCTTCACTCCAATTCAACAAATTCCTCAGTTCCCTGCACCAACGGTTCAAATGGGCTCTGAACAAACTCACCCCAACTCATCCGTGCATGAAGAAATACCAGCCACTAGTGCTGAAGAACCTGCTGCTGCTGATCCTATGAACACTCAGACTGCACACGAAGAGGAACAAGAAAATCCTCAGCCTGAAGAACCTGAGATTGCGATTCCAGAGGTCGTGATGCAACTCACTAACACTCCACTGCCAAAGCCAAAGAATCCATTCTCAACGAAGCAAAAGTTCAAGGCTGGAGATTTCTTCGGCGAGCATGTATTCTTCACTGACTACAACCCTTATGACTCTGCTCGCATAAGGAAGAGGCGTTTCTGGACTGCTAGTCAAGCCAACTTCTATTCCTCTGTGCTATTCAACAAAGACAAAGTCTTCGATCATGCACATATTCCTCACGTGGACATGGAATCTCTACCAGGCTTCGAGCCAGTCCTTAGTGTTCTTCACGATGCAGGATTGCTGAATTTCTGCACTAACATCTGTGATTGGAATGAAGAACTCATTCTTCAATTCTATACGACGTTGCACATCATTTGGAGACTCAAGATGTGAACTCATGGGTACTTGGATGGATGACAGAAAATACTCACTACAAGGCACCAAAGAACGGAATTGCTTCGTGCCTCCCACTCAGTCCTCCCCTTGATGTTGCTCGTTGCATCTACAGCGAACCTGAGCTTACAAATCACTACACGCAAGTTCTGATGAAGCCTTTGAAGCCAGGGCAGGCCCCACGAACCAAATTCCTCGTCAAGGAATTACTATATGTGCCTCGGACTGTCTATCGCATTCTAACAAAGACAATGAGTCCTATCAAAGGCTGTAGGACCTTGAAGTATGTCTAGAGGGGGGTGATTAGACTACTTGACCTATTAAAAACTTAACCTTTTCCCAGTTTTATAGTTTGGCAGATTTTAGCTATTTTAGGACAAGTCAAGCAATCATCACACAATTCAAGCAAGCATGCAAAGAGTATATTGGCAGCGGAAATTAAAGCATGCAACTTGCAAGAAAGTAAGGGGAAGGGTTTAGAGGATTCAAACGCAATTGGAGACACGGATGTTTTTGGCGTCGTTTCGATAGGTGGTGCTATCGTACCTCCACGTTGATGGAGACTTCAACCCACGAAGGGTAACGGTTGTGCGAGTCCACGGAGGGCTCCACCCACGAAGGGTCCACGAAGTAGCAACCTTGTCTATCCCACCATGGTCGTCACCCACGAAGGACTTGCCTCACTAGCGGTAGATCTTCACGAAGTAGGCGATCTCCTTGCCCTTACAAACTCCTTGGTTCAACTCCACAATCTTGTCGGAGGCTCCCAAGTGACACCTAGCCAATCTAGGAGACACCACTCTCCAAGAAGTAACAAACGGTGTGTTGATGATGAACTCCTTGCTCTTGTGCTTCAAATGATAGTCTCCCCAACACTCAACTCTTTCTCATAGGATTTGGATCTGGTGGAAAGAAGGTTTGAGTGGAAAGCAACTTGGGAAGGCTAGAGATCAAGATTCATATGATAGGAATGGAATATCTTGGCCTCAACATATGAGTAGGTGGTTCTCTCTCTGAAATGTTAAGTTGGAAGTGTAGGTTCAGTCTGATGGCTCTCTCCATGAATGAAGAGGAGGTGGAGGGGTATACATAGCCTCCACACAAAATCTAACCGTTACACACAATTTACCAAACTCGGTGGGACCGAATAGTTAAACTCGGTCGGACCGATTTAGTAAACCTAGTGACCGTTAGTGATTTTCGGTGGGACTGACACGCATCTCGGTGATACCGACATGGTTTGGGTTAGGGAATAACGTAATCTCGGTGAGACCGATTACACAAACTCGGTGAGACCGATTTTGGTAATTAGCTAACCAGAGAGTTGGTCAGGTAAACTCGGTGGGACCGATTTGCTCTTTTCGGTGAGGCCGAAATGTTACAAAAAGGAAACAGAGAGTTTACATTGCAATCTCGGTGGGACCGGTCGCTCACTTCGGTTGGACCGAAATGTTACGAAGGGAAACAGAGAGATTGCAACCCCATCTCGGTGAGACCGAGATCCCTATCGGTAAGACCGATTTGCTTAGGGTTTGTGGCAGTGGCTATGACTTTTGGAATCGGTGGCGCCGGATAGAAAGAATCGGTGTGAATGATTTTGGCTTTAGGTTTAGGTCATTTGTGGATGTGGGAAAGTAGTTGAGGGTTTTGGAGCATATCACTAAGCACATGAAGCAAAAGGCTCATTAAGCAACACCTCATCCCTTCTTGATAGTATTGGCTTTTCCTATAGACTCAATGTGATCTTGGATCACTAAAATGTAAAATGAAGAGTTTTGAGCTTTTGAGCTTGAGCCAATCCTTTGTCCTTAGTATTTTGAGGGATCCACTTTCATCATCCATGCCATGCCATTCATTGAGCTTTCCTGAAATAATAGTCTTGGAATAGCATTAGCTCAATGAGCTATATGTTGTTATGAATTACCAAAACCACCTAGGGATAGTTGCACTTTCAATCTCCCCCTTTTTGGTAATTGATGACAACATATAGATCAAAGCTTCGACAAATGATAATAAAATTTAAATAACATTGTCGCTTTGAGAAGTATGTGATAAGCAAGAGCTCCCCCTAAATTTGTGCATAGTTTTAGAGTTGCTTTGGACTGCAAATGCCCAATGGATTAGGATCATGGGTTACTCTTTCATGTCACATACATCTTGGTGGAGCGCTCAAAATAATAAACAATAAATACATGCACTCATCACCAAGCAAAGTGAGTGATCACATAAGATAGATAGGATAATATCATCAAACATGCATAAGTGTAGCTTATGATCAAACACATGATCATCAATGTCTCACAAACATAGTATCTCAACCAAAAGCAAACAAAGTTTGAAAAACCACCAAATAAAGCAAGAGAGAACAAAAGCAACACTCTCTCTCTCTAAAGCCTATGATTTATACATTTTCTCCCCTTTGGCAACAAGTTACCAAAAAGTTCATAGAAAATGCATAGTGCTAGATCGACTCTCAGGCTTGATCTTCTGGTGGTGGTGTAGAGATGGCTCCTTGGACGAAGACTTCAGTTGATATAGATGGAGCTGGAGCTGATGTAGGTGCTGGAGCTGGTGGCACTGAGGCTGTAGTTGGTGCAGACGAAGTTGCTCTTGTGTTAGAAACTGGCACAGCTGATGACCTCTGGGCTCTAGGCAGTCTGGCAAACACATTGGTTGTAGTCTTGCCCTTCCTCTCCTGCATGTCATCTTGTAGTTACTCCACAGCAGTCTGAATCTCAGTTACTTTCACATCTAGGTTATAGAACTTTTGTTCTATGATTCTCTCCAAGCTCTCCTGATTTTGAGTAAGGGTGGCCAATCCCTTCTCAATCCTCAAGGTTGATGCTATCAAGTAACCAAGCTGCTCCTGCTTGTTCTTCAAGAAGTATTCAGATGCCTCCTCTTGAGTTGGCATCTTGGCAGCCTTCTCCCTCTTTGCCTTCTCCTTCTTCTCCGGAGCTTGAACTGATTGTGGATTATCTTCATTCATGACAACCTCATTGTCCTCAAAATCTGGATAAAGTGGAAAGTGTTCCTTATCCAACTGATATTTTCCTGTGCCCATCTTTGAGTTTATCAGTTCTTGAATCTGAGGTGCATATCCACAGCTCCTCTTCTGATCTACTCTGACTGTCACTTTGATCAGACATACTGGCAAAGCTGACTGCTAACCCTGTGAAGAGTTTATAGATGAGATAGAAAAGATGAGCATCACAAAATGCAGAGGTTTTTACAAAATAATGACTCAAAAGTTTAGTTTTAGTTTTCCATAAAAAGCATTTCGGATCCACCGATTTTCAAACTCGGTGATACCGAAGCAGTTTTGGAACCTAAACTGATGATCTCGGTTGGACCAAGTTTCAGTTCGGTGGCACCGAGACTGCTAGGGTTTCACTGAATCCTCAAATCGGTTGCACCATTTAGTAATTCTCGGTCAGACCGAGAGTCACTAGTGCAATGGCATAAGCCAAATCGGTGAGACCGAGTTTTTCAACTGGGTGGGTCCGAGATGGTTTCGGCGGAAACCTAAACCTAAAAATTCGAATCTCAACTAATCTATGAACTACTTTGGCTGGATAGATGAGTTGCAATCGTGGCAAGATTCAATATGAAAACAATGTGCTAGGAATCAGACGTGGATAGCACAAAGATAAAGTCCATACCCTAACTTGGCGGTGGACTTGCTATGGCGGCAACGGCGGGGACGAAATCCATTGACGGCGGCGAAGACCAGCGACAGGAGGCTGCTGGCGACGAGGAGACGATCCGGAGACCATGATGGCAGAGCGAGCTGATGCGCGGGTGAAGGGTTTCGGAGAAATTTCCAAAAAATTTCCCGTGACTATATATAGCCCGACCCTGTCAGTGTGACCGAGTGGAACAACTCGGTGGCACCGAGATGCATAACCATGTTCAGTTAGAGCAACTCGGTGAGACCGAAAAGTTCAAATCAGTTGCACCGAGATTGAAAACTCAGATCAACTTGATGATGTCGGTAGGACCAAAATGGAAGGATCGGTCAGACCGAGAATCATTAAGAGGTTTTGGAAGTTAAGTCTATGACGAATCGGGGACTCCGAGTGCTCCTCACACAGAGTGGTTTGAATCTGACTTGATCAAATTTTTTGATGTAGCATGAATAGAGTTTGAGACGAGAAAAGCACAGATAGCTAAAGAAGGTTCTTAGGCATTGTTGTCCATCCACTTGGCCAAAAGAAGAAAGAACCAAACAAACAAAACAACAAGTGGATGTCCTTGAATGAGTAAAATATGCACCAACATGCTGATACAATAAGATGGCAATTGAAATATGTGACAAAGCATTCACAACGAATTCTAGCTTCTATCAAACAATTGGCGATGACTAGGTCATCTATGTATGAGTATATTGACTTAGGAGTCAAATGATAACATTTGATCATAGGTCATACTCATCATTTAAGCTCAAGTGGGGTTACCACTTTTACATAATGCATTAATGTGTTCACACCATTAGAGTTGCTTTGACTCAATTCATAGAGTTAAGCTCCCTCTAGATGTGAGATCCCCCCTTAGAGGGTTGAACTAACCTTGGGTTTTGTCAATGATGACTTCATGTAGGTGTTGAAGATGTAGATGCTCAATGTTGATGTAGATCATTTGAAGCAATCCTTTGGAGTGAGTTGCACTTTCAACTTGCCTACATGGGTTAGTCCCACAAGGAACAAACAAGAATATCCATAGACATAGAGTGATGCACACACAAGATGGTTTCCATGAAAACATTTGGTTACCTTGTCCCTTGCCTTACCAACATGAGGGTTTGTGACTCCTTAAACTAGTGCAAGATGTGAAGGTTGATTGCACTTGTTCTTGCCAAAATGATATGAGTGAAGAATGTTGGCGGAGTCACCCTCAAGAACTCTCTAGTTCTTCTTCTTCGGGATCCACATCATCTTGATGGGAATCCTTGGAGTTGTAGTTGTACTTGATGAAGTAGAACTTGACGTAGTCTTGGGAACCCACTCGAACGAGGCTTTAGGTGCTTCTTCAAATGCATCAATCTCTTCTAGAAGCTTGTCCTTGCCTTTGTTCTTGTGGTCTTGTGGTGGAAGATCATCTTGAGCTTGTGTCCCCTTGAAGGAAGTAGGATCATACTTCTCTTGTTGAGGAACAAACTTTGTCTTGGGGTATTGATCTTCTTCCCACTCAACTCCATTGGCATTGAACTTTCGCTCAAAACCAACACCTTGATTCTTCCGTGCCTTCCTTGCTTATGTACAATTTCCTCAATTGCTTACTCCCGGCAAGGCTCTTGTAAACACCTTTTCTATAATTCCTTCAATAAACTATTTTCTTGCTCAAGTATAACTTGGCTAAGAGAATCATTAGTGGAATCAAGAGAACTACTGGAAGCAACAACATTGGATTTGACATTATTATTGTTACTACTAGAGGAAGTATCTTTCTTGTACTTGTTACTAGACTTGACTTGAGGCATGTAAGTAGATAAGAGTAAACGCTTGGCAATGTAACAAGAACTTTTCTTGCGGAGATCATCATTGATTGCCTTTAAGAACTCATGCTCTTGCTCAAGATTGAGCTTTTCAAAGCGTAACTTCTCATGAGCCCTTAAAAGTTCTCGATGATCTTCGAAGATAGTTTCATGAGCCAAATTAAGAGTGTTTAGTTCTTTAGTTACAAGCTCAATTTTCTCCTTACCATTGTCATTCGTTTGATTTGCATGATTAATTGACGTTTCATCATAGTATTCATCACTAGAATTGTCAACAAGTAAATCATCATCACCTAGCAAGTCATCTTCATCACTATTAAAATCAACATACTCGGGATGTGTTACCTTTTGACCTTTGGCCATGAAGCATCTTCCAATTCCTTCATTTGGTGAATCAAATATGTCGTAGGAGTTGGTTGACACAAGTGCTAGACCGCAACACCTTCATCTTGAGTATATTCGAGTCGGAGTGATAGCTTCTCTCGGAGTGATGGTCGGAGTCGGAGCGAAACCCATTCACCAACATGAGCTTGATGTCTTCGCTTTGTGTAGCTCCTTAATGACTTGTCCTTCCTTTCCGAATCCTTGCTTCTCCTTGAGGGTCTTCGCTCATAACGATCATCTCTACTCCTCCTCTCTTGGTGGTGATTCTTCTCTTTGCTTCTTCTTTTGGAGAATCTTCTCTTCTTTTGTAGGGTGTCGTACACTCATTGGAGTAGTGTCCGGTCTCCCACAATTGTAGCAATTGCGCCTCGACTAGAAGATCTTTGTCATTGTAAGACCTTGACTTGGAGCTTCTTTCTTTGCTTCTACTTTTGTAGAACTTGTTGAAGTTCTTCACCATTAAGCTCAATTCTTCATTGAAGGTTGGTTTCTCACTTGATGATGTGGGGCTTCACTTGAGGCTTTGTAAGCACCACTTGACTTGTTGTGAAGTTCCTCCTTATCCTTGAGTGACATCTCATGAGCAACAATCCTTCCAATGACTTCCGTTGGCTTGAGATCTTTGTAGTTTGGCATCATTTGGATAAATGTGCACACGGTATCATACTTTCCATCCAATACTCTTAGGATCTTCTTGATGATGAATTTGTCGGTCATCTCTTCACTCCCTAAGCCGGCAATCTCATTTGTGATAAGAGCAAGCCTAGAGTACATTTCAGCGACACCTTCACCATCCTTCATTTTGAACTTGTCAAGCTGACTTTGGAGCACATCCAACTTGGATTCCTTGACGGACTCGGTACCTTCATGCATATCAATCAAAGTATCCCAAATTTCCTTTGCATTCTCAAGACGGCTTGTCGGGGAAGCTGATCGTAACCCACGAACACCTATGGGACCGGCGGACCGAGTCCCTTTCGGTTCGGTGGGGGGCGGAGATTGCACGAAGAGTAGATCGAGGCGAAACACACGAGCAGTTTACCCAGCTTCGGAGCTCTCCGGAGAGATAATACTCCTACTGCTGCTTGTCTGATTATGTTGTGTTCTTGCTAGGGAGCACAGAGAGCTACAAAACCTAGCGTGAGTGTATCTGGTTTCGAATGAGCCGAGCCGAACCCAGCCGAATCGAACCCCCTCTACGTTGCGCATGGGCCTACTTTTATAGGCTAAAGGGGTCACCAACAGGTGGCAACGTAGACAAGGGCAAAATGGGAAAATGAGTTGCGGTTGGTAAAGCTACTTTGTACAAAGGTATTCTACCTAACTCGACGGCAAGGGACAAAAGCATTCAATGCCCGCCCATGTCGCCTAAACAGGCAGAAGGGACCGTCGGGGCGCCACCGCTTGCCACGATGACACTCCTGCCGGGCGCTTATCGCTGCTCTCCGCTGGCTGCACAACCTCTTGACACGCACGCGCTGGAATGGTCCCATGGCGACATCGCTGGTGGATGAGCTAGAGCGGAGATGAAGAGAGGTTGCTCGCCGCAGCAAAGCGCCTTGTCATGCTGAATCCTTGTCGCGTCCGGAAGCTTGTCGCCATCGAGCCTTCCCAAAGAAGCTCCTCTTGCCGGCGTCTTGTCTTCTGCGTGCCTTGAGTGGCCTTCCCGGCAAGCTCCTCTTGCCGGGGTCTTGTCTCCTTGGCTTAAATACTTTGTTTTTGAATGGCTCCAGAGGAACCATTGAGGACCTCGGCGGTCACCAGGCAAGCCTTGCCGCGGGGTGCTGCAGCTGTCCGTGCACGAGTTCGGGATACTAGGGTACCCCTACTCTAGTACACCGACAGGAGCCCCCGGGCCTGGGCCACACACGGTGCCGAGCACTGTTGGGCCAAGCCCAAAACAGTGCACGGGCACGCGCGGCCTAGATCACGCCGTAACCGGCTCCGGACCCACCACGTCCCCCACGAACAGCACGCGCCGAACATGGCATCATGGGAGAGATCGTGGGGGTTTCTTCAATTGGAAAAGCGGAACGTCCGCCCCCTCTCCCTCCTTATAAACAGGGGAAACAGGGGCAGGTCGCCCACCTCGCCATTTGCTGTCCCATCTTGAAAACCACCGCCGCTCCCCCCTTCTCCTCTAGTCTGAAGAGAGCAGCGCTCTGCCCCCCATCGCCACCAGCGCCATCAACGCCGTCGATCTCCTCCACCACCTCCGCCATGGCTCCGAAAGCCGACAAGGGGAAGGGCGTGAAGTCGGCCGAGGTGCAGCGGCTCGCGGCGTTGCGAAAGGAGCGGGCCATCTCCCCCCCCCCTAGCTCGACGCAAAGGAGCTGCTGAGGGAGGGCTACTACCTCTTCTAGTCGACGGAGACGCGATGATCCGCAAGACGAAGGTACTCTCGCCGCATCGAGTTGGGTCCGAGCGGTACCCTTCTTCGCTCTTCTTCTATTGTGGCTCTGCCGCCTTCTCTCAATTCTTCGCGACATCATGAACACCTATGGGCTTCGCCTCCTTGATTTCACCCCCAACACTGTCCTCGACCATGGCGGTTTTCGCACACCTTGCGAAAACTTTGTCGGAGTCCACCCAAACGTAGCCCTCTTCCGCCACTTCTTCATGCCCCGCTGAGAGAGGAGAGCCACTTGCCGGAGGGATTGCTTGGATCTCCGTGGATCGGCAAGAAAGAAGCCTATCTGGAAGGAGAGCTCCGTAGCAAGTGGGAGGAGTGGAGAGCCGATTGGTGTTGGATCATTGAGGAGAACCCGCAGCCCTTCACTGCCCAGCGCCAAACTCCCATAGTGCGCGACAACGATTGGAGCAACTTGGCACCGGAGGATGCTAGGTTGAAGATTGCTGTGACCCGGATCCTGCGCCTCAGGCTTGCCGGACTCATCAGAGGCGCAGTTGGCGCGGATTTTTCGCCCAGACGCTTCTTTGCAGGAGAGGAGGAGACCTGCTTGGGAGTTCCAAAATGCGGCGGACATCATGATGCTGCGCCTGGCCTCAACTGGAATTTCACTGCCTTGGAGTTGGATGCGATCTCGCTGGAGCTGTTCAAGCACGACGCCGATCACCCCGAGTGGTTTAGGTTGCCGAGGGAGTCGCCCCATTGTGCAACAACTTTCGCTCGACCGCATCCGCGCTTATGATGCCCTTGTGCGATTCGCATGGGATCGCTCCAACTTGGCAAGAGCTCGGACGATGTTGTCGCGGCAGTTCGATAGCTTGAAGAAGTGCCGATCCGCCGACGAAAGCGAAGTGGCTCACCCATGACACCACCGACGCCGAGATGCAGCGAACGCCACTCAGTGGAGGAGGCGGCAGCTGCTGATTACGGGCGAATCTGGTTCACCGTGGAGGAGGCAGAGCAGCAGAGGCGGCAAGCCTTACCGACGAGAGGAGCTTGCTGCTGAGGAGGAGCAGGCCGAGCCCGGTTGAGCCGAGCGAGTCGCCGAGGGCGCCTCCACACCTTCAAGTAGTTTGCCGCGAGTGGAGCCCACAGCTCCACCAAGAAGGCGCCGCAAGGCCGGGAAGTGACGGGCGGCAGACGGGCTAACAGCCCAGAAGACTGTGCGACGCGCGCTATCAAGGTAAGCATGCTGTTAGCTGGAGCCCCCACACCGCTGCAATAACCGAGGCGGATCTTCTCAGCCACCGCCGCCACCCCGCCAAGCGGTCAAGGAACTCTACCTCCGCTTCTTCGCACCGGTGGCGAGCCGAATTTGATCTCTCCGCGCCAGCTCGACGAGGAAGAAGAAGAAGAGTAAGCTTCTATGTTGTGCTTGTATTTCTTCAATTTGGTTGCTTTGTCTTGTATCCGATTTGCTTCATTCTCAACCCTTTCCTTTTCGTGACGCTGGTCCGAGAGAGCATCAAGAGAGCCAAGACCCCGTGGTTGTCATCGAAGACGATCCCCGTGGCAACAGGAGGCGCGCCTCGAGACCCCTTGCCGACCCGCAACCTTCCTCAGCAGCCCCCAAGACAGCCCCCAACAGAAGTATATGGTTTATTTCTTACGGTTAGGTGTGCATGGGTGCTCCTTCTTTGCTGATATCCGACTTGTTGATTTGTGTAGGAGCAGAGCAGCCTCATCAGAGTGCCCAAGCCGCTCCCCAAATACCATCCGCTTCAACTACGCCGCCAAGGAGAATTCTCCGCAAGGAGCTGCCTCCGCAAGGGAGACTTCTCCGGCAAGGGACGGCACCAGTGATCCTCAGTGATCGAGACCATGGCTGCAGATCCCATTGCGTAATCCTCTTGCGTGAAAATTTCCCTTTGGTTCTTTTTCTTCTGTTCTTCTTTTGAACATTTGCTTGATCGTTCTTTTCTTTTCTCGATCGCCGATCCATCGCCGCAGAGCCGATGGAGACCGAGGTCGCCGGCGAGGAGGACGCTACAAGGCAACACCGACGACGCCGCCACCATGGAGGAAGAGGCTGGCGCCGATGGGTCCGGCCAGGAGGCTCAAGGCTACCGCCGCAAAAGGTCGGGCGAGGGTCCGCGATCGACGACGACCTCGAGGCCGCAGGAGCGCCAGCGCCACGCCGACCGCCGATCCCTCCGCCACCGTGCAGCGTCAGTTCAAGAGCCCCAGCCCGGCGCCTATCTCAAGGCCGCGACGGCGCTTTCATCAAGTTTCCTCGACGCCGAGCCTGTGGCGCCAAGGGGAGACCTTTGACGAAGAGCTGCTCGCCTCCGGGTTGTCGCTGGTTGACGCGCAAGCAGCAAAAGAAAGCGAAGTTCGAGGAGGAGCAGCTGCGCAAGAAGCTGTTGTCGCCTACCGCTCCCGACAAGCCAAGTTCGAGTCCCGGAAGCACTTGTCGCAAGGGCGGAGCCGACATGGAGAAGCGCAGAAGAGCTCCGGGCGCCAACCAAGAAGCTCTCCGAATGTAGCGTAAGAGCGGGAGCGACTTGCTGAAGAGCGCACAGCCTTCATCCTTGAGAAGGCTGAGGTCGAGGAGCAGCAACGGCTTGCTGCCGAGAAGCTATCTGCGCGCAAGAAGGCGAAGTTGGCGAGCGGAAGATCAATCTTGACATCTATGAGGAAGAGCTTGCCGCGTGAGCAATCAATTGGCGGAGCTCTCAAGGAAGCAAAAGATGCCGCTGCACCGCCAAGCCGCCAAGAAAGAGTTGGAGACGAAGGTGACGCAGCCGGAGGCCAACTCCGTAAGAGCGGCGAGGAGCTTGCTGCATCAAGCACGAAGCGAGAAGGACGCCTACACTCTTGGCGAGTTGCAGGGCCGCTCACCGAAAGGATCAAAGAGCTCGATGCCGCCAAGGACTCCAAGGCGGATCTTGAGCTGAAGCTGACCACCGTGATGCGTGACCGGACGGCGCCAAGGAGCGGAGGTGGCCCTGTTGAGAAGAACAAGACCAACGAGGAGCTGCCGACGAGTGCCACGACCGCCGTAACACCTTCAGAGAGAACGTGATGCATCGGACGGAGGGTCTTGTGGATACCGCCGCCATCGACAAGGAGCTGATGGAGTGGGGATGGTGGATCTTGGGTACTTCTTCCGACGAACGCCCCAACCCAGCGCCAAGCTCAGCTTGTTCCTCAAGGGCGCAGGACGGTTTCCAACGGCTCCGGGAAGAGATCCCAAAGCAGTTGGTCGAGGAATCGCGCCAGATCTGCGCGGAGCTCTCGAAGGTGTTGATGAAGGTGGCCTTCCACAATCCAGGCCTCAACCTCAACGGCGCGCCTCAGATCCTTGCCGCTAGATGCCAATGTGGAGGCGCCAAAGCCCTTGTCGCACCCATTGTGGACAAGGTGGGCAAGATCAAGGGTTGATGGCACCGCACAGACTAGGCCGCTAATTTTATCTTTCCCTTGTCGCTGCCGATCATGTTTAGAGAACAATTTATTAGATTCATGATAAGCTATTTTGTAATATAACTCTATCTTAGGCAATGATTGCAATGTTATTTCCTTTACTTGATTCATTCCTTTGCATGTTTGTGCCCCACGCTTAGGGAACTTGTCGGCTGGCACCTTTGTCATGAAAGCATGAAAAGCGGAACGTAAGCAGCCTGTCAAGGCGGTGCCGCCCGATAAGCAACCTTGTCGCAACTAGTTGCAGCTCACTTAAGTTGTTGAGCGGACTCAAACAAAGCAAGGGCGCAAACTAGCTACGAGTTGGTTCCTTCCGCACGCAGGTTTTCCATACAAAGTACTATCGCTCGAGGAAGATAACTTAAAATTTTAAAACTGATTGCTCAAACTTTGGCAACTTAGCTTTTCTGTCGCTTGCTTCCCTAAGGCTTAAATTTCCTCGAGCGACGCCTTGGCCACCATTATGTTCTCCATTATCTTCTCCTCCGCTAACTTGTGGGCGAAGAAAACATCCTTTCTTTGAGAAAGAGAAAGAAGAGAAAATAGTTATGGAGCCTTGTGGCTCGTTATTTCTTACCGGGTGTGGATGCTGCACAAAATGTTAGACAACACATGCAAA
This sequence comes from Aegilops longissima, assembly GCA_021605205.1. Lineage (NCBI taxonomy): Eukaryota > Viridiplantae > Streptophyta > Magnoliopsida > Poales > Poaceae > Aegilops > Aegilops longissima. The sequence goes on from CM038679.1 coordinate 225,446,540, forward strand.
AAATGATGAAAGCATGTAATTGACAAGTTGTGCGCAACACATGAGCTTTACTTATGCATCGGGTCTCGCTTACCAGCTTTGTACAAAGGATTACATGCAACATCGGCAAGACTTGTATAAAGGTGGTTGCTTGAACAGGTTCCGCAAACGCGCCTCACGGGTAAAACTTACGTAAGATGCTCAATGTTCCAGGAGTTGCTCACCGAATTCCATCTTCGGTCTCAAGGCATGACAGCGCCAGCCTAGTGACTCGCTTCACCCGATAAGGGCCTTCCCACTTGCCGCCAACTTGTTGGAATTCTTGGCGGACTGAACGCGCCAAGAACAAGGTCACCTTCCTCGAGACTTTCGTGTTAACTTTGCGGTTAGGGTAGCGGCGCAAAGCTTGTCGGTAACGAGCAGCTCAGACAAAGCAGCCCTCAAGACGGTCCTCCTCAAGGAGCAATAAGGCCATCTTGTCGCAGCTGCTCTTGCTCAAGCTCATCATAAGCTTAGTACTGAGGTGACCCGTGATACGAAGTTCCATGGGGTCCGCCTGGCTCGACGGCATCGCCCCGATCGACCAAAGAACCACCGCAGCTCCTCAATCCAGCTTTCTTCCGACTTGTGCAGCCTCGTCAAAGTTCTGGTCTTGAGCCCACGCAGCACTTCAGCATTTGCTCTCTCCGCTGACCGCTGCTTCTCGGATGAGCAATGGAATAAAGCGCACCTTGGCGCCAAGATCTTGGACGATCGCATGAAGGTGCGGCTCGTGGAATTGTGTGCCGTTGTCGGTGATGATCCCGTTAGGAATCCCAAACGGCAAACAATCGACCAAGAACTTGATCGCCGATCGGCTGTCACCTTCCTCATCGCTTCCACTTCCGCCACTTTGTGAACTTGTCGATTGCAACGCATAAGTACTCAAAGCCCCGACAGCTCGGGAAAGGGGCCGAGGATGTCGAGCCCCTGCATCAAAAATGGCCGTGATAAAGGGATCGCCCGAGAGCTTGAGCTGGCTGGTGTATCTGCTGGAATGGAACCGCACGCTTCACACTTGGTTACTTGTGCAGTTGCATCCCGGAGGGCTGTCGCCGAAGAAACCTTGCCGGAAAGCTTTGCTTTAAGTGTTTTGCGCCAATGTGGTGACCACATATGCCCATGTATCTCTCGCCACAGCTTTTCGTCCATCTTCCCGTGAATACACTTCAATTTCACACCGCTGAGTCTTCTTCACAGCGTGTTGTCGACAAACTGGTACATACTTGACCGCCGGGCTACTCTTTCCGCTTCTTCTTGCTCTTCGGAAGTTCTCCCGTCTCAAGGAAATGGACAATCTGTTGTGCCCATGCCGGAGCTTGTGGCTCGACAACAAGGACTAAAGGCACATCTGCTGCTGCGGAACATCCGCTTCTACGGCAAGAACCCGCGGCTCGGCCGAGTTGATGTTCCCCGCAAGCTTGCCGGAGCAAAACTTGTCGGGAGCGCTCGCTTCAACGAAACAAACCCTAGGGCTTGTCGGAGCAGATCGCTCCTCAAGACTTTGGTGTTGATCTTGGGACCTTTTTGGCGGCGGCTTCGGGAGCTCGCCGAAAATAGTCACCGAAATCAACTTCCTCTTCTTGTTCTGTCCAGCTTGATGGCGTTATACTTGGTTGAGTCAGCTTGAGCACAAAAATCCTGGTTCCATTGTGTAACTTGAGTGCGGCGACTTTGACAAAGCCATCAAGAATATCATTCTCGAGCTCTTGGAACATGTTCCATTTGCAGGCCTTCAAAGTGCTCTTCTAGCTTCTCACTTCATCAACGAGGCTTCCATCAACGGACTCGATAATCTTTGTTTACTTGGCGGACGACAAGCTGCGAGTCACCCCGATAATGAGCTTCTTGATCCCAAGGTTCACCGCGATCTCGAGACCGCAAGCAAACCTTCATACTGCAGATTGTTTGTTGCTTGCTCCTTGGGAAAGTGCATTTGGACTATGTACTTGAGGTGCTCTCCGTGGGTGCGATAAGCAGCACGCCAAGACCGGCGCCTTTGCAGCGAGAAGGCACCATCAAAGTACATCAGCCACTCTTTGCTTGCTTCCTTGACGGGATGCTCGCTCTCGAATTTCTTCATCTTATGCTACGCCCATTCTGCTATGAACTCGCCAATGCTCGCTTTGGATAGTTGAAGTGCTTTCAAACTTGAGGCCAAAGCTTGACAGTTCCAAAGGCCCACCGACAATCCTGCCTGCTGCTTTCGGATTTTGCAATATCCTCTTCAGGGGAAAGCGAGTGACGACTGTTATCTCATGTGCTTGGAAGTAATGGCGCAGCTTTCTCGAGGCCATGAGGAGGCCGAAAAGCAATTTCTGCACACCAGAGTACCTTGACCTAGCCCCCGCAGAAGGGAACCGACAAAGTAAACGGGCGCTGCACCATCCTTTTTTCTCAGATCTTCTCGCAATCCTGCGCAGATCCATCCTTGTCGGGACCAGAGCTTGTCGGTGAAGCCCCTTGCTTGTCGCTGGATGCATCTGCCTTGGTTGCCGGCTCATCATCCGCCTCCCTTCCGCTACTAACGCAGCACTAACCATTTGATTGGTTGCCGCTATATATAGCAGCAACTTCTCTTGTGGCCTAGGTGCGACAAGTATTGGAGTGGAGGACAGGTACCTCTTTAAGTCCTGCAGCGCAGCCTCCGCTTCGGGAGTCCATTTCATTGACCTGCCTTTTTCAAAATCTTGAAAATGGCAGGGCGCCAGCAGACTCTAGAGATAAACCTGCCGAGAGCAGCCACGCAACCGCAAGTCTTCGACATCCTTGACGCGCTTTGGTGCTTCAATCTGCTCAATGGCCTTGATCTTGTCGGGATTGGCTTCAATTCCCCGCCGAGAGATGAAGAACCCGAGAAGCTTGCCGGAAGGGACTCCAAACACGCACTTCTCGGGTTGAGCTTGAGGTTGATCTTGCGCAGATTTGCAAAGGTCTCATCTAAATCTTGAACCAGAGTTGCTTTGTCCTTGCTTTTGACCACTATGTCATCCATGTAGGCTTCTACATTTCTGTGCATTTGGGCTCAAAAGCGCCATGGACTACTCTTGCAAACGTTGAACCAGCATTCTTTAGCCCAAAAGGCATCCGATAAAACAAGATGTGCCACATGGGGTGATGAATGCGTTTTCCTCATCCTCTTCTCGCCATGAAGATCTGATGATATCCTCGAGTATGCATCAAGAAATGAAAGCAAATCACATCCAGCCGTGGAGTCAATAATCTGGTCGATGCGCCGCAAGGGAAATGGGTCTTTGGGACAAGCTTTATTAACATCCGTGAAGTCGATACAAAGTCTCCATTTCCCATTTGCCTTATGCATAACTACAGGATTGGCCAACCACGAGGATGGAGCACCTCCGACAAGGCCCGCTGCTTCCAATTTCTTGATCTCTTCGCAATGAATTCTTGGCGCCCACCGCCGCTTCCTCGACTTTTTGCTTGACGGGCCGCGATGAGGACAGATAGCTAGGTGGTGCTCAATTACTTTCCGGGAACACCGGGATGTCGACGGTTGCCATGCAAACACGCCGACATTCGCCCCGCAGAAAGCAACGAGCGCGCTTCCTATTTAGGGTCGAGAGTGGCACCGATGGTGAAGGTACCACCAGTGCCGCCCTCCTTGGCGGCACCTTCTTGGTCTTCGTGGAGCTGCCATCATCTTCTTGCACTTGCCGGTGGAGCTCGATGGAAAGGCCCTCGACGGTAGCGCAGCACCAAGAGGTGCGCTTGCCGGAGTGGGCATCGAGCTCTTGCCGGACTTGGTCTTCTTCTTCCCCGGAGCTTCAGCGGCAAGTGATTTGCTATCCGCTGCAGCTGCTGCCTCCCGTAAATCTTGTCGGCGCAGATAAGAGCATCCTTCTTGTCGCCATGGACAGAAATGACACTTATCGGGCCTGGCATCTTGAGCAAGTTGTATGCATAATGAGAGGCTGCCATGAACTTGGCGAGTGCCGGACGGCCAAGTATCCCATTGTAAGGCAATGGAAAATCAGCAACGCCGAACGTGACCTCTCAGCCCTGAAGTTTAGCTCACGCCAAATGTTACCGCAACGTGATCTTCCCTTCGCTTGCTCCTTCCCGGATTGATTCCTTGAATGTGCCGCCTCTTCGAGCTCATTGTCGTGGATTTGAAGCTTCGGAGCACCGCGAGGAGATCAGGTTTAAGCCGCCCCGCCCAACTAGCATCTTGGTGACCTTGAGGTTGCGGATAGTTGGTGAGACCAACATCGGCAAGCACCGACCGCAGTTATGCGATCAGGGTGGTCCTCAATATCAAAGATGATAGGCGGTGGACCATTTCAGAGGCTTTGCGTGACTTCACGGATGGTTCTCGCTGCATTAACTTCCCGCATCCATTGCTTGAGTTGGCGGTGTGAAGTATGCAGAGAAGCACCGCCACAACGCAGAGGACCTCTCGTGGCTTTCTCAAACTCCTGCTCATCGGTCTCATCGCCTTCCATATCTTCATCGCCATCGCCGTTTTCATCCTTGTCGCGCCGCTGGGAGGTCTGTCTCTCTTGCCGCTGCTTGGCCTTGCTGCAAGGCCCTCCCCGCCGGTCGCTTGCTAACTCCCCAAAGACCTTCCCCGGGTTTTCTCCTTGTCGCGCCGCCAGACTCAGCCTTCGTTGTTCAACAAGCTGCTCGACCTTCTTGCAGCTCGAGGTCATGGCCCTTGGTGCGGTGGATCTTGCAAGATCGCTTGTTGAGCTGTCCCGCTTGTCGGCGTCGCCACAGTTTTGGCGGTCGGGTGCCAGCCGCAACCTCCTTGCCGGAGCCACCAACTTTGGCTTTCTTGGCGGCACCACCGCTGCCGGACTGCTCGACAACCAGTACCTCTTTGCTCTTCTTCTTTCGTTGTTGTTCCGCCGCTCTTCTTCGCCGGGCGGTCTCCTCACTATCGATCCTCGCTTCAGATTCTCTCCCGAGTCTCCTCCTTCCTCAAAGACGCGCACACTTGTCGGCCAAGGCATACAGCTCATCGACGCCCTTGACTTTGCACATCGCCATCTCTTCCTCATCCCGCGGTTCCGCACGTTTCGATGAAACGCGCCGATCACCGCGGCAGGGTGGACATCTGGGATGTTGTAGTGCACACGGCTGAATCTCTCGAATGAACTTGCGCAGGACTCTCCTTCCTTCGGCGAGCAGGTGAAGGTCGCTTCTTGGCCATGAGGCTTGTGGTCACCGTGAAGGCGCCGACAAACCGATGGCATAGATCTGCCCAAGAGGATATGGAGCTGTCCGCAAGTGCATGAGCCAAGATCCGACATTGGGCTTGAGTACCAGCCGGAAGTAGTTGGCGAGATCTTGTCGCCTCGCCCCCGCAGCTTGCACCGCGATGGTGTAGATGCCGAGGAACTCCGACGGATGCGCCCCGCCATCATATTTCTCCGCACGCCCGCTTGAAATTTTCTTGTCGGGCCATCGACTTGCCGCAGCTCACGAGTGAACGCAGGGCAACCTATCACAGACGGCAAGTCGCCCGTTCTTCGGGCGCATGCATATCGACAGAGGGCCCAGCGCGCTGGTCGGATTGACGCCGCTTTCTTCGGGCGCCGGCGCGAAGTTCGAGCGCCTTCTTGTTGCCGTTTGAAGAACTTGGCGCTGATCACGGCGAGCTCGTGGATCCGGCGACGCGTGGAGTCGCTGCCGAGGTGGATCCGACGAGTTGGTGATCTTGGCCTTCGGGTGGAGAGTGCATGGTGGTTGCACCCCACAGTTTTGCCGCCACCGCTCGCGCGTTTTGTCGCCTTGCCGCCGCAGCGATGTAGTTGGTTGCCGCGAGCGCCGCCGCTGGCAAAGCCGGCGAGACTTGATGGTGGCCTCCATTCGCCGACCTTGTCGGCCGTTGGAGGGTAGTCTAGAAGCAGCTTGAGCTCGCCAAGGCTTCCGCTGGAGTGGTGGGTGGCAATGGCGAACGGTGCGAGGAGCGGATATGCTCGACTTCTAACTATGTTAGAAGGAGCAGATCCCGCCCAGCGATCGCATTTCGCCGCGCCAGCAGCATGGCGCGCACGCTGGTCTTGAGGGCCTCGATCCTCCAGCTTGATCTTGATCCAACGAGCGATGGTACTATGAATACCATGACGCTGCCGGTCCGCGGCCCCGAGATGGGCGCGCGTGCGGTACGGACGCCGAGGTCTGCGCTGCCTTGTCCTGGACTTGGCAGCGCCATGAGCTCCTCCTCGACGCCCGTTTCTTCCGCTGGCGTCTTCCCCGCCATCCGCTTGCTCCGTGGTGGTGGGATCGACGGATGGCTCTGCCGCCGCCAAGCCTTCTTCTTCGTGGCATGTTGATGAAGATGATGAAGATGTTGCTCGTGAACGCCGGATCAGGTTCACACAGCCTCGACGCCCTACCGGGCGCGCCAAAGATGTCGGGAAGTTGATCGAACTCCATTTAACACCTATGGGACCGGGCGGACCGAGTCCCTTTCGGTTCGGTGGGGGGCGGAGATTGCACGAAGAGCAGATCGAGGCGAAACACACGTGCAGTTTACCCAGCTTCGGAGCTCTCCGGAGAGATAATACTCCTATTGTTGCTTGTCTGATTATGTTGTGTTCTTGCTAGGGAGCACAGAGAGCTACAAAAGCTAGCGTGAGTGTATCTGGTTTCGAATGAGCCGAGCCGAACCCAGCCGAATCGAACCCCCTCTACGTTGCGCATGGGCCTCCTTTTATAGGCTAAAGGGGTCACCAACAGGTGGCAACGTAGACAAGGGCAAAATGGGAAAATGAGTTGCGGTTGGTACAGCTACTTTGTACAGTGTATTCTACCTAACTCGACGGCAAGGGACAAAAGCATTCAATGCCCGCCCATGTCGCCTAAACAAGGCAGAAAGGGACCGACAGGGCGCCACCGCTGCCACGATGACACTTCTCAGCCATTGCCATCGCTGCTTTCTCCGCTGGCTGCACAGCCTTTTGACACGCACGCTCGAATGGTCCCATGGCGACATCGCTGGTGGATGAGCTGGAGCGAGATGAAGAGAGGTTGCTCGCCGCGGCAAGCGCCTTTGCCGCTGCTGAATCTCTTGTCGCGTCCGGAAGCTTGTCGCCATCGAGTTTTCCCGCAAGCTCCTCTTGCCGGGTCTTGTCTTCTGCGTGCCTTGAGTGGCCTTCCCGGCAAGCTCCTCTTGCTGAGGCCTTGTCTCCTTGGCTTAAATACTTTGTTTTTGAATGGCTCCAGAGGAACCATTGAGGACCTTGGCGGTCACCAGGCAAGCCTTGCCGCGGGGTGCTACAACTGTCCGTGCACGAGTTCGGGATACTAGGGTACCCCTACTCTAGTACTCCGACACGGCTGATTTGGTTGAATTCTTCAGGGCACAATCCATTGAAGATGATGTCACATGCTTGAGCGTTGTATTGTAGCATCTTCAATTCTTCCGCATTAGCTTCACGGTTCGGTTATCTTCCATCGAAAAATTCACCTTGCAAGCCAATACAAATAATTGCCCAAACGGCGGGGTTATGTCCAAGAATATGCATTTTCATCTTATGCTTCCAACTAGCAAAATTTGTACCATCAAAGTAAGGACGTCTATGGTGATAACTTCCCTCGCTAGACGCCATACTCTCCTAGGTTGTGAAACCAAGGCTATGACCACCAAAAGCTATGGAAATCAAAGCAAATGAAGACCAAAGCTCTGATACCACTTGTAGGACCTTGAAGTATGTCTAGAGGGAGGGTGATTAGACTACTTGACCTATTAAAAACTTAACCTTTTCCCAATTTTATAGTTTGGCAGATTTTAGCTATTTTAGGACAAGTCAAGCAATCATCACACAATTCAAGCAAGCATGCAAAGAGTATATTGGCAGCGGATATTAAAGCATGCAACTTGCAAGAAAGTAAGGGGAAGGGTTTAGAGGATTCAAACGCAATTGGAGACACGGATGTTTTGGCATGGTTCCGATAGGTGGTGCTATCGCATTCTCCACGTTGATGGAGACTTCAACCCACGAAGGGTAACGGTTGCTGAGTCCACAGAGGGCTCCACCCACGAAGGGTCCATGAAGTAGCAACCTTGTCTATCCCACCATGGCCGCCGCCTCACTAAGGACTTGCCTCACTAGCTGTAGATCTTCACAAAGTAGGCGATCTCCTTGCCCTTACAAACTCCTTGGTTCAAATCCACAATCTTGTCGGAGGCTCCCAAGAAGGAGACAATCTAGGAGACGCGACTCTCCAAGAAGTAACAAACGGTGTGTTGATTATGAACTCCTTGCTCTTGTGCTTCAAATGATAGTCTCCCCAACACTCAACTCTTTCTCATAGGATTTGGATCTGGTGGAAAGAAGGTTTGAGTGGAAAGCAACTTGGGAAGGCTAGAGATCAAGATTCATATGATAGGAATGGAATATCTTGGCCTCAACACATGAGTAGGTGGTTCTCTTAGAAATGGTAAGTTGGAAGTGTAGGTTCGGCCTGATGGCCTCTCCACGAATGAAGAGGGGTGGAGGGTATATATAGCCTCCACACAAAATCTAACTGCTATAACACAATTTACCAAACTCGTGGGACCGAATAGTTAAACTCGGGCGGACTGATTTAGTAAACCTAGTGACCGTTAGTGATTTTCGTGGATGAGACGCATCTCGGTGAGACCGATATGGTTAGGGTTAGGCATAACGAATCTCGGTGAGACTGATTACATACCGGTGAGACCGATTTTGGTAATTAGCTAACCAGAGAGTTGGTCGTAAACTCGGTGGGACCGATTGGTTTTTTCGTGAGACCAAATGTTACAAAAGGAAACAAAGAGTTTACATTGCAAGCTCCGGTGGGACCGACGTCACTTCGCTGGACCAAACATTACGAAGGGAAACAGAGAGATTGTAACCCCATCTCGTGAGACTGAGATCCCTATCGGTAAGACCGATTTGCTTAGGGTTTGTGGCAGTGGCTATGACTTTTGGAATCGGTGGCGCCAGATAGAAAGAATCGTGTGACCGATTTTGGCTTTAGGTTTAGGTCATTTGTGGATGTGGAAAAGTAGTTGAGGGTTTTGGAGCATATCACTAAGCACATGAAGCAAAAGGCTCATTAAGCAACACCTCATCCCTTCTTGATAGTATTGGCTTTTCCTATAGACTCAATGTGATCTTGGATCACTAAAATGTAAAATGAAGAGTCTTGAGCTTTTGAGCTTGAGCCAATCCTTTGTCCTAAGTATTTTGAGGGATCCACTTTCATCATCCATGCCATGCCATTCATTGAGCTTTCCTGAAATAATAGTCTTGGAATAGCATTAGCTCAATGAGCTATATGTAGTTATGAATTACCAAAACCACCTAGGGATGGTTGCACTTTCAAAGGCCACGACTCAAATGATGAAGAAGTCGTTGGCATCATGAAGAATATGCTTCTCAATATCATTCATGGCGTTCCCATCAACTTCCTTGATTTCTTCATGAGGACTCTGGCGAATATTGCTATGTCACCATTTGAGCTGAAGCCTTATGCACCATGGATTATGAGGTTCATCAGGACAAGGTCTTCACTCAATTACAAGGCTGATACTCGAACCACTACAGCTACTTGCCTCCAATTGAAGTCCTCAAACGGACATTTTCCTCACCGATGACAAAGGCAAGGCAACTGTTGGATAGATGAAGGCATTCGCCCATTGATGGTCAATTTCGCAAAGCTGCATCCTACTCCACCAATGATGACTCGCCACACATGACTCGCCACCAATACCTCAGCCAAGCAAAATCCTCAAACCACAAGACTGTGGTGATGATCGATCGTGAGTTACTCCTCGCCTTCATCAAGGTTGATCGCAATCATAAATGGGTCAAGCGTCGCTTGGTTCAAATCTTCACAACATGACCTCAACACACAATGCAAGTGAAGAAAACCAATACTACCTCCATGAAACCTTCAACCTCACTTGGCTGTTCTATCACATGTCTACAACGCAGAAGAATCAAGACAATGGGTCTCAAGGAAGAATTTGACTGGTCTGCACCTCTACCAAGAAATTCAAGAAGGTCAAGGTTCCTTCCTTGGTGGCCAGCTCCTATTCTTCATCGCACAAGAATCGATGAAAATGAAGACTTGAAGACATCGCGGCAGGCCCTACTACGACAACCGACCTCCGATAACGCGGGCCTCCTCCATCAACTTGATATTCTTCAGCGTTAGTCCTCGCCGATCCTTTTGGTCATTCAATGACAAAGGGGAGAAATTTTAGTTAGTCTTCAAGCCGGTCTATTATATGGGTATTTTTTGCTAAGTTACAACTCTCGCTCTTCCAAACTTTTATTGATCGAGTTGTAATCTTAAACCCGATGGTGCTCGATACTTTCGATGTGTTCCTCTGCATGCTTATTCTTTGTTATATGTTAAAACACGCATGCTGAATTACATCAGTCACCATATTTCATCATGCATTTCAAATTCTTCATACTATATGTCAAATGTGTGTATGAATTACAAGATATAGGGGGAGATCTCCATGATTCAACTCTTCAAATGTGCATTGCCTCAAAAGCAAATTCCTCACTATGCACATCTTCAGGGGGAGTTCTTCTATATCTTGCAATCAAATTTCTCAATATCAGTATTTACACTTCATATGTTTATCCCCGTTGAAAACTTAACCTATATTGTCATCAATCACCAAAAAGGGGGAGATTGTAAGTGCATCTAGTGCCCCTTAGTGATTTTGGTGTATTGAAGATTTATAGGTTAAGGGACTAATCTGTTTATGAGTGTACATGTGTCTATAAGTCTATGAGGAGTTTGATATTTACAGAGAAAGTCTAATTCTAAAAATGAAGTTATTTGACTGAAGACTTTGATATTCTCAAGACTTTCTCAAGACTTTGAAACTGAAGAAATTGTGTGACCTTGAAGACATGGTATTCATTTGAGGAACATGAAGCGTGAAGACTTTTGTTTTCGTAGTTTCGCTTTTTCTTTCTTGAGTCATAGGAAACACCGCATCGTTAAAGGGGTTGAGGAAATACTAAGGAAAAATTTTCATGTGATGCTCAACTCAAAATCCTACACCTACCAATCCCTTCGAGTGAAGCCATTGAAATCTCATACAGTTCATCAATTTCTTCAAAGGATGAGACGAAGTTCTTCCGGTCACGAGGAATTTGTTCTGACTGATGAGTTAGGAATTCGCCAGTGTGGATTGCCTACACAGTGAGGAACATGATAGCCCTGAGGAATTTGTACCTTAAATTTCCGACCGTTGCTGTGCTACGCGCCAGCTGTCTCAAAATATCTTATCCACCTAACGGTCATATCATTGAAGGGCATTTATGTCTTATCATGTCGGGCTGCTCCCTAGGCTATGAATAGCCGCCCCCTACAACCACTAGCTGGCTGGCTGCTCCGAGAGAACTTGACACTTGTCATTTGAGAGCAACCCATCCTCCGAGGACTTTGAGCGAAAATCATCGAATGAGGAAAACCCAAACCAAACCCCCATAAACCCAAAGTGATTGAGCATCACTAAAGAGATTGATCCTGCGTGATCCGACACTTGTTACCTTTGAAGATTGTGCTTCTTCCGCACGGTTAGGCGCCATGGTCTAGAGCATCCAAGAGGAATTGTGGATCGCCGAGTGAACTAGTCTGTGAAGGTTTGAAGTCGCTCAAGACTTACCACAAGTGATTGGACGAGGTTTGTGTGACCTTAGTTCAAGGAGAATACAGGAGGACTTGGTGTCCCGAGCTGCGTGCTCAGCCGATCGGGTGTCCGGGACTATGTTTCCTCGAGTTTAAGTACTCAGCCGCTCCAACCAGACGTACAACTCAGACAGCAGTTGGAACTGGTCTACTAAATCATTGTCTTCACCAACCTAACTGTGTTGAGTGTTTGTTCATATCCTGTTTGAAGACTTTGATCAAGACTTTCTATTTCCTCGCCCAATTTCTTCAGTCTTTTTGTCTTCATCTTGTGTTATCCTGTGTTTACGCTTTCTGTACTCTGTGATTGTCTTCATTTCATCATGATGACCATGCATGTATTATGTTATGCTTACTTCTGAGTACTTATTCTGCTGCAAGTAGTTCCTCAATTAGGAATTTCCTCACCAGCAAATTCCTCATTGAAGAATTCATAAAAATCGCCTATTCACCCCCCTCTAGTCGATATAACGCACTTTCACACAGCCATCCAAGTTGAGCACACACAACAGTTGAAGGTGATGCATGATCCCCATGCCTTCTCCCCTGGACGCCCCTCCATTGTTTGTTGAAATGCCTACAAGAATTATAACTACTATTTTTCCATCTTTCCCCTCTTTTTTACACTGAAGCTAAACTCAGGTAAAAGAATTGCATTGTATTTTGTGCTTGTGAATTGCTCAAAAGTTTGTTTGCTGATGTTCATATTCGCATGTGAAAAAAAGTTCATGCAAATTACGTGGCTAGTGTAGTTCAAAAAAAAGTGTGTAGATGAAACAAATCTAAAGTTCACTTTCAGGAACTTTGCTTGCAACACCTAGAAATTTCAAAATTTGTGGCACGTTCAGTACAAAAAATGTGTAGATGAAGTAAATGTGAAACTTTGCAGGGGCTGGGGGTACTTCACTACTAAATGAACATTCAACTTATGGACATATATACTCAGTTATTATTGTATAACATAGAGTTACCCTGGATGTTCATGCTTCTTCTCTTGTGTGTATTCAATTCAACATATGGTGGTTCTTCAGGTAGCCTTGCCATGCATTTTTAGTCCATCTTGCAGGTGAAGGAGCTCCCCTTCAGTTTATCTTGTAGGTGTGTTTGGGCAGTACAAACACATCACCATAGTTTGTACAGATTATCTCTGGATCCAAAGAAAGAAAGAAATCTCCAGCCAACTTGCCTTGAAACTAATCAAGCCCTATTTTTTTGTTGTCATCGAGCAACAAGAAAACAGCCCCCAGGCCGTTCACAACCGCCACCGAGGCCATTCAACTAGGGGTCGTTCAACAACGCAACAGTCAGAAGCTTTTCTCTCGTTTTCTCCCGCCTCTGTAATTTCTTTTTGATTTTGGGGACTGAGTGAGTGCTGTTCACCGAGGCATTCCATGTGCTGATGGGCTATGCTTGCTTAGCACAAATTCATGAACTGTCATTTTTTTTAATTGAGCTGATGCTACTCTTGGTTCAGATCTGAGGGAAGAAGACAAAACTAAGTGATTCAGTTCATCATTGGCATCCTTGTGAACAGTTCTGAAGATAGGTTAGACTAATTACGGTAATATTTCTCTCAAACTTTTTCTACAAATAGCTTTTTCATGTGTGTGTGAGAAGTGAGGAGACCAATGGACAGTAGTAGATGCAAATCACCCTTGTTCCTAGCTTTCAGAGACTGATGCCTGATGCAGTAGAGATGGCATATCTGTTTTGCCATGACATGGGTACTAGCAATGCAAAAACTTGCAGATGCATGCCTGTGAATGTTCCTAATGGGAGCCTCCTCATTCTGTGAATGTGTGTGTGTGTGTCTCCTCAATAGTATGGTCCTCCTCACCGGATGTTATGCAGTATGCACCTTTTTACTATAAACTTCTAAAAGTTTCTTTTTGAACTTCTCATAATTAATATAGATGAACTTGATTATTTTTTTAACATGTACTGATATTAGCTTCCTTTGATTTTCGTGCGTGTGCTTGTAACACAATCAGTTCACATGTCGAGATACCATAAGTTCAAGTTCACTAGTATTTATAAATGTTGGTTTGCAGTACTAGTATTTACAAATTTATTATAATTCCACGGGCCGGAGGCCGTATATATTTCTTATTTATATTGCTACAAGTTCAAGTGATCAAATGCTATAAGGTTGCATGTTATTCTCCAATTAGAAAAATATAACAAGGATGCTACCAGTTCAAGCTAGCCTATGTGTCCTAGTGTGTTCTCAATTCCTCTTTCCAATAGCGTATTCTGAACATAAGTTGCTTTCAAAAAATGTGTTACGCAAGTTCAATTATAATTGCTGCAGGAGTTCAAAAATCTGAACAGTTTAAGCTCAACTAGATTTCAAGAACTGTTTCCTTCACAAACTGTTTTTATGTTAGTTTTTTGTTATGGACAATACACGTGCAAATTATTGTGTAGTACATGTGTCCATTGATGTGTTTGAATCCCTTCATTTCACTTTGATTCCTACAGGTGGTTCAATGTGTCGAGCGGTAGCAGCGCTTGCTCCCAATGGTTGCCCGCGCAAGGAGGATATAGGGATGCTACATTGCTGGAGGAGCAGTAGCATGTAGTAGCTAGCTGAAGAAAAGGTATTGTCCTGTAGCTTTGGTCTTACCTAGTATGGATAACATTTTTATGGAAAACTTGCTATTTCCCTGGTGCGCTAACATGATGTGTTGGAATATCAGTATCCGCACAGCTAGTGGCCTGCTCTAGCCATGCCGCACCACCACTGGCATGTCCAGCATGGTTGCTGGCAGCCGGCCAAGTTGAGCGCTGATGGGAGTACTTTGCGTGCTTCAACGACACTCTCTCATATCAGTCTCTCTCTTTCTTTGCTCCTGCTATTAAAATGCGTAGATGTGCTGCTTTGCTAATTGAGTAGTTGGGAAGATGTGAAAAGAACATGCTCTCTAAGTGTATGACTATTCCTGTGAGCACCAATGTATTTAAATGTTTATTTTGTGCTTCAGCTTATGTTTTTGGGCAGTACAAATACATCTTCAAAAATAAGTACAGATGCAGTCTTATAGAACTCTAATAGTTGTTGGATGCTAATCCAAATGCCAATGATCATGCAAAACGGTTATTGCTAGAATCTAGATGATATGTAATGTAGTTACCATAGTTTCACCCTATTTTTATGGTTCTAATTAAGTCTTTAAAATAATGTTCGGTAAATGTTTGTGATCATTGCTTTTAGGTATTCATATGAACTTTAAAATAATGGCTTTTCTTGTAGGAGGTTCAAAGATTGTCGTGGAGCAAGTTCAAGAGATTAGTTTGGTGAAAATAATGTGATCTTTTGGTCAGGATTTTGGATGATCCATAGCCATCAGACAAGCAGTTCAAGGCCTACTACGCGAGTGTCGGGGAAACTGATCCACGAACACCTATGGCACCGGCGGACCGTGCCCCTTTCGGTTCGGTGGGGGGCGGAGATCGCACGAAGAG
Organism: Aegilops longissima; assembly: GCA_021605205.1. Classification (NCBI taxonomy): domain Eukaryota; kingdom Viridiplantae; phylum Streptophyta; class Magnoliopsida; order Poales; family Poaceae; genus Aegilops; species Aegilops longissima. The sequence continues at coordinate 225,461,678 of CM038679.1, forward strand.
GATCGAGGCGGCTAACACAGCAGTTTACCCAGCTTCGGAGCTCTCCGAGAGATAACACTCCTACCGCTGCATGTCCGAGTGTATTGAGTTCTTGCTAGGGAGCACAAAGAGCTACAAGACCTAGCGTGTGTGTTCTTTCAATGAGTCGAACCGAACTAAGTTGAACCCTTTCTACGCTATGCATGGGCCTCCTTTATAGGCTCAAAGGGGTCACCACAGTGGCAACGTAAACAAGGGCAAATGGGAAATGAGTTGCGGTTGGTACAGCTACTTTGTACAAAGGTATTCTACCTAACTCTAACGGCAAGGGACAAAAGCAATAAATGCCCGCCCATGTCGCCTAAACAAGGCAGAAGGGACTGGTTGGGCGCCACCGCTGCCACGATGGCACTCTGTCAGCCGCATCGCTGCTCTCCGCCGGCTGCACAGCTTTCTGACACGACGCCGAATGGTCCCATGGCGACATCGCTGGTGGATGAGCCGAGCGGAGATGAAGAGAGGTTGCTCGCCGCTGCAAGCGCTTTGCCGCTGCTGAATCCTTGTCGCGCCGGAAGCTTGTCGCCATCGAGCCTTCCCGGCAAGCTCCTCTTGCCGGGTCTTGTCTTCACGTGCCTTGAGTGGCCTTCCGGCAAGCCCTCCTGCCGGGACTTGTCTTCTTGGCTTAAATACTTTGTTTTCTAATGGCTCCAGAGGGACCATGGAGGACCTTGGCGGTCACTAGGCAAGCCCCGCTGCTGGTTGCTGCGACGCCTGCGGCACGAAGTTCGGGATACTAGGGTACCTCTACTCTAGTACACCGACAGAGCCCCGGCTCGGGCACACACGGTGCCGAAGCGCTGTTGGGCCAGGCCCAAAACAGTGCACGGGCACGCTGCCCAGATTACGCCAGAATCGCTCCGACCCACCACGCCCCCACTTAACAAGCACGCTACTTAACGTGGCGTCGTGGGAGAGATCGGGGTTTTTAATTGAAAAGTGGAACGCCCACCCCCTCCCTCCTTATATACAGGGGAAACAGGGCAGGTCGCCCACTTTGCCATTTGCTGTCCCATCTCGAAACCACCGCCGCCTCCTCCCTTCTTCTCTAGTCCAAGAGAGCAACGCCCACCCCCATCGCCACCAGCGCCATCAACGCCGCCGTCTCTCCACCACCTCCGCCATGGTTCAAAGCCAACAAGGAGAAGGGCGTGAAGTCGGTCGAGGCGCAGCTGCTCGCAGGCCGAAGGAGCGGGCCGCTTCCCCCACCAAAGACGACGCAAAGGAGCTCAAGGAGGGATACTACCTCTTCTCGCCGACGGAGACGCGAAGATCCGCAAGACGAAGGTACTCTCCGCCGCATCAGAGTTGGGTCCGAGCGGTACCCTTCTTTGCGCTTCTTCTTCTATTGCGGCTCGCTCGCCCTCTCTCTGAATTCTTTTGCAATATCATGAACACCTACGGGCTTCAAGGCCCTGATTTCACCCCAATGCTGTCCTCGACCATGGCAGTTTTCGCACACCTTTGCGTAAAAATTTGTCGGAGTCCACCCAAACATAGCCCTCTTCCGCCACTTCTTCATGCCCCGCTGAGAGAGGAGAGCCACTTGCCGGAGGGATTGCTTGGATCTCCGTGGATCGGCAAGAAAGAAGCTTATCAGAAGGAGAGCTCCGCAGCAAGTGGGAGGAGTGGAGAGCCGATTGGTGTTGCATCGTCGAGGAGAACCCGCAGCCTCTTCATCGCCAAGCGCCAAACTCCCATAGTGCACGGCAACGATTGGAGCAATTTGGCGCGGAGGATGCTAGGTTGAAGATTGTCAGACCGGATCCCGCGCCTCAGCTTGCCGGACTCATCAGAGGCGCAGCTGGCGAGATTTCCTTCGCCACCGATCACCCCTTGCAGGAGAGGAGGAGACCTGCTTGGGAGTTCCAAAATGCGGCGGACATCATGAGGCTGCGCCTGGCCTCAACTGGAATTTCACTGCCTTGGAGTTGGATGCGATGTGCTGGAGCTGTTCAAGCACGACGCCGATCACCCCGAGTGGTTTAGGTTGCCAAGGGAGTCGCCCCATTGTGCAACAACTTCGCCGACTGCAAGATCCGCGCCATGATGCCCCTGCGGCGATTCGTGATGGGATCGCTCCAACCTGGCAAGAGCTCATGACGACCAGCAGCGTTCTTCGATAGCTTGGAAGAAGTGCCGATCCGCCGACGAGCATAAGTGGCTCACCCGCGACACCACCGACGCCGAGATGCAGCGACGCCACCAGCGGGAGGAGGCGGCAGCAGCTGCCACTGGCGAATCTGGGTTCACCGTGGAGGAGGCAGAGGCAGCAGAGGCGCAAGCTTTGCCGAGCGAGAGGAGCTTGCCAGCAAGAGGAGCAGGCTGAGCCCGGTTGAGCCGAGCGAGCCACGAGGGCGCCTCCACACCTTCAAGTAGCTTGTCGCGAGTGGAGCCCACAGCTCCACCAAGAAGGCCTCCGCAAGGCCGGGAAGTGACGGGCGGCAGACGGCTAACAGCCAGAGCGCCATGCGACGCGCTTCCACCGCTGCAAGCACTGCTGTTGCGAGAGCACCCCACACCGCTGCAATAACCGAGGCGGATCTTCTCAGCCACCGCTGCCACCCCGGCTAAGCGGTCTAGGGAACCTACCTCCGCCTCTTCGATCGGAGGCGAGCCGGAATTTGATCTCTCCGCTACCAGCTCCGACGAGGAAGAAGAAGAAGAGTAAGCTTTATGCTGTGCTTGTATTTCTTCAATTTGGTTGCTTTGTCTTGTATCTGATTTGGTTCATTCTCAACTCTTTCCTTTCAGACGCTGGTCCAGAGGGCGTCGAAGAGAGCCAAACCCCGTGGTTGTCATCGAAGATGATCCCCTGTGGCAACAGTGGCGATCTGAGACCCCCTTGCCGGACCAAGCAACCTTCCTCAGCAGCCCCAAAGACAGCCTCCAACAGAAGTATATGGTTTATTTCTTACGGTTAGGTGTGCATGGGTGCTCCTTCTTGCTGATAACTGACTTGTTGATTTGTGTAGGAGCAGAGCAGCCTCATCAGAGTGCCCTAAGCCGCCCCAAATACCATCTCGCTTAACTACGCCAAAGGAGAAATCTCCTACAGGGAGCTGCCCGCAAGGGAGACTTCTCCGACAAGGATGCTCCTCCAACAAGGGGCAGCGCCGCGATCCTCCGGTGGTGGAGACCGCGCCACAGATCCCATCGCAGTAATCTCTTGCGTGAAAATTTCCTTGGGTTCTTTTTTCTCCTGTTCTTCTTTTCAACATTTGCTTGATCGTTTTTTCTTTTTCTCGATCGCCGATCCATCTCGCCGCAGAGCCGTTGGAGACCGAGGTCGCCATGAGGAGGGAGCGCGCAGGCCACACTAACGACGCCGCAGCCATGGAGGAAGAGGTCAAGCGCTGATGGGTCCACCGGGCGAGGAGGCTACCAAGGCTGCCACCGCAAAGGCCGGGCGAGGGTCCGACGATCACATCGACGACCTCGAGGCAGCAGGAGCGCCAGCGCTACATCGACCGCCGATCCTCCGCCACCGGTGCAGCGCCAGCTCCAAGGAGCCCCAGCCCGGGCGCCTATTCAAGGTCGGCGATGGCATCTTCATCAAGCTTCCCCGGGCGCCGAGCCTGTGGCGCCGGGTCAAGGGGAGACCTTTGACGAAGAGCTCGCCTCCGCATTGGCTGTCGCTGGTTGACGCCAAGTAGCAGCAGCGGCGAAGTTCGAGGAGGAGCAGCACGAAGAAGTTGCCGCTTCTACCGCTACCGACAAGCCAAGTTGGAGTCCCGGAAGCACTTGTCGCGAGGGCGGAGCAGACATGGAGAAGCACGCAGAAGAGCTCCGGGCGCCAACCAAGAAGCTCTCCTAACGTAGCAAAGAGCGGAGCGACTCGCTGAAGAGCGCATGCCTTCATCCTTGAGAAGGCTGAGGTCGAGGAGCAGCAACGGCTTGCTGCCGAGAAGCTATCTCGCAGAAGAAGGCGAAGTTGGCGCAGCGGAAGATCAACCTCGACAGCTATGAGGAAGAGCTTGCCACGCCCGAGCAATCAATTGGCGGAGCTCTCAAGGAAGCAAAGGATGCTGCCGCAGCTGCCGAGGCCGCCAAAAAGGAATTGGAGACAAAGGTGACGCAGCTGGAGGCTAGTCTGCAGAAGAGCGGCGAGGAGCTCGCCGCACTCAAGCACGAGCGTGAGAAGGACGCCTACACTCTTGGCGAGTTGCAGGGCCGTCTCGCTGAAAGGATCAAAGAGCTCGATGCCGCCAAGGACTCCAAGGCAGATCTTGAGCTGAAGCTGACCACCCCGATGCGAGACGGCCGGACGGCGCCAAGGAGCGGAGGTGGCCTCATGGAGACGATCAAGACCAACGAGGAGCTGCCGACGAGTGCTATGACCGCCTGTAACACCTTCAGAGAGAACGTGATGCATCGGACGGAGGGTCTTGTGGATATCGCCGCCGCCATCGACAAGGAGCTGATGGAGCTGGGATGGTGGATCTCGGTACGCCCGACGAGCGCCCAACCCAGCGCCAAGCTCAGCCTGTTTCGCAAGGGCGTGGGACGGCTTCCAATGACTCCGGAAGAGATCCCAAGCAGCTGGCCGAGGAATCGCGCCAGATCTGCGGGGAGCTCTCGTAAGGTGTTGATGAAGGTGGCCTTCCGCAATCCAGGCCTCAACCTCAACGGCGCCTCAGATCCTTGCCGCCAGATGCGGATGTGGAGGCGCCAAAGCCCTTGTCGCACCCATTGTGGACAAGGTGGGCAAGATCATAGTTGATGGCGCACTGTAGACTAGGCCGCCAATTTTATCTTTCCCTTGTCGCTGCCGATCATGTTCGTGAGAACAATTTATTAGATCTCATGACAAGCTATTTTTGTAATATAACTCTATCTTAGGCAATGATTGTAATGCTATTTCCTTTACTTGATTCCTTCCTTTGTATGTTTGTGCCCTACGCTTTTAGGGAACTTGTCGGCTCGGGCACCTTAGCCGCGAGCGCTGAGTGTGGAACGTCAGCAGCCTGCTGGCGGTGCCGCCTCCGACAAGCAACCTTGTCGCAACTAGCTGCAGCTAACTTAAGTTGTTGAGCGGACTCGAAACAAAGTAAGGGCGCAAACTAGCTACGAGTTGGTTCCTTCACGCACAGGGTTTCCATACAAAGTACTATCGTTCGAGGAAGATAACTTAAAATTTAAAACTGATTGCTCAAACTTTGGCAACTTAGCTTTTCTGGCTGCTTGCTTCCCGTAAGGCTAAACTTCCTCGAGCGACGCTGGTCGCCCACACCATTATCTTCTCCTTCCCGCTAACTTGTGGGCGAAGGAACCTTCCTTTCTTTGAGAAAGAGAAAGAAGATAAAATAGTTATGGAGCCTTATGCTCGTTATTTCTTACGGGTATGGGCGCTGCACAAGATGTTAGATAACACATGCAAAAATGATAATGAAAGCATGTAGTTGACAAGTTGCGCGCAACACATGAGCTTTACTTATGTATGGGTCTCCGCCCGCTTTGTACAAAGGATTACATGCAACATCGGCAAGACTTGTTAAAGGTGGTTGCCGAACAGGTTCCGCAACCGCGCTCTATGGGTAAAACTTACAAAGATGCTCAATATTCCGTGAGTTGCTCATCGAATGCCATCTTCGTGTCAAGGATGACAGCTGTGCCTAGTGACTCATTTCACCCGATAAGGGCCTTCCCACTTCAAGGCCAACTTGTTGGAATTCTTGGCGGACTGAACGCTACCAAGAACAAGGTCGCCTTCCTCGAGACTTCGGCATTAACTTTGCGGCTGTAGTAGCGGCGCAAAAGCTTGCTGGTAGCAAGCAGCTCAGACAACAGCTCAAGACGGTCCTCCTCAAGGAGCAAGCGTCATCTTGTCGCAGCTGCACTTGCTCAACCTCATCATAAGAGAGTACTCGAGGTGACCCGTGATACGAAGTTCCGTGGGAGAACTGCCTCGCTCCATATACTAGAGCGAAGGTGTCCGCCGATGGCTCGATTTGGCGCCGCCCTGACGACCAAAGAACCACCGCAGCTCCTCGATCCAGTTTCTTCCGACTTGTGCAACCCGTCGAAAGTTCTGGTCTTGAGCCCACGCAGCACTTCAGCATTTGCCCTCTCCGCTGACCGCTGCTTCTAATGAGCAACAAAAGCGGCAGACCTTGGCGCCAAGATCTTGGACGATTGCATGAAGGTGCGACTCGTGAATTGTGTGTCGTTTCGGTGACGATCCTGTTAGGAATCCCAAACGGCAAACAATCGACCAAGAACTTGATCACGACCGTGTTGTCACCTTCCTCATCGCTTCCACTTCCGCCACTTTGTGAACTTGTCGATCATGACGCATAAGTACTCAAAGCCCCGACAGCTCGGGAAAGGGGCCGAGGATGTCGAGCCCTGCACTGAAAATGGCCAAGATAAAGGGATCGTCCGAGAGCTTGAGCTGGCGGTGTATCTCGCTGGAATGGAACCGCACGCTTCACACTTGGTTACTTGTGCAGTTGCATCCTCGGAGGGCTGTCGGCCGAAGAAACCTTGCCGAAAGCTTTGCGGCAAGTGTTCTTGCGCCAATGTGGTGACCACATACGCCCCGTATCTCTCGCCAATGCTTCATCCATCTTGCCGTGAATACACTTCAATTTCACACCGCTGAGTCTTCTTCAGCACAGCAGGCCGTCGACAAACCTGGTACATACTTGACTGCCGGGCTACTCTTTCCGCTTCTTCTTGCTCTTCGGAAGTTCTCCGTCTCAAGGAAATGGACAATCTCTTGTGCCCATGCCGGAGCTTGCGGCTCGACAACAAGGACTAAAGGCACATATGTCTGCTGGGAACATCAGCTTCTCACGGAAGAACTCGCGGCTCGGCCGAGTTGATATTCCCCGCAAGCTTGCTGGAGCAAAGCTTGTCGGGAGCGTCTGCTTCAACGAAACAAACCCTAGGGCTTGTCGGTCCAGTTGACGGTGTTACAGTTGGTTGAGTCAGCTTGAGCACAAAAATCCCTGGTTCCACAGGTAACTTGAGTGCGGTGCACTTTGACAGTCCATCAGCAATATCATTCTGAGCTCTTGGAACATGTTCCATTTGCAGGCCGTCAAAGTGTTCTTCTAGCTTTCTCACTTCATCAACGTAGGCTTCCATCAACGGACTCGTAATCTTTGTTTACTTGGCGGACAACAAGCTGCGAGTCACCCCGATAATGAGTTTCTTGATCCCAAGGTTCACGGAAATTTTGAGACCGGCAAGCAAACCTTGATACTCTGCAAGATTGTTTGTTGCTTGCTCCTTGGGAAAGTGCATTTGGACTATGTACTTGAGGTGTTCTCCGTGGGTGCGATAAGCAGACGCCGCAAGACCGGCGCTTTGCAGCGAGAAGGCACCATCAAAGTACATCAGCCACTCTTTACTTGCTTCCTTGACGGGATACTCATCTCTCGAATCTCTTCATCTGCGTTGGCGCCCATTCTGCTATAAACTCGCCAATGCTCGCTTTGGATAGTTGAAGTGCTTTCAAACTTGAGGCCAAAGCTTGACAGCCCAAAGGCCCACTCGACAATCCTGCCTGTTGCTTCGGATTTGCAATATTCTCTTTAGTGGAAAGCGAGTGACAACTGTTATCTCATGTGCTTGGAAGTAATGGCTAGCTTTCGAGGCCATGAGAAGGCCAAAGCAATTTCGCACACCGAGTACCTTGACCTAGCCCCCGCAAAGGGAACCGACAAAGTAAACTGGGCGCTGCACCATCCTTTTCTGCATCTTCTCGCAATCCTGCGCAGATCCGTCCTTGTCAGGACCAGAGCATGTCATTGAAGCCCCCTGCTTGTCGCTGGATGCATCTGCCCTGGTCGCCGACTCATCATCTGCCTCCCTTTCCGCTACTAACGCAGCACTAACCACTTGATTGGTTGCCGCTATGTATAGCAGCAACTTCTCTTGCGCCTAGGTGCGACAAGTATTGGAGTGGAGGACGGTACTCTTTAAGTCTGCAGCGCAGCCTCCGCTTCGAGTCCATTTCATTGACATGCCTTTTCAAAATCTTGAAAATGGCAGGGCGCTCAGCAGACCTAGAGATAAACCGCCGAGAGCAGCCACGCAACCGCAAGTCTTCGACATCCCTAACGCGCCGGTGCTTCAATCTGCTCAATGTCCTTGATCTTGTCGGGATTGGCTTCAATTCCCCGCTGAGACACGAAGAACCCGAGAAGCTTGCCGGAAGGGACTCCAAACACGCACTTCTCGGGGTTGAGCTTGAGGTTGATCTTGCGCAGATTTGCAAAGGTCTCATCTAAATCTTGAACCAGAGTTGCCCTGTCCTTGCTTTTGACCACTATGTCATCCATGTAAGCTTCTACATTTCTGTGCATTTGCGGCTCAAAAGCATCATGGACTACTCTTGCAAACGTTGAACCAGCATTCTTTAGCCCAAAAGGCATCCGTATAAAACAATATGTGCCACATGGGGTGATGAATGCGGTTTTCTCCTCATCCTCTTCTGCCATGAAGATCTAATGATATCCTGAGTATGCATCAAGAAATGAAAGCAAATCACATCCAGCCGTGGAGTCAACAATCTGGTCGATGCGCGCAAGGAAATGGGTCTTTGGGACAAGCTTTATTAACATCCGTGAAGTCGATACAAAGTCTCCATTTCCCATTTGCCTTGCGTACAACTACAGGATTGGCCAACCACGAGGATGGAGCACTCCCGACAAGGCCTGCCGCTTCCAATTTCTTGATCTCTTCGCAATGAATTCTTGGCGCCCACCGCTCGCTTCGACTTTCGCTGACGGGCGCGCATGTGGACAGACAGCTAAGTGATGCTCAATTACTTTCCAGGAACACCGGGATGTCGACGGTTGCCATGCAAACACGCCGACGTTCGCCCGCAGAAAGCAACGAGCGCGCCTTCCTATTTAGGGTCGAGAGTGGCAATCGATGGTGAAGGTACCACCGTGCCGTCCTCCTTGGCGGGCACCTTCTTAGTCTTCGGTGGAGCTGCCATCGTCTTCTTGTACTTGCCGGTGGAGCTCGATGGTGCGTCCTCGACGGTAGCGCAGCACTCCGAAGAGGTGCGCTTGCCGGAGTGGGCATCAGAGCTCTTGCCGGACAAAGTGGTCTTCTTCTTCCCCCCGGGAGCTTCAGCGGCAAGTGATTTACCATCTGTTGCAGCAGCTGCCTCCCGGTAAATCTTGTCGGCCCAGATAAGAGCATCCTTCTTGTCGCCATGGATAGAAATGACACTTATCGGACCTGGCATCTTGAGCAAGTTGTATGCATAATGAGAGGCTGCCATGAACTTGGTGAGCGCTGGACGACCGAGTATCCCATTGTAAGGTAATGGAAAATCAGCAACGTCGAACGTGACCCTCTCAGTCCTGAAGTTTAGCTCGCTGCCAAATGTTACCGGCAACGTGATCTTCCCCTTCGGCTTGCTCCTTCCCGGGTTGATTCTTGAAACTACCGGTCTCTTCGAGCTCATTGTCGGGATCCAAGCTTCGAGCACCGCGGAGGAGATCAGGTTTAAGCCGGCCCCGCCGTCAACTAGCATCTTGGTGACTTTGAGGTTGCGGATAGTTGGTGAGACCAACATCGGCAAGCACCCGACCGCAGTTATGCGATCAGGGTGGTCCTCAATATCAAAGATGATAGGCGTGCTAGACCATTTCAGAGGCCTGCGTGACTCTACGGATGGTTCTGCTGCATTAACTTCCTACATCCACTGCTTGAGTTGGCGGTGTGAAGTATGCAGAGAAGCACCGCCGTCAACGCAGAGGACCTCTGTAGCTTTCTGAAATTCCTGCTCATCGGTCTCGCTGCCTTCCATATCTTCATCTTCGCTGCCGTCTTCATCCTTTCGCAGCCGCGGGAGGTCTGTATCCTGCCGCTGCTTGGCCTTGCCGCTGCTTCCTCCCCGCCGGATCGCTTGCCAACTCCCCGGCACCTTCCTGGGCCTTCTCCTTGTCGCGCCGCTCGTACTCAGCCTTCGCTGTTCAACAAGCTGCTCAACCTTCTTGCAGCTCTGGAGGTCATGGCCCTTGGTGCGGTGAATCTTGCAAGATTGTTTGTTGAGCTGTCCTGCTTGTCGGGCCGCCACAGCTTCTTGTCGTCGTGTCGCGCAACCTCCTTGCCGGAGCCACCAACCTTGGCTTTCTTGGCGGTACCACCGCTGCGGACTGCTCGACAACTAGCATCTCTTTGCCTTTCTTCTTTCTATTGTTACGTCGTCGGCTCCTCTTCGCCGGGCGGTCTCCTCACTATCGATCCTGTTCGATTCTCTCCCGAGTCTCCTCCTTCCTCAACACGCACACTTGTCGGCCAAGGCATATAGCTCATCGACGTCCTTGACTTTGCACATCGCCATCTCTTCCTCATCCCCGCGGTTCCGCGACGTTTTGATGAAACGCGTTGATCACCATGGCAGGGTGGACATCCAGGATGTTGTAGTGCACACGGCTGAATCTCTGAATGAACTTCGCAGGGACTCTACTTCCTTCGGGCGAGCAGGTGAAGGTCGCTTCTTGGCCATGAGGCTTGTGGCACCGTGAAGGCGCCGACAAACCGATGGCATAGATCTGCCCAAGAGGATATGGAGCTGTCCGCAAGTTCATGAGCCAAGATCGACATTGGGCTTGAGTACCGCCGGAAGTAGTTGGCGAGATCTTGTCGTCTCGCCCCTGCAGCCTGCACCGCAATGGTGTAGATGCTGAGGAACTCCGACGGATGCGTCCTGCCATCGTACTTCTCTGGCACGTCTGGCTTGAAATTCTTCTTGCTGGGCCACTAGACTTGCCGCAGCTCACGAGTGAACGCAGGGCAACATACCACGTACGGCAAGTCGCCTGGTTCCCCTGGCGCATGCATATCGACAGAGGGCACATCGCGCTGGTCGGATTGACGCCACGCTTCTCTTCGGCGCTTGATGCGAGTTCGAGCGTCTTCTTGTTGCCGTTCTTGAAGAACTTGGTGCTGATCACGGCGAGCTCGTGGATCCGACGACGCGGTGGAGTCGCTGTCGAGGTGGATCCGACGAGTTGGTGATCTTGGCCTTCTGGGTGGAGAGTGCATGGTGGTTGCACCCCTACAGGTTTCGTCACCACCGGCTCGTGCCTTGTCGTCTTGTCGCGGCAGCGATGTAGTTGGTTGCCGCGAGCGCCGCCGCTGGCAAAGCCGATGAGACTCGATAGTGGCCTCCATTCGCCGACCTTGTCGGCTATTGGAGGGTAATCTAGAAGCGATTGAGCTCTCGCCAAGGCTTCCATCGAGTGGTGGGTGGCAGTGGTGAATCGGTGCGAGGAGCGGATATGCTCGGACTTCTAACTATGTTAGAAGGAGCATCACCCCGCCCAGCGATCGTACCCTTTCGCGCCAAAGATCTTTGGTGTGCACGCTGGTCTTGAGGGCCTCGCGATCCTCCAGCTTGGCCTTGATCCAACGAGCGTATGGTACTATGAATACCATGACGCTGTCGGTCCCGCGCCTCCTGAGATGGGTGCGGTGCGTGTACGGGCGTCGAGGTCTGCGCATCCTTGTCCTTGGACTTGGCAGCGTCATGAGCTCTCTCGTCGACGCCCGTTCTTCCGCCGGCGTCTTCCCCGCCATCCGTTTGCTCTGGTGGTGGCGGGATCGACGTGGACGGCTCTGCTGCCGCCGTAGCCTTCTTCTTCGGTGGCATGTTGATGAAGATGATGAAGATGTTGCTCGTGTGAACGCCGGATCAGGTTCACACAGCCTCGACGCCCCATACCTGGCGCGCAAAAGATGTCGGGGAAACTGATCCATGAACACCTATGGGACCGGCGGACCGAGCCCCTTTCGGTTCGGCGGGGGGCGGAGATCGCACGAAGAGCGGATCAAGGCGAAGCACACGAGCAGTTTACCCAGCTTCGGAGCTCTCCAGAGAGATAACACTCCTACTGCTGCATGTCTGAGTGTATTGAGTTCTTGCTAGGGAGCACAAAGAGCTATAAGACCTAGCGTGTGTGTGTTCTTTCGAATGAGTCGAACCGAACCAAGCCGAACCCTTTCTACGTTGCGCAATGGCCTCCTTTTATAGGCTCAAAGGGGTCACCACAGGTGGCAACGTAAACAAGGGCAAGATGGGAAAATGAGTTGCGGTTGGTACAACTACTTTGTACAGAGTATTCTACCTAACTCTGAAGGCAAGGGACAAAAGCAATAAATGCCCGTCCATGTCGCCTAAACAGTGCAGAAAGGGACCGTCGGGGCACCACCGCTTGCCACGATGGCACTCTGTCGGGCCGCCACCGCTGCTCTCCGTTGGCTGCATGACCTCTTGACACGCATGCTCGGAATGGTCCCATGGCGACACGTTGGTGGATGAGCTGGGCGAGATGAAGAGAGGTTGCCGCGACAAGCGCCTTGCAGCGCTGAATCCTTTTCGCGCCGAAGCTTGTCGCCATCGAGCCTTCCGGCAAGCTCCTCTTGCCGGGTCTTTTCTTCTACGTGCCTTGAGTGGCCTTCCCGGCAAGCTCCTCTTGCCGGGGACTTGTCTTCTTGGCTTAAATACTTTGTTTTTTAATGGCTCCAGAGGGACCATGGAGGACCTTGGCGGTCACTAGGCAAGCCCTGCCGCAGGGTGCTGCGACTGCCCGTGCACGAGTTCGGGATACTAGGGTACCCCTACTCTAGTACACCGACAGCGAGTCGTCCATCGTCTTCTATGCATGAGCTTCTTGTCTCTACACATCTAGCATAGGAGTATCCCCTCCCCTTGCCGCACACACATGCCCGCGGTCAAGCTAGTGTTGTTTGTGATTGTTGGTCGTGACTCTTACGTTGTCCTGTTGTTTGTGATTGCTGGTCGTGACTCTTACGTTGTCATTGGACAAATAATTTGTTCTGAAACTCTGTACTGACGGGACCTTCAACATATATGGTGTTTAGAATTTTTTATGTAACTCTGTACTGTCGACCTTCAACATATATGGTGTTGTCAGTATTATGATTTGTTGGCCAAAATGGTGAACATCTAAACATTAGTTTGATTTAATAAAACTGAGAGGTTCTACTTTAGATAAATACCTGAACCTGGGTGCAACAAAGTTCTACCATTAGTCATGGGGATTATCAGTTCATGTGTGCTGTATTTTTGTCAGTTGGTGTGTTTTTTGTTTGTCAGGCCGTGTGCAAGTTTGTTTGTAATCGGTTCGTGTGTATGTGTGTAGCGACCCGACCTCAAACGGTCAAGTCTCTGTGCTTCAGTGTCATCCCTGGATCGGTAACGCTGACACACACAGTACTCGAAGGATTTATAACAAAGTAGCAATCACACACTCTTTACATCGAATGTCTCAAAAGAGAACTTATTACAACAAATATGGCTCAAGGCCATCTAAATAAGATAACAACGGAAGACTTGGAAGAAAAGTGAGTCCATCAACTCCAACGGCATCGCTGAGATGCACAACAACGACCTATCGCACCATTACCCGTCGTCTGAAAAGTCTGCAACATAATACGTTGCAGCTCGAAAACGGGTCAGCACATGGAATATGCTAGGAATATAACACAGTAGAGCAATGAACAGATAAATGCTATCACTACATGCATATATGGCTGGTGGTAACACTCTATGGTTATATTGTTTTGCGAAAAGCCAATTTTTCCCTACAACAAAGGAATATATTTTATTTAACTATCATGGTGGTTGAACAACATTGAGAAGGTACCTCCAACTCAATCCCAATTAAAAGTAATTATCAACCCAACAAATTAAGTTAGAGTGATGAGATACTTATGATAATCCAATTACTAGATACACAAGATGTCCATAACCGGGGACACGGCTAACCATGATTAGATTTTACACTCTGCAGAGGTTTGCGCACTTTTCCCAACAAGAATCGATCTCCTCCCTTGGATTTCTCGCACTTCATGGTGTTTGAGAAACAGATGACCGAGACATAGTCTTTCAGAAGCATTAACTCTAACCCTGGGTAGACAGTACCAACCTACTTCCCTCTACATCTGCTATCCTACCACTAGAAGAGGTCATGGAACTTACTCAACTATGCTAGAGCCCATAATAGCTTGTGGCTGCACAAGGAAATTTCTAGCATGAAATATCTCAGATCCCTTTGAGCCTGGGTGGCGGACCGTAGGATTATCACACGTGTACTCTGGGATATCCTAGGACAACACTGGATTCTCTAGGTGCCCAAACAAGAAATCCACCCAAATGTGTATTAAAGTTGCCACCTTAAGTTGAACCATTAAATAATCATCTCACATCTATCATGGATTCACTCACCCAAACCACGTCTATGAGCATAGCATAGCAGTATAAGCATAACGTAGAAGTAACTCTCAAGGGTTTGATAATAAATAGCGCAATAGGTTCTACCTCATCAACTACTTCCCAATACCCAGAAGTTAATCACATCCTCATCATGCAGTGTTTGAGGTTTGAAACTAATGCATAAAAACTGGGTATGAAAAGAGTATGATCAATGTGTTACTTGCCTTGCTGACGATCCGCAAAACCTAGTGACTCGTAGTAGCACGCTTCACACTCCAGGAATTCTATCGCAAACAAACAATAGCATACATAAGCAATCAAGCAAAGATGCATCAGTAAAACTCAAATAAAAAGATCGAATCTGGAAACTCAACTCAAGTGATTCGATTTGCAAAAAGAATCAAATCAAACGGAGCAAGGAAACTCAAACTACGAAAGAAACAAGATCCAATTACTAATTTGGAACAAGGCCAAATTTTACAGTACCAAAATCTTGCTGAAGTTGGTTAAACAGAAAGAGAACTTTGAGACGAAGATCTAGGCGCTTGAATCTCTTGATTCCGATAAACGAGCGAAAAGATAAACTAAAACGAAAATCGGGTCAGATATCGCGATCGAAAATAATCGCGAAAAACCCTGGAAAAAGAAAAACTAACGAACAGGCTAACGAACGAACGTTCGCTGTATGTGGCTAATGAGTTAACAGCGTTCGTTAAAACGACGTACGGACGAACGTCCGCAAAATAACTAAACCGAAAAAAACCCGAACCGATCTATTGAAAAAAATAGATCTAGGGTTTCGAAAATAAAAACTGATCGGTTGAAAAAAAAAACCGGCGGCTACCTCGTGGAACGGGATGGCGGCGGCGACGTACTCTAGCGGCGGTGCGGCGGGGCAACTCCGGCGGCGGGGCAGTGAGGCGGCGGCGTCTGCAAAGCGGCGGCGGGCGCGGTGGCGGTGGATGGCGGCGGGGCAACGATAGGGTTCGGGCGGGCTGGCGGGTGGCTGGGGCGGCTCGGGCCTTTGGCCTTTAAAGGGCCGGCCGGGTCAGTGTCCCAGGCGGACACGGCCCGGTAAGGCAGTAAATTTTTTTAAATATTCCAACACGCAGAAAAACGAAGAAAAGAAATACTAAACTGACTCCAAAAATCCTGGAATAATTTTTCCCCGTCCTCTAAAAATCTACCGGACAGGGTAAACATTTATTTTAGGACTCTAATGCAATTTGGAAAAACGCATATTTTTCCTAATTCAAATAAAATAGAAATATAATCCAAATAAAAATGTTTATTTGTTTTAAATATTTTTCCTCCAATATTTCATTATTTTGGGGAAGTCATATTATCCCCTCTCATATATTTTGATATGAAATATTTTCGGAGAAAAAAATAACTAAAACAAATGACCCTTGTTTCAACATTTGATAAAATTCAAATTTGAAAACGGTGAAATCCCCAACTCTCTCCGAGGGTCCTTTAGTTGCTTAGAATTTCGAGGATCGCGAAACGAATGCAATAAAATATGATATGCATGTATGACCTATGTATAACATTCCAAATTGAAAATTTGGGATGTTACAAACCTACCCTCCTTAAGATGAATCTCGCCCTCGAGAATCGACTTGGCTAGAAAATAGGTGCGGGTGGTCTTTGCGTAGATCATCCTCTCGTTCCGAGGTGGATTCATCCTCGGTATGGTAGCTCCACTAAACTTTCCAAAACTTGATAACCTTGCTGCGAGTAACTCGGCTGGCAAACTCAAGAATCTTGACAGGTTCTCCTCATAGGTCAGATCATTGTCCAACTGAATTGCTTCCAGGGGTACTGTATCTCTGAGCGGTATATCAGCCATCTCTGCATGGCACTTCTTCAACTGGGATACATGGAACACGTCATAAACTCCTGACAATCCTTCAGGTAACTCCAACTTGTAGGCTACCTCTCCCATGCGTTCCAAGACACAGTATGGTCCTACAAATCTCGGGGCTAACTTTCCCTTAACTCTAAAACGTTTAACTCCTCACAAAGGTGACACTCGAAGATATGCTCTGTCTCTGATCTCATAGACTACCTCCTTGCGTTTCGAGTCTGCATAACTCTTCTGTCTAGACTGAGCTACCTTCGGTCGGTCTCGAATTAGCTTAAACTTCTCTTTAGACTCTTTGATCAAATCTGGTCCAAACAACTGACGGTCTCCTACTTCATCCCACATCAATGGTGTTCGACATCTTCTCCCATACAGGGCTTAGAAAGGTGCCATCTTCAAACTGGCCTGGTAGGTGTTGTTGTATGAAAACTCCGCGTACGGCAAATTGTCATCCCAACTAGATCCATAATCTAGTGCACAACCTCTCAACATGTCCTCCAGAATCTGATTGACTCTCTCGGTCTGTCCATCTGTCTGCGGATGAAAAGCCGTACTGAACTCCAGCCTGGTACCCAAAGTCTGGTGCGGCTGATGTCAAAACTTTGAAGTGAACTGCGTTCCTCTATCTGATACGATGGTCCTCGAAGCTCTGTGCAGATATACGATCCTGGTCATATATATCTTGGCCAACTTCGCACTTGTATAGGTTCTTTTCACTGGGATAAAGTGGGCCACTTTGGTCAAACGATCCACTACTACCCAGATAGAATCATATCCTGATGAGGGTCCTAGGAAATCCCGTGATGAAATCCATGCCAAGCTTGTCCCACTTCCATTCGGGTATCGACATAGGCTGCAGTAATCCTGCTGGCTTCTGATGTTCTGCCTTTACTCTCTGACATACATGACATATAGCTACATACTCGGCAATATCCTTCTTCATACCAGTCCACCAGAAATGGTCCTTCAGATCCAAATACATCTTGGTGTTTCCGGGGTGTATTGAGTATGGCGAGTCATGGGCCTCCTGAAGTATCAACTTCCTGATCTCTGCGTTGTTGGGCACATAAACGCGGTCCTCAAACCATAAGGTGTCGCGCTCATCCTCATGAAAACCTTTAGCCTTTCCTTTGATCATTCTCCCTTTATCTCGGCAATTTCTTTGTCATCCTTCTGAGCTTCTCGAATCTTTCCCAACAATGTAGACTGAACTTCCATTGCTGCAGCAAAACCTCTAGGAACAATCTCCAAACGAAGTTCCCTGAGATCCTCGGCTAACTCCTTTGGCATCCCTCCGCTTACGAGGGTATTGGCATAACTTTTCCGGCTCAAAGCGTCTGCTACGACATTGGCCTTTCCTGGATGAAAGTGCAACATCATATCATAATCCTTTATGAGCTCCAACCATCTCCTCTGCCTGAGGTTCAGCTCCTTTTGGGTGAAAATGTACTTCAAACTCTTGTGATCCGTGTACACATCGCAACGGTTTCCAATGAGGTAATGTCTCCAGGTATTGAGTGCATGCACTACAGCTACTAACTCCAAATCATGTGTAGCATAATTCACCTCATGCGGTTGAAGCTGTCGAGATGCATATGAAACAGCTCTTCCGTCTTGCATAAGTACTCCTCCAAGTCCTAAGCGAGAGGCGTCGCAATACACATGGAAATCCTTGCGTATATCCGGCAGAATCAGCACTGGGGCTATAGTCAAACACTTCTTCAACTCCTGTAAACTTGCTTCACATTCTTCAGTCCAATAGAATTTGATATCCTTCTTTAATAACTCCGTCATAGGTTTCGCAATCTTGGAAAAATTCTAAATAAATCTCCGATAGTATCCCGCGAGTCCAAGAAAACTGCGGATCTCGCTAACTGAGGTGGGTGCCAACCACTCAGTGACTGACTGAACCTTGGTGGGGTCTACTGCTATACCTTCTCCTGATATAACATGTCCAAGGAATCCAACTTCCTTCAACCAAAACTCACATTTGCTGAACTTGGCATACAACGGATGTTCCATGAGTTTCTCGAGAACTAAACGCAAATGCTCCTTGTGCTCCTCTTCATTCTTCGAGTATACCATTATATCATCAATGAACACCACCACAAACTTATCCAAAAATACCATGAACACCTTATTCATCCTACTCATGAAATAGGCAGGGGCGTTAGTCAGTCCAAAAGACGTAACCGTATACTCATATAACCCGTACCTTATGGTGAATGTTGTTTTTGGTATATCCTTTTCTCGAATCTTCAGCTGGTGATATCCTGATCGCAGATCGATCCTCGAAAACACTTTAGCTCCTTGCAGATGGTCAAACAAATCATTGATCATCGGCAGTGGCTACTTGTTCTTGATTATCACTTCATTCAATGCACGATAATCAACAACCGTTCTTAACGGTCCATCCTTCTTCTCAACCAAGAGCACTGGGCTCCCCACGGTGATGAACTTCGTCGGATGTAGCCTTTCTCCAACAACTCCTTAATTTGCTTCTTAATCTCCTCTAGATAATTTGCAGGCATCCGGTATGGTCTCTTTGATATCGGTCCGGTGCCTGGCAACAATTCTATCAAGAACTCGATGTCTCGATCTGGTGGCATGCCTCGTAATTCCTCTGGAAATACATCCGTGTAATCCTTCACAACAGGCACTTCCTCCTGAACAGCTCCTTAGAGGGAATTTACTTGGGCTCTCCATGACGAATCCCTGGATACATACTTGATCCTTTTTTCCTTCAGGGTGGTGAGTAGAATTGACTTACTAGCACAATCAATGCTTCCTCCATACTTCGACATCCAGTCCATGCCTAATATCACATCCAATCACTGTGACTCCAAAATTATTAGGTCTGATGGGAAAACATGGCTACCAATGTTTATGGGTATCCGGTCGCACCATCGGCTAGCCATATACTCTGCTCCAGGTGAACTTACTAACATGGGTGTCCTAAGGCCTTGGGTTGGCAACTTGAACTTATCCACGAATCCCCTTGATATGTATGAAGGAGATGCACCGGTATTGAAAAGAACAAGAACGGTAAAAGACTTAACCAAAACTTACCAATAAATGCGTCTGGCTGCTCTTCATCCTCCTCCACCGGTTCACTTGTCCTTTGTTGAATGGATTGGGCTTCTTCCAAGCGCTCCCATTACCATTTCAATAACGTTAACGTGGTTCTGACCGTTGCCTGCTCCGTTCCCATTCCCATTCTTGGAACCATTGTGGTTATGCGAACTTCCTCCATTGTGGGTATGACCTCCATGGTTATGGGTAAATCCTCCCGAGTTCGGGGTTAAACGAGGCTTCTGCTGAGCTCCTGAATTGTACCTTCCTTTCCATACTTCCTCTTGCGGCTCTCAATCTGCTGCTGCTTCCCTTCCATCATAAGAGCCTTGTCTACCAGCTCCTGGTAGTTGTTGAATGTTGCCACCATCAACTGCATGCTCATCTCGTCATTCAGCCCTTCCATAAACTTCTCCTGCTTCGCTGCATCTGTGGCCACATCATCAGGGGCATAACGAGATAGCTTACTAAACTCCTCTACATACTGAGCCACAGTACGATTTCCCTCGCGCAAGTTGCGAAACTCACGCTTCTTCATGCTCATAGCTCCAGCTGAGACATGGGCTATGCGGAATGCTTGCTGAAACTGATCCCAGGTGATATTGGCTATAGGGAAAGTGGCTGTGTAATTTTCCCACCATGAAGCTGCTGGTCCATCCAACTGATGTGCGGTAAAACGTACCTTCTCAGCATCTGTACATCCTGCGGTGGTCAACTGCCTTCCAATCTTGCGTAACCAGTCATCCGCAACTATTGGCTCAGTGCTACTAGAAAACACCAGCGGCTGCAACCTCAGAAAACGGGCTAAGTTGTCAACTGGAGGTGGTGTTGGCGGGTTGTTGTTTTTGTTGTTGTTGTTGTTGTTGTTGCCTTGGTTCTGGGCTAGTATCTGCATCAGGGCATTCTGCTGCTGAATCAACTGGGTGATCTCCGGTGGGAAGAAAAATCCGGTGTCATGTCTCGGAGGCATCTGATGGGTTTAGAGGGGAGAGATTAGAATAGAAATGAGGTCTAGTGAGAAAACACTACCCATATGCACATGAGACAAACACAATCATATCACTCAATCAATCAAGCAAGGACATACAATCGCTCTAGAACTATCGTTAAAAGTGCTCAGGCTACTACTATATACATGGGAAAAGACTACTAATCATATGGTGGTCATCTAGAAATTTTGATCGGTGGAAGACTCCATGATATCCGCTCCAGCTTCGTCTTCACAATCATCCTCACTACCATCAGGGTCAGAGTCGGTGTCATCGATGATGATGTAGTCTTCAGAATGAATTTCCTTGGGTTCGTCATCTTCTCCTCCTGGCGCGAGGTCTCCCATGAAAACTCCGATCTTCTTTATCAGGTCATCATTCTTCTCCAATAGTATTGTGATTTGCTCCTAATATCCATCGCGTGTAGACTTGAGTTCCTCTTCTAGCTCTGTGATCCTGGTCATCGCCTTCTTCAGATCCATCATGCCTGCGCACATCTGATTCTCCTGGAATCGAATGTCCTGGGTTAACTCATGGATGAAAGCTGCAATGGGCATGTCCTTCCTGGTGCTGATCATCTCCCATTGCTCGTCTCGGCGCCCACATATCTGGAAGATAGTATCCTTGAGATCCTGGTGGTAAACTTCGCCGAGGCGTCCCATGGAGATGTGGGCTGCCATGCTCTTTCCTAGACTCCAGGTTGGTGCATCAAAGTAAAACTCTATGGGATCCGTAACTGGCATGAATGTCCTTCTTGGAACTTGAACTCAAATCATTCAACGGTCCTCTTCTGGTAAAGTGGCGGTGTAGGTCCCGATGAAGCTTGGAATTCCGATGTTCAGGTACCTAGTGACTTCCTTCAAGTGTCGTCCAAAGGGTGTGTCTTCATCCGGTTGTGCAAACTTGTTCCTCTAATCCACCATCCTAAGGAGTATAAAATGGAGAGGAGTCAGAAATGAGTAGAGAAGAGTGACTTATGGCTTATCTTAGTGGTCATATCCTACACTCAGCGTGTGCTCTGATACCATCTTGTAGCGAGCCGACCTAAAACGCTCAAGTCTCTATGCTTCAGTGTCATCCCTGGATCGGTAATGCTGACACACACTGTACTCGAAGGATTTATAAGAGAGTAGCAATCACACACTCTTTACATCGAATGTCTCAAAAGTGAACTTATTACAATAAATATGGCTTAAGACCATCTAAATAAGATAACAGCGGAAGACTTGGAAGATAAGTGAGTCCATCAACTCCAACGGCATTGCTGAGGTGCACAACAACGACCTATCACACCTTTACTCGTCGTCTGAACTTATTACAATGGAATATGCTGGCACTATAACACAGTAGAGCAATGAATAGATAAATGCTATCACTACATGCATATATGGCTGGTGGTAAGGCTCTATGGTTATATTGTTTTGCGAAAAGCCAATTTTCCCTACAGCAAAGGAATTTATTTATTTAACTATCATGGTGGTTGAACAACATTGAGAAAGTACCTCCAACTCAATCCCAATTAAAATTAATTATCAACCCAACAAATTAAGTTAGAGTGATGAGATACTTATGATAATCCAAGTACTGGATACTCAAGATGTCCATAACCGGGGACACGGCTAACCATGATTAGATTGCGCACTCTGCAGAGGTTTGCGCACTTTTCCCCACAAGACTCGATCTCCTTCGTTGGATTTCTCGCACTTCATGTTGTTTGAGAAACGGATGACTGGGACACAGTCTTTCAGAAGCATTAACTCTAACCCCGGGTAGACAGTAACAACCTACATCCCTCTACGTCTGCTAGCCTACCATTGGAAGAGGTCGTGCAACTTACTCAAATATGCTAGAGCCCATAATAGCTTTTGGCTGCACACGGAAGTTTCTAGCATGAAATATCTCAGATCCCTTTGAGCCTGGTGATACATCCATTTTGCATCATGCTTTTATATCGATATTTACCGCATTATGGGCTGTTATTTCACGTTATGTCACAATACTTATGGCTATTCTCTTTTATTTTACAAGGTTTACATGAAGAGGGAGAACGCCGGCAGCTGAAATTCTGGGCTGGAAAAGGAGCAAATATTGGAGACCTATTCTGCGCAACTCCAAAAGTCCTGAAACTCCACGGAAATCTAAAATAAATAAAGAAAAATCGTCGCCAAAGATGAAGGCCAGGGGGCCCACACCCTACTCATGAGGGTGGGGGGCGCCCCCCTCCTGGGGCGTGCCCCACTACCTCGTGGGCCCCCTGGTGGCTCTCCGACGCCCATCTTCTCCTTTATTAAGTCTTTCGATGAGAAAAAAATAAGAAGCAACCTTTCGGGACGAAACTCCGCCGCCACGAGGCGGAACCTTGGCGGAATCAATCTAGGGCTCCGGTAGAGCTGTTGTGCCGGGGACACTTCCCTCCGGGAGGGGGAAGTCATCGTCATCACCGGTGCTCCTCTCATCGGGAGAGGGCAATCTCCATCAACATCTTCACCAACACCATCTCATCTCCAAACCCTAGTTCATCTCGTGTATCCAATTCTTGTCTCCAAGTCCGGGATTGGTGCTAGTAGGTTGCTAGTAGTGTTGATTACTCCTTGTAGTTGATGCTAGTTGGTTTATTTATTGGAAGATCATATGTTCAGATCCTTTATGCATATTATTACCCATCTGATTATGAACATGAATATGCTTTGTGAGTAGTTACGTTTGTTCCTGAGGACAAGGGAGAAGTCTTGCTATTAGTAGTCATGTGAATTTGGTATTCGTTCGATATTTTGATGAGATGTATGTTGTCTAGCCTCTAGTGGTGTTATGTGAACGTCGACTACATAACACTTCACCATTATTTGTGGCCTAGAGGAAGGCATTGGTAAGTAATAAGTACATGATGGGTTGCTAGAGTGACAGAAGCTTAAACCATAGTTTATGCGTTGCTTCGTAAGGGGCTGATTTGGATCCATATGTTTCATGCTATGGTTAGGTTTACCTTAATACTTTTGTTGTAGTTGCGGATGCTTGCAATAGAGGTTAATCATAATTGGGATGCTTGTTCAAGTAAGAACAGCACCCAAGCACCGGTCCCCCCACATATCAAATTATCAAAGTACCGAACGCGAATCATATGAACGTGATGAAAACTAGCTTGACGATATTCCCATGTGTCCTCGGGAGCGCTTTTCCTATTATTAGAGTTTATCCAGGCTTGTCCTTTGCTACAAAAAGGATTGGGCCACCTTGCTGCACCTTATTTACTTTAGTTACTTGTTCCTCGTTAAAATTTATCTTATCACAAAACTACCTGTTACCACTTATTTCAGTACTTGCAGAGAATACCTTGCTGAAAACTGCTTATCATTTCCTTCCGCTCCTCGTTGGGTTCGACACTCTTACATATCAAAAGGACTAAGATAGATCCCCTATACTTGTGGGTCATCAAGACTCTTTTCTGGCGCCGTTGCCGGGGAGTGTAGCGCCTTTGGTAGGTGGAATTTGGTAAGGAAAAATTTATATAGTGTGCTGAAATTTACTGTCACTTGTTACTATGGAAAGTAATTCTGTGAGGGGCTTGTTCGGGGTATCTTCACCTCGTCCAGTAGAGCAAAGAGTTGCTCCTCAACCTACTGAACCTATTGAAAATGAAACTCCTTTTGAAATTCCTTCGGGTATGATGGAAAAACTGCTAGCTAATCCTTTTACAGAAGATGGAACAAAGCATCCTGATGAGCACTTAATATATGTGGATGAACTTTGTGGATTATTTAAGCTTGCAGGTATACCGAATGACGTTGTTAAGAAGAAGGTCTTCCCTTTATCTTTGAAGGGAGACGCATTGACATGGTATAGGCTATGTGATGATATGAGATCATGGAACTATAAAAGATTGAAATTGGAATTTCATCAAAAGTATTATCCTATGCATCTTGTTCATCGTGATCGCAATTATATATATAATTTTTGGCCTCGCGAAGGAGAAAGCATCGCTCAAGCTTGGGGGAGGCTTAAATCAATGTTATATTCATGCCCCAATCATGAGATTCCAAGAGAAATAATTATTCAAAGTTTTTATGCTCGGCTTTCTCATAATAATCAAACCTTGCTCGATACTTCTTGTGCTGGCTCTTTTATGATGAAGAATATTGAATTCACATGGAATTCATTGGATAGAATTAAATGCAACTCTGAAGATTGGGACCTTGACGAAGGTAAGGAGTCAGGTATGACACCTAAGTTTGATTGTGTTAAATCTTTTATGGATACTGATATTTTCCATAAGTTTAGCACTAAATATGGACTTGACTCTGAGATAGTAGCTTCTTTCTGTGAATCTTTTGCTACTTATGTTGATCTCCCCAAGGAGAAGTGGTTTAAATATCATCCTCCCATAGAAGTAAAAGTAGCTGCACCTATTAAAGTTGAAGAAAAGAATGTCACTTATAATGATCCTATTGTTCCCACTTCTTATGTTGAGAAACCACCTTTCCCTGTTAGAATAAAGGATCATGCTAAAGCTTCAATTGTTGTTCGTAAAAGCAATATTAGAACTTATACACCTCCTGAGCAAGTTAAAGTAGAACCTAATATTTCTATTGTTAAAGATCTCTTGTCTGATAATATTGATGGGCATGTTATTCAGTTCTGTGGTGAAACTGCTAGAATTGCTAAACCGTGTGCTAAAGATAAACATAGACCTGTGGTAGGCGTGCCTGTCATTTCTGTTAAAATAGGAGATCATTGTTATCATGGCTTATGTGATATGGGCGCTAGTGCTAGCAATACCCATTGACTTATACAAAGAAATTATGCATGATATTGCACCTATTGAGTTAGAAGAAATTGATGTCACAATTAAACTTGCCAATAGAGATACTATTTCACCAATTGGGATTGTTAGAGATGTCGAAGTCTTGTGTGGGAAAACTAAATATCCCACTGATTTTCTTGTGCTTGGTTCTCCACAAGATAGCTTTTGTCCCATTATATTTGGTAGGCCCTTCTTGAACACTGTTAATGCTAGAATAGATTGCAGAAAGAATGATGTTACTATTGGCTTGGATGATATGGTTCATGAGTTTAATTTGTCTAAATTTAGCAAACAACATCGTGAGGAAGAATTGCCTGGTAAGGATGAAATTATTGGTCTTGCTTCTATTGTTGTACCTCCTAGTGATCCTTTAGAACACTATTTGCTAGACCATGAAAATGATATGTTCATGAATGAAAGAAGGGAAATAGATGAAGTATTCTTTAAATAGGAACCTATTCTTGAACACAATTTGCCTGTTGAAATCCTAGGGGATCCTTCTCCACCCAAGGGTGATCCCGTGTTTGAGCTTAAACCGTTGCCTGATAATCTTAACTATGCTTATCTTGATGAAAAGAAAATATATCCTGTTATTATTAGTGCTAACTTTTCAGAGCATGAAGAAGAAAGATTATTGAAAACTCTGAAGAAGCACCGTGCCGCTATTGGATATACTCTTGATGATCTTAAGGGAATTAGTCCCACTCTATGTCAACATAAAATAAATTTGGAAGCAGATGCCAAACCAGTTCGTGATCCTCAACGACGTTTGAATCCTAAAATGAAAGAAGTGGTAAGAAAATAAATACTCAAGCTTCTGAAGGCAGGTATAATTTATCCCGTTGCTGATAGTCAGTAGGTAAGTCCTGTCCATTGTGTCCCTAAGAAGGGAGGTATTACTGTTTTCCCTAATGATAAAGATGAATTGATCCCGCAAAGAATTATCACAGGTTATAGGCTGGTAATTGATTTCCGCAAATTAAATAAAGCTACTAAGAAAGATCATTACCCCTTACCTTTTATTGATCAAATGCTAGAAAGATTATGCAAACATACATTATTGCTTTCTAGATGGTTATTCTGGTTTCTCTCAAATACCTGTGTCGGCTAAAGATCAATCAAAGACTACTTTTACATGCCCTTTTAGTACTTTTGCTTATAGACGTATGCCTTTTGGTTTATGTAACGCACCTGCTACCTTTCAAAGATGCATGATGGCTATATTCTCTGATTTTTGTGAAAAATTTTGTGAGGTTTTCATGGACGATTTTTCCGTCTATGGTTCCTCTTTTGATGATTGCTTGAGCAATCTTGATCGAGTTTTGCAGAGATGTGAAGAAACTAATTTTGTCTTTAATTGGGAAAAGTGCATGGTTAATGAAGGTATTGTCTTGGGGCACAAAGTTTCTGAAAGAGGTATTGAAGTTGATAAAGCCAATGTTGATGCTATTGAAAAGATGCCATGTCCCAAGGACATCAAAGGTATAAGAATTTTCCTTGGTCACGCCGTATTTTATAGGAGGTTCATTAAGGACGTCCCAAAAATTTCTCGGCCTCTGGCTAATTTATTACAAAAAGATGTACCATTTTTCTTTGATGATGATTGTGTAGAAGCATTTGAAATACTTAAGAAAGCATTAGTCTCTGCACCTGTTGTTCAGCCACCTGATTGGAATTTACCCTTTGAAATTATGTGTGATGCTAGTGATTATGTTGTAGGTGTTGTTCTAGGGAAAAGAGTTGATAAGAAATTAAATGTTATCCATTATGCTAGTAAGACTCTAGACAATGCTCAAAGAAATTATGCTACTACCAAAAAGGAACATTTAGCAGTTGTATTTGCTTGTGATAAATTCAGACCCTATATTGTTGATTCTAAAGTAACTATTCACACTGATCATGCTGCTATTAAATATCTTATGGAAAAGAAAGATGAAAAACCTAGACTTATTAGATGGGTTCTCTTGCTGCAAGAATTTGATTTGCATATTGTTGATAGAAAAGGAGCTGAGAACCCCGTTGTAGATAAATTATCTATGTTAGAGAATGTTCATGATGACCCACTACCTATTGATGATTGCTTTCCTGATGAACAACTAAATGTCATAAGCACTTCTCGTAGCACTCCATGGTATGCTGATTATGCTAATTATATTGTTCCTAAATTTATACCACCTAGCTTCACATACCAACAAAAGAAAAAGTTTTTCTATGATTTGCGACATTACTTTTGGGATGACCCACATCTTTATAAAGAAGGAGTAGATGGTTTTATTAGACGTTGTGTACCTGAGCATGAACAGGAACATATTCTACGCAAGTGTCACTCCGAAGCTTATGGAGGACACCACGCTGGACATAGAACTGCACATAAGGTATTGCAATCCGGTTTTTATTGGCCTACTCTCTTCAAGGATGCCCGTAAGTTTGTCTTATCTTGTGATGAATGCCAAAGAATTGGTAATATTAGTGGACGTCAAGAAATGCCTATGAATTATTCACTTGTTATTGAACCATTTGATGTTTGGGGCTTTGATTACATGGGACCTTTTCCTGCCTCTAATGGATATACACATATTTTGGTTCCTGTTGATTACGTTACTAAATGGGTAGAAGCTATTCCAACTAGTAGTGTTGATCATAATACTTCTATTAAAATGCTTAAGGAAGTTATTTTTCCGAGGTTTGGAGTCCCTAGATATTTAATGACTGATGGTGGTTCCCATTTTATTCATGGTGCTTTCCGTAAAATGCTTGCTAAATATGATGTTAATCATAGAATTGCATCTCCATATCATCCACAGTCTAGTGGTCAAGTAGAATTGAGCAATAGAGAGCTAAACTTAATTTTGCAAAAGACTGTTAATAGGTCTAGAAAGAATTGGTCCAAGAAACTTGATGATGCATTATGGGCCTATAGAACTGCATATAAGAATCCTATGGGTATGTCTCCGTATATAATGGTTTATGGGAAAGCATGTCACTTACCTCTCGAACTAGAACATAAGTCATATTGGGCTATTAAAGAGCTCAACTATGATTTCAAACTTGCCGGTGAGAAAAGGTTATTTGATATTAGCTTACTTGATGATTGGAGAACCCAAGCTTATGAAAATGACAAGTTATTTAAAGAAAAAGTTAAAAGATGGCATGACAAAAGGATACAAAAGTGTGAGTTTAATGTAGGTGATTATGTATTGCTATACAACTCTCGTTTAAGATTATTTGCAGGAAAATTTCTCTCTAAATGGGAAGGTCCCTACGTTATCGAGGAGGTCTATCGTTCCGGTGCCATAAAAATCAACAACTTCGAAGGAACAAATCCGAAGGTGGTAAACGGTCAAAGGATCAAACATTATATTTCAGGTAATCCCATCAATGTTGAAACCAATATTATTGAAACCTTAACCCCGGAGGAATACATAAGGGACATTTTCCAGACCGTTTCAGACTCCGAAAAGGAATAGGTATGTGGTACGGTAAGTAAACCGACTCCAAAACAACTTTTTAGGCAATATTTCTCTGTTTTGGAATATTTAGAAAAATAGAAAAATAAGTAGCAGTCCGGGAAGGACACGAGGGCCCCACGAGGGTGGTGGGCGCGCCCTACCACCCTGGGTGCGCCCCCCTACCTCATGAACACCTCGTGTGCCCTCCGGACTCCGTTTTCTTGCACGATACGTATTTTGGTCGGTAAATATTCATTATATATTCTCCCAAAGGTTTTGACTCCCGTATCACGCAAATCTCCTATGTTCTTGTTTCGAGCTGTTTTTCTGACAGGTCTAGATCATCATGACGTCCCCAAGTGCTTCCAAGGACAAGTTCTTCGAGAAGGTGATCAACCCTTACCTCGCGGAGGTGCTGCGACACCCTCAAGCCATTGAGATGCGTGATGGGTTGCTGCACAACCGCGATGCTGAGGGACCAAAGGGAACCGAAAGCGTGGAGTCGAGGCTCGAAGCAATGGAGCAACAAGTTTTCAAGTGCCTGGGGATGGGGGAGCGTGGAATCAACGCTAGCTACACGATGCTCGCCGATTTCACCAACAACTACGATCCGGATGCCAAGAACACCGAGGAGGCCATCTTCAAGTTACATGAGAAGATCGAGCACCTCCAAGCCCAAATCTATGATCTGAAAAATCAAAACTGTGAGTATGAATATAGATTCAAAAGGATGAGTTTGGCTGCAGATTTGAGGATTCCGGAGACTCAATCATCCTTCTATGATGGTGAGCCGATGCCATGGAAGGTGGACGACAAGCCTGCATCATCAACAACACCTCCACCTTCTTCGCCAACAAGGGAGACATAATCACATGGGTATGTGCACTCCCCTTGGCAACTGCCAAGCTTGGGGGAGGTGCCCCGGTATCGTATCACCATCACAACTCCTATCTTTACCATTTTTCTTAGTTCGAACCTTTTAGTAGTATCTTGATTTAGTAGAATAAAGTCATGGCATGATCTAGTTTTGAGTTTTTCTTTATGATCTCTCTATGTAATCGAGTCCGTGAGCTATATATATAATAAAGTTTAGTGTTGAGTCGAGGGCTTGATTATTTTGCCATGATCTTGGGTGAACAAAAGAATAGAAAGAAGAAAAAGAACAAAAAGAAACAAAGAGTTCATATTGATCTTATTGAGAGTAATGACTTCACATAGAAAGAGTATGATGATTAAAAGTTGTTGGGAGTTGGAAAATATAGCTTTGGTCATCGTTGCAATTAATAGGAAGTAATAAGGAAAGAGAGGTTTCACATATAGATATATTATCATTGACGTCTTCTATGATTGGGAGCACTCATTAAAATATAACATGCTAAAGAGTTGATGTTGGACAAGGAAGACAACCTGATGAGTTATGTTTTCTTATATCTGAGATAAAGTATGTTGTCATGGATCCTCTAACATGTTGAGCTTGCCTTTCCCCCTCATGCTAGCCAAATTCTCAGCACCAAGTAGAGATACTATACCTGTGCTTCCAAATACCCTTAAACCAGTTTTGCCATGAGAGTCCACCATATCTACCTATGGATTGAGTAAGATCCTTCAAGTAAGTTGTCATCGGTGCAAAGCAATAAAAATTGCTCTAAACATGTATGATTGATTGGTGTGGGAGAAATAAGCTTTATACGATCTTGTGATGTGGAAGTAATAAAAGCGACGGACTGCATAATAAAGGTTCATATCACAAGGGGCAATATAAAGTGACGTTCTTTTGCATTGAGATTTTGTGCATCCAACCATAAAAGCGCATGGCAACCTCTGCTTCCCTCTGCGAAGGGTCTATCTTTTATTATTATCCTCTACCTTATGCAAGAGTCACGGTGATCTTCACCTTTCCTTTTTCATTTTATCCTTTGGCAAGCCCAGCATGTTGGAAAGAACATGATATATATATCGAATTGGATGTAGGGGAGCATGAATTATTATTGTTGACATTACCCTTGAGGTAAAAGGTTGTGAGGCAAAACTATAAGCCCCTATCTTTCTCTGTGTCCGATTAAAACTCCGTAACCACAAGTATTGCGTGAGTGCTAGCAATTATGAAGGACTAAATGATAGTTGAGTATGTGGACTTGCTTTTAAGCTCTGACATAGACTCTTTCCGATGTTATGATAAATTGCAATTGCTTCAATGACTGAGGTTATAATTTGTTGGTGCTCAATAAAGTTTCTGATTCATGCCTTTGCATTGTGAAAAGATCATCACTTGAACATAAGTAATCATATGACAAAATCTATATATATTGCTGTTATGAGAATAATCATGATGCCTTCATGTCCGTATTTTATTTTTATCGACGCCTCTACCTCTAAACATGAGGACATATTTATTGTTATCAGCTTTTCGCTTGAGGACAAGCGAGGGCTAAGCTTGGGGGAGTTGATACGTCCATTTTGCATCATGCTTTTATATCGATATTTATCGCATTATGGGCTGTTATTTCACGTTATGTCACAATAATTATGGCTATTCTCTTTTATTTTACAAGGTTTACATGAAGAGGGAGAATGCCGGCAGCTGGAATTCTGGGCTGGAAAAGGAGCAAATATTGGAGACCTATTCTGCGCAACTCCAAAAGTCCTGAAACTCCACGGAATATATTAAAATAAATAAATAAAAATCGTCGCCAAAGATGAAGGCCAGGGGGCCCACACCCTGCTCACGAGGGTGGGGGGCGCGCCCCCCCCGGGGCGCGCCCCCTACCTCGTGGGCCCCCCGGTGGCTCTCCGACGCCCATATTCTCCTATTTCAAGTCTTTCGATGAGAAAAAAATAAGAAGCAACCTTTCGGGACGAAACTCCGCCGCCACGAGGCGGAACCTTGGCGGAACCAATCTAGGGCTCCGGAAGAGCTGTTCTGCCGGGGACACTTCCCTCCGGGATGGGAAAATCATCGTCATCGTCATCACCAACGCTCCTCTCATCGGGAGAGGGCAATCTCCATCAACATCTTCACCAGCACCATCTCATCTCCAAACCCTAGTTCATCTCGTGTATACAATTCTTGTCTCCATGTCCGGGATTGGTGCTAGTAGGTTGCTAGTAGTGTTGATTACTCCTTGTAGTTGATGCTAGTTGGTTTATTTGGTGGAAGATCATATGTTTAGATCCTTTATGCATATTATTACCCCTCTGATTATGAACATGAATATGCTTTGTGAGTAGTTACGTTTGTTCCTGAGGACAAGGGAGAAGTCTTGCTATTAGTAGTCATGTGAATTTGGTATTCATGCGATATTTTGATGAGATGTATGGTGTCTAGCCTCTAGTGGTGTTATGTGAACGTCGACTATATAACATTTCACCATTATTTGGGCCTAGAGGAAGGCATTGGGAAGTAATAAGTAGATGATGGGTTGCTAGAGTGACAGAAGCTTAAACCCTAGTTTATGCATTGCTTCGTAAGGGGCTGATCTGGATCCATATGTTTCATGCTATGGTTAGGTTTACCTTAATAATTTTGTTGTAGTTGAGGATGCTTGCAATAGAGGTTAATCATAAGTGGGATGCTTGTTCATGTAAGAACAGCACCCAAGCACCGGTCCACCCACATATCAAATTATCAAAGTACCGAACGCGAATCATATGAACGTGATGAAAACTAACTTGACGATATTCCCATCTTTCCTCGGGAGCGCTTTTCCTATTATTAGAGTTTGTCCAGGCTTGTCCTTTGCTAAAAAAAGGATTGGGCCACCTTGCTGCACCTTATTTACTTTAGTTACTTGTTGCTCGTTACAATTTATCTTATCACAAAACTACCTGTTACCACTTATTTCAGTACTTGCAGAGAATACCTCGCTAAAAACTGCTTATTATTTCCGTCTGCTCCTCATTGGGTTCGACACTCTTACTTATCGAAAGGACTACGATAGATCCCCGATACTTGTGGGTCATCACCTGGGTGGCGGACCGTAGGATTATCACACGGGTACTCCGGGACATCCTAAGACAACACAGGATTCTCCAGGTGCCCAAACAAGCAATCCACCTAGATGTGTATTAGAGTTGCCACCTTAAGTTGAACCATTAAATAATCGTCTCACATCTGTCATGGATTCACTCACCCAAACCACGTCTACGAGCATAGCATAGCAGTATAAGCATAACGTAGAAGTAACTCCCAAGGGTTTGATAATAAAAAGGGCAATAGGTTCTACCTCATCAACTACTTCCCAATACCCACAAGTTAATCACATCCTAATCATGCAGTGTTTGAGGTTTGGAACTAATGCATAAAAACTGGGTATGAAAAGAGTATGATCAATGTGTTACTTGCCTTGCTGACAATCCGCAAAACCTAGTGACTCGTAGTAGCACGCTTCGCACTCTAGGAATTCTATCGCAAATAAACAATAGCATACATAAGCAATCAAGGAAAGATGCACGAGTAAACCTCAAATAAGAAGGTCGAATCTGAAAACTCAACTGAAGAGATTCGATTTGCGAAAAGAATCAAATCAAACGGAGCAACGAAACTCAAACTACGAAAGAAACAAGATCCAATTACTAATCTGGACTAAGGTCAAATTTCACAGTAACCAAATCTTGTTTCAGTTTGTTAAACAGAAAGAGAACTTTGAGAAGAAGATCTAGGCGCTTGAATCGCCTGATTCCGATAAACGAGCGAAAAGATAAACTAAAACGAAAATCGGGTCAGAAATCACGATCGAAAATATTCGCGAAAAACCCTAGAAAAAGAAAAACTGACAAACAGGCTAACGAACGAACGTTCGCTGTCTGCGGCTAACGGGTGAATGGCGTTCATTAAAAAGAACGTATGGAGGAACGTCCGCGAAATAACTAAACCGAAAAAACTGAATCGATCTATTGAAAAAAATAGATCTAGGGTTTCAAAAATAAAAACTGATCGGTTTAAAAAAAACCGGTGGCTACCTCGTGGAACGGGACGGCGGCGGTGGTGTACCCCGGATGCGAGGAGGCGGGGCAACTCCGGCGGCGGGGGGGTGAGGTGGCGGCAGGCTTGGTGGCGGGGTGGCGCGGGCGGAGCTAGGGTTGAGGCGAGGTGGCGGGTGGCTGCGGCGGCTCGGGCCTTCGGCCTTTAAAGGGCCGGCCGGGTCAGTGTCCCAGGCGGACATGGCCCGGTAAGGCGGTAACTTTTTCCTAAATATTCCGACACGGAGAAAAATGAAGAAAAGTAATACTAAACGGACTCCAAAAATCCTGGAATAAATTTTCCCCGTCCTCTAAAAATCTAACGGACAGGGTGAACATTTATTTAGGACTCTAATGCAATTTTGAAAAACGCATATTTTTCTAATTCAAATAAAATAGCAATAAAATCCAAATAAAAATGTTTATTTGTTTTTAAATATTTTTCCTCCAATATTTCATAATTTTGGGGAAGTCATATTATCCCCTCTCATATATCTTGATATAAAATATTTTCGGAGAGAAAAATAATTAAAACAAATGACCCTTGTTTCAACATCTGATAAAATTCAAATATGAAAACGGTGAAATCCCCAACTCTCTCCGAGGTTCCTTGAGTTGCTTCGAATTTCGAGGATCGCGAAACAAAATGCAATAAAATATGATATGCATGTATGACCTATGTATAACATTCCAAATTGAAAATTTTGGGATGTTACAATGTGTGTTGGTAACCATAGATGTTGCTGCTAGGTACCTATCTGACAGTCGTATTACTACAACTGCTCTATGTAACTAGCCCCTCTATTGGGTGAATCTCCTATTTGCTAGCTTCCGCATTGTAAAATACAACAAGTTCAAAACTAAAAAAAAATGATGTTCAACACAACGTCCCAGATAAGTTTTGGGAAAACGCTCAAACAAAAAGAGAGAAGGCCAGAACATATTGCAAAAAAGTGTTGAGTTAAAAAAACAGAAACACACAAAACATTTTAATTTTTAAAAATATCATTTAGTTCAACGATATAAACCATGCAAGTTCAGGATTATGTACCGTGAACCGTTGAAAAGTTGCGAGGAAAACCATACAGAAAAAACAAAGTAAAGTCTAGTCTGTGAAAACACGATCAGTACAAATCCATACGGAGATCCGTTCAAGTAATCTTTTTCAGGAACCTTTCTAAATTACTCTATCAAAAATATATCAGTACAAACGCACACGTAGATCCATACAAGTACTCTGTTTTTTCTGACAGAAAAATAGCACGATGTGTCTCACCGTATTCCAAATTACTCTTCAACAGTTGCGAATTTGAGAAAACGTTCAACATGACTAATTTTTGCATTTTCGATAGCTATCAAATGGTATATTTTTTGCCCCATTTCGACAAACT
The DNA here is from genome assembly GCA_021605205.1 of Aegilops longissima. Lineage (NCBI taxonomy): Eukaryota > Viridiplantae > Streptophyta > Magnoliopsida > Poales > Poaceae > Aegilops > Aegilops longissima. The sequence continues at coordinate 225,496,448 of CM038679.1, forward strand.
TTTAAAAAATCACGTTCAAAATAGAATTAGACCGTATTCTAATTCGTTTTTAAACCGTAAGGAATTAGAAAAACATTTCAATATGAAAAAGTTGCGCATTTTCCGTAGCTTTCCAACGCCATATCATTTGCATCAATCCAACAAACCGTTTGCAAAAAAACAAGAAAATACGTTTCTCCCAGAATTTCACCTTTTTCAAATTACTTTTAAATTATATAGAATTTGAAATAATAATAGATATATGGAAGATGCGGATTTTGACCAGCTTTCCAACACCATCTTATTTGCTCAATTCCGACAAACCGTTTGAAAATTGTGTCCAAAATACGATTCGCGTTTTTGGTTTTGAAAAAACGGTTTTTTCAAAACTGCTCTTAAACCATGATGATTTTGCAAAAAATTACTATATATTTGTAATTTAGATGTCAAGAGCTTTCCAACGATGTATTACACGCCCCATTCCGATGAAAAGACGATCAGTTCGACGAGATGAAATCATCAATACAGCCGCCTGAAACCATCAGTTCAAGTAGGGTAACAGAATAATATTCTGTTACGCGAAACAAAATAGCCCAGATGTGTGTATATATATGTATATGTATACATATATATATGGCTTGTGCACAACATCTCCATCATCATTATCAGTACATCCTACGTAGGTGAGTTATGATGCACTCGATCGCAAAAAGGTATCTATCCTTCAAACCAGAGGAGTGCTTCAAACTAACAATAATACATAATATTTAACAAAAGTGGGTCATGCTACTGCAGCAGGATACATGGCTAAGTGTAGATATCAGTACGAATCAAGTTGTGCATATTTGCTGTAGGCATGAACCACATCGCCGCATGTCGGGTTTGCAAAAGCCATCCATCGCATGGAAGCTTGATTCCTTTCACACACTAATGATTATCTGGCAACAAGCTATGTAAACCCGTGGTATGATGTGTAAACATAGTTCCCCCTGGCGAATGGAAGTTGCATAGCACAATAATCATCACCTGTGATATGATCGATGATTGGTTGGATGATCGGGTAATTGAGCCCGAGGAACATGGATTGGTTGCCGAGGCTGTAAACCCGCCTCCAGTTGAATACGCCTGGCCCAACGGAGCTGGGATCTTTCTCGAACACGAAGCATCCATAGCCATCAATGTCACGAACGCCCCAGGCATTGTAATGCATGCGGTTTGATGTAATGGTTTGGTCAATTTGGTACGTGCAAATGAGCCTCAAATGACCGCCGTCTGCTAAATGAGCGATAAACCACCACCCATCGGCTGGTATTGTTCCAGGTCCTGGAATCATGAAGGCTAGCGCATTTGCGTATGCTGCAAAATTTCAAATAGGAGACCAAAAGGAAAAAAATAAACAATCATGTTCAAAGTATGTGTGGAATTAAGATTATTATAACAGTGACACATATCATAGACATAGAATTGCAATGCCGTGGTCATAATCATACCCCAAGTTAAAAAATAAGCGAATGGCTTTCATATTCTAGCAATATATCATGGTTCAAACATCATGTAACAATGAGGGGAAAACAACTATGACAGGGCTTACTCATATTCTACCATAGCACTTACTACTGTTCTCATATCAACTCTAAGCAATAACATGCGTTGTTATAAAAATCTTGGAAATGAGAATAACATATAGCAATCATGAGGTTACACTCATAATATCTCTTCTAACAATCATTAGATGCCAATTGTTCTCATATCAACTCTAACAATAACATGTGTGGTCATAAAAATCTAGGAAATGAGAGGAACATATATCAATGATGTGGTTATAGACATACTATCTATTCTAAATTTGTAACAATGAACAGGCAGTCGTATTCATAAGGTAAAGATGAGATGAGATAGAAAAATTACACGACGAGAGATTCCACCAGTATAGGCAGACAATATGTGTGTCGACCGCGTAAATGATGCCATCATGCACTATAGCATTAGACAAAAATGTTGTCTGAAGAGGATTGACGACCAGCCATAACCATGTTTGGTGACCGGTTCCAGATAGACTAATCCCATGTTGAACAAGGCAATGAGCTTGTAATTCATGTAGTCTTCTGATGGTGTGGGCACTTCGTAGATTACAACCTTCAGCAAACAGAGGTCGAGCCAAAAGCTCGATGCGTCTCGTTCATAGTCCGGCGGGCCACGAGGCTCGATGGCGGTGGTATCCAGCGATGGAAGGGTGATCTCTCGCTAGGTGTAGATATCCACGAGACGCCACAGACTACCGGATTGGTGGATGAGGACGACCGAGTTGGCCTTCATGCCCACCCAGTAGTGGCCGCGCATGAAGGACAGGTGGACGGGTAGTGGTAGCATGTCGAGGGGCACCACGACAACCTCCATAGGATCGTCAAGTCGGTGTCTGGGCTACCTGCGAGGATCGGGCATCAGCAAGCAGGGTGTCTTGAAAAGAGCCAGCCGGTTGCAGATGAGTAGACAATACAAAGACACCGAGCATGCAGCCAGACGGACGGTGCTGAGCAGGTCCATACGATTATAGATCTGCTCCAAGAGAACGTTGGGGAGGGAATTCCAATCGCGACTCTGCGTGTCGGTGGGTTCTGCCATAGAGTTTTTTAGGGCGCTGAATGATTGGGGTTTTCTGTGCCTCCGAGCCAGCGGGGAAGTGGATTCGGGCGGGTGAGCGAAGAAGATGGCGTGTGTGGCCATGAAGTGAGCGGGGGATATGGTACGCGTGAGCTACCAAGGAAGATGGCGCGGGCAGGTGAGCAGTGAGTGGGGGGAAATGGTGTGCGGCTGACGATGGGGAAGAGAGGAAGAAGAAAAGTGGAGGAAGAAGAGTGAAAGACGAGGAAGAAAGTGCATTAAATCTCAATTCTACTAGTACTACTACCAAGATATACCGTCCTTCGGAGTGTAAATAGTTACGTTGATGACATGTGGGTCTACCTCAAGAGGGTCCATATGTGAGTTAATTTAGGAGAGAGGTGCGTAGGCATATTTGCGGAAACGTGCTCCACTGGCAAACATGATGGCAGTACTGGGTAAGGCTGATTTAGTAACACCAACACGCTGGTTCAGCTTATTAATTAAGTGTCCCATCTGCTGCAGCGTGTATTGTCACTTCACTGTGAAGACTAGTTGAATAGTTCTATCTGACAGAGATGGGGAATAATGGATCGCGAAGACTTCCTATCTACATTATCCCTATGCCTGACGCTCATCGTGTCCAACAAGATGAAACATTGTCCAAGGCACCCGGCGCCAATAATGTAGGGGTACTAGTACTACCTCCTTTCTGGTTTATAGGGCTCAATTCAAGAATCTCATCAACCAAGGTAGATGATGAGTGGTGGAATAATTTTTGTAGTTTGCAAAAACACTCAATTAATGCACTCGTTTTCCTCATAAAATTATGTTTACCAATGCATTAATTTTGTGTCAAACTTTGACCATCTACTCCGTCCATCTAGGTGAATAAGTCATGTTTGGTTGTGCACCATGACCAAGGAGGGAAAAACAAGAGAACTTAATGTTTATCTGCTACTCCCTCCATTCCTAAATATTTTCTTTTTAGACATTCAAATGGACTACAACATGCGGATGTATGTAGACATATTTTAGAGTGTAGATTCACTCATTTTGCTCCGTACGTAGTCACTTGTTGAAATCTCTAGAAAGACAAATAATCCGTATTTGGGAACAGAGGGAGGCTTTTACTCCATATTTGGGAACAGGTGGATTATCACCATATGGAGGGAACAGAGGAAGCTTGCAATATGAACATGTCAATGGGAGGGAGTAAAAGCCTCATGCATGCATGCATGCAACATGCAACACTCACACGTACACATGGACGCACGCAACACTCATGCACCCATGCGGCACACAACACACGACGCAACACACACGCTCACGCTCAAGTGCTCAACATACTCCCTACGTCCCTGAAAGACTATACATTTAGTGATTTACACGTTGACCAAGGCATAATTAACGCCCAAAAGTAGCAGACTTATGTGTGCATGCGACCATTGAGAGAAGAAGATTAAATGAAGGTTGTTGCATGCTGTAATTAAGGATAGACATGTAGCCTATAGCTAGAGCACAAGTTGGTGCATTAGTCAATCAATATAAATTTAGATTAAAGGCTAAATGCATTGGAAGTGTAGATGTACACTCTTTGTTTTTAGCCGATGTACACACTTTGCTGCCAACTGACAGGTGGGACCCAGAAACCAGGTGAGAATTTATCCAGTCAACAAAGTGCCACATCGACTATGTGGCTGGTCGGTAGGGTGCAATACGGTGCTCTACGACGAGCTAGTGATCATATAATAACCGCAGAACTATATATAGTGACCGTAAAGAGCGTATTATTACATACTTTGACCGCCAGTGTATTTTTCTCATTTAAAATTAAGCCATATTAACCAGAAAGGACACAGTATGGACTAGTACTAGTACTGCTTTGATGTGTCCCGTTAACTCGCGGAACGAGGAGAAGCTTGCTAGCTACGCCTCTCCCTCCCTCACGCGCGTGGTGGTTCACAGGATGAGGACAGGGTTTTGACTACAGCGCCCTCTCCCTCTCCCTCTCGCTCTCCCTCGCCCTTGCGGTGGACGTGTAGCAGCTCAATCGGTGTCAGATTGCCAGAAGCATATTGTACTATAGTATCATAATTGTTGGACCTTTCGAAGAGGCGAAGAGCCAAGTCCAAGGTTCATACGAGTATGAACCGTTGAACCTCCCAAAGAGGCAAAGAGCCAAGGCAAGGTTTTATAGGAGTTTTCATCCTAGTAGGAGTATACTACAACTATAGCGAATGATACTACTTTATGATGCCGCCACGTCACCTATATCCAAAGTTGTGCCACCTTTTTTCTAAAAGAGCGTGTTGGAGCCTGTGCAACAACCACACAAGTTGCACGTACACATAACACATTTACTAGTAATAAAATCTAAAGGACAAATGCCAGTATGCCACACAAGTTCATCTCCAATTCATGTGATAAATTTGTGCATGACTAGTCTACATATATTCACAGCGCTACCGTTCACAATTTACCATTCTCCACTTACACGTTATAGATGGGCTACATGTCCTCCTCCAGGTTCCAGTCCCAGTTGTTCTTCATGGATGGCACCATCCATAGCGGTGGGCAACAGGAATCATTGTCGCAGCTTTCTAGTCCGGTTCCACACGATGGAGACACATCCAAGCTGAAGCGGCATAAATCAGGGACAGCGTGTCCCAGCATGTCGTTCATCCGGCGGTGCACACTGAAGACATAACCATGCTTCATGAAAGTCAGGCCTTTGATGTCGTGTACGGAAGGTGGCATCCGCTTCACAATGGGGTCTCTGTCCCTAATGAAAAGCATGTACTCTCCAAGAGTGTTCCTCGACACCCACGTAGCACCATGGGGGTCGAACTCGGCGTCGTTCATCTGGTACACGCGACATCTCAGATCTGGACACATGGTGACGTACATAGTCAAGGTCCATGCATAATAATGTTGTGCTCAAATATGGTGGTCAGTAATACTGTGCAGCAAATAGTACTACTCCGATATGGAAGAAGTAAAATAACCGACTTATTATATATAGCCACTCTTGGCTACATGGATGACATAGTAAGACATGGAAAAACAAAAATGGTGGTAGCTAGTGGGTTCAAGTCTTCAAGGGCCTAGCTAGCTATACGCGTCCTCCAAGGTGAAAAGTACTTCTACTAGTACTAGTAAGTAGTACAACAATGAAAGAGAATGCGAGAGGGTTAACAAATATAATACTAAATGGAATACCTGGGTAGATGGTGACGGTCTGATCGTGGTAGATTTTGTGACCATGTTGCACATCAGTGGTACCATGGGTAACGAATGCTAAGATAGTTGATCCCAATATGCCAAAGTCAGCTACAAGGTTCCAGGTAAGACCGAATCGCGGATGCAAATGCACATCCAGGATCGGCGATCTTATTTTGATCGGGGGATGACTGGTCCCTGCAAAATAATGGAGTACCGTTAGAGATGCAAATGATGGTTTGTGCATTCTGTTTGTAATATTCCGTACCGTAGGATGGCAACTAGATGAAACAAGTCCCCTGGCTTGTCACCGCGAAGATGCGGCCTAGATGGAACACAAAGTCTTCGAACGTGTAGGGGTACAAATCTGCCACGGCCAACATGCGCCAGCCTCTGCCCTGTCTGCTGTTACTGCCTCTTGTATTGATGGCAATCCTTATGTCAAACACCGCAATGAGATAGTAATCGTCATAGCCGCGTCGCTTTGTCCGCGGGTCCGCAATTTCTATCTTCTTCAATCTCATGTAGGCATCATCATACATATTCAAGCCCAGCCAGTCCGGAAGGCCGATCCCAATGGTGGAGAAGGGGTCAACGAGAACGGTCGCACTGCTGCGGGTGTTGTGCAAAATGATGGTGTTATCCGGCCGGAGGTATGCAAGCCAATCTTCGTTGGCACCGACCCAGACCTATATATAAGATGGTGGGCAGCGGAGAAATTACGGGATGGAAATGGAATAACTAAGTACTACATGGTCAAACTCCATGACTGACCTGCTCATCAGACAAAATACGACTACCTCTCAACGTCGGCAACTCTAGCGGAGTCAACATGGAACCATGGACAGGGACCAATGGACTGTTTGATGGATTGTTCCATAGAAGAACCTTCTCCTTGAGGACGCATGGAAGACCAACAAGCATGGACTTTTCCCAAGCCTGTTTAAGCATCGTCTTGAAAAAGTTTGTGCAGGAAGCACCAAGTCTTGCGGCGGTGAGGACGTCGGAGCAGCGTGCGATTTATCCCAAAGGATCGTCGTCCAAGGTCTCCCAGCCCTGAAGAGGAGGAGAACCGCCTGGCGAATCCATGGGAGCAGCAACAAACTGCCTTCTTTTTGGGGGAGGGGAACTGGCGAGGAGGAGATAAGAGCGTAGTAACCGCAGGGCCTCGTCCATTCCAATTGTAGCTCCTCGATCGTTCCTTAGCGAAGGGGTAAGGCTATTATTTACTATGTACTCATACTGTAGCAGTACTAGTACTACTTTCTAAACTAGTAGTGCGATGTACTGTACTTCTAGTATAGCGCACCAGTTTTGAACTCTTGAATCTTAGGGCCAAGGAGCTACAGTTGGAAGTGCAGGGTAGTACTGTTCTCTAGAACCATCGTTGTACTATCAACCAGGGAAAGTACACATGTTTAGTGGGTACACTCGGTTCTCTATTCAAGCGCGTAGCTGGCCTACTCAGCCGCTCCTCTCACGCACACACTAGCAGCCTGTTTATCAGCGACGGTTACTGCGGGGGCAGAACATTTGAGTTATTTGATACAGTGATACTAGGCTTTTCGCTTCCATTTGTGGAGGTGCAATGGATCTCGTCGAACTTTGTTAGTAGTTCCTTCTTTATGAATGAGATGAGGCAAAGATTTTGCCTCCGTTTCAAAACAAAAAAGAATCACATCATGAGCAATTTCTTTTATAGAGCCGATAATGGAGTGAAGTCCATGCGTGAAATGCCACAAGCTACAGAGTATTAGAGTACTAGCACTTTACATATAGAGCCATATTGCACAGTTCCCAATGCCGCTCCAGGCTTTTCCGGCTCCTCAGGCTTAATTGGGAGGTGCTAGTTTAATATGCTATTAGCTGATGAGGAAGCTGCAAGCGAGGTGCAGCTAGGGTGAGCACGCGAGCCACGAGATGATGGGAAGGAAAACCCATTCATGTATCTTGGCTATCCAGTGCACCCAGATTGTGGTGCGACACATCCGTTCGACTCCAAAACTCAAACTACCCCGTGTACAATATTGGCTCGCAGTGAAGTTACTATTAAAAAAAAGGTCGCCCTGCGTTCGGCCGGGATCGAACCCACAAAACGAGGTATACACCCCCGCGACTACTAGTAGTACTCATTGGAGTACAACGCAACATAGAATCTCCTTTTGTCGCTAGTAGTACATTGTTCCTTACAAGAAACCACTAATAATGCCAAGAAACTACTACCACTTGCATACGTGGTAGACTTAATATAAGACTACCTTATCAACCATTGTACATGCCCTTACCAACCAGCCCTACCAGGAAACCACTACTCTACAAAGTGCCGTTATAGGTACGTTTCAACCCATGTCGCCCCTTAAGTCAATGCCTTCTATTCGACTGGCAAGTTAGGCGTTATGACTTGTGGGACCTACATGTCAGTGTGCACAAAAATCCGCGAGTTACCTGCTACCTCCAGCCCGTCCACCTAGTCATCCTCGGCCATGGGACGTAGCTACCGCCGTCGGCAGAAGGCGAGGTCAAAACTGCCGCGGTGCGGAGCCCATCTTGCGGCAGCCCGGATGCTAGGTCTGTCCAGCGCTCGCGGCCGCTAGCTAGCCAAGATAGCTCCGTCTAGCTGCTTGTCTGCAAGGTTTGCTAGCTAGATTGGCATGGCGGTGCGGTGAGTTGCTCACACGCGCCACGCTAAGGCCAGCCATTTGGCTCGAGCAAAGGCCAGCGCGGTGGCTTGCTCGCGCATGAGTCACGCTCGGGCCAGCCTGCCAACCCGTGTGGAGGCCAGCTCGGCGTCCGGCCCGTCCGGCGGAGCGGTGGCCAACTCGCTCATCACCGGCGCCACCGGCGAACACGCATTAGTACTGTTTGAAGTAAAGTTCAGGAAAAATAATTATTTGAGGTGGAATAACAGGATAGAAGGTCAGATGTGGGTCCCTTGTGTCAACGGTCAAACAAAATGTCTTGGTTTAAGATGCCTCGTCAGCATGGACGTGTGGGCCAACCCTTTCATAAACGGGTTTAAACGAGCCTAATCGGCACTAGGTAGTAGTTTTTGGCGCAGATTAAGAAATTTTGTGTATGTTTTTGCTATTTTTTGTACAATAGTTTCTTTGTAGGGCTCGTTGAAAGTGGTAGTTTTTTGTTAAATACTCTACATATTGTAAGTAGGAGCGAAAGTTAAGCTTTGGAAACCAATAAGAAAGGCTAGTTACATAGTGCCTATGTGTACGTGATTGAAAGTAAATATCAACCATGAGTGAATAATATCTTGATGGAAAAGTGAATAATATCTTGATGGAAAAGTCGAAACTATGGAAATACTAGCATTTTTTTGCATGGTTGGAAATACTAGCAATGTTCACGTGCGTTCCAACGGATCATAATGAGAATAATACTTATTCACAAACTTGGACAAAACACTCTAATTTTGATATAAATATTTCACTAGAGATATATTATGCTTCTATCAGAAAATAATCCTTCCACTGTTTTGGTGTGGTGAGGGAGGGGTGTGGTTGGTTTTAGGATACTAATTATGGGTTTTTCTACAAATTAGTAGAGAAGTGGGATGTTGGTGAGAAAAGGCAATAACTTACCTCACAGTCATTAGATGTAGATCTAATGGTCAGAAATGATCGACGGCAGACACACCATCATCACCAACTTAGTATTTTGTAGGAGTACTAGCAAGATGTTCGTGCATTGCATGGAACATCAAGATGCATTTTTTTATAAAACACTTGTTGTGATTGACCCATGCGGGACTAATCCCATGTATAAAAACTAATGATATCTCAAGAAAGAGGAGATAAGGTGAAGATGAGTGGGGCGTGGTGGTGATTGGTGGTCGGACTGAGCGGAGGCATGGGGATGGACGATGCCTGCAGGGGCCACCAGGCCAGTTTTTTCCAGAGGCTTCCTTTTTTTAATTGCTCAACAATGAGGTTGTTGGAGATAAGGATGAACGAGGGAAGGCCTTGTCCGCAAATGTGGAGAGAGGTGCGGGTAGCTTTTCATTTAACTGTCATCCGTCAGATATAGATCGGACGGTCTATATTGCAAGATGGCATGCGTACCATCATCACCAACTCATTTTTTTATAAGTGAAGAAATATAAGCACGGAGATACAAACGTATTATCGATACTTGTTTCCGTAAACTAGGATCTACATTCTATTCAACGGCTCAGCATGTGGGGCCTTAGCACAATGACTTCTCGACTGTGTAAAACAAAGGTTTTCCCGTAGCCGATAAGGAGGGGGTGACGGTGGCGTGCTTTTGGCTTTCTCTAGTCCTAGTAGTCATACTAGGTGGTCTACGCACGTGTAGATTTATTCTTTTTCACGTCTCGTGTTAGCCGTACTGCTACAACTGTTGATGAATAGACGGTAAGTTATTCATGAGGAAACCCTTGTTGAGCGTATTTGCGAGAGAGAGAGAGTGTGTGTGTGTGTGTGAGGTGAGTGTGCGAGAACCACATAACTAGGGAGATAGACGTTTGGGGGCGACATTTTGTGTGTATGGGAAAGATACACTCTACATAGTGCGTGTGCTTGGGAAAGAGAGATGCCGGGAGACCTAGAGAGTGGGGGAAGAGATGTGTGCATGCCCGAGAGAAAAGGCAATAAGAGATCTATATTGGGGTCCGGACATTAGAAGCGAGGGGGATGTTAATGTGCTCGTGTGTTCGTGTCTGGGGGAGAGAATGACTTGTGTGTGTGGGGGCGACGGGGGTGGGGGTGGTGGGTTGGCTTAAGATAAAGAGTGAGGTGTCTATATTTGAGGGACTTTAGCGTCATTGAGATATATATGGTCAATAGTGTGTGCACTCATGGTTGATCAATTTGTTTGACAGTTTGGACTATGAGATAATGATACTTTTGGACATGCGTGATATACCTTGATGTACCAGAATTACAATCTAATATTGGAATTTTGGAATTCGACTCCATCATTAGCTTTTGTATTTCATTTAAACAGAGGTACATTTTTAAGCCAGGATTTCCTGATTTCCAATTCATATATCAAACCTAGAGATATACACATATGGGCATGTTCAAACTTTATAATCATCCACTTTATTCATACACATACACATTTTTGCTTTTCTCATCATATTTAGGATAAACACATTTGTAATTTCATTCGAATTGGACCGTATGATGGTATTTGCTTGTACTAGCTCAATGATCCATATTTGAATTGAATTAACAATCTAGGTTTCGAGTTGGAGACATTGATTTTCAAAACTTGCACTTTTTTTGCGTGCAAAACAAATAAATTCTCGGACATGATATCATAGTCGGCCGCAAAGAGCAGAACACTTATAATTTCTGGCGCCAAAAGCTTTCAAACTTCCCACTCACATCAAAATATCACGCGTCCAAAAGTTTAGCCCTACGATATTCTTGTTTTACCCCCGCCACATGAATGGGAAAGGGCTGCTTTGGTAACTCCATTGTTTTCCCCACTTTGCCCCCAACATTCTTCCCCATAGCCCCTCCCCTTCCCCTCCTCGACCCCCCAACCACGGCAAGCCTCTGAGTCTAGTCCTCCGCCGCAGCGGTGGACCACAGACACCGCCGGGTCTACCTTCCGCACCTTAGAACCCCCAACTGCCAACCCACCACTTCCCCGGAGCCGCTTCAGCGACTGGCTTGTCCATAGCTCTAGATATCCCTGACCGCCATCATGGTCCACCGCACCGGATCTGCTTAACCGGCGCCCTCGTCCACCATAGTGTAGGCCCTTCACTGACTCCAGCGTCCGCCCCATCGCTGCCCCTTCATACAAGCCCTCGTCCGCCGCAACAGATCCGCCTCACCGAAAGCACTGCATACACGCGCCATCAAGCCTTCGCCCATCAGACCGGACCGCTCCACGGACGCCATATTCAACTCCACCTGCCCTGCTTTACTGACGCCGCAGCCTCATTAGGTTATTTAGATTTGTACTCCTTCGGTTTTTCTTTTCTTTATCGTGCAACTGTTCACTTACCATAGATGAGCTTTCTTGTATGTCGACAGGCGCCGCAACCGAAGCACTAGAACCGCTTCAGCGACGGCGACAGCCGGCCCAAACTCAACCGCAACACGAGCACCATCGACGATCCTTAGCTATCAAGTATGACAATGATACGCATACCCCGCCGAGAATCAGGTACTATTATCCAACGGCCGGCGCCTACGTTCACTTTCTTAGCATAAGCACCACACCTTTGAATTTCTTCAGGGCATCATTCAATTTTTCAAGAGACATGTTATTCTGCATGCACCTGTAGGGCTATACTTCTGGCAGTGAACATGTTACATGTGCTAAATTACATACGAATCCACATATAGTTAATATGCTTTAGTTTTGTCCTAAGTATTACTGTCCTAAGTATTACTGTGCTTCCTAGATATCACTGCCTACTATTTTACTTCTTGCATGCTATATTTATGATAATGGTGTTTTTTTGATGCCATCTGTTGGTTCCATCAGACTGTTTCATGTTCTCTATGATTAATTACACATCAGCAAACTAGCATGTGGTTTCGTTGCTTTTTTCCATTTTACCCTACATTTTCTGATGCTAGCTATTACATCACTGCTCCGATCCTCTATTCATTACTTTTGTGTGTGTTCTTGATCTTCCCAACTTGCATGACTAATTTGACGCTTCTATTAAATATGGAGCTCCCAACCCTGTCAAGCAAAATATTTGTTCTTTTGGGCTGGCACCTCGAACAAGTATAAAAATAGAGTGAAGCAGATATATTGTCGTGTAATTAAGCACACACCCCTCTTTCATTAGTTTAGATGAACCATTGATTATCAATTCAACTAGTGCTGGTGATTAAAATTCATTTTACCTAAATAGAGGGTGCATACAACAACTAGATATGCAACCACGGGATGCTAACGATATCTTCAAAGAACATTGCAACAGCAGCGAGGCTTCACAACAACATATGGTAAGCTAGTGTGTTTTAGTACATGTGAAATGTAATGTGTGTGGGCTACTTTCTTGGCTTGTGCCCTCAACCTGTAATCCTACAAAATTACAAATAGTTCAGTTGTCTGCATTGTTGTATTGCTTGATTCGAATGCTTGTTTGTTACTTGTTAGGCTATACCTGAGTTGGCCAATATGTCAGCAGTGTCTGCAGTACTATCGTAAAGAAATGCATGCCTAGTTCATTTGAGTCCTTAACTTTTCCACTAAACTTCATCACAAGGTTGTCTTCATAGTTTATATGAGGCCACATTGTTAAGTGTTTTCTCAAATTATTTCAACTGCTTAGATGCCTTGGCAACTTAAATATAGCGGCGGTACACTCCCTTTCAACTAGGGATGTCAACTGGGTCCTATTTAATCCCGATTAAACTCCACTAGTGGTGTTGGGGATATTACTACTGGGCGTAAACCGGCATATCTGGGCCGGGTTAACTTCATCAGTAGTTCAACGGTGTAGAAGCCCAAGAGGCATGAAAGTAAGGGCCCAAGGCCTGTAGTCGGTTTAGAGCCTGTGGTTGTAAGCCGGCTGATATGTAAACTTGTATTGTAAGTTAGGAATAGAGAGAGACCAACCCGGACACGAATATGAACCGGAGATTGGGACTCTCTGAACCGACGAGCGTCACCCATGTATATAAGGGGACGACCCGGGGCGGTTCAAGGGACAGACAACAACAACTCGAGGCCTAGGCGAAGCTTATTTGCTCCCTAGTCATCGAGACCACATCAATCCCATCACAAACTAGACATAGGCTTTTACCTTCATCGAAGGGGCCGCACTAGTACAACTCTTGTGTCTTTGCGTCCGCTTTAACCCCTTCTGTTAACCCGTGAGCGATGGCTCCACGACTAAGTCCTTTCATGAGGACATCTGCCGTGACAAAACCATTTACGCTTGGCGCCCACCGTGGGGCTATCGCATGATGGTTTGATGATCTTGGAGGGCAAGTTCAAGGACTCAAAGGCTACGCCTGTGGGCCGGATGACCAAGAGTCGTCGCGGCAAGCTCTACATCAACGATGCAGTTTGGGGCCCCGAGGCCGGCTTGATTGAGTACGGTACCGGGTCCCTTTGGTAGCATACACGTTTTCATAGGCAAGATCGGTGAGCTGGGCTCGAGCCGGACATCCGCACCGACCTCGCCGAGACGGCTCAGCGGCGAGACCTGCCCAGTTAAACCCGCCAGAAGCATGCCTTCGTGGGAGTCATCCACGGAGGAAGTTATGAGGACGGATCAGAATCTGGTGGCGAAACCGCTGCTCCGCTTCGATGACGAAGTCGTCGACCGAAGAAACTGAGTCTCTATATCAGCTAAAAGATGGCCGGATTGGGGGCTGTTCCGACGGTGACAGTATTCCGGACCCCTCTGATCTGCCCAACCGGGTTGGAATATTCATGGCCGGTACACAAGAAATGCTTCATTCTTCGACCGCTGCGACAATGGTTGCCGGTTCAACAGCGGCGACGGCAGCGGGGCAGGAGGCCCTGTGCGCCCTCCGGCTCAAGTTTTATCAGAACTATTCGATGCGTTGGCTGTGCTCATGGCAGAGGTTAACCCGGTGGACCAGGACGCTCGTAACACGGAGATTGCGAAGGTGAAGGAACAAATTACTTAGGCTAAAGCGGATCTGGCAGCTGCAGACGCCAGGATGGCGGCAGAGCGGGCCGCTTTGGATGCACAGACTTATAGGCTCATGCAGGATTAGAACGTGTCGCATGAAGTCATGAAGAGGAAATACAGATCCCGTTTGCCTTCAGTTTTCGAGGGAAGAGATCTCTTCAACACCCCAGGAGCGGGGACCAGTAATCCGCCGGTGGTAAACTGGGCGGAAGCACTGGACGGGCGCTACCGTTCAGCCCGCTGTAATAGATCTACCTCACCATAATGCCAGCATGCCTCAGGCTGTGCAAACACCTCCAGGTCACTACTCCAACCCGATGGATAACCTTGTCGCAGCTGCGGCACGGCGGGAGGCCATTCCAATTGAAGGCGATTCACCACACGCAGTAGAGACGCGCCGGGTCAAGGAGCTCCTTAGGACAGCTTTGGTCCAACAGGAAGCATATTCAGATAGCGCGACCGATCCACTCTACCGCCCCCGCCCAAGCCGAAGCTATAGAAGGCACGTGGATGAACCGCCGACTTGGTTGAAGAGCTTGCCACCCAATTCTATCAGTTCATGGGCCGATTCATGGACCCGGTTTATCCAGAATTTCAAAGGTACTGTAAGCAGCCCATGTCCGTCTTTGGACTTGGCGGCTTGTGTCCAGGGTGAAGGGGAGACAACAACCCATTGGGTACGCCGCGTTTCGGAAATCTTGCACTCGTCAGACCGGATCAACGCGGATTCTGCGATCTTGAACCTAGAGGGCAACCGCCGTTTAAGCCTTTGAAGTTGAAGTTGGGACGATGAAGCGGTTTTGTAATGACATGGGCACTCTCATGGGCGCTTTAGTGAAGTATGCTGATTCTCGATAGTACCAAGGATCCCGAGTCCGATGATGACGAGACAGGAAGGGAAATAAGAACAGCAACTCCAAAGGCCAAAGAACATCACTCGGCGGGTAATGGTGGAGGCAAGCGTAAGTTTAATGGCACCATGGATTTCAGAGCTAACACCAATGCGCAGGACAAGGGCCCGATGGGCAAGGGTAAACAACCGAATCGAGGTGGTGCACCATATCCTAATCCGGACCGCTTGAACTATCTGTTGAATCAACCATGTCCGAAGCATGGGACGAAGGAGGCTCCAGCAAATCACCTCTGGAAGGATTGTTACATTATGCAGGAGTTCAAAAGTTCTAATGCTTTCCAGTATGATCAAGGCTCCGGCGGCGGTTCAGGATCCGGGCCGGGTTACGGTGGAGGAAACTCCGGTTCAGGATTTAATGGTAATCAGAACAATCAGACTAATCAGAATAACAAAAGTGGTTACAATCAGCAGCAGCAGAAGTCGGGTTATCAGAGCAACCCAAAGCAGTTGAATAGTGGGCAGTACCACGTCTTCACCACTAGCTTAGACAAGCGAGACCGGAAGCTTCAGAAGCGGGCAGTCAACGCTGTTGAACCGGCCGTGCCTCATTATCTACGCTGGTCAGAGCAGTCCATTGTATGGAGTAGAGAGGATCATCCTCCCCGAGTTGACAATCCGGGTCAGCTAGCCCTGGTGGTGGCACCTCAGGTGGGAGGTTATAATTTCACCAAGGTGCTTATGGATGGAGGGAGCAGCATCAACATCCTGTACTATGAGACCTTCCGTCGTATGGGGTTAACAGATAAACATCTCAAACCGTCCAATACGGTGTTCCATGGTGTGGTACCGCAAGTCAAGATACCCGTTGGTAAAATAGCTCGAGGTGGCCTTTGGAGATGAATATGACTCCAGATCGGAAACATTGATGTTTGAAGTGGTGAAAATCCAAAGTCCATATCACGCCCTGTTTGGGCGGCCGGCTTATGCCAAGTTCATGGCACGGCCTTGTTATATATATTTGCAGCTCAAGATGCCGGGTCACAAGGGGACAATAACGATTCATGGGAGCCGCAAGATCGCTTTGGAATGTGAGGAAGGAGATGCAGCCTATGCAGAGTCGGTTTGTGCCACCGAGGAGCTGAAGTATTATAAGGACAATGTTGATCCGGCGGACATGACTCCGTTGAAAAAGCCAACTACAGAGCATGATCCAGCCCTGAAATTCAAATCGGCAGCTGAGACTAAGCTTGTTGACTTCGTGCCTGGCGATTCATCCAAGCAGTTCAGCATCAGTGCCAACTTGGATCCGAAATAGGAAAGCGCTCATCGAGTTCATCCGTGAGAATCGGGACATTTTGCATGGAAGCCTTCGACATGCCTGTGTACCGAGGAGCTCGCTGAGCACACTCTTGATGTTGATCCCAAGTACAAACCGGTGAAGCAGTTTCTCCGCCGGTTTAACGAACAAAGGCGTAAGGCCATTGGAGAGGAGGTGGCCAGGCTCTTAGCAGCTGGCTTTATTGTTGAAGTTTTCCATCTAGAGTGGCTTGCTAATCCGGTTTGAGTTCTTAAGAAAAACGGCACTTGGCGCATGTGTGTGGATTACACAGATCTTAATAAGGCTTGCCCAGCAGATCCTTTTGCCCTCCCCCGCATTGACCAGATTATTGATGCCATCGCGGGTTGTGAGCGTTGAGCTTTTGGATGCATACTCGGGTATCATCGATCAAGATGGCAGTTAAGGACCAGGAGAAGACGGCATTTATCACTCCCTTTGAGCCTTCGCTATATGTCTATGCCTTTTGGGCTCAAGAGCGCCCAAGCAACTTATCGGCGTAGGTATGTAATTGCCTGCATAAACAGATCGGCCGTAATGTGCATGCTTATGTGGATGATATTGTGGTTAAGTCAAGGAAGAAGGAAACACCGATTGATGATTTGAAAGAAACCTTTGACAACCTCAAGGGTTTACAAGATGATGCTCAACCCGCCAAATGTGTTTTTGGTGTTCCGCGAGCAAGTTATTGGGTTTTCTTGTGTCCAACACGGGATTGAAGCTAATCCGAGAAGATTACGGCTATCACCTCCTCGCTAAACCGAAGTGTATTAATGATGTCCAGCGCTTACGGCCGGATTGCCGCTACTGAGCCGTTTATCACCGCCGAGAGAAGGCCATCCTTTATACCAGATGTCAAGAAAACAAATCAGTTTATCTCGAGTCCACCGCCGATGAAGCGTTGAGGACTTAAAGCGCAATTGGCCAACCCGCTGCATTTCGCCGCTCCCATCGACAAGGAGCCGCTTCGCTATATGTTGCTGCTAACGCCAGGCGGTCAGCGTGGCCATTGTGGTAGAGCGAAGGAGGCGGAAAGGAGCATCCAGTTCAACGTCCGGTTTATTATATCAGCGAGGTGCTTATTGAATCTAAGCAAAGGTATCCGCATTGGCGTAAGCTGGTGTATGGAGTTTTTATGGCAAGACGGAAATCAAGCAGATTTCCAAGGGCACCCCATCACGGTGGTCGCTTCGCTCCCTTAGGTGATATCATATGAACCGGAAGCGATCGTCGGATTGCAAAGTGGGCTATAGAGCCTGGGCCGCACGATTTGAAGTACGTGCCTCGGACGGCGGTGAAGTATCAAGCACTTGTGGATTTCATTAATGATTGGACGGAGTTGCAAGCGCCTGAAGAAAAGCCGGGTCATACATATTGGACCATCCATTTTGACGGATCCAGGCAGTTGGAGGGCTCGGGGGCTGGAGTCGTGTTAACTTCCCCACAAGGTGACAAGTTTTGTTACGCTCTCTACTTAATGTTCCCTTGTACTAACAATGCAGCTGAGTATGAAGCCTTGCTCCATTGTCTTCGGATGGCTAAGGAGATGAATCTAAGCTGGGTTAAGTGCTTCGGTGACTCGGACCTAGTGGCTCAACAGGTGTCTGGCACTTGGGATTCAAAGGACCCACTCATGGCTGCATATCGTCGTGAGGTGGATGTTGTCGCAGGTCATTTCAAGGGCTATCAGGTGGACCATGTGGACCGTCGAAAGAATGAAGCGACAGACGCTTTAAGCCGGTTGGGCTCTCAACGCAAACCGTCCCGCCTAATGTTTTTCTTGACGCATCGCACAACCCGCTACCAAGCTCCCGGTGAAGCGGATTTGGCTATTCCTGATCCATGGGCTCAATTGGTGGCAGCTCGCACGCCACTCCGGATTGACGCCTTCCTTATCCGGGCGACATGAACCGGGCGAAGTTACCGTAAGATGAGACGCTGGTCTGGCATGATAGTTCGGCGATCTAAGTCTATGACCATTGTTAATGGCGAGTTGCATCATTGCAAAGGTGTCGTATGCTTCAACGCTGTGTGTCCCCCGAGGAAGGCTATGAAATATTGCGTGAGATCCACGGCGAGATTGTGGTCACCACGCCGGTTCAAAATCCTTGGTGGCTAAAGCGCCCGCCATGGTTTCTATTGGTTAACCGCCCATGCCGATGCGGAAGATCTGGCCGACGATGTGATGGTTGCCAAAAGTTTTCCAGACGTGTTTCATGTACCAGCCCAAGAATTGAGGATGATTCCAATTACTTGGCCGCTTATGACTTGGAGGTTGGATATGGTTGGACCTTTCAAAAGGTCCAAGGACAAGAAGACCCACCTGCTGGTGGCGGTCGACAAATTTACAAAGTGGATAGAGGCGTAACTCGTTAGCAAGTGTGATGCGCCACGGCGGTTCGATTCATCAAAAGGTGATTTTCCGTTTGGTTTTCCACACAAGATCATCACGTATAATGGTACGAATTTATCCAAAGGTGCTATGAAGGAGTTCTCATGAACGTGAGCACATCCGCTTGATGTTTCTTCAAGAGCTCACCCACAGTCCAATGGTCAAGCGGAAAGAGCCAATCAAGAGATCTTGAGAGGCATCAAGCCCCGCTTATGGTCCCTTTGCGAGGACACGGGTTGTTGGGTAGAAGAACTACCGTCGTGTTATGGAGTATAAATACCACGCCTAACAGATCCACGGATACACGCCGCTCTTTATGGTTTATGGAGCGGAGGCGGTTCTCCCAAGTGACATCCATCATGACTCACCTCGTGTGGCAGCTTATGTTGAAGCGGATAACGAGACAGCACGACAGGACGATTTGGATCGGCTGGATGAAGAGGGTGACATAGCAGCTGCCCGCTCGGCGATTTACCAACAGGATCTTCGCTCATTATCATAGTCGCCGGTCGTAACCGTAACTTTTCAAGAAGGAGATTTGGTGCTTCGCTCATCCAAGACCAGATCGATATGCACAAGCTATCCCCACCTTGGGAGGGACCTTTCGTGGTCAGCAAGAATCTGCACAACGGGTCGTACTATCTGATCGATGTTCAAGAGCATAAAGACTCATGCACGTCAGAGGAGGAGATCAACAGGCCGTGGAACATAGCTCATCTTCGGCCTTATTATACATGAGCCATCGGCTCTACTTATGTACATATTATGACTGTATATATTATGAATAAAGTAATAAACCGAGCCTCGGCTAAAGCGGGTATCCGCTCGCTACATCATGCGTGGTTACATGGAGTTGTTCTGTCTTAAAGCGCCTCCGGTTTACCCCCGAGTTTGCTTTTCACAAAGCTTTGTGATATCACTTGGGGGCTTGGTCGTGTCCCAACCAATGCAACACCTTTTGATAGGCGAAAGCCACCAGATCACTTGGGGACATGGTCAAGTTCGAACCAGTCATGCCTCTTGATCGGCCTAAGGCCATAGAGTCACTTGGGGCTTGGTCGAACCCAACCATTGCCACGCCACTTGATCGGCATAATGCCACGGTTTCGCTTGGGGACTTGGCTGACTTGAACCATGGCTACACCTTATAGGGAGCTTGGTCGTGTCCGACCATGGTAACACAACTGATCGGCTCAAGATAGTTTTATTTTTGCAAACGGTTTATCATTGCTTGCTTCCATGTTTGTTATACTTATTATTTGATTTTGTTGCGTTTCTTAAACCGACAACATTTTTTAAACCGTTTCAAAACTGTCATTGACGGAATTCGTCAATGTTTTAATCCGGAGATAATTTCACCGGTTTGATGTTTTTTCTGTTAACATCCTAGTATGGAGTAACAGGGGGCTTATCATGACCCGGCATGGTTTACGTGGTAAACCGGCATTATAAATAACAGGTGTTGTTTTGTCCTTTGACAGTAAGGGTTTATACAACCTCCACTTCAAGATTGGCTAAGCCAACTTTAGGCCCAGCGATGGCAGGTATTTGATATCATAAATTTTGATCATATACTTTAGTATTTCATCTAATATATATATAAACGTCACAAGACGGCTGGCGGCACAAACGGCTGTGGCGGTTTAAGATTTTTTGACTGCAGGCAATATAAGATTGAAAGTTTCGATCATTTAGGCAAAAATATCAGCACCTATGCACGAAGGCATATTCAAAGCAAGAGTGTTGGCTATCCTATTACAAGGCAACATGGTGCCCAAATAAGATCATTGTTTCTTGGCAGAATGTAATGAGGTAGCTCTTCGCCGGCGGTTCATGCTTGCTCGCCGCCCGGTTTGATGGTTGTGGGTCGTCCTGCGCCGCTTCAGCCTCTTCATCTCTACCCAGCTGCCGGAAGTCAACAAGTGGTCGGTCGATTCCCATTAAAGCTTGAAAGACAGCCTCTTCATGGATCAGGAAGTTGGGTCAATATCAGAGCGTAAGTATGCTTACGGATCGGAGGGATCAGATTCTCCGCCTGTGAATAGGGGCAACTACCGGTTGTTCCGATCATCATATCGGGCTTGATAATGGGACAAGTTTGCCTCTTCACTAATCGGCAAGCCGAGGGCGATCGCCCAGCTTTATCGCTTCTCAAATCATCTTCGTTGAATTCGAGCTGTCTTCCTTCAGATCGATAGCCCCGAGCCGCCTAACGGATCGAAGTCCGCACCCATGCTTTGGCCCGGATTATATGTTGATAGCGCCGGTTCGAGCAGCAGATTTCTTCAGCTCTTCAATCCGGGCAGGAAGCATGGACAACCTCCTAAGGGTATCTTGAATTAAGGAAGGTGCCGGGTTGTTATGAGATGCGGTAGAGATGATCCGCTGTGCTCCAGTATACAGCTGCTCTATTAAGGTATAGGAAGCCTTCAATTTCTTCCGATCAAGTGGCCAATGCGTGTGCCTACAACATTGCAAGAGAAGTCAAAGCTGGACTTATCATAAGAAGGTCAAGATTGTTATAGCAGCCAAAGGAAATTTACCGAAGATGGCAGCAGTCATGGAGTGCACTTGCCGCTTCACGCTGGTCAGCTCATCTACCACCGGTTTAAGGGCAGCTTCAGCATTTTCAACCTTTTTTGTTAAAAGCGGCCTTTATAGTGTCCCAGCTGGCCCGCTCAGACTTGAACCACTCCTTGAGTTGCTCCATGGTAGTTAAAGCGGTTTTCAGTTCATCCTTGGCCTTGGAGGTTTCTGCTTGTTGAGATTTTAGATTTTCTTGAAGGTCATGGATTTGTGAGGCTTGTTGACGTATCTCACTCTGCAACAAATAGGGAGCATGTTAAATATCGTCATTTCAAAGTCCCCAGTACATAACCAGTTATACACTTGGCACTTGGGGGCTAATGCATATTTGATCTTCATCTATCAATAAAATCACAAAGTCCCAAGCTCAATACAAGTATTATCCTTGGCACTTGGGGGCTAATGGCTGTTTGCTCAAACATGTTCTGATGCGGCGATATAAAATACAGTCCCGGTTTAACTATGCTAAGTTGAAGCGGCCCTTGGGGGCTATATCAGTGGATTCTGAAGCTTTGAGTTTATATTAAGTCTCGGTTTAACTATGTTAAGTTGAACCGGCCCTTAAGTTGAAATATTAAGACGAGAAAAGAACATGGAGGTTACCTCGAATTTCTCTTTCATCATCTTCACCAGGTCAGCTTCATAATCACGGCTGGTATACAGCCGGTTCAAGTAGCCGGAGTGAAGGTCTTGGGGATTCAGAGCGGCATAAGTTGACAGATCAATATCCCACTTGCCCTTGCTCATAGTGGCAAACTCCTCTTTGGCAGAATGTTTGGATAAAGCGACTGGATTGCGCGGTTCGCTGTAGCCAAAACCAGTAATTACGACGTCATCGTCCTTGGAGTCGCCGGTTTGACCAGGGGTCGTCGGTTTGTCAGCAGGCCAAATTGGACTGGTGGATTTTTCAATCCGGGTTGGGCTTATGGGCTGATCAGCAGGAAGGGCGGTGTCAACAGGCCTTTCTTTAGCAACAAAATCGTCATCTTGTTGTGGCGGATCATTGGGCGTGTCTTCACAGATGGCCGCTTCAAGGTTTGGGGTGCTACCCGGTTTAGGGGCAGTTTCTTCGTCCAGACGAGCCTTTTTGCTCGGCCTAGGCTTGGCCCTGAAAAGGCACAACAACAGTCAAATATGGCATATACTACGCAATGATGCAGTAGGAACAATATGAAAGGTATAACTTACCCAAGCACCGTTTTTAGTGGTGGCAGCTAAGTGGATGATGACTCGCCGGATGAGGAGTGGGAAGTGACCTGATAATCGGAATCAGACGGATTAAGGGGTTGATGAAACCAGCCTGCTTTAGGATAAGCACTGATAAGCAAATTAGAGACCTCTGAACGACGTTTCCGAACCGGACTGTTCGGTAAACTGGTGGAGGTAACTACCTGGCCGCTGTGCTGAGTTGTGCGGCGAGCTTCATGCTGTTGAGTCTTCATAAGAAATTTGGGATCCAAGTAAGCAAGGGGATGAGAAAATTTAATTTTCCGGTTTGCCTGACGGTTTTTTAGTGAAGGCAAAGGATTTGAGTCAGAGGAGAGAATAGTTACCTCTACAACATCAGCATTACTGGTTTCAGCATCATCATGACAAACATCATCATTAATTAGGCGTGTGAAAAGTAAGCCAAGTGAATCAAGTTCTACCTCAAGGTCCGGATTACCCACATCATCATCCGTAGCTGGATCAGAAGATGCAGTGGTTTTCCTCTTATGAGTAGTCTTCTTGACAGCTTTGGTCTTTTGCCTAAGTGGTTTTTCCGATTTGTCTGGCTTCTCCGGTTTCTCTTGTGGGCGTTTCTTGCTCCAGAATGGATCATCACCCTGGTTAAGCAGCAGTTGATGTTAAAAGTTATACCAGGATGGCAATAATATATTCAGTAAAAAATAATCAGAAGTCTTACAGATGGCGGTTTGTTGGTAGCACAGAAGGGGAGCAGACCGGTCTGGGCATAGAGGTTTTCCGGTTCATTCAGCATCTTCTTCACCGCCTCAGTGACCTCATCATCGGTAAGCTGGATATTAATATGTCGGAGGGGGTCGTCGACACTACCAGTGTACTCACACATTAAACCGAGGCTTTGGGAGAGGGCAGATGCTCCATGATATCCAACAGCGTGCAAGATCAATTCCAGTTAAACCGTTAGCCATGAAGGCTCGAGCTTGGAGAGTTGAGGAGCATATTTACTTCTCTCTCGGCAGTTAATCTTTATGAAAGGGATGTGTGTGTTGAGTCGCTCTGCATTTAAAACCAGGCACGGATTCTCATTGGCAGGTGAAGTGTCTTTGCAATAAAACCATGTTTGATTCCATTCCTTGGGGTGGCTGTGTAGTTTGACATGAGGATAAGTGAACTCCTTTCTTTTCTGAATCGCCACGCCACCCAATTCCGTGTTAGGCCCGTCAGTGAATTCTGTGCGGCGGTTTAGATGGAAGCAGTCTCTAAACAGCTCAACTGTGGGTTCTTCCTGAAAGTATGCCTCACAGAGCACTTGGAAGTGGAAGATATTGGTAACATAATTGGGGCCTGTATCTTGTGGACTGAGTTGAAAATTGGCCAGTACATCTCGATAAAATTTTGAACCGGGCAGATTGAAACCCCGGGCTAGGTGATCTGCGAAAACTACAACCTCTCCTTCTTGAGGTGTGGGTGGACATTCTTTGCGAGGGACCCTCCAATGGATACTATTTTTACTGGCTAAAGCGCCAGTCAGGACCAGGTTGTTCAATTGAGTTTCGGTGACACGGGAAGGAGCCCAGTTGCACTCATACACTTGTTTAGCCATCTACAAAAAATATATAAATCCGGTTCAAAAAATATGTTGGGACAAAGAGAGAACCGGTGTACAATGCTAAATCGGAGACAACGACGTTTAAACCGGAGTTCTATGAAGTTACAGTGTCCGGTTAAGGAGTTCTGGCGGTTCAACAAGGGGACTAATGGTGTATACCGGTTTATCTAATTTTTTCTATGATAAGTTAAACCACCTGGTCTAAGGTCTAAATATTGAAAACAATTGAGGTTGCAAACGGCTAAGTGTGCAGAAACAGGTTTCGCAAGATTTTTCTACAACAAAGGATCTGAAGCTAGATCAGAAAAGAAGAAAAATATTCAAAAAGGAAGATAGCAGCAGTATTGATGCAATGAGCAGAGATGATGTGCGAGATCCATGGACGCACGCACGAGACTACAGGCGGATGCTAATAGCTACTGCTAATCAGTGCAAGGTATCACAGATATATCCAAGAGTCTGTTATGAGCTGGAACAGTTCATGGAGCACGGCAAGAACAGGAAACCCTAGAATGGATCTAGGTCAAAAGGGAACCGAGGACCTACCTGAGTTGAGGAGATGCGAAAGAATCTGCGTTTCTCTGGAGCGTTCAGGTCGATGCAGCGGCCCAAGACGGTGCAGAGGTCGACAGCGGCGGCGGAACTCTGAGGCCGGCGATGCGAGGAAGACGAAGAGAAAGGGGACGAAGGGAAGAAAAGGAATGACCCTTCGGGCCTATTTATAAGGCAAGATGCCTGTGTCAGGCGCGGGAATCAAGGAACCATAAACCTAGGAAGCGGAGCTGTCGCCTCGATTATTGCGGATCTATTAAACAAAGAAGATATCATGGATGCTAGTTTTATGGGGACGTCATGCCGGTTTACAGCAACCGGAGAAGGTGACATCATGGCGGTTCAACGATTTCAAGAAGGCATTGAAGATGAAGGCTTTTATCAAGGATTGACATGAACCTGTTCAATCAATCTGGGGCCTAATGTTGGGGATATTACTACTGGGCGTAAACCGGCATATCTGGGCCGGGTTAACTTCATCAGTAGTTCAACGGTGTAGAAGCCCAAGAGGCATGAAAGTAAGGGCCCTAGGCCTGTAGTCGGTTTAGAGCCTGTGGTTGTAAGTCGGCTGATATGTAAACTTGTATTGTAAGTTAGGAATAGAGAGAGAGCAACCCGGACACGAATATGAATCGGAGATTGGGACTCTCTGAACCGACGGGCGTCACACGTGTATATAAGGGGACGACCCGGGGCGGTTAAAGGGACAGACAACAACAACTCGAGGCCTAGGCGAAGCTTATTTGCTCCCTAGTCACCGAGACCACATCAATCCCATCACAAACTAGACGTAGGCTTTTACCTTCATCGAAGGGGCCAAACTAGTATAACTCTTGTGTCTTTGCGTCCGCTTTAACCCCTTCAAGTTAACCCGTAGCGATGGCTCCACGACTAAGTCCTTTCATGAGGACATCTGCCGTGACAAAACCATGACAAGTGGTATGATAGTTCAAAAGATTTTTTGTTTTTTGAGGAAAGTGAACTAGGGAGCTAGCAAAAACTTACTAGATGGGACTGGCGGAGGTCATTTATTTGCCACTTACATCCCTAGTTTCATCTTACCATTTTAATTTATTTTCGGCTGATGCTGCTTCCAACTATTTAAATATAGCTTGCCATGCTCGGCAATAATTCGTATGTCGTTTACCATGTAAGCTTACTGCCTGGATCATGCGATAACTATCTCTGACTTATGTCCAACGGAAACCTTTCAGGATGCCATTCACACTAGGACACAATGTACAACCCCAGAATCTATTTGTGGAAGGAGTGCACCATCCATGTTACTAGATGGTAGCAGTTCAGTGTTGGGGACCGTAGTAATTTCAAAAGAAATCCTATGCACACGCAAGATCATGGTGATGCATAGCAACAAGAGGGGAGAGTGTTGTCTATGTACCCTCGTAGAACGTAAGCGGAAGCGTTATGACAATGCGGTTGATGTAGTCGTACGTCTTCACATTCGACCGGTCCTAGCACCGAAGGTACGGCACCTCCGTGGACTGCACACGTTCAGCTCGACGACGTCCCACGAACTCACGGTCCAGTAGAGCTTCGAGGGAGAGCTTCGTCAGCACGACGGCATGATGACGGTGATGATGAAGTTACCGACACAGGGCGTCGCCTAAGCACCGCTACGATATGACCGAGTTGGATTATAGTGGAGGGGGCACCGCACACGGCTTGGAAGAATCAACTTGTCTGTCCTAGGGTGCCCCCTGCCCCCGTATATAAAGGAGCAAGGGGGAGGCCGGCCGGCCCTTGGGGCGGCCGGTCCTAGTAGGAGTAGGACTCCCCTTTCCTACTCCTACTAGGAGGGGGAAAAGAAGGAGGAGAGGGAGAAGGAAAGGGGGCCCGCCCCCCTTCCCTCGTGCAATTCGGACCAGAGGGGAAGGGGGCGCGCCGCCTGCCCTGGCCGGCCCTCTCTCTCTCCACTAAGGCCCATGTGGCCCATTAGTTATCCCGAGGGGTTCCGGTAACCCCTCCGGCACTCCGGTTTTCTCCAAAACCAACCGAAACACTTCCGGTGTCCGAATATAGCCATCTATTATATGAATCTTTATGTCTCGACCATTTTGAGACTCCTCGTCATGTCCGTGATCATATCCGGGACTCCGAACTACCTTCGGTACATCAAAACACATAAACTAATAATATCGATCGTCATCAAACTTTAAGCGTGTGGACCCTACGAGTTCGAGAACTATGTAGACATGACCGAGACATGTCTCTAGCCAATAACCAATAGTGGAACCTGGATGCTCATATTGGTTCCTACATATTCTATGAAGATCTTTATCGGTCAAACCGCATACCAACATACGTTGTTCCCTTTGTCATCGGTATGTTACTTGCCCGAGATTCGATCGTCGGTATCTCAATACCTAGCTCAATATCGTTAGCGGCAAGTCCCTTTACTCATTCCGTAATGCATCATCCCGCAACTAACTCATTAGAAATATTGCTTGCAAGGCTTATAGTAATGTGCATTACCGAGAGGGCCTAGAGATACCTCTCCGACAATCGGAGTGACAAATCCTAATGTCGATCTATGCCAACTCAACAAGTACCATCGGAGACACCTATAGAGCACCTTTATAATCACCCAGTTACATTGTGATGTTTGGTAGCACACAAAGTGTTCCTCCGGTAATTGGGAGTTGCATAATCTCATAGTTATAGGAACATGTATAAGTTATGAAGAAAGCAATAGCAGTAAATTAAAACGATCAAGTGCTAAGCTAATGGAATGGATCAAGTCAATCACATCATTCTCCTAATTATGTGATCCCATCTATCAAATGACAACTCATCTCTATGGTTAGGAAACTTAACCATCTTTGATCAACGAGCTAGTCAAGTAGAGGCATACTAGTGACACTCCGTTTGTCTATGTATTCACACATGTATTATGTTTCCGGTTAATACAATTCCAGCATGAATAATAAACATTTATAATGAAATAAGGAAATAAATAATAACTTTATTAGTGCCTCTAGGGCATATTTCCTTCAGTCTCCCGCTTGCACTAGAGTCAATAATCTAGATTACACAGTAATGATTCTAACACCCATGGAGTCTTGGTGCTGATCATGTTTTGCTAGTGAGAGAGGCTTAGTAAATGGGTCTACAATATTCAGTTCTGTATGTATCTTGCAAATCTCTATGACTCCCACCTGGACTTGATCATGGATGGAATTGAAGCATCTCTTGATGTGCTTGGTCCTCTTGTGAAATCTGGATTCGTTTGCCAAGGCAATTGCACCAGTATTGTCACAAAAGATTTTCATTGGACCCGATGCACTAGGTATGACATCTAGATCGGATATGAACTCCTCCATCCAGACTCCTTCATTTGCTGCTTACGAAGCAGATATGTACTCCGCTTCACACGTAGATCTCGCCATGATGCTTTGTTTAGAACTGCACCAACTGACAGCTCCACCGTTCAATATAAACATGTATCCAGTTTGCGATTTAGAATCATTCGGATCAGTGTCAAAGCTTCCATCGGCGTAACCATTTGCGATGAGCTCTTTGTCACCTCCATAAACGAGAAACATATCCTCAATCCTTTTCGGGTATTTCATGATGTTCTTGACCGCAGTCCAGAGATCCACTCCTGGATTACTTTGGTACCTCCCTGCTAAACTAATAGCAAGGCACACATCAGGTCTTGTACACAGCATTGCATACATGATAGAGCCTATGGCTGAAGCGTAGGGAACACTTTTCATTTTCTCTCTATCTTTTGCAGTGGTCAGGCATTGAGTCTTACTCAACTTCACACCTTATAACATAGGCAAGAACCCTTTCTTCGCTTGATCCATTTTGAACTTTTTCAAAACTTTATCAAGGTATGTGCTTTGTGAAAGTCCAATTAAGCGTCTTGATCTATCTCTATAGATCTTGATGCCCAATATATAAGCAGCTTCACCAAGGTTCATTGAAAAACTCTTATTCAAGTATCCTTTTATGCTATCCAGAAATTCTATATCATTTCCAATTAACAATATGTCATCCACATATAGTATTAGAAATGCTACAGAGCTCCCACTCACTTTCTTGTAAATACAGGCTTCTCCAAAAGTCTGTATAAAACCATATGCTTTGATTACACTATCAAAACGTTTATTCCAACTCCGAGGGGCTTGCACCAGTCCATAAATGGATCGCTAGAGCTTGAAAACTTTGTTAGTACCTTTTGGATCGACAAAACCTTCTTGTTGCATCATATACAACTCTTCTTCTAGGAATCCATTCAGGAATGCAGTTTTGACATCCATTTGCCAGATTTCATAATCATAAAATGCGGCAATTGCTAACATGATTCTGACAGACTTAAGCATCGCTACGGGTGAGAAAGTCTCATTGTAGTCAACCCGTTGAACTTGTCGAAAACGTTTCACAACAAGTCGAGCTTTGTAGATAGTAACATTACCGTCAGCGTCAGTCTTCTTCTTGAAGATCCATTTATTCTCTATGGCTTGCCGATCATCGGGCAAGTCAACCAAAGTCCACACTTTGTTCTCATAAATGGATCCCATCTTAGATTTCATGGCCTCAAGCCATTTTGCAGAATCTGGGCTCACCATCGCTTCTTCATAGTTCTTAGGTTCGCCATGGTCAAGTAACATGACCTCCAAAATAGGATTACCGTACCACTCTGGTGCGGATCTTACTCTGGTTGAACTACGAGGTTCGGTAGTAACTTTATCTGAAGTTTCTTGATCAATATCATTAGCTTCCTCACTAATTGGTGTAGGTGTCACAGGAACCGGTTTCTGTGATGAACTACTTTCCAACAAGGGAGCAGGTACAGTTATCTCATCAAGTTCTACTTTCCTCCCACTCACTTCTTTCGAGAGAAACTCCTTCTCTAGAAAGGATCCATTTTTAGCAACAAATGTCTTGCCTTCGGATCTGTGATAGAAGGTGTACCCAACAGTCTCCTTTGGGTATCCTTTGAAGACACATTTATCCGATTTGGGTTCGAGCTTATCAGGTTGAAGCTTTTTCACATAAGCATAGCAGCCCCAAACTTTAAGAAACGACAACTTTGGTTTCTTTCCAAACAATAGTTCATAAGGCGTCGTCTCAATGGATTTTGATGGTTCCCTATTTAACATGAATGGAGCCATCTCCAAAGCATAACCCGCGAATGGAGCCATCTCCAAAGCATAACCCCAAAATGATAGCGGTGAAATCTACGATTTGAACAATTTTGGTCAGGGTGTGAGGATGGCAGTCTCTCCTCTCCCTACTCTCCCTTCGTCCCCTTGCTCCCTGTCTCCCTCCTCCCCTGCCATCGCCGCTGCCCATGGCTCCCCCGCCCCTCCCTCCCCCTCGTCGCCGCTCCCGCTGCCTACGGGGAGGGTCAGCTCACCTTGCTCCGGGCGTGCGTCGGCTCTGGCGCTGGCCCCCTCTGCGTCGGCGTCCGTCCTCGGCTCGCGTTTCTAGGCGTTGGGCGACATGGAGGAGTCGGCCTCTGATTCGGAGGAGTGCGCTCCGTCTGTGGTGGTGTTGGAGGTGCCGCCCGTGCCTGCGTCAGGTTGCTCCCGGAAATTTGCTCCGGGCGGCCGGGGCCAGCCGGTGTCGGTGCCCTCTGGTTTGTCGGGGTGGATGCGCGTTGGTCGGCACCGACACATGGCAGGTCAGGGCCCGGCTCCTTCCCCGGATCGTGGTCTCCTTGGTCCTCCTCCTTCCTCTGTGGTGTTGGATCCGGACGATGTGACGTCACCGGTCGCTGGTCCTGATCGTCCTCCTCCTCTCCGACCGGGGCCGGCGTGTGCGGGGGCGGTTGATGGCCAAACCCTAGATCCGGGTTACCCTGTGGTCGAGGTGGGCCTTGGTGGGCACTTGGGCCTGGTGGCGCCTGGATTGATTCGGGCTGGGCCGCCCAGGCCCCCGGCTCTGTCGTCTCTCGATTATTTCCCTCCCCTCCTGTCTGTGGGCCCGGGGCAGTTGGTAGTGGCCACCGCTTCGCATCCGTCCCCTTCCTTGGCCCGCTGTCCCGTTCCGGCCCATTCGCCCACTCTGGCCTGGCCTGTTGTGGCTATATATGGGTGCGCCGTGGTGCCTCTCCCCCCTTCCTAGGGTTTCCGGCTTCCGCCGCTGATATCTGCAGGGCACATCATCCTATCCGCCATTTCTCCAGATCCACATCTTCCGCACCTCCTCTCCTCCTCTCCTTCGCTGAAGTGATCGCCATGGACATGTCTAGGGGCTCCTCCTCCAGGCCCTTTCGGGTAGCAAGCGGTCCTGTGAAGTTTCACCGGGAAATGGTGTCGATTTGGCCTATGAGGCGGAGCTACGGTCGAAGCTCGAATCTGAGCGGGCGGCGCGTGAGCTGTCGCGCGAGCGGGAGGATTGTGAGGCAGGGCCGGAGCACTCCATGGCCAGATCTGGGACGACGCTCCCTGGATTTGGTGGTGTGTCGGGTCGGTGCCGGATCCGGGGAGGCCGCTGCTGCTTCGGTTGGTGGTGGCTCCTCCTCGTCGGCGCCGCGCCCCGCTCCGGCCAGGAGTCCGGTCCCTCCGCCTCGGCCACCTCCTAGCTCGTTTGCGGCTGGCGCTGCCTCTCGCTCGGGATCGAGCTTCAGGCCTGGCTCTTCCTCTTCGCTGGTCGGGGACTGGCGTCCTCCTCCCTTTGCTCTGGGTGCCTCTTCTGCTTTCCGTGGTGATGGCATCCTACCGCCGCCGCCGCCTCCCCCTCCCCGCCAGCAATCTGTTGCCTCGGGCCCTTCTCCGACCCTGACTTGCTTTGCCTGCCACCGCCCGAACCACTTCCAATCTAGATGCACTGACCCACCCTTCTGCCTCATCTACCGTTCCGGTGGTCATCTTACTGTGGACTGCCGTAATCGTACCAAGAACCCCTCCTTCATACAGTTTGGGTTGGGTTTGCCTGGATGCTCGTTCTTCGCTTTGGATGCTGATGTTCCTGTGGTGATTGTTGCGCCATCCCTCTCTAATGCGGCCATCATCACGGTGTGTGGTCAGAAGATCTCTCTGCAGACCCTCCTGGATGGTTTGAAAATCTGGGACGACGGTGGCTGGGACTAGCAGGCGCGCCAGCTTTCAGAGTATGAATTCGCAGTGGTTTTCCCCTCCAAGGATTGTCTAAGGATGATCTCCTCGTGCACCAGTTCTACTCTTCCCCTAAACCAGCTTGTGGTGTCTGTCAAAGCGGCTACCTGTGGTGCGAAGGTGGTGGGCCCTCTCAGCAAGACTTGGGTGCTAGTTCACGACGTGCCAGTTGGGCTTCCCTCCGTGGAGTTCATGATGGCTTTTGGTAATCTCATTAGCAAGCCTGTGGAAGTTGATTCGGAGTCTCTGGGAAAGGTTGGCCCGGTTCGTCTCAGTGTGTGGTGCATCGATCCTGCCTGTGTTCATGGTTCTGTGGATGTTTTCCCATCTCCTGAGGGTGTGTGACTTCATGTTCGGGTTGAGGGTGCTGAACCCCATGTTCCACCTCCGCCTCCTCCTTCCAAGCCTTCTGACCAAGATGACATGCATGGGGATGGTTCGGCCGGGGGGCAAAACCCATGTGGGGGTACAGATCCGCACTTTACTCAGTCTGAATGGGATAAGCTGGAGCCTGATGAACGTGAGTTGCTCAAGGACAATGCCCCAGCTCCTAACCCTCAAAAGCAGGGCCTGGCTCCCCGTGATGCTGCTGTTGGTAAGGGGACCCCCTTCTCTGGTGTGTGCTCCAATGTGCCTACTCGCCTGCAGTATCCTTCCTTCTCTGGGATCGAGGATCTTCCTGCTTCCCCCCTGTGTTCCATCGAGCTCTCATCTGAGAAGAAGAAGAAGTCGTCGGTCCGGAAATTTTCTGCTAAGAGTCGGGCTTCTTCTACCTCCAAGCTTGAGGCGGCGGGTCTGTCTCGTCGTCTGGACAAGGATCTGGGCTCTGCCTCGGGGTCTGGCCCCGGTCCGGCGTCGCCGGTCCGGTGCTCCCAGGTGCTGCCTTTTCCAGCGTCCACGGTGCGGAAGGGCCGGCGTGTGCGCGACTCTGGCGTTTCGGTGGCGGTGCGAGCGGAGTGGCGCGCCGCGGCCAGGGATCCTCCTCCTGCAGGTTCGTCTGTCCAACCATCTCTCCCTGCCTCTCCTATTCACCTTGTTTTACCTGCATTATTAGATGATCATTTGCTGCATATCATGTCTGATATTGGGGTGGCTGCTAAACCGGGGATGGGCTCTCCTTCTCACCTTCGTTCTATCATTAGGGCCAATGAGGCAGCCCAGGCTGCTATTTCTAAGGCCTTGGAGGCCGCGAGTGT
Source organism: Aegilops longissima (assembly GCA_021605205.1). Lineage (NCBI taxonomy): Eukaryota > Viridiplantae > Streptophyta > Magnoliopsida > Poales > Poaceae > Aegilops > Aegilops longissima. Next base: position 225,529,664 of record CM038679.1, read on the forward strand.
TGCTGGCCCTGCTGGGGTTCAGGGCCAGTCCGGGGTGGGTGGTGCGACAAATGGTTGTGTCCAGTCGTCTGCTCCCCCTGGCCATGTTAAGATCGGTCGTTCCAAGCGCTCTAAGCCTTGTGTGGCCCCGTGCAGATCGAGTCTTCGTATTAAAAACCTTTCCTTCAAATGAGAGCTCTCTTTTGGAATATTCATGGTTTCGGTGCTAGGGGGCGCCGAGACCAGATTCATGACTTGGTTTCTGGTGAACATATCAACATTTTAGGGTTGGTCGAAACGTTTAAGGAATCCTTTTCCCCTTCTGAACTTTCTGCGCTGGCTGGGATGGATAGGTTTGACTGGAACTTTCTCCCTGCTTCGGGTCATTCTGGGGGCATCTTTATTAGGTCCAAGCGGGACATGTTTGACTTCATTGCTTTTGATCATGGCATTTTTTGGGCTAGTTGTGTGGTTCACCATCGTCAGTTGAACACTTTGTGGGAATTTATGGTGGTATATGGCCCCGCGGATCACTAGCTTGCACCTCTTTTCTTGGATGAACTTTCGATTAAGATTGAAGCCTGCAATATTCCTCTTTTAATTGGGGGTGATTTCAATTTGTTACGCTCTCCGGCAACAAGAATAATCCTAATTTCTCTTGGCCTCTCGCCAATGCTTTTAATGATTTCATTAGTAGTTGCGCGCTTCGTGAGCTCCCTAGGGTGGGGGCGCGGTTCACTTGGTCTAACCATCAATCCTCTCCTATCCGGTCGGTGCTGGATAGGGTGTTTGTGTCTGATCGGTGGGACTCGCTGTTTCCCCGCGCGCTGCTTAAGTCCAGGCCTGCGGTTGGCTTTGGTCATGTTCCCCTGGTCCTGGATGCAGGTATCCTTTCCCTCCTTTCTCCCTCCCATTTCGAGTTTGATGCTTCTTGGCTTGTTGTGGAGGGCTTTTGTGAGATGATGGCTTCAAAGATCTCTAATCTTCTTTCTTCTCCTCCTCGCTCCTTTAGCCCCATGGATGATTGGCACAAACTGTCTTGTGAGCTACGTAAATTCATAAGGGGGTGGTCTTAGAATAGGGCGGCTGAGCTTCGTAGAGACAAAGACTCCCTTGAATCTCAACTTCGGGATCTGGATCACTCTGCTGACACGTCTGGTCTCTCCGCCTCTCAGTGGGCTACTCGTTACTCCCTAGAAGACGCTTTGATGTTGCTGCACCAACAGTCGGAAATTTACTGGCGCCAACGAGGTGCCCTTAATTGGACCTTGAAGGGGGATGCTATGACGACGTATTTCTTTGCGATCGCTAATGGCAGACGCCGCAGATGTTTCATTGACACTCTGTTGATTGAGGGTGTCAGAATCTCGGACGAGTCCCTCATTATGAATCCCATTGTTGGCTTCTATTCTAGTCTCCTCTGCTCTAAGCCGGACCCTGGGCTTGACCTCTGCTCTGGTTTCTAGGATGAGGGTTCTAGGATTTCTCCGGGCGAAAATTTGGGCCTGATGGTCCCTTTATCTGACGAGGAGATTTGGCAGGTGATTAGCTCGACTAACCCGAACGCTGCTTCTGCGCCTGATGGTTTTTCTATCCCCTTCTTTAAAAAATTCTGGTCGCAGTTGCGGGTTCTCATTTGTAAAATTATCCAAGGGTTCTGGTTGGGCATGGTGGATATGTCTCGCCTTAACTACACTGTCATTAACCTTATACCTAAAGTCAAGGGCGCGGACTTGATCTCGCAATTTAGGCCGATTGCCCTTATTAATAAGTTCGCCAAGTTTCAAGCCAAAGGGCTAGCCACTCGCCTCTCCCCCATTGCCCACAGTACCATCAACCCTTTTCAGTCGGCTTTCATTAAGGGTCATTTCATTCTGGACGGGGTTCTTTGTCTGCATGAAATCGTTCATGACCTTAAGATTCGCAATTTGAAAGCGATGATTCTTAAAGTAGACTTTGAGAAGGCCTATGATTCGGTGAGTTAGCCTTTTTACGTAAAGTTTTATTGGCTAAAGGGTTTGAGGGGCCCCTTGTCCATAGAATTATGCAATTGGTATCGGGAGGCCACATTGCCATCAATGTTAATGGTCAGGTTAGCAAGTTCTTTGCCAATGGTAGGGGCCTCCGGCAAGGCGACCCTGCCTCGCCCATTCTGTTCAACTTCGTTGCTGATGCCTTATCTCGCTTGCTCTCTACGACAACTACTTGCGGGCACATTACTCCGGTTAATTCTAATATTATTCCCCATGGTCTGACCCACCTCCAATACGCGGACGACACTATTATTATGGTTGAGCTGAATGATGCCTGCCTTGCCCACCTCAAGTTTATTTTATTATGCTTCGAGGCGATGTCGGGGCTTAAGATTAACTTTTCCAAAAGTGAAGTGGTTGTTACTGGTGTGGATGAGTCGGAAGCCGTGCGAGTGGCACACCTTCTCAACTATAAGCTGGGCTCCTTTCCGTTCAAATATTTGGTCTTGCCAATTTCTCCGGACGTGCTTCATGCCAAAGATTTTGCCCCAGTGGTCACAAAGGTTGGCAACAGGGTACATCCCTGGCAGGGTAGATATAACACGAATGCGGGTAAAGTGGCTCTAATTAATGCTTGTCTTTCCTCCCTCCCCATGTTCCTGATGGGCTTCTCTCTCTTGTCGGCTGGGATTCATGCTGGTTTTGATAAACACCACGGGGCGTTTTACTGGAATGCGGCAGACAATCGCCACAAATACCGCTTTGTTAAATGGAAGTTGATGTGTAGGCCCAAAAACCTTGGGGGGTTACGGATTCTTAATACTTCCATCATGAACTAATGCCTGATGGTTAAATGGTGGTGGAAGATTATGAGTGCTGAGGATCAGCACCTTTGGCTGTCAATTCTTAAGGCTAAATATTTTCCGTCCTCCAGCCCGATGTTTGCTCTACCGCATGGTGGTTCTCAGTTTTGGAAGTCTTTGGTCAAAGTTAGACCTTTTTTTCAATCTTTCGTTAAGTTTGTTGTTGGGGACGGCTCCTCGATTAGGTTTTGGCTAGACTGGTGGTGTGGAGACTCACCTCTCTCGGTGACCTTCCCTACCCTTTTCTCTTATTGTTCTGATCCAAATATTTTTATTGCAAATTTAGCTTCCCAGGGGTGGAACCTGGCCTTCCGCCGCCCCCTGTCGCCTATAGAGTTCGAAGATTGGCCACGTCTTACTGCCCTCTTCCCTACACTCTCGACGGTCAGGGATTCGGTGTTCTGGCCGATGTCTGCCTCTGGACGCTTTTCTGTTAAATCACTTTACTCTAAGCTTGTTGGTGGCACGCCTACTAATCGTTTCTCCCAGATTTGGAAGGCCCGTATTCCCCCTAAGATTAAAATCTTCTTGTGGCAAGCTTTCCGAGGTCGATTGCCCTCGGCTGATCAAATTCGTAAGAGAAATGGACCGAGCTCCCAGTTCTGTGATCTTTGCGGTGATGTGGAAGACACGGAACATATTTTTTCCATTGTCACCTGGCTAAGCTCATTTGGAGTTGCGTGCGGGACTGGCTCCGTGTTTCTTGGGCCCCTCCCTCCTTTGCCGAGTTGCTAGATTGGCGTACAACCTTTCCGGCGTCTCCAGACACATCTTTTGGGTGGGCTTGGGAGCTTTATGCTGGTCCCTTTAGACGACTAGGAACAAATTTACTATCGAGCACGTGTTTCCGGCTAAACCTACTGACTGCTTATTTAAATCGTGTGCTTTCCTACAGCAGTGGAAATCATTGACTAAGGTCAACGACCAAGAGGCACTCTCTATGCTGATTTACAAAATTCGGGCTACGGCGTCTCAGTTATGCAGACAAGAGCAGGATGCTTAATTGCTTCTTTTGGGCCGGATGCTGTTTTAGTTGGATCTTTCTCTTCAGGCCTACGTGCCGTGTACTGGCTAGGGAGCCATGTACTTGACTTTCTCCTCTGCCGTCTCGCCCGTTGTTGCGGCTTGGGTGTGTTTGATACTTATCTGTGAGGTTGTTGCTACCTGCCTTATGGCTTTATTTATAAAGTCGACCGTTTGCCTTTTCTCTAAAAATAATGATAGGGATAAATCAATAAGAGACATCATAGATTGCACCATATCTAGTAAAGTATGATTACGATGTTCGAACACACCATTAAGCTGTGGTGTTCCGGGTGGCGTGAGTTGCGAAACTATTCCGCATTGTTTCAAATGAAGACCAAACTCGTAACTCAAATATTCTCCTCCACGATCAGATCGTCGAAACTTTATTTTCTTGTTACGATGATTTTCTACTTCACTCTCAAATTCTTTGAACTTTTCAAATGTTTCAGACTTATGTTTCAGTAAGTAGATATAACCATATCTACTCAAATCATCTGTGAACGTGAGAAAATAACGATACCCGCCGCGAGCCTCAGTATTCATTGGACCACATACATCAGTACGTATGATTTCCAACAAATCTGTTGCTTGCTCCATTGTTCCGGAGAACGGCGTTTTAGTCATGTTGCCCATGAGGCATGGTTCGCAAGTACCAAGTGATTCATAATCAAGTGATTCCAAAAGTCCATCAGTATGGAGTTTCTTCATGCGCTTTACATCAATATGACCCAAACGACAGTTCCACAAATAAGTTGCACTATCATTATCAACTCTGCATTTTTTGGCTTCAACATTATCAATATGTGTATCACTACTATCGAGATTCAACAAAAATAGACCACTCTTCAAGGGTGCATGACCATAAAAGATATTAATCATATAAATAGAACAACCATTATTCTCATATTTAAATGAATAACCGTCTCACATCAAACAAGATCCAGATATAATGTTCATGCTCAACGCTGGCACCAAATAACAATTATTCAGGTCTAAAACTAATCCCGAAAGTAGATGTAAAGGTATCGTGCCGATGGCGATCACATCGACTTTGGAACCATTTCCCACGCGCATCGTCACCTCGTCCTTAGCCAATCTTCGCTTAATCCTAGTCCCTGTTTCGACTTGCAAATATTAGCAACAGAACCAGTATCAAATACCCAGGTGCTACTACGAGCTTTAGTAAGGTACACATCAATAACATGTATATCACATATACCTTTGTTCACCTTGCCATCCTTCTTATCCGCCAAATACTTGGGGCAGTTCCGCTTCTAGTGACCAATCTGTTTGGAGTAGAAGCACTCAGTCTCAGGCTTAGGTCCAGACTTGGGTTTCTTCTCCTGAGCAACAACTTGTTTGCCGTTCTTCTTGAAGTTCCCCTTCTTCTTCCCTTTACCCTTTTTCTTGAAACTGGTGGTCTTGCTGACCATCAACACTTGATGCTCCTTCTTGTTTTCTACCTCCACAGCCTTTAGCATCGCGAAGAGCTCGGGAATTGTCTTATCCATCCCTTGCATGTTATAGTTCATAACGAAGCTCTTGTAGCTTGGTGGTAGTGATTGAAGAATTCTGCAATGACACTATCATCAGGAAGATTAACTCCCAGTTGAATCAAGTTATTATTATACCTAGACATTTTGAGTATATGTTCACTGACAGAACTATTCTCCTCCATCTTGCAGTTGTACAACTTATTGGGGACTTCATATCTCTCAATCCGGGCATTTGCTTCAAATATTAACTTCAACTCCTGAACATCTGATATGCTCCATGACGTTCAAAACGTCGTCGAAGTCCTGGTTCTAAGTCGTCGAAGTCATCAACTTTAATCTACCATACGTTCTTAACGTCGTCAGTTGCATCTGCAGCAGGCCTGGCACCCAGCGGTGCTTCCAGGATGTAATTCTTCTGCGCAGCAATGAGGATAATCCTCAAGTTACGGACCAAGTCCGTGTAATTGCTACCATCATCTTTCAACTTTGCTTTCTCAAGGAACGCATTAAAATTCAACGGAACAACAACACGGGCCATCTATCTACAACAACATAGACATGCAAAATACTATCAGGTACTAAGTTCATGATAAATTAAAGTTCAATTAATCATATTACTTAAGAACTCCCACTTAGATAGACATCCCTCTAATCATCTAAGTGATCACATGATCCAAATCAACTAAACCATGTCTGATCATCACGTGAGATGGAGTAGTTTTCAATGGTGAACATCACTATGTTGATCATATCTACTTATGATTCACGCTCGACCTTTCGGTCGAAGTGTTCCGAGGCCATATCTGCATATGCTAGGCTCGTCAAGTTTAACCTGTGTATTTCTGCATGTGCAAAATGGGCTTGCACCCATTGTATGTGAACGTAGAGCTTATCACACCCGATCATCACGTGGTGTCTCGGCCCGACGAACTTTGGCAACGGTGCATACTCAGGGAGAACACTTGTACCTTGAAATTTAGTGGGAGATCATCTTATAATGCTACCGTCAATCAATGCAGAATAAGATGCATAAAAGATAAACATCACATGCAATCAATATAAGTGATATGATATGGCCATCATCATCTTGTGCCTTTGATCTCCATCTCCAAAGCACCGTCATGATCACCATCGTCACCGGCATGACACCTTGATCTCCATCGAAGCATCGTTGTCGTCTTGCCAACTATTGCTACTACGACTATCGCTAGCGCTTAGTGATAAAGTAAAGCAATTATAGGGTGATTGCATTGCATACAATAAAGCGACAACCATATGGCTCCTGCCAGTTGCCGATAACTTCGTCACAAAACATGAACATCTCATACAATAAAATTTAGCATCATGTCTTGACCATATCACATCACAGCATGCCCTGCAAAAACAAGTTAGACGTCCTCTACTTTGTTGTTGCAAGTTTTACGTGGCTATTACGGGCTGAGCAAAAAACGTTCTTATCTACGCATCAAAACCACAACGATATTTTTTCTAGTTAGTGTTGTTTTAACCTTCACAAGGACTGGGCGTAGCCACACTCGATTCAACTAAAGGTTGAGAAACTGACACCCGCCAGCCACCTGTGTGCGAAGCACATCGGTAGAACCCGTCTCGCATAAGCGTACGCATAATGTCAGTCCGGGCCACTTCATTCAACAATACCGCCGAATCAAAGTATGACATGCTGGTAAGTAGTATGACTTGTATCGCCCACAACTCACTTTTGTTCTACTCGTGCATATAACATCTACGCATAAACCTGGCTCAGATGCCACTGTTGGGGAACGCAGTAATTTCAAAAAAATTCTACGCACACACAAGATCATGGTGATGCATAGCAACGAGAGGGGAGAGTGTTTTCTACGTACCATCGTAGACCGTAAGAGGAAGCGTTATGATAACGCGGTTGATGTAGTCGTACGTCTTCACGATCGACCGATCCTAGCACCGAAGGTACGACGCCTTCGCGGACTGCACCCGTTCAGCTCGGCGACGTCCCACGAACTCACGATCCAGTAGAGCTTCGAGGGAGAGCTTCGTCAGCACGACAGCGTGATGACGGTGATGATGAAGTTACCGACACAGGGCTTCGCCTAAGCACCGCTATGATATGACTGAGGTGGATTATGGTGGAGGGGGGCACCGCACACGGCTTAGAACAATCAACTTATCTGTCCTAGGGTGCCCCCTACCCCCGTATATAAAGGAGCAAGGGGGGAGGCCGGCCAGCCCTTGGGGCGCGCCGGGAGAGGAGGAGTCCTCCTGCTAGTAGGAGTAGGACTCCCCTTTCCTACTCCTACTAGGAGGGGGAAAGGAAGGAGGAGAAGGAGAAGGAAAGGGGGGCGCCCCCCCTTCCCTAGTCCAATTCGGACCAGAGGAGAAGGGGGCGCGTGGCCTGCCCTGGCCGGCCCTATCTCTCTCCACTAAGGCCCGTGTGGCCCATTACTTCTCCCGGGGGGTTCCGGTAACCCCTCCAGCACTCCTGTTTTCTCCGAAACCACCCGGAGCACTTCCATTGTCCAAATATAGCCGTCCAATATATCAATCAATGTCTCGACCATTTCGAGACTCCTCGTCATGTCCGTGATCATATCTGGCACTTCGAACTTCCTTCGGTACATCAAAACACATAAACTCATAATACTGATCGTCACCGAACGTTAAGTGTGCGGACCCTACGGGTTCAAGAACTGTGTAGACATGACCGAGACACGTCTCTGGTCAATAAACAATAGAGGAACCTGGATGCTCATATTGGTTCCTACATATTCTACGAAGATCTTTATCGGTCAAACTGCATAACAACATACGTTGTTCCCTTTGTCATCGGTATGTTACTTGCCCGAGATTCGATCGTCGGTATCTCAATACCTAGCTCAATCTCGTTACTGGCAAGTCTCTTTACTCGTTCCGTAATGCATCATCCCGCAACTAACTCATTAATCACATTGCTTGCAAGGCTTATAGTGATGTGCATTACTGAGAGGGCCCAGAGATACCTCTCCGACAATCAGAGTGACAAATCCTAATATCGATCTATGCCAACTCAACAAATACCATCAGAGACACCTGTAAAGCACCTTTATAATCACCCAGTTACGTTGTGACGTTTGGTAGCACACAAAGTGTTCCTCCGGTAATCGGGAGTTGCATAATCTCATAGTTATAGCAGCATGTATAAGTTATGAAGAAAGCAACAACAGTAAATTACAATGATCAAGTGCTAAGCTAACGGAATGGGTCAAGTCAATCAGAACATTCTCCTAATAATGTGATCCCGTTTATCAAATGAAAACTCATGTCTATGGTTAGGAAACTTAACCACCTTTGATCAACGAGCTAGTCAAGTAGAGGCATACTAGTGACACTCTGTTTGTCTATGTATTCACACATGTATTATGTTTCCGGCTAATACAATTCCAGCATGAATAGTAAACATTTATCATGAAATAAGGAATAAATAATAACTTTATTACTACCTCTAGGGCATATTTCCTTCGTTCAGAGGCAACACCGCTGGAGAGCAGTCTGAGCACAAATATTATAGTTCTTGAGGCTCTACTAGAGGCAGAAAGAGATGGTGTGGCTGCCATGAATGAGGTAATATTCATCTTGAGGATGGAAATTATGCAATTAGCTGCACGCATTATGCAAGAAACCCAATAATTTGAGGAAGTAAGAATGTTGCATTTGAAGACGGAGGAGGTCCTGCTGTTTCTGCTATCTGAAGCCCAGGGTAATCCTAGTTCTTCTTCAAATAATAGTTGAAATTGTCATTAGATTATTGTACTTGCTAGTTGTGTCATGTCTCTGAATGGATTATTTTGTAAGACCCCCTATGTTGTCCATGTGTTTTAATGATCCTAATTTTTTAGGCGAGGTAATCCTCAGTACTTGTATGATTGACATAAGGTGAACTGTTTTTCGTGTGAGCATATTGTATTGGATGAAATAAATGTTTGACTCAAAGGGTATCCAACCTACTGAATTCGAAGATCACGACATTTCTAAATAATGATAATATATAAATGTGGAATAAATCTTTGTTGTGGTTTTGAAGAAATAAATAACAAAACGTATAATTATCTGTGGATATTCGTAATCGAATAATAATTGGATCTGAATTTAGTTGCCAGGGCCCAGGGCAAACATGAATGCTAATTCTCCCAAGTTTTGAACGAAGCGGCTAAACATCCACTATCATTTGTGGGCTGCCCGAAGCAAGTGTTTGAGAGAAGGAACTTATTGTCTACCCCTGACACTTGACATCCTTATCGACCGAATTTACACTGCTGTCGATAGGGGTAGACTAGTAACTTCTATCAGACGTGACACGACCACCTCTGAGCCCATTTAGATACGGTGGGCGCCAAACGTGGGTGGCAAAGCACATTTAGTTCAAGCTCGTCCGAAATAAATGTGTCTCTCCCTCCATTTCCCGATTCATACAAGATGGGAAACAAAACATACTCTCCTCGTCTGAAATCGATGTAGGAAAATATTTTAAATAGGGGAAGATGTGTAACATCCCTCAGACGTGACACAACCACCCTACCTGTTAGCCTCGTTCATACACCATGGGCGCCAACCATGGGCGGCAAAACACCCTCTCCTCGCCCGAAATCGCTACCGGGAAATATTTGGGAGATGTGAGATTACCATCCTATCCCCAACCGACGTGATGTCTGAAATTTTAAACGGGGATAAGTTGTGACTTTCCCACATTTGAGACAAGCGCGTCCCAAAGTTTGAGATCCCCCCTCCCCCTCCATTTCCCCATTGATACACCATCGGCCCCACAACAACCTCGCACTGAGGCCAGCCTCCCCCGTCCGCTGCCCCTACCCCGTCGTCCACTGCAAGAGATGGATGTCTCTCATCCACGACGTCGGACCAGGATCCTTTCATCGCGTCCTCTTGCTTCATCGGGGCCGTTGTACACCTTGCCTTTGCCGCTCCTATGACTGCCTCATCCGTGGTAACAGGATTTATCCCCCAACCCAGCCGTCTGCCGTCCAAAGTCTTCTTCCCCGCTACTGACAGCCATCGCACCCGCAGCACCCTCAACGTATCAGCAGGGGCCTACATGGCGTCACAAGAGAGGTGGTACACTTCCATATGTGCTTAAGTTATTGATCTCACCCGGAAAATAGATCGTAAATTGTTTACTGTACTTTTCTTGTCCGTACCAAATCGTAGTGGCTAGTTGAAAGCAAACATTGGTTGCGAAGTAGCTTTGTCCGGTTTGCACCTTCAGATCCGCCATGGCACGGTCACTATAATCGTAAAGCTTATGGTTTTCCCCCTTTATATTCACTACCATCATCGTAGGTGCTTCGTGTCGTGCTAGCACTGCTCCTCAAGACCTCAACCCATCAAGCGAAACAACATGCCACTCACAATTCCAAAGCTTAGGTGTTGAAATACGAATCTGATATGATGCTCATATTACTAAAATAGAGAACATTTAATTGGTCACGTAATGTTCCTATATTTGTTTCAAAAATCATGTGCGTCACCCACTGTTCCAGCTAGTTCCACTTTCCTGATTTTACTCTTGATGCTTAGGTTTTTCCCCTTTTATCTACTCTACTATGATCTACGTAGGTGCTTTTTGTCGTACTAGCATTACTGCACCCTTCAAGCTAAATAACACAACACTCAAAGTTCCAAAGCTTAGTTGTTCAAATATGATTGTGATATGACACTGATATTAGTTAACAGACACATTTAGTTGGTTAGCTAAAGGTCCCACTTGTGTTTCCAAATGCATGTCGCGACATATGGAGAGATAGCAAAATTGCATTTCTTTGTCACTTGTTGACTATAGTTTCTTGTCCATACCAAATCTTAGTTGTTATTTCAAAGCAAACATCGGTTGCTAACTACCCTTTACGCGTTTTCCTGCTCCAGATCTGCCATCCCACTGCCACAGGCAACACTATGCTCATCATGCTTACGGTTTCCCCATTTTATGATGACCACGATCAGCCTACATTGTTCGTGTCGTAATAGTACTGCTCCACCCATTGAGCTAAACAAGCTTAGTTGTACAAATTCAAATCTAATATTATGTTGACATTAGTAAAACTGAGAGATGTTTAATTGGTCAGCTAAATGTTCCTACTTTATTTTTGAAATGCATGTGAGCCACATATGGAGAGGCCGGAAGGAATAGTATTTCTCTGTGCGCTCTAGTTCATCGTGGGTGGGCAACCGACATTGTATAGAAAGACTTGTAATATCTTCAATCTGCTTGATGTTCTGCTCTTCTTTAAGATGATCCTCTTCTCTTCTTTAATAAGTATGTTCCTTGTTGGGAAGAGTAGCAGAGACATTTGCGGTCGACTAGTCAGGTCGAGCTGTTCTCCCTTAGTATATTTTGAATCTGTCAGGTCAGGTGGACTTGTTCTTATTTAGTATATGTTGAAGCTATCATCTGCGAAGTATATTCTGAAGCCACATTATATTAATGCACACACCAAATTATAGCATGCATGGCATCTCTCAGAAGAATTGCAGAGATAGCACAAAGGGGTCTACAGGGAGGCAGTATTGATTTGAATCACTTCTGCATTACAAAGATAATCTCACTTGTTTTTATGTTTTCATGCAAGTCAGGTATTAAACATTATGAAAATGAATATGCGAATGGGCGCACGAGGGGAATATTGCGGAACAATCCACTGGCTAACAAACTTGGCATGGTGGAGGATGGCCTATCTTATTCACCCATCAAGGTGCTTGCTCTAACTTGGCAAGGTTGTATTGGTTGCACATATTTTGCATCCAACCTCTTGCATTACTTCTACTTTGTTACACCATCTTCTTAGTTTAAGCATCATATATGAGTATATGCCGTACCTATCCATTTTCTGTACCTATTCCATGTGTCTCCATACTATGTTTTTTTAGTCAAATGTTGTTCTTTCCTAATAGATGTCCAAAAGGAAGAGGGTGAGTGCAGATCCTCAAGGAGTACAAACTAGGTATTTGGAAGAGGTAGTGATACCTATTAAATCAGATAGATCAGCAGCCACAGAAAACACAGGCTCAACTGTAGCACACTTTACCCCTACTCCATTGGCCAAACCCCTATTAGAACTGCTGAGAGCCTAGCGTTAGGTACTGTCTATGATATCAATTCAAAATTTGAACTCCTAAATTTCTGCATGTGCTTTTCCTTCTCCCTTGTATGAAAACTAATCTCGGATGAATCTCCTTGCTGAAAGGACCATAGGATCTCACAACAATGCTGGGCTGTGCATTGCTCTTGTCAGTACCTCTTGCCCTTTCTCAGCATACTTACACTCATTGCTGTTTGATTATGTAGCATCACCATAAATGTTGGTTCTTTATCCTCCCTTTGCTTGAAACTATAAGATCTATATTTACTCTTAGATAAATGTAGAATTAACACAATGGTTATGAAGTTTTGGATTGCTCATGTAAGTACCTGTTTTCATGTAGTCCCTCTGTATCGAATTAATCATTGATCAATTGGATGTATTTAGAACTTAATAGTGCTAAATCCATCCATTTGAGCGACGAGTAATAACGGACGGTGGTGGTATTACTGTACTTTGCGAGATAGTTGATTGTCTAGCATTACTCTGCATCTTATCTGCCCTGCTCTCCACTTTCTCCAAATTATCATATCTACATTTACTCTTAGCAAAATGTTGTATAAAGCCAATGCCACTCCACACGTTGATGTCTCCATTCCTCTTGTCAAGACCTTTTGCCTTGTAACAGTGTACTTAATTAATTTCTATTTGATTATGTATCATCAGTCTCCACCTGAGCTTCATTATCCTCTGTTTCTTCCAATATTATTTGATCTATATTTACTCTTTGCAAAATGTAGAATAATGGCAATGCTTATAAAGAATTTTCTTTGGGGAATTTCATGAATTAACCTTCTATCAACATGGAGAAGGGCTTTATCCAGCCCGCGTTAACATGTAATGTAAGTTCATCCTTATCAAGCCGTCAAACTTTGTTCTAGTATAGATTTGGATAGGCATCATTTCCTCCACTGTTGTTTACTTTGCTGTTTACATCTGATTTGATGTTTGCAACAACTACCAGTTTTAAATTGTAGTTGTAAAAACATGTTCCTTATGCAGAACAGATCCATTTATTTGCTTATATAATTGTGAAACTTGTTACGTGTCGCCTTGTTTCTCTTTCAGAGTCGTATCTCTTATGCCAGGCAGAACTTTAGGGAAGATAGAGAGCCAAACCATATTGAGGATAGTGAGATGACCCCAAGGTCCTGTCTTGATGAAGACAGTGAGTTGAAGCAACTCACCAGTAGGTGTGGGACAACCTCTGTGCGGTCGCTGCCTCAATCAGTTCAACTTCTTCAGTCTCAACTTAAAGCGGAAAGGCTTGCTTCAGCTAAGCTCCGACTTGAAGTCAAAGATGCAATGAAGATGTCAGAGGACTGCCTTGCGCACTATGGTGCCATACAACTAGGGATGGAGCATATATCGTTGACACAACTTAGGTCTCATCAGCTTGTTCGGCTGCTTGCGGGGCCCGTCCTGGCTAGGCCTAGTGCCTTCTGAAGTGCTCTCAGTTTTGTATATTCTTTTGTTGGCGCGTTTATATGCACTGGTGGCGACCTTTGATGACCAGTGTATGTAATCCAAGGTCACATTGCACTTTATTATCACTGGTAGCGAACTTTGATTCCTAGTGGATGTAACATGTCATAATTTCTTTATTGTATAATCTAGGTTTATTCTTTGGTCGGTATGTTGTAATTTAGGCCGGAAGGTTCAGTGGATCTCAGTGTTGTCAGTCTTCAGGCCGGCCCGTTACTCATATGGGCCAAAACATGGGCCTATAATCATCTGGGGCCACTAGCAGGTCTAAGCCTATAGTAGTTTCCCACCTTTAACAGGCCGAGTAAAGATCTAGCCAGCTGGGCCAGAGAATACCATGGGCTTTTAACTGGCTAAATACTAGATTGGGCTAGCATTGAGCCGAAAAATTCACGGGCCAATACAGGCGGAAACTTCCTAAGGCCCATGTTTGGCCCAAATAGGACGAGCAGTTAACAGGCCAAAATATATCTCGGGCCTGTTTGGCCCAACAAATTATGGGCTTTAAGCAGGCCGGTATCCATGCGGGCCATAGGCCATAAAGTGTCACGGGCCATTATCAGATGGGCTGTAAGCAGGCCGGATTCAATGCTGGCTGTAATTAGGCCCAACTGTTACACAGGTCGTTATCACGCCGATAGGCCAGTTGGGCCGAAATTTATCCACGAAGTCTATAGGCCGTTAAGAGGCCTAAAGTTACTTCGGACAATAAATAGCCCAGTTTCTGCATGGGTCGTTCAATGGCCTAAAGTTAAACCGGGCCGACAACGTCCCAGATGCACCACGGGCCGCTAACAGGCCGAAACTATTATCGAGCCGAACTGGTAAACGAGCATTTAACAGGCTGAAATACAAACATGTCTTAGAATGGGCCCAAAACAACAGTGGCCTATTAACAGGACTGATCCGAAATGGGCCATAATTTGGCCCAAAACACGGCAGGCTGTGAATGGGCCTGATCTGGTATGGGCCTCAATTTGACACGGAACATGGCAGGCTGTTAACGGGCCAGCCCATGAGTGTCTAAAACATGGTGGGCTCTAGCTGGGCCAGCCTTTTTACGTAAAATGGGCCACTGTTGGGTTGTGCCACGTGTCGACATATCATAGGTGTCTTCCGTGCATTGTAGGAATGACATCTGTCCCAATGATTAGCTGACACGTGCATTATCTAGCGAATGAGAATTTTACACATGGAAAATCCCCGTTGTCCGGGGCTGTTAACGGGTTATCGGATCCAAACCAGAACCCGATAGCTTCACGGCGCCCCGTTAAGGTGGATGCCACGTGTCAGTCACCCTTGACGAAAGCACTTCCATGACACGCGATTTATCGTCATGGAAGTGGACACTTCCGTGATGATAATTTTGGCAATGTCATGGAACACTTCTACGATAGCACAGGTATGACTATCTTTATTATGTCATAAAATCGTCATGGATTTACATGCATGACAAAAAACGTGACCTATTGTGACAAACCCATATCATCACGGAAGTGTGTTTTTTTTTGTAGTGGGACCGATTGGATCCAAAAGTTTGATGCTATGGTTAGAATTTATTCTTAATACTTTTTTCGTAGTTGCGGATGCTTGCGGGAGGGTTAATCATAAGTAGGAGGTTTGTTCAAGTAAGAACATAATCTAAGCACTGATCCACCCACATATCAAATTATCAAAGTAGCGAACACAAATTGAACCAACATGGTGAAAGTGACTAAATGAAATTCCCGTGTACCCTCAAGAACTCTTTGCTCATCATAAGAGACCGTTTTGGCCTGTCATTTCCCTCAAAAGGATTGGGCTACCTTGCTGCACTTTTGTTACTACTATCGTTACTTGCTCGTTAAAATTATATTGCTATCAAACTACTCTGCTACTTACAATTTTAGCACTTGTAGACATTACCTTGCTAAAAACCACTTGTCATTTCCTTCTGCTCCTCGTTCGGTTCGACACTCTTACTAATCGAAAGGAGCTAAAATTGATCCCTTATACTAGTGGGTCATCAAGGCTATTTTCTAGCGCCATTGCCGGGGAGTGAAGCGCCTTTGGTAAGTGGAATTTGGTAAGGAAACATTTATATAGTGTGCTAAAATTTATCGTTACCTGTTACTATGGAGAACAATCCTTTGATGGCTTTGTTCGGGGTATCTTCACCTCGTCTGGAACCACAATTAGCTACCCCTCAACCTACACCACCTACTGAAAATATTGAATATGAAATTCCTTCGGGTATGATAGAACAACTGCTAGCTAATCCTTATGGAGGAGCTGGAACAGAACATCCTGATATGCTCTTGATATATGTGGAACAAATTTGTGGATTGTTTAAGCTCCTGATATGCACTTGATATGTGTGGAAAAAATTTGTGGATTGTTTAAGCTTGCAGGTTTACCCGGAGATGAAGTTATGAAAAAGGTATTCCCTTTATCTTTGAAGGGAAAAGCATTGACATGCTATAGGCTATACAATAATATTGGATCATGGAAATGGAATCGATTGAAATTGGAGTTTCACCAAAAAAATATCCTATGCATCTAGTTCATCGTGATTAGAATTACATATATAATTTTTGGCTTCGTGATGGAGAAAGTATCGCTCTATCTTGGGGGAGGCTTAAGTCAATGTTATATTCATGCCCCAATCATGAGCTCTCAAAAGAAATTATGATCCAGAATTTTCATGCTCGGGTATCTCATAATGATCGATCAATGCTTGGTACTTCTTGTGATGTTCTTTTATGAAGAAGACTATTGAATTTCGGTGGGATATTTTGGAAAGAAATATACGGAACTCTAAAGATTGGGAACTCAACGAAGTTAAAGAGTCAGGTATTAAGCTTAAGTATGATTGTGTTAAATCTTTTAAGAATACCGATGCTTTTCAAAATTTTAGCACTAAATGTGGACTTGACTCTGAGATAGTAGCCTCCTTCTGTGAATCATTTGCTACTCATGTTGTTGGTGGAAAACGACACCTATGGGATCACAAGAATCCCTACTACGTTTGCCGGGGTGTGGGGTTGTGAGAAGAGCAGGATTAACAGTCAACACAAGGATCGTTTACCCAGATACGGGCCGCGAGGATGCCTAATACCCTAGTCCTGCTTTGGTGTGTATTTGAGAGAGTTCTTGAGCTCTCGAACTAGCTATGGTGGCTGCATAGTTCAAAAGAGCTGAATCCCTCTCCAGTACGCCATGGGCCTCCTTTCATAGTCGCAAGGGGCTGCCACTGTGGCACACAGGAGGTGGAAAGGTATACAGTGCTGCGAGCTTATCGCCCGTGTTACAGGACAAGATGCATTTAATGCGTAGCTTAGGTGTCCCTTAGCTTTATCGGCGGCGGGAACGAGGCCCATCCCATCCGTCGCCGCCTCACCTTGCTTCGACACGCGCCCAGGCCAGCGATGCATGCGGCGCCATGTAGCCAGGTAGGCAGCTGAGGTGGCGCGGTGGTAGGGTCTTCGCGAAGATCTGCATGCCACCACGCAGGTGCTTGCTGAGTTGGCTCGGAAGCCGCCCATCGCCACGTAGGTGCCTGCCCAGCTGGTTGGGCAGGCAGCTGCATGCAAACGGTGGTGGAGTCTTGGCTGGTGCGCGCCTAGCAGTGGCCCTGCTATCTCCCTCGGCAAGGGTCTCGCCGGGAGGCCCGGCAAGGGTCTTCCCGTGGTGCTGTGGTCATCCCCGGCAAGACGCTTGCCGAGGGCCTTGCGGATTCCCTCGGCAAGTATTCCGCCGAGGGTCGCTGTCTTCTGGTTCTCATCTGATCTCACATATCTATGGTCTTGACAAAGATCTGCATGCCACCATAGTGGTGCCTCCTGAGCCCTAGTTCCAATGTAGTTGGTTGGGTTGGAAACCGTGGGCTCAAGGGTGGCTCACTCGGTTGGCGTCGGGCGCGCCGCCCCGGCAAGGGTCTTGCTGGGGGATCCTACTTCGCCCTTCTGCCCTTTGTGTTCTTGGTCTTGGTGTTGCCTTGGCCATCTTGTGCTTCGGCTTCTCTCCAGCTTCCCTCCTTTGCCCTGCTACGTGCGGCCGTGGTGCGCGGCTCTGACTGCCCGTGCACAAGTAAAGGGGTCAAAAGGAGAGCCCCTACTTTTGTACACCGACAGGAGCCCCCGGGCCTGGGCCACACATAAGCGCGACACGTTGTTGGGCCAGGCCCAAAACGGTGCGCAGGCAGGTGGGGCTGATTTCCACCACAGTAACTCTTCGTCCGCTGCGCTTCCCCATGACCCGCATTGAATGCACGATGTGGTGGGCCGTGTGTGACGTGGGTGGCATGCGTGGGGCAGATCCTGCATGCATGCATCACATCATGGTAAAGAGGCGGCTCGCGCCTTCCCCATAAAAAGAGGGAGGCGTGGAGGTGTGACTCATTTACTGGGTGGACTCGGGTCGCAGTCTTCTAGGCGCCCACGTCCCATGGTAACGGGGCGGGGAATGGTCACCTCACCCGTCCCTTCAATCCTGCTAGCTCGCCACGCGTCCTCGATGCAAATGGCAGGTGATGGAGGCGAGAAACCGGGCCGTCGCTAATTGGAGCAGCGGGTCGGTCCTGACTCCCTGCGCCTCCGATTGCTGGATTGACTGAGTGGGTGGCTGAGTCTCGACCCCGCCCCTTAATAAGGAGGGCGAGGGAGGGCGGCATCCCACATTCCTTCAGTATCCCTCCTCCTTCACCTTTGCTTCTTTCTTCCACCTTCCATGGAGAGAGGAGGCGCTGGGCCTTCGACGGTGGCGGCGAGGGTCGCTGCTCGTCAGCGCATCCCTCCTTCCCATGAGCCCACGGCGACGGAGCCAACCACGAGAGGAAGGGGGAGGGGGCGTGGCCGAGGTCGCCGCGGCGGTCGGGGGAGAGGGGGACGAGGTGGCGCGGCGGCCGTGCCTCCGCTAGCGGTGCCTCCTGGGATGGAGGGTCACGTCGGGGACCAGCCCCACGAGTTCTTCATCAGGCTGCGCCGGCCACCGCGTCGTCGTCTCCGTCTCCCCAAGCCCTTCGCTCAGGAGATGGAGCTCGTTCCGCCCTAGACCCTCAGATTGCAAATGAGGGGCTGCGGGACCGGCGGCACGCGGGTCGACGTCGACTTCTCTGCTACGCATGTTATGTATGGCCATCGCGGATGGAAGACTTTTGCCCGCATCCATAGCCTGACAGTGGGGCTCGTCCTCTATTTCAAGTTAATGGAGGGCGGCCTGCTCTCCGTCAAGGTCTTCAGAGATCTTGGAACTCGCCAGATGTGCTGCGTGGAGAGCTCCTCCGACGATGAAGATTCCTCCTCGAGCAGGAGTGACGAGGAGGACAGCGACAGCGACGACGAGGGAGTCGAGCGGCAGGATGCCAACTCCGACTTCGACTGATCGTGTCGCCCCTCCCTTGGCCCCGCGCCCTGCCGAGGGCCATCGTCGTCAAGCTCTCCATCGGTGCGTTCCCCACCGCCTCCTTGGGTGGCTGGCGTAGGGGGGCCAGAGAAGGCGAAGAAGGCGCGTGGCGGCCGTCAACTCAGAGTACGCGAGCACCGACGCCTTCGTCGCGTATTGTTGAGCCGCTGCCTCATCTTCCAGCTCCTCCGCCGGCACCGGGATGCTCTCTTGGTGCCTTCTGCTTCTCGCACCTTGCCTAGGCGCTCCTTTCGCCCTCCCGCTGTCTTGTTTCACTTTTTGAGGAGAGGGACAAGAAAGGGATTACGGGAACCTTATCTCTTTTTAGTTTGTAAGCCTGCGGGCACTTGTTAATTTTAAGACTTGTAATCCCCTTCCTCATGTTTTTATCCCGTATGAACTGTACCTGTATGGGACGTTTTTAATGAATAAGGGTCGTTTCCGGGTTCTTTGTGCATGGGCGAGTCCGATGCCAAGGACGAATCCTTGTATTTCTACGATAAACATTGTCACCAGGCAACAGGCCTTGCCGTTCCCCCACTTCAGCCAACCATTCTCACGCTCTTGGCGGAGGCAGGGCGATGTAGAGTTGGGCCCCTTGTTCGTTTCTCTTGCCACCGCGACTAAGACCAAGTTCCGGCCTAGGGGATAGCTCCTGGGCACGATAAAAGGGGAGCATGGTGGTTTTAAGAATATAAACGAGGTTTCACATGTCCCTGTTCCATACGGAAATGCATAACAAGGGATGAAAGAATTATCTAAATCCGCAGCCCCCGGCAACCTTGGCTTGCCGTGGTTGGATCCTCGTCTCTTCGGCCCCCGGCAATCCTGGCTTGCCGGGGCTGGAGCACCGATCCGTCCTCTTTCTCCCAAGCGGCTCAGGAGAAGTGTCCACGTGCCCTGTGAACCAAAGAGGATAGAAAGACACACACTCAACCTCTAGGCTAGGGGTTAGTCGCCGCTAAGCACTACCAACCCTAACCGAGGGAGAGACTCAACCTAGCATGCATGCTATAACTTAGGGCGCAAGCGCTTCGTTTATTTATGCTAAGGGTCTGTGCCTGGCTTTGTAGAGAGGGTTACATGCCTTGCCGGCAAAGCTTGTACAAAAGGTGGCTTGCCGGAAGCCCGGCAAGCCGCGCCTTATGGGTAAAACTTGCGAAGATGCTCGATGTTCCAGGAGTTGCTCACTGGGACAGCATCTTCGGTCTCCACGTGGACTACACCGGGCCTGGTGACTCGTATCACACGATAAGGGACTTCCCACTTCGGTGTTAACTTGTTGGAATTCTTGGCCGACTGAACGCGCCGAAGAACAAGGTTGCCTTCCTCAAAGGTTCGGGCATGAACCTTGCAGCTATGTCAGTGGCGCAAAGCTTGCTAGTAGCATGCTGCTCTCACAGCTGCCCGAAGACGATCTTCCTCAAGGAGCATTGTGTCATCTTGCCGCAACTGCTCTTGCTCAAACTCGTCATAAGGGAGCACTCGAGTTGACCCGTATATGAGTTCTGTGGGGAGAACTGCTTCTGCCCCATATACTAGGGCAAAGGGTGTCTGGTCGGTGGCTCGATTTGGCGTCGTCCTGATCGACCAAAGAACCGCCGGCAACGAATCAATCTAGCGCCTTCCGCATTTGTGCAGCCTGTCAAAAGTCTTTGTTCTCAGGCCTTGCAATACTTCAGCATTTGCCCTCTTCGCTTGGCCGTTGCTCCGGGGGTTTGCCATGGAAGCAAAATAGACCTTGCTGCCGAGGTCTTGAATGTACTGCATGAAGGTGTGGCTTGCGAACTGCGTGCCGTTGTCGGTGATGACCCTGTTTGGTACACCAAAACGGCAGACTACTCCTTTGAAGAACTCAAAGGATGACTGTGCTCTCAACTTCCTCACTGCTTCCACCTCCGGCCACTTTGTGAACTTGTCGATTGCAACATACAAGTACTCAAAGCCCCCGACAGCATGGGGGAAGGGGCCCAGTATGTCGAGCCCCCAGACCGAAAATGGCCAGGAGAGAGGGATTGTTTGAAGGGCTTGAGCTGGTTGATGAAGCTTCTTTGAATGGAACTGACACGCTTCACACTTGGTTACTTGTGTCGTTTCATCCTGGAGGGCAGTGGGCCAGAAGAAACCCTGCCAGAACGCCTTGCCGGCAAGGGCCCTCGACCCTATGTGGGAACCACATATGCCTCCGTGTATCTCCACCAACAGCTCCAGTCTTTCCTCCCGGGGAATGCACTTCAATTTCACACCGTTCGGTCTCTTCCTGTACAGGACGTCATCGACGAACGGATACATAGCAGACCGACGGGCTACTTTCTCCGCTTCTTCCTGCTCCTCAAGAAGCTCCCCTGTTTGGAGGAATCAGACGGTATGTTGTGGCCCATGCAGGAGCCTGGGGCTCGACGGCAAGAACCAAAGGCATCTCTTCTGCCATGGGAGCGGCCGTCTCTACGGCCAGGGCTTGACGTCCTGCCGGAGTCGGTCGCTCCTCGGCAGGCTCAGGGTCCACGGCAACACCTTTGCCGGCGGCCCCTGGGGGCTCGGTAGGAAAGTACTTGTCGGGGCCTAATTTCCTCTGCTTGTTCTGCTCTGTTGATGGTTCGACGGATAGTTGAGTCAACCAAAGCAAAAAGGTACCTGGTTCCACAGGTAGCTTGATTGCAGCGCGATTTGACAGGTAGTCAGCAATGTCGTTCTTCACTCGGGGAATGTGCTCCGCTTGTATGCCGTTGAAGCGCTCCTCCAGCTTCCTTACCTCATCAACGTAGGCCTCCATCAATGGACTCTGATAGTCTTTGTTGACTTGTCTGACGACAAGCTGCGAATCACCCCTGACGATGAGCTTCTTCACCCCGAGGTCTGCTGCGATCCTGAGACCGGCAAGCAGCCCCTCATACTCAGTAGTGTTGTTTGTGTACATCTCCCTGGGAAAGTGCATCTGGATCACATACTTGAGGTGCTCTCCGGTGGGTGCGAAAAGCAGCACACCGGCACCGGCGCCTTGCAGCGAGAAAGCCCCATCAAAGTACATGATCCAGTCGCGGCTTGCGTCCTTGCAGGGGAGAGCGGTCTCCTGGATTTCTTCGTTGGGCATTGAGGTCCATTCCGCAATGAACTCCGCCAAGACTCTGATCTGGATTGTCGAGGTACTTTCAAACTTCAACCCAAAGCTTGACAATTCCAAGGCCCACTCCACAATCCTTCCAGTTGTATCTGTGTTGTGCAGTATCCGTTGCAACGGGAGGCGGGTGACGATAGTGATCTCGTGGGCTTGGAATTAATGACGCAGCTTCCTCGAGGCCATAAGGAGGCCGAAGAGAAATTTCTGCACACTAGAGTACCATGACCTAGCCCCCTGCAAGAGGGAGCTGACAAAGTAAACCGAGTGCTGCATCATCTTCTTCTTCTGCACCACTTCACTTGGCTACGCGGGCCCTGCCCTGATGGTGTCAGACTCCACTGGGGGCCTTGCCTCGTCGGCACCAGGCCCTGCCAGGGGAATTTCTGACGTGCCATCCGCCAGTCCTGCCGTTGCCACTGCCTCTTGGTCGACTTCCCTCTGCGCCACCAGCGCAGCGCTGACTACTTGATTCATCGCTACAAGGTATAGCAGCAACAGTTCTTGCGGTTTAGGCGCCACCAGTACTGGTGTAGAAGAGAGGTACTTCTTCAGATCCTGCAGTGCTGCTTCAGCCTCCCGGGTCCACTCCATTGGTCCTGCCATCTTCAAGATCTTGAAAAAGGGAAGGGCGCGCTCGATAGACTTGGAGATGAATCGGCTCATGGCGGCAACGCAGCCGGTGAGCCGACGCACATCCTTGATCCACTTGGGCGCCTCAATCTGCTCAATAGCCTTGATCTTGTCTGGGTTTGCCTCAATCCCGTGTTGCGACACAAAGAACCCGAGAAGTTTGCCGGACGGAATGCCGAAGACACACTTCTCAGTGTTCAGATTGAGGCTGATCTTGCGCAGGTTGGCAAACGTCTCTTCTAAGTCTTGCACAAGAGTTGCCCTGTCCTTGGTTTTGACAACTATATCATCCATGTAGGCTTCCATATTTCTATGTAGCTGGGGTTCAAAATCAATATGGACTGCCCTTGCAAATGTGGAACCAGCACTCTTCAACCCGAAAGGCATCCGTAAAAAACAATACGTACCACATGGGGTGATGAATGATGTCATCTCTTCGTCTTCTCTTTTCATGAAGATCTGGTGGTAGCCCGAGTAGGCGTCGAGGAATGATAACAGATCACACCCGGCCGTGGAGTCAACAATCTGGTCGATGCGCGGCAACGGGAAGGGGTCCTTAGGAAAAGCCTTATTGATATATGTGTAATCAATACATAGCCTCCACTTCCCGTTTGCCTGCGCACCACCACCGGATTGGCCAACCACGTCGGATGGAGCACTCGCCTTACCAAGCCTGCTGCTTCCAACTTTTTGATCTCCTCTGTGATGAATTCCTGCCGTTCCAAAGCTTGCTTCCTGACCTTCTGCTTGAGGGGTCGCGCATGGGGACAGACAGCAAGATGGTGCTCAATCACTTCCCTCGGAACACCGGGGATGTCAGATGCTTGCCACGCAAACACATCGACATTCGCCCGCAGGAATGTGACTAGTGCGCTTTCCTATTTACTGTCCAGGGTGGAGCTTATGGTGAAAACCCCTCCCGTACCATCCTCCTTGATGGACACCTTCTTGGTCTCTGGCGGCGCAGCTCTGGATTTCTTGCTGTTGCCGGTGGAGCTCTCTGGCACGTCCTCGACGGTAGCACAACACTCCGAAGAGGTGCGCTTGCCGGAGTGGGTGCAAGAGGTCTTGCCGGTCTTCTTCTTCCCTCCCGGGGCTTCAATGGCAGGAGCAAGTGCCTTGGCGGTAGCTGATGCAACCGCTTCCCGATAGAGTAGGTCGGCGCAGATCAGCGTGTCCTTCTTGTCGGAGGGGACAGTGATGATGTTCATCGGCCCAGGCATCTTCAGCGTGTTGTAGGTGTAATGCGACGCCGCCATGAACTTGGCTAGTGCCGGGCGGCCGAGTATCCCGTTGTAGGGCAAGGGGATCTCGGCTACATCTAAGACAATCCTCTCCGTCCTGTAGTTCAACTCGCCTCCAAACGTCACAGGAAATGTGACCTTTCCCTTCGGCTGGCTCCTTCCTGGGTTGACCCCTTGAAACGTGCCTGTTTCCTCGAGGTCTCCATAAGGAATTTGCAGCCTCTTGATCACAAGGGGCGAGATCTAGTTCAGACCGGCCCCGCCGTCAACCAGCATCTAGTTCACCTTGAGGTTGCGTATCGTTGGTGAGACCAACAATGGCAAGCACCCGACCGCAGTTGTGCGGTCAGGGTGGTCCTCCGTGTCAAAGATGAGGGCGTGCTGGACCACTTCAGCGGTTTCTGAGCGTCGAACAAGGGCTCCGCTGCTATAATCTCACGCGCCAACTGTTTGAGCTAGTGGTGAGAAGTATGCAGTGAGGCGCTACCGTCGACGCACATGGCCTCTGTAGCCTTCTGGAATTCTTGCTCGCTGGACTCGTAGTCCTTGTCATGATCATCATCTTCGTGCTTCTTTTCGTGGCCCCGAGCGGGCCTCTCTTGTTGGTTATCCTTGCCGCGGCGACCTCCTTGTCTGACACGCTTCTTGTCGGATCCCTCGGCACCATCCTGGCCCTTCTCCTTGTCCCGCCTTTCATACTCGGCCTTTTGCTTCTCAGCAAGCAGCTCGACTTGTCGGCGGTTCTGGATGTCGTGGTCCTTGGTGCGATGGATTTTGCAATACTTCTTGTCGGAGCCCCCCGGCTTCTCGGCAGCCGCCAAGGCCCGGCAAGCGACGCACCCGGCAATTTCCTTGCCGGGGTCGTCTACCTTAGCCTTCTTGGCGGTGTCGGTGCTGTCGGATCCCTCGAAAGAAAGCATGGTCTTGCCCTTGCGTTTCCTGTTGTGACGTCGGACCTTCTTCGTTGGGGCGGCGGTGTCTTCATAAGTAGAGTCGGTTTCTGCGCCGGCGTCCTCACCGGGGTACTTCCTTCCCTCTTCGGCCCGGGCGCACCTATCGGCCAGAACATAAAGTTCGGCCACATCCTTGACCTTGTTCATCGCCACCTCTTCGTGCATCTTGCGGTTGCGCATGTTCTGACGGAACACGCTGATCACGGCGGCGGGATGAACATCGGGGATGTTGTACTGCACCCGGCTGAACCTCTGGATGTACTTGCGCAGGGTTTCCCCTTCCTTCTGTGGAATGATATGCAAATCACTGGCCTGGCCATGAGCTTTGTGGCCCCTGCTGAAGGCACCAACGAACTCATGGCACAGATCTGACCAAGAAGAAATGGAATCCGCCGGCAAGTGCATCAACCAAGACATGATGTTGGGCTTCAGTGCCAATAGGAAGTAATTGGCAAGCACCTTGTCGCCGCGAGCTCCGGCTTCTTGCATCCCGATGGTGTAGATGCTGGCGAACTCTGTCGGATGGGTCTTGCCGTTGTACTTGTCGCCGACGTCGAGCTTGAACGTGCAGTGGGACGGCCACGGGAACTGCCGCAGCTCACGGGTAAAGGCCGGGTAACCCACCTTGTAAGGTAGGATACCGGAGCCCCCCGGTGCTGGGTGGTCCATAGCGGGTCCCCCCCCCCCCCCATTTGTTCGACTGGTGGCGTGTATCGCGTAGGCACTCGATAGTGGTTCGGGCATCTTCATGGGCTCGTTCTCGAAGAACTTGGCGTTCGTCGCGGTGGGTCCATGGGTCGGACGATGCTATGGAAATATTATCACAAGCGTCATTCCGACGGACCGACACCCGCGGTGGCTGGCGTGGAGGAGGAGAGTGCACCGTGGCCGTAGCACCCCCGGCCCCTCCAATGCTAGCATGCGGTGGTTCGACGAAGCGCCGGCCCGAGGGCCCCGCTGGTCGCGGATCATCTTTATTGGCGACGGCGACGAGGCTCCGGATGGTGGCTCTCCACTCGTCGAGCTTCTTCGCAGCAGGAGGGAAGTCGAGGAGCAGCTGTGCGCACGCCAAAGCTTCTGCTGGCGTGGGTGGTGGCGACAGCTGCGTGGACTGTGGCGCGCTTCGACTTATAACCACGTTAGAAGGAGCTATATCACGGTCCAGCAGCTGTGTGCCATTTTCACCAGCACTTCAGCGGGCATGCTGGACTCCTTCGTCCCGTAGATGATGTACAGAACACTCCCCACGGCGGTGTCCAGGGTCTCCAGCATGGTGGCGCTACTCGTCGCGCGCACCCTAGGAAGAGCGTGTTGTGGGCACCGACGTAGGCGTCTTGGAGGTCGTTGTGCCGCCCGTGGGTGGTATAGCGACACTCCTGGAGGGTCCCGCGCCGCCTGCAGGGGGGCCCAGCCCCGTCTTTGGATTTGGCGATGCACGGACCGTCGTCTGGCGCACGTACGACACCGCTCGCCAGGCTCTGACTGCCAGAGCGATGCTGGTGCTTGCGGCTCGTGGCTCGGGTTCTGTCCGCGACCAGCCCGCTGCCCATCTGCACAGGCACAGGTCATTCGGCTCCCGACGAGCTGATCGCCGTGATCGTCTTCTTCTTGGGAGCCATGGCGATGAAGAACTGCTAGGCTAACTACTAGAGCAGATTCTCACAATTTTGCCCCTACCTGGCACGCCAAAGATGTCGGTGGAAAACGACACCTATGGGATCACAAGAATCCCTACTACGGTTGCTAGGGCGCGGGGTTGTGAGAAGACCAGGATTAACAGTCAACACAAGAATCGTTTTCCCAGGTTCGGGCCGCGAGGATGCGTAATACCCTAGTCCTGCTTTGGTGTGTATTTGAGAGAGTTCTTGAGCTCTCGAACTAGCTACGGTGGCTGTGTAGTTCAACAGAGCCGAATCCCTCTCCAGTACGCCATGGGCCTCTTTTTGTAGTCGGAAGGGGCTGCCACAGTGGCACACAGGAGGTGGAAAGGTATACAGTGCTACGAGCTTATCGCCCGTGTTACTGGACAAGACGCATTTAATGTGTAGCTTCGGCGCCCTTAGCTTTATCGGGGGCAGGATCGAGGCTCGTCCCGTCCGTCGCCGCCTCGCCTTGCTTCGACACGCATCCAGGCCAGTGATGCATGCGGCGCCATGTAGGTAGGCAGGCAGCTGAGGTGGCGTGGTGGTAGGATCTTCACGAAGATCTGCATGCCACCACACAGGTGCTTGCTGAGTTGGCTCGGAATCCGCCCATCGCCATGTAGGTTCCTGTCCAGATGGTTGGGCTGGCAGCTGCATGCGAACGGCGGTGGACTCTTGGCTGGTGCGGGCCTGGCGGTGGCCCTGCTGTCGCCCTCGGCAAGGGTCTCGCCGGTAGGACCGGCAAGAGTCTTGCCGTGGCACTGTGGTCGTCCCCGGCAAGGCGCTTGCCGGGGGCCTTGTGGATTCCCTCGGCAAGGATCCCGCCGAGGGTCGCCGTCTTCTGGTTCTCATCTGATCTCACATATCTATGGTCTTGACAAAGATCTGCATGCCACCACGGAGGTGCCTCCCGAGCCCTAGTTCCAATGTAATTGGTTGGGTTGGAAACCGTGGGCTCAAGGGTGGCTCACTCTGTTGGCGTCGGGCGCGCCGCCCCGGCAAGGCCCTTGCCGGGGCTGCCGAGGCTGCCTTCGGCAAGGATCTTGCCGGGGGAGCCTGCTTCGCCCTTCTGTCCTTTGTATTCTTGGTCTTGGCGTTGCCTTGGCCATCTTGTGCTTCGGCTTCTCTCCGGTTTCCCTCCTTTGCCCTGCTACGTGCCGTCGTGGCGCATGGCTCTGACTGCCCGTGCACAAGTAAAGGGGTCAAAAGGAGAGCCCCTACTTTTGTACATTGACACATGTTGATTTCCCTAAGGAGAAGTGGTTTAAATATCACCCACCTATTAAGAAAGAAATTAAAGAACTAGTACCAGTTAAAGAAGAAACTATACTTTACAATGTTGATCTAGTTGTTCCTACTGCTTATATTGAAAAACCACGTTTCCCTGTCAGGATAAAGGAACATGCTAAAGTTTCAACTGTGGTTAACAATATTTACATTTGAAAACCTAAACCAGATGAACAAATTAAAGTAGAACCTATTATTGCTATGTTCAAGGATCTCTTAGAAGAAAATGTAGACGGGCATGTTATTTACTTCTGTGAAGAAGCTGCTAGAATCGCCAAAGCTAATAAAAAGGATAAACACAGACCTGTTGTTGGCATGCCCGTTGTCTCAGTTAAAATAGGGGATCACTGTTATCACGGTTTATGTGACGTCGGTGCTAGCGTGAGTGCTATTCCTACTCCTTATACCATGAAATTATGAATGAGATTGCACCCGTAGAGATAGAAGACATAGATGTTACTATTAAACTTGCTAATAGAGATACTATATCAGCAATTGGGATTGTTAGAGATGTTGAATTCTTGTGGGAAAATAAAATACCCTACTGGTTTTCTTGTTCTTGGTTCCGCACAAGATGACTTCTGTCCCATTTTCTTTGGTAGACCTTTCTTGAACACTGTTAATGCTAAAATAGATTGTGAGAGACAAACTATCGATGTTAGTTTTGGTGATGAGTCTCATGAATTTAACATTTCTAAGTTTAGTAGAAAGCTTCATGAAAAAGAATTTCCTAGTAAGGATGAAACAATTGGTCTTGCTTCTATTGTTGTGCCTCCTACTGACCTCTAAAACAATATTTGCTAGAGCATGAAAATTATTTACACATGCATGAAAGAAATGAAATAGATGATATTTTATTTGAACAACGTCCTCTGCTTAAACACAATTTGCCTATTGAAACTCTAGGAGGTCCTCCTCCACCTAAGGTGATCCTGTGTTTGAATTAAAACAATTGCCAGGCACTTTGAAATATGCTTATCTTGATGAAAAGAAGATATATCCTGATATTATTAGTGCTAACCTTTCAGGACATGAAGAAGAAAGATCATTGAAAGTTCTAAGGAAGCACCGACCTGCTATTGGGTATACTCTTGATGATTTAAAGGGAATTAGTCCCACTCTATGTCAGCATAAGATTTATATGGAACCTGATGCTAAACCCGTTGTTGATCACCAACGTCGGTTAAATCTGAGGAAGAAAGAGGTGGTAAGAACAAAAATATTAAAACTTCTGGAAGCAGATATAATCTATCCTATAGCTGATAGTAGATGGGTAAGTCTTGTTCATTGTGTCCCTAAGAAACGAGGTATTACTGTTGTTCCTAATGATAAGAATGAACTTATTCCACAAAGAATTGTTACAAGCTATAGAATGGTAATTGATTTTAGAAAATTAAATAATGCAACTAGAAAAGATCATTACCCTTTGCCTTTATTTATCAAATGTTAGAAAGATTATCTAAGCACACACACTTTTGCTTCCTTTATGGATACTCTGGCTTTTCACAAATACCTGTTTCTCAACCTGATCAAGACAATACCACTTTTACTTGTCCCTTTAGAACTTATGCTTATAGACGTATGCCTTTTGGTTTAAGCAATGCACCTGCTACATTTCAAAGATGTATGACTGCTATATTCTCTGACTTTTGTGAAAAGATTGTTGAAGTTTTCATGGATGACTTCTCTGTTAGTGGGAAGTCTTTTGATGATTGTTTAAGCAGTCTTGATCGTGTTTTGCAGAGATGTGAACAAACAAATCTTGTCTTGAATTGGGAGAAGTGCCACTTTATGGTTAATGAAGGTATTGTCTTGGGCCATAAAATTTATGAAAAGGGTATTGAAGTGGACAAATCTAAGGTTGATGCAATTGAGAAAATTCCATGTCCTAAGGACATCAAAGGTATTCGTAGTTTCCTTGGTCATGCTGGTTTCTATAGGAGATTTATCAAAGACTTCTCTAAACTTTCTAGGCCTCTTACAAACCTTTTACAAAAGGATGTCCCTTTTGTTTTTGAAGATGATTGTTTTGAAGCCTTTGAAACACTTAAGAAAGCCTTAAATTCTGCACCTATTGTTCAACCACCTGATTGGAATTCGCTTTTTGAAATTATGTGTGATGCTAGTGATTATGATGTTGGTGCTGTTCTAGGACAAAGAGTTGATAAGAAATTGAATGTTATTTATTATGCTAGTAAAACTCTAGAGATGCTCAAAAGAATTATGCTACTACTAAAAAATAATTTCTAGCAGTGGTGTTTGCTTGAGATAAATTTAGATCTTACATTGTTGATTCAAAATTAATTGTTCACACTAACCATGCTGCTATTAAATATCTTATGGAAAAGAAAGATGCTAAAGCTAGACTTATTCGTTGGCTTCTCTTGCTACAAGAAATTGATTTGCATATCACTGGTAGAGAAGGAGCTGAGAACCCTGTAGCTGATAACTTGTCTAGGCATGAAAATGTGCTTGATGACCCACTACCTATTAATGATAATTTTCCTGATGAGCAGTTAGATGCAATAAAATGTTACTCATAATACTCCTTGGTATACCTGACTATGCTAATTATATTATTGCTAAATATTTACCACCTAGCTTTACATACCAACAAAAGAAAAAGTTCTTCTATGATTTAAGACACTACTTTTGGGATGACCCACATCTTTATAAGGAAGGAGTAGATGGTATTATTAGATGTTGTGTACATGAGCATGAACAGCGACAAATCCTTTGGAAATGCCACTCCGAAGCATATGGAGGCACGGGTACGCGTCAGTGCTATACAAACGATTTTTAACCCCTTTCCGCGACGGCATTTGGCACCGTCGCCTAGTGAGTGACGGCGGTAGGGGGTCCTTCCCATACGACCAAGAAACCGTCGGGGATATGCCCTCCTGGCACACACGCTTGGCAAAATGAGATCGTGTGCGACCGGCGAGCGCTCAAATACGGAAATACGTACAGTATAACTAAAAAAATGCAATTATACATGCGAAATTGTTTCCGGTCGCAAGTACATCCCACACAGTCAGTCCCCGCTAAACGTTTCCATTCGTATGTACATCCCACACAGTCGCTCCAAGGAAAACGTTTCGGTTCACAGGTACATCACACACAATTTTCCCCGTTAAATCATTTGTGATAGCGTTGCCATTGCACAAGTTATTAATAATTTTATCGTTTGCATTATTGAATGCATCACACATGGTGCATAGAATAAACTGTGTCGCAAATGATGTCCATCACACACAGTTTTTATGCGGTAAACATTTGCGCAAGGTGGCCTAATGCAAACAATTTTCAAGAGCAGGTCGTGTGTGATTGTTCATTGATCCAACACGGTTTATTCCTAGAAACTATGTGCGTTGCCTGAGGTCATCGCCCACAGTATTTTCTGAATAACCGTGTGCAATAGAAAAACCTAGTTAGTAATAATCCATTTATTAATCTAATTGACATTCATATTAAGCTCACAATATATTTCATTTCTATATTAAGGAAGCAGGATTTCATGATTGCAATACATCAGAGTACAACATGATATTTAGCACTCAGCTACCCCATTACACAAATGCACTAGCGCCAAGTTTCACGTGCAACATCTAAAACCTTTCGAAATTAGCATCATAGACGGTATATAGACATATGCATCTCATTTGGAAACTGCTGAAGTGGAAGGCGAATATTGAGCCTTCATTCATGTTGAAGGCCTTTGCAACTTTAAGCCAGTGCCTATGGATGATTGCCTGTCCGTCCTTCGTCCTCTTCAGGAACACTTCAACATTGAACTGTGGGTGTTGTATGAAAACCTTCCTCGCCTCCTGACCATAGAGGTGATTCGAGAGGTAATCATCACTGAACTGCTTTGGAAAGGCCTGAAAACAAGTATGTGCATAAATATCTTCTCTATATTGGAAATGGGACAAAGGAATAAAAAAAGGCATGGTATAATAGTTAGTACCATCTTGTAGTGAACTGATGTCTTCTTCATTGTTCAGACAAAGACCTTATTGTTTTTTGTCTCTACTTTCTTTATCCTAACAATCTTTCTGAGTTTCTTGACTTGATTGATATTCATGGACAACTCATTTCCCCATATGCAAAAAGGTCGAACAGTGGGTCAAAACCTCTGACAGCAGGACCTACATGTGCCAGACCAAATTGTTTAAAACTTAAATATTAGAATGGTTTCTGCAATTACACAATAAAGTGCTATTAGACAACACACCATGCATGTGCTAACCTCGATTGTAAACCTCAGTGCTTCCCATTGTTTCCCTACAACACATATAAGGTAGTTAGTCATCAAGTTAAGTAAGGGTTCGCATGCTGTCAGTAAAATATGTTGATGAAAAATAACCACATTGCAGATTCATCAAATTGATTCAAGCCACATGGAAAACCCATTTATCCAAACCAAGCATGATTAAGAACTAGGAAATATAGCACTTGTATATGTTTCTCATGTATTAAGTGCAGCCAAATTCAATTTATTCCTCACATGCACAACAATACACAATTCTACTCACGACAATTGGACATTGCATTGCATAATTGAACCAAGCAGTTAACTGAACACCACAACAAATGAAGCAAACATTAACTGAGGACCACATTGCACAATATAACATACTCCTAATAGAAGATAAGGCAGTTAACCAATCCAAGCATGCTTAACAACTTGGAGATATAGCAATTGTATTCGTTTCTCATGTATTTACTACAGCCAAATTCAATTTATTCCTCACATGGTATACAATAACAGAATGCACCCACAACTATTGAACATCGCATTGCAGAATTGAACCAAACAGTTAACTAAACACCACAAAACAACTGAACCAAACGTTAACTGAGCACCACATTGGACAATGTATAACCAAACCAAACATGCTTGACAACTTGGAAATATAGCAATTGTATTCGTTTCTTATGTATTTTGTAAAGATAAATTCGATTTATTACTCACATGGAAGACAATACAAAATTGTAGCCTGAAGAATTGAACATCACATTTGCAGAATTGTACCAAACAGTTCACTGAAGATGACAACTAATTAACAAAATAGTTAATAAGTGAGCACCACAATGCACGACATATAGAACATATACACTAGAGCAACAGATTGCATGGTAAAATTAGGAATTTATGAAGGAAAGGCAGGAGCAGCACACGCAACGGGTAAACTGAGCATCCTTAGCTGACGTAGCTAGCAAATGGCAAGGTGCTCCTCCAAGATCCATGGGTCGGCACGAATGGCAGCCATCGCGACCTCATCCGTGCGTGCGGCCGTGATTTGCTTCTCCGCTGCCAAATGCTCCTTAAGATCCTGGCTATACTGCATGCACCATGGCTTAGGGCAGCGCTTATTTGGTGGAGGGGTAGGTGATTTGGGTGGAAGGTGTCGCACTGGAGGTCGGGGCATGTGGGATGTGGAAGGAGGAGGAGGATGGCGGTCGGGTGTGGATTACCTGCCTGGATAGACGAGGCTGAGCAGCGTGAAGGAGGGTTGCTGGCGAGGAGGCGGCACTGCAAGCAAGGAGTCAAGGTTTCCACTTGGAAAGGAAGGCGGAAATAGGGGGAATGTGACTTTTGGTAAGGGGGAGGGGCGGGGAGGTAAATATTTCTGCGGAAGCCGAAAATTAGGAATCACTTCAGCGAAAAAACTGGCGCGCAAAGTGTCATCACACACGGTCCCTTATTCAGAACTGTGTATGATATGTGAACATCACAAACAATTCAGATAGCTTAACCAGTGTGTGATGAGTATGAACGTCAAAAATTTTGGTTTGAATTTCCCTCGTTACAGTGGTCATCCACGTCATTGCATAATTTGGCTACACAAAGGAGACTACAACACACCTACACTTCTTAATCGACCAAGTTCAGCAATTAAACACAGCTAGCTGACCTAAACATTATCTAACAAATTAAAGACCGGCACTCTTAATTAAACAAAACAAAGAGTACTACTACGGCTAGTGCTCGTCGAACTCCGCCGCCGCCTCCATGTCCAGCTCGTGCCCGACGGTCTCCTGGGGAAGGGGCTCCATGCCATCCATTGCACCATACTTGGCAAGCATCTCGCCATCCGCGTCCGCCATCTCTTTGGAAAAGGCCACCATGAGATGGGTGTGGGCGGCCGCGATCTGGGCTTGGACGGGCTCCGTCGTTGCAAGGAATGCGGCGAAGGAACGGACGGCTGCTCGAACGCTCTCGGTGATTGCCAACTCTTCGGCCGTGTGTTGCCGACCGTTGTCGGAGAAGCTTCCTTCAATTTGTGCGGTGACCACCATGAGCTAGGTGTGGGCGACCTCGACATGGTCGTGGGAGGCCTCCATCAGGGCTAAGGCCACCGCTGCGGCACGGACAGCTGTTGTGCTGCTCTCGCCAGTTGCTATCCCCGAGGTAGATGTTGCTGCCGCCACCTGAGAAGCAACGGCGGCCGTTTGGGCTGCCTTGGATGCCCAGTCGCAGATTGCGGCCGCGCTCACGCACTTTGTTAGCACGTGCATGGCGGCTGCGGCCGCGCTCTTGCCGGAGTGGGCCATCGAAGTTGCCCTCACAACGCGGGTCCATGTGCCCATCTTTCACCGGCGACGATTGAACAGTGAAATGATATTTGGGGAGTGATCTAGTGTGCTTGAGACGCCGGCTGTGAACTGTAGCCGATGCATGGTGCAACAGGATATTTTGTGCTCCATCTCACATGGTTGGTGATAATAAACTGTGTGGGATCTACTTGATTTTTCATCTTGATTTTAATTACATAATGGGGTCACAGCGTCGATGGACGGTGTTTGAATTTCTAGACCTTTTATCTGCAGTGAACATGCAACTATATGTGTGTCGTAAAAGAATTGGAATTCTTCAGGGTTCGTTTGAACATTTTAAAAATTAAATTGGTTTTCTAGCCATTTCAGGCGCACAATTCAAGAATAAACTACATGCACATGCTTCGGTGCACCAACATGGGTTGTAAAATCATATATGTGTCCATGGGTTTATGCTTATGTCACATGCAAGAAATGGGGATGAATTCGAACAACACGACACCGTGGCTCTCCGGCAAACGTCGACGTAATTTCTTTTGTAATTCAAGTAAATCGAAAATTCATCCAAAATTCATAAACGTGGCATGCTATCATGGAGCGGCATCAACATGTCGTGGTAATTTTTTTGTCCCATTTTGGGCAGGTCTGGGTATAAGCTTCTCATAAACCAGAGCTTCTCACAACAAGTGTGATGGTTTCAGTAGGGAATGTGTCACCTTTCTGGATTTCAAAAAATTTCCTACTGTCAACATAGAACAACAGGAGTGTTATGTCAATTTTTGGGATTTTCGGGGTTCGCTTGGACATTTTTATACATTAACTGAGTTTTCTATGCATCCATGTGCATAATTCAAATTTCAACTACAGGCACATGCTCTAATGCATATAAATTAGTTGAAAATTTAAATATGTGTCCTTGGTTGCATGCTTAGGTCCCATGCAAGAAATGCAATGAATGTCAAACACCCTGCCACCGTCACTCGGCCGCAATTGAGATACCTGGTTTTTAAATTCTAGTAAATCCAAAGCTCATCTGAAATTCGAAACTTGGCATGTTGTCATGGAGCGGCATCAACATGTCATGCTAAACTTTTTGTCCCATTTGGGGCAGGTTCGAGGATATGCTTCTCACAAACCAGAGCATCTCACAACAAGCCGGATGGTTTCGGTAGGGAACATTTCATCTTTCTGGACGAAACGATATCCATTGCCTCTTCCCGATTTCAATTCTTTTTCCTAGTGTCAACACAGAACAACAGGGGTGTTGTGTCAATATTTGTGATTTTTCGGGGTTCGTTTGGACATTTTTATGCATTAATCGAGTTTTCAATGCATTTATGTGCATAATTCAAATTTGAATTACATGCACATGCTCTAATGCATATAAATTGGTTGAAAATTCAAATATGTGTCCTTGGTTGCAAGCTTAGGTCCCATGCAAGAAATGGGAATGAATGTCAAACACCCTGCCACCGTCACTCGGTCGCAAACATTGAGATACCTGGTTTTGAAATGCTAGTAAATCCAAAACTCATATGAAATTCATGAAACTTGGCATGCTAACATGGAGCGGCATCAACATGCCATGGTAAAAAAAATTCCCATTTGGGGCAGGTTTGGGTATATGCTTCTCACAAACTAGAGATTCTCACAACAAGCATGATGGTTTCGGTAGGAAACGTCCCACCTTTGGGGATGAAACGATAAACATTGCTTCTTATTGCTTTCAATTTTTTTCTCCTGTCAACATAGAACAAACAGGAGTGTTGTGTGAATTTTTGTGATTTTTTGGTGTTCGTTTGGACATGTTTATGCATTAATTGAGTTTTCAATGCATTCATGTGCATAATTCAAATTTGAACTACATGCACATGCTCTAATGCATATAAAATGGTTGAAAATTCAAATATGTGTCCTTGGTTGCATGCTTAGGTCCAATGCGAGAAATTGGAATGAATGCCAAGCACCCTGCCACCATCACTCGGCCGCAAATATTGAGATACCT
This sequence comes from Aegilops longissima, assembly GCA_021605205.1. Lineage (NCBI taxonomy): Eukaryota > Viridiplantae > Streptophyta > Magnoliopsida > Poales > Poaceae > Aegilops > Aegilops longissima. The sequence goes on from CM038679.1 coordinate 225,566,433, forward strand.
AAATTCTAGTAAATCCAAAGCTCGTCTGAAATTCATGAAACTTGGCATGCTGTCATGGACCGTCATCAACATGTCGTGGTAAATTTTTTGTCCCATTTGGGCAGGTTTTTGGATATGCTTCTCACAAACCAGAGCTTCTCACAACAAGCCTGATGGTTTCGGTAGCGAACGTTTCACCTTTTTGGACGAAACGATAACCATTGCCTCATTTCGATTTCAATTTTGTTTCCTAGTGTCAACATAGAACAACAGGAGTGTTGTGTCAATTTTTTGGATTTTTTGGGGTTCGTTTGGACATTTTTAAGCATGAATTGAGTTTTCAATGCATTTATGTGCATAATTCAAATTTGAACTACATGCACATGCTCTAATGCATATATATTGGTTTTAAATTCAAATATGTGTCCTTGGTTGCATTCTTAGGTCACATGCAAGAAATGGGAATGAATGTCAAACACACTGCCATCGTCACTCGGCCGCAAACATTGAGATACCTTGTTTTAAATTCTACTAAATCCAAAACTCGTCTGAAATTCAAGAAACTTGGCATCCTATCATGGAGCGGCATCAACATACCGTGGTAATTTTTTTGTCCCATTTGGGGCAGGTTTTGGTATATGCTTCTCACAAAGCAGAGCTTCCCACAACAAGCATGATGGGTTCGGTAGGGAACATCCCACCTTTGGGGACGAAAGGATATCCATTGCCTCTTATTGCTTTCAATTTTTTTCTCGTGTCAACATAGAACAACAGGAATGTTGTGTCAATTTTTGTGATCTTTCAGGGTTCGTTTGGACATTTTTATGCATTAATTGAGTTTTCAATGCATTCATGTGCATAATTCAAATTTGAACTACATGCACATGCTCTAATGCATATAAATTGGTAGAAAATTCAAATCTGTGTTCTTGGTTGCATGCTTAGATCCCATGCAAGAAATAGGAATGAATGTCAAGCACCCTTCCACCGTCACTCGGCCGCAAACATTGAGATACCTGGTTTTTAAATTCTAGTAAATCCAATACTCGTCTGAAATTCATCAAACTTGGCATGCTATATGGAGCTTCATCAACATGCCGTGGTAAATTTTTTGTCCCATTTGGGGCAGGTTTGGGTACATGCTTCTCACAAATCAGAGCTTCTCACAACAAGCATGATGGTTTCAGTAGGGAACGTCTCACCTTTGGGGACGAAACAATATCCATTGCCTCTTATTGCTTTCAAAAATTTTCTCATGTCAACATGGAACAACAAGAGTGTTGTATCAATTGTTGTGATTTTTCGGGGTTCGTTTGGACATTTTTATGCATTAACTGAGTTTTCAATGCATTTATATGCATAACTCAAATTTGAACTACATGCACATGCTCCAGTGCATATAAATTTGTTCTTAAATTCTAATAAATCCAAAACTCATCTGAAATTCATGAAACTTGGCATGCTATCATGGAATGGCACCCGACATGAAGTGGTATTTTTCATGTCCATTTGGAGAGAAGGCGCACTCGAATAACAGCCATCAAAGGCATTTTGAAAAAATATCTGGCACTTTAATATCTCAAACGTTTGTATAATTCAAACCGTGTGCGTTCTGTTAACCATTCATGTGACGCCATGTGTCTTGGTTTTAATGGCTATAGGAGGTGTCGTGCTAACAGGTGCTTGACCTTGACTGAACGGGAGGTGTGCGAGCGCAGTTCAGTCCACAGGCTCACCGAGAGGCATGCAAGCTGTCCTCCAATTTGGAGGCTCACCGGGAAGCGTGCAAGCTGTACGCTGTGCAGGCTCACTAGGAAGCGAGCCCTTTGACTTCCATGGCCGCCCGCCTTCCTATCCATTAATGGCGCCCGAACCGCTTCTTAATACGGGCGGCCTTACTGTTCGCCTCCCATTCCCCTCCCTCCCGCGGACCTCCACCAACACCATGGCATAGAACGATCATCTGCCACTATTCTTCAAGTTTGGTGAAGTCGACTCCAAGCCGGAGGAGATAAAAATAAGGAGGAATGGGCCTCATGGACATGCCCCAGAACGAGCTGGCCATGGCGGTTGCTGCCGCCGCTCCCGTCCCAGCTCCCATCCCCACGCCCACGCCAGCGACCATCTCCATAGCATTGATGAGCTGGTCGCCCAGCACTATCGCGGAGCTGGAAGCCGCGGGTGTCAGCGAGCTCTCTGCGGACCCACGCGAGCTCGTGTACATGCCAGCGCTAGCGCCCGTGCCCATGCGCGCCCCTCCACCCACCGCGGAGCCGGTCCCCATGCATTTGGCTACACACACCGCGCCCATGCCCGGGCGTGCGCCCCCCTCAGTGTCATGGTGCGCCGCCGTCGACCGCTACCTCTCAGCACCGCCAGCTCCCGTCCTCCCACGCATCGCCCGTTGATCGCGCGATAACATGATGTTTGATTTACAGGTGAAGAACATTCTGTGCTGCATTGAAGACTTCAACAACGGCTTCCCGGAGGACGACAACGACAACGACGGCACGACACGCCGCCTCCGCCACCGCCGGAAATAGTTTTTTTCTTGGGTTTAATACTGTATCTCGATCATATGAATAGAAATTCGCAATATGACTGAATGAAAGATATGGTTTGAGCAAACTTGCGTTTTTTTCTCTTAGACTTATCAAACGATTTTCTTTTGAAAAAAACGTCAATGGTTTTAAATATAAGACACTCATCGCAAAAGTTTTAGTTAGAACACCCGTATGCAAACCGACAGATTCCCCAGGAGCCAAGGGAAAATGTGCCGAGCAGGATTTGTGCAGCAATTGATCGCAAACATTTTAGATACAACACTGCAGGTTGCTGCTAACGCGACACTACAATTAGAGACCCTTTGACGAAACTGTGTGCGTTGCATTAATCGCAAACGGTGATGTAAAACACCGTCAAAAAATATGCAAAACGTTTGTGATGAGTGATACATCAAACGCGGTTCAGATTTTAGTTGTGTGTGCGATGAGGGGCATACGGTTGATCTGTACTAACTGTTTGCGATGAGACAAAACAACAGAAACGGGCAGCCAGATCAAGGTGTGTGCGATATACGGCATACAGTTCACTCCTATGAACCCTTTGCGATGATTGAGGTGAACACTAACGATTCACCGTAACAAGATGTCTGTGATACCCGGCAAACAGGTCGGTAATTAGAATTGTGTGCGATCATTATAGACGACCCATACGGTCTTTTTTTGTGAATTGTGTGCTTGTCAGGGCACATAGTTCAACAAACCAACCTGTGGGTGATAATTTAGAAGATATCTGTCGAATAAATATTACTACCCGTCTGCGATAAAATTGACAGGATAAACAAAGATATATACAGTCTGCTTAATTTAGTCCTTATTGTTGTTGTTGTTGTTGTTGGATGGCCCCGCGACATCGTCTTGGTGAGGTCGCTTCTTGCCGCTGACCATTGGCTTTTCATCGTCGTTGCCGTCATCATCATTGTTGCTGTTGTCGTCGTCCTCCTCCTTGTTCGACCATTCCTCCTCATCTTCATCGTCATCCTCTTCTTCGTCCTCCGACGGCTCCTTGTCCGTCTGGGCTCAACGCCGGACTCATGGAATACGAGATGGATGATTCCGATGTTGACCTATCATCGGGCGCCAGACTGCTGGCCGAACTTGAAGGAAATATGCACTAGAGGCAATAATAAAGTTGTTACTTATATTTCCTTATATCATGATATATGTTTATTATTCATGCTAGAATTGTATTTACCGGAAACTTAGTACATGTGTGAATACATAGACAAACAGAGTGTCCCTAGTATGCCTCTACTAGACTAGCTCGTTAATCAAAGATGGTTAAGTTTCCTGACCATAGACATGTGTTCTCATTTGATGAATGGGAACACATCATTAGAGAATGATGTGATGGAAAAGACCCATCCGTTAGCTTGGCTAATGACCGTTTAGTTTTATTGCTATAGCTTTGTTCATGACTTATACATGTTCCACTGACTATGAGATTATGCAACTCCCGAATACAGGAGGAACACCTTGTGTGCTATCAAATGTAACAACGTAATTGGGTGATTATAAAGATGCTCTACAGGTGCCTCCGATGGTGTTTGTTGAGTTGGCATAGATCGAGATTAGGATTTGTCACTCCGTGTATCGAAGAGGTATCTCTGGGCCCTCTCGGTAATGCACATCACTATGAGCCTTGCAAGCAATGTGTCTAATGAGTTAGTCATGGGATGATGCATTACAGAACGAGTAAAGTGACTTGCCGATAACGAGATTGAACTAGGTATGATGATACCGACGATCGAATCTCGGGCAAGTAACATACCGATGACAAAGGGAACAAGGTATGTTGTTATGCGATTTGACCGATAAAGATCTTCGTAGAATATGTAGGAGCCAATATGAGCATCCAGGCTCCGCTATTGGTTATTTACCGGAGATGTGTCTCGGTCATGTCTACATAGTTCTCGAACCCATAGGGTCCGCACGCTTAACGTTCGATGATGATTTGTATTATGAGTTTTGTGATTTGATGTACCGAAGTTTGTTCAGAGTCCCGGATCAGATCACGAACATGACGAGGAGTCTCGAAATGGTCGAGAAATAAATATTGATGTATTGGAAGGTTATGCTTGGACACCAGAATGGTTTCGGGAAGGTTCGGACATTTTCCGGAGTACCGGAGGTTATCGGAACCTCCCGAGGAGTTGTTGGGCCTTCATGGGCCCTAGTGGAGAGAGGAGGCGACGACCAGGTGGTGGCGCCGCCCCCCCCCCACCCCCCCCCCCCCAAACCCAAACCGCATTGTACTAGGGTTGGGGGGTGGGGCGGCCCCCTTTCCTTCTCTTCTCCTACTCCTTCCCTGCTTCTCCAAGTGGGAATAGGAAAGGGGAGGCGAATCCTACTTGGACCGGGTGTCCAAGTAGGACTCCCCCCATGCCACGGACCCCTTGGGCCGGCCACCTCTCCTCCCCCCTTAATATACGTGGGAGGGGCACCCCAAAGACACACCAAGTCTTCTCTTAGCCGTGTGTGGTGCCCCCTCCGCAGTTACAGACCTCGGCCATATCGGCATAGTGCTTAGGCGAAGCCCTTCACCGCTAACTGCATTATCACCATCGCCACGCCGTCGTGCTGATGGAAGTCTCCCTCCTCCTCAACTAGATCAGGAGATCGGGGGACGTCATCGAGCTGAACGTGTGCTGAATGTGGAGGTGCCATACGTTCGGTGCTTGGATCGGTTGGATCGCGAAGATGTTCGACTACATCAACCGTGTTACTAAACGCCTCTGCTTTTGGTCTACGAGGGTACGTGGACACACTCTCCCCGCTTGTTGCTATGCTTCTCCCAGATAGATCTTGCATGATCGTAGGAAATTTTGAAGTACTACGTTCCCCAACAGAACTATCGTCCTCGCTATCGCTCGACATGGCTACAGATTGTGTGCCAGTGTGTAGCGCGGCCTGCAGGGGATGATGAAGATGGTGGACACTTAAGCGGGGTATGCAAAGAAGAGTGATACGTCTCCGTCGTATCTACTTTTCCAAACACTTTTGCCCTTGTTTTGGACTCTAACTTGCATGATTTGAATGGAACTAACCCAGACTGACACTGTTTTCAGCAGACTTTCCATGTTGTTATTTATGTGCAGAAACAAAAGTTATCGGAATGACCTGAAACTCCACGGAACGTATTTTTGGAAATTATTAAAAATACTGGAAGAATAATCCACATCATGGGGCCCATACCCTGTCCACGAGGGTGGGGCGACCCACAGGCGCGCCCCTGCCTCGTGGGCCCCCTGACGGTCCACCGACCTCAACTCCAACTCCATATATTCGTGTTCAGGGAGAAAAAAATTAGAGAGAATGATTCATCGCGTTTTACGATACGGAGCCGCCGCCAAGCCCGAAAACCTCTCGGGAGGGCTAATCTGGAGTCTGTTCGGGGCTCCGGAGAGGGGGATTCGTCGCCGTCGTCATCATCAACCATCCTCCATCACCAATTTCATGATGCTCACCGCCGTGCGTGAGTAATTCCATCGTAGGCTTGCTGGACGGTGATGGGTTGGATGAGATCTATCATGTAATCGAGTTAGTTTTGTTAAGGTTTGATCCCTAGTATCCACTATGTTCTGAGATTGATGTTGCTATGACTTTGCTATTCTTAATGCTTGTCACTAGGGCCCGAGTGCCATGATTTCAGATCTGAACCTATTATGTTTTCATGAATATATCTAAGTTCTTGATCCTATCTTGCAAGTCTATAGTCACCTACTATGTGTTATGATCCGGCAACCCCGAAGTGACAATAATCGGGACCACTCTCGGTGATGACCATAGTTTGAGGAGTTCATGTATTCACTATGTGCTAATGCTTTGTTCCGGTACTCTATTAAAAGGAGGCCTTAATATCCCTTAGTTTCCATTAGGACCCTGCTGCCACGGGAGGGTAGGACAAAAGATGTCATGCAAGTTCTTTTCCATAATCACGTATGACTATATTCAGAATACATGCCTACATTACATTGATGAATTGGAGCTAGTTCTGTGTCACCCTATGTTATGACAGTTACATGATGAACCACATCCGGCATAATTCTCCATCACCGATCCAATGTCTACGAGCTTTTCACATACTGTTCTTCGCTTATTTACTTTTCCGTTGCTACTGTTACAATCACTACAAAACCTAAAAATATTACTTTTGCTACCGTTACCGTTACTTCCATACTACTTTGCTACTTAATACTTTGCTGCAGATACTAAGTTATCCCGGGGTCGTTGAATTGACAACTCAATTGCTGATACTTGAGAATATTCTTTCGCTCCCCTTGTGTCGAATCAATAAATTTGGGTTGAATACTCTACCCTTGAAAACTGTTGTGATCCCCTATACTTGTGGGTTATCAAGACTATTTTCTGGCGCCGTTGCCGGGGAGCATAGCTCTATTCTTTGAGTCACTTGGGATTTATATCTGCTGGTCAATATGAGGAACTAGAAAGACGAGAAAACAAAAATTTATCCCTCAACTACGAGGGGAGGTAAGGAACTGCCATCTAGCTCTGCACTTGATTGACCTTCTGTTTTGAGTAAGCTTGCGACACCTAAACCTTCTTCTGCTATTCATTCTGATATGTCACATGTTACTGATGATGCTACTTCTGCTATGCATGATACTTATGATGAAACTGTTGGAAATATGCCCTAGAGGCAATAATAAATTAGTTATTATTATTATATTTCCTTGTTCATGATAATCGTTTATTATCCATGCTATAATTGTATTGATAGGAAACTCAGATACATGTGTGGGTACATATACAACACCATGTCCCTAGTAAGCCTCTAATTGACTAGCTTGTTGATCAATAGATGGTTATGGTTTCCTGACCATGGACATTGGATGTCGTTGATAACGGGATCACATAATTAGGAGAATGATGTGATGGATAAGACCCAATCCTAAGCCTAGCACAAAGATCGTGTACTTTGTATGCTAAAGCTTTTCTAATGTCAAGTATTATTTCCTTAGACCATGAGATTGTGCAACTCCCGTATACCGTAGGAATGCTTTGGGTGTACCAAATGTCACAACATAACTGGGTGGCTATAAAGGTGCACTACGGGTATCTCCGAAAGTGTCTGTTGGGTTGGCACGAATCGAGACTGGGATTTGTCACTCCGTGTGATGAAGAGGTATCTCTGGGCCCACTCGGTAGGACATCATCATAATGTGCACAATGTGACCAAGGGGTTGATCACGGGATGATGTGTTACGGAACGAGTAAAGAGACTTGCCGGTAACGAGATTGAACAAGGTATCGGGATACCGACGATCGAATCTCGGGCAAGTACCATACCGCTAGACAAAGGGAATTGAATACGGGATTGATTGAATCCTCGACATCGTGGTTCATCCGATGAGATCATCGTGGAATATGTAGGAGCCAACATGGGTATCCAGATCCCGCTGTTGGTTATTGACCGGAGAGTTGTCTCGGTCATGTCTGCATGGTTCCCGAACCCGTAGGGTCTACACACTTAAGGTTCGATGACGCTAGGGTTATTAGGAAGACTTGTGTGTGATTACCGAATGTTGTTCGGAGTCCCGGATGAGATCCCGGACGTCACGAGGAGTTCCGGAATGGTCCGGAGGTAAATATTTATATATGGAAAGTTGTTGTTCGGGTTCCGGGAAAAGTTCGGTTTTTTCCGGTATTGTACCGGGAAGCTTCCAGAAGGTTCCGGAGGATTCCGGAGGGGTCCGGAGGTCCGGAAAATGTTCCACCACGTCCAATACAGAAGCATGGGCTGTAAGGGGGCGCCCTGGCCTTAATGGGCCAGGGGCACCAGCCCCCCAAGGCCCATGCGCATGGGAGAGGGGAAACCCTAAGGGGGAGGGCCTCCACTTGACTTGGGAGGCACTCCTCCCCCCTTGGCCGCCGCCCCAACCCTAGATGAGATCTAGGGGGGCCGGCCCCCTCTCTCCCCACCTATAAATAGTGAAGAGGTGGGAGGGTGGCCAAACCCTTGAACCTGGCGCAGCCCCTCCCCTCCAACACCTCCTCCTCCTCCGTAGTGCTTGGCGAAGCCCTGCCAGAGAACTGCCACTCCATCACCACCACGCCGTCGTACTGCTGTTGGACTCTCTTCCTCAACCTCTCCCTCCTCCTTGCTGGATCAAGCCGTGGGAGACGTCACCGTTCTGTACGTGTGTTGAATGCGGAGGTGCCGTCCGTTCGGCGCTAGGATCATCGGTGATTTGGATCACGACGAGTACGACTCCTTCAACCCCGTTCACTTGAACGCTTCCGCTTAGCGATCTACAAGGGTATGTAGATGCACTCCCCTCTCTCTTGTTTCTAGAATCTTCATAGATTGATCTTGGTGATGCGTAGCAAATTTTGAATTTCTGCTACGTTCCCCAACAGTGGCATCATGAGCTAGGTCTATTGCGTAGATTCTATGCACGAGTAGAACACAAGTTGTTGTGGGCGTTGATTTTGTTCAATATGCTTACCGTTACTAGTCCAATCTTATTTCGACGGTATTGTGGGATGAAGCGGCCCAGACCGACCTTACATGTACACTTACGTGAGACAGGTTCCACCGACTGACATGCACTTGTTGCATAAGGTGGCTAGCGGGTGCCAGTCTCTCCCACTTTAGTCGGATCGGATTCGATGAAAAGGGTCCTTATGAAGGGTAAATAGCAATTGGCATATCACGTTGTGGTTTTTACGTAGGTAAGAAACGTTCTTGCTAGAAACCCATAGCAGCCACGTAAAACATGCAAACAACAATTAGAGGACGTCTAACTTGTTTTTGCAGGGTATGCTATGTGATGTGATATGGCCAAAAAGAATGTGATGAATGATATGTGATGTATGAGATTGATCATGTTCTTGTAATAGGAATCACGACTTGCATGTCGATGAGTATGACAACCGGCAGGAGCCATAGGAGTTGTCTTAATTTATTGTATGACCTGCGTGTCATTGAAACAACGCTATGTAATTACTTTACTTTATTGCTAAACCGTTAGCCATATTAGTAGAAGTAATAGTTGGTGAGACAACTTCATGAAGACACGATGATGGAGATCATGATGATGGAGATCATGGTGTCATGCCGGTGACGATGATGATCATGGAGCCCCGAAGATGGAGATCAAAAGGAGCAAAATGATATTGGCCATATCATGTCACTTTTTGATTGCATGTGATGTTTATCATGTTTATGCATCTTATTTGCTTAGAAAGACGGTAGTAAATAAGATGATCCCTCATAATAATTTCAAGAAAGTGTTCCCCCTAACTGTGCACCGTTGCGAAAGTTCGTTGTTTCGAAGCACCACGTGAGGATCGGGTGTGATAGATACTAACATTCACATACAACGGGTGTAAGCCTGATTTACACACGCGAAACACTTAGGTTGACTTGACGAGCCTAGCATGTACATACATGGCCTCGGAACACAAGAGACCGAAAGGTCGAGCATGAGTCGTATAGTAGATACGATCAACATGAAGATGTTCACCGATGATGACTAGTCCGTCTCATGTGATGATCGGACACGGCCTAGTTGACTCGGATCATGTAATCACTTAGATGACTAGAGGGATGTCTATCTGAGTGGGAGTTCATAAGATGAACTTAATTATCCTGAACATAGTCAAAAGGTTTTTGCAAATTATGTCGTAGCTCGCGCTTTAGTTCTATTGTTTTAGATATGTTCCTAGAGAAAATTTAGTTGAAAGTTGATAGTAGCAGTTATGCGGATTGGGTCCGTAAACCGAGGATTGTCCTCGTTGCCGTAGAAGGCTTATGTCCTTAATGCACCGCTCGGTGTGCTGAACCTCGAGCGTCGATGCGTGGATGTTGCGAACATCGACATACACATTTTGATAACTACGTGATAGTTCAGTTAAACGGTTTAGAGTTGAGGCACCAAAGACGATTTCGAAATGTCGCGGAACATATGAGATGTTTCGAGGGCTGAAATTGGGATTTCAGGCTCGTGCCCTCGTCAAGAGGTATAAGACATCCGATGATTTTCTTAGCCTACAAACTAAGGGAGAAAAGCTCAATCGTTGAGATTGTGCTCAGATTGTCTGAGTACAACAATCACTTGAATCGAGTGGGAGTTAATCTTCCAGATGAGAGTGATGTTTCTCCAAAGTCATTACCACCAAGCTGCTAGAGCTTCGTGATGAACTATAACATATCAGGGATAGATATGATGATCCTTGAGATATTCGTGATGTTTGACACCGCGAAAGTAGAAATCAAGAAGGAGCATCAATTGTTGATGGTTAGTGAAACCACTAGTTTCAAGAAGGGCAAGGGGAAGAAGGGATACTTCATGAAACGGCAAATCAGCTGCCGCTCCAGTGAAGAAACCAAGGGTTGAACCCAAACCCGAGACTAAGTGCTTCTGTAATGAGGGAACGGACACTGAAGCAGAACTACCCTAGATACTTAGTAGATGAGAAGGCTGGCAAGGTCGATAGAAGTATATTGGATATACATTATGTTAATGTGTACTTTACTAGTACTCCTAGTAGCACCAGGGTATTAGATACCGGTTCGTTGCTAAGTGTTAGTAACTCGAAATAAAAGCTACGAAATAAACGGAGACCAGCTAAAGGTGAGCTGACGATATGTGTTGGAAGTGTTTCCAAGGTTGATGTGATCAAGCATCGCACGCTCCCTCTACCATCGAGGTTGGTGTGAAACCTAAATAATTGTTATTTGGTGTTTGCGTTGAGCATAGACATGATTCGATTATGTCTATCGCAATATGGTTATTCATTTAAGGAGAATAATGGTTACTCTGTTTATTTGAATAATACCTTCAATTGTCTTGCACCTAAGAAGAATGGTTTATTGAATCTCAATCGTAGTGATACACATTTTCATGCCAAAAGATATAAGATAGTAATGATAGTACCACTTACTTGTGGCACAGCCATGTAAGTCATATTGGTATAAAACGCATGAAGACGCTCCATGTTGATGGATCTTTGGACTCACTCGTTTTTGAAAAGTTTGAGACATGCGAACCATGTCTATTGGTGTATATGCATGAAGAAACTCCATGCAAATGGACCGTTTGGACTCACTTGATTTTGAATCACTTGAGACATGCAAATCATACCACATGGGAAAGATGACTGAAAGCCTCGTTTTTAGTAAAATGGAACAAGAAAGCAACTTGTTGGAAGTAATACATTTTGATGTGTGCAGTCCAATGAGTGTTGAGGCACGCAGTGGATATCGTTATGTTCTTACATCACGGATGATTTGAGTAGATACTGAGTATATTTACTTGATGAAACACAAGTCTGAATTATTGAATGGTTCAAGTAATTTCAGAGTGAAGTTGAAGGTCATCGTGACAAGAGGATAAAATGTCTATGATATGATCATAGAGATGAGTATCTGAGTTACAAGCTTTGGCACGCAATTAAGACATTGTGGAAATTGTTTCACAATTAATACCGCCTGGAACACCATAGTGTGATGGTGTGTCCGAACATCATAGTTGCACCCTATTGGATATGGTGCGTACCATGATGTCTCTTATCGAATTACCACTATCGTTCATGGGTTAGGCATTAGAGACAACCGCACTCACTTTAATAGGGCACCACGTAATTCCGTTGAGACGACACCGTTTGAACTATGGTTTGGAGAAACCTAAGTTGTCGTTTCTTAAAAGTTTGGGGCTGCGACGCTTATGTGAAAAGGTTTCAAGTTGATAGGCTCGAACCCAAAGCGGATAAAATGCATCTTCATAGGACACCAAAAACAGTTGGGTATACCTCCTAATTCAGATCCGAAAGCAATAGGGATTGTTTCTAGAAACGGGTCCTTTCTCGAGGAAAAGTTTCTCTCGAAAGAATTGAGTGGGAGGATGGTGGAGACTTGCTGAGGTTATTGAACAATCACTTCAACCAGTGTGTAGCAGGGCACATGAAGTTGTTCCTGTGGCACCTACACCAATTTAAGTAGAAGCTTATGATAGTGATCATGAAACTTCAGATCAAGTCACTACCGAACCTCGTAGGATGACAAGGACGCGTACTGCTTCAGAGTAGTACGGCGATCCTGTCTTAGAGGTCTTGTTGCTAGTCAACAATGAACCTACGAGCTATGGAGAAGCAATGGTGGGCCCGGATTCCGACAAATGGCTCGAGGCCATAAAATCCGAGAGAGGATCCATGTATGAAAACAAAGTGTAGACTTTGGCAGAACTGCTTGATGGTCGTAAGGCCATTGGGTACAGATGGATTTTAAAAGGAAGACAGACAATGATGGTAAGTGTCACCATTAAGAAAGCTCGACTTGTCGTTAAGATGTTTCCCGACAAGTTCAAGGAGTTGACTGCGATGAGACTTTCTCATTCATAGCGATGCTAAGAGTCTGTTGGAATTATATTAGCAATTACTACATGATTTATGAAATCTTGCAGATAGGATGTCAAAACATTGTTTCCTCGACGTTATTCTTGAGGAAAGGTTGTATGTGATACAACCAGAAGGTTTTTGTCAATCCTGAAAGATGCTAACAAGTATGCAAAGCTCCAGCAATCCTTCTAAGGACTGGAGTAAGCATCTCGGAGTCGGAATGTAGGCTTTGATGAGATGATCAAAGATTTTGGGTTTATACAAAGTTTATGAGAAACTTGTATTTCCAAAGAAGTGAGTGGGAGCACTATAGAATTTCTGATGAGTATATGTTGTTGACATATTGTTGATCAGAAATGATGTAGAATTTCTGGAAAGCATATAGGGTTATTTGAAAAGTGTTTTTCAATAGAAAACCTGGATTAAGCTGCTTAAACATTGAGCATCAAGATCTATGAGGATACATCAAAAACGCTAAATGGTACTTTCAAATGAGCACATACCTTGACATGATCTTGAAGGTGTTCAAGATGAATCAGTCAAAGAAGGAGTTCTTGCCTGAGGTGTAAGGTCTGAAGTTAAGAGTTAAAGCTCGGCCATGGCAGAAGAGAGAGAAAGGACAAAGGTCGTCCCCTATGCTTCAGATGTAGGCTCTATAGTATGCTATCTTTGTGTACCGCACGGAAGTGTGCCTTGCCATGAGTCGGTCAAGGGGTACAAGAATGATCCAGAGCGGATCATTGGACAATGATCAAAATTGTCCTTGGAGTAAATAAGGACATGATTCTCGATTATGGAGGTGATAAAGAGTTCGGCGTAAAGTGTTACGTCGATGCAAGCTTTAACACCTATCCGAGTGACTCTGAGTAGCAAACCGGATACGTATAGTGGAGCAACCATTTGAAATAGCTCCAAGTGGAGCGTGGAAGCAACATTTACAAAATGACATAGAGATTTGCAAAGTACAAACGGATCTAAATATTGCAGACCAGTTGACTAAAACCTCTCTCACAAGCAAAACATGATCAAACCCCAGAACTCATTGAGTCTTAATCACATGATGATGTGAACTAGTTTAGTGACACTAGTAAACTCTTTGGATGTTGGTTACATGGTGATGTGACCTGTCAATGTTAATCACATGGCGATGTGAACTAGATTATTGGCTCTAGTGCAAGTGGGAGACTGTTGGAAATATGCCCTAGAGGCAATAATAAATTAGTTATTATTATTATATTTCCTTGTTCATGATAATCGTTTATTATCCATGCTATAATTGTATTGATAGGAAACTCAGATACATGTGTGGGTACATAGACAACACCATGTCCCTAGTAAGCCTCTAATTGACTAGCTCGTTGATCAATAGATGGTTACTGTTTCCTGACCATGGACATTGGATGTCATTGATAACGGGATCACATCATTAGGAGAATGATGTGATGGATAAGACCCAATCCTAATCCTAGCACAAAGATCGTGTAGTTCGTATGCTAAAGCTTTTCTAATGTCAAGTATCATTTCCGATTGTGCAACTCCCGGATACCGTAGGAATGCTTTGGGTGTACCAAACGTCACAACGTAACTGGGTGGCTATAAAGGTGAACTACGAGTATCTCCGAAAGTGTCTGTTGGGTTGGCACGAATCGAGACTGGGATTTGTCACTCCGTGTGACGGAGAGGTATCTCTGGGCCCACTCGGTAGGACATCATCATAATGTGCATAATGTGACCAAGGGGTTGATCACGGGATGATGTGTTACGGAACGAGTAAAGAGACTTGCCGGTAACGAGATTGAACAAGGTATCGGGATACCGACGATTGAATCTCGGGCAAGTACAATACCGCTAGACAAAGGGAATTGAACACGGGATTGATTGAATCCTCGACATCGTGGTTCATGCGATGAGATCATCGTGGAACATGTGGGAGCCAACATGGCTATCCAGATCCGCTGTTGGTTATTGACGGAGAGTTGTCTCGGTCATGTCGCATGGTTCCCGAACCGTAGGGTCTACACATAAGGTTCGATGGCGCTAAGGTTATTAGGAAGACTTGTGTGTGATTACGAATGTTGTTGAGTCCGGATGAGATCCGGACATCACGAGGAGTTCGGAATGGTCCGGAGGTAAAGATTATATATGGAAAGTTGTTGTTCGGGTTCCGGAAAAGTTCGGTTTTTCGGTGTTATTGCCGAGGAAGCTACGGAAGGTTCGGAGGATTCAGAGGGTCGGAGGTCCGGAAAATGTTCCACCACGTCCAATACAGCAGCATGGGCTGTGAGGGCGCCTGCCTTAAGCGGCCGGGGCACCAGCCCCCAAGGCCCATGCGCATGGGAGAGGGAAACCCTAAGGGGAGGGCCTCCACTTGACTTGGGAGGCACCCTCCCCCTTGGCGCCGCCCAACCCTAGATGAGATCTGGGGGCGGCCCCCTCTCCCCACCTATAAATAGTGAAGGGGTGGGAGGGCGGCCAAACCCTTGAACCTGGCGCAGCCCCTCCCCTCCAACATCTCCTCCTCGTCCGTAGTGCTTGGCGAAGCCCTGCCGGGGAACTGCCACTCCATCACCACCACGCCGTCGTGCTGCTGTTGGACTCTCTTCCTCAACCTCTCCCTCCTCCTTGCTGGATCAAGGCGTGGGAGACGTCACCGTTCCGTACGTGTGTTGAACGCGGAGGTGCCGTCCGTTTGGCGCTAGGATCATCGGTGATTTGGATCACGACGAGTACGACTCCTTCTACCCCGTTCACTTGAACGCTTCCGCTTAGAGATCTACAAGGGTATGTAGATGCACTCCCCTCTCTCTTGTTGCTAGAATCTCCATAGATTGATCTTGGTGATGCGTAGAAAATTTTGAATTTCTTCTACGTTCCCCTCCAGAAACTACTTCTATGCTTGATACTACTGTGCCACTTGGTGAATTTCTTGATGAACAACTTGCTAGGGCTAGAGGGAATGAAATTATTGAAACTGATAATATTGAAGATAGTGATGATGAAGACTCTCTCTGTAATAAATATGAATTGCCTGTTGTGCCTGAGGGTTATATCCTGGATGAAGAATCTGCTAGAGCCATTTTAGCTTGCAATGATAGAAGTGATCTTAAGAAATTATTAGCTAAATGGAAGCAGCGATCTCTTAATTCTAGAATGAAACCTGACCCTGCTTTTGCTACTTCACCTATCTGTGTTATTGATAAGGATTATGAATTCTCTGTTGATCCTAATATAATTATTTTGGTTGAATTTGATCCTTTTTATGGCTATGAATCTGAAACTGTTGTGGCACATCTTACTAAATTAAATGTTATAGCCACCCCGGTCACTAATGATGAGAGAACCCGCTACCTTTATATCCTTAAAATATTTCCGTTCTCATTAAAGGGTGATGCTAAGATATGGTTTAATTCTCTTGATCCTGGTTGTGTGTGTAGTCCCCAGGATATGATTTATTACTTCTCTGCTAAATATTTCCCTGCTCATAAGAAACAAGCTGTTTTAAGGGATATATATAATTTTGTGCAAATTGAAGAAGAGAGGCTCCCACAAGCTTGGGGGAGGCTTCTCCAATTACTTAATGCTTTGCCTGATCATCCTCTCAAGAAAAATGAAATACTTGATATCTTTTATAATGGACTAACCGATGCTTCCAGAGATTACCTGGATAGTTGTGCTGGTTACATTTTCGGGAAAGAACACGGATGAAGCTGAAATTGTATTGAATAATATGTTGACAAATGAAAATAATTGGACACTTCCTGAGCCAGCTCCTGAGCCTATTCCTAAACCAACTCCAAAGAAAAGAGGTGTTCTATTTCTCAGTCCTGAAGATATGCAAGAGGCAAAGAAATCTGTGAAAGAAAAAAGGTATTAAAGCTGAAGATGTTAAGAATTTACCTGCTATTGAAGAAATACATGGTCTTGATTTATCGCCTATTGAAGAAATATATGATCCTCATCCATTACCTATTGAATAATCTCATGGTCTTGATAACCCGACACAGGTAGTAAAGGTAAATTCTCTCTATAGATTTGATGAAGGTGATATTCCTCACTATAAGTCTGCTAGACAATGCTTAGAAGAGTTTGATAATTTTATTGTCAAACAAGAAAACTTCAATGCTTATTTTGGTTGACAATTGAAATACAATTCCGAGATGCTTGAACACTTGGGTGACTATATGTCTAGAGTTAAAGGTGAACTTAAACTCATTAGTAAACATGCTTCTATGGTTACCACTCAAGTAGAACAAGTACTTAAAGCTCAGAATGATTTTCTCAATGAATTAAATAGTAAAAATAATGATTATTCTGTTAGAGTGGCTACTAGAACTGGTAGAATGACTCAGGAACCTTTGTATCCTGAAGGTCACCCTAAGAGAATTGAGCAAGTTTCTCAGAGAAATAATATTGATGCACCTAGTCCTTCTAAAAAGAAGAAAAATAAAAATGATAGGACTTTGCATGCTTCTAGCGAACCTATTGCTGAACCACCTGAGAATCCAAATGATATTTCTATTTTCGATGCTGAAGCACAATCTGGTAATGAACATGAACCTAGTGATAATTTTAATGATGATGTTCATGATGATGCTCAACCTAGCAATGATAATGATGTAGAAATTGAACCTGTTGTTGATCTTGATAACCCACAATCAAAGATTCAACGTTATGATAAGAGAGACTTTGTTGCTAGCAAACACAGTAAAGAAAGAGAACCTTGGGTTCAGAAACCCATGCCTTTTCCTCCTAAACCATCCAAGAAAAAGGATGATGAGGATTTTGAGCGCTTTGCTGAAATGATTAGACCTATCTTTTTGCGTATGCATTAGCTGATATGCTAAAAATGAATCCTTATGCTAAGTACATGAAAGAAATTGTCCCTAATAAAAGAAAGATACTGTAAGCTGAAATTTCCACCATGCTTGCTAATTACCCTTTTAAGGCTGGAATACCAAAGAAACTTGGAGATCCAGGAGTACCCACTATACCATGCTCCATTAAAAGAAACTATGTTAAAACTACATTATGTGATCTTGGAGCCGGTGTTAGTGTAATGCCTCTCTCTTCATATTGTAGACTTGATTTGCATAAGTTGACACCTACTGAAATATCTTTGGAAATGGCTGATAAATCAACTACTATACCTGTCGGCATTTGTGAGGATGTGCCTGTTGTGGTTGCAAATGTTACTATTTTAACGGACTTTGTTATTCTTGATATTCCCGAGGATGATAGTATGTCCATTATTCTTGGAAGACCCTTTTTGAATACTGCAGGGGCTGTTATTGATTGCAACAAGGGCAATGTCACTTTTCATGTTAATGGTAATGAACATACGGTACACTTTCCGAGGAAACAACCTCAACTTCGTAGTATCAACTCTATTGGAAAAATTCCATCAATTACTTTTGGAGGTTTTGAATTTCCTCTACCTACTGTCAAGAAGAAATATGATATTCTTATTATTGGGGATGTGCATATCCCCGTTGAGGTAACATAGTGTTATTCGAAATTTCTCCAGTTCCATGTTATTCGGAATGAGTTTGTTAGCAATACTTGATCAACCTTGTTAGTGGATTCCTTTTGATGAGCATGATATGGATGAAACTACAAGCACAACCTTCTGTACCCTCTCTCTACTTTCTGTTATTTAGTTGAAATAAAGAAAAAATAGTATTTTCAGTCTGTTTTCTGATTTATCCGTGCAATATAAAAATACCCCGAAAATAAAAGTTCTCCAAATGCCTTGAAAATGGAATATGATTTTTTCTGGAATATTTGAGAGTATCCGGCACTGAAAACACAGCAGGGGGAGCAAGCACCTGGCCACGAGGGTCCAGGGTGCGCCCACTCCCACAGGGCGCGCCCCCTGCCTCGTGGGCCCATGGTGGCTCCCCTCCATTTATTCCTGCACCCACACACTTCTTCCTCCCAAAAGAATCACCATCCAGCACAAGCACGAGTTCTAGCTCATTTTGCTGCGATTTTCGATCTCCTTGCTCAAAGCACCTCTCACAAAACTGCTTGGGGGGATTGTTCCATGGTATGTGACTCCTCAATTGGTCCAATTAGTTTTTGTTCTAGTGCTCTATTCATTGCAAATTTGTGCTGCCTAGGTGACCATGTTCTTGAGCTTGCATGTCAAATTTATATGGTTCCAAGTAGTTCTAATGCATGATATAGGCTCTAGGCACTTGTAGAAGTAGTTGCTATCAATTTTGTTGAGCTTGGCTCGCTTTTGTTTGAAGTTACTAAAAAATTCAGAATTTTTCAGAAAATAATGAAGAGATTTTAGAGGGGCTCGTCGAGCCGAAGCTCGAAAGAAAAGCAAAGTGAAGAAGCACAGAGGCCCAAATATAATCTGCCTCGCACCGTGGAGGTTCGGCCGTGTGAATGGCCTCCCGATGATTCTTGAGAGAAGCCGGGATTTATGATGATTTTTATGAATTGGCTGAGAATGCAGGCCTCACCGACTTCCTCCATGACCAAAACAAACAATATCTCTTACTCACCAATACTTTTGTGCAAGACTTCTACTATTATCCTAACGAAACACCTCCTTCAGTAGAGCTTCATTTATATGATGTGGCTAAGAAAATGCCACTAGATGAATTTTGCAAGATTTGCAAAATATCTTTCGAGGGTAGTTTAGAGGAACCTCATCGTAAAGATGTGGCCGGGTTTATTGACACTATCACTGTAGGGGAACCTAGGAAGGTTTCCGATGCAAGAATGACTAGCATACATTTTCCTATTTTATGCTACTTTGCCATATTTGCTAGTCGTTGCTTAATTGGTCGCAGAAACTGTGGAAACCTTAGTGTTCCTGATATTATCATTATGTTCCATGGTTTATTCTGCGATAACACTGTTAGTATGGGCGGTATTATTGCTAAACGGTTAAGTTTGAACCGTACAAAGGGCCCCATCTTTGGAGGTATTTACGCTTCACGCCTTGCTGCACATTATAACATACCTATTAGGCACTGTGAAAAAGAAGAAAAATTGTTGCCCAGTGCTTATTTAGATTATAAGGGTATGGTAGCACATGACTTTATTGTTAAGAATAGGGAAGGGGCGCTTAAATACAAATTGTTCTTTGATAAACATCACCCTGAGACCATTACCTTGCCTGCTCCCTCCTTGTTTAATTTATCTGCAGGTCCGTATCTCGTTCCGCTGGCGGCCATTCACGCCTTCCGGAACCCTACACCAGCCATGGAGCCAGAACCACAATTTCAGCCTCCAGGACAGTCTAATGACTAGTGGGACGCGGAGATGATTGCTAACCAGTGGCAATCAGGGTCTTCTTCATCTCAGTACGACCCCAGCTACAATTCTGGATATCCGCCAGGCCATCCGTGGCAATAAACCAACTTAGGCCAAAATCCTAAGCTTGGTGGAGCACGTATTTCGCACCGACATTACATTCATGTTCACACACTCATTGCTAGACATCGGTGCTCATACTCTTTCACTATAATATCCATGCTAGTTTATTTTCTTTTTATGCTTTCTTCTTGTGTGTTTGATAAATCTTAAGAAAAACAAAAAAATTAGTGTAGCTTTTAGTTAGTTTACTTTTCTCGCTGTAGTAGTAATAATTAAAAAGAAAATCAAAAAGATTTCCTGTTATTCTTTTGCTTCTTGGGAGCTTTCCCGTGTAAATAGTTTTATTTCTTTTCTTTTCTTTGGGGGTCGATAGGAGAAAGACCATAATTAAATTGTTGAAGTGCTCTTATATGCATTATTGTTGATTTAACCAAGAGCGCATATTGCCTTGTCTTCTCCTGTTTATTGAATGCTTGCAGATTCCAGCTTAGTCCAATGCACGTGCACTCTTATTATTATTCACATCGTTCGGTCGTGCAAGTGAAAGGCAATTATGACGATATATGATGGACTGACTGAGATGAGGAAAGCTGGTATGGACTCGACCTCTCTTGTTTTTGTAAATATGATTAGTCCATCGTTCCTGATTCAGCCTATTATGAATAAACATGTTTGCAATGACAATAAGAGATCATAGTTTCTCGTGCCATGCTTGATTAGCTATGAGTTATAATGGTTTACCTTGCGTGCCAACATGCTATTAAAATTGTTGTGATGTGGTATAAAGGGGTGATATCCTCCTTTGAATGATTTAAGTGACTCGACTTGGCACATGTTCACACATGTAGTTGAAACAAATCAACATAGCCTTCACGATATTTATGTTCATGGTGGATTATATCCTACTCATGCTCGTACTCAATGTCTATTAATTTTAATGCATGTTCATGATTGTTGTCGCTCTCTAGTTGGTCGCTTCCCAGTCTTTTGCTAGCCTTCACTTGTACTAAGCGGGAATACTGCTTGTGCATCCAATCCCTTAAACCCTAAACTTAATCCATATGAGTCCACTATACCTTCCTATATCCGGTATCTACCTGCCGTTCCAAGTAAATTTGTATGTGCCAAACTCTAAACCGAAATTCTGTTTTGTATGCTCGAATAGCTCATGTATCAACTAGGGCCATCCGTATCTTCCATGCTAGGCGGGTTATTCTCAAAAGGAGTGGACTCCGCTCCTCACTCACGAGAAAATGGCTGGTCACCGCGATGCCAAGTCCCATGCTTTATGCAAACTAAATCAAAATAATTGCAAACAAAACTCCCCCTTTGACTGTTGCTAGTTGGAGGCACTCGTTGTTTCGATCAAGCCATGGATTGATGCTTGTTGGTGGAGGGGGAGTATAAACTTTACCATTCTGTTTGGAAACCGCCTATAATGTGTGTAGCATGGAAGATATCGCCATTTATTGGTTGTTATGTTGACAATGAAAGTATGCCGCTCAAAATATTATTTATCTCTATTTCAAAACCAAGCTCTGGCACCTCTACAAATCTATGCTTCCCTCTGTGAAGAGCCTATCTATTTACTTTCATGTTGAGTCATCACCCACTTATTAAAAAGCACTAGCTGGAGAGCACTGCTGTCATTTGCATCCATTACTATTAATTTATATTGGGTTTGACTATAACTGGATCTCTTTTACCATGAATTGCAATATCTAGTCAGTCCTTTATCTTCAAAGGTGCTCTGCATTTATGTTTTGCGGTCTCAGAAAGGGCTAGCGAGGTACCATCTTGTTATATCATATTATGATTGTTTTGAAAAAGTGTTGTCATTCGAGATTTATTATTATTGCTCGCTAGTTGATTATGCGATTGATATGAGTAAACATGAGACCTAAGAGTTATTTTGAATGTGGTTAGTCATAATCTTTGCTGAAAACTTGAATGTTGGCTTTACATATTTACAATAACAAGAGCAAACAGAGTTTGTAAAAGTTTTTCTTTATCACTTTCAGTTTATCAACTGAATTTCTTGAGGACAAGCAAAGGTTTAAGCTTGGGGGAGTTGATACGTCTCCGTCGTATCTACTTTTCCAAAACTTTTGCCCTTGTTTTGGACTTTAACTTGCATGATTTGAATGGAACTAACCCGGACTGACGCTATTTTCAGCAGACTTTCCATGGTGTTATTTATGTGCAGAAACAAAAGTTCTCGGAATGACCTGAAACTCCACGGAATGTATTTTTGGAAAATATTAAAAATACTGGAAGAAGAATCCATGTTAGGGGGACCACACCCTGTCCACGAGGGTGGGGGCGCGCCTGCCCCCCAGGGCGCACCCCTGCCTCGTGGGCCCCTTGACGCTCCACCGGCCTCAACTCCAACTCCATATATTCGTGTTCGGGGAGAAAAAAGATCAGAGAGAAGGATTCATCGCGTTTTACGAGACGAAACCGCCGCCAAGCCCTAAAACCTCTTGGGAGGGCTGATCAAGAGTCTGTTCGGGGCTCCGGAGAAGGGGATTCGTCGACGTCGTCATCATCAACCATCCTCCATCACCAATTTCATGATGCTCACCGCCGTTCGTGAGTAATTCCATCGTAGGCTTGCTGGACGGTGATGGGTTGGATGATATCTATCATGTAATCGAGTTAGTTTTGTTAGGGTTTGATCCCTAGTATCCACTATGTTTTGAGATTGATGTTGCTATGACTTTGCTATGCTTAATGCTTGTCACTAGGGCCCGAGTGCCACGATTTCAGATCTGAACCTATTATGTTTTCATGAATATATGTGAGTTCTTGATCCTATCTTGCAAGTCTATAGTCACCTACTATGTGTTGTGATCCGGCAACCCCGAAGTGACAATAGTCCGGACCACTCCCGGTGATGACCATAGTTTGAGGAGTTCATGTATTCACTATGTGCTAATGCTTTGTTCCGGTACTCTATTAAAAGGAGGCCTTAATATCCATTAGTTTCCATTAGGACCCCGCTGCCACGGGAGGGTAGGACAAAAGATGTCATGCAAGTTCTTTTCCATAAGCACGTATGACTATATTCGGAATACATGCCTACATTACATTGATGAATTGGAGCTAGTTCTGTGCCACCCTATGTTATGATAGTTACATGATGAACTGCATACGGCATAATTCTCCATAACCGATCCAATGCCTACGAGCTTTTCACACATTGTTCTTCGCTTATTTAATTTTCCGTTGCTACTGTTACAATCACTACAAAACCTAAAAATATTACTTTTGCTACCGTTGCCGTTACTATCATACTACTTTGCAACTTAATACTTTGCTGCAGATACTAAGTTATCCAGCTGTGGTTGAATTGACAACTCAATTGCTAATACTTGATAATATTCTTTGGCTCCCCTTGTGTCAAATCAATAAATTTGGGTAGAATACTCTACCCTCTAAAACTGTTGCGATCCCCTATACTTGTGGGTTATCAAACAGGAACTGCCAATTGAAGCGGAGGTTTTTTTTTTGCTACTGGGGGGTGTGGGAAATTGAAGCGGGGGTTGACGTATTATCTAACCGCTGATATAATCAACCATAGTTATCTGTACCCGATCACTCCAAATTCCCGGGGTTGCACAGGACTCCTATTGGCTATTTGCCTGGTTTCCTTTTTCAGGACAAAAACAAGGAACGAGTTTTGGGATTATGCACCGGTAGCAGTACGAACGGAGTAGGACAGTTGGCAAGCAATACATTGAGCTCTTCTTATTGATAAAGCCAGTAATACTCAAACTAGAAAGGAAAAGAAAAAAGACAAAGAAAAATATATCCACGAATCTTTGCGTAGCATCAGTGGCATAGGACCTGGATGTGCATTACTTAGAGCACATCTAGATGTACTTTAGCAATACTGGCAAACAAAACCCCTAATCATCATTCCAAACAGCGCATAGTACATGGCTAATGCAACAACCACAACTACACATGCTAGTTCCTTCTTGTCTCTTGCTTTCATCTATTGCTTGTGATTGATTATTTCTTGCTTCATCGTACTGATTGTACATACCATATCAGCCAGTTTCTTCTTCAGCTTTATGTTATCTTCTGCGAGCTTGGTAATAAGACTCCGAGCCCTACCATGTCATTCTTCATCCAGCCAGTTAACAAAAGTCACAAGCCTCATATCCCTGCCAATGTTAAATAGTATTTAGGATGAGCGGTGGCATTAACTGAAGTAAAATGATGAACTTAATTAGCACTAACCTCTAAGGGGCAACTGAGAAACCACCTGCCAATGTCGAATCCCTCCGTGCATACACGTCGAGCGGGAGTGTGACGCCCCCGATTTAATCGTACACTAATCATGCACGCAAATGTGTACGATCAAGATCAGGGACTCACGGGAAGATATCACAACACAACTCTACAAATAAAATAAGTCATACAAGCATCATAATACAAGCCAGGGGCCTCGAGGGCTCGAATACAAGTGCTCGATCATAGACGAGTCAGCGGAAGCAACAATATCTAAGTACAGACAGAAGTTAAACAAGTTTTCCTTAAGAAGGCTAGCACAAACTGGGATACAGATCGAAAGAGGCGCAGGCCTCCTGCCTGGGATCCTCCTAAACTACTCTTGGTCGTCGTCAGCAGGCAGCACGTAGTAGCAGGCACCTCCATGGTAGTAGTCGTCATCGACGGTGGTGTCTGGCTCCTGGGCTCCAACGTCTGGTTGCAGCAATCGAGTAGAGATAGGGGGAAAAAGGGGGAAACAATGCAACCGTGAGTACTCATCCAAAGTACTCGCAAGCAAGGAGCTACACTACATATGCATGGATATATGTGTAAAGGGCCATATCAGTGGACTGAACTGCGGAATGCCAGAATAAGAGGGGGATAGCTAGTCTTATCGAAGACTACGCTTCTGGTCACCTTCGTCTTGCAACAGGTAGAAGAGGGCAGTCTCAAGTCCTCCAAGTAACATCACATAGAAATAATCCTACCCGGCGATCCCCTCCTCATTGCCCTGAGAGAGAGCGACCACCGGTTGTATCTGGCACTTGGAAGGGTGTGTTTTAGTAAGTATCCGGTTCTAGTTGTCATAAGGTCAAGGTACAACTCCAAGTCGTCCTGTTACCGAAGATCACGGCTATTCGAATAGATTAACTTCCCTGCAGGGGTGCACCAACTTACCCAACACGCTTGATCCCATTTGGCCGGACACACTTTCCTAGGTCATGCCCGGCCGCGGAAGATCAACACGTCGCAACCCCACCTAGGCTCAACAGAGAGGCCAGCACGCCGGTCTAAACCTAAGCGCGCAGGGGTCTGGGCCCATCGCCCTGAGCACACCTGCACGTTGCGTACGCGGCCGGAAGCAGACCTAGCCTAGTGGCGTTCCAGTCCAATCCGGCGCGCGCCGCTCAGTCGCTGGCGTCACGAAGTGCTTCGGCTGATACCACGACGCCGGGATACCCATAACTACTCCCACGTAGATGGTTAGTGCGTATAGGCTCGTAGCCGACTCAGATCAAATACCAAGAACTCGTTAAGCGTGTTAAGTATCCGCGAACGCCGAACAGGGCCAGGCCCACCTCTCTCCTAGGCGGTCTCAACCTGCCCTATCGCTCTGCCACAAAGATCCACTCGCGGGTGCTCCACCAGCCGACCCGACTTTAGTCTCCACATGTATCATGTATAAAGTATATATTATATACCCGTGATCACCTCCCGAGTGATCACGGCCCGATAGTATAGCACAGCAGACGGGCAAGAATGTAGGGCCACAGATGAATATACTAGCATCCTATACTAAGCATATAGGATTGCAGGTAAATGTAGGGTCATTCTCTGTTTAGGTTAATTACAGATTAGTTAATTTAATTAGTGATTAGGTTAATCTAATCAGGATTAATTAACTTAATTAATTACTTATTTAACTAATTAATATTTTAATTATTTTAATTATTATTTATTTATTTATTTAATATTTTTTTAATTCTTTTTTAAAACATTCAGGGTGGGTCCCCACTTGCCATTGGCCCTGAGGGCCTATCTTGGTCGGGCGATGGGCGCTCGAGGTGCCCGACCGAGGCGAGGGGCCGGCAGCAGAGGAGCGCCAGCTGGAGATGGCACCGCGAGGCCACGTCTGGGCATCACCGGGCTAAGCGGCGTGATGGAGGTGCAGGGGACTTGGGGAGGCGAGGCATGGCGGGTGGAGGTGGCCGCCAAGTGGCGAGTGGGGCGGCGGAGGGCGGGCGGCGGTGGCTGCTGCTTGCTGGCGGGCGTGGCGCATGGGGGAGGACGACGCCGGCGACAGAGAAAGAGAAGGAGGAGCTCACGTCGAGGAGTAGGGCACGGGGCAGCGGGGGTGAGGGGGGTGAGGGGGGTGACGGGGACGATGGCGGAGAGGAGCAGTCCGGCGAGGGGGTTCCTGGCGGCGGGGCGGCGTCGAGCGGCGATGGCGGGGTCCCGCGGTGTGAGGAGGAGACGAGGAGGCGGCGGATCCGCGGCAATGAGCGGTGGCGAAGGCAGCGACGGGATCGGCTCGGTGCCGATCGAGCCAGCGGGAGGAAGCTCAGCGAGGTGGTCCCCGTCTGGCGGCGACAGGAAGATGGGATGGGGATCGCCCGATCCAGATCGGAACCGAGTGGAGGCGCGAGGGAAGAGGGACGAGGGGAGGAGTGGGTGCAGTGGGAGGAACCGCTAGGGTTGGTCGCCCATGGGGTGAGGTAGGCGCACTGGGCGGCCTGCTTGGCACCGAGGCCATCTGGGCGATGGGCGTGGGAGGCATTCCCTCTTTTTTTTGTTTTGTTAGTTTCTTTCTTTTATTTATTTTCCTTTTTTCTTTATTTTCTTTTATGATTTCTTTTAGTTTCCATTTATTTTTGTTTTAGTAAAATACTACAATGGCGCCTAATTTGCTGTTAACAAATATGCCACTGCCACATTAGCTTGCTACCCGAGCTAAATTAGTTTCGTAATAAATTAATATTTAAAAGTATATAAATAATAGTTTTCACTACGGTTTCAATTATCTTATAGTATTTAAATATCTTATAAAGTTATGGTTTCTCCATCATAATTACCTATGTAATATTTGGTTCACCCGAACATTTTAGTTTTAAGATTGGAAAACTTTTATTGTTTGATTGATTTTGAATTTGAATTTGAATCGGTTTCGAACTAACACGAGGTTAGCAAGCGATATGAGAGGTGGCGTGGCATCGTTAGCGCGGGATTACTGTAGCCTAATTATCCAAGGCGTCACAATTCTCCTCCACTACAAGAAATCTCGTCCCGAGATTTAAGAGGGGAGTAAGGGGAAAGTTCTGGTTACGATATTCTAACCGATCTTCTCTAAGAAGTTAATCCCTTTCGTTGATGTCTTCAATCCTTTATTCCGATGCATCATGATAAACTTGTCATCATTCCTTCGGGAACTCCATCGTACTTACGAAAAGATAAGGGGCAGCTCACTACGACATAATGCTTTTGAGGGAAACAATCTGGGGTTAACCCATGAATTAGGATAAGATTATCTCTCGAGTTGAACATATGAAATACCTCGAGAGTAAGGTACGAAGGTACCATAATAGGCTCCAAGCGGATAGATAGTTGCTCGAAGCCTGAACCAGAGTGAGAAAGGGGTTCAGAGTAGCGAGAGTAAGTATTGCGTCTGATACCAGAATAGATCACTAGGACAGTGGCCCGTGGATTACATACGAGTCCACGCGTGAGGAATAACATTGGGAATAGGGGGTGTACATGACAGTCAGGTTTCGATCCTATGGAACTGTGGGTTATGGGCCCACCATGTGGTTTTTTTTAATAGGAGCAGTGACATCTTTCACGGTCATGATAGCAAGGCATGTCAGAGAGTACCATGTCAGTTATGTCGGCATCAACGTTGGTACCAAGGGCGAGGGACGAAGAGAACCACTTTCCTGCTCGTTGAACGAGGCGGACCAATAGGCAAGGTTCTCGTCCATCGGTGGCTATCGGAATGTCATCAACAATAGTAACAGGGTCTTACTGATAGAGTTGTACCTCGAGGTGTTTGCACAAGCAGTGGATTATTACTGCTTATATCATATAGATCATAGAAAAGGTTCAAACAAACCAATGGAAGGAAAATATGATCATCGGATTAAACAGAACAATGGAAAGGAAAATATGTTTAAACACATATTTCAAGGGTATATCCTTCCCAAGGACAAGCAGAGCAAGATATCCATGACAGGATATAAAGTAGAAAACCATTTAGGTAAGGGGGGAGGAATCTCATGATATTACCCATACAACGGTGTTAGGATAAATGATAAATAAAATTTAGCATCGTGCTTCAGATGTTCCTGTTGAAAATCGGAGTACCATTGACAAGCTTCGAGATAGCATTGACATGGTCTTCAGATGAAGATCAGACTTTGGAAACACGAAGGATCCATCAGGAATAACTTTTAGAATAAGTCTTACAATTTCCTCATGGATGAATGGATAACCTTGCTGAAAAGGAATCTATAATGATAGGTCCTCCAGCCGGGGGGGGGGGGTGCTAGGCATGACATCATGTTACCGGGTCATCAAAGGACCAATATCATAACTCTTGGAAAGTTGTCCCAGCCATCATATCTGACCGAGATTCAGATCCGATTGGTGTCATGCTACCTCAGACTCAGGATGTCCGAGAAGAAAAGGTGCCACACAAATAGACGAAGTGACATTTCAAGATTCTCAGGAAATGAACTACGGGAGCGGGTTCTTGAAGCAACAGTTCATCCTTAAACCAAGGAGGGGATAAGAAGGTGGCTGATGGGCTCAGCGACAACTCATCGAGAATTCCAAACGGATGGCTTACCACAATAAGGTGAACAAGAAGATGACACTTGTCAATTCAAATGATAAAATGGTGTATGCTCGAGGAGAACATACACAGTTAAACATTGGATGAGAGGTGCACCGAAATATGGGCTGGGTTGCACGACCAACGTCGGAATGATGATTCAATAATCAATAGTCTAGGAATGAACGGTTGACCATTAACTTCAAAGCAATAGGGTTGCTAGAAGTACAGAATCCAAACAACACCGTTCACTTGTAGGTACCTCGGTTAGAATTAACACGGGAACCAAGAAAGAATGGTGATGGTGAGAAGTATCACTATACCAAGAATTCTTAAGAGGTGGAGTAATCCTCATGACATTCTTGTCATAAAAGAGGGTAATACTCCAAGCTAAAGAAGAACAAATATTGGATAGTAAGGATCTCAAGGTTTATGCAAAACACGAACAAGTTGTGTTGAACGGAAGGCAATAAAGTGGTCGATGAGAACAGGAATCATCGAGGGGCAAGGATGGTATTACCCATCATGAATTCAATTGAATTCCTGGAAGAGCTCATCAGGTTGATGATGATCACGACACAATTGTTGAGAGATTTCATGAAGATGTAATCAATCAGCGACGACATCAAGTCAAAGGAATGATGAAGCGGAAGGTTATTGGAACCATGGGTAGGACACAAGCTTGATATCAAGCTTGTTGTTCAAGTTGGAACGATATGATGAGCAAAGTCTACGTAAGCTTAGCTCATCGTCGAAAACTTTGCTCCGGGAAGGACCAAGTAGCACAGTTAAAAGTTGCATGATAATGATATGGCTGATTAGGCTAGGTATGACATGATCGAGTACAAACTCGGACTTAAAGAAGATTATCAAGAGTTTTTGAACCGTAGGGCAGAATCGGTTCAGTTATCGGTGTTTTTGAGTGTTCAGTAATTCAGAGCCCGTGAAAAATTGGAATCAGTGGGAACGTAGCACTTGATGAAGAACTCATAAGAAGTTATGCAGTTCCATGATAATATCGAGATACCAGGGGGTAATACTCGACGACAGATCAAAATAGAGGTTGGACTGGGGTATTGCTCTGTAGAAGACAAGTGCTTAAACTTGCACGAGAATTGGTATTTAAAGGAGAACATGGTCGGAACCACGATTGAAAAAGGCCAGATCCCAGATATAAGATGAACTTATACCAAGGGAATAATTAATTTTAAAAGAAGCTTCGATGAGAAGATCCACATCGTGTCTATGGGCATGAACACAAAGTTCAAGGTCGACTCCCACTTCTTCAATGTATAACCTTCCATTCACTTCTCGCTTTGATAAAGGCATTAGTGTTGAAAGTTTTACCTGGTGAAATACCAGATGAGTATGACTCGTGAAAACTTCCGAGTTCACACATATTAAGGAAGGCATAGGTTCAACCCATCCGGGCATCTTACAAACATATACCACAAACTTCGGGGTAATTAATACAAGCTCGAAAGTAGAGCATTGTTGGTCAAGCAGAGGATACAATGTACCAAAGGCATTATGTATCAGGGGAAAGAGCTCACAAGGTGATTAATTATGAAGGACATAAAATCCAACAAAGGAACCGATGGTCCACAACGGAGCTGGTGTGGGTATCGGTACTCTATCAAAGGAAGAAGGAATGCAAGTGCACCGGATTATAGAAACAACTGACTAACTCAAAGCTTAAATGCTAAGGAATTATGATTTCCAAAAGAAGGGATCGAAGCGGGCGTTACGATCAAGGATGGATCAATTGAATATACCAGAGGCACAATCGACGACAGATAGTTTGGTCGAGAACCAGCTCATGTTCAAAATGACGTCTGAGCCGGAAAGATAATCCTAGGACTCGACTGATGATTGTGAACATTCACAACATATTGAATCAACGGTCTCAAAAATGATGGTGACGAAGGATGCCAATATGATTACTATACTTATGGGATTAATCATAATGAAAGCAAACAAGAAATTCCAGAGCAATAGGTTGCTGAGGATTTTCAGAATATCGAATGGTACTTTGAAGACTTTTGGGAATACCTGAACAACTGGGGATGAGCGGATACTCGATAAAGGCGAGGAATTATCCGTAGGGGGTATTCGTTAGGCAAGAACTACAGGGCAGTAAGCTCAAATGATTCTCGAAACAACAAAGAGCAGTCCAGGGCACCCTGTAATAACAAGATCAATGGGATTGAATGTAGGCAAGTGTGTCCAGTTATCCATACCGATAATAGTGGTAGGGATTTGCAAAAGCGGTCGGCACAAGCGTCTCGGGAAAACAACGAATAGTATCTTCAGAACCTTCTGGTGCAGTAGGCGATCGTTGTAATAAGGGGCTCTCCGGGAGGAAGTAGTAATGGGAACCTAAAGTTAGATTTCAGTAAAAATCATTTAACCCGAGTAGAAGAGAGTTCAGAATCCCAGAGTAAAGATCGAGGAGTAAAAGATCCTAGTACCACCCGATGGCGACGTGGGCCCGTAAGGCACACAGCCAAGTTAGTAAAAGTTTTTTGCAATGTCTATACTCGACTTCGCCAAGGAGTGTGGAAGGGATTCCTACAGCAATCGGCTCGATACCAACTCAGGACGCCCCGATTTAATCGTACACTAATCATGCAGCAAA
The DNA here is from genome assembly GCA_021605205.1 of Aegilops longissima. Lineage (NCBI taxonomy): Eukaryota > Viridiplantae > Streptophyta > Magnoliopsida > Poales > Poaceae > Aegilops > Aegilops longissima. Next base: position 225,598,135 of record CM038679.1, read on the forward strand.
TGTATGCGATCAAGATCGTGGACTCACGGAAGATATCACAACACAACTCTACAAATAAAATAAGTCATACAAGCATCATAATACAAGCCAGGGGCCTCGAGGGCTCGAATACAAGTGCTCGATCATAGACGAGTCAGCGGAAGCAACAATATCTGAGTACGCATGAAGTTAAACAAGTTTGCCTTAAGAAGGCTAGCACAAACTGGGATCTGAGATAGAAAGAGGCGCAGGCCTCCTGCTGGGATCCTCCTAAACTACTCTTGGTCGTCGTCGTGAAGAAAAGACGTAGTGTGAGCACCTCCGGGGTAGTAGTCGTCATCGACGGTGGTGTTCGCTCACGGCTCCAACGTCTGGTTGCAGCAATCGAGTAGAGATAGGGGAAAAAGGGGAAACAATGCAACCGTGAGTACTCATCCAAAGTACTACATAAGCAAGGAGCTACACTACATATGCATGGATATATGTGTAAAGGGCCATATCAGTGGACTAAAGCTGCGGAATGCCGAATAAGAGGGGATAGCTAGTCTTATCGAAGACTACGCTCGGTCACCTTCGTCTTGCAACATGTAGAAGAGGGCGGTCTGAAGTCCTCCAAGTAACATCACATAGCAATAATCCTACCGGCGATCCCTCCTCATTGCCACGAGAGAGAGCGACCACGGTTGTATCCGCACTTGGAAGGTGTGTTTTAGTAAGTATCCGGTTCTAGTTGTCATAAGGTCAAGGTACAACTCCAAGTCGTCCTGTTACGAAGATCACGGCTATTCGAATAGATTAACTTCCTGCAGGGTGCACCAACTTACCCAACACGCTTGATCCCATTTGGCGGACACACTTTCTGGGTCATGCCCGCCGCGGAAGATCAACACGCCGCAGCCCCACCTAGGCTCAATAGAGAGGCCAGACGCTGGTCTAAACCTAAGCGCAGGGTGCGGGCCCATCGCCCGAGCACACCTGCACGCTATGCGTCTGTGACGGAAGCAGACCTAGCCTAGTGGCGTTCAGTCCAATCCGGCGCGCGCTTTCGATCGCCGACGTCGCGAAGTGCTTCGGTGATACCACGACGCCGGATACCCATAACTACTCCCACGTAGATGGTTAGTGCGTATAGGCTCGTGTCGACTCAGATCAAATACCAAGAACTCGTTAAGCGTGTTAAGTATCCATGAGCGCCGAACAGGCCAGGCCCACCTCTCTCCTAGGCGGTCTCAACCTACCTGTCGCTCCGCCACAAAGATCCACTCATGGTGCTCCACCGGCCGACCCGACTTTAGTCTCCACATGTATCATGTATAAAGTATATAGTATATACCGTGATCACCTCCCGAGTGATCACGGCCCGATAGTATAGCACAGCAGACGGACAAGAATGTAGGGCCACAGATGAATATACTAGCATCCTATACTAAGCATATAGGATTGCGGTAAAGGTAACAATGATAGTAACAAGGACAGGCTATGCATCGGGATAGGTATAATGAAAGCGGTAACATGCTACACTACTCTAATGCAAGCAGTATAGAGTAGAATAGGCGATATCTGGTGATCGGGGGCTTGCTGGTTGCTCGCAAGAGAGAGGGTCGTCAACTCCGTAGTCGAACCGGGCAGCAGCGGCGTCGGTCTCGTAGTCTACGGAGAGAAGAGGGGGAAGAAACAATGAATACCATGTAAACAGATGCATATCGATGCATGACATGACAAGTAACGATGCTAGGCGTGCCCGAACGTGGTATGAGGTGGTACCGGTTAAGGGGGGAAACATCCGGGAAAAGATCACCGGTGTTTCGTGTTTTCGGACAAAGGAGCCGGAGGGGGAAAGTTGCGAGTTCGATAGGTTAGGGGTGTGTGGCGGACAAACGGACTGCGTATCCGGATTCGTCTCGTCGTTCTGAGCAACTTTCATGTTGAAAATATTTTAATCCGAGTTACGGATTAAAAGATATGATTTTCTAAAGATTTTATTAATTTCTGGAATTTAATTAATTATTTAATCCAACATTATCCGAATAGTAAATGATGGCCTTGACATGACATCGAGTGATCTCAGCAGTCAACGTTGACCATTGACCTGGTCAACCTGACGTGTGGGTCCAGTGGGACCCACCTGTCATTATCTGTTTAGGTTAATTACAGATTAGTTAATTTAATTAGTGATTAGGTTAATCTAATCAGGATTAATTAACTTAATTAATTACTTAATTAACTAATTAATATTTTAATTATTTTAATTATTATTTATTTATTTATTTAATATTTTTTAATTCTTTTTTTCTAAAACATTCAGGGGTGGGTCCCCACTTGCCATTGGCCCCAGGGGCCTATGCGGGTCGGGCGATGGGGCGCTCGAGGTGCCCGACCCGGGCGAGGCCAGCGGAGCCAGAGGCGCCGGGCGCGGAGATGGCACCGGCGAGGCCACGTCGGGGCATCACCGGGCTAAGCGCGTGGTGGAGGTGCAGGATGCGGGGGAGGCAGGCATGGCGGGTGGAGGTGGCCGCCGGGCATGAGTGGGGCGGCGGAGGACGGGCGGCGGTGGGCTGGGCGTTGGCGTGGCGTGGCTGTGGCGTGGCCCGAGGCGTGAGCTCCGGCCTGTGGCCTTCTGGGGGAGGAGGACGCCGGTGTGAGAGAAAGAGAAGTAGGGAGCTCACGTCGGGGAGTAGGGCACGGGCAGCGGGGGTGAGGGGGTGATGGGGACGACGGCGGAGAGGAGCAGTCCGCGAGGGGTTCTGGCGGCGGGCGGCGCCGGCGGCGACGGGGGTCCCAGTGTGAGGAGGAGACGAGGAGGTGGCGGATCGCGGCAGTGAGGCGGTGGCGGCGTTAACGGGATCGGCTCGGGTGCCGATCGAGCCAGGAGGAGGAAGCTCGGCGAGTGGTCCCTCGTCTGGCGGCGCAGGGACGATGGGATCGATCGGGATCGCCCGATCCAGATCGGAACCGAGTGGAGGGGCGAGGGAAGAGGGACGAGGGAGGAGTGGGTGCGAGTGGGGAGGAACCGCTAGGGTTGGTCGCCCTGTGGGGTGAGGTAGGCGCTGGCTGGGCCGGCCTGTTTGGCACCGAGGCCATCTGGGCCAGTGGGCCGTGGGAGGGGGTTCCCTCTTTTTTTGTTTTGTTAGTTTCTTTCTTTTATTTATTTTCCTTTTTGCTTTATTTTATTTTATGATTTCTTTTAGTTTCCATTTATTTTTGTTTTAGTAAAATACTATAATGGCGCCTAATTTGCTGTTAACAAATATGCCACTGCCACATTAGCTTGCTACCCAAGCTAAATTAGTTTCGTAATTAATTAATATTTAAAAGTATATAAATAATAGCTTTCACTATGGTTTCAATTATCTTATAGTATTTAAATATCTTATAAAGGTATGGTTTCTCCATCATAATTACCTATGTAATATTTGGTTCACCCCGAACATTTTAGTTTTAAGATTGGAAAACTTTTATTGTTTGATTGATTTTGAATTTGAATTTGAATCGGTTTCGAACTAACACAAGGTTAGCAACAGTAACCGAGGTGATGTGGCATCGTTAACGCGGGATTACTGTAGCCTAATTATCCGGGCGTCACAGGGAGTGTGCCCATGCACACAACTCAGCTTTTGGTACTTCTCCGTGGCGCAAAACTCAGAGTGGAACTCGTGTTGCGGGATTATGGAGTCATGCACCGGATCCGGCGGCAGATCGCTTTCCTGGGGGGCAGGGGGGTCATTCAGGACGGATTCAGCAAGGAGATATACTTTTGACATGCTAAAATATATCGGGATAGATTGGAACCTGACAGGACGATCCGGATCCGTAGTACACCTGCCTTCTGATGACCTTAGGCAAGTGCTCGGTGGCGACCGCCGTCGTGGCGGCGATACGAGCAGGAGCAGCCGCACCGAAACCTTCAGCACCACTCGTCCGCATTCCCCCAATGTCAGTGCCACACAAGGGAATTTGGAGGCTATGTAGGGATTTGGGGGAAATGGGGAAACTGTGAAGGTAAGCTAATGGTTGGGAACTACTTATGGCACTATATGTTGTATACGGCACACTGTTTATACATGTCATTTGTGTTAGGTATTACAACGTCACAAACGATTTCCGCACCAAACCATGTGAGAAGACAACGTAGGTTAGACACGGTTGCCGTTACATAACCGTATGCGATTTACTACCCTGTCCATATAATTGACTTATGGTGAGATACCATGTAAACAGCCGCTCTGCGGATATCCATAAAAAAGCAGCCGCTCTGCATATAGAGATGGCTGCGGTGGCCTAGGCAACGGCTATCGGAGAAGAGGTCAACCCTCGGTCGGTGGGCGGTGGCGGCGTCATAGGAGGTCAATCCTCGGTTTGCGTTGGGAGATAAGAGGAGCTCAACCATCGAGGTCGGCGGCGGCGTGATTCGAGCACATACATCGCGTTCGATGGCAGGATAGTGGAGGTCGAACTTCAGGCGCAGCCACACTAAGCTTTGCTCCTCGACCCTGCTTTCTCGGTGTGCTACCGCATCGCGCTTGTCTGTCTGCTGGGTGGAGGTCGCCGCGTGGGTAATTAATTAAGGTATTATTTTCGTGAGTAGCTTAATAAAGGTATTCAATTCCTAATGGTAGTGTTGTACTAGTACTGTGCGTGTAAATTGACTGGCCATCAATATTTGTCATTGCACGTCTGGATAACAACATGGAGCACCCTCAGTAATTATGAAAATAAAACCTTGTGACTTAATGTTGTTGTTTTGTTTTTAATTACCATTCGTGTGCTCCAGATGGAACGATCTCGATGGATGAAGAATCAAAAAACCGCAGATTTTATCAGTGGCGTGACAGAGATCATGAATTTGGCTGAAAGTACAAAGAGGAGAATTGGTGATGTGGATTACATCCTGTGTCCATGTACTGATTGTGCCAATACAGAGTCACATGAAGTTGCAGATGTCTAGATGCACTTAGTCTCTAGGGGATTTATGGATGGATATATACGTTGGACCAGATACGGTGAAGAGGAGGTCATGGATGAAGATACCTAGGGCAGCGATATGCCAAACCCCGATCAGTGTCACATGGATGTTGAATCTAACATTGGGGCAGAGGTGTCAAGCTACCAATGGGACACCGGAAAGCCGAAACGCCCACCGGAAAACCAAGACGTCGACGCAGATGACGACGATCTTGATATGCCAGATTTTGCTGCTATGATTGCTTATTTCGAGGGCCCAAAAAAGGATATGATTGGGTACAAGGATCTGCCAACCATTGATGCGGACTCCAAGAAAGAATTGTATCCAGGTTGCAAAAATAAATATTCCAGGTTGAGTGCCACCCTGGCGCTTCTCACATTTAAAGCAGCAAACAGTCTATCAAACAAGGGCTTCACAGAGATGTTAGGTCTTTTCAAAGGAATTCTTCCGGAAGATAATGTGCTCCCCAGAAGCATGAATGAAGCGAAGAAAATTGTTTGCCCATTGGAACTTGAAGTACAAAAGATACACGCTTGTGTGAATGATTGTATATTGTACCGTGGTGAGTACAAAGGTTTGCGTGCATGAGCATGCACGATACAAGTGTAGGAGAGCAAAGGACAAGTACAAATTGGACGACGAGATCAAGACAGGAATCCCGTTCAAGGTTGTTTGGTACTTGCCTTTAATTCCAAGTTGAGCCGTTTGTTTGCAAACCCTAGAGAGGAAAAGAGGTTGCGGTGGCATCATGATGAGCGAATTGTGGATAGGTTTATGAGGCACTCGAAAGATGGGGCTCACTGGGAATTAATCGACAACCAGTTTGAAAATTTTGCCAAGGATCCTAGAAGTATAAGGCTCGGGGAGTGTACTGACGGGATGAATCCTTTTGGTGATATGAGCATCAATCACAGCACATGGTCGGTGCTTCTGTGCATATATAACCTAGCTCCTTGGTTGTGTATGAAGAAAAAACACATTAAGATGTCAATCATTATCCAAGGCCCGAAGCAACCTAGAAATGACATCGACATTTACTTTCAGCTAGTGGTAGAAGAACTGCTGACAGTGTGGATAGATGCGCCTGTTGTAAAATGTTATGATGCTTACAGAAAGGAGATTTTCGATCTACATGCAATGCTGGTGCACACCATTCAAGATATGCGGCATTAGGCAACACATCGGGGCAGAAAACAAAGGGACATGTAGGGTGTGTCACCTGCATGGATAGAACAACTAGCAGAAGACTTCCCAACTCGCACAAAATAGTGTATTTGCATCATCATAGGTTCTTACAGAAATCTCACCCATACCGAAAGATGAAGGCTGAATTTGATGGTACGGCAGAGGCAGGTGCGGGCCAAAGACCCTATGACGGGGAGGTGGTCCACAACATGGCTGAAAAATTAATGTTGTGCTTGGCAAGAAACACCCTTTGACGGTGAAACAAACACCCAAGGGTCAAGTGTTTAAGAAGAAATCAGTGTTCTAGAAATTACCTTACTAGGAGATTCTACGTGTATGTCACTGCATCGATGTCATGCACGTAGAGAAGAACGTATGTGGAAACATCCTTGGTACTCTGCTCAAGAATAAAGGTAAACGAAAGGATGGTGACGGTTCACGGCTCGATATTCTTGCTGATCAATCAAAACGCAAGAGTGAAGCAGAAGATGATGACAAATTCATCAAAGCTCGCTAGATTTACAATTTTTATACAAAAGAAGCAACACAGTTCTTCACCTATTTGTTGTCAGTTAAGACAACCTATTCCTACTGCGCAAACATCAGAAGTCTCACGGATGTGAGCTCAGGTAAAATGAAGTTGGGACACATGAAGTCACATGATTGCCACATAAGGTTGACACAAATCCTCTCGGTGGCCATCAAGAATCTGATGGACAAAGATATAAGAAACACACTCATTGAGCTCTGTGATTTCTTGAACCAACTATGGCAGAAAATTGTAAATCCTGAAGAGTTGGTTCATATGCAAGATGATATTGCAAGAATATTGTCCAACCTAGAGATGTTTTTCCCACCGTCATTCTTTGATGTCATGGTTCAACTCACTGTGCACCTTGTCGATGATATAAAGTATTGTGGTCCTGTGTTTCTTTGCAACATGTATTCGAGCGGTTAATGGGAATACTGAAGCGCTTTTGTCAGAACCGAAACCATCCAGAGGCAAGCATCCTACAAGGTTATACCATGGAGGAGGTGGTTGAGTTTTCCACCGAATACATGAAACAAAGACCTATAGGTTTGTCCCTCTCTCGCCAGGAGGGAAGGCTGAAAGGTAAGCCGGTCCTTGCTGGCACGCAAATGGCTTCACCCAGAGAATTGGCAGAGAAAGCCCAATTGATGGTACTTCTGAACAGCCCAGTTCTCATCACTTATGCCGAAGAACACTTGGCGGAGATATGCCAAAGCTTCTTACCAATGGTGCCTTCATCAGATGTGGAGATGAAGGAGCACACTAAGAACTACGTCGAATGGCTGAAGAATCGTTTGGCACAAGGATCCATCGATGACATTGCTACGTGGTTGGCACAAAATCCATCACCTACGGTGTTGACGTACCAAGCATATGACATAAATGGATACACGTTCTACACCGAGGAACGTGATCAGAAGACCTTGTATTAGAACAGCTATGTTCGAATCGAATGCATGACTATAAATGAAGCTGATAAAAGGGTATACTATGGAACCATCAAAGAGATTTGGGAGCTTGACTATGTGAAAGTTAAGGTGGCATTATTCAGGTGCGCATGGATCCCTCTTAGTCAGTTAAGGGTTGATGAGTACAAGAAGACCTGTGTTAACAGGACAACGATGGCATATCATGCAGACCCATTCATTCTTGCCAGCGATGCTACCCAGATTTTCTTTGTGGAAGACACATTGCATAAGAACTGCGATTTAGCGATGCATGGGAAGAGAAAGGTACTAGGTGTCGACGATGTTGCCGATGAGGACGAGTACGATGAATTTGATGAGTTGCCAGCCAAGGGATCACGCACCCGTGTAACAGAGCATCATAAAATCATCAAAAAACCCAAGTTCATCCGGGGTCAACGTAATGATCCCAGTTCCGCCATGTACCTGGGAATTAAGCTGTAAGACTAGTCTTTATGCCTACCCTGTAACTTAATTCGTTCATTTTAGAACTATCGCGTGTACTTGTAGCGACCCGACCTCAGACGGTCAAGTCTCTGTGCTTTAGTGTCATTTCTGGATCGGTAATGCTGATACACACAGTACTCGAAGGATTTATAACAGAGTAGCAATCACACACTTGTTACATCGAATGTCTCAAAAGAGAACTTATTACAATAAATATTGCTTAAGGCCATCTAACACGATAACAGCGGAAAGCTTGGAAGATAAAGTGAGTGCATCAACTCCAACCGCATAGCTGAGTGCATGACAACGACCTATCGCACCTTTACTCGTCGTCTGAAAAGTCTGCAACATAATACGTTGCAGCCCGAAAACGGGTCAGCAAATGGAATATGCTAGCAATATAACACAGTTGAGCAATGAACAGATAAAGGCTATCACTACATGCATATATGGCTGGTGTAGGCTCTATGGTTATGTGGTTTTTGCGAAAAGTCAATTTTTCCCTACAACAAAGGAATAAATTTTATTTAACTATCATGGTAGTTGAAACATCATTGAGAAGGTATCTCCAACTCAATCCCAATTAAAAGTAATTATCAACCCAACAAATTAAATTAGAGTGATGAGATACAATAGGATAATCCAAGTACTAGATACTCAAGATGTCCATAACCAGGGACACGGCTAACCATGATTAGTTTGTACACTCTGCAGAGGTTTGCACACTTTTCCCCACAAGACTCGATCTCCTCCGTTGGATTTATTGCACTACATGGTGTTTGAGAAACGGATAACCGAGACACAGTCTTTCAGAAGCATTAACTCTTTACTCCAGGTGGACAGTTACACCTACTTTCCCTCTACATCTGCTAGCCCACCACTAAAAGAGGTCAAACAACATACTCAACTATGCCAAAGCCCATAATGGCTTTGTGGCTGCACACGGAAGTCTCTAGCATGAAATATCTCACGATCCCTTTGAGCCTGGGTGGCGGACCGTAGGAGGATCACACGGTATATCCCCGGGATCTCCTAGGACAACACTAGTATATCCCCAGGTGCCCAAACAAGCAATCCACCCATATGTGTATTAAAGTTGCCACCTTAAGTTGAACCATTAATTAACAACTCACATCTGTCATGGATACACTCAAACCCAATCCACGTCTACGAGCATAGCATAGAAATATAAGCATAACGTAGAAGTAACTCCCAAGGGTTTGATATTAAAACAGGTAATAGGTTCTACCTCATTATCTACTTCCCAAACCCACAAGTTAAACACATCCTATTCATGCAACGCTTTGATTATTGTAACTAATGCATAAAAACTGGGTATGAAAGGAATATGATCAAACTGTTACTTGCCTTGCTGACGATCCGCAAAACCTAGAGACTCGTAGTAGCACGCTTCACACTCCGAGAATTCTATCGCAAACACACAATAGCATACATAAGCAATCAAGCAAAGATGCACGGATAAAACTCAAATAAAAAGATCTAACCAGAAAGTTCAACTTAAGAACTTCGGTTTGCAAAAAGAATCAAATAAAATGGAGCAACGAAACTCAAACTGTGAAAGAAACAAGATCCGGTTACTAATCTGGACTAAAGTCAAATTTTACAGTACCAAAATCTTGTTCAAGTTGTTTAAACATAAAGAGGGCTTCGAGACGAAGATCTAGGCGCTTGAATCGCCTGATTCCGATAAACGAGCGAAAAGATAAACTAAAACGAAAATTGGGTCAGAAATCACGATCGAAAATAATCGCGAAAAACCGTGGAAAAAGAAAAACTGACGAACAGGCTAACGAACGAACGTTCGCTGTCTGTGACTAACGGGTGAACGGCGTTCGTTAAAACGAATGAACGGACGAACGTCCGCTGTTTAACCGAACCGATCTATTAAAAAACAGATCTAGGGTTTTCGAAATAAATCGAGCGGTTTTAAAAAAACCGGCGGCTACCTCGGCGTACGTGACGGCGGTGGCGGCAACTCCGGCGGCAGGGCGGCATCGGGCGGCGGCGCATCTGGCAGGGTTAGGGTTGGCGCGGCGCGGGCTGGGCCTCGGGGTCGCGGCTCGGGCGGCTTATAAGAGGCCGGCCTGGAGAGTCCCGGCCAGATACTGCCCGAAGTCGGTTCACTTTTTCTTAAATAAGTCTTGACGCAGAAAAACAAAGAAAACAATTACTAAACAGACTCCAAATATCCCGAAATAAAATTTCCCCGACCTCTAAAAATATGCCGGACAGAGTGAACATTTATTTGGGCCTAAAATACAATTTTGAAAAACACGTATTTTTCCTAATTCAAATAAAATTGCAAATAAAATCTGGATAAAATCAAATATTTGATTTTAATATTTTTCCTCCAATATTTCACTTATTTTGGAGAAGTCATATTATCTCCTCTCATATATTTTTTGATATGAAATATTTTCGAAGGGAAAAATAAATTAAAACCAAAGTGATGCTTGTTTCAATATTTGATAAAATTCAAATATGACAAACGTGAAATCCCCAACACTCTCCGTGGGTCCTTGAGTTGCTTTGGATTTCGAGGATCGCAAAACGAAAATGCAGTAAAATATGATACGCATGAATGACCTATGTATAACATTCCAAATTGAAAATTTGGGATGTTACTGTACTAAATTTGTGAGTTATGCCCGCTTTACTGTTGATGTAAGCACCGTTAATATGTTGACCTTGATATGTTGTCGGCTCAGGCAATGAATACGAAATGTTTTTGTTATTATTATTATTATTATTATTATTATTATTATTATTATTATTATTATTATTATTATTATTATTATTATATCGTAGAGGTAGCACAGTCAATTGATCTCACTACTGTATCTGTGAACAAAAATATGCAATCTGGTTTGCGAATAGCACACGGTTCGTTGATGAAAGTTGTGTGCCGACCAAACCCCGCTACCCTGCCCACGATCTGAGTTGTAATTTCTGATTGGCCAGAACCCAAACCCCACGGATCATACGTCTGCACCGTTGGATGCTCCCAGATCAAACGGCGATCCTCGTCCCTTTCGACAACACATGCAGTTCCGGTTGTAATTTTATTTTTATGCACAAAATGCATGTCAATCTCAAAAAATATCTTAAATATAGCTAACAATACCTGAAATGTGCCATAAAATCAAACCTGTTGTATAATGGTGATTGCATACCGTAGAATTTTTTATGACGCCAAACGATGAAGTCACCGGTGACAGGAGTTTGAATTGACACGTCTCCTTTTGGAAACGATGATCCTTCATCTGAGATGCTTCGGTTTGGAAGGAGCGGCCATAAAAACTTGTGCCAAACTTTACAATTTTTTTCCACGGGGTCGTGAGAGCACGCCACGGGCCCACGTCGATTTTGATGATGTTCGAACTACATTTGAATTTCCTGTAATTAAAATACCAACTAGGCCTACGCCAGTGGCCGCACCTCGCGGACGAAATGTTTGAAACTTCTCCCTGCTTCTCAAACAAACGGATGAAAACTCACAAAGCTACGCACAAATGATTTGTATACCTTCTTTGCTAGGCTGATAGTAAGGGGGTATCATAGCTAGTATCATGCATGCCAACTAGCCAATTTTGATGAGCGGTCATAGAATTAAATGAACAAAGAAAGGGTTAAGTATCATATCATGAAACCGTAGCATAATAAATGCTATGCTACTATGTTTCATGCATGACAATATAAATAAAGTACTACATATGATACTAGCTACTCTATGATAGTATGCATTGTACTAGCCACAGTGGGAGTAACTTCAGCAGTAACATCGAGTCCAACTCAACAAATTTTCTTATGTGGCAATGAGTTAATGAGGAGAGAGGTAGTTTTAGTAACTTAGCTATTTACTATAACATCACATGTCCCAATGCAATATAAGTCTATAACCTAATAAATGAGACTTTGCATGTTACCATACTTATGTTACTACCCACTATGAAAGGTAGTAACATAGTCTAGGGATATGTGTATGTTACTCTCCATTGTGGCTAGTCTTAGGCTGGTCATAGTGGGGAGTAACTTATACAAGTAACATGCATACATTATAGTCTATATATGTTACCACCCTAATAGTGGGTAGTGTCATATGTGTGGTAACATAGATGTGTCCATTTATTGCGTTGTAGACTCATTTTGTATTGGAAAGCGCTATGTGATGGTAACATACTCCCTCCTTTCCGGTTTATAGGCCTTATCTCAAAATCTTAGTTTTTCCATGTTATAAGGCTCAAATTGGTTGTTCTCCATCACAAGTTCAGATTGCAAGGTGCATTAAATAATTGCATGCAAGTATTAAGATAAAATTGACCAACGCATGTACTTTATGCATGCATGCACTGCAACTAATACATTGGTAAACATAAATTTTTGAGGAAAACAAGAGCACTAATTGGGTGCTTTTGCAAATTAAAAAAACTATTCCACCACTCACCGTCTACCTTAGTTTATGAGATTTTTGAATTGAGCCCTATAAACTGGAAAGGAGGGAGTATTATGTTACTCTATTTGCCTCTCTCCTCATTAACTACATGCCACCTCATCACTTTTGCTTTTGTGGCATCTATGTTACTAGCTATGTTACTCCCACTATGACTAGCTTAGAGCAAGTACAATAGAGTGACATAAGTAGGCTATAAGGAAAAGAATAATATATATCTGCTTATTAGTTGGAGGAAAGTGAAGAGAAGAGGAGAGAGAAGAGAAGCAGGCTCTTGGTTAGTAGAGCCAGCTGTAACATGAGACCCAAGACACTTTGTGAGGATGTAAGGTGGGCCAACTATTGATAAAATAGTACATATTTAAAACTTATTATTGTACATGCCCGCTAAGAGCTTGGCTATATATGACATGGCAACTTCTTATAGCCGACCGCTGGCTTGCATTATTAACCATGCTCTTAGTGAGGTAGCTAGTATATCATACACTAGCTAGTATCATACTCCCTCCTTTCCGGTTTAGGCTGGTTGTAGTGGTAGTATCATAAGCGGTATCATGCATGCCAACTAGAATTTCTGGATGATGTGGCACATAATTAAATGAGGAAAGAGAGGATGTGGTATAATATCATGATACCGTATCATATTAAATGTTGTACTACTTTGTGTGATGCATGACAATTAATAAAGCAACCTAAGATACTAACTTATGATACTATGCATTACGGAAGTAGTATCATACACTAGTATATATCATATGCATGATACTAGTATATGATACTCCCCATTACAACCAGCCTTATAGGGCTCAATTCAAAAATCTCACCAACCAAGGTAGATGGTGAGTGGTGGAATACTGTTTTATAGTTTGCAAAAACACCCAATTAATGCTTTTGTTTTCCTCAAAAAATTATGTTTTCCAATGTATTAATTGCAATACATGCATGCATATAAAGCACATGCATTGGTCAACTTTCTCTTAATACTTGCATGCAATGATTTAATGCACCTTGGAATCTGAACATGTGATGGGGAACAACCAAATTGAGCCTTATAAAATGGAAAAACTAAAATTTTGAGATAAGCCTATAAACCGGAAAGGAGGGAGTATATATGCATGATAATAGTATATGATCGGTAATTCCTCCGTAATGCACGCACGCATAGTATCATAAGTTAGTATCTTAGGTTGCCTTATTAATTACCATGCATGACACAAAGTAGTACAACATTTAATATTATACAGTATCATGATACGGTACCACACCCTCTATTTTCTCATTTAACTATGTGCCACATCATCCAAAAAGTCTAGTTGGCATGCATCATACCACTTGATATTGCCATATTACGACCAGCCTTATTAGGGTGGCCATAGTGGGGGTATCATAGCCGGTATCATGCACACTGAATAGCAAATATGATGATGTGGTAAAGAAGCAATAACATAGGTAGATAACGTAATATATATATATATATATATATATATATATATATATATATATATATATATATATATATATATATATATGTCTATATATATATAAAATAAACTCTATACTACTTTGTGTCATGCATGGCCATAAATACGATCATCTATGATATATACTACTCTATGATATTATATTTGAACTATGAAGGTACGTACGTAGTATCATACACTAGTATCATATGCATGATACTATATATAGTATATGATACTCCCCACTATATAAGGCTGGCCATAGTGATGGTATCATAGCTGACGATGTCATGCATGCACTCGGAAATAGCAAGTATGCTGATGTGGCAAAGAATTAAATATATATAGAGAGGTAGACTAACGTATAGGTAGATACCGTATCATGTTAAATGCGATGCTAATTTTTGTCATGCATGGCAATAAATAGGATCTATGATACTATACTCTATGTATTATACTATGCGCTATAATTAATTAAAGGTAGTATTATACACTAGTATCATATATACTCTCCACTATATTCGTGATTTCTTACCGTGGAAAAAAATTGAGGCAAAACGATGAACTCATGTTTTCGTTCGAACAAAAATATGATGTTAGGTAATGTAAATGTTTTCAAAGAGCACACGGTTCACTCACGAAATTCGTGTGTCCACTAAACCATGGCTGATGCCCCCCCCCTTGCCACGCGTGTGATCTGAGTCGTGCATTCTGATTGGCCAGAACCCAAAACCCACTGATCGTACGTTTGCACCATTGGATTCTCCTTGATCGAACGACGATCCTCATCCCTTTCGACAGCACATGTAAATGTTTTCAAATAGCCCCTCCCAAAAAATGTTTTCAAATAGCACACGGTTCACACACGAAAGCTGTGTGCCTACCAAACAGTGGCCGATCCCGCCCCCTTTGCTGCGCGCACGATCCGAGTCGTGCGTTATGATTGGCCAGAACACAAACCCCACGGATCGTACGTCTACACCGTTGGATGCTCCCAGATTGAACGGCAATCCTCATCCCTTTCGATAGGAAATGCAGTCCGGCCAGGAATTTATTTAAATGTCAAAATGCACGGTAAATGGCAAAAAATGTCTTACATATAGCACCCGAGACCTGAAATGCTCCAGCAAATCAAACCCATGGTATAATTGTGATTGCTTTACGTGGGAAAAATTTAGAGGCGAAATGATGAACTCACGTCTTCATTTCAAAATTAGTACGTCTTCATTTCAAAAAAAATTATTCTGTTTGTGCACACGAGCGCTAAGAGGCAACCGTTTGCATAGGCCTTTCCGCGCGCGCGACGACCGGGGATATTTAACACCAGGAGTCCCCAACACCCCCGACCATCCGCCCGGGTTTCACTCAACTAGTCCACCCAATCTCCATCGCCAGCTCCCCCTCCCCCAGATCCACAGCAGAACCCTCTCCGGTGTCGCCGTGCTCACCCCGGCCGTGTGCCCGCTCTTCGGCGTCAAGCCTACCTCCACTACCGTTCCCAACACGCGGCAGCCCGCGCCTTGCCGTCTTCGTTTGCTCGCCACCCACCCTCGAGCATATCGATGCAGTAACCCTCGCCTCTCCTGTGGTCCGGCCAGGTTTGCATTAAGAACCATGTTAGTTACTGTTGTCCATTGCGGTGAGGCATATTTCCTCGCAATCCCTCTTCCAATTTCGTTCCGTATGTTCCCAAATTGGCTATAAAATAACGGAGAGATATATGTTCATTATCTACCTTGCTTACTGCATATAAGTTGTATTTGTTACAATAAGTTACTGCCTATTTATAGATCGCGGGCGCCCGAGTCACAAAACTTAACAAATTAGCCGTACATTTTCTAAATTATTGCATGGCATGTTTAGAAAGCTTGATACCAAGTTGTTAGATTTATGCTTATCCTCCTTTCCTGAGTTTTGCATGCGTTCTCTGTAGATGCCGAGTAGCAACGACAACACTCATGCTTCAGGCGATGTATCTCCATCTGATTTGGACAACCCTAGGTCTTCAGTAGATTGTGAGGGATCAAGTAATCTTGAACAGGATAGAGCTGCAACAATTATCCTTCCGGTCAGGACATGGAGGAATGCTCCAAGGAAGCCCGCGCACTAGCCTAAAGGTGTATATGTAGTAAGCGAGATTGATTTAGATTCCTGGGCTCCAACTAAACCAGATAAAGCACGCGTGAGGTTCAGGAGTGTGTATGGATTTGTTGGCAGGGCAAGGCTCAACATTAATCTGCTGGGGTTTCAGAAGGCTGACACAAAAACACGATGAAGAATGGTATGGGAGATCATGGATCACTTCAATGTTCCAAAGTATTGGAGAATGCAGGTGGAACACGCTGCACTGAAGAAGGCTAGGGATGCTTGGAGAAACTGGAAGCATGTGTTGTTCAAGAAGTACTTGAGTAAAGGCAAGGACCCAATCCCCGCATACCCCCAAATTACAAAGGCAGACTGGGCAGAATTCAAAAGGGCTAGGGAAACTAAAGAGTTTGCTATCAAGAGTTTCAAGCAATCGGAACTTCAAAAGAAGAACATATGATGTCTACTACGCAACCTTCTTCTTGTAGATGTTGTTGGGCCTCCAAGTGCAGAGGTTTGTAGGACAGTAGCAAATTTCCCTCAAGTGGATGACCTAAGGTTTATCAATCCATGGGAGGTGTAGGATGAAGATGATCTCTCTCAAAAAACCCTGCAACCAAATAACAAAGAGTCTCTTGTGTCCCCAACACACCCAATACAATGGTAAATTGTATAGGTGCACTAGTTCGGCGAAGAGATGGTGATACAAGTGCAATATGGATGGCAGATAAAAGTTTTTGTAATCAGAAAAATATAAAAACAGCAAGGTAACTAATGATAAAAGTGAGCGTAAACGGTATTGCAATGCTAGGAAACAAGGCCTCGGGTTCATA
This sequence comes from Aegilops longissima, assembly GCA_021605205.1. Taxonomy (NCBI): domain Eukaryota; kingdom Viridiplantae; phylum Streptophyta; class Magnoliopsida; order Poales; family Poaceae; genus Aegilops; species Aegilops longissima. The sequence continues at coordinate 225,615,055 of CM038679.1, forward strand.
CTTTCACTAGTGCAAGTTCAATCAACAATAATAACATAATTGGATCATATAACTATCCCTCAACATGCAACAAAGAGTCACTCCAAGGTCACTAATAGCGGAGAACAAATGAAGAGATTATGGTAGGGTACAAAACCACCTCAAAGTTATTCTTTCGGATCGATCTATTCAAGAGTCCGTAGTAAAATAACACGAAGCTATTCTTTTCGTTCAATCTATCATAGAGTTCGTACTAGAATAACACCTTAAGAAACAAATCAACCAAAACCCTAATGTCACCTAGATACTCCAATGTCACCTCAAGTATCCGTGGGTATGATTATACGATATGCATCACACAATCTCAGATTCATCTATTCAAACCAACACAAAGTACTTCAAAGAGTGCCCAAAAGTTTCTACCGGAGAGTCAAGACGAAAACGTGTGCCAACCCCTATGCATAAGTTCACAAACGGAACCCGCAAGTTGATCACCAAAACATACATCAAGTAGATCACGTGAATATCCCATTTTCACCACAGATAAGCACGGCAAGACATACATCAAGTGTTCTCAAATCCTTAAAGACTCAATCTGACAAGACAACTTCAAGGGGAATACTCAATTCATCACAAGAGAGTAGAGGGGGAGAAACATCATAAGATCCAACTATAATAGCAAAGCTTGCGATAAATCAAGATCGTGCCATATCAAGAACACAAGAGAGAGAGAGAGAGAGAGAGAGAGAGAGAGAGGTCAAACACATAGCTACTAGTACATACCCTCAGCCCTGAGGGTGCACTACTCCCTTCTCGTCATGGAGAGCGCCGGGATGAGGAAGATGGCCACGGTTGAGGTTTCCCCCCTCTGGCAGTGTGCCAGAACAGGGTCTCGATTGGTTTTTGGTTGCTATAGAGGCTTGTGGCAGCAGAACTCCCGATCTATTGTGCTCCCCGATGTTTTTAGGGTATATGGACATATATATAGGCGAAAGAAGTCGGTCAGGGGAGCCACAAGGGGCCCACGAGGGTGGGGTACCTCGTGCCTTCCTCGTTGATTGCTTTACGTAGACTCCAAGTCCTCTGGATCACATTTGTTCCGAAAATCACGTTCCCGAAGGTTTGACTCCATTTGGACTCCGTTTGATATCCTTTTGCTTCGAAACACTAAAATAGGCAAAAAAACAGCAATTTGGGTTGGGCCTCCGGTTAATAGGTTAGTCCCAAAAATAATATATAAGTGTATAATAAAGCCCATTAAACATCCAAAACAGAATATAATATAGCATGGAATAATAAGAAATTATAGATACATTGGAGACATATCAACATACACCCCCACCGTATGGGTGTGGCAGGATACTACAGCATGAAACTGATATGGGAATAGGACGACAAAGAAGCAGTAGCGGCGGGTGGGAATCCGACCTTTAGTGAAATCAGGGGCAAGCACGCCAAAGACTACTTGTGGGCACGTGCAAAGAGGCGTGATGATGGAACTTATTACTTTGAAAACTCACGCGACGCCAAACTATATGAAGTGATGTTAGAGGCTTCCAAGATCCCTGGAAGGTTCTACACGAACTCAGGGCCATGTGACATTCTGTCCATTGCTCTGGAAACAAAAGACCCCCTGGCCGTTTAAGGGGTATATGTGTTAATGTCCCACAAAAGAGGGCTTTCACACTCAGCAAAGAAGAGAGGCACAGCATGAAAAAAGCGAGGAGTGAAATGAAGCAGAATGAATTGTATGAAAGGTTGAGAAAGGAGATTTATACGGCTGTTCGAAAGGATGTTGAGGAGTCAATGATGATGCAGAAGACTCTAACACTAACAGATTGTCAGGACCGGTTTTCCAATAAAACATTTATTGAAAAACAGACCATTATATCAGACCATTATAGAGAATCCTCCTTACTGGTAGACAAATCCTTGATACAGAAATCAAGAAGTACTAAATATTATACAAGGTTGAGCTAAGGCTGCTCAACAATTTATTACAAGCACGCCGATATTATACATAAAGGCGGATATGACACAAATGGTATGGTGGCATAACTAACGACTCGTAATGAAAGTGGTGGTGGATATGTCACAGTGAAGTAGGTGACATGACTCCAAAATCTTACAGCTCATCAAGCGCCGGAGTGAGGCTCGATGATTTTATTAGGGTAGCGGAAGCGTATATAATACAAGTGACCAACTCTAGGATTGCACGGGACTGACTCGGACTCCTCTAGGCGTCGGACTGGCTATCATACTCTTCATCCATAAGATCACCTTCGTCAACATCTAGCCAAATCAACAAGCCATGTGAGTACTTTGAATGTACTCGCAAGACAGTTTGGACATAAGATATAACAAATGCAAACATGATGCACATGAGCAGACTAGTAATGCGCACTCAGATAATAAATTTGCACTGCATGTTAAATAAAAAGGAAGTGAGGCGGTAGTCCTCCCGAAATTCCAATAAAGTAACTGAAGACCGATCGGGTGTCTGAAGCGACGCCTCGAAAGGTAAAAATAAATTAACATGCATGATCAAGGCGTCGAGGCGACACCACATAAAGGGCTTATATTAAAACGTAAATGACAGTACGTGCCACAGTCGGACGTCTAAGCGACATCTCGAAAAGGGCTTATAATGAAAGTAAGTAACGAGGATGCCATAGTCGGACGTCTGAGCGGCATCACATAAAGGGCTTATATCAAAAGTAAATAACAAGAATGCCACAGTCGGACGTCTGAGCGACATCACATAAAGGGCTTATATCAAAAGTAAATAACAAGAATGCCACAGTCGGACGTCTAAGCGACATCACATAAATGGCTTATATCAAAAGTAAATAACAATAATGCCACAGTCGGACGTCTGAGCGACATCACATAAAGGGTTTATATATCATCATTCGAATTCAAGTAGCTCATGAAGGTAACATCATTCCACGGAAATACTTGGTACATGACAATAAACTGGTTAGTCCATCCACAGGAATAACATTCAGCCGGGCTTATTCTATGGAGACTGACACTGGGGCTAATACTGAGATTGACACTGAGACTGACACTGACACTAAGATTTTGTTCAAGTCCTTGACCATGGACATAGTTACTCGAATGGTTTTGACTCTGCAGAGTTTGTACTCTTTAACCACAGCCAATGGATTTCAGCAGTCACAAAGGACTAGTTCCGTTTACGGTATTTTAGGAGAAACACATCTAACCAGTACACACCCATTCCACATTCTGCTGCCAGGAATCACCCTAGGCAACGTTCAAGAAAAACTCTAAGACGGGGAGGCTACAACCTCGAATAGCTTGGGATCAAATTTATATCGCGCGCTCTAAGGGGTGCCCCCCTCTTGGTCCCAACTGGAAACACCCATGCCCTCTGACCGGATGACGGGATTTAATCCAGGGCCATGGAACCCTCATCACGGCCCCTCTATTTGGTGTGTACAAGGAAAGTGATTTGCAACTGACTACACCGCATTCTTTGCAGAAGACATGTGGCGGCACAAAAAGGGGACGATCGGGAACAAGAATTGGTCCATGTTAATACTGGAGTTAAGCGGTTGACATAAAACTGGCATGCTTCAACAATACCAGCTCGCAACCTATCATGCCACCACATGATCAGGTTATCACACCATCATATGAACACATCAAATTTCGAAGCATTCACAAATGCTTATATAAACATGTCATGAGAAAACCACTCAAGCAATCATGAAAAACACTCATCATATCAAAGGTTCAAACATGCTTGCCTAGTTCGGAGTAGTCGGAGTCTAGCTCGGCAAAGTTTGCGGCTCCGTCACCTCCTTCGGTATCTACGATATAAAAGAAATCGGATACTAACGTAAATACTATGCGTGCATAAAAATTGTTCCAAATATTTTTTTAAAATAAATATAATAAAAAACTAGATAGAAAAATAAAGATGACAGAAAAAGAATCAACTGAAAATCATTTTATGTTAAAATTTATTAAGGTTTTAGTCCAGGGACTAATCTGTAATGAAACAGAAACTTTCGAGGGGCTGGTTTAAAAAATAGAAAATGTTTTGATTAGAAATACGCCGACCCAAAGGGAAAACATACTTTGCCTGAAGGCGCTTTCAGAAAACGTTTCGAATAAAAGAGGAGAGGCTGATGAGGGGGTCCCGCATGTCAGGTTTAAAATATCACCGTCGACCGAAGCAAACGATGATCGCCGGCAACGATCGACGGCGATCCAGAGGAGGGCAAGGGTATGGTTGCACTCACGGGACAATTCCGCGTCCGTGGGTGGTGGACTTGGTCGTCAGCGAGCACCACGCGGACGGCGGCTTCCACTCCGGCGGACGGCGGTTCGGTTGAGGATGGATCCCTCCGAAGAGAGCTGCAAACGCCAAATCAGAGCGCGGGTTAGGGGAGTGGGTGCAATAGGAGGTTCCTCCCCAAGTTTGAGCTAGAGCTATGCAAGGAATCGAGTGAAACAAGCTGGATACCAGAGCGGGTCGTGGTGGCCGGAGTTGTGGAAGAAAGCCTCCTCGAGGTCCTTCTAGCGGCTGGGCGCGGCTCTGGTGAGGTGGAGGAGTGGTGCTGGATCAAAGGCGAGCTCGGGGCCTCTATTTATAGCCGGCCCGAGGCGGTAGGCGAGAACGGGATTTCTCCGACGAGTAATTACGGCAAGGTGGTGGTCGAGCTGACGGCTTAGGTGACTGGGCAGCTGCAGATTGGTCCACTGGCTCCATTCGACAACTAAGTTTGATCGGATTTGGCCTGCTCCCATGGCTTCGACGGAACGGAGCTCACGGGCTCGTCGGCGGCAGAGAGCGCGCTCTGCGCCTCTCAGGCCATGGCGACGGTTTTGCAGCACGTACAGAGAAGAGGATGGCCACGCGGAGGCTCCTGGTGGTGTGGGCGGTGCTGGACGGCGCCGTACTGCAGTGCTGGCCCCTGCTAGCCGCCACGGGCGGTTCTGCCACCGCGGGAGGCGCCGGAGTTGACGTGACACGTTGCCACCGATGCTCGCGACTGGCCAAACAACCATGCGGCACACTGGATAAGGAGGGGGTACAAGGAGAAAGAGGCCAGGGCGAGCACTGGCGAGATTGACGCCAAGCTCTGAAGAAAACGACACTGACGACTGAAGCTTAACACTGAAACTCTGAATTTGAACAGGAACAGTGCACACCAGCTGTTCGACGAAATGTTTGGCACACGTGGTAAATTTTTCTTGAGCTGAAACTTGGTGGGATGGCCTCTTGATGCATCCAGAGACTGCCTGAATTTCTTCAGAATTTTTGGAAAAGGAAAAGAATGAATTTCACCAAAAATGGCAAGTCTGGTCCAAACCTGCAGCAAGAAAATTTTGAAAATTATGAACTGTGGATTAGCAGATCTTGATGGATCTAGGTTGAGGGCGCTAAGGACTAGCCATGAGAATTTATTTGGAACCAAAACTCAAAGGAAATCTAGTAGTTCCTTTGTAAATCACTAAGGTCCAAATAAATGGTAGAAAAAGATTTTGAGGTTAAAACAAATAGAAATAAAATCCAGGAGAATTTGAACCTTGCTGGACTTGATGCTTGACTTGACCCAAAGTAGGGAGGTGGGTTTTGGAAGAAAGTTTTCTTCATAGGCCATGGCAAGAGAGTACTTTTGAATAGGGAAGGAAAAAATCCAAAAATTATAGTAATTCTTTTTAGTAAAAGGATTTGAAAGGTCCACTCAAAAGTATTTGTGTTGAGCCAACCCAAGATGAAAAATCTTCAAGACCAACAATCAAGGTTGGGAAGAACCCATAAAAAAAATTTGTCTTAAAAGAAATTTTTTGAGAAGGGGAGTCTTTAAAAATATATATTTTTAAATAACCTCCTTCCAATTAATTAAAGAATTTTACAAAAACCAAATCAAAATTTTTGGAGTGTTACAACACCTACCCCCTTAGGAAAAATCTCGTCCCCGAGATTTCAGCTGATCCTCAAATAGGTGTGGGTACTCTGTCCGAAGAAAATCCTCTCTTTCCCATGTTGCTTCATCCTCGGTGTGATTGCTCCACTGAACCTTGAAAAACTTCATTGTTTTCTGGCGGGTCCTCCTTTCGGACTCCACCGATATTTTTATTGGATGTTCCGTGTAGGTGAGGTCTGGTCGTACGTCAATGCTCTCATGAGATACATGCTTCTCTGGGTTGCTTACACATTTGCTCAACTGTGAGACGTGGAACACGTCATGGACGTCTGACAGTTCTTCGGGAAGGTCTAGCTGGTAGGCCACTGTGCCTCTTCGTGCAATCACACAGAAGGGTCCAATAAACCGTGGTGCTAGCTTTCCTTTAACTTTGAATCGTTGCAGGCCCCTCATAGGAGATACTCGTAGATACACATATTCACCGGGTTCAAGGCTGACTTCACGATGTTTTTGATCGTAATAACTCTTTTGTCGGCTCTGGGCTATCTTAAGTCGATCCCTGATTAGTCAAACTTTCTCCTCAGCTTCCTTGAGCATGTCGGGGCCGAAGATACGACTGTCTCCTGTTTCTGACCAATTTAATGGGGTACGGCATCTTCGCCCGTACAAGGCTTCAAAAGGTGCCATTTGTAGACTGGCTTGTTAACTGTTGTTGTATGCGAACTCGGCATACCGAAAGCTTTCTTCACAACTGGTTCCATAGGTGAGAACACATGCTCTTAGCATGTCCTCTAGAATTTGGTTCACACGTTCAGTTTGTCCTCCACCGGGGTGGTATGCTGATGAATACTAGTTGAGTTCCCGAGCTTGATGTAAATGATCCCAAAATCTAGAGACGAATTGAGTGCCTCTATCGGATATTATAGTCTTTGGAATTCCATGCAGACAAACTATATGGAGAAGTTTGGCAAGATTCTGAGTGGTGTGGGTTGTCTTTACTGGGATGAAATGTGCCACCTTAGTTAATCTATCTGTGATGACCCATATGGCATCATTTCCGTGTCGTGACAGAGGCAGTCCGACAATAAAATCCATTCCAATTTTGTCCCATTTCCACTCAGGTATCCTGTTTGGTTGTAATAGTCCTGCTGGTTTTTGGTGCTCGGCTTTAATGCGCTGACATGAATCACAACATGCAACGAATGTGGCTATATCCCTCTTCATACCGTGCCACCAAAATTTTTCCTGAATGTCCTTGTACATTTTGGTTCCTCCAGGGTGGATTGAATATGGAGCGGTGTGGCCTTCGGCTAGAATTTGCTGTTTGAGGTCCTCTATATTTGGTACTCAAAGTCTTTCTCCGTACCATAATATTCCCTTATCGTCTACGACGAATTCTGAAGCCTTACCCAGCCTCACTTTTCTTTTTATGCCTTCGATGCTGGGGTGTCCATGCTGAGCCTTCTTAATCTGTTCCATTAGGGTGGGCTGTATTTCCAAATTTGACACATTGCCTTCAGTGACCATCACCAAGTTGATTTTGGCGAACTCCTGCTGAAATTCAGGTCTCAAGTTCTGTAGGCTGTCATTGCCCGAGCTGGGGTTTCGACTAAGAGCATCTGCCACTACATCCGCCTTTCCTGGATGGTAGTGAATGCCCACATCATAATCTTTCACTAATTCCAACCAGTGCCGATGTCGTAAATTGAGTTCGGGTTGTGTGAAAATATATTTGAGACTTTTATGGTCCGTATATATTTCACAACGATTCCCAAGCAAAAAGTGCCTCCACTCCTTGAGTGCATGAATGACTGCTGCCAACTCCAAGTCATGAGTAGGATAATTTTCTTCATGCTTTCGTAGTTGCCTGGAAGCGTATACGACTACTTTGCCTTCTTGCATTAATACGCATCCGAGGCCCTTCCGGGATGCGTCACAATACACTTCAAAACTTTTGTGTATGTCTGGTACAACCAATACTAGTGTTGTTGTTAATTTCCTTTTGATTTCTTGGAAACTTTCTCGCAAGCTTCAGTCCATGTAAATTTCTTATCCTTCTTGAGTAACTGTGTCATTGGTTTTGCTATGGTGGAGAACACTTCAATAAACCTCCGGTAATATCCTGCCATTCCGTGAAACTTCAGACATCATTACGCTGGCTGGTGGTTTCACCAAGCACGGCCTTGACTTTTCTCGGGTCCACAAGCAACACCTTCTTGGGTCAATACGTGGCCTAGAAAACCAACCTGTCTTAACCAAAATTCACATTTGCTGAATTTGGCGATAATTGATGTTTCCTTAATTCTCCCAAGACAATTTCGAGATGTTTAGCATGTTCTTACGTTGTCTTAGAGTATACCGAATATCATCAATGAACACCACAACAAATTTGTCTATAAATTTCATAAACACTTTGTTCATGAGGTGGACAAAATATGCGGCGTTTGTCACCCAAACGGCATTATGTAAATTCATATAATCCGATCACGGAGGTGAATGCTGTCTTAGGGATATCTTCTGTCCGTACCTTTAATTGATGATACCCCGACCTTAAATCAATTTTTGAGAAAACCTTGGCTTGTGCGAGCTGGTCAAATAAGTCATTTATCCGTGGCATCAGATATTTGTTTTTGATGGTGACCATGTTGAGTGCTCGATAGTCTATACATAATCTCAGTGTCCCATCCTTTTTCTTGGCAAATAATACTGGTGAACCCCAAGGTGAGGAGCTGGCCCGTATAAATCCTTTGTCCAGTAATTCTTTTATATTCTTCTTCAATTCTACCAACTTGGAGGGTGCCATTCTATAGGGTTTCTTGTAAATGGGGGCGGTTCCAGGTGCTAGTTCAATGATGAACTCTATTTCCCGGTCTAGTGGCATGCCTGGTAGTTCTTCGGGAAATATGTCAGGGAACTCACACACCACTGGAACTTTTCTTAACTCTAAAATGTCCACCTTGTTCAACCTTGGTTGTCGTGATATTGGTCTTTCTTGAGCTGCAATTTTTATCGTCTTCCCGTGATGATGAGTAAGAATTACAGTTCGATTGAAGCAGTCGATAAATCCCTTGTTGGTGGTTAACCAGTCCATTCCTAGGATAACATCCAGTCCCTTATTTTCCAATACAATGAGGTTTGCTGAAACTTTAGTCCCTCAATCTCAATAACCACACCTTGCGGTAACTCCGAGTGACTTGCTTAATCCCGGGACTTGATGGTCATGGATTTTTCCAAGGAAGCATCGAAAATCATGTTGCAAAGCAAATTTCTTTGAAATGAACGAGTGAGAAGCTCCGAATCAAACAAAACCGTGGCGGTATTGTGTTGACAGGAACGCACTGAGTACAATATCCGGGGCATTCTGTGCTTCCTCCTTGGTCACATGGTTCAAGTGACCCTTCTTGTGATTGTTATTGGGGTTGAAGTTGTTACGCTTGGGTGTTGAATTATTTCCACTGTTGTTCGGCTTGGGGTCCGAGTTTCTTGGCTTTGGGCACTGTTTGGCATAGTGTCCTTCCTCTCCACAAGCGTAGCAAGTAACACCTAGGTGATATTTAAAATCCTTGTCACTTGCATGAAATTTTTTGTTTGGGCGTGGAACAATGGTTGTGGATTTGTTCACTCCAATTTTTCTGAAAATCAGTCTTGTTCCGGTTATTGCGAGCATGAGTAGTCTTGTCCCTTCTGTGCTTGCAAAAATCCTCCAAGCTGTTGCGCTCATTTTCCAATGTAATAGCTTTGTCCACAAGTGTTTTGAAATCCGGAAAGGTGTGTCGACCAGCTGGCATTTAAGTGTTGGTGCCAGACCGTCCAGAAATTTTTCCATCTTTTTATTTTGAGTCATGTGCTCTTCGTTGGCATAACGAGATAATTGAGTAAACTGACTATTGTACTCAGTCACTATCATGCTTCTCTGCTTGAGGTCATCAAACTCCCTTTTCTTGATCCTCATAGTGCTTCTGGGAATGTGCACCCCATGAAAACCTTCTTTAAATTCTTCCCAGGTGATGTTATTTTCATTGGGGTGCATGTGTAGGAAATTTTCCCACCATGATGCAGCTGCTCCGGTGAGGTAGTGAGGTGCATAAAGTACCTTCTCACGGCCCGAACATTGTGCAATAATTAACTTCCTTTCAATGTCTCGAAGCCAATCATCGGCCTCAAGAGGTCTATCAGTGTAAGAGAACATTGGGGGATGTGTCTTTTGTAGTTCAGACAATTTGGAATGCTGCTGATATGGTTCACGGTGATTTCCCATATTGATAACATGGTTCATCATTTCTTGATGCTGCTGCTGGCTTTGCTCATAAAGGCGGCATACTTGAGAAAATGCTGCTTCACTGCCTTGCTGACTTGACTGCCCCTATGTGAAATTGTTACTTGTCTGGGTACCATAATTTTCTTCCGGCGGACTTGGCATGGATCGAGTCCAGGGACGAGGCATTTTCCATCTGGGGTATTTTTGCAGAACTCATGAGAAAAACCGAGTGGCAAAAATAAATAATTTTGCAAAGGCAGAATTTTTTTTCTAAAAAGAAACTCCAAGATTTTTCAAGAAAATACTTGATTGCGCATGTAACATCCCAAATTTTCGATTTGGCATGTTATACATAGGTCATCCATGCATATCATATTTTATTGCCTTTTGTTTGCAATCCTCGAAATCCTAAGCAACTCAAGGACCCTCGGAGAGAGTTGGGGATTTTTCGATTTTCATATTTGATTTTTATCAAGTAGTGAAGACGAGGATTTTTGGTTTTAATTATTTTTCTCCGAAAATATTTCATTTTAAATAATAAATGAGGGAGATAATATGACTTCTCCAAAATAATTGAAATATCAGAGGAAAAATGTTAAAATCATTATTTGGTTTTATTTGATTTATTTAGGAATTGTATTCGCCCTAGAAAAATTTGCATGTTTTAAAAAATGCATTTTAGGGGCCAAGAAAAGTTCATCCTGTTCTAAATATTCCACTTAGACGGAGAAAACTTATTTTGGAATTTTTAGATTTTTATTTATTTTTTTCTAGGTTTTTTTTCTGTCGGTGAATGTTTTAAAAAGAGGACTCCGCCGACCGGGCCAAGCTCACCGAGCCAGCCGGCCGGCCAGGCCACCGCCTCCTCGCTCGTCGCCGCCGGACTCAAGAGTCCGGATCGCCGCCGCCTCTGCCGCCCGAGCCCCTCCCCAAGTCGGACCCTGCCGCCTCTTCCCCCCTTTAATACCACCCGGGGCCCCTGTGGAGCCCCGTCGCCGCCACCGCCCTGCCCTCGTCCAAGGCCAGCTGAGCCGAGAGCCGCCACCAGCGCCTCCCGAGCCGCCTTTAGCCGCCCGCCTGCCGAGCGAGCCGAGCCACCGCCTCACGACGACCTCGCGGAGGTAGCCGCCCGCCGCCGGTTTTTAAAAGAAAACCCTTCGTTTTTTTTAGAAAAACCCTAGTTCGCTTTTTTTATTTAGATCGGTTTTATTCTCCGTTTATTTGTTTAGCGAAGTTCATTGTTCGCTCATTCTAACGAACGTGTTTGTCGCTTAGTTTCGCTATCGAACGCTCGCTCGCTTAGCCGCTCGTCGTTTTCTTTTTATCGGATTTATTTCGCGATTTTTCCGATCGTGATTTCTGATCCGATGTTCGAACTAGTATAACTTTTGGCTCGTTTATCGGAATCAGGCGATTCAAGCGCCTTGAGTTTCATCTCGAAACCCTCTTTCCGAATAGCCAACTCAAACAAGTTTTTTCCTCTGTAAAATTTGACCCTAGTTCAGATTAGTAAACGGATCTTGTTTCTTTCGCCGCTTGAGTTTCGCTGTTCCATTTGGTTTGATTCTTCTTGTGAACCGGAGTTCTTAAGTTGAACTCTCCGTCAACCTCTTTAGTTGAAGTTTCGTTTGTGCATCTTTGCTTGTTGCTTATGTATGCTGTTGTTTGTTCCCGATAGAATTCCCGAGTGCTAAGCGTGTTACTACGAGTCTCTAGGATTCTTGATCGTCGCAAGGCAAGTAACACTTTGATCATACTCTTTTCATACCCAGTTTTTATGCATTAGTTTCAACCCTCACACATTGCATGGTCAGGATGTAATTAATTTGTGGGTTGGGAGGTAGATAATGAGGTAGGAACCTATTGTCCTGCATTCAAACCTTGGGAGTTACTTCTACGTGTTGCTTATATCTAGTACTTGAGCCTGGGTGGTGGATTGAGGCACCTGGGGAACCCAGTGTTGTCTGTTTTGTTTTGGAAATCCTGGGGTATCCGTGTGATCTTCCTATGGACCACCACCCAGGCTCAAAGGGAACTGAGATTATTCATGCTAGAAACTTCCGTGTGCAGCCACAAGCTATTATGGGCTCTAGCATAGTTGAGTAAGTTACGTGAAGCTCTTGAATAGGTAGATCAGTAGGTAGTGGGTTTTGTAGGTTTGGTATGGTCTACCCGGAGTAGAGAGTTAATGTTTCTGAAAGACTGTGTCTCGGTCATCCGTTTCTCAAACACCATGCAGTGCGAGAAATCAACGGAGGCGATCGAGTCTTGTGGGGAAAAGTGCGCAAACCTGTAGAGTGTACAATCTAATCATGGTTAGCCATGTCCCCGGTTATGGACAATTCTGAGTATCTAGTACTTGAGTATTCACATGTATCTCATCACTCTAAATTAATATTGCTGGGATGTTAACTATTTTAATTGGGATTGAGTTGGGGTTATACCTTCTCAATGATGTTTCAACCACCATGATAGTTAAACTAAAATTTATTCCTTTGTTGTAGGGAAAAATTGGCTTTCGCAAAATCAGAATCAGAGAGCTTTCCACCAGCCAAATATGCATGTAGTGGTAGCATTATTCTGTTATTGCTCTATTGTGTTACATTGTCAAGATATTCCATGTGCTGACCTGTTCTCGGCTGCAACGTATTATGTTGCGACTTTTCGCACGAGGAGTAAGGTTCGATAGGTCGCTGCGTGCAGCTCAGCTATGCCGTTGGAGTTGATGGACTCACTTTATCTTCCAAGCCTTCCGCTGTTATCGTATTAGATGGCCTTAAGCCATATTATTGTAACAAGTTCTCTTTTGAGACATTTGATGTAATAAGTGTGTGATTGCTACTCTGTTATAAATCCTTTGATTACTGTGTGTGTCAGCATTACCGATCCAGGGATGACACGGAAGCACAGAGACTTGACCATCTGAGGTCGGGTCGCTACAAGATGGTATCAGAGCACACGTTGAGTGTAGGACACGACCACTAAGATAAAACCATAGGTCACTCTTCTCTACTCATTTCTGACTCCTCTCCATTTTTCCACTCTTTAGGATGACGGAGATGAAGAACAAGTTTGCACAACCGGATGAAGACACACCTTTTGGACGCCACTTGAAGGAAGTCACTAGGTACCTGAATATTGGAATACCAAGCTTCACCGGACGCATAACGCCACTTTACCGTAAGAAGAACGCTGAATGATTCAAGTACAAGTTCCAGAAGGACGTTTCGCCAACTTCCAAGCCCATAGAGTTTTCTTTTGAAGCACCCACCGAGCCTTGGCAAGAGTATGGCAGCTCACATTACCATGGGACGATTGATAAGTCTACAACCGGAGCTTAAAGACACCATATATCAAATATGTGGGCGCCGAGACGAGCAATGGGAAGTAATCAGCACCAAGAAGGATAGATCCATTGCAGCTTACATCCAGAGCTAAACCAGCACATTCGGCGTCAGAGAACCAGACAAAGCGCAGACATGATGGAGATGAAGAAGGCGAAAACTAGGATCATCGAGCTGGAGGAAGAACTCAAGTTTACACGCGATGGATATGAGGAAGAAATCAAGACCCTACTGGAGAAGAATGATGACCTAGTCAAGAAGATCGGAGTCTTCATGGGAGGACCAACACCGGAAGGAGAGGAAGAAGATCCCACTTGTCCGGACAACTACATCATCATCAATGACACCGATCTGATCCAAGTGATGATGACTACGAAGACGAAGCTGGAGCAGACATCATGGAGTCTTCCACCGATCAAAATTTCTAGATGACCACCATATAATAGTAGTATTCCCCCATGTAATTAGTAGTAATTGAGCACTTATGCGATAGTCCTAGACCGTTTTGTATGCCCTTTCTTGATTGATTGAATGAATGTGTGTGTTTGCCTCATATGCATATGGGTAGTGTTTCTCCCCTAGATCTTTTTCTATTCTAATCTCTTCCATCTAAAACCCTCAGATGCCTCCGAGACGTGACCCCAGTTTTGTTTCCCCACTGGAGCTCACCCAGTTGATCCAGCAGCAGAATGCCTTGATGCAATTGCTAGTTAAGAACCAGGGCAACAACAACAACAACAATGCCAACAACAACCCGCCACCAGTGGACAATTTAAACCGTTTCCTGAGGCTACAACCGCCGGTGTTTTCCAGTAGCACCGAGCCAATAGTTGCTGATGATTGGCTACGCCGTATTGGAAGGGAGTTAACCACCGCAGGATGCATGGATGATGAAAGGTGCGCTTTGCGCACATCAATTGATGGACCAGCAGCCGCATGGTGGGAGAATTACACGGCTACTTTTCCTATAGCCAATGTCACTTGGGACAAGTTCCAACAAGTTGCGACGCCCATGTCTCAACCGGAGCCATGCAGATAAAGAAGCGTGAGTTTCGCAACTTACGCCAGGGGAACCGTACTGTGGCCCAGTACGTGGATGAGTTTAGCAAGTTATCACGCTATGCCCCTGATGATGTGGCCACAGATGCCGCGAAGCAGGATAAGTTTATGGAAGGGCTGAATGATGAGATGAGTATGCAGTTGATGGTGGCAACTTTCAACAACTACCAGGAGTTGGTAGATAAGGCCCTAACGATAATGAAAGCAACCGCAGATTGAGAGCCGTAAGAGGAAGTATGGACAAGGGAAGTATAACTCAGGAGCTCACCAGAAGCCTCGCTTAACCCCGAACTCGGGAGGACTTGTTCATAGCCATGGAGGTCATAACCATACTGGAGGAGGATCGCATAATCAAAATGGTGCGAAGAACGGGAATGGGAATTGAGTCAACAATAATCAGAATCGCTCTAACCCAGCTACACCCGCCAAGAGGGACTTAAGCCAAGTTATTTGCTTTAAGTGCGGGAAGACAGGGCACTATGCCAATGACTGCCCTGAAGGAAAGAATGGAAACAGAAATGGAAGCGCTGGGAAGAAGCCCAATCCATTCAACAAAGGACAAGTGAACCACGTTAACGTGGAGGAAGTTGAAGAGCAGCCGGACGCGGTAATAGGTAAGTTTTTGGTTCAGTCATTTACCGCTCTTGTTCTTTTCGATACTGGTGCATCGCATTCATATATATCAAGGGGATTTGTGGAAAAGTTTAAGTTACCAACCCAAACCCTTAGGACCCCTCTTCTAGTGAGCTCGCCTGGAGCAGAGTACATGGCTAGCAGATGGTGCACCCAGATACCCCTAATCATTGGCACGCATGTTTTTCCGTCTGACCTAATTATCTTGGAGTCGCAAGGATTGGATGTGATATTAGGTATGGACTGGATGTCAAAGTATGGAGGAAGTATTGACTGTGCTAGCAAGTCAATTTATCTTACCACCCCAGAGGGAAAAAGGATAGTATGTATCTAGGCTTGTGCCTAGGAGGAGCCAAGTGAATGCCCTCACGGGAGTTGTACAGAGGAAGTACCAGAGTAAAGGATTATCCGGATGTTTTCCCGGAGGAGTTACCAGCATGCCACCGGATCGAGACATCGAAGCCTCGATAGAGCTATTGCTGTGTACATGGCCAATATCCAAGAGACCCTATCGGATGCCCGCAAATGATCTGGAGGAAATTAAGAAGCAGATCAAGGAGCTATTGGAGAAAGATTACATTCAGAGAAGTTCATCACCTTGGGGAGCCCCAAGATTTTTGGTGGAGAAGAAGGATAAATCCTCGAGGATGGTTGTTGATTATCGAGCTCAATGAAGTAACGATAAAGAACAAGTATCCCTTACCGATGATTAATGATCTGTTTGATCAGTTGCAAGGAGCTAAGGTGTTTTCAAGATTGATCTATGATCAGGATACCATCGCTTGAAGATCCGAGAGAAGGATATACCAAAGACAACATTTACCACACGGTATGGATTATATGAGTATACGGTCATGTCATTTGACTGACTAACGCCTCGCCTATTTCATGAGTATGATGAACAAGGTGTTCATGGAGTATTTGGACAAGTTTGTTGTGGTGTTTATTGATGATATTATGGTATACTCAAGAACGAAGAGGAGCACGTGGAACACTTGCGCTTGGTTCTCGAGAAACTCGTGGAACACCAGCTTATACGCCAAATTCAGCAAGTGCGAGTTTTGGTTGAAGGAAGTTGGATTTCTTGGGCATGTTATATCGAGAGGGTATAGCAAGAGATCCCAAGAAGGTTCACTCACCATCGAATGGTTGGCACCCACTTCAGCTTGGCGAGATCCGCAGCTTCCTTGACCGGCAGGATATTATCGGAGATTCATTGAGAATTTTTCCAAGATTGCTAAGCCAATGACTGAATTGCTAAAGAAGGATACTAAGTTCAAATGGACTGAGGATTGCGAGACAAGCTTTCAGGAGTTGAAGAAACGGTTGACTACAGCCCCAGTGCTGACATTGCCAGATATACATAATGAGTTTCAAGTGTATTGTGACGCCGACTTGGATGTGTTCTTATGCAGGACGGAAAAGTTGTTTCGTATGCCTCATGACAACTGAAGCCACATGAGTTGAACTATGCGACGCATGATTTGGAGTTAGCAGCTGTAGTACATGCGTTGAAGACCTGGAGACATTATCTTATTGGAAACCGTTGTGATGTGTACACAGATCATAAGAGTTTGAAGTACATTTTCACACAGAAGGAGTTAAACCTAAGACAGAGGAGATGGCTGGAACTTATAAAGGATTACGACATGAAGCTACACTATCATCCAGGAAAGGCCAACGTCGTAGCAGACGTTTTGAGCCGAAAGAGCTATGCTAATATCCTTGAAAGCAAAGGATTTCCAAAGGAGTTAGCTGTGGAGATCATGGAACTTCGATTGGAGATTGTTCCAAGAGGTTTTCTTGCAACAATGGAGGTTCAGTCGACGTTGTTGAACAAGATTCGAGAAGCTCAGAAGGAGGACAAAGAGATTGCTGAGATAAGAGAGAAGATGGGAAAAGGAAAAGCCAAAGGTTTTCGCGAGGATGAGCACGATACCTTGTGGTTTGAGGACCGGATTTATGTGCCCAACAATTCGGAGATCAGGAAGTTAATACTTCAGGAGGCCCATGACTCACCATACTCGATTCACCCCAGAAACACCAAGATGTATTTGGACTTGAAGGAACGTTTCTGGTGGAATGGTATGAAGAAGGATATTGCCGAGTATGTAGCCGTATGTGATGTATGTCGAGAGTGAAGGCAGAGCATCGTAAGCCAGCAGGATCAGTTACAGCCTATGCCAATACCCGAATGGAAGTGGGACAAACTTGGCATGGACTTTATTACCGGATTACCCGTAACCAAGGCAGGATATGATTCAATATGGGTAGTTGTGCATCGTTTGACCAAAGTAGCCCATTTCAACCCAGTGAAAACAACCTATACAAGTGCAAAGTTGGCCAAGATATATATGACCAGGATCGTATGTTTGCATGGAGTTCCGAGGAGCATCGTATTAGATAGAGGAACGCAGTTTACTTCAAAGTTTTGGCATCAGCTACACCAGACTTTGGGTACCAGACTGGAGTTCAGTACCGCGTCCCACCCGCAGACGGATGGACAGACAGAGAGAGTCAATCAGATTCTGGAGGACATGTTGAGAGCCTATGCGCTAGATGGATCTAGTTGGGATGACAATTTGCCCTACGCAGAGTTCTCATACAACAACAGCTACCGTGCCGCTTTGAAGATGGCACCGCTCAAGCTCAGTATGGACGCAGATGTAGAACACCATTGATGTGGGATGAGGTTGGAGACCGTTAGGTGTTTGGACCAGATTTGATCAAGGAATCAGAGGAGAAGGTTAAACTGATCAGAGCCAGACTAAAGATTGCTCAGTCTAGACAGAAGAGTTACGCAGATTCAAAACGCAAGGAAGTAACCTATGAAATTGGAGACAGAGCCTATCTGCGAGTATCACCCTTGAGGGAAGTGAAACGTTTTGGAGTAAAGGGAAAGTTAGCCCCAAGATTTGTAGGACCGTATCGTGTTTTGGAACGGATGGGAGAACTTGCCTACAAGCTGGAGTTACCTGAAGGATTGTCAGGAGTTCACGATGTGTTTCACGATCACAGCCGAAATGGGTATCTTTCAGATTTTCACTGTTTCACAGCTGATGATCGCAGGTTTTCAGCACGGGCAGCCATCAGAGTTGCATCAGCTGCAGCAACTCGCGCCTCTGCTGCAATCTCGGTTCAGGCTCTCCGGAAGTCTCAGAGTCACGAGTCTGCCTCTCCCGGACATCTTGGCGAGATGTCGGGGAGAATCGACAGTTGTCCCACGAGCACCCACGGACCTCGGGTCCCTTGTGGTTCTGGAGGGGGCGGAGATTGCACGAAGAGCGGATCGAGGCGATGCACACGAGTAGATTTACCCAGCTCGAGCTCTCCGGAGAGATAATACTCCTACCGCTGCTTTGTGGATTATCTTGTGTTCTTGCTAGGGAGCAATGGGAGCTACAAGACCTAGCCCGAGTGTGGTTTCGATGAGTGTGATGAACTAAGTCGAGTTGGACCAACCTTTTCACGCTGCTCCTTGGGCCTCCTTTTATAGGCACAAGGGGTCACCACATGTGGCAAGTAGACAAGGGTATGATGGTAAAACATAGGTTGGTACACCGCTCAGACAAAGGTACAAGAATCTATACCTAACTCGACGGCAAGGGACAAGGGTCATCAATGCCCGCCTCTGGCCGCCTCAACAAAGGTAACAGGACCGCTGGCGCGCCTCCGCTTGCCACGATGGTAGCTTGTCACGCCGCTTATCGCTGCTCCCTCGCTGGCTGCACAGCCCGCCGACACGCTGCAGTTGGGAGAGCCCCTGGTGACACGCTGGCGGGTGAGCTGGAGCGAGATGAAAAGAGGTTGCCCGCCTGCAGCGCCTTTGCCGCTGCAGAACCCCGTCAGGCTTAGCTCGGCTACCACCGAGCCTTCCCGCAAGCTCCTCTTGTCGGGCCTTGTTTCCTTCGCGCCGAGTATTTCCCGCAAGCTCCTCTTGCCGGGTCTTGATTACTTTGTTTTGAATGGCTCCAAAGGAGCCGCTGAGGATCTTGGCGGTCATCGCCAGCTCTCGCCATGGGCGCCAGAATGTCCCGGCACGAAGTTCGGGATACTAGGGTACCCCTACCTAGTACACCGACAGGAGCCCCTCGGCTCGGGCCACACACGGCGCTAAGCTCATGGGCCAGGCCCAAAACAGTGCACGGGCACGCGTGGTCTTGATTTCGCCGTTATTTGCCTTTGGACCCACCACGCCTCCCACGAACGGCACGCACCGGACGGGCGCCGTGGGGGAGATCGGGGCTTTATAATGGGAAAATCGAACGCCTGGCCCCTCTCCCCTTTATAAGCGGGGAACAGGGCAGGACGCCCACTTGCCCCATCGTCACATCGAAACCCCCGCCGCTTTCCCTTTCTTCTCGAGCCCAAAGAGAGCGACGCCCGCCCCTCCATTGCCACCGGTGCCACTAACGCCGCCGGCTTCCTCCACCACCTCTCCCTATGGCTCAAGGCCGACAAGGGAAAAGGCGTGAATCGCCGAGGCGCAGCGGTCATGCAAGGCGGAAGGAGCGGAAACGGCCTCTTTGAAAAGATCAAGGCCACCGAGGAGTTGTTGTCGAATGTCAGGACCGCCTGAATAATCTTCGAGACAGCATAATGCATTGGATGAAGGTCTTGTGGACACCGCCACGACATCCATAATGAGCTAATGGAGTTGGGAATGACAGATCTTGGATATTCCAATCGACGAGAACCTCCAACCCAGCGCCAAGCTCAGCCTATTCTTCAAAGGCGGTTGGCGGGTATCCAGCGTCTCGTAAGAGATTCCAAAGCAATCTGGCGGAGGAATCGCCAAGTCTGCGCCGAGGCTCTCCGAAGGTGTTGATGAAGGTGGCCTTCCGCAACCCAAAGGCCGACTTCTCCAAAGCCCTCAAGTCCCTGCCTCCTTCCGCCGATGTTGAAGCGCCAAGGCCCTTGTCGCACCCATTGTGGACAGGGTGAGCGGAGTCAAGAGGCTCGAGGGCGACATGCGTGGACTAGGCCGCCAAGTCTGTCTTTCTCTTGTCGCAGAGATCATGTTCAGATAGAAAGTCTATTAGATCCGCGACAAGTTATCATGTAATATACACTATCTTAGGCGATCGAATGCAATGCTATTTCCTTTACTCGATTTCTTCCTTTGTATGTTATTGCCCCACGCTTTTTAGGAAACTTGCTTGCAGCAGCACCCTTGCCGCGAGCGCCGAAAAGCGGAACTTCAGCAGCTCTTTGGCGGGGCCGCCACTGACAAGCAACCTTGTCGCGACTAGCCGCAGCTCACTTAAGTTGTTGAGCGGACTCAAACAAAGTAAGGGTGCGATCATCGCGATTTGGTTCCTCCGCGCATGTGTTTTCCATACAAAGTACTATCGCTCGAGGAAGATAACTTAAAATTTAAACTGGTCGCTTAAACTTGGCAACTTAGCTTTTCGTTGTCCATTTTCCGCAAGGCGACAGCCTCGAAGCGACGCTATGCCCACACCATTATCTTCTCCTTCCCCGTGAACTTGTGGGTGGATGAACCTTCTTCTTGTTTGAGAAGAAAGAAGAGAAAATAAAGTTATGGAGCCTAATGGCTCGCTATCGCTATCGGGTGCGGGTGTTGCATTAAGATGTTAGTAAATACATGCATATATGATTATGAAAGCATGTATTTACTAAATGTGCGCAACACATAGGCTTTATCGATGCACGGGTCTCCGCGCTCGCTTTGCACAAAGGATTACATGCAACAGCGGCAAGACTTGTATTAGGGGTGGTTGCCGGAACGGGTTCCGCAACGCGCTTCATGGGTAAAACTTGCGAAGATGCTCTATATTCCAGGAATTGCTCACCGGAAGGCCATCTTCGGTCTCAATGGCGGACAGCGCCGGGCCTAGTGACTCGCTTTTACCCGATAAGGGCCTTCCCACTTCAAGGCCAACTTGTTGGAATTCTTGGCAGATTGAACGCTACCAAGAACAAGGTCACCTTCCTCGAAGCTTCCGCATTAAGTTTGCGGCTATGGTAGCGACGCAAAGCTTGCTGGTAACGAGCAGCTCAGATAGCAGCTCGAAGACGATCTTCCTCGAGGAGCAGCGCCATCTTGTCGCAGCTGCTCTTGCTCAAGCTCATCATAAGCGAGCACTCGAGGTGACCCGCATAACACAGTTCCGTGGGGAGAACTGCCCGCGCTCCGTAGACTAGAGCAAAGGGTGTCCGCCGGTGGCTCGATTTGGCGTCCCGATCGACTAAAGAACCACCGCAGCCTCGATCCAGCCTTCCGCGACTTGCGCAGCCTGCCGAAAGTTCGGTCTTGAGTCCTCGCAGCACTTCAGCGTTTGCTTTCTCGCTGACCATTGCTTCTCGGATGAGCAATGAAGCAAAGCAGATCTTTGGCGCCAAGATCTTGGGCATACCGCATGAAGGTGCGGCTCGGAACTGTATGCCGTTGTCGGTGATGATCCGTTAGGAATCCCAAACGGCAAACAATTGACCAAGAACTTGACGGCCGGTCAGGCTGTCACCTTCCTCATCTGGTTCCACTTCCGCCACTTTGTGAACTTGTCGATTGCGACGCACAAGATTCAAAGCCCCGACAGCTCGGGGAAGGGGCCGAGGATGTCGAGCCCCTGCATCAAAAGGGCCAGGATAAAGGGATCGCCGAGAGCTTTAGCTGGTTGGTGTATCTGCTTTTGAATGGAACCGCACGCTTCACACTTGGTTACTTGTGCAAGCAGCATCCCGGAGGGCTTCGCCGAAGAAACCTTGCCGGAAAGCTTTGTCGGCAAGTGCTCATGCGCCAATGTGGTGACCACATATGCCTCCGTATCTCCGCCAACAGCTTCGGTCCATCTTCCCGCAAATACACTTCAATTTCACCCGTTGAGTCTTCTTTCGCAGTGATGTTGTCAACAAACCGGTACATACTTGACCGCCGGGCTACTTTTTTCCGCTTCTTCTTGCTCTTCGGAAGTTCTCCGTCAAGGAAATGGACGATTCTTTGTGCCCATGTTGGAGCCTCGTGGCTCGACAACAAGGACTAAAGGCTCATCTATCACCGCGAGAACATTAGCTTCTACGGCAAGGACCTGTGGGTCCGCCGAGTTGATGATCCCCGCAAGCTTGCCGGAGCTAAGCTTGTCGGGAGCGCTTGTTTCAACGATACAAACTGATGGTTTGTCGGAGCATACCGCTCCTCGCTGATACTTGCGCTGGTTTTAGGGACCTTCTTGGCGGCGGCTTCAGAGAGCTCGCTGGAAAGTAGTCGCCGAAACCAATTTTTCTTCTTGCTCGTCTGTTGATGGTGTTACGGTTGGTGAGTCACTTCAAAGACAAAAATTCCTGGTTCCACAGGTAACTTAAGTGCGGCACATTAGGAGAGGCCATCAGCTATATCATTCTGTGTTCTTGGAACGTGTTCCATTTGCAGGCCTTCGAAGTGCTCTTCCAGCTTCCTCACTTCATCGACATACGCTTCCATCAACGGACTCTGATAATCTTTATTTACTTGGCGGACGACAAGTTGCGAGTCCCCCCTGACAATGAGCTTCTTGATCCCAAGGTCCACTGCAATCCTAAGACCGGCAAGCAAGCCTTCATACTCAGCAGTATTATTTGTTGCTTGCTCCTTGGGAAAGTGCATCTGGACTATGTACTTGAGGTGCTCTCCGGTGGGTGCGATGAGCAGCACGCCGACACCGGGCGCCTTTGCAGCGAGAAGGCACCGCCAAAGTACATCAGCCATTCTTTATTTGCCTCCTTGACGGGATGCTCGCTCCGAATCTCTTCATCTTGCGCTACGCCCACTCGCTATGAATTCTGCCAATGCCCTGCTCGATAGTTGAATTGCTTTCAAACTTGAGGCCAAAGCTTGACAGTTCCAAAGGCCCACCGACAATCCTGCTGTTGCTTCGGATTTTGCAAAATCCTCTTCAGCGGAAAGCGAGTGACAACTGTTATTTCATGTGCTTGGAAGTAATGGCGCAGCTTTCTCGAGGCCATGAGGAGGCCGAAAGCAGCTTCGCACACCGTAGTACCTTGACCTAGCCCCCGCGAAGGGAACCGACAAAGTAGACCGGGCGCTGCACCATCTTTTCGCGGTCTTGTCGCAACCCCTGCACCGATTCATCCTTGTCGGGACCAGAGCTTGACGGCGGAGCCCTTGCTTGTCGCTGGATGCAATCGCTTCGGTTGCGGGCTCATCATCCACCTCCTCTCCGCTACTAACGCAGCACTAACCACTTGATTGGTTGCCGCTATATACAGCAGCAACTTCTCTTGTGGCCTAGGTGCGACAAGTATTGAGCGGAGGACAGTATCTCTTCAAGTCTGCAGCGCAGCCTCCGCCGGAGTCCATTTCATTGACCCGCCTTTTTCAAAATCTTGAAAACGGCAGTATGCTGCTCAGCAGACTTAGAGATGAACATGCCGAGGGCAGCCACGCAACCGCAAGTCTTCCGACATCCTTGACGCGCTTTGGTGCTTCGATCTGCTCAATGGCCTTGATCTTGTCGGGATTGGCTTCAATTCCCGCCGAGACACAAAGAACCCGAGAAGCTTGCCGGAAGGGACTCCAAACACGCACTTCTCGGGGTTGAGCTTGAGGTTGATCTTGCGCAGATTTGCAAATGTTTCATCCAAATCCTGAACCAAAGTTGCTTTGTCCTTGCTCTTGACCAGTATGTCATCCATGTAAGCTTCTACATTTCAGTGTATCTGTGGCTCAAAGGCATCATGGACTACTCTTGCAAAAGTTGAACCAGCATTCTTTAAACCGAAAGGCATCCGTACGAAGCAGTACGTGCCACATGGTGTGATGAATGCGGTTTTCTCTTCATCCTCTTCTGCCATGAAGATCTGATGATATCATGAATATGCATCAAGAAACGAAAGCAGATCACATCCACCGTGGAGTCAACAATCTGGTCGATACGCTGCAAGGGAAATGGGTCTTTGGGACAAGCTTTGTTAACATCGGTGAAGTCAATACAAAGTCTCCATTTCCCATTAGCCTTATGATAACTACCGGATTGGCCAACCACTTGGGGTGGAGGACTCCTCCGACAAGCCCCGCTGCTTCTAATTTCTTGATTTCTTACGCTATGAACTCTTGGCGCCCAACGCCTGCTTCCTAACTCTTTGCTTGACGGGCCAAGCGTGAGGACAGACAGCTAGGTGGTGCTCAATTACTTTCCGAACTCCGGGATGTCAAATGGTTGCCATGCAAACACATCGACATTCGCCCGCAGGAAAGCAACGAGCTCGCCTTCCTATTTAGGACCAAGCGTGGCACTGATGGTAAAGGTACCACCAGTGCCGTCCTCCTTGGCGAGCACCTTCTTGGTCTTTGGCGGAGCTGCCATCGTCTTGTTGCACTTGCTGGTGGAGCTCGATGGTGCGTCCTCGACGGTAGCGTAGCACTCCGAAGAGGTGCGCTTGCCGGAGTGGGCAACAGAGCTCTTGCCGGACCTGGTGGTCTTCTTCTTCGCGTGACTCTATGGACGGTTCTGCTGCATTGACCTCATGCATCCATTGCTTGAGTTGGCGGTGCGAGGTATGCAGAGACGCACCACCGTCGATGCAAAGGACCTCCGTTGCCTTTTGAAACTCCTGCTCATCAGCTTCATCGTCTTCATCGTCCTCGTCATCTTCATCTTCATCTTCTTCCTTGTCACGGCCACGGGGAGGTCTATCTCCTTGCCACTGCTTGGCTTTCCCGGCGCGCCTCCCGACCGGGTCTCTTCATTTGCTGCACCTGCACCCTCTTGGGCTTTCTCCTTGTCTCGCCAGATTCAGCTCTCAGAGCTCAACAAGCTGCTCGACTTTCTTGCAGCTTTGGAGATCGTGGGCCCTTGGTGCGGTGGATTTTATATAATCTTGCTTGTTGAGCTGTCAGCTTGTCGGCGGCCGCCACAGCTTAGCGGTCGGCGTAACGGCAACCTCCTTGCCGGAGCCACCAGCCTTGGCTTTGTTGGCGGCACCATCCTTGCCGTGATCGCTTCGACAACTAGTACTTCTTGGTTTTTCTTCCTCCCTGTTGTTTCGCCGGCTATTTCTTGCCGGGCGATCCCTCACCGCCGACTCTGCCCCACATTCTCTCCCAGGAGTCTTCTTCCTTCTTCAGCGTGCACACTTATCGGCAAGGGCATAGAGCTCGGCCGACGTCTTTCACTTTGCACATCGCCATCTCCTCCTCATCCTGCGATTTCAGACATTCCGATGGAATGCACGATCACCGCAGCAGGGTGGACGCTCAGGATGTTGTAGTGCACTCGATCGAATATCTGGATGAATTTGCGCAGAGATTCCCTCCTCATCGGGCAAGCAGGTGGAGATCACTCTCCGCCATGAGGCTTGTGGTCGCCCGTGAAGGCGCCTAACAAACCTGGTGGCACAAATCTGCCCAAGAAGAAATAGAGCCATCCGGCAAGTGCATGAGCCAAGATCGACGCTTGGCTTGAGCACCAAGGGAAAGTAGTTGGCGAGGATCTTGTCGCCTCGCCCCCCGCAGCTTGCACCGCGATGGTGTAGATGCTTTGAGGAACTCCGATGGGTGTGTCCTGCCGTCATACTTCTCCGCACGTCTGGTTTGAAGTTTTTCTTGTTTGCCACCGGACTTGCCGCAGCTCACGAGTGAACGCAGGGCAACCCACCACGACGGCAAGTCGCTGGTTCCCCGGGCGCATGCATATCAACAATGGGCCCAGCGCTGGTCGGATTGACGGCGCTTTCTTGGCGCCAACACGGGTTCGAAGCGTCTTCTTCTTGCCGTTCTCGAAGAACTTGGCGTTGGTCGCGACGAGCTCAGGATCCGACGACGCTGTGGAGTCGCTGCCGAGGTGGATTGGCGAGTCGGCGATCTTGGCCTTCGGAAGGGGAGTGTACGGTGGTGCACCTCGCAAGTCTCGCCGCCATCGGCTCGCGCCTTTGTCGCCCGCCGCTGCCGCGGCACTCGGTTGCCGCTGGGACGTCGCCGCTGGCGGCCGATGAGACTCTGAATTGTGGCCTTCCATTCGTCGACCTTATCGGCCGCTGGAGGGTAATCTAGAAGTAATCGAGCTCTTGCCAAGGCTTCCGCTGGTGTGGTTGGCGGCAACGGCGGACGGAGCGGAATAAGAACGGACGTGCTCGGACTCTAACCAAGTTAGAGGAGCAGCATCCCGCCTAAGCGATCGCACTCCACTCGCATAAAGCATGCCGAGGCGCATGCGGTCTCGAGGGCCTCGGGATCCTCCAGCTTGGCCTTGATCCAACGAAGCGATGGTGCCGCGAGCATCATGACGCTGTCGGTCCCGCCTCCTGCAAGGGACGCGGTGCGGACTCGGACGCCGACGCCTGTGCTGCCTTGTCCTTGACTGGCGCCATTGTGGGCTCTCTCGACGACGCCGGTTCCTCGCCGCGCTTCCCCACCTCCCGACAGCTCCGGTGGTGGTGGGTTCGACGCAGACGGCTCTGCTGCTGCCGAAGATTTCTTCTTCGGTGCCATGTTGACGAAGATGTCGATGAAGTTGCTCGTGTGACCGCCAGATCGGGTTCACACAGCCTCGACGCCCCCTACCTGGCGCGCCAAAGATGCCGAAGCTGGGTAAATCTGCTCGTGTGCATCGCCTCGATCCACTCTTCGTGCAATCTCCGCCCCCCTCCGAACCACAAGGGACCCAGGTCCCGTAGGTGCTCGTGGGACACGATCAGTTCTCCCCCGACAAAGTGCCATGCTGAGATGGCCGATATACCGTTAAATGATACAGTGCCCTTGGAGGCGATTCAGCTAGATAGTAATCTGACCTATGAGGAGAAGCCAATAAAGATTCTTGATTTCGACAGTCGAGTCACTCGCAGCAAGGTTATCAAGTTTTGCAAAGTTCAGTGGAGCCACCATACCGAGGAGGAAGCCACCTGGGAGTGAGAAGAGGATATTCGCAAGGACCATCCGCACCTATTTTCTAGCCAACCCGAATCTCGAGGGCGAGATTCATCTTAAGGGGGGTAGGTTTGTAACATCCCAAATTTTCAATTTGGCATGTTATACATAGGTCATCCATTCATATCATATTTTATTGCCTTTTGCTTGCAATCCTCGAAATCCTAAGCAACTCAAGGACCCTCGGAGAGAGTTGGAGATTTTTCGATTTTCATATTTGATTTTTATCAAGTAGTGAAGACGAGGATTTTTGGTTTTAATTATTTTTCTCTCCGAAAAATATTTCATTTTTAAATAAATGAGGGGAGATAATATGACTTCTCCAAAATAATTGAAATATCGGAGGAAAAATGTTAAAATCATTATTTGGTTTTTATTTGATTTATTTTGGAATTTTATTCGCCCTAGAAAAATTTGCATGTTTTAGAAATAGCATTTTAGGGGACAAGAAAAGTTTATCCTGTTCTAAATATTCCACTTAGACGGAGAAAACTTATTTTGGAATTTTAGATTTTTATTTATTTTTTCTAGGTTTTTTTTCCGTCAGTGAACGCTTTAAAAAAAGAGGACTCCGCCCGATCGGGCAAGCCCACTGAGCCAGCCGCCCGCCCGCCACCGCCTCCCCGCCTCCGCCAGGCCACGGACACGAAGAGTCCGGATCGCCGCCGCCTCCGCCTCGACCCCCTCCCAAGTCGGAGCCGCCGCCGCCTCTTCCCCCTTTAATACCACCGGGGCCCTGTGGAGCCAGTCGAGTCGCCGCCGCCCCTCGCCCGCCCGCCAAGACCGAGCCGAGCCGCCCGCCGCGCGCCACCGAGCCGCCGCGCCGCCGCCACCGAGCCTCACTGAGCCGCCCGCCTCGCGGACGACCTCGCGGAGGTAGCCGCCCGCCGCCGGTTTTTAAAAAAAAACCCCTTCGGTTTTTTTAGAAAAAAACCCTAGTTCGTTTTTTTATTTAGATCGGTTTTATTCTTCGGTTTATTTGTTTAGCGAGCGCTCGCTCGTTCGTTCGTTCTAACGAACATGTTCGTCGTTTAGTTTCTGCTAACGAACGTTCGTTCGTTTAGCCGTTCGTCATTTTCTTTTTATCGGATTTATTCTGCCATTTTTCCGATCGCGATTTCTGATCCGATGTTCGAACTAGTATAACTTTTCGCTCGTTTATCGGAATCAGGCGATTCAAGCGCCTGGAGTTTCATCTCGAAACCCTCTTGCTAAATAGCCAACTCAAACAAGTTTTTGCCTCTGTAAAATTTGACCCTAGTTCAGATTAGTAAACGGATCTTGTTTCTTTCGCAGTTTGAGTTTCGTTGCTCCGTTTGGTTTGATTCTTCTTGTGAACCGGAGTTCTTAAGTCAAACTATCCGGTCAACCTCTTTCAGTTGAAGTTTCGTTTGTGCATCTTTGCTTGTTGCTTATGTATGCTGTTGTTTGTTTGTGATAGAATTCCCGGAGTGCGAAGCGTGTTACTACGAGTCTCTAGGATTCCCGGATCGTCAGCAAGGCAAGTAACACTTTGATCATACTCTTTTCATACCCAGTTTTTATGCATCAGTTTCAACCCTCACACATTGCATGGTCAGGATGTAATTAATTTGTGGGTTGGGAGGTCGATGATGAGGTAGGAACCTATTGTCCTGCATTCAAACCTTGGGAGTTACTTCTACGTGTTGCTTATATTGCCATGCTATGCTCGTAGACATGGATTGGGTTTGAGTGTATTCCATGACAGATGTGAGATTGTTAATTAATGGTTAACTTAAGGTGGCAAAATTAATACACATCTGGGTGGATTGAGGCACCTGGGGAACCCAGTGTTGTCTGTTTTGTTTTGGAAATCCCGGGTATCCGTGTGATCTTCCTATGGACCGCCACCCAGGCTCAAAGGGAACTGAGATTATTCATGCTAGAAACTTCCGTGTGCAGCCACAAGCTATTATGGGCTCTAGCATAGTTGAGTAACTTACGTCAAGCTCTTGAAGAGGTAGATCAGCAGGT
Source organism: Aegilops longissima (assembly GCA_021605205.1). Taxonomy (NCBI): domain Eukaryota; kingdom Viridiplantae; phylum Streptophyta; class Magnoliopsida; order Poales; family Poaceae; genus Aegilops; species Aegilops longissima. Next base: position 225,644,110 of record CM038679.1, read on the forward strand.
AGTGGGTTTTGTAGGTTTGGTATGGTCTACCCGGAGTAGAGAGTTAATGTTTCTGAAAGACTGTGTCTCGGTCATCCGTTTCTCAAACACCATGCAGTGTGAGAAATCAACGGAGGTGATCGAGTCTTGTGGGGAAAAGTGCACAAACCTCTGCAGAGTGTACAATCTAATCATGGTTAGCCGTGTCCCCGGTTATGGACAATTCTGAGTATCTAGTACTTGAGTATTCACATGTATCTCATCACTCTAAATTAATATTGCTGGGATGTTAACTATTTTAATTGGGATTGAGTTGAGGTTATACCTTCTCAATGATGTTTCAACCACCATGATAGTTAAATTAAAATTTATTCTTTTGTTGTAGGGAAAAATTGGCTTTCCGCAAAACTGTAACCGTAGAGCTTTCCACCAGCCAAATATGCATGTAGTGGTAGCATTATTCTGTTATTGCTCTATTGTGTTACATTGCCGGCATATTCCATGTGCTGACCCGTTCTCGGGCTGCAACGTATTATGTTGCAGACTTTTCAGACGAGGAGTAAGGTTCGATAGGTCATTGCCGTGCAGCTCAGCTATGCCGCTGGAGTTGATGGACTCACTTTATCTTCCAAGCCTTCCGCTGTTATCGTATTAGATGGCCTTAAGCCATATTATTGAGACATTCGATGTAATAAGTGTGTGATTGCTACTCTGTTATAAATCCTTCGAGTACTGTTTGTGTCAGCATTACCGATCTAGGGATGACACGGAAGCACAGAGACTTGACCATCTGAGGTCGGGTCGCTACAAATATATGGAGAAGGACCGCTCAGTACATATCTTACACGCAAGTCGTAATTATACAATACATCACTCAGGATGTGCATACACATTCCTGACATGTTATTTAGGCTAGTGCACTTCTCCGAGTTCCTACAAGATGCGCACACAAAAATCTGTATACATATAAACATATCATACAAGCTGGTACATCGCATGGCTACTAGGCGCACTCAGTCAGAGATGGTAAAAATTTCCCTCGGCCTGCCGAGGGTAAGACCAAGTGATGCTGGAGACTCAACCTCCTCCTCACTAATAGGCTCCAGGCGCAAAGTACTGGGTTGAGGAGCTGGTGCAGGCGCGGCAGGTGGTGCAGCACTAACTGGAGTAGGAGCAATGACTTGGTCAAACTCCTCAGTTGTAGGCAGGCGGCGAGCGGTGGCTAAGATGGCAGGTGTATAGGATGTTGAGGAGGAGACGTAAGTCAGTGGTGGTGCTGTATGGAGGAGCTCCCTCTTGTTGGCGGAACAGCCCTGAACTAAGTCCAGACAAGCAGCCACAAAGTCATCCACGAGGTTATCAAAAGCTGCCTCAAGAGCTTTGAGATACTCAACCAACATTTCAATAGCCTCATCTCTCTCCCCCCTAGCGCAAGCGAACGCATAGTGACATGTGTATGGCACGTGGCATGGGAGGTAGCGGTAGCAACGAGCCTTCATCAAAGGGAGGGCATCCCGGAGACGAGCTATCTCCTCACGGGCAGCCATCTGCATGGCATGCCTCTCCGTAAGCATGGCCCTTCCCACAAATCGGAAGCGGCGTGACTCAGAACGTCCTCCCTTGAATTGCACCGCGGCCTGGTGCATAGACACGCTGTCACTGATCTTGTGCTGTTAGAGTGTGAACTCCGGACGAGCCGATGGCCCGATCGCAATCTTGGTGATGGAGACGAGAAGCTTGATAAACCCCTCAGGTACATTGGCGAACACCTATGACTCACAGTCGCTGCCAGCCATCTACAAAGGTAGACAAAAATTCCGAATAGTCAAATCATAAATTTATGATGACTAACAAAAAATTGCTACATTTGCAAAATGTTAAAATAGCACTTATTACGAAAATAACCGATTAGCGGTTGCACCTAGTGGCTTCCTACAGTCAGCCTGGCTCTGATACCAAGGTTTTCAGGATCGGTTTTCCAATAAAACATTAATTAAAAAACCGACCATTATATCAGACCATTATAGAGAATCCTCCTTACTGGTAGACAAATCCTTGATACAGAAATCCAGAAGTACTAAATATTATACAAGGTTGAGCTGAGGCTGCTACTCAATTTATTACAAGCACGCCGATATTATACATAAAGGCGGATATGATACAAAGGGTATGGTGGCATAACTACTGACTCGTAATAAAAGTGGTGGTGGATATGTCACAGTGAAGTGGGTGACATGACTCCAAAATCTTACAGCTCATCAAGTGCCGGAGTGAGGCTCGATGATTTTATTAGGGTAGCGGAAGCGTATATAATACAAGTGACCAACTCCAGGATTGCACGGGACTGACTGGGATTCCTCTAGGCGTCGGACTCGCTATCGTGCTCTTCATCCATAAGATCGCCTTCGTCAACATCTGGCCGAATCAACAAGCCAGGTGAGTACTTTGAATGTACTCGCAAGACAGTTTGGACATAAGATACAACAAATGCAAACATGATGCACATGAGCAGACTAGTAATGCGCACTCAGATAATAAATTTGCACTGCATGTTAAAGAAAAAGGAAGTCAGGCGGTAGTCCTCCCGAAATCCCAATAAAATAACTGAAGACCGATCGGGTGTTTGAAGCGACGCCTCGAAAGGTAAAAATAAATTAACATGCCGCAGTCGGGCGTCAGGGCAACACCACATAAATGGCTTATATTAAAACGTAAATGACAGTACGTGCCACAGTCGGACGTCTAAGCGACATCTCGAAAAGGGCTTATAATGAAAGTAAATAACAAGGATGCCATAGTCGGACGTCTGAGCGACATCACATAAAGGGCTTATATCAAAAGTAAATAAAAAGAATGCCACAGTTAGACGTCTGAGCGACATCACATAAAGGGCTTATATCAAAAGTAAATAACAAGAATGCCACAGTCGGACGTCTAAGCGACAACATAAATGGCTTATATCAAAAGTAAATAAAAATAATGCCACAGTCGGACGTCTGAGCGACATCACATAAAGGGCTTATATATCATCATTTGAATTCAAGTAGCTCATGAAGGTAACATCATTCCACGGAAATACTCAGTACATGACAATAAACTGGTTAGTCCAACCACAGGAATAACATTCAGCCGGGTTTACCACTCTCAGTTTCATGCTTATTCTCCGGAGACTGACATTGGGGCTGACACTGAGATTGACACTGAGACTGACACTGACACTGAGATGTTGTTCAAGACCTTGACCATGGACATGGTTACTCGAATGGTTTTGACTCTGCAGAGTTTGTACTCTTTAACCACAGCCAACGGATTTCAGTAGTCACAAAGGACTAGTTCCGTTTACAGTATTTTAGGAGAAACACATCTAACTAGTACACACCCATTGCACATTCTGCTGCTAGGAATCACCCTAGGCAATGTTCAAGAAAAACTCTAAGACGGGGAGGCTACAACCTCGAATAGCATGGGATCAAATTTATATCGCACGCTCTAAGGGGTGCCCCCCACTCGGTCCCAACCGGAAGCACCCATGCCCCCTGAACGAATGAAGGGCTTTAATCTAGGGCCATGGAACCCTCATCACGGCCCCTCTATTTGGTGTGTAAAAGGAAAGAGGTTTGCAACTGACTAAACCGCATTCTTTGCAGAAGACATGTGGCGGCACAAAAAGGGGACGAACGGGAACAAGACTTGGTCCACGTTAATACTGGAGTTAAGCGGTTGACATAAAACTGGCATGCTTCAACAATACCATCTTGCAACCTATCATGCCACCACATGATCAGGTTATCTCACCATCATATGAACACATCAAATTTCGAAGCTCACTTGCAGCTTGCTTCGCATGAAATATAACATTCACAAATGCTCTATATAAACATGTCATGAGAAAACCACTCAAGCAATCATGAAAAACACTCATCATATCAAAGGTTCAAACATGCTTTCCTGGTTCAGAGTAGTCGGAGTCTATCTCGGCGAAGTTTGCGGCTCCGTCACCTCCTTCGCTATCTACATTATAAAAGAAATCGGATACTAACGTAAATACCGTGCGTGCATAAAAATTGTTCCAAATATTTTTTTAAATAAATATGATAAAAAACTAGATAGAAAAATAAAGATGACAGAAAAAGCATCAACTCAAAATCATCTTCTGTTTAAAAGTTATTAAGATTTTAGTCGAGGGACTAATCTGTGATGAAACAGAAACTTTCCAGGGGCTAGTTTAAAAACAAAATGTTTCGCTTAGAAATACGCCGACCCAAAAGGGAAACAGTCTTTGCCTGAAGGCGCTTTCAGAAAACGTTTCGAATAAAAGAGAAGAGGCTGACGAGGGGGTCCCGCATGTCAGGTTTAAAATCTCACCGTCGACCGAAGCAAACGATGATCGCCGGCGATCAAGAGGAGGGCAAGGGTATGGTTGCACTCACAGGACAATTCCGCGTCGGTGGGTAGTGGACTTGGTCGTCAGCGGGCACCACGCCGACGACGGCTTCCACTCCGGCGGACGGCGGTTCGGTCGAGGATGGATCCCTCCGAAGAGAGCTACAAACGCCAAATCGGAGCGCGGGTTAGGGGAGTGGGTGCAATAGGAGGTTCCTCCCCAATTTTGAGCTAGAGCTATGCAAGGAATCAAGTGAATCAAGCTGGCTACCAGAGCGGGTCGTGGCGGCCGGAGTTGGGGAAGAAGGCCTCCTCGAGGTCCTTCTAGCGGCTGGGCGCAGCTCTGGTGAGGTGGAGGAGTGGTGCTGGATCGAAGGCGAGCTCAGGGCCTCTATTTATAGCCGGCCCGAGGCGGTTGCTGAAAACGGGATTTCTCCGGCGAGTAACTACGGCGAGGTGGTGGTCGAGCTGACGGCTTAGGTGACTGGGCAGCTGCGGATTGGTCCACTGGCTCCATTCAACAGCTAAGTTTGATCGGATTTGGCCTGCTCCCGTGGCTTCGACGGAATAGAGCTCACGGGCTCGTCGGCGGCACAGAGCGCGCTCTGTGCCTCTCAGGCCACGGTGACGGTTCTGCAGCGTGTACAGAGAAGAGGACGGCCACACGCGGAGGCTCCTTGCGGTGTGGGCGGTGCTGGACAGCGTCGTACTGCAGGGCTGGGCCCTGCTGGCCGCCACGGGCGGTTCTGCCACCGCGGGCGGCGCCGGAGTTGACGTGACACATCGCCGCCGACACTCGCGAACGGCCAAACAACCCTGCGGCGCACTGGATAAGGAGGGGGAACAGGGAGCAAGAGGGCAGGGCGAGCACTGGCGAGATTGACGCCAAGCTCTAAACAAAAACGACACTAACGACTGAAGCTTAACACTGAAACTCTGAATTTGAACAGGAACAGTGCACACCAGCTGTTCGACGAAATGTTTGGCACACATGGTAATTTTTTCTTGAGCTGAAACTTGGTGGGATAGCCTCTTGATGCATCCAGAGACTGCCTGAATTTCTTCAGAATTTTTGGAAAATGAAAAGAATGAATTTCTCCAAAAAAGGCAAATATGGTCCAAACTTGCAGCAAGCAAGTTTTGAAAATTATGAATTGTGGACTAGTAGTTCTTGATGGATCTATGTTGAGGGCACTAAGGACTAGCCAGGGGAATTTATTTGGAACCAAAACTCAAAGGAAATCTAGTAGTTCCTTTGTAAATCACTAAGGTCCAAATAAATGGCAGAAAAAGATTTTGAGGTTAAAACAAATAGAAATAAAAAATAGGAGAAGTTGAACCTTGCTGGACTTGATGCTTGACTTGACCCAAAGTAGGGAGGTGGGTTTTGGAAGAAAGTTTTCTACATAGGCCATGGGAAGAGAGTACTTTTGAATAGGGAAGGAAAAAATCCAAAAATTATAGGAATTCTTTTTAGTTAAAGGATTTGAAAGGTCCACTCAAAAGTATTTGTGTTGAGCCAACCCAAGATGAAAAATCTTCAAGACCAACAATCAAGGTTGGGAAGAACCCATAAACAAATTGTCTTAAAATAAAAATTTTGAGAAGGGGAGTCTTTAAAAAAATATGTTTAAATAACCTCCTTCCAATTAATTAAAGAATTTGACAAAAACCAAATCAAATTTTTTGGAGTGTTACACAGATAGCCAACAGATTGGAGGGGAGGCGGGCATGGAGGATGCTGCTTATTGCACGACAACACTGCACAAGAGTAGCTGTGCATCAGCTGATCCCAGCGACACTGAGACTGTAGCTGCTCGTGATGATGCTATATCTGATCTATCTGGAATGGAAGACAGACTAAAGGGCATGCTTACACATTATGAAGGTACATTAAATTGTGCAACAGCCTGGGTTTGCCCACCCTTCTTGGAAGATGGCCTCTTCTTGGACAATGTGCCATTGTAGCCGGGCTGTGTGAAGTGCTACGTGACTGAAGTAAAGCCTGGATTCAATGAATTTGCCCTGAAGAATATCCTAGGGGACTTCAATGAGCAAAGGACCTTGGGAGAAACACTTTTACATCAAATCTAGTGGCCACGAAAGGAAATAGAGTTCATCGATTAGATGCCTGAAGCCCTACCAAGAGCAACCACTGTCGCCCCTCAACCGTTGACGCTCTCCTTTCCACAGCAGCTCTCGCGGGCTGATGCATCAACCTGTGATCAGCCAGCCCGATTTTGTGGCGTACAGGCCAAGTCATCCTCCACCCCAAAGCAGCCAGTGGTAAGGCCAACAACTGCTGAAGACGCACCACTGGTTCAGATGCTGGCCGCTGAAGCAGCGGGGGAAGACCCAGCTGCAGCACATGCTCAGCAGAGCAACCTGGTGGAACAGACTGCTAAGTAGTCTGATGCTTCAGAACCGCCTTCTAAGTAGTCCGTTGGTCCAGAACTGACTGTCATCAGTCTGTAAGTCCGCAGTCTTGTGATCAGCATACCAATCCGTCAGCACTTCCTACTCAGCAAACCAACGCGTTGGCACGGCCTCCTCAGCACACCGACAAGTTGGCACCACCTGCGCAGAAACCCGACATAGCTTCAACGCATGGTCAGCAGTCCGGTGCCTCTGATCCTACATCCCAACAGTCCGTCACAGCAGCACCGCCAGCTAAGTGGTCCGGCATAGATAAACCATCTACTAAGCAGTCCGTCCAAGATTCACCGTCTGCTCGGCAGTCCACCTTGCAGGCAACTAGACATTCTGCCAGAAATGCTTCAAATACCAAGAAAGAAGTGGTCAAAAAGGCTACAACCACGAGGAAGCGCAGCGGGAGAGTGAAGAGGAAAGAGAATGATTGCCTCTTACTTAAAGCACTCATAGCCCAGAACCAAATTAACAGCAGCTTGTTCGTATCGGGGAGTAATATTATTTCTGACGCCATGGATGATGAAGAAGTCTATTTGTTGCTTGCTAAAACTAAAGCAGTCGTACTTCAAGCATGCAATTACATCCATGGCCAGCCATTTCTTGTTGGCGAATACTTTGATGAGTGCAGCTCCAGTTGTCGCGAGTTACATGAATATTGCATGGATCTAATGTCAAAAGGTCATCATGGTTTGCTTGTCCACTACAACCGAGATCATTTCCGACACAATGCTTGTTCCATCAATGTGAGTTTCAAGGACTTACATCTCTTCTTCAACTTCAATGTGCTCGATGCCACTCTTGTTAGATGCCTTATTTTGTAAGTACTTAACAAACTCTGATCAACTTCTCCATACAAGGCTGTAAATGATAAACAACTAACTACGTTTTATTCCTCTCAGGGGATTGAACGCGCAGAGAAGAAAAAGGGAGAGTGTGTATTTCATAGATCCTGAATTAGCAAATGGCACAACAATATATGGTACGGGACTAGGCCGTTAACACAGTCGTCCATCTCTTCGAAAACACGTCCCATGCAGAATCATTTCTCTGGCCATATCATGAACGGTAAGTCAAGTAAACAACCACGCACACACTGATTGTCTTCCAGATTTTGACATAATTCATAAGTTCATGGCTTTCTTAATATGTAGCGATCATTGGATATTGGTATTCATTTTTCCAAACAAGAACACGGTATACTACATCGATTCTCTCCGAGTGTCAACAAACGCTCAGGATCTGACGCATCTTTGACAATTCATGGATAAGTATTGAATTATATGATGTTGAAATTAATTTTCATTCATATCTGGTTCAATAATTGATGTTGTCAAAATTCATCATCATTTGTAGTGTGCTCGCATTATGGAAAACTAAACCAGGGAACCTGTTCAAGAGGGGACTACATCTGCAGCACGAGATCGTTTCTCCGGTAACACACCAAAATCCGTTATTTTCGGAGTGTTACTCCAACAAACTACAAATACCTTTCCTTCCACTAGTCAAATGTTCAAGATTCTAAATAAACCTCTTTCTATTTTGTCCAAAGAAAAAATAATACATGTAACACCAGTTAGGTTGTTCCTAACAGGACAAATACATGACTAATTCTGTACAAAAAAAATTCAGTGTCCTCAGCAAGAAGCAGGGACCAACCTTTGTGGATACTATGTTTGCAAACACATGATCTCCATCTGCAAATCTGCTGATAGTTGTGACGATCCTCGTGAATTAATACCAGTAAGTCTATCTTAATTAATATCTTCTACTCCACTCATTTGGCACATTCTGATCTTAAAAATACTGCAGCCCATCTTAAAACCGAGGACCCCTGAACCGCTCTCAGCTGGTGAATTGCTGATGGTTCAGAGATTTATCAGCGATTTCTTCCTGGATCACTACATCAATCCCACTAGTGATAATGAAGATTTCAGCACACGTTCTCTTGAAAAATTGAGTAAGAGTTAGCCGCTAAACATATAACGCATGGATCCATTTTTTCATTTGATGATGTATTCATATTTCGTACACTATGATTAATTATGTAATGCATATATGTGTGGACAAATCATTGGAATTTAGCTGCCATATGTTCAACTGCAATTGTTGCGAAATCTGATGAATGTTCTTCCTGTGGATACTTTTTGTTCAATTGAATTTTGTGGCAAATTTGCTTTTTGCGTGCCGATTCAAAATGGGGTATTTTTTTTATTTGTTATATTTAATGTTGTGGCGAATTTGCTTTTTTCGTGCCAATTCAAAATATGATATTTTCGTTTATTTGTTCAACTGAATATTATGGTGAATTTGCTTTTTGCATGCCGATTCAAAATGGGATATTTTTGTTTTAACCTGGCAATTGCTCCGCACACGGTTCAACTAAATGAGTGTGTGTGATCCACATCGGAAAGCATACGTCAATCGTAGCGGAACAGTCGGTGATACACAACAGATCGGAAACGATTTGCAGCGCTACTACGTGTGCGTAGGGTCTCCGGAACCGTTTGTGATATCGCGTTATCGCACACGACAACTTGGAGTAAACCGTGCCCAATGTAAAATACAATCCCAGTCGTAATTTTTCAGGAAACGTGTGGGATCCCAAACGAAAAGCACACGTCACTCTTGCGGCAACCGTCGGTGATACCCAACGAATCACAAACAGTCTTGTCGGCATTCTGGGAATGGGGGTCCCCGAACTTGCCTACCTGCGGCCCACGGCGTGGCTGTGCTAGCAGGCCTGTATGACCCATCTTCATCAACAAGGCATTCCAGACCCTCGCGAGGGGCCAACCTCGCGAGGCGGGCGACACAAGACCTCCTCAGGAGCGGCCTCACCAGGTTGGCTCATGAGGGGCGGAGACATCAAGGCAAGGCAAACCTCGCGAGGTTCTCGTGATGTGAGCCATGACGATCAAGATCAGGAGGGCGCCAGGCGGGTGCCAGCGCGCGTAGTGTCCTTGTTTCCTCTTTGGTGCTAAGGAGGCAACCGCGGGCGCGGAGTACCGAGGCATCAAGCAAAGGTTTCCATATCAGTGCAACGAGACGAAGACCAGAAGGACGGCAAGACGGAGGTCACCATGGAGCCCAAGGCGGCGTCACCACCAGAGCCTTCGGCAGGCGAAGACCGCTTTTGTCAGGATAAGTTGTACTAGCGGTCCCCTTTCAAATTGCCCGTTGTTGGCTCCCTTCCCGCTCAATATTTGGGAAGAGGACCAGGGCCTATATAAGTAGAACTAGCCACCACCGTAGGGGATAACTCATTCAGATGCATCTCATCTGACCCTTAGCCACACACCAAGCACATGAACACCTCAATCTCAGGAGGTTGTTCTTCCCCTTGTACTTTTCATCATCTGCCCAAGAGGAAATCCACCACCACCACACTGGAGTAGGGTATTACACCACAACGGTGGCCCGAACCGTTATAAATCTTGTGTCCCTTGTGTTGTGAGTTTGTTGAGTTCGTCTCCGAGATCTTAGCAAGCTAGGGCGTGGGTCGGTAGGGGGAAGAACTTCGCGCGCATCCCAGAGTTCGAACCTTAAGGGTTCTGCCGGAACCCGTGATCCGACATTTGGCACACCGGGTAGGGGTGCGCCGGAGTATCTTCTCCACCAGTCGATCCGCCGACTCTCCGCGGTTCCGATGTCCGGCGACCCAAGAGCTGACGCCGACTGTTGGGCAGCCTGGCCCGCCCGGGCGGCGCCGCCTGCCCAGGAAGACCTCAACCCCACGCTCCAGGCAACACGGGCGCCACCTAACGCTGTTGGGCGCGGCCGGCGCGGCCAGGCGCCGTCCACCCTCACTCCACAACAAGCGCGAGCCGCTGCAAGGGCCGCAAGCCACGCCACAGCAACGATGCCACACACCCGACGGGAGCAGGAGAACATGCGGGCAGCACTCACGGTGACACGAGAGCTGCTGCGGTGCCGACTGATGGAGAGCGGCCGGGCTGCGCTGCTGGAACGCGTCACTGAGCTACTGGACACGGCGGCCACGGGAGCGCCGCCCTTCTGCCATCAGCTCACGCCTCAGGCGGCGGCCGGCTCCCACGGCGGGGCTCGCCGCGCCCGCGTGTTGCCGGGCGCACCCGGGGGCCTCGTCGAGATAAACATGACCCACAGTGGAGGGCGCCTTGCCGCGCACACACCACCCCAGATGGGTGCGGGCACAGGTGTTGCCGCGTATGGCCCCATCGCAGCACAGCCCTGCCATCCTCAGCATGTCATGACAGGATGGGCAACATGGAGTGTGGGGCAGTTCGGCGAGGTCTTCGAGGCAGCGGCCTCGGAGGCCTATGTGCCCCGCATGATGGACCAGGAGTACACGCCGGAGGACGACCCTGCCTTACAAAAAAAGAGACATCTGTGACATTTGGGCCGAATAAAAAAAATTGTCATACTTATGACACTTCTATGATGATAACTGTGATAAAACCCGGTATCATCATAGATGTGGTGGGGTCCTACTTCTATGACAAAAAATCATGACAGAAAATGGGCTTTTCGTCCTGGGTGGGCTGGAGACGCAGCTGCATGACATTCTTTGGGCCGTCCATGACGGAAAAAACCGTGGTAGAAGCGAGGGCGAGGAAAATATCGGGGTGTTCCCGGTTACGGTGGGTGGTCGGGGCCGAGCGATGCGCGTTTCTCTCGTACACGCACGCGTGGAGTGCGGCGTTGAGCTCTAATCGAACCCGAAGCGAGGCGTTGGGCTCTAATCGAACCCGAGCGATTGACTGCGCAGGCTATCGCGCCACGAACTCGGCGATCGATCGATGGCTGTTAATTGAACCCGATCGAGTGATTCCTTCACTACTGCTGCTAACTGAAGCCGATCGATGATGCCTCTGGATGAACAGTGAGCGTTGCTGGGGGGTTTGGATGAACAGTTCCCGGTGGGGGTGGATGAACAAGACCCCGTGGTGTTGCCTCTGGATGAGCAGGACCCCGATCGATCGAGTCGGTTGGGGCTGGATGAACAGGACCCCGTGGAGGGCAGGATGAACAGGACCACCCCATGGAGGGCAGGATGAACAATAGACGGTTGAGGGCGGGATGAACGGTAGCCCATGGAGGGGTGGTTGAACAGGAGCCCATGGAGAGGGCTGGTTGAACAGTAGCAGGTGGAGTAGCGCGCGTTGGAGGCTGGATGAACAGGAGCCCGTGGATGAACAGTCGCTGGTGGAGGCTGGAGGAGGTCGACGGTGGATGAACAGTAGCCCGTGGAGGCTGCATGGAGTCAACGGTGGAGATGAATAGTATCCCGTGGAGACCCGTTTTGTGGTACGCCACACCCCTCCCGATGAGTAGGACCCCCGTTTCGACCGTAGTGCTCCAACACAAGTCTGTTTCCTCCATTTTGCGGTACGCCACACCCGTCCCAATCAACAGGACCCCCGTTTCGACCGTAGGAGGTCCGTTTCCTCCGTTTTGCGGTACGCCATACCCCTCCCAATGAACAGGATCCCATTTCGAACGTGGCTGGTCGAACACAAGGTCGTTTCCTCCGTTCTGTGGTACGCCGGGCCTCGTTTCCATCGGCTGTTCCGTCCAAGCCGGTTTGCTCCCACGCATTTCGTTGCCTCCCGATGAACACGACGCATTCTGTTGCCTCCCCATGAACACGACGACGACGTTGTTTCTCCGTTCTGACCCAGCCATGTACACGAGCCCTGGCGTGCGTGCAGAAAGTAGGCGTTCGAGACCTCGCCCGTATGTATGTGCGTGGCTGTATTTACTCTTGCACCCCGCCGCTTATGCGTGCGTGTACATGCTACGCGGCGCGCCTCTACTACGACACGTGCCTCTACATCGACCGATGAAAATGCATATACGTTCACGACCAGAATGACAACGCTACGTACACTTCGACCAGGTGGGTCCCGACTGTCAGGCACTTCCTTGCCTGCGAAGATGTAGCTGGTGGGTCCGAGCAGTCAGGGGGCAAATCGTTTTTTTCGGACGCACTTCCTTGCGTGCGAAGATGTAGCTGGTGGGTCCCTGTAGTCAGGGGGAAACGTTTTTTTCATGAAATACGATGGCCCGTCCGGTGGGTCCCCACTGCCAGGTGGAGGAATAATTATTTTGCGCGTAATAAGGAGGCACTTCCTTGCCGCGGCCGTGGACCCAGCTGTCAGCCTCTCTACGTACAGTCCACGTCCGATGGAAGCTGTTCCATGACCAAGTTCACCATGCCGCGCGGAGAGCACCAGGGCGGTGGACGACGGCGAGGCCTAGGAAGGGGACGACACGGAGCCAGGGAAGACACGGTAGTGGATGCCCACGCATAGATGAGTACGAGGGTTCACTGGTTCGCTGCGGTGTGAGGTTACCGTCGCCGTAGAATAACAGGGGGTGTGGGTGAGTAGAGGGATGGCCTGGCCAGTGGTGGGAGTAGTAGGGGGCGGTGAGTCCTCGCAAGATCATGGCCGGCCACGAGGCGGGGCGCGAGGCCTTTGGTTTGGCGGTGGAGCAAGAAGACCAAAGGTTGAAGAAGCACTACGGCCGTTGGATGGACATCGTAAGTGGAGTTAGAATCGTGCTTATTGACTAAGTTGACAAAGCCCTCCGTCCCCACCAACTTAGTAGGCCCACGAGTCAGCTTGCCACTATGGGTCCCAGCTAACATGGGAGTATTCATTTTTTTGTGCGTAATAAGGAGGCACTTCCTTGCGTGGGATGTTATAGCTGGTGGGTCCGAGCTGTCAGCGGTGGTAACGTTTTTTTCGCAAAATACAAAGGACCTTTTGGCGGGTCCCTGATGTCAGGTGGAGGAATCATTATTTTGCGCGTAATAAGGAGGTATTTCCTTGGGTGCGGCCGTGGACCCAGCTGTCAGCCTCTCCATGTACAGTCCACTTCAGATGCATGTCGGTCGTTGACCATGTTGACCAGGCCGCGCCGAGAGCAACAGGCGGTGGATGACGGTGAGGCCTAGGAAGGAGCGACACGAGGCAGGGAAGACTCGGTAGTTGTTTCCCACGCTGAGGGGAATCTGTTGTCTGAGGTTTCTTGGTTAAATCTCGCCATCGCGGAGAATAACAAAGCAGTGTGGGTGAGTAGAGGATGGCTAGGCCACCGATGGGAATGCGGTGGGGGCGGTGAGGCTCTTGCAGGGAACACAGCCAGCCGTGGGGAGGAGGGAGCGAGCAGTCCCTTGGCGCTTGTTTGGCTGGGCTGGAGCAGGAAGAGCAGAGATTGAAGAAGACGACGGCCGTTGGATGGACATCCAACATCCTCGATGTCGTCAACCTTTTTTTTAGGAAAGCCTCCAATCTGTGGAAAACAGCATACAACCCATCTTCCATTATTTCTAATAATTTACAGCCCATTTGCTAAATCTAAAGGTATTTTTTTGGAGCCCATATTCTTTTTGCTAACATTAAAGCCCATATTGTTGCCACGGTTAAAAAAATATATGAAATTTTGCATATTTCGGTGCGGTCCAAACTATTTTTAATCCCGAAATTTCGAGCCACATTCAAACTGATTTCAAAAATATATGTATATCAATATAAATTCCAACAAATTGTCCATGCATAAAAATTAATGTAATTTAAAATCTCGAAATGAAAAAAAGAAATTTGAAACTAATTGCCGGTTTCATGTGTTTTAAAAATGTACAGCCCATTTCTCATTACTGATAGGCCATTTTCTCGGCTAGCCGAATGAAAGCTCTCCTCGTCTTGAAAGATTTGCAGCCCAACAGGCCTGACAAAGCGACTTACTTGGCAAATCACAAAAAAACTGGGCTGTGGCCGTGGACCCAGCTATCGGCCTCTCCACGTCTGATACTCTTCCAATGGAAGTCGATCGTTGACCACATTGACCACGCCACGCCGAGAGCACCAAAGGCGGTGGACGACGGCGAGCCTAGGAAGGGATGACGGCCCGGGAAAACGCGGCGATGGATGCCCAGCGGAGAGGAATCTGAGGTTCACTGGTTCGGCTGCGGTGTGAGGCTGCCGTCACCGCAGGGACTGGCTAGTGGTTGGAGTAGTAGGGAGCGATGAGGCCTCAACGGCAGCACACCCGGCCAATGGAGGCAGGAGTAGGCGGTCTCGTCGGCACTGGTTTGGGCGGCTGGTTCAAGAAGAGCAGCGATTGAAGAAGCAGCAGGACCGTTTGATTCAAATCCAATGGTTACTACTGCTAGAATCATTTGTTGACTAAGTTGGAAGCCCTGTGTACGCGTCAACTTAGTAGGCCCACAGGTCAGCCTCCCAACCGGTGCGCCCCAGATGTCAGTGGGAGGAATCATTTTTTTCACGTAATAAGGAGGCAGTTGATTGCGTGCGGACTGGCCAGCCGAGGGAGTAGGGTGGGCCAGGGAAGCTTGCGCGGCATCACAACGGGCCACAAGAGGAGGGAGCAGGCAGTCCCGCAGGCGCTAGTTTAGGTGGCTGGAGCAGGAAGACGAGAGATTGAAGAAGCACGTCGGCCGTTGGATGGACATCCAACAGTCACTGCTGCTAGAATAGTGTGTTGACTGACAAAGCCTTGCGTAAACAAGTCAGCCTCGAAATCTGTGGCGTGTACAGTAAATTTGCTATTATTTTTAAAAAAATTACTAATTTTATAATTCATATGGAATTTATTGCAGCCCGTTTTCCATTTTTAGAATTGCTGCCCATTTTCTGGTCAGTATCAGGGTTCAAAAACTAACTAAATATGTGGGAAATTTTGAAAATTCGCAAATTTTTGCTGCGGAACAAAATATTCTTAATCCAAAAGTTAGTAGCCATACTAAAACAAATTTAAAAATAAAATAGTACTATGTCATGTTAAATCCAATGAAATACGTATAAGATATCACTGAAGAACAAAAACAAAAAAGAAACTAATATCCCATTTGCTATAATTTTTTTTGGAATTTTCAACCCCTTTTGATATTACTTTTAACGGACACTGACCATACTCTTTGGCCAGGCCGGAATGCATCCCTCCTCGTCTTGAAAGATTTGCAGCCCAGTAAGTCGAAGAAAACAAATAGGCCTAGTTTGGGTATTCTTCAAAAAGAAATACTGGGCTACCTATTTTCCCAAAGAAAAAACTGCTGGGCTAGTCATGTTGTTAGACGGGCCATAGAGACCACACAACCCAATTTATAGCCTGCTACTCCGAATTACTACTAAAGAAAGTTGTGCAACTCTGTCGTTAATTGACTATATGTTGAAAATGATGTGGGTCCCAGATATCAGCAGGGTGGATTAGAGTAAAAAAATGAGGGGTTCATCTGAGTAGTAAAAGAGGCGCTTGCTTGTGTTCGGGAGTGGACCTGATGGGTCTGTACTGTCGTACTCACAACTACAGTCCTCTCCCAATTCAATATGTTGACAGGGACTGTTTCAAAAATAAACTATGTTGACAGGGCCGGACGGCGGCACCGTGGCGAGCGCACCAAGGCGGAGGATAAAGTGATGTCACCAATGTGTTGGGCTGGGTTGGACATTCTTATTGAAAAATAAAAATGGACCGGATCTATTTACGACGTTGACTAAGATTTGCATGCGTCCGCTGGTTGCAGGAAGAAAATGCTGGGAGAAAGAAGACTGGTCGCTATCTTTGCCGAAGAATAATATCGACTGAATGTAATGACACTATCATAAGAAATAATATCCTCCTGTTAAATCGTGAATTTAAAGAACTGGTGCATGAGCATTTAGCTTTATTTATTTATTTACTTATTTATGTTTAGGGGACCATGAGCATGTACCTGGGCCGGATTCATGTGAGAGCCTTCCTTCCAGTTAATTATGGGCTTCTCTATTGGGCCTTCATCAGTGGGATGCATGTTATCAACAAGTGGAAAATGTGTTCCGTACGAAAAATAGTATACGCTACGTACGGTACGGGGCACTAAAGGGTCGAACCGTGCAACGACTGCCAAAACATTGTGTTTGTCATTCTAACAACACATTTATTCAACCAACAGACGAAATATACTACTGATTGTACATTGAAAACAGCAACAGCGGCAACCAGGGCTGGGGGTGCAACAGAAGCCGTAAGCAGGCCAGAAGAGTGAAGATGCAGCTCTCTCTTCCAAACCACACATCGGCCATCATTACAAAAGGGCTACCAAAAAAGAACAAGTGTATGAATCAAACTAAATAAAGATCCTACTACACCAAGTGCACGCATCTAACTAACTGGCACATATCAGGGTATGGTGCATGCACAGACGCATGGTATGCTGTGTACACACAGTTTTGCCTGATGAACAAAACCGCGTTGCCATCATGATCCTTGTCGTCGGTTATCTCTTGGTTAATCGGATAATTCAGTCCGACTAACAAAGAGCGTGCACCAAGGCTACTTACCAACCTCCAGTCAAAAATTCCTGAAGGCCCAGAGAAGCTGGGATCCTGCTCAAAGACCTTGCAGTGACTGTGATTGTATTCCGCGAAACAACACGTCTGGTAAGTGCGAACGATCATCAATCATTCACCGTCGTCTGATCGAGCCAGGAACCACTTGCAACTGCCATGCCGCTTTTCTTTGAAAGGTTCTGGGATTAGGAAGGGTAGGGACACCAGGCTGCCTACAACATCATATCAAGTTGGAGTCAAATAACCATCAAAAAAAGTTGGAGTCAAATAAAAAAGGGCTCTTGATGTAGTCAATCTTAAGCAACATGTTATGAGCATGAATATTTTTTCAGTAAATGTTGACAGTAATATAAGCAAGCCATCATGATATCATAGGAAAGTAACATACTAATGTAACAACCGTTTGTAGCGATGACTAGAGTAGGCCAGCAATACGTCCAGCCATAGAAGGACTCGACACCGTAAGTGAAGCCCTTGTGTTCAATGGCATCAGAGAACCATGGAGGATGTATGATCCTGCGATGGACGTGCAGATTTATCCACTTACCGCAGTGACCTGTCAGATAGACGAGACCACGGTTGAAGAACGCAATTAGCCAGAAGTCTTTATAATTCGCAGATCTTGTGGGCACTTGGCAGATTACAGCCTTGAGCAAATCAAACTTGGTATCATGTTGGCTACTGTAAGGTTCCGAGTATTCTGGTCGCGGTGCCAAAGCAGTGCAGTGTTAATCGAAGGAATGGGGATCAATCGCCGGGTGTAGACCTCCACGAGCATCCAGCTGCCGCGACCGTCGACGAGCACCATCCAAGACGTGTTCATGCCGACCTAGTACATACCGTTAATGTAGTTGAGGGTGACGTGGATCGGATCGTAGTCAAGGGGGTTGATGCTCGCCACCCTACGATCGTTATGCTGTGTGACATGTCGTTTCTGAAGATCGGGCGGCATCAGCAAGCAAGGAGCTAGCTTAAAAAGCTCCGGCCTGAGGGCTTTGAGTAAACGGTACAGCCCAGACGAGCATGCGGCGAGCGGCATGGTACTAAGATTGTCCACACGCGAAACAATGAGCTTGATTACCTTTGTGGGGAGCGAATTGCAGCCACTCTTTCGGCGGACGCTGCTCGGTTCTGCCACTGTTAGTGCTTGGGTTTTGGACGAGGGGGGAGGCGCCTTAGCGGGAATGGAAGAGCGGACAAAGATGGAGAAGCGAATATGTGCTGCGGGAAGTGGACAGGTGATGATGACTATAGCATGCCCCTTGACTTACGAGACACATACCAGCAGCGTAGGGTCATATTGAAGTCAGACAACTTGCTTGAGTGATCACAGTACTGGTAATCCCTATAGTACCTGCTACTATGCCATAACTTGCTTGAGTAGAGTAGTAGTGGAGTAGGACTCTGCTCTACTACTAGCACCGGAGGAGTAGTATGTTCTAATCTAAAATAGTTACAAACTTCAATGCCCGAGCGTGGAACGACTACGAACCACCATCGATGCTAACTCCAATCCTGCAAGTCATGGATTTGTTTCTTTTCAACTTTCTGTACGAATCTGTAGCCAGCCTGCAAGTCATGTACATAGTACTGATAGTGGAACCCACAGAGCACTTAGAATACAAGATTAAGGATGCAATTAACATTTTATAGAGGTATAATCATACACGCAATTAACTCAAATGGATTGGACGTGACTCTATTATTCTCCAACTTGTGACAGCTTGGTTTTTGCCCTCTTTTCTTTGTTTGATTTTTAGTTGAGTTGATTTTGGATTTAGAGTCTTGAATCATTTCATTTGGACTTAACCACTTGGGTATCCCTTGATTTTCACCCAAGTGCTCCCTCTCCTCCTCACAACCATAATTTCACTCCTGGCCAACCCAACAATATTGCTTGGAATATTTTTCTTAAATGAAAAATATTCATTTTGGCCTCCAAAACCCTAGTTAACTCATTGAGCTTAAAAGCAACCCTAATTTTTCTTGCCCCAAAAATCCTGAGAAAAATCCTAAATATTCTTTGGACCCTAGGGCACTTTTCTGAGCAAAAATATTTCACCACTTTTTGGAATATTTTGGCTACAGAAAATAAAGTCACTTCTAGGCTGAAATGGTAGTTTCTACAACAACTACCTTTTTACTAGCTCCATTGTAGCTGGTTTTCCCTGAGCTTATTTACCTTAGTAAGAGATAGTAAAACCCCAAAGCTCAGCCCTTGAATCCCTGTGGTTTGACCATAGTAACTCCCCAAAGTTTACGTCCAAGAATTTGACAAGAAAGCACCATTTTACTTCTACTGCACCTGGAACCAAACCAAGCCTTGGTAACATCTCAGTTTACTAAGGACTACACGCCAGACATCCTTGTTAGTGCGTAGGTGGCCTGATGTCACGGTCCACGCGGTGACCGTGTTCGTCCGAAAGCATCTTTGGCATGTCTGGCGCTTCTGCGCGTCGCCAGCGCCTCTGTTGAGCGCGTGCTCGCTGCTCGGCCGGCCAAAGCGTGCCACCCCTCGCCACCATCCTTGTCTCCACCTCCATAACTCCACCCTGCCGCTCGTCGACACCGGAGCTCGCCGCAGCGAGCACGGGCACGGTCCGGCCAACGGCACAGTGCTTGTGCATTGTGTTCGTCTCTTCCCCCCTCGCTCCTGTGCTCGTCTGCGCCCGCATACAGTGGATGCATGACCTCCGTCGCCTTCTCCATCGCTCTCTGGCACCGTTCGTTGCCGGGCGCCAGGGATATGTGTCCTCCAGCGGAGCCCGAGCCCTCCTCGCCACCCCGCCTATTTAAGCAGCCCCTCCGCAGCCTCCTGGAGCACCTCAACCACTCCCACTCCCTCCTAGAACCAGTAGAAGCCGCAGCCCGGCCGGGCAGGCCGCGGGCTACCGTCCCGGAGCCGAGCTCGTCGGTGATCCCCTCTGGATCGTTCCCGCAGCTCCGGCCCCTCCCAAGCCAAGGCGACCCCGCCAGGGCCTCCGCCTCTCCTCCGTGAAGCCAACCCACCTAGCTGAAGCCCCTGGAGCCGCCCCAAGCCGCCGTCTTCTTCAACTCCGGCAACCTCCGCCCTTTGTCGCCGCTGGAGAGGTCAAATCTGACGACGTTCGGCCACCGTTAGCTACGCTACGCGTACAGGCAGGTGCGCAATAGTCTTCTCCGTCGAGCCCTCCCTCTCGTTTGCTTCCAAGAAGCCTCACCGCCGACGTAAGCTCCGGTGAAATGCCGCTCCCCTCTGTTTCCCTCGCTCCTCCCTCTGGCCTGACTAGCGGGGCCCGCTAGTCAGCCACTCAGTATGAGTGGTGGCACCCCGGGAGTTTACGCTTTCGACGTCACCCCCCCTCTGCTATTATTTCAAAATTCATTTAAATTCCAGGAAATTTCAAATGGCCATAACTTTTTATCTACAAGTCCAAATGCAGTGATTCTTTTTGCATCGTGTTCTGTGTCCAAAAATCTAACAGCACCCAAAAGATAGGATTTTTCCTTGCGGTCTAGATTTTCTGGCAATTTTCAGAAGGTTTCTTGATATTTTCTTTTTGTGGTTTTGAATATTTTCAGCAGAGCCAGCTTGTATTGAGGATCACCAGGAGCTTTGTGAACCTCATCAGTACTAAGGCAAGCCACAGTAACATTTCCATGATGCCACTTCAATAGTTGTGATTTTCCTACTTGAACTTATGAATATTATTGCATTTAAATTAGTTATAAAATGATTATTCTGTTAAATGCTTATTATGTTAGAATAATTGAACTACAGAATGCTTGAAGTGAATTTTGTTGGTAAGTTAAGGAGAACCTAGTTGAAAATGGTGAATAAATGATATGGGCATAGAGTTGGATAATTAGTTAAAGTATTATTTTTGCATGATTAAAAATGATGAGATTGCTAGTAATGATTCTGGTATAAGTGATGTGTGATCTTAACCAGAGTAGTAGCATGTTAGATGATGGCTCCGTAGGAGCGTGCTTGACTCAGTTGTTTGCATGGTTATGTGATGCATATGTTAAGTGCTGCATAGTATGGCATTATGACACCGGTTATTTTCACATTAAGTTGAACCTGATTAATAACTCAACTTGAATATGTTGTTGGCCGGGTCATGGTGCCGCTAAAACGAGTCTTTCCCATTGCAACCATATTTGCCGGTACGGGTCGGCCTTAATGTGTTTCATTGTCGTGCCTCTGGTCGGTGCCTCCATTTAGGGAAGGTTATGGGCGTGATGTACCCTGGCCCGGTAGGCAAGCATAACCTTGTGAGCCCGTTGTTAAGTTAATTTTGGTACAGGGTCCAAGAGTGGATCGTGGCCACGACGGTGGTCGAGGTGTCTGGAGGTAGACACGGGGCCACCCAGGACGAGCCCATTGGGGTCTGAGTCGGAAGGGCCGGGAGAGTGTCATGACAATGAAATGGTTTCGTCGGAACGCTGTTGGTCCACCCGAATGGGAGTGCGAGGCCATGGGTTCCGTAGTGTGGGTACAGTGTACTAACCTCTGCAGAGTGTTTTTTAATCTATCGATAGCCGAGTCCATGGTTACGGAAACGCTCGAAAGTAGGGTACACCATGGGTCAACACAAAATAAAATATGCACACTAAGTTGTATTGAGGATGGCAGGGAGGCCATCGTGACGGGCCACGAGTTGGTCGGGTTGTGATCGCCGTAAGGATCACGAGTGTGTTTTGGTATTATCATGTTTATGGATCACGGTAAGCAAGTCAGGAGAATGAGTGTCTGTTGAGCATAGTCACAGCATGTTGGGTATATGGTTGCATTGTTTCTTAATTGGTTAAATATCATGATATTGTCTGTCATTGTCTTTATGCTTATTGTGAGCTTGCGAGTACATTCAATGTACTGACCTGGCGTGTCATGCTAGATTTCAGGAAAGTCCCGTTGGAAAGAAGTGATGTCCGAGTCTAGACCGTGTCCACATCGGTGTCCTTGTGCTATGGAGTCCCTTCTGACGTTGTTCCGCTGCGAGTAGTTTTCATGATCGAGGCCCTTTATGTTCACTAAATAATGTACATATTGTTCAGCCGCACCGTGTGTGCCGCTTGGCCTCGCTAACTGTTGTAATATAAACTATGCTCCGCTAGCATGAATAAAGCGGTTGTTTTCTGTACCATGTTGTTATGTGTTGCTAGAAGACAAGGTCTCTGGCTGGCAATGCGAGGTAAACCGGTCGCTCTGAGCCGGGGTGCACACAACTGCAACCAGCAAATTTCCTCCCGCGGGTCAGAGTAGGTTTCTCGGTTTGCATGCGGGTTTAACGGAGGGGTTTGATGGAGGCGAGGAGGCGTGTTCAGCCGGCCGTGCAGTGGACGGTGTAGTACTATTTGATTTGACAACTACAATTAGTATATTATAAAAAACAAAGAAGAGTAGTAGAGATAGAGATAAGAATAGAGACTAGGGAGGAGCACCATCTACTACTTCGTGGGCTACTCACAGGCTCCATTCGTGACATAACGTCCCCTACAGCCACTCCCTCTGGGCTCCATTCGTGGGCGCTGTTGAAATTTGAGGAGCGACTTTCATGACTGCTAGAAGCGACGACTTCACCGACGACGACTTCTTCCCCGACCTCGGCAACCTCTTCCTCAATGACATGGGCGACAACCTCAACGCCAATGGTGCTGCTCCCGTTGCACCATATGTGTTTCTGTCCTTCCTGTTCAAAATCGTGGTAGAATTCATGTTTCTAGTCTGTGTCCTAGATTCGATATGTTCATCTACTATGCTAGTCCGCATGATTAGTTTAATATTTGTTATAGCCATCATGATTTATTTTGTGCTTATTCGGACTAAATCTAGTAGTAACTTGCTCATATATTCAACTGGTGGAATGTCCCCTACAGCCACTCCCGTTTCATGGATAGCTTGGTCGATGCCTCCAAGGAGCCCTTCGTCTACTGCTATGAGTGCCCGGTGCTGTTTTGGGGGTCGCAGGCGGACATCATGCATCACTTGACGCAGGCGTGGGGCAATCACTACTGGCCCTTGGTGAAGAACATCAAGTACGAGACGTGCTACCCGTTCACCGTGCCGGAGTCGCTAGAGGATCAGTGCCACCTGCTAGTCTCGGAGGAGGACGACATCGTCTTCCTCTTGATCGTGGCCACCGGCGAGGCCCGCGCAGGCCACCACCACATCTCTGTAGTGTGCGTCAGGGGCGACGCCGCTGACGCTGACACTGACACGAGGCCGATGTACGAGTGCGTGCTCACTATTACTACCCCTCGGAGGTCCGTGGGCGGCGACACTGGCTACGCCAAGCATACTTGGACTCTTCCGAGCTGGGAATTTCCCGCCGATGTGGACACGGAAGAGGCACGGTGTTATTTGACCACCAACAATGTGCACGGGGACTCCAAGGAGGTTCACCTGGACATCTGCATATTCAAGTTAAATACTGATCATTAGTCTTCGCTCAATGTAATCCGCTATCTAAGCATGTGGAGACTTCCATGCATGATCTTGCTCTATTGGAGTATCGCGCATGAATAACAGTGTATCCATTTATGGTTTAGTCTAGAATCTTCCATGTATGAATTTTTACTACAGTACTGGTTAAAGACTTATGATGAACCATTTCTTACATGTCCTCTACCCCCTTCCAAGTCATCCTGATTTAATCCCTCAGTCTAGGTGTATAAGGGCATGGTTAACACTTAAATAGTATAGCCAACTGTTGACTATAAGAAAGTGCCATGTCATCTGTAGCCAACATGTATAACAATGGATACTCAAAAACTAATTCTTGAAGATCATTTCCTGCAAAGCACAATAAGAGTTATTTCTTCACAAGTTATGGATGCAGGTTGAACAGTTGAACGCTTTTGTTTGCAAAAGATACTTTTCTATCTACTTCACCCGAACGTTTAGAAGCTCTAGAGATGAAATAATATCCGAACAAATCTATCAATACCCGTTACACATGAGATGACCCCCACATCCTTTGTCAAAATAAACAACTCCCCGATCAATGCATTTCACTATTCCGTGCACCGCACGGGCAGCTTACTATAGATTAGTACGACCAAAAATTGAACTAGCAATATATATAGTACGATAAATGATGATGCATGTCACCTAAAATTTTATCATTGAAAACTATGTTCAAATACGAATCCAACGATATTGTTTTTGTTGACATGCACTAACATTTTGTCAGTTAAATCTTCAGTCAAATTCAATGGGGGATAAACCACGACCGATGTAGTAGTACTAGTGTAGAGGGCGGTGCTGCACGGGAGTCTCACCCCGCTCGTGACGCGGCAGTAAAGCCGTCATATCACAAAACCCAGCCACTCCCAGTAATAAGTGGCCTCGTAAAATAAACGGACAAGCAACCATCACATCCCTCCGTCTTTTTTGCATTTCATCTCTCTGCATTTACTTTCTCCGGTTCATCTCGCACACTTGATCCCTAGCTACTAATCCTAGTATCCCTAGCTACTACTCCTAGGGCCAGTTCTTTTAGCGGTTTCCCCAGCTTTTCCCATAAGACTAGCCACAATGGGTAGTAACATAGACTAGTAACATGCCCGTGTTACTAGTCTATGTTACTACCTCTATAGTGGGGAGTAACATATGTGTGATAACATGCAACACTTTATTTATTAAGCTATAGACACATCTTGCCTTGATATGTGTGATGTTACTCATACTAGTAGTAACTAGCTATGTTACCACTTTCATCTCTTTCTTCATTTATTGCATGCCACATCATCTATTTAACTTAGATATGTGTGATGTTACTACCTATGTTACTCTCACTGTGGGTAGTCTAAGACTAGTCACAGTGGAGAGTAACATTAAGGCTCCTCACTCATTTATTTGGGCTTCTAAACTACTACTAGTAGTACCTCCATCCTGGCTTATTCCTGACCATTGTAATTTGTGCTAAATTTTGACCAAAGATTTAACTGATAAAATGTTAGTGCATGTGACATGCACTAACATTTCATTAGTTAAATTTATGATCAAAATTTGACACATATTACAATGGGGACCAATAAACCAAGACGGAGGTAGGAGTTATGGGATTACTAATCTAGAAGCCTAAAAGAGGCTGGCCTCGGTACTCCTACTAGTAGTAGTACTCAAGTTGGAATTCAATTGCGGCACAACTTGTTAGGCAAAAAATTCGATACAGGGTGTAGGAAGCGGTTTGGGAATTTGCATGCCTTTCCAACCAGTGAGATACTCTGTACAAAGTACGACAGAGAAATATACACAGAGAAGGAAGCTAAAAGTAAACAATCAAACGAGCATTTTTTCATTTGTTTCGAATTGAATCGTTTCACAAGCTTGACTAGTGTTGTTTTTCTACTTTTACAAAAAGCACATCGTAATGTTAAAACGTGCATTTGCACATACATAAGTAATAGTAGTACTCCCTCCGTCTAGGTGTATAAGTCTTCCTCCTTCTTGGTCACGGTGCACAACCAAAGATGACTTATTGACACGGACGGAGGGAGTAGCACAATCTGCAAGCATATATAGAGAGCGTGTAGTGCGATAGTATATAGTAAATTTTGTGTTATATGCACGTATTTGCAAAATGCGCATTTAATACAAAAGGTTTCCAAACTTTCCCTTTACATACTTAATTAAGGACGCTAATAATTCCTGAACGCTCGATTTATCATTTGCGTCCCAAAACTAATGAGATCGCTTTACTAAACAAAAATTATACTCCTCCTAAAAGCCACGCCGCCGCAGAGCGCTTGCAGACGCCACGAAAGTGCCCCGGTGTGAGTCCGCTTCGGTAGCGCCGATGAACGCCTCTTCCTCAGCCTTGCAACTCGCGAGGTGCTGATTGGCGGCTTGCTGGCGGGCGAGCGCGATCTCACTGGTTTGGTGATCCGGTGACAACAGGTACTCGTCCTCAATGGAAGCATGCACCCGGTCCACGTACCGCCAAGCGTAGATGAGGCGCTTGGGCCCGACTGCACTCAGGGCATCGTCACGGGCGTCCTCCGCCACCCTCACGACCCTCGCACGAGCCTTCTGCCAAAGAGCCAATTGCCTGACTCTCTCGGAATCAACATAGGCCTCCCAGGCATCTTGTTCCGCGGTGTGCTTCTCTTCCTCGGCCTTCTTCCCCGCCTCAATTTTGGCGCGCTCTGCTGGAGGCAAAGCCTCCCACAAGGCGACATCAATTTCTTTCCAAAGCTCCTCAAGGCTGGGGGGGTCGGCGGGCGGCGCGGTGTTCTCCTCGTAGCGGGGAGCCGACGCGTCCTCCGACGTGCGTGCTAGCGAGATTGGGAACACCGACGCATCCACCTCGACGCGTCGCGATGAGGAGCGGAACACCGACGCGTCCTCCTCGACTAGTGGTGGCGAGGAATGGAACCGCGACGCGTCACGGCGAGGAGCGGAACGCCGACGCATCCTCCTCGACTAGTGGCGGCGGGGAACGGAATGGCGACGCGTGACTGTCCGTGCGTTGTAGCGAGGGGCGCCTAGGGCTTGGGAGGGGCGATGCCATGGTGGTCGACGTCAGAGGGAGCCAGGGAGGGGGAGGAGATAGCGATGAACATGAACGTGAGGGGGAGGAGATAGCGATGTCGTGGGAGGCGCAGTATTTATAGCGAGCAATGGCACACCTACGTAAGATATGGACTAAGCTGCACTGACTTAACTACAGGTCCAGTTGGGTCACTGACATGTGGGCTAGACCCCTGTTGGGCCCATATGTCAGTGACCCAATGCACCTGCAGTTAAGTAACATCTACGTGGACATATTTGTTGGAGTAAATTACGGGGGAGGGAAGGGGTGGAAATATTGCTGGTCACAACGGATTGGACTAGTGCGGGGGGAGGAGAGTCATGCATGCAGATTTTTTCCACACATGGTGGAGTGGTGGGACCGTCGGAGGGAGAAGGAGAGTCTCACAGGCATATTGTTTCCACACATGGAGAGGAAAAGATTTGGAGACGAACGGGCTTCCTGCAGGTATGGGGAACGGTGCATAATAACTCACATCTTGCATGTCGGGCTAGGTATAGTCTCAAGTCATTAAAAACATACACGCCCCACACATGTTCATATTTCAAGGTGCATTAAATTATTGCATGCGATGATTAAGGCTGGCCTAATGTTGGTATCTTACTTGGTATCATGCACACGGGAATAGCAAACATGCTGATGTCGCAAAGAATTAAAGAAGAGAGGGGGGTTAGAGTAACTAGTGTTCATGCATGCATTGGTAAACACATTTTTGTGAAGAACTACAAAAACTTTTCCACTGCCTCTATCTTGCTAAGAGTAGGTCAAATTTTTGAATCGAGCCCTTTAAACTAGAAGGGAGGTAGTAGTACTCTAATAGCTAACCTTGGCCCTGTTTGGATCCATGTGTTAGAGTTAGTTTGGGATAGTTTGAACTCAACTAACCCAAAAAATATCTAACCACCCAAGAGGTGCTTTATACTCATTATAATCAGTATTGTAGATATTGATATTTTTAGTATAAACGGTTGACAGAAGTAAAAAGGACCAGAGGGAGTATCATGCATGCGGAGTAGGCAAAAAAATTGCTCATTTATAGCCGGTCAATGTCTCAAAGGGCGCGACCACGCGAGGGAGGCGATGGTCGTGGGAGGCGCGACGGTTGACGGAATTAATTGAAATTACACACAAGCCGGCATGGCGTGCAAACAGGCAGAAGCTATACCGTCAGGCCTACGATATGGGTCTAGTAGAGATGACATCTAGTGGGTCCCGCATATTTCTTGAGAACTCTTTGGGGGCTTGCAGCCGTTTATCCACCGGGCAAGCCAGCAACCCCATGTCGTTCGCACGCCCTACTCGTCCCCATCTTCTACTAGTACAGTACCTTACAACAGTTTGCTCCCAGTCATCCCGTCCTTTCACATTACGGAAGTTCCACTAATCCTAACCCTCCTCCCAAATCCATGGCGACCCAAATCTCCATGATCGGCAGTGAGTACAATGTTAGAACCATCACTGGTGATGAGTTCGACGTCATCTACACCCGTTCTTCCGCAATGGTGAAAGAATGCCTTGCTCGCTTCGAACGCATGTTCGAAAACTCAAATGATGAGTGGGTCGCTGGGCTAGATGTAGAGTACACCACAGTCTTGGAAAGCGAGAAGAAACTAAAGGAGGAAGAGAAGAAGAAGCCCGTCGTGATCCAGGTTTGCATGCATGACTTTTGCTTGGTCTATCACATATGCCATGCCGACGTTGAGTGCGAGGAATTTAAGAAGTTCCTCTAGCGCGGCCGAGTCAAATTCATTACTGTAGACTTTAGGAACAACAAGGAAATCCTTGGTCAGATAGGCCTCGTTGTAGGCGACCCCTTTGACCTCCAGAACGAAGGGCTGGTGTCCTCCTCTTAGCCTTCAATGCTGACCCTGGCAGCAGCCATGATTGATCGTTCATACGCTAAACTGAAGAAACCTCATCACGAGTTTCATCATGCATGGGAGTCGAAGACATTAGATGAAGATCACATCCTGTACGCAGCAATGGATGCCTACCCTTGTTTAAATATCTACAGGGGTTGGCTGAAGAAGCAGAGCCCAGTGTCCGGTCCAAGCAAAGAAGCGTCGACGAAGAGGAAGAGGGACGAGGACGAAGTCGAGGACGTGGACTTGGACTCCGAGTAGGTGGCAGTGCCGTCGCTCATGCTGGTTCTACTGCAGTGTCAAGCGGACTAGTTGCTTAGTTTATTTTCAAGGGTGTGTTGTGTTGAGGCCCTAGAAGAACTATGTTTATGTTCTTTCTCGTTATTTGAACTCTTTAGTACGTACAGTAGTACTAGTACTATGTCTTACTACTGTTCTTCTTGCAGTTGGTACTACTGCTTGTATCTTCGTGTTACTACAGTAGTTAATACGTTCATACTAGTATGGCAGGGTGCCCATGATCTATTTGGGTCAGTCGATTTGTGAAAGAAGTTCGACGGAGTGAAGGAAGAAGACGGCAGGGTGCCCATGATCTATCTTATGAGTGTTGCGTGTGGAATGCAGTTCGCCGGAAAAAAATGGATCGTGCCCAGGGTTAAACGGATGGCGGGGGTGGGGGAGCATGGCAGTGGCAGACGGTTCAGGGGAGGGCGCGGCAGCAGCGGTAGGCGGTTAGGCATGTGGCGGGCTGAGAAGATGAACCTTGCATCTATTTTGGAGGTTGAAGAAGCCCTTCTAGCCATCCATATTACATCAAATGGCTCACAAGGGTCGACTGACCCAAATTGCTCCTTCAGATTGCAGGATCCACGTGGCATTCAAGGTCTTGAAGGTAGATTTCGCGTCCGCACCCGGTTTGCGGGCGCGACGCACGCGCGACCGGCTTCCACCGCGACAGCCACCATGCGCGCCTCCTCCACGCGGGCGGAGACGACAATGACACGCTAGTTCATCCTTGCCGGCATGCTGGAGCACGCGCTTGTCCTCCTCTTCGTACGCTGCATGCATAGACGCGGCTCCACCAGCTGCTCGTGTGCTTGGCAGCGCAGCGGCATCGCGAGGAGGGACTG
Organism: Aegilops longissima; assembly: GCA_021605205.1. Lineage (NCBI taxonomy): Eukaryota > Viridiplantae > Streptophyta > Magnoliopsida > Poales > Poaceae > Aegilops > Aegilops longissima. The sequence continues at coordinate 225,673,749 of CM038679.1, forward strand.
CAGACGATGTGAGTGGGCGAGCCTTCGGCTTGGCGGCGACACGGTGGTGATGGGCGAGAAATTGTTGGCCGGAGCAAGCGGGCGCCGGCATGTGCAACGGCGGCGGCTGCATATTGATGAGTGTGCGTATGGGAGCTTAGTTCAGTTTTATATAGGGTTGGTCAACTTAAAAGAAAATCGTACTAGTACATGTAAACATTAGACTTAGGCAGCGCTTTTATTAGTTACCACAGCCACGATACGGAATCCTGTGCAAGCGCGTGAATCGCAACCGCGTGGTCGATCGAACGGTGCGTCACCATGTCGCGCTCGAAGGACATCCACCGAACCTTGTTGTGTGTGTGAAAACAATCCCCGAATATTACTCAACTTTTTTTTCCGGGAAAAGTTCTTGACGCTACAATATTTTCATATATTTGAATTTAGCTCCAGTTCGTGTTTATTTGGATTTGGACATTTTAGGTGCGCCCTAGTTTTTTTAATACTGATTTTGGGGCTGTTTGGTTCCCAACCACCGTTAGCCAAGCCAAAATTTGGCAGCCACAGTTTAGTTGGCATGTGTTTGGTTTTTGCCTCAATTTGGCTTGCCACACTTTATTGCCCCTATGGCCCACTTGTCATAGAGACAATGTTGCCACACTTGCCTAAGGTTACTAGTTCTTTAAAATGAGAGCCACAAGTTGGCAAGCCTAAGGTAATCTTGCCACACTTTTTGATTGTATGTAATGTGGGACCCTAACGTAGCTTGCCTAAGGTGTGGCTTGAACCGAACACCCACCTAAGTTGGTCAAACTTGCCTAACCTTAGGTGTGGCAACCTTAGGCAAACTTAGGGGCTGTTTGGTTCTAGGCCTAGCATTGCCACATTTTGCCACACATTTTTGCCAAGCTTGCCTAAGGTTAGTTCATCAAAATGAGAGCCACAAGTTGGCAAGCCTAAGAGAATCTTGCCACAGGCTCTTTGGAACCAGGCATCCTTCTCCAGTATGCCATGGGCCTCCTTTTATAGTCGAAAGGGGCTGCCATAGTGGCACACAGGAGGTGGAAAGGCGCACAGTCCCCTGAGCTTATCGCTTGTATTACAGGACAAGACGCATTTAATGTGTTGCTTAGGTGTCCCCCTGCTTTATCGAGGACGGGGGAGAGGCCCGTCCCGTCCGTCGCCGCTCCTCCTCGCTTCGACACGCGCCTTGGCCAGTGATGTGTGTGGCGCTATGTAGGCAGGCAGGCAGCCGAGGTGGCGCGGTGGTGGAGCCTTCACGAAGATCTGCATGCCGCCATGCAGGCGCTCGATGAGTTGGCCTGGGAGCTGCATTTTTCCACGCAGGTGCCCACCCAGCTGGTTGGGCTGGAACCTACATGTGAACGGCGGTGGAAACTTGGTTGGCATGGGCCTGGCGGCGGCCCCGCTGGCGTCCTTGGTGAGGGCCTTGCCGGGTGGCCCGGCAAGGGTCTTGCCACGTGGCCCGACAAGGGTCTTGCCATGGCGCGCTGTCGTCCCCGGCAAGGGCCTTGCCGGGGGTCTGGTGGCCTTCCTCGGCAAGGATCTTGCCGAAGACCGTCATCTTCTAATCCTCATCTGATCTTGAATATGTCTTCACAAAGATCTGCATGCCACCACAGAGGTGCCTTCCCGAGCCCTGGCCCCACGTGGATGATGGCATTGGGGACCGTGGGCTCAAGGGTTGCTCGCTCTGTTGGTGTGGGGCGAGCAGCCCCGGCAAGGGTCTTGCCTGGGCTGCTGAGGCTGCCCCGGCAAGGGTCTTGCCGGGGGAGCCTACTTCGTCCCTCTGCTCCTTGTGGTCTCGGCCTTGGCGTTGCTTTGGTTATCTTGGGCTTTGGTCTTACCTTGGCTCACCTCCCCTGTTCTGCTTGGTGTGACCGTATGGCGGCTCCGATTGCCGATGCCTGCAGATAAAGGGGTACAAAAGCCTGCCCCTCTTTTTGTACACCGACAAGAGCCCCCGGGCCTGGGCCACACATAAGCGCGACACGTTGTTGGGCCAGGCCCAAAATGGTGCGCGGGCAGGCGGGGCAGATTTTACCACGGTAAAACTCTTCGCATGCTTCGCTTCCCACAACCCGCGCGCGGCGCGGCGTGGAGGGGTGTGCGTGACATGGGCGGCATGCGTGGGGCGGTTTCCACACGCATGCGTCATATCTCAGTAAAGAGGCGGCTTGCGCCTTCCCCGTAAAAAGAGGGAGGCATGGAGGCACGACTCATTTACTGAACGGGGCCGGATCACGGTCTTCAAGGCGTCCACTCCCCATGATCACGGGGTGGGGAGAGGTCGCTTCACCCGTCCCCTCAGTTCTGCACGTCCGCCACGTGTCCTTCATGTGCCTGGGGTGGCAAGCGGTGGAGGTGGGAAACCGGGCCGTCGCTGGTTGGGGCAGCGGGTCGGTCCTGATTCCCTGCGCCTCCTGTTGCTGGATTGGCCGAGCGGGGCGGCCGAGCCCCGACCCTGCCCTTTTAAAAATAGGGGGAAGGGGGGATGGCGTCCCACACTCTTCTGTCATCTATCTCCTCTTGCTTCTGCTTCTTCCTTTCACTCGCCATGGAGAAAGGGAATCCGGGCCCCTCGACGGTGGCGGCGAGGGTTGCCGCCCGATAGCGCATTCCTCCTCCTGAGCCCGCGGTGGTGGAACTGGCCGTGAGGGGAAGGGGGAGGGGGCGAGGTCGTGGGCAGTGTCGGGGCAGAGGTCGTAGTGCTCAGGGAATAGGAGGACGGGGCGGCGCGCCGGCTTCGCCCCCGCCAATGGTGCCTTTCCCGATGGAAGGCCATGTTGGAGACCAGCCCCGCGAGTCTTCATGAGGCTGCGCCAGCCTCCGCATCGCCTTCTCAGTCTTCCCGCCCCGTTCGCTCGGGAGATGGAGCGTGACCGGCCCCAATCCCCCAGATTGCACATGAGGGGTTGTGGGAATGGGGGCACGCGGGTCGACGTCGACTTCCCGGCTCCTCGGGTCATGTACCTCCGTCGTGGGTGGAAGACGTTCGCTCGCATCCACAGCCTGACGGCGGGGCTCGTCCTCTACTTCAAATTAATGGAGGACGGCCTGCTCTCCGTCAAGGTCTTCGAAGACTTCGGGACTCGCCTGAAGTGCTGCGTGGAGATCTCCTCTGATGGAAGCTCTTCCTCGAGCGAAAGTGATGAGGAGGACAGCGGGGCAGATGACGGGGACGAGTCCGACTAGGCATCGGAAGCCCCACGCCTGGGCGGGTGCGGCAGCAGTAGCATCTGCACCTGGCCGCTCCTCCGGTAGGGTTTTGCCGGGGTGGGTGTTGGTGTCAAAACCAGCGGATCTCGGGTAGGGGGTCCCGAACTGTGTGTCTAGGCGGATGGTAACAGGAGACAAGGGACACGATGTTTTTACCCAGGTTCGGGCCCTCTCGGTGGAAGTAAAACCCTACTCTTGCTTGATTAATATTGATGATATGGGTAGTACAAGAGTAGATCTACCATGAGATCAGAGAGCTAAACCCTAGAAGCTAGCCTATGGTATGATTGTTGTTCGTCATACGGACTAAAACCCTCCGGTTTATATAGGCACCGAATAGGGTTAGGGTTACACAAAGTCGGTTACAATGGTAGGAAATCTACATATCCGTATTTCCAAGCTTGCCTTCCGCGCCAAGGAAAGTCCCATCCGGACACGGGACGAAGTCTTTAATCTTGTATATTCATAGTCCAGGATTCCGACCAAAGGCTATAGTCCGGCTATCCGGACACCCCCTAATCCAGGACTCCCTCAGTAGCCCCTGAACCAGGCTTCAATGACGACGAGTCCGGCACGCATATTTTCTTCGGCATTGCAAGGCGGGTTCCTCCTCCGAATACTTCATAGAAGATCTTGAACACAAGGATAGTGTCCGGCTCTGCAAAATAAGTTCCACATACCACCGTAGAGAGAATAATATTTACACAAGTTCAATCTGCTGACGTATTCCGCAGCGTGACATCACACCACGGCCAAGCCTTTATTCTGTCCCACCTCAGCGCGTTTAGCGAGTTGGTTTCCTTGGCACGTCTTGTCAAAGCAAAGATCGTGTCCCCTTATCCCGGGATTCTCATCAATACGGGCGTGGGTAACCCAACCGCGCCATTGATTACAGTGCTTGGGAGATAAGCGAGTTTTATCAGGCCGGTGGGGACGCATAGCTTTGTCGGTCCATATAAGGGGATAAGGATCCACTTTTTCACACACGCCTTCTTCCTCCTTTGCTTATCCATTTCCGTGCACTCGAGCTCCAGCGCCCAAGTCTGCACATCCCACCTCAACCTTCTTCAACTATGTCTGGAGCGGGAGGCAAGTGGATGGCCTCCTCCATCACGGAGGGGCACATCAAAAAGCTGCGGATGGCCGGATACTTGTCCGACGACATCGCGCATCGGCTCCCCAACAAGGGGCAGCTCATCCCCACCCCCAGGACCCATGAGAGGGTGGTGTTCCTCCCCCACTTCCTCCGCGGACTAGGGTTTCCACTTCACCCATTTGTCCGGGGGCTCATGTTCTACTACGGCCTAGATTTCCACGATCTGGCCCCGAATTTCATCCTCACTCGGAGTTCATCGTCGTGTGCGAGGCCTTCCTCTGCATCCAGCCCCACTTCGGCTTATGGCTGAAGACCTTCATGTAACGCCCCGGATTCGATGCGCCAGGTGTCTGCCAGTTATTCGCCGTCGTTGCCATGTCATGTGCTTGCGTGTCTCTCTTTGCCATGTCATCATATGATTTTCATATCATGTCATCATGTGCATTTCATTTTGCATACGTGTTCGTCTCATGCATCCGAGCATTTTCCCCGTTGTCCATTTTGCAATCCGCACTCCTATGTCTCCGGCGCCCCTTTTACCTCTTTTTCGTAATGCGGGTGTTAAACGGTCTCGAATGGACCGAGGTTTGTCAAGCGGCCTTGGTATAGCACCGTAGACCGTCTGTCAAGTTCGGATCATTTGAGGTCGTTTGGTACTCCAACGGTTAACCGGTAACCGCAAAAGCCTCTTTTGTTTGCAGCCCAACACCCTTCCAAAGTGGCCCAAAACCCACCAAACTCCTCTCCATGCTCTCGGTCGCTCGATCACGATCGCGGGGCGAAAACCGCACCTCATTTGGACTCTCCTAGCTCCTCTACCTATAAATATAGCCCTCCCCGTAATTCGCGGTCTAATTCCCCGAAACCCTAGCAGTTTTCCAACTCGCGCGCCACGGACGCGTTCGCCGCGCCGGACACGTCCGCCGCCACGCCGCCGGACCAATCCGGGCGACACGTCATCGCCGCCGCCGCTCAGCCAACCTCCATGCGCCACGTCGCCGCCCGTCGCCCCCGCGCGCCGCCAGCAGTTCGGCGAGCCCATCGCGGGCCCGCCGCCCGTCCGCCGCTCGCCGTCGCGCCTCGCCTCGCCGGCGTGGCGCCGCCGCCTGCCGCGGCGCCTCGCCGCGCTTCCGCCGCCCGGCGCGCGCGAAGTCGCCGCCCCGCCGCCTCGGTGCGCGCGCGCCGCCGGCCTCGCCGCGCTTCCCGCCGCCTCGGTGCGGAGCCGCCACGTCCGCGCCGCCCGCTCCCATGATCGCCGCCTCGGCCTCCCTGGCGCCGCCGCCTCGGCTTCCCTTCGCCCGCCCGCCGCCTAGCTCGCCGGCGCCTCGCCTCCCGCGCTCGGCCGCCTCGGCCCTCGCCCCCTCGCCGGAGTCGGATCCGGTCGGGTCCGTCCAGGTGGGACGAGATCCACCGGGATCCGATCCAAACGCCTCCCCTCCGTCCCCAGATCTGCTCATCCCGCACCACCTCGTCCCGGTTGACTTTTGCCCCCTCCAAATTTCGTCTAAGTCCCAGATTTCATAATATTTTGTTGCATTTTCGTTGCATCATATCTCTGTCATCGTAGCTCCGTTTTGCGCGTGTAATATTTCAAAATATTCGCCTCGAAGAGTAGATCATTTCATCTCATTGCATCATTTTCATTTGAGCTCATATTGATGCCCGAAATGCTGTTGGAAGAGTGCTATGTGATGTTAGTTTCTGATTTTTATCAGAACTTGCACTTTTGTCATTTTTGCCATGATTGATGTGTGCATCCTATGGACTTGAGCCCTACATGTGTTTTGTAATATGCCATGCCATCTTTTCAGTGGTGCTTGCTATGTATTTTTGTGATCTATGTGGTGACTAGCACAAGCATGCAAACTAGGTGTCTTGTTGTTGCTGATTTCAGCCATGTTTTGCTGATATTTTGATACCATGTTAACTTGATGCTACAGAGAGATCCATGCATATTTTGAGATACTTCAGTAAGGATGTTTTGTTAAACATGTCTTTCTCTATCCATCCATGCCCTTGTTTGCAATTATGGAGTGCCATAGCTTGAGTCAATCGAGCTCTACTTTTGCTTCAAAATGTTTCCTGGCAGATTGTTTACATGTTATTCAATTTTGCCTAGGTTGTTGTGGTTGATCCTTGCATGCTATGTTATTGTTCTTGCCATGTATGTCTTCTATGCCATGTCTTCTTGATGTATGTATGCTTAGTTTTTCATATAAGGCTCTGTAGTGAGTGCATTGAGCTTGTAAACATGCCTACTTGTTACCAGTTTTTGACATGTCATGTTGCTGAATCTGTTAACGAAACTTTCAATATTTACATGGGTGTTACTATATTTTCTGATCCTTTTTGGCTCATGGTCACTAAAGGACTTTTGTTATATGCAATTAGTATATTCATGCCATGCCTTTGTTTGCCATGATAAGTTCCTCTAACATGTTGTTTCATAGCTCTAAACATTGCAACCTGATGTTATTTCTGCCAATGCCTGAAACTGTTATTAGTTGCAATCTTGCCATGTCATTTTGAGAATGTTCTAGTCATTTCTGGAGATAGCTCAGTGCTCATGTTTTGTAATGCTTTACCTGTACCTCATGCCCATGCCTTTTGTTTTCATATTGAGATGTTGTAGCTTGTTGTTTTGATGCTTGCAATATGCTTAGTTGCTGTTTTGGACAGATTGTTGCTATACTTGGTATAGGGTGTATGTGTTAAACCGTTGCTCCGTTTTGATTGTGCTCTATATGAAACTTGCTTGATTTTGCATGTAGTTTCACATTATCATGTTGGATCCTTGTTTTGAGGTGCTTTGCTTGATGTTTGTGTGCATTTTGCATCAATGCCATGTTTATCTTGTTTTGCTCATATCTTCTAGGCCGTAGCTCCGAATCTAATGAACTTTATATATAACTTGACTAGAATTTTGTGTAGATCATCGTGGTGCATTTTAACTTGCTGTTTAACAACTTGAACATAAAGTTATTCAGATCTGGACCAATTTCGAAATTTGCATACGAGGACTTACCGGAATTGTTATATGTTGTTCCCGGCCTCATTTAAACTTGCCTTGATGTGTTGTTCTTGTTTGCATCATCCCTTGCCATGAGTAGCCTCATCTAGATTTGTCATGCATCATGCTTGTTGTGCATCATGTCTTGTTCATGTGTGGTGTGCTTCTTCTTGTTAGTTCCTGTTTCGTTGCGATCGTGAGGATTCGTTCGTCTACGCTTGGTTCGGCTTCATCCGTTCATCTTCTTCATGGATCCGTTCATCTTCTTCATGGACTCGTTCTTCTTCCTTGCGGGATTTCAGGCAAGATGACCGCTACCCTGGATCTCACTACTATCATTGCTATGCTAGTTGCTTCGTTCTATCGCTATGCTGCGCTACCTATTTACCTGTTGCTCAAGCCATCCCATATTGCCATGTCAGCCTCTAACCTTTTGCACCCTTCCTAGCAAACCGTTGTTTGGCTATGTTACCGCTTTGCTCAGCCCTCTTATAGCGTTGTTAGTTGCAGGTGAAGATGAAGTTTGTTCCTTGTTGAACATGGAGATGTTGTTCCTTGTTGGAACATGTTTACTTGTTGGGATATCACAATATATCTTATTTAATTAATGCATCTATATACTTGGTAAAGGGTGGAAGGCTCGGCCTTATGCCTGGTGTTTTGTTCCACTCTTGCCGCCCTAGTTTCCGTCATATCGGTGTTATGTTCCCGGATTTTGCGTCCCTAACGCGGTCGGGTGATTTATGGGACCCCCTTGACAGTTCGCTTTGAATAAGACTTTTCCAGCAAGGCCCAACATTGGTTTTACATTTGCCTCACCTAGTCTTTTTTCCCTTGGGAGTCGCGATCCCGAGGGTCATCTTTATTTACCCCGGGCCGGTGCTTGTCTAAGCGTTGGTCCAAACTAGAGCACCGTGCGGGACCATCCCTTGGCAACTTGGGTTACGTCGGTACCTGTACGCTTAGCTTATCCGGTCGTGGCCTGAGACGAGATACGCGCGGCTACTATCAGGGTGTCGGCACGCTGGGAGGTCTTGCTGGACTTGTTTTATTGCTGTCGAAATGTCTTGTAGCCGGATTCCGAGACTGATCGGGCTTCCCGGGAGAAGGTCTATTCTTCGTTGATCGCGAGAGCTTATCATGGGCTGTTGGGACACCCTGCAGGGTATAAACTTTCGAGAGCCGTGCCTGCGGTTATGTGGCAGATGGGAATTAGTTAATGTCCGGTTGTAGAAAACCCGAAGTTGATCTCAATTAAAATACACCAACGTGTGTGTAACCGTGAGTGTCTCTTTTCGGGTTGGTCGAGAGGAGAACACGGTTTCGGGTTATGTTTGACGAAGTAGGAGTTCAGGATCACTTCTTGATCATTACTAGTTGACGACTGCCTTTGTTTCTCTTCTCGCCTCATTTGCGAGGTTAGCCACCATATCATGCTTAGTCGCTGCTGCAACCTCACCACTTTACCCTTCCTTTCCCATTAAGCTTTGCTAGTCTTGATACCCATGGTAATGGGATTGTTGAGTCCTCGTGGCTCACAGATTACTATACCACCAGTTGCGTGTACAGGTTTTGCGATGATCATGACGTGAGAGCGATGTTCGCTTGTGTTGGAGTTCTTCTTCCGCTTCTTCTTCGATCGGGGTTAGGTTCGTGTCGGCAGCCTGGGCTAGGTGGTGGATGTCGCTTGAGTTTCTGTTTATGTTTCATCTGTAGTCGGATGTTGATCTGGTATATGATGTTGATGTATTCTTGTGGCATTTGTGCCTTATGTATGTATCCCCACTATTATGTAATGTTGATGTAATGATATCCACCTTGCAAAAGTGTTTCAATATCGGGTCTATCCTTGGTGGGACCTTCGTGTTCCTTTTGGATAGGGTCGATATTGGGCGTGATAAGTTGGTATCGAGCCTCGACCGACCCTAGGAGCCCCCTTGATTGATCGTGTAGTTTGGCCGATGTTGAGTCTAGAAGAAAACTATTTTCGGAGTCTAGTTATATCGGAGAGTAGGAATTCTTTTTACTCCTCAGTCCCTTCGTCGCTCTGGTAAGGAATCTTGACGTAGGTGTTTTGAATTACTCCTCTTCCCCTTCAAAATTTTTCTTTAGGATCACGCAGTAGGTTTTTTTCGATCGTTGGTTCTCATCTCTTTTCATCCGGTGCATCTCTCGTCAAGTCGACTCGACCCTCTTCATCTTTGGGTTCAATCCTCAGTTCTTCCACCGACGTCGTTGTTTTTCCTTGTCTGAAGTTGCCCTTGTTTTTTCCCACCCGCCCACCCTTCTTCTTCTCGGAACCGGAGTCCGTAATCGAGTATCCATCCTACTCGTATGAAGTTTTTGCTCTCTCCTCAATGTTTTCAACCGGTGTTTTCTCTTCAAGATATTCGTCGTTTTCACCTTCCAAGTTGCCTGTGTTTTCCCGCCCTCCCACCCTTTTCTTCCCGGAGATTGAGTCTGTTTCGACCATCATTTTCATACGTACGGAGTCTCTTCAGTATTCCCTCAATCATTTCAACCGGTGGTTTCTCGTCTAGTTCGTCATTCTTCATCTCTTTCTTTTCCGGTGCACTCAATTCAAGTTTTTCGGGTTGATCACATTCTTTTCCTGGATCAAGTGTTCTCCTTGCTCGCTCGCCTCTCGCAGCTTTATCCTTCCGAGTACTCAAGTCATCTCGGGAGATACGTCTATCTTCGAATTAATTCGAGGTTGTCACCTCAGTCAAATATTTCATTTGTTCCGGTGCATCATCTATCTCTTCAACAATCCTTTCCGACGGTGTTATCTATTCAGTGGGCCCTAACCCACAGGTCTTTTCCCAGGATCTTACCTGACTCTTCTAATTCCCCCGGAGTTATTCCCAAATCTTTTCAAAGTGTGACGTAAGTATGAATTTCATCAGTCACATGCCTTCTCCAAGATCAATTTCAAATCATTTTCATTGTTGACTCAACCTCTTTGTTTTTCATTCTTCCGGAGTACCTCAGTAATTTTGGTGGTGTTTCTCGTCATCATTTGAAGACCGTAGTAGAGTTTCTCTTAAATCTTGTCCGTTTCCCCGGAGATTCATGGTGCTAGCTCGATGTTATCCTAGCTAATTGTTTCCAGTTGTGCAATTCTTTTCATCAATCCGGAGTATTTCAGGTGTTGCTTTCCGTCTCGATTATCCGGAGGTCATCTTTTCGGAAGATTTCTTCGTTCCAAGTTTTCAGAGTCGTTCTCCAATTATTCTATATCCGTGCCCCTTCGTTCGTCTCAATATTCTTCCGGTGCTGCGTTCAAGCATTCGTTAATCAGTTCGCGATCTCTTCGATCTCTTTTTTCTAAATTCCCTCAAGTATCTTCGTGCTTTTCTAATTCTGTCCGGCGATTCATTCTCTTTCATCAGTCATTTTTGAATTCTTACGGTGGTTCGTTCAAGATTCTTTTCCTTGTTTATCATATTAATCCATTCGTTCTTTTCAATCCTACCGGTGGTTCATGAAGACATTCTCAAGTTTTGTGCTGTCACTACTCAATTCTTTTTCAAGAAGAATAAGTAATATGCCAAATCCATTGCTTGTCATCAATTTAATTTGATGAAGGATAAGCATACAATAAATCTTATTCTTATTTCATCCAAGTGATTAATCCCTTCCTTCGGAGTTTGTTCTTGAGGAATAAATTCTAGTTCCAAGTGTTTTCATCTTTTCTTTTCCGGAGTTCAAATTTCCTCAGCCATTTCGTCGGAATCCTCCATCTAATTCATCGCAGGCTCATCTTATTCTTTCATCCTTCATTTTATCTCGTCATCCTTTTTTTCGTTACCGGAGTTCTTCATGGTGGTTCTTCATGATTTAAATCTTTCTTCAAGAGTTCATCAAGATTTTCTTGGTGGAGTTCAAATATCTTTTCTTCTTGCATCCCTAAGTGTAATTAATTCTCCGTATTATTATGAAGTGGAGTTTTACATTTCTTCGTTCTTCTCAGCTATTTAATTTTTTCTGCTTGTGGTTGGTTATCACCTCATATTGAGAGGTTATCCATAAGTCCACAACAAGCTTATTCTTTCGTTGTTGATTTTCTCAACAACTCCATTCAATCTTTTCTTCTAAGGTTGCTTTCTATTTCATTCGTGGCACAAGTTGTCATAGTCTTACCGGTTCTTTCCATTCAATTCTCTTTCAATTCTTTCCGGAGATTTTGTGTCATGTCTTCATCAAGTATCATTCCGTCCTCTCAAGCTCATGTTCTAGTCTTTCCTTGTTCAACCGGTGTGCTGCCTAAATCCTTTCAGTCTTATCTGTTTCTTTTCTCATTCTAACCACTCCGGTTAGAACGAGTGATTTCATAGTCTTTCTGATTCCGTGAGCTTTTGATTCTCGTCATTCTCGTCGTTCCTCTCTTCTTCTCGAGTGCTCTCGATTCTTTGCTTCTTCTTCTGAGTTCTGGTTTCACCTCATCCCTTTTTCCCTTCCTTCTCGGTCCTAAGATCTCGGGACGAGATCTCTTGTTAGTGGAGGAGTGTTGTAACGCCCCGGATTCGATGCGCCAGGTGTCTGCCAGTTATTCGCCATCGTTGCCATGTCATGTGCTTGCGTGTCTCTCTTTGCCATGTCATCATATGCTTTTCATATCATGTCATCATGTGCATTTCATTTTGCATACGTGTTCGCCTCATGCATCCGAGCATTTTCCCGTTGTCCGCTTTTGCAATCCGCACTCCTATGTCTCCGGCGCCGCCTTTTACCTCTTTTTCGTATGCGGGTGTTAAACGGTCTCGAATGGACCGAGGTTTGTCAAGCGGCCTTGGTATAGCACCGGTAGACTGCCTGTCAAGTTTCGGATCATTTGGAGGTCGTTTGGTACTCCAACGGTTAACCGGGTAACCGCAAAAGCCTCTTTTGCAGCCCAACACCCCTTCCAAAGTGGCCCAAAACCCACCAAACTCCTCTCCATGCTCTCGGTCGTTCGATCACGATCGCGTGGCCGAAAACCGCACCTCATTTGGACTCTCCTAGCTCCCTCTACCTATAAATATAGCCCCTCCCCCGTAATTCGCGGTCTAATTCCCCCGAAACCCTAGCAGTTTTTCTCTCGCGCCACGGACGCGTCCGCCGCGCCGGACACGTCCGCACGCCACGCCGCCGGACCAATCCGGGCGACACGTCATCGCCGCCGCCGCCTCAGCCAACCTCCACGCCGCCACGTCGCCGCCGTCCGCCGCCACGCCAGCCGCAGTTCGGCGAGCCTATCCGGCCCGCCCGCCCGCCGCCGCCGTCGCGCCTCCTCGCCGGCGTGCGCCGCTGCCGCCGCCGCGCCGCGAAGCGCCTCGCCGCGCCGCCCTGCTTCCGCCGGCGCGCCCATGAAGTCGCTGCCCGCCGCCTCCGTTGCCCGCGGCGCCGCCGGCTCGCCGCGCTTCGCGCCGCCTCCGGCGCCGGAGTTGCCACGCCGCCGCCCGCTGCCCTGATCGCCGCCCTCGGCCTCCCGCCGGCGCCGCCCTCGGCTTCCTTCGCCCGGCCCCGCCGCCTAGCTCGCCGGCGCCTCGCCTCCCGCGCTCGGCCGCCTCGGCCCTCGCCCCCTCGCCGGAGTCGCCGCCCTCGCCTGAGTCGGATCCGGTCGGGTCCGTCCAGGTGGGACGAGATCCACCGGGATCCAATCCAAACGCCTCCCCTCCGTCCCCGGATCTGCTCATCCCGCACCACCTCGTCCCGGTTGACTTTTGCCCCCTCCAAATTTCGTCTAAGTCCCAGATTTCATAATATTTTGTTGCATTTTCATTGCATCATATCTCTGTCATCGTTGCCCGTTTTGCGCGTGTAATATGTCAAAATGTTCGTCTCGAAGAGTAGATCATTTCATCTCATTGCATCATTTTCATTTGAGTTCATCTTGATGCCCGAAATACTGTTGGAAGAGTGCTATGTGATGTTAGTTTCTGATTTTTATCAGAACTTGCACTTTTGTCATTTTTGCCATGATTGATGTGTGCATCCTATGGACTTGAGCCCTACATGTGTTTTGTAATATGCCATGCCATCTTTCCAGTGGTGCTTGCTATGTATTTTTGTGATCTATGTGGTGACTAGCACAAGCATGCAAACTAGGTGTCTTGTTGTTGCTGATTTCAGCCCTGTTTTGCTGATATTTTGATGCCATGTTAACTTGATGCTACAGAGAGATCCATGCATATTTTGAGATACTTCAGTAAGGATGTTTTGTTAAACATGTCTTGCTCTATCCATCCATGCCCTTGTTTGCAATTATGGAGTGACAAAGCTTGAGTCAATCGAGCTCTACTTTTGCTTCAAAATGTTTCCTGGCAGATTGTTTACATGTTATTCAATTTTGCCTAGGTTGTTGTGGTTGATCCTTGCATGCTATGTTATTTTTCTTGCCATGTATGTCTTCTATGCCATGTCTTCTTGATGTATGTATGCTTAGTTTTTCATATAAGGCTCTGTAGTGAGTGCATTGAGCTTGTAAACATGCCTACTTGTTACCAGTTTTTGACATGTCATGTTGCTGAATCTGTTAACGAAACTTTCAATATTTACATGGGTGTTACTATATTTTATGATCCTTTTTGGCTCATGGTCACTAAAGGACTTTTGTTATATGCATTTAGTAGATTCAAGCCATGCCTTTGTTTGCCATTATAAGTTCCTGTAACATGTTGTTTCATAGCTCTAAACATTGCAACCTGATGTTATTTCTGCCAATGCCTGAAACTGTTATTAGTTGCAATCTTGCCATGTCATTTTGAGCATGTTCTAGTCATTTCTGGAGATAGCTCAGTGCTCATGTTTTGTAATGCTTTACCTGTACCTCATGCCCATGCCTTTTGTTTTCATATTGAGATGCTGTAGCTTGTTGTTTTGATGCTTGCAATATGCTTAGTTGCTGTTTTGGACAGATTGTTGCTATACTTGGTATAGGGTGTATGTGTTAAACCGTTGCTCCGTTTTGATTGTGCTCTATATGAAACTTGCTTGATTTTGCATGTAGTTTCACATTATCATGTTGTATCCTTGTTTTGAGGTGTTTTGCTTGATGTTTGTGTGCATTTTGCATCAATGCCATGTTTATCTTGTTTTGCTCATATCTTCTAGGCCGTAGCACCGAATCTAATGAACTTTATATATAACTTGACTAGAATTTTGTGTAGATCATCGTGGTGCATTTTAACTTGATGTTTAACAACTTGAACATAAAGTTATTCAGATCTGGACCAATTTCGAAATTTGCATATGAGGACTTACCGGAATTGTTATATGTTGTTCCCGGCCTCATTTAAACTTGCCTTGATGTGTTGTTCTTGTTTGCATCATCCCTTGCCATGAGTAGCCTCATCTAGATTTGTCATGCATCATGCTTGTTGTGCATCATGTCTTGTTCATGTGTGGTGTGCTTCTTCTTGTTAGTTCCTGTTTCGTTGCGATCGCGAGGATTCGTTCGTCTACGCTTGGTTCGGCTTCATCCGTTCATCTTCTTCATGGATCCGTTCATCTTCTTCATGGACTCGTTCTTCTTCCTTGCGGGATTTCAGGCAAGATGACCGCTACCCTGGATCTCACTACTATCATTGCTATGCTAGTTGCTTCGTTCTATCGCTATGCTGCGCTACCTATTTACCTGTTGCTCAAGCCATCCCATATTGCCATGTCAGCCTCTAACCTTTTGCACCCTTCCTAGCAAACCGTTGTTTGGCTATGTTACCGCTTTGCTCAGCCCCTCTTATAGCGTTGTTAGTTGCAGGTGAAGATGAAGTTTGTTCCTTGTTGGAACATGGAGATGTTGTTCCTTGTTGGAACATGTTTACTTGTTGGGATATCACAATATATCTTATTTAATTAATGCATCTATATACTTGGTAAAGGGTGGAAGGCTCGGCCTTATGCCTGGTGTTTTGTTCCACTCTTGCCGCTCTAGTTTCCGTCATATCGGTGTTATGTTCCCGGATTTTGCGCCCCTAACGCGGTCGGGTGATTTATGGGACCCCTTGACAGTTCGCTTTGAATAAGACTTTTCCAAAGAAGGCCTAACATTGGTTTTACATTTGCCTCACCTAGTCTTTTTTCCCTTGGGAGTCGCGATCCCGAGGGTCATCTTTATTTACCCCGGGCCGATTGCTTGTCTAAGCGTTGGTCCAAACTAGAGCACCGTGCGGGACCATCCCTTGGCAACTTGGGTTACGCCGGTACTGTGACGCTTAGCTTATCCGGTCGTGGCTCGAGACGAGATACGCTGCTACTATCGTGGTGTCGGCACGCCGGGAGGTCTTGCTGGACTTGTTTTATTGCTGTCAAAATGTCTTGTAGCCGGATTCCGAGACTGATCGGGCTTCCGGGAGAAGGTCTATTCTTCGTTGATCGCGAGAGCTTATCATGGGCTGTTGGGACACCCCGCAGGTATAAACTTTCGAGAGCCGTGCCCGCGGTTATGTGGCGATGGGAATTAGTTAATGTCCGTTGTAGAAAACCCGGTTGATCTCAATTAAAATACACCAACCGTGTGTGTAACCGTGAGTGTCTCTTTTCGGGGTTGGTCGAGAGGAGAACACGGTTTCTGGGTTATGTTTGACGTAAGTAGGAGTTCAGGATCACTTCTTGATCATTACTAGTTGACGACCGTTCCTTTGTTTCTCTTCTCGCTCTCATTTGCGTAGGTTAGCCACCATATCATGCTTAGTCGCTGCTGCAACCTCACCACTTTACCCCTTCCTTTCCCATTAAGCTTTGCTAGTCTTGATACCCATGGTAATGGGATTGCTGAGTCCTCGTGGCTCACAGATTACTATACCACCAGTTGCAGGTACAGGTTTTGCGATGATCATGACGTGAGAGCGATGTTCGCTTGTGTTGGAGTTCTTCTTCTGCTTCTTCTTCGATCAGGGGTTAGGTTCCAGGTCGGCAGCCTGGGCTAGCAGGGTGGATGTCGTTTGAGTTTCTGTTTATGTTTCATCTGTAGTCGGATGTTGATCTGGTATATGATGTTGATGTATTCTTGTGGCATTTGTGCCTTATGTATGTATCCCCACTATTATGAAATGTTGATGTAATGATATCCACCTTGCAAAAGCGTTTCAATATGCGGGTCTATCCTTGGTGGGACCTTCGTGTTCCTTTTGGATAGGGTCGCATATTGGGCGTGACACTTCAATGTCAAGCCGAAGGTAGTGGGCGGCCGCCAAGCGGAGTGCGGAGGTGCCATGGTGGGCAAGATGGCCAACGTCCTATGGCTCGAGGGCTCCTTCGTGGAGACCATAAAGGGGTGGCAATTGGGGTGGTTCTATATCACCGAGCCGCGCGACTCCAAATGGGAGGCGGCCCCCAAATTCCGACCTGGCTTCCCTACACGGCTCACCTCATGGAAAGAGATGGTCCTGACGTGGGGTAATTCGGAAGAGCTGACCGGACTCCAAACCTGCGTCCGAAACCTGGTGGACAAGAAGCTCAAGCTTGTCAACGTAGTCCAGGTTATGCTCATCCGCCGGATCCTCCCATGCCAGCAACGGGCCTTCAACTTGTGGCAGTTTGATCTGGCACAGCACCGAACCTTGAGCCGGCTCTTCGACACTACATACGAAGATGCCTGGAAGGTGCTGTTCAAGGGCGCCGAGGCTCCCGCATCCACTACCGAAGATCGCGGATTTAGCTCGCGGCATCAAGCCAGCGAGGTAGGCTATTTTACCCTTTACGGGACTCTTTTTTCATAGTTTGACTCAATGCGGGATCTAAAACTCCCTCACCTTTGACAGATGGCAGAAGACGCCCGACAGGTTAACCGTCCGCTCACTTGCCGAAGACTCCAACGGACGCCCGCTGACGGGTTGCTGGTTCCGCACCTTACGTGGTGCCGAGAAGAAGGCCAAGAAGAACGCCACGGGACCCAAGGACTCCGAGGCGGATGCTCCTCATTGATGGAAGCGCCGTTAAGCGCCCCATCAAATCATCCGTGCCTCCGGTTGACGGAGGTCACCGGCGTCGTAGATCTTGCCCTTCTTACGGGGGTCGCTGTCGGACTCGGAACCATGAAGGTTCCATTTGAGTCCGCACAGGCCGACTTGAAGCCCTTCGGGTTTTATCCCTTTGCGCCGGAGTCCGGAGGTCGCCTTCTTGGCGCGCCCATGGCCACCTCCTCCTGGCTGGGCCCCTTTTAGGACTCCACCCCGGCGTCATTCGCGGCGGGAGGAGACGAGGCGGTCGGAAGTGAGGTGCTATTCACATCCGAAGAATCCAGGGAGCCGCTCGACGAATCGTCGAGCCCGTCCTTGGGCGGGCTGCATGGTTAGAGTTTCAGTGCCTGGGACCCTCCAATGAATGATATCTTTTTTGGCCAAGACACCGTTTGAACATATTCGTTCAAGTCTTCCTCGATGACCCGGGAAACGGCCCAGTTGCAGGTAGTGACAGTCTTGCCCATTTTGATAAAGGCCTGAAAGAAAGAAATATTGCCGGTTTAAGATTAAACTGATAAGCCGGACTAATGATTCAAAAGTAAAGTGCTATAAACGACCAATGTGTTAAGACGGAAGATGAACACTGAAGTGCGTGGATATTCATATTTGCAGCGTAAAAGGGGACTAATGGTACCTACCAGGTTAAATATTATGCTATTAAGACGTCCAGAGTTTAGAAGTCAAGTATATTGTGCAGAACCAAATTATGAAGATGACTAAGCAAGCATAGTTAAACTGGAGAATATTGTCGGGTTATGCAGGTTATGAAGCGTATGATTGCGGCTTAAACAGGGCCTAATGTTATATGGTGGATCACGGTTTATGGTATAAACCTCCATGGCAGTTATGGTACTTCAAATCTATTGGTGAAAATTTTGCTAAGTGGGATGTTCATTAAAAGATAAGGATCTGCTAAGATATTCTGGGCCTCGTGTGATGTTAATGCAAGATGACATCATGGAGGGTTAACATAATTATCAAAATTACGGAGATGAAGAGGAGCCTCGAAATGGTCGAGAGGTAAAAATTCATATATTGGAAGGTTGCATTCGGACATCGGAATGGTTCCAAGTGATTCGGGCATTTTTTTCGCAGTACCAGGAGGTTACCGGAACCCCCCGGGGGAAATCATGGAGCTTATGGGCCATGGGAGAGAAGAGGGGACAGCCCACAATGGGGAGGCACCCCCCCCCCCCAAGTGGAGTCCGAATAGGAAGGGGAGGGGCGCGGCCCACCTTTCCCTTTTCCCCTCCTCTCCTTCCCCATTTTCCCCCTTCGTAGAAAGGAAGGAGGGGGGCGAATCCTACTTGGTTCGGGAGTCCAAGTAGGACTCCCTCCTTGGCGCGCCCCCTCTAGGGACGGCCTCCTACTCCCCCCTCCTTTATATACATGGGAGGGGGGCACACTAAGTCTTCTCTTAGTCGTGTGCGGTGCCCCTCTCCACAGTTACACACCTCGGTCATATCGTGATAGTGCTTAGGTGAAGCCCTGCGCCGGTAACATCATCATCACTGTCACCACGCCATCATGCTGACGGAACTATCCCTCGTCCTCAACTGGATCAAGAGCTCGAAGGACGTCATCGTGATGAACATGTGCTGAACATGGAGGTGCCGTACGTTCGGTACTTGGATCGGTTGGTGACGGTGTCCTGGGAACGGGGGTCCCCAGACTTGCCTGCCTGCGGCCCATGGCGTGGCTCCACTAGCGGCCCCGTGTGGCCCATCTTCACCAGCAAACACTCAAGACCCTGGCGAGGGGCCAAGCCTCGCGAGGCGGACGACACGAGACCTCCTCGGGAACGGCCTCACCGGGATGGCTCGCAAGGGGCGGAGAGATTAAGGAAAGGGACACCTCGAGAGGTTCCTGTGACGCAAGCCATGACGACTGGAGCCAGGTGGGCACCAGGCAGGCACCAGCGCGCGTAGTGTCCTTGTTTCCTCTTTGACGCTAAAGGGGCAAGCGCGGGCGAGGAGTCCCGAGGCATCAGGCAAAGGTTTCCATATCGGTGCAACGAGACCAAGACCAGCAGGACGGCAAGATGGAGGTCACCGTGGAGCCCAAGACGGCGTCACCGCCAGAGCCTTTGGCAGGCGAAGACTACCTTTAGTCAGGATAACTTATACTAGTTGTCTCCCTTCGAATTTGGTCGTTGTTGGCTCCCTTCCCGCTCAATATTTGGGGAGAGGACCAGGGCCTCTATAAATAGGACTAGCCACCATAGTAGGAGGGGAGCTGATCTCGGACTTGATCCATCCCATCCTCACACTCACCAAGCACAAGAACACCTCCCCTCAGAAGGCTGTTCTTCCCCTGTACTGTTCATCATCAGCCCAAGAGGCAATCCACCACACCACACTGGAGTAGGGTATTACACCACATCAGTGGCCCGAACTAGTATAAATCTTGTGTGTCTTGTGTTGAGAGTTCGTCGAGCTAGGCTTTGAGATCGCGGCGCGAGTGAGGGCGTGATTAGGTAGGTAGAGATCTTCATGCGCACCCCGGTGTTCGAACCTCAAGGGTTTTGCCGGAACCCGAAATCTGACAGTTTGATCATCAAGACGTTCGACTACATCAACCGTGTCACTAAACGCTTCCGCTTTCGGTCTACGAGGGTACGTGGACACACTCTCCCGTCTCGTTGCTATGCATCTCCTAGATAGATCTTGCGTGATCGTAGGTAAATTTTTTTGAAATACTGCATTCCCCAACAGTGGCATCCGAAACAGGTATATGCCTAGATGTTATATGCACGAATAGAACACAAAGAGTTGTGGACGATAATAGTCATACTGCTTACCACCAACGCCTTACTTTGATTTGGCGGTATTGTGGGATGAAGCGGCCCGGATCGACATTACACGAATGCATTCATGAGACTGGTTCTACCGACGTGCTTCGCACACAGGTGGCTGACGGGTCTCTGTTTCTCCAACTTTAGTTGAATCGAGTTTGACTACGGTCGGTCCTTGTTGAAGTTTAAAACATCATACTTGACAAAAAATCATTGTGGTTTTGATGCGTAGGTAAGAACGGTTCTTGCTAGAAGCCCGTAGCAGCCACGCAAAACTTGCAACAAAAAAGTAGAGGACGTCTAACTTGTTTTTGCAGGGCATGTTGTGATGTGATATGGTCAAGACATGATGAGATATAAATTGTTGTATGAGATGATCATGTTTTGTAAAAGTTATCGGCAACTAGCAGGAGCCTTATAGTTGTCGCTTTATTTTATGAAATGCAATCGCCATGTAATTGCTTTACTTTATCACTAAGCCGTAGCGGTAGTCGTAGAAGCAATAGTTGGCGAAACGACAACGATGCTATGATGGAGATCAAGGTGTCAAGCCGGTGACGATGGAGATTATGACGGTGCTTTGGAGATGGAGATCAAAGGCACAAGATGACGATGGCCATATCATGTCACATATTTTTATTGCATGTGATGTTTATCCTTTATGCATCTTATTTTGCTTAGTCTGGCGGTAGCATTATAGGATGATCCCTCACTAAATTTCAAGATATAAGTGTCCTTCCTGAGTATGCACCGTTGCTACAGTTCGTCGTGCCAACACACTACCTGATGATCGGGTGTGATACGCTCTACATTCACATACAACGGGTGCAAGCCAGTTTTGCACGTGTAGAATACTCGGGTTAAACTTGACGAGCCTAGCATATACAGATATGGCCTCGGAACACTAAGACCGAAAGGTCGAACGTGAATCATATAGTAGATATGATCAACATAGTAATGTTCACCATTGAAAACTACTCCCTCTCACGTGATGTTTAGACATGGTTTAGTTGATTTGGATCACATGATCATTTAGATGACTAGAGGGATGTCTAACTAAGTGGGAGTTCTTAAGTAATATGATTAACTGAACTTTAATTTATCATGAACTTAGTACCTAATAGTATTTTGCATGTCTATGTTATTGTAGATCAATGGCCCATGCTACCATCCCCTTGAATTTTAATGTGTTCCTAGAGAAAGCTAAGTTGAAAGATGATGGTAGCACTACTGCAGTTGCTGCTATCGCGACACTACGATCAGAGACCCATCGAAGAAACTGTGTGCGATTCCATAATTGCAAACGGTGGTGTAAAATAACGGTCAAAAAAGGTGCAAAACATTTGCGATGGAGGATGCATCAAACACGGTTCAGATTTTAGTTGCGTGTGCGATGCAGGGCATACGGTTCAGCTCAGTTAACTGTTTGTGATGAGGAGGAACAAAAGAAACGGGCAGCCAGATGAAGGTGTGTGCGATATAGAACATACAGTTCACTCGGATGAACTATTTGTGATTAGGCAACACAAAAGAAACGGGCAGCCAGATGAAGGTGTGTGCGATATACGGCATGTGGTTCACTCGGATGAAATGTTTGCGTTGAGACAAGAGAACAGAAACGGTTCAGTAAAACAAAATGTGTGTGATACGCGGCAAACTAGTCTGTAATCGTAAATGTGTGCGAAGACCGATAATAACACAGACGATTTCTTATAATAAGACGTATGTGATATGCTCTGTCTACACAACATCTATTGGCCATTGGGGGACGGGCGGTCATCTGGATATGCCATAAGGATGCGAAGAGGCATCCTATTAGCAAGGACAAGTTGTTCCACTGGTAGCTCATGAAAGAGAACTCTCAAGTTAAGTGTGCTCAGGCTGGAGCAGCCATCAGATGGGTAACTGATGGGAAGTTGTGTTGATGTTAAATTAACGGATAGGATGGGTCATCTTTGTCAAATTAAATGACTGATACGACACATCCCAAGAGTTAATTTAACCTTGAGGTCCTTGTTTCTTATTATTTTTATTTTTTAACACATGTTAAAGAAGGTCTACCGCATTAGTTTTTGACAATGTGCGATATGTGGCATACAGTTGATCCATCGACCTGTTTGTGACGGAATAGGCCGTGTGTGTTGTGGGCAAACACTTGCTACCATTCAACCGTTTGCGATTGATGAAGTCATCACTGACGGGTTCCCTAGTGTGGTCCATGTTCATCTGATCATCATCTACTTCTCGTGCTAGCTAGATGTTCCTTCTATGCTAAGTTTCCATTAATTGATGGCGTTTTATGAACACGCGACCGTTTCCCGCCATTTTCTCACCTGTTTCCCGCCACCCAGCGATATTGTGCATAGGCGGCGCGCGACGCACGGAGGCGACAAGCGCAGCCTATAGAACATCCACCTTTTGCAAGCATGCCAACCAACCAAAGCGCCGCCTCTGCCATCAACCTCGTCGACGAGGAAAACGAGCAGGCGCCATGGCCCGTCGAGGCTGAGGCGCTCCCCGGCAACGCGATGGACCACGTCGTGATGCGCGTCATCGCTAGGGTTGAGCAGACCTTTGGCGCATGGCGCTTGAGCGCCGCAAATCAAGATAGGCATGTCAGCGCCGATAGTCTGCAGCTCGCTGCACAACATGATTGATGGCGCGCCGCAGAGCAAGCTAGGCGCGTTCGCGCCGATAGGCTGCGGCTCGCCGCATGGCGAGACTATTGGAGCGCCGCAGAGCGAGAGCCGCGTCGCGCCGCACAACAACAGTGGATCCATTGGTGCTTGCCTGCTGTCGACGCGGCATCGCAGCTAGGTACATGTCCCGTCAGTACCCCCATTCCTCGCTAGGAGTGGGCAGAGGCCCTCAGCGCCGTACTTGCACCACAGGCCGTCTGGGCCGTGCTTGCAACGGACGCCCTCCGCGCCGTTCGCATGGGTGCCGACATTCGTCTTGTCCGTGGCCCGCTGGATGCAAATGCGCTGGTCCGTAGGCTCGACCGCCTCCTTGGCCCAGGTGTCCACCTGGGCGCAGTAGAGGAACATGGCTGTCGCATCCTCAAGCTAGTGATCTGCAATGAAATAGCCAACTTGGAGCTCGAGACCGCGCTCCAGATGTACCGCGAGCGTGTCGACCGCTTGGATGAACGCCTGCACGAGTTCAGGTAGAGCCAACAACTACCGTAGGCAAGGGCTGCTGGTCATGGTCTCATGGACGCGTTTTATTTTCTTGAGTCATTTTGACGTGGATAGCTATGTATTCACAGCGATCATAGTATTGTTGTGTTTATTGCTTTGTTTCAATGTGTGTACTCTATTTTCCATTCTTATATGTCCTGTTTCAGTGTGTGTGTATATGCTTTCTTCTGTATATGTCGATGATAACAGCTAGATTCAAATTAGTATACAAAAACAGATATAAAATGGAATTCATAATGTGTGTGTGTGTGTGTGTCTATATATATATATATATATATATATATATATATAATATCATCACATGTACGTGATGATACTTAACTACTAGGTACAATGCATAAAATTGAAAACGAACAATACTAAAACTAATAATCCCTCATGGGGCCAGTATTCCAGCAGCCCCTCGCCAGCAGCTCCCTGGTGCGCGACGTCTTCCCAGTGCGGAGGCACTACTCCGCCTCGCAGCGCTTGACGTACCGATCTGCCTCTTGCTGGCGGACGCACGCGGACGATCTTGCCATTTCGTTGGGCACCCACCGAAGCTCCTCGTCGGTGGCACGCTGGAGCTTATTGGCCCACCTCCATGCAACAACGAGGCGCCCAGCTCCTATGACCTTCCTCGTGAAGTACACGTATTCGTACACCTGCTTAGTACGACGACACGCCCGCCCCCAAAGCTCCGCCGTCTCCTTTTTTCCAAGCGGCATCACGGGCTTCACAGCCCGCCTAGTACATGGCTTCCTCCTCCGCCATCTCCTTCTTGAACGCCGCTTGCCTAGCTTTCTTAGCCGGCGACAGCGAGTTCCATAGACAAAGATTGTACTGGACCCAAAACCAATCCAAAGTTAGGGGGGTCTGGCGCAACCTCATCAGGCGGCGCATAGGGGTCCTCGTAGCTGCTAATCAAGTGAGAGTCCTCGGGGGGCGGCGACTCCTCGTTGGCGCGTTGGCAGACCGGCGGTGTTATGGCAGAGATTTGAGAGAGAGGGAGAGAGAGAGGGCGAGCGAGGGGAGGATGTAGATGAGAATGCAGGCGGGACGACGTGAGCAAGGTAGTATTTATTGGCGGCCAGAATCTAAATCGACGGGGACACTACACACGCCGGTCGCCGGAATTTACGAGTACTGTAGTTTGAATTACACACGATTCCCACAGCAAAATCCGTGTGTGAACATAATAGCTGACGGTTTCCAATATAGAACCATGTCTGATTAATGATCCCCGCCACTCACCTACCAAACCTTGAGCCGCGAGATAGAGTGTCAGGACCCCGATCCTAGGTCACACCGATCTAGCATGTAACACATCATATCACCTTGCGGCCTCACGCACGGTATTCCCACGGGTGTCGCCTTACCATGGCCCGGGACCGTTTGCGTCTTTTGGCTCACGTATATGATAGTGTCGCTAGTATCCATATGACAAAGAACCCGGCCGACATGGCTAGTCGTGAACCCAAAGCGGCGCTAACCTATGGGGACAGCATACATGAATCACATCGAGCATGTCGGTCATCAACGTATGTATTCGGGCTGTAGCACTGGCTAACAGGACTCCGTATCCCGGCTGTAGCAGGCTAGGCAGGACTCGAATAACACCGCGTGACATTTCCCGAGGGATGTATATAGGAACGAAGTGAAACACATGCCGCCAGTCAAGTGTCCAAGCAGAGTGCTGGGCTAGCAGACTCCGTGAACCGGGCAGTAGCGGACTACTATCGCCGGAAGCACGAGACTACATTTCCCCATATGAGAGGCTGCCAAGGATAAACAACTAGTTTGTCGGATCCCACACATACCAAGCATTTCAAACATGCACACAATATGCTCAATATGTGTAAATACGACGTGGCATCACAACATAACTCTACGACTCAGATATAATACATTAGGCTCGGAGAGCGAGATATTACAAACATGGGTCTCATGACCCAACACTCGTGAGCATACAAGTCAAAACACAAGCGGAAGCTAATCATGTCCGAGTACGCATAACTATAAATGAAAAAGGCCGAGGAGCGACTATCTACCGAGATCGCCGAGGCACAAGATCGTAGCTGAGGTAACAAGCTAAACGTCAAGTCCACGTGGAACTACTAGCGAGACTGACGTCTCTCTGCAAAACATAAAATAAGCAAACGTGAGTACAATTGTACTCAGCAAGACTTACATCAGATCTAACTACATATGCATCATTATCAAAGGGGGTGGTGGAGTTTGACTGCAGCAAGCCAGCTTTGACTCGGTGGCTATCCTGAACTACGATCGCAAGTAACTCTTTTGAGGTGGCACACGAGTCCACATATTCACCATATCAATACACCACTATGGATCCGCCCGCCTCCCACGAGAACGCCATCCATAGCACTCACGCTTATCTTGCGATTTTAGAGTATCCACTTTCACTTGTCTATGAACCGATATAGGCAACCTGAAGTCCTTTTCCGTGGACACGGCTATTCAATAGATCATATTAAACCCCGCAGGGTGTACTTCTTCACACACGCTCACCACTTACCGTCGTTTACACGACATGTACTCGGCAACCTTCAAGCGGAAGCCCAACGTGGGTGTCGGCCACAGCCTACCTAAACACTCAAGTCCCTAGTCCAGTTTATCGCCTATTCGGGTTCCATCCGCAGGAGTCCGCCGAGGTTTCCCATACAGCCCCGAACGATGTGTGCAGGGTTCCCGAGATACCAAACGGGCACTTTCGGTACACCGGCCACGGTGCCTACCGCAACACAACCCACCCCTAAGGTCAGCGCTATATGCCCCAAAGATGCTACAAACACCGAAACTACTTGCAACTCCCTGACCGAGGACAAGGGTGGTCAAGAAGCCGAGAGGGTCCATTGGTTTGGGCCCAATGCGTGGTAGTAATCTGTATCATGGATCACAAACACGTAACTCAGTTCTCGAGGACGGCTGCAATGAGACAACCCACCATGTACTCCTACATGGCCTCTCACCGCTACCTTTACCAAATCGTGTTCACACACTTAGCTCACACACAATAGGACATGTTCATAACAATTCCAATTCATTCCCGATGAATCGACCCGACTCAACTCTAAGCGTAGCAGGCATAACAAACAAGCATAAATGAGTAGGCACATCATGGCTCAAACAATTCCTACTCATGCTAGTGGGTTTCATCTAATTCTTGTGGAATGACAGTCATGCAAAGGATCAAGGGTTCAGCTACCGCAGCAAGTAACACATGAGTCGTTGTTGTCCTAATGCAATAAAATAGAGCAGGAGCGAGAGAGTGGGATTATATCGAATGAACAAGGGGTTTTGCTTGCTCGGCACTTCGAAGATAATAGTTCTTCATCGGTGTCATCGAACTCATTGTCGGTACATCGCTCACCCGGAGGGGAAAATTACCGGCAAACAAGAGAGAGCACAATCAATGCAATGCACATATATGATGCATGATCATGTTAAGGTACTGAATTCACTTAATGCAATAATAATCCAAGTTAGTTGAAGTGGAATTCAAACAAGGTTGAATTCCAACTCAAAATGCTATTTCCTAAATTACCCTAATCATGATTCATCCTATTCAGTGATGTTAACTTGTTCAAACATGCATGATCATGGCATAAACAGATTCTTCATATTTTTCTGATCATTTTCATATATAAATTATTTCCATCCGAGTTACGGTTGAATTTATATGATTTTTAGAAGTTTAGAGTATTTTCAAATTTACTGAATTAAAATAAATCTAGAAAATATATATTGCGTCACCGACGTCAATGTGACGTCAGCCGGTCAACAGGCGCCCTAGGTCAAACCTGACGTGGGGGCCACACGCCGCTGACTAACTAAACTAATCTAGTTAATTAGCACTAACCCGGTTAGTTAAGTTAGTTTAAACCTAACTAGAGTGGTTGACGGGCGGGGCCCGCATGTCGCTGACTCGGGAAGTCAACTAGGCCAAAACCCGGTCAACTCGCCGGAGTTGACCCGCGGCTCGCCGCCGGGCGGAGCCGAGACGGCGG
Source organism: Aegilops longissima (assembly GCA_021605205.1). Lineage (NCBI taxonomy): Eukaryota > Viridiplantae > Streptophyta > Magnoliopsida > Poales > Poaceae > Aegilops > Aegilops longissima. Next base: position 225,701,022 of record CM038679.1, read on the forward strand.
AGGGGAGCGGGTTTCCTCCTCCGTGACCAAAAACGAGGCGGAGGGTGCTACGGACGCCTGGGCTCAGGCGCATCTAAGGGGACTAGCGGAAGGTGCGGGGTGGCGGAATCTCGCCGGCGCCGAGCTTTGGCGGCCGGAGCTCGGGTTCGATGGCTACTGGTGGCGGTGCACGAGAGGGAAGGGCGAAGGTGCTACGTGCTCTGGGAGTCTCTCGAGCACGCTGACACGCCCGACGCGAGCGGTGGGGCTGTGGCATGGGGGCGCCATGGCCGGGCGGTGAGGAGCTGTCGGCCGAGTGGAGACGGTGGTTAGGGGGAGACGAGTCGGGAAGAGGGAATGACTGGGGCTCACCGTGGTTGCGATGAGGCCGCCGGTGAGCTCGGGGGCACCGGAGCCGCGATTTGGCGACGGCACCGTGCGGGTCCAAGAGGGAAATGGTGGGGCGCGCTCGGGGTGCTCCGCGTCGGGGACTTGGTGAGGAGGGAGGAGAGGGGCTAGGCGGAGGCCATGGACACGTCGGCGAGGCGAGGGAGGGCCTGTGGCCGTGGCTACGGCGAGCGGTGGCGATGGCGGCTCTCGGTCGCGTGAGGAGAGAGAGAGCAGAGGAAGGGGAGGGGTCGGAGAGAGTGAGAGAGAGCCGGGGGTCGCGTGGCGCCTGGGAGGCGCCCAGGCGCCGGGACGCAGGCAGCAGCTGGAGTCGTGGCGGCGGCGAGCGGCGCGACGCCGGCACGCGCCTGGCCCTCCGGGCAGAGGAGGAAGGCGACAGGAGGAGGCGGTGGGCTGGGCCAACCGGGCCGGCCAGCAGGGGGGGAAGAAATCGGGCGGTTGGGCGCTAGGCAAGCCTGTGAGTTCCTGCTCCTTCTCTCTTAATATTTCTGTTTTCTATTTTGTAGTTTGTTTTGATCCAGTTTAAAAAAACCAAATCAATTTTATAAATCCTGAAAATATTCACGGGCACTTTCTGAATTATTTCAATGGCCCACAAATACTTCCAACATTATTTGAGCATTTAAATTATTTATAGTGTTTAAATGCCCAAATTCAAATACTTCACTTAATTAATCCAAAATCCATAAATGGCCAAGGAATATGCTCATCATTTTTGGCAGAGGGTTTTACCTTTATCAAAATCATGAACATCTCCAAAGGCATTTTGGGTTATTGAAGAATATTTTTATTTGAACCTATTGGGATTCAATTGGTGCTAGGGTTTCAACAACCCCCATTTCAATTTTCATGGAAATTAACATGATGACATGAATGCCTTGATGCAACTAATGTCAAGCAATTCTAGGGCTGTGACAACTCACCCCCACTAAACAAGAATCTCGCCCCGAGATTCAAGACGTGAGGTAAGAGGGAAAAGGAGGTCACAAACTATTGCAATTCCATGATCCAATTGCCTTCTCGAAGATGTTGGTTCACTCCATCTTCTTGGTCTTGACGTCTTCGAGATCTTCACCCGACACGGCAATGTAAAGAAGGGGAAGCCCTACATGATTCGATCTTCACGAAGCTTAAGCAAACATGATCGACATTACGGACTGAGATGGTGACACATCTCGAGTTGAGACACAAAATGCACCGAGAGGGATGGAAGAACAACAACGAGGTTTGATTAGTGGCAACAATTCCACGCTTTAGGAAGATGGTGGATGGTGTCAAGGTGGTGAGAAAATATTTGCCATGATTCAATAGCGGGGCACCTCGAAAAAAGGTGACGCAAAGAACTATTCCCTTAAGTGGCAAAAAGAATTACTTTTGAATTAGAGATCATTGAGACTCTCCATACCAGCCTAAGGCAATCGCAAGCGATCATGTGGTGGAAGGCAAAGGAATGGTACACCCGGACTAGAATGGATGATGTGGACTACCTTGTTGAAGACAACGCAATGGATGATTTTGCTTATCATCGAAGGTGGGGGGCCTAGGGTAAGTCCACTTTGAAGATAACCCTGGACAAGAATTGCTAAGAAGACCGTCTATAGCGAGATAGCACAAGGACGGTGCAAGCTGGGAACGAAATGCAACTGTTCGGATGTTCCAACCATCATATCCGCCTGAGATTCAGATCTGGTTGGTGTTAGGATATTTCAGACCCAGCACGTCTGAAAAGGAAAGATTGCAACACAATTTGACGAGATAACGTTGCGAGATTCTCGGGAAGTGAGCTAAGGTAGCAAGCTCCAAAATATGAGCTGGTTCCGCTATAAACCTGTGAACACATTGTCCCAGACAGACATGGCCACGTAGTAGTCTTATAATAAAATGCTACCGAGTTCAGGTGGAACCATCATCGAGGATGATGAAGTCTTGTGCATTACCATGGATTAGCACTTAACTCCTTTTCCTAGAACAAGTCAATCAGTGGCTTGGTGTGCTATGGAATTCATATGAAATGAAGATGATCAGTCTATCATGCCATAGAATACTTATGCGTGCATGACTGGCTTGGGATGATTCCAGAGGAAACAAAACAAACCTTTCTCAAATTCATGGCGGCAACTTACATCAGATGCACATGAATTAGAGGAAGTCACTACTTTCATCCAAACATATGCTTCATGAACGAAACACGAAGAAATGCTTACACAAGTTTCCAATACTAGGTTGATGCTCAACATGACTCATGGGGAGACAAATGCTACTGATGGGCTCAACAGCAACTCATTGGAATTTCCATATCACTGGACTTCCACCATCATGTGAACACGGTGATAGCATTGGTCAGACCAAAAGATATAATAATGTATGCTCGAGGGATTAACCACGAGTAAGGCAACATTACGAATATCGTTGGTTCTGATTTGACTTGACAATGACCCATACTCAAATCAAAGAATTGGTAGGACAATAGGTCCAACAACTGATCACGAGAATCAATCGATGAAGGTATCATCTTTCTTCAACACACACTACACAAGAATATCCCTTCGGATCGAACTAAGTCAGGTAAACTTTTATCTTCCAACTCTCCAAGTTGTTGACTAGCTTAACCAACTAGCTCAGGGGTATCCAACACAGACTCTTGGAGAAGGGTGGTTCACAAGAAACCAACTTGATCACGAGCTTAACATAACAGTCAGGGAACAACCCGGTAACACTTCCAAGAAGATATTTGGAAAGTCACGGACCATCAGATGTTACCAAGCTCGAGAGCAATCTTGCTTTTGAGGGCAAAACGATATTATCAAATGAGTGAGGACTTGATGAATCCTAACTCATAGATCAAGGGTGCACCGTAACTAAGGACTAGGTGGCACGATCAATCTTAGGATGATTGTTTAATAACCAACACGCTAAGAATGAGAATATTGTACATTACTGCCAAGCAACAAGTTGCTCGGAGTATTGATTTCACACATCACAATTCACTTGTCGGCTTTCGGTTGCATCAACACGGAACCGAGAAATGAACAATGATGATGAGAAGTATCACCGCATCAAGAATTCCTAGGAGGTTGTGCAATTCCCATGACATACTTGACATAAGATGGCAATACTTCAGGGTAGAACAGAACCAAAAGCTGAATTGGCATTTTGATCTGCGGGATACAACTACTTTGACCCAATCCTAGAAATGGATGAGGTATCGAGTTTGTTTCTCCTAGTCATTCCGAATAGAATGGCTTGACGGACCACAAGGATAAAATGCATCGATGAACACAAATGCACACATACCCTTGGCTATCGATTGATAGATGAAGGTCAGAAGGCATCTAAGAGAACAACTCAAAGGAACATATAATTTTCTGAGTTGTGGATGCACAGATTAGTATGTCGAGCAAGCTCAACATTTCTTCCGGATAACCCATGCAGAAAGGTGGAATTGGCAGATTCACAATTATGAATGGAGTACTCCTCAAGAGCACTCTTGTTGTGATCTTTTGGTTCAAAAAGAACTTCTGCTATAATTAGTTCATGGTATTTGGAAGAAGGAGAATACCACGGACTTCGAGGACTATTGCAAGGTTACTAATATCCTAAAGGCACTAGCAAATACTAACAACATGAAGTAAGTAGGGTGAATCTCGGTCCGTAAACCCGTGAGTAGAATGCCTACTACTAAATGGCATCACGGGATGCTTTCAAAATGATGGCTTAATCATCGTGACCGGGATGCAAAAGCATTACCAAATTGCTAGGTGACTTCCTAAACATCTAGGGTCATAATAATAGTCCCAACATATATGTCGAGGCAATAAATTACCCCAACGCACCGGTTAGTGCGCTTATTCTGACCAAAGGGGACATCGGGAACAGAAGGAAAGGATTGCAAATGCATCAGACTATTTAGAGACCTGGGATGACTCGGACAGCATAACGGCTGTAAATGCTCAAAATGATTTGAGACATCCTGCAGAAAGGGTGGCATAACCACTCAACAACATCATAACAAGATTCTGGGATCAACAGTTATCATACAGGAGTAGTAAGAACTGAACTGGGGATTAAAACCAACAATCTTATAAGTCTATGGATTAGTAACACGTCATCCTAATAGATAGATGAGAAGCCTAGTTCTTAAACCCCGTAGAAGAGAAGAGGATGACTCAGATCAGAAGGCCATGAGGTATAAGGAGTAAAAAGAGCCTTACGTTCCCTTCCACAATCAATTCCCTTATATAACTAAAGCATTTCTAGACACAACTTCGACCAGTTTGGCTTGGTAATCCTACAGGCAGTCAGGCTCTGATACCAACGCTGTCAGGACCCCGATCCTAGGTCACACCGATCTAGCATGTAACACATCATATCACCTTGCGGCCTCACGCACGGTATTCCCACGGGTGTCGCCTTACCATGGCCCGGGACCGTTTGCATCTTTTGGCTCACTTATATGATAGTGTCGCTAGTATCCATATGACAAAGAACCCGGGCCGACATGGCTAGTCGTGAACCCAAAGCGGCGCTAACCTATGGGGACAGGCATACATGAATCACATCGAGCATGTCGGTCATCAACGATGTATTCGGGCTGTAGCACTGGCTAACAGACTCCGTATCCCGGCTGTAGCAGTGCTAGGCAGGACTCGAATAACACCGCGTGACATTTCCCAAGGGACATATAGGAACGGTGAAACACATGCCGCCAGTCAAGTGTCCAAGCAGTAGTGCTGGCTAGCAGGACTCCGTGAACCGGCTGAAGCGGACTACTATCGCCGTAAGCACGAGACTACATTTCCCCATATGAGAGGCTGCCAAGGATAAACAACTAGTTTGTCGGATCCCACACATACCAAGCATTTCAAACATGCACACAATATGCTCAATATGTGTAAATACGACGTGGCATCACAACATAACTCTACGACTCAGATATAATACATTAGGCTCGAGAGCGAGATATTACAAACATGGGTCTCATGACCCAACACTCGTGAGCATACAAGTCAAAACACAAGCGAAGCTAATCATGTCTCGAGTACGCATAACTATAAATGAAAAAGGCTGAGGAGCCCGACTATCTACCAGATCTGCCGAGGCACAAGATCGTAGCTGAGGTAACAAGCTAAACGTCAAGTCCACGTGGAACTACTAGCGTAGACCGACGCCTCTCGCAAAACATAAAATAAGCAAACGTGAGTACAATTGTACTCAGCAAGACTTACATCGATCTAACTACATATGCATCATTATCAAAGGGGGTGGTGGAGTTTGACCGCAGCAAGCCAGCTTTGACTCGGTGGCTATCCTGAACTACGATCGCAAGTAACTCTTTTGAGGTGGCGCACACGAGTCCACATATTCACCATATCAATACACCACTATGGATCCGCCCCGCCTCCCACGAGAACGCCATCCATAGCACTCACGCTTATCTTGCGATTTTAGAGTATCCACTTTCACTTGTCTATGAACTGATATAGGCAACCCGAAGTCCTTTTCCGTGGACACGGCTATTCAATAGATCATATTAAACCCTGCAGGGTGTACTTCTTCACACACGCTCACCACTTACCGTCGTTTACACGACATGTACTGCAACCTTCAAGCGGAAGCCCAACGTGGGTGTCGGCCACAGCCTACCTAAACACTCAAGTCCCTAGTCCAGGTTTATCGCCTATTCGGGTTCCATCCGCAGGAGTCCGCCGAGGTTTCCCATACAGCCCGAACGATGTGTGCAGGGTTCCCGAGATACCAAACGGGCACTCGGTACACAGGGCCACGGTGCCTACCGCAACACAACCCACCCCTAAGGTCAGCGCTATGCGTGCCCCAAAGATGCTACAAACACGAAACTACTTGCAACTCCCTGACCGAGGACAAGGGTGGTCAAGAAGCCGAGAGGGTCCATTGGTTTCGGGCCCAATGCGTGGTAGTAATCTGATCATGGATCACAAACACGTAACTCAGTTCTCGAGGACGGCTGCAATGAGACAACCCACCATGTACTCCTACATGGCCTCTCACCGCTACCTTTACCAAATCGTGTTCACACACTTAGCTCACACACAATAGGACATGTTCATAACAATTCCAATTCATTCCCGATGAATCAGACCCGACTCAACTCTAAGCAAGAGCAGGCATAACAAACAAGCATAAATGAGTAGGCACATCATGGCTCAAACAATTCCTACTCATGCTAGTGGGTTTCATCTAATTATCGTGGAATGACAGTCATGCAAAGGATCAAGGGTTCAGCTACCGCAGCAAGTAACACATGAGTCGTTGTTGTCCTAATGCAATAAAATAGAGCAGGAGCGAGAGAGTGGGATTATATCGAATGAACAAGGGGTTTTGCTTGCCGGCACTTCAAGATAATAGTTCTTCATCGGTGTCATCGAACTCATTGTCGGTACATCGCTCTACCCGAGGGGAAAATTACCGGCAAACAAGAGAGAGCACAATCAATGCAATGCACATATATGATGCATGATCATGTTAAGGTACTGAATTCACTTAATGCAATAATAATCCAAGTTAGTTGAAGTGGAATTCAAACAAGGTTGAATTCCAACTCAAAATGCTATTTCCTAAATTACCCTAATCATGATTCATCCTATTCAGTGATGTTAACTTGTTCAAACATGCATGATCATGGCATAAACAGATTCTTCATATTTTTCTGATCATTTTTCATATATAAATTATTTCCATCCGAGTTACGGTTGAATTTATATGATTTTTAGAAGTTTAGAGTATTTTCTGAAATTTACTGAATTAAAATAAATCTAGAAAATATATATTGCGTCAGCCTGACGTCAATGTGACGTCAGCGGGTCAACAGGGCGCCCCAGGTCAAACCTGACGTGTGGGGGCCACACGTCAGTGACTAACTAAACTAATCTAGTTAATTAGCACTAACCCGGGTTAGTTAAGTTAGTTTAAACCTAACTAGAGTGGTTAGCCGGGCGGGGCCCGCATGTCAGTGACTCCGGGGAAGTCAACTAGGCCAAAACCCGGGTCAACTCGCCGGAGTTGACCCGCGGCTCGTCGCCGGCGGAGCCAGAGACGGCGGAGGGGAGCGGGTTTCCTCCTCCGGTGACCAAAAACGAGGCGGAGGGGTGCTACGTGACGCCTGGCTCAGGCGCATCTAAGGGACTAGCGGAAGGTGCGGGGTGGCGGAATTCGCCGGCGCCGAGCTTTGGCGGCGGCCGGAGCTCGGGTTCGGTGGCTACGGTGCTGCGGTGCACGAGAGGGAAGGGCGAAGGGTGCTACGTGCTCTCGGGAGTCTCTGAGCACGCTGACACGCCCGACGCGAAGCGGTGGGGGCTGGCTGCATGGGCGCGCCATGGCGGTGAGGAGCTGTCGGCCGAGGGAGACGGTGGTTAGGGGGGGGGAGACGAGTCGGGGAAGAGGGGAAATGACTCGGGGGCTCACCGTGGTTGCGATGAGGCCGTCGGTGAGCTCGGGTGGGCACCGGAGCCGGCGAATTTGGCGACGGCGACCGGCGGGTCCGAAGAGGGGAAATGGTGGGGGCGGCGCCTCGGGGTGCTCCGGCGTCGGGGGACTTGGTGAGGAGGGAGGAGAGGGGCTAGGCGGAGGCCATGGACACGTCGGCGAGGCGAGGGAGGGCCTGTGGCCGTGGCTACGGCGAGCGGTGGCGATGGCGGCTCTCGGTCGCGTGAGGGAGAGAGAGCAGAGGAAGGGGAGGGGTCGGGAGAGAGTGAGAGAGAGCCAGGGGGGGTCGCGTGGCGCTCGGGGAGGCGTCCAGGGCGTCGGGGACGCAGGCAGGCAGCTGGAGTCGTGGCGGCGGCGAACGGCGTGGCAAGACGCGCCTGCCCTCCTCCGGGCAGAGGAGGAAGGCGACAGGGAGGAGGCGGTGGTGGGCTGGGCCAACCGGGCCGGCCAAATAGGGGGGGGAAAGAACTGGGCCGGTTGGGCGCTAGGCAAGCCAGGTGAGTTCCTACTCCTTCTCTCTTAATATTTCTGTTTTCTATTTTGTAGTTTGTTTTGATCCAGTTTAAAAAAACCAAATCAATTTTATAAATCCTGAAAATATTCACGGGCACTTTCTGAATTATTTCAATGGCCCTAAATACTTCCAACATTATTTGAGCATTTAAATTATTTATAGTGTTTAAATGCCCAAATTCAAATACTTCACGAATTAATCCAAAAATCCATAAATGGCCAAGGAATATGCTCATCATTTTTGGCAGAGGGTTTTACCTTTATCAAAAATCATGAACATCTCCAAAGGCATTTTGGGTTATTGAAGAATATTTTTATTTGAACCTATTGGGATTCAATTGGTGCTAGGGTTTCAACAACCCCCATTTCAATTTTCATGGAAATTAACATGATGACATGAATGCCTTGATGCAACTAATGTCAAGCAATTCTAGGGCTGTGACATAGAGTACCAATCATGTGGGGGCGGTTGTCTTGCCAGATCTTTACATTTTCTTTTTTGAACACCAGATATTTACATCGTCTGATGATTTTTTTATCTCGCACACATGTACACAAAAATATAATTTTTCAAACCGTTATGGTTAGGTGTTGCATGTAGATGTAGTTTAAATTTGAATTATGGTCATTAAATGGCTAGAAAATCACTTAAATGTCTTTAAAAGGTCAAATGACCCTTGAAATTTTCCAAACTTTCACATGACAGTTGTATTAGTGCACGTTAAATGTAGAAAAAAATTGAAGGCCGTAAGAGGAAGCTATCTCTCGTTCGTCATCAAACATGCATTGTTCCCTCTTGGAACCACGGACCTTCTAGTGAGTTGCTCCAGTTTGTGAGGGGTGTGTGTCCCAACTTTCGTCAAACAGGCCAATTTTTTACCACATCATCTTGGTGGCATGACATTACATCAACCAAGGTTTCATGTGTTTCTGAATTTTTTTTAATTTTTTGGAATTAAAATTCCATGTCACTCCATGCATACGTATGCATGTGTCCATCTCATGAGACAAATATGTTAAAAAATCCTTCTAATTTACTGCACATGGAGTTAATTCGCACACAAGTACACAAATATAAGTTTTCAAACTGTTTTGGTTAGCCGTTGCATGTAGATGTAGTTCAAATTTGAATTGCGGTCATTAAATGGCTAGAAAATCACTTAAATGTCTTTAAAAGGTCAAATGACCCCTAGAACTTTCCAAAATTTCTCATTACAGTTGTAGTAGTGCACGTTAGACGTAGAAAAAAATTGAAGTTCGTAAGAGGAAACTATCTCCCGTTCATCATCAAACATGCATTGTTCCCTATCGAAACCATGAGCCTTCTAGTGAATTGCTCCGATTTGTGAGGGGTGTGTGTCCAAACTTTCGTCAAACATGCCAATTTTTATACCATTGTCGGATTCGGGTTCCGGCAAAACCCTTGAGGTTCGAACACTGGGGTGCGCACGAAGATCTCTCCTCCCTCTAGCTCTCACCCTCATCGCGATCTCAAGGCTCAGTGCATCGAGCCCACAAAACAAGAGACACAAGGTTTATACTGGTTCGGGCCACTGATGTGGTGTAATACCCTACTCCAGTGTGGTGTGGTGGATTGCCTCTCGGGCTGAGGATGAACAGTTACAAGGGAAGAACAGCCTCCTGAGGAGAGGTGCTCTTGTGCTTGGTGAACTTGTCTGTGTGAGGGTGATCCGAATGATCCGTCCGATCCCCCCTGCTATGATGGTGGCTAGCCCTATTTATAGAGGCCCTGGTCCTCTTCCCGAATGTTAGGCGGGAAGGGATGCCACAACGGCCAAATTCGAAGCGAGACAACTAGTACAAGTTATCCTGACTAAAGGTGGTCTTCGCCTGCCAAAGGCTCTGGTGGTGACGCCGTCTTGGGATCCACGGTGACCTTCGTCCTGCCGTCCTGCTGGTCTTCGTCACGTTCCACCGATATGGAAACCTTTGCCTGATGCCTCGGGACTCCTGCCTGCGCTTGCCTCTTTAGCACCAAAGAGGAAACGAGGACGCTGCGCGCGCTGGCGCCCTCCTGGCCCTAGTTGTCATGGCTTACGTCACCGGAACCTCACGAGGTGCCCCTTGCCTTGATGTCTCCGCCCCTCGTGAGCCAGCCTGATGAGGCTGCCCTCGAGGAGGTCTTGCATCGTCCGCCTCGCGAGGCTTGGCCCCTCGCGAGGGTCGTGGGTGTTTGCTGGTGAAGATGGGTCGTACAGTGCCGCTGGTGGAGCCACACCGTGGGCCGCAGGCAAGCAAGTCCGGGGACTCCCGTTCCCAGGACGTCGACAACCACATCATCTTGGTGGCATGACATTACATCAACCAAGGTTTCATGTGTTTTTATAATTTTTAAATTTTTTGGAATTAAAATGCCATGTCACTCCATGCATACATATGCATGTGTCCATGTTGTGAGACAAATATGTTTGAAAATTCCTTCTAATGTACTGCACATGGAATTAACTCGCACACAAGTACAAAAATATGATTTTTTTTAACCGTTTTGGATAGCCATTGCATGTAGGTGTAGTTCAAATTTGAATTATGGTCATTAAATGGCTAGAAAATCACTTAAATGTCTTTAAAAGGTCAAATGACCCCTAGAATTTTCCAAATTTCACATTACATTTGTAGTAGTGCACGTTAGACGTAGGAAAAAATTGAAGGCCGTAAGAGGAAGCTATCTCCCGTTCGTCATCAAACATGCATTGTTCCTCTCGGAACCATGAGCCTTCTAGTGAGTTGCTCTGATTTGTGAGGGGTGTGTGTCCAAACTTTCGTCAGACATGCCAATTTTTTTACCACGTCATATTAGTGGCATGACATTACATCAACCAAGGTTTCATGTGTTTCTGATATTTTTTAATTTTTTGGAATTAAAATGCCATGTCACTCCATGCATACATAAGCATGTGCCTGATACGTCTCCATCGTATCTACTTTTGCCCTTGTTTTGGACTCTAACTTGCATGATTTGAATGGAACTAACCCGGACTAGCACTATTTTCAGGAGAATTGCCATGGTGTTATTTTTGTGCAGAAATGAAAGTTCTCGGAATGACCTGAAACTTCACAGAGAATATTTTTGGAATATATAAAAAATACTGGCGAAAGAGTCAAGGCCAGGGGCCCACACCCTGTCCACGAGGGTGGGCGCGCCTAGCCCCCTGAGCGCGCCCCCTGCCTCGTGGGCCGCCTGGTGCTCCGCCGACCTCAACTCCAACTCATTATATTCACGTTCGGGGAGAAAAAATCAGAGAGAAGGATTCATCGCGTTTTACGATACGGAGCCGCCGCCAAGCCCTAATCTCTCTCAGGAGGGCTGATCTGGAGTCCGTTCGGGGCTCCGGAGAGGGGAAACCGTCGTCGTCGTCATCATCAACCTTCCTCCATCACCAATTTCATGATGCTCATCGCCGTGCGTGAGTAATTCCATCATAGGCTTGCTGGATGGTGATGGGTTGGATGATATTTATCATGTAATCGAGTTAGTTTTGTTAGGGTTTGATCCCTATTATCCATTATGTTCTGAGATTGATGTTGCTATGACTTTGCTATGCTTAATGCTTGTCACTAGGGCCTGAGTGCCATGATTTCAGATCTGAACCTATTATGTTTTCATGAATATATGTGAGTTCTTGATCCTATCTTGCAAGTCAATAGTCACCTACTATGTGTTATGATCCGGCAACCCCGAAGTGACAATAATCGGGACCACTCCCGGTGATGACCGTAGTTTGAGGAGTTTGTGTATACACTAAGTGTTAATGCTTTGGTCCGGTACTCTATTAAAAGGAGGCCTTAATATCACTTAGTTTCTGATAGGACCCTGCTGCCACGGGAGGATAGGACAAAAGATGCCATGCAAGTTCTTTTCCATAAGCACGTATGACTATATTCGGAATACATGCCTACATTACCACTACAAAAAAATACACTTCCGTGATGATACGTGTTTGTCACAGTAGGTCGTGTTTTTTGTCATGCATGTACATCCATGACAAATTTATGACAGAATCAAGATAGTCATACCGTGTTGTCAGAGAAGTGTTCCATGACATTACCAAAATTATCATCACGGAAGTGTCCACTTCCATGAAGATAAATCGCGTCACGGAAGTGCTTTCGTCAAGGGTGACCAACACGTTGCATCCACCGTAACGGAATGCTGTTAAGCTATCGGGTCACATTTTGGATCCGATAACCCGTTAACAGCCCTGACCAATGGGAAATTTCCACGTGTAAAATTTGATTGGTCAAGGAACAATTGTCACCATCAAGGCCGATGTCGCCGGTCCATTGGAGGAGACATGCCTATGATACGTCGACACGTGGCTGGGCCCAACAGAGGCCCATATAGGTTAAAAAGGCTGGCCCAGTCAAAGGCCCGTAGAACTTAATCAGGTACTAGTGGGCCAGCCCAATAACGGCATGCTTAATAAAGGCCCATTTACGGCCCGAAGCCAGATCTGGCCCGTTAATTGTTCGCCCAATATCTGGGCCCATTTACGGCCCGAACCCAGATCTGGCCCGTTAATTGTTCGCCCAATATTTGGGCCCATTTGCGGCCCAAAGCCAGATCTGGCCCGTTAATTGTTCGCTGAATATTTGGGCCCAACTACAGCCCAGTGACTTTCGGCCTGTTAGAGGCCCCATGTAGACATGGGCCCATTTCAGCCCGGTGTGACTTTCGGCCTGTTAGAGGTCTGATGTAGACATGGGCCCATTTTAGCCCGTTGTGACTTTCGGCCTGGGAATGGCCCGTGCTGCCCATGGGCCATATATGGTCCGACGGGACATCGGGCCCACTAACGCCCGTGCTAAAGGTGGCAATGCTAAGCCCAACGTGACTTTGGGCCTGTTAAAGGCATGTCGCGTAATTCGTCCGCTGATGCTCAGATTAAGCTTTCGCCTCTTAAAGGCCAATGATATCGATGGGCCAACTAAGGCCCGAGATATGTTTCGCCCGTAACGCTCAGGAGCTAATCGGGCCCAAAACGCCCGCCTATATTTCGCCCCGTCAAGGCCCGCCGACGAGTAATGAAAATTGAGGCCCAACATGCATTTTGGCATGCTAAAGGCCCATGGTTTCATCTCGGCCGTAATAAAGCCAAGACAATATTCAGCTCGTTATGGCCCAACGCTACCTGGGCCAAACTAAGCGCTAGGTCGACAAAAGTCCCAACTAAAATATAGGCCGGTGTAAGTTTGGGCCTGGCGCAATGTGTGAAGGCCCCAATCATTCGGGCCCAAGAAAGACGCAGGCCGGCCCAATTGTGGCCCGCTAAAAACCTGGCCTGCTAGAGTCGAATGTTTCGGTCCGATCGAATGATGGCAGTAACTAGTAGGAATTAAGAACAAACCTACTCAAGACAATAAAGAAATTACGGCATAGTAACTAAGAGTAAACCTACACTATACAATAAAGGATTTAAGGTATATTACATCCACTGGGCATCAAGTTCGCCACGGTGATCATAAAGCGCAACGAAGAAGCAGATTACAAAAACTGGGCACCATTGCAACAGAATAAAATAATACTGCATCGAGACCACTTCCAAGACAGTTCAAGAAAGGTTAGCCTTATGGGGAACTGCTTGCAAGCTGCCGAGAAAGGTTGTGAGACCGCCTAGCATGTCGGTCATAGCTTCCGTGTGTAGCTGTTTAGCGATGAGGTTCTCATTGGTGTTCTCCGCAATCTTTCTTAGAGATAGGACTTCAAGTTGAAGTTGAGTTGTAGAATGCCTTTTCGCTAGAACTTGGGATCAAGAAGTCAAACTGATTCGCATAACTAATTCTATGAGCTTGTCTCGACCGTTAGTCTCAAGTAACTTGAACACCGCATCAAGACAAGACTTTGGGGTTGTCTCGCTATCTTCAAGATGTTTTGCCTTCTTTGCTGCAATATATGTTGGGTTTGTCTCACAGCCTTCAAGAGACTTGTGCATGCCATCGTGCATATCACCTGAAACAAAGTAGAGATGACAGGTTTGCACGTGTATAAACAAAGATGATAACTGCTCATCAATTCTATCCAATTTCAAATTAGAAAATGAAGAGCAAGTTCAAAATATCAATAGCATAATTTGGCATTGTTCATAATGCGGGAGCTTCACCACACTCTTTGGATTACCATGTCAACATAACAAGCATAGATGAAGGGCAAAGAAAATCATTGTATCTATTTTGGATAAGGTGCATGGCATGTTGTTCATATCATGAGCCACATCAGTAAGATAAAACAGGAGATGACAAGGTGCAAACGTGGGCTGCTTCACCACACACTGGATTATAGATCCACAAAAACAAGCATACATATAGGGAGTATTAAGGAATGTGCATGGTATGAATAAGGAATTTGGTTTTACAAGTAAAACTTAGAACTTACGATTCTTACGAACATGCATTTTGGTAGAAACAGGAAACTAAACAGCAGTAAACGATAGGGAGTATGAGCAAATTAAACAGCACTTGAGGATAAAGGCTTTAGAAGGATTGACTTACATTAACAGTTAACACCGGCTTTATAATGCCCTTCTCCATGTCAAGGGAATGATAACTCAAGAATTTTAGCACATAATCTTCTTCATAAGCATTGCATGTACTCTACATTTTGTAGAGAGTAATTATAGATATGATAATACTGGAAGGGATAGAGGATAATGAAGATAAGATGCAGATTGATGCTACATAATCAACTACCAATCCGTGGAAGTAGCTGTTAATGTAAGTACAGTGATAGACCACGTTCAGCCCTTACAAGAGGACTGCAGAGCTAAACCTCTTAAAAAGCATTGGGTTGATTCTAAATTTGTGTAAGAGTCCATACGGATCTTATAATGTCCACCAAATGGACGATTACGAGGCTAACATGTGCAGTGATGCTACATAATCAAACAGCTATGAAAGTAAGTATGGTCATACAGGCAAGAGGTACTCACAAGAGCAATGCAGCAGTGCAAAGATAGTTGCGAGATTCGTGGTCCCTTGAGAACGGATGTTCTTCTGCTAACAGTTTTCGTACAAGTGAGACATTAAGGCAAATGCAGAAATGTAGTTCAAATTGTGATGTGATATCATAGACAGTACCTTACGCTGCAACCGAGACCAATGTGTAACAAGATTATTCCAGTCACCGTCGGATAAATGTAGCACCGGAGACTTTACAGAAATTTCTTTCAGAGGCTTGCCATCGAAGTGTGCTTGCCTCAGATAGGAACGATACTTCATCAATGAGTGCTTGAAAAGCGCAACCAACCCTTGCTCGTCATCACAATCCAGTTTGCTCCTCGCCTATTTAAAAGAATGAAATCTTGTGTCTTCTGACAGCACAAACATATGCAGTAATGACCATGAATAACATTAGTACATTACTTACGCGTAAGTTGCGGAGGAAGACTGGAAATTGTTCTGTGTCTGTGGTATAATCTTTCCATGAAGGAAAGATGCGCACAAAGTTTCTGACAACAACATAAGCTTCGTCTTCTAAACTGGGAAGAAATGGAACAGGGGTCCTATTTGCTGCAATTGGGGCTCTCTCTGGTTCGAAAAGGGATTTGGCAACTGGATTTGGTGTACTCTTTGCTGGAATGGGGGTTTTGCATCTTACAGCTGGTGCTATGTCAACGGCATAATCATATTGTTTGCTGCAGTTGGGGTCTCGCTGAGTTGGGGCATCGAAATGACCAAAGGTAGTAGGGCTAGAGTCTGCTAGAGTTGGGGTATTTTGTGGGTCGTGATATTGCAACTACACCTAATGGGCTATTTGATTTATCGGTGCCACTACCTTTTCCAAATACTTTGCTTGTGCTCCTCCATGATCAGCAATCGCCCTCTTCCTTTTGAACGTCTGATACACAAGAACAACATTTGAATGGATAAATATGGTATGATGACAGATGGAATATGAACTGAAAATGGATAGGCAGGGCGTATGCACATACACGATGTGTAAACTAAGCTAATGGCAGTTCAACAAAGTAGAAGCAATGCAAAGCATCAGTTGCAAGATATGTGCGACCAATGTAACCATGGAAAGTTAGAGCAAGTACCTTGATGGGTGAATAAGATAGGGCATCTTCCTCTGAATCCTCCACTAGGGAGCTACATTGACTTAGGTCTCCCTCTAGCTCAGAATCACTGTTAGGATCATATTTCGAGCATGAATCAGAGGTGGAGAGCGCTTGCATTGCATTGCATCCAGACATGATTTCAGTCCCTTAATGCCAAGTTTGACAGCCATGGCATTGTTCTGCTTTATTCTTTTCATGCACGCAAGCTCATAATCATTATGATGCTGTTCAGAATATGAGATTCATGAAAACATAAAGAGTAGTCAGATTATCTATGGAATGCATTACGGATTCAACTCGGAGAGTGTCTCCTATAAACCCCTCTGATATGCAAAGTTCACCATCCCCAACCGTGCTAACTGCAGACCACACACGTAAATACAAACCCCTTATGTCTCTATAACAGTGTGCACACATTTCAAAACTGAAATAGGAACATTAGAATCATATGAAATTCAGATTTGAACAAATAAACTAAGCATTATGAGTGGCGAATGTTTAGCTTCAAGGGTGGAGTGTTGGTAGCGACACAAAGCAAGTAGGCAGATTGTACTCCATGTAAAAGATCGAAACCTATGTAAAAGCTGGAAATGACACTTTCTTTCTATACAATGCGTGTTCGTTACCCACACATGATGGAAGAGATCACATAGAGAAATACTATTCACTCATGTCTACGGTTCCAGTATTTAGAAACAGGGTGGTCCACCCTAAAAGAATATTGACAACAAATATGACAAGGCAAGCATAGATGTAGTGAATCAATCATTTACTTGTGAGCTTATTAGGACAAGTATGAAGAATTGTAATTGCAGTAAGAGACCGTCCAAAATCTGAATGAAGAAGTTTGTCTAGCACTTATTGTTTGCAACTAATCAATGTGAATAATTGGATATTATATCGAATGAGTAAGAAAGACAAGTAAAATTGTCAACAAACCTGGCTTGCAGAGTAATCGGGTCAATGTCACTACGACCAACAATCCAAAATGACTAGTTTCGCTCCGAGGGCCGAATTTTGAAAACCCCGTGAACTTTAGAGGTACTAAAGATTACCGAAATACATCTGAACCATTAAGTGTAGGTAGCACTGAGCACACAACAAATCCTAATGACAGTCCTGCCTAATGAGTAATGAATCAATTAGAAAATGGGTGATGAGGAGTGGCTGCTGAGTGTTGAGGACGTATCTCAGGATAAATCGGGTTGGCTTGGTGGGTGATGCACGCTTGAGCCCTGAACGGACTAGGAAGGTAGGCACGGCGACGCTCCCGGGCAGCGGTGACGCTGTTGGGCGAGTGGCTCCTGGCCTCCTGTTAGTCCGGCGTCTCCTCGTAGAGTCATGCCGTCCGGGGACGGCAAGTCGCCGACGAGGCACGCGACTAGGGGCGAGTAGAGATCGGAAGCGCGCAGCAGAACAGAGGGGAATCGGGGCCTCAGACGCCCAAAATCCCAGGGTGGGCCGGCCCACCGTGGGCACCCTGTAGAGATACACACCCGAGCAGCAAACATGCATTTTCGAAACTAATTTAGGAACATTTAGCTGACCAATTAAACAACTCTGTTTTAATAATATCATATTCGTATTTCAACAACTAAGCTTGTTTAGCTTGATGGCTGGAGCAGTGTTATTATGACACGAAGCACGTATTCTGATCGTATAGTGATCATAAAAGGGGGAAACTCTAAGCATATTATTTTTAGCAAAAGAGGGTTTCCCCTCCGATTTCTATTAAAGAAACCACCACGGAACCAAAATGATCAATTAAACCCTAAGCATGATCAATTAAACCATATTATGTTGGTGCCATGGCAGATTTGAAGCTCCAAACCGGAGAAATGATATTTAGCATCCATTGTTTGCTTCGAACTAAGAACTAAATTCTAAGAGCTGAAAAGAAAGTAGAGTAACCAAGTTAAGATCTATTTTCTCGTTGAGATCAAAAAGTTGAGGAGATATGAAGTACCACCTCTCTTGCGGCGCCGTGTAGGCATCGGGGGTGCGATGACTGTCGGTGGCGTTGAAGCAGATCCACGACGGTAGATGGGTGCATCGGGGGATAAGTCCCGTTGCGATGGAAGAGAAGGTCGTGGGAGCGGCCCCGGCAAATAGGACGACGGCGCCGATGAAGTGAGAGGACGCGATGCAAGGCTATTGGTCCGTCGCCGTGGATGAGAAACGACCATCTCTAGCAGTGGATGACGCGGTCTTGGTAGGCGCTCCGGCATGGTGGAGGACGGTGGCGATGGATGTGGTGGAGGACGGCGGCGATGGATGGGGTGGCGGACGGAGGCTGGTGTGGGGATGGGGTGTTCTAGCGCGGACGGTGTATGAATGGGAAAATGGAGGGAGAGATATGGGGAGCCATGTTTTTGGGACGCGCTTGTCTAAAATATGGGAAACTTACGAACTTAGCCCCCGTTTAGAATTTGGACTTCTCATCGGTTGGGGATAGGACGGTAATCTCGCATTTCGCCAATATTTGCCCAGAGCGATTTCGGGCGAGGAGAGGGTGGTTGGCGCCCACGGTGTATGAACGGGGCTGACAGGTAGGGCGGTTGTGTCACGTCTGTGTGAAGTTACAAACCTGCCCCTATTGAAATATTTGCCTACATCGATTTCGGCCAAGTCGAGTTTGTTTTGCCGCCCATCGTGTATGAATGGGGAAATGGAGGGAGAAACAGAGGTCTTTCGAACGAGCTTGAATCAAATGTGTTTTGCCGCCCATGTATGGCGCCCACCATGTCGGAATGGGCTCAGAGGCGGTCGTGTCACGTCTCCTTGAAGTTACTAACCTACCCCTATTGAGAGCAGTGGAAATCGGGCCGATGGATTGTCTGTGTAAGGGGTAGATAGTAATTTCCATCTCCCAAACACTTGGCTTCGGGCAGACGACGTGGGAGTGGACATATTGCCGCTTCTTTCGAATTTTGGGACAATAAGCATCCACGTTTACCCTGGCAACTAAATTCGAATCCCTTTTGTATTCCTATACGAATCTTTATAAATCATTCTATGTGTTTTTATATATCTTCAAAAGAACGACAAAGATGTATTCCACTATCATATATGAATATGATTTACAAATACTGATACTCGAATTCAGAAGCTAGAATCCAGTTTCTACTTACTTTATAACTCCCCCAATCAATACTGAACTGACTGAATCTGATGTATCTAATCAAGTTTCCGTTGCAAACATACAAGCTCATGTTGTTCTTGATCCTGAAGTGTCTAATGAACAGACTGCTAATGAAGGATTTGATGCAAACATTTTACATGCTCCTGGTGATGAACATATAGTGTCTAATGAGGGATCTAATGCAAGCATTTTGCAAGCTCAATGAAGGATTTAGTGTCTAATGATGATCTACTATGTTGAGAGAGACAGATATTTGCAGGCATTAATGACAAGCAAATTATAGTGCATTTTCATAGCTTGAGGAAACATCGAGGCCATCTACCGTAAAGTCCCTCAGATCATGACAACATAGCATAAATACTTTTCTAATCTATTGTTTGAAACTATTGGCATACTTGTGCAGGATAGATATATTGATATGCAGTTTGCGCACTGGTTATACGTGCAATTACACTTCAATATTTTCAGCTAGAGAACGAATAATTCAAGCAGGTATAGACCATGTTTGTAGTCCTTGTACACCATGTTGCATTTTGTGTTTTTTGGTGCTTGCATCATTTAGTGTTTATAATCTGAACTACTTTGGATCATTAGCTAGTTTTCAAAGTGCATGTAGCTTCACATTTCTCAAGTTATGTTGATTTCCGGAGTGCAAGTGCCTTCGTATTTTTTAAGTTAAATATTCGCCCCTGGTAACCTGAATTCGTGGATCAGCCACTGCACACAAATCATACACGAATGCCAATACGAATTAAATGAAATTCAGGGACTTACGCTAGCTCGTTGTGCTGTGCTCATCGCAGCTCGCTTATGCTTGGGATGTTCCATGTACAAGTCCATGTTACCACTTGCTTGGATGTGCAGGCCTTGTGCTCCTTGCATCCCCCTCTGCATTTTTGACACGGCGAATGGTTGGTCAAATAAGAGGAATCGACCTTGATGTTGTACCAGAGGACAGATACTTACAAGGTTATACGGGTGTGTAGGATGTGTACCAAATCCCATAGCGCCGTCATGCTTCGCTAAAAAATGGATTTGCTTGTTTCAGATGATATCTCCAAAAGAAATAAGAGTTAAAGTCAAAGTTGCATAGGTGTGTAATCTAAGAGAGCAGCGAAAGGATACCCAAACATCGTCGGAACAGTGCACAAGGGAGTGATGTGTGGATACCTAGTTCGGGCCGGCGTTTGGGCATGCTCGCCTAGCTAGAGTGCGGGTCACTTCAGAGCCGTTGAGGGTGATGCGCTGGCGCTATTGGCGCGACGGATGCAGATCTTGAGTGGCAGCGAGCGCCACGACAGGTGGACGAGACCGTTGGTGAAGCCCCAACGGCCTCGGGGCGGAGGTGCGACGATGTGCTCGGTGAAGTAGCCCCGGTGAGTTGGGAGACGGCGTCGGTGAAGCACACCTGATGCGGTGGAACTCGGTGTCTGTGAGGCACGTCGGTTGCGGCGGCCGACGTTGTCGGTGGACCACCCGGTGCGGTGGACGAGGGCATAGATGAGGTAGCTCCGGTGCAGTGGTGAAGCGCGACAGTCAACTTTGTCATCGTCGTCCGGCACAGAGGTGGGGAACAGTGGGGAAAGAGACGAGACGAGGGGCGATTCAAGGGTTGGCGGGATTTGAGCAATTTGGGCGCGGAAGGGGACGGTGGAGAAGAGAGATTTTGCAGGGCTGGAATTGAGGCCGCTAGATATTTCAATCTGAAACGTGGAAGCGCGAACTTATATTGTCGTCGTCCTTTTGGGGGGGTGGCTGGGTGCTACGCGTCCGTCCGACACACGCGACCACCCCGAGATTATGCTTGGTGTTTAAGGCACCTGCCTTTAGTGTCCATGACATGTGGGCCCAACAGGTTATCGCCCACATGTCGGCCACCCAAAGGCAGCTTGCCTTTTAAGGCATCAAGCAGCGCCCACCCCGACACGATTCTGGTCTGCTCGGTGCGCTTACATTTGAGAATGCAAACGAATCTTCTTTCATTTGCAAACGAATCTGTATGTATTACCATGGCCGTGTTTTCCTTGCAATAATTAGTCATTCGAAACGAGATACTCCATCCGTTCACTTTTATAAGTCATTTCAGACAACTTAAAATGAATTGTTTTGCAAATTGTCTGAAATATCTTCAAGGTCTTATAAAAGTGAACAGAGGGAGTACTATAAATTAATTAATGAGGAGTTATTTGAAAAAAATCGAAACGGTACCCACGCTAACGTGGATTAGAGTGTGTGTCACATAATTAGTTATTTGAATTAGAGTGTGTGTCACGTAGTTAGATTTTCGAATTAGAGTGTGTGTCACGTAGCGATCTCAAATTCTAACGTGGATTTTGCATTTCACTGTATCCATGCTGCTTTTTTAATACAAATTCATATGTATAAGATGAACACCATGGTAGTGAGAAAACTTTTGGATGGATTCAAACATATGACCTACAAAATAGCACAACAAATTGAGTCAATGTCAACTTTTCGAAACTTAGTATGGCACAAATTCGAAATGATTACCCATATGCCTGGTCCTCGGTTCAAATCTTACAATGTACACCGAATTGAAACATCGATATTAAGTCTCGTACTATGTACATTCAAATGTTGTTTTTAGCCCCCCTCCCCGCACAAACGCTACATACTTCCTGTATCGGTCAATCTTCCTCTCCTAACCACCTTAGGAAGCTATCGGTTTCCAACACACGTCCATTCTTTCTCTCCATGTTTCGATCTCTAAGTCTCTCAACTACACAACCCCTTTTTCCACTCTGTTACCAAATGTATTTACCTCACACACCCGCCATTGCACCCCATGCCGAGCTCTCTCTCTCTCCCCCTCTCCCTCTCACCCTCTCTCGCTAAATACATGCATTGTCTACCTAGCCCCCCCCCCCCCAACCTCTCGTGCGCATGGAAGCACGTTGTATATCTAGGTCACTCCCTCGAGATTGTCTCACTCTTTCATCCGCACGGCGGGCCACACTCGCTCAATCTCGCTCTCTTTATCTGAGTCCCATTTAACCTCGTTTTCTTTCACACACAAATGATATATCTCCCTCTTCAGGCCTCGCTTGACACACTCTATACTCTCTCACACAGATTGTCTATCTAGGTAAGTCCATCCAAGCCGCCGCCACTCTTTTTCGACCTCATGGTGGGCCATGCTCTCTCTCTCTCTCTTCTCTCTCTCTCTCTCTCTCTCAGATGTCTCGATTGACCTCGCTTCTCTTTCTCTGACAAAACGATATATCACCATGTTTGAGCCCAATTCGACCTATTCACATTGTATACTCTCTCACGCACATCATCTATCTAGGTCACTCTTCCAACCCGTCTCACTCTTTCGATCGCGACGGTGACCCTATGTGATCGGTTGACCTTGCTTCCTCCCACGCACAAAATATATCTACACGCCTGCGGATCGGATCATCTCTCAAGCTCTATCTTACAGCCCTCACCCTTGCCAAAAGCTCAATCGACAATATCTCTCCGAGCATATATATTTGTTCAATGAATGTCGGACCACACTCACTTTGTCTCTATCTATATGTCTCTCGACCGACCTCGCTTTCACACCGTATCTTCCACGCGCTGAAGCTACTACCTCTCCATCCCTCGCAAAGCTGGAGCTATTTACATTGCGAGGGCACTCCAACCTTGGATTAATTTGTGTAGGCATTTATTCCGGTCGGTTTAGATTATATTTTCGTAGCATTCAGCCCACAACTACTCCAAACACCGTTGCAACCCACACAACTCCCCTAGTTGATTTCCCTCTGGCTCGGTCATCGCTCTCTCACACGTCCTTTCTTGCCTTGAACGTCGCACCATGTTATTATTGAAAAAACTATGTTGTTATCTTTAATTATTATAAATAATCTACAAAACTACACACCGATAGTCCACTTGGAATGGAACAAATTTCGACCCACAAATTAAAGTGCTACAAACTACACACCAGGGGCCCACATGTCATGAAACAAATTGGACCCATATACAAATTAAAAATAAAGGACGAGGATCGAACATGCATCGGGCCTTCAAGCCGCACGTCAATAGGCAACATACGAGAAAAGCAATGTTTGTTGTACCCCTTTGTTCACATAATGTTTTTATATTACCACAGCCTAATTAATGGATAACATGTAATATTATTTTTAGTACTATTCTTCGCTTAGACGCACGGCAAAAAGGAAGAACTCATGGGCGATGTTGCCGCTGACCATATCTGGACGCTGCTCACAAGTCACGGCGCCAGTTTCACGCACTAGCAGCACTAGTCGCTGTGTACGCAATGAACGTTAATTTGAAGTATATAAAGTGCATGCGGATATTAACTAATAGGATATTATTTGCGTGTTGTCATGTGATTAGCACTATTTTTGGCATGAAATTAACTGCACGCTAAACGTGTTGAGCGCTCGACATTGAAGCATTCTAGGTCGTTGGATGACAAGGAATACATGTGGCTTGATGAAGTTTTATACTTAATTTGATACGGCTCTAGCAGAACATTCAATCGATCAAACCATACATTTCGTTCAGTCTGACTCCGACTTTAAATTATACGACGATCGATATAAAATAAACGGAAATGATAAACGTTCGGATTTTAAGCATGGCAATCCTAACGTTTTTCATGGCAAATTTAGATTACGCGGCGGCGGCGGCGTCTCGCGGTGGGAAGCGGCTCCTCTGCCGTGCTCTGTGTGTCATCGGGCAACTGACCGATGGCGATGGCGGCGTCTTGCGCCATTGTTGGCATACTCCTTGACGTTGGCCTAGTTTCAAGGAAGGCCAAAATGTTCTGGACTTCGGAGCGAGTCAACTGGCCGGAGGAGGCGACTGGCGTTGGTGCAAGGAAGCGGTCGACGGCGGCCATCCATGCCGCCGAGGGGGCACTAGCACCGCTGGGGAAAGCGCCGTCAACGGCGCGACAGAGACATTCGTGTGCACGGCACCGCACGGCGCGCGACGCTGCAGACGCCAAGAGATGCGCCGGCAGTGCACGGCACCTGACGTTATAAAGCGCAACAAGACGCGCAAGCGCATGCGCGGCAGGTGCACGGCACGTGAAAGTCGGCGAGACCTCATGGAACCCCGTGGCATCAAGCTCGGCGACAATGTGCGGCTCCCATCCCATCAATGCCACAGGATGGGCCCCGCGCAGTCGGGCGACGGAGCCGAACGGGAGCGGGACAGGCGTGGCGCCTTCCGCAAGGCCGCCTCAAGCTCGCCCCAAAGCGCCTTTATGTTCTTGAGACTCGGCTGGGTGTCTTCCTCAGAAACCGGAACACTAAGGGCAGACCATTGTGATGCGGCATGGCGACGCTTAGGTTAGGCTAGTTGGAGGTAGACGACAGGAGAATCGGAGAGCAAGAGAGAGGATTGTAGCGATACCGGTAGTGCGGGGTTGATTTTAAACTGCGGCCGGGCGACATTAATAGTGGGAGCAGTTGGGACGGCGGTGGGTGGCGGAGCTCGGTCAAAGGGCTCGCCTCCCGGTGCAAGCGCTCAAGACAGCGGTCTCGCCAAGACGCCCTCGACAGACGGCAGAGCGGTTCGTTTCAAGATGCCTCCCGCCGACTCACACGCTTGCTGGACGGCACTCGCCGATGAGAAGCGGGGACTCGTGGCGGCACATAAACGCCCACGGTTTCAATAGTGAAAGCGTCATTTTAACGTGATGTGTCTTTGTTCCAAAATACCTAGGCTCTTCATTTGTGCAACTTGTCATAAGCAGCTTGTCTCGAATTGAAGAAAAAACTTACAAAGCAATATTTGTGCCATATCATGTGACCATGCTCAGTTTCAAGAATTTATGCTCACTTTTGGATTTTCTGAAATTTAAGATCATGGATTCGAAACAATATCATAACCTGCATCATGCAATAAATTTTCAAGCCGTACATCTGTCATGTTGTATTTCTTAAGAAACGATTTGGTCATACATTTTGCTTAATTACACTTCAGACAAGTTATATATGCAGAGTAAAAGGATAATCCCTCCATACCAGTGCCTTGCCAGATATATTAAATGAATTACTAGGCACGAACAAATGGGCTCAATTCTGTGCTCATCCTGGTGTAGTAGTAGTAGTACTAGGCAATGCAGTTGACGGGTGACCTTGACGAGCGGGCGCATCGAGGAATTGAACTGCTCGCACGGTAGGTAACGTTGTTCTAGTTACTAAAGCATCCCTCCGTTGTTCATCGGTAGTCATTATGGACCGGGACATTAGGGAATTTCCTAGGTCTGGAATTTCGCCGCCGATATTTCGACTTGAAACGCCGAGGCTCGACCGGTTGGGGTTGCCTAATGTGCGTATTCACGCATGCCACCGAAGGACACGAGCCCAGTTTTTTAGGATCAACACGAGCCAAGGTCTGGCTGGTACGCTGGTCCTACCATTCGAGAATACGAAAGGAACTGTCTGGGAAACTGATCTGACCCACGAACACCTATGGGACTGGCGGACCGAGCCCCTTTCGGTTCGGGCGGGGGCGGAGATTGCACGAAGAGCAGATCGAGGCGGCTAATAACGAAAGCAGTTTACCCAGCCGGAGCTCTCCGAGAGATAACACTCCTACCGCTGCATGTCTAAGTGTATTGAGTTCTTGCTAGGGAGCGCTGAGTGCTACAAAGACACACCAGCTGCTAACGAGACCTAGCGTGAGTGTTTTCGCCTTCAACCTTTCGAACCCTCTCACGCTAAGCATGGGCCTCCTTTTATATGCTCAAGGGTCTCCGGCAGGTGGCAACGAGACAAGGGTAAAATGGAAAAGGAATGCGTTGGTACAGCTACCTGACAAATGTATCATACCTAACCCCGACGGCAGGGGACAAAGGCATTAAATGCCCGCTCACGCCGCCCAAACAATGCAAACAGGGACTGTCAGGGCGCCACCGCTGCCACGATGGCAATCTTGTCACGCCACCGCCACCACGCTCCGCTGGTCAGACAGTTCTTGCCACGCTGCGCTGGAAAGGTCCTGTATGACACGTTGGTGGATGTGCCGAGCGCAGTACAGAGTGGTAGTCTCGCATGCAAGCGCCTTTGCCTTGGTTGTTGCCTTGTCGCTCGAAGCTCGCCGCCGCCGGGCCTTGTTGGCCTTCCCGCAAGCTCCTCTTGCCGGGCCTTGCCTCCTAGATGCCTTGTTATCTTCCCGCAAGCTCCTCTTGCCGGGCCTTGTCTCCTTGGCTTGAATACTTTGTCATGCCTTGTTACCTTCCGCAAGCTCCTCTTGCCGGGCCTTGTCTCCTTGGCTTGAATACTTTGTTCTTGAATGGCTCCAAAGGAACCACGGAGGACCTTGGCGGTCACCCGCAAGCCTTGCCGCTGTGGTGTCTGAATCGCCTGCACAAGTTCGGGATACTAGGGTACCCCTACTCTAGTACACCGGACAGAGCCCCGGTTCTGGGCCACACATGGTGCCGAGCGCTGTTGGGCCAGGCCCAAAATAGGGCACGGCACGCCGCCTCGGGTTACGCTGCGACTCACCTGCACTCCACCACGCCTCCATTTAACAGCACACGCCGAATGCGCGCCGTGGGAGAGATCGGGTGGTTTCTTTATTCGAGAAACGAACGCCTGCCCCTCCTCTTTATAAGGGGGAAACAGGGGCAGTTCGCCCATCTCGCCAGATTGCTTTTTCCAATCTCGAAAACCTCCGCTGCCCCCCTTCTTCCCAAGGCTGAAAGAGAGTAGCGCCCGCTTCATCGCCACCAGCATCACCAATGCCGCCGATCTCCCCACCACCACCGCCATGGTTCAAAGCCGACAAGGGAAGGTCGGAAGTCGGCCGAGGCGCAGCTGCTCGCGGGCGCTGCAAAAGGAGCGGGCATCTTTCCCTCACCGCCATAACGATCCGAGGGAGTACTACTACCTCTTCGGTCGACGGAGACGCGAGCGCATCCCAAGACGAAGGTACTCCCAGCTGCCGCTGAACCGGGTTCAATGGATACCCTTTCTTCGCGATAGTTTTCTATCGCGGGCTCTACCCGCCTTTCTCTGAATTTTTCTGTGATATCATGAACACCTATGGATTCCGCCTCCTTGACTTCACCCCCAATGCCGTTCTGACCATGGCAGTTTTCGCACATCTCTGCAAAAACTTTGTCGGAGTCTATCCAAACGTAGCTCTTTTCCGCCACTTCTTTATGCCCCGAGTTGAGAGAGGGGAGCCTCTTGCCGGCGGAATCGCTTGGATCTCGAGGACTGGCAAGAAGGAAGCTTATCTGGAGGGAGAGCTCCGCAGCAAGTGGGAGGAATGGAGGGCAGATCGGTGCTGGATTGTCGAGGACAACCTGTAGCCGCCATCGCCCAAAGCGCCAAACCCCAGTAGTGCGCGGCAACGATTGGAGCAGCGTGGCCCCGGAAGACGCTAGGCTGAAGATTGCCGTCACCCGGATCCTACGCCTTAGACTTGTCGGGCTCACCGTAGGCGCCGTGGGTGCGGATTTTCTCCGTCGCCGCATCGCCCCCCTGCAGGAGAGGAGGAGACCCGCCTGGGAGTTCCAGAATGCGGCGGATATCATGAGGCTGCGCCCGGGCCTCAACTTCAACTTCACTATCTTGGAACTAGACGCGATGCTCTTGGAACTGTTCAAGCACGATCCTGATCATCCCGAAATGTTCAGGTTGCCGAGGGGTGTCGCCTCATTGTGCAACAATTCCTCGATCGACCGCGATCCGCGTATGATACGCCAGCGACTCGCATGGAACTGTCCCAACTTGGCAAGAGCCCGCAGATGACGCGCGTGCAGGAGTTCTTTGACGGCTGGTAGAAGTGCCGGTCCGCCTGATGAATGTAAGAGCCTCACCCGCGACACCACCGATGATGAGATGCAGCGACGCCACCAGCTGGAAGAGGCGGCAGCAGGCCGCCATGGGCGCAGTTCGGATTCACCGTGGAGGAGGCAGAGGCAGCAGAGGCGGCAAGCCTTGTCGAGCGAGGGAGCTTGCCGGTGAGGAAGAGCTTGTCGGCCTGAAGCTGAGTCGAAGCGAAGCCAGCCGAGGGCGCCTCCCCACCTTCGACATAGCTTGCCGCAAGCGGAGCCCCCAGCTCCACCAAGAAGGCGCTCCACAAGGCCGAGACGAGCGGGCGGCAGACGGGTTAACAGCCGCCGGCTGCCGCAACGCGCTTCCACCGCTGCAAGCATCTGCTGCTGGAGCACCTCACGCTGCTGCGGCAATCGGAGCGGGCCTCCGGCCAGCGCTTCGCTTCCCGCCAAGCGGCCAAGGGAACCCACCTCCGCCTCGCCGCACCGAGGCGAGCCAGACTTGATCTCTCCGCCAGCCCGACGAGGAAGAAGAAGAGTAAGATTCTTTGCTGTATTTGTAGTTCTTCAATTTGTTGCTTTGTCTTGTAACTGATTTGCTTCACTCAACCCATTCCTTTTCGTGACGCTGGCCCAGAGAGCGCCAAAGAGAGCCAAGGTCCCGTGATTGTCATCGAGGACTAACCCACCATGACAGCAGGAGGCGCGTCTGGGACCACCTTGCCGGACCCGGCAACCCTTCCTCAAAGTAGCCCCCAGCGCAGCCCCCATCGTAAGTATATGGTTTACTTCTTGCTATTAGGCGTGCATGGGTGCTCTTTCTTTGCTGATATCTAACTGTTGGTTTGTGTAGGAGCAGAGCAGCCTCACCAGAGTGCCGGAAGCCGCCTCCCCAAATGCCATCTGCTCGACTACACCGCCAAGGAGGATTCCCCGCAAGGAGCCGCCCTCCGCAAGGGAGACTTCTCCGCAAGGGACGGTTCTCCGCAAGGATAGCACCAAGAACCCCCGTGGTTGAGACCACGATCGCAGATCCTAGCACAGTAATCCCTCGCTTGAAAACTTCCCTTGTGTTCTTCCTCGATCTTCTTTTTGGATATTTGCTTGACTTTTCTTTCCTTTCCGGTCGTCAGATCCATCTGCCACAGAGCCGATGGAGACCGAGGTAGCCGGCGAGGAGGACGATGCCGCTGTCACCGAAGAGGAAGCCGGCGCTGATGATCCTGGGCCGCGAAGAGTCCGCCAAGGCTATCGCGCAGAGCCGGGCGAGGGTCCGCGATCGACCGACGGCCCCGAGGCCATAGGAGCGCCAGGCGCTACGCCGACCACCGATCCCTCCGCCGCTGCCGCAGATCAGTTCAAGAGCCCCAGCCCGGCGCGCTTATTTGAAGGTCGGCGATGGCGCCTTCATCAAGCTCCCTGGGCGCCGAGCCTGTGGCGCCAACCGGGCGTAAACCTTGATGAAGAGCTGCTCGCCTCCGCTGGCCGACGCTGGTCGACGCGCTAAGCAGCAGCAGGGCGAGCCCGAGGAGGAGGAGCTGCTGCGAAGCTGTTGTCGCTTACCGCATACCGACAAGCCAAGCTGGAATCCCGAGAAGCGCTTGTCGCAAAGGCGGAGGAGCTCCGAGGCCTCAAACAGGAAGCTCTCCGGTCCCTGGCAGCGGAGCGGGAGCAACTCGCCAAGGAGCGTAAAGCCTTCCTCCTCGAGAAGGCTGAAGCTGAAGAGCAACAGCGGCTTGCCGCTGAGAAGCTGTCTGCAGCAGAAGGCGAAGTTGGCGCAAGGAAGGTTAACCTTGACAGCCATGAGGAGGATCTTGCCGCGCGCGAACAAACATTCGGCGGGGCTCTCAAGGAAGCAAAGGATGCTGCCGCAGTTGCCGAGGCCACCAAGAAGGAGCTGGAGACGAAAGTGGCGCAGCTGGAGGCCAATCTCAAGGAGAGTGGCGAGGAGCTTGCTGTGCTCAAGCGTGAGCGCGAGAAGGACACCTACACCCTTGGTGAGCTGCAGGGTCGTCTCGCCGAGAGGAGTAAGGAGCTTAGCGCCGCCAAGGATTCCAATGCAGATCTTGAGTTGAAGCTGACCACCTTGACTCAGATGCTGGACGGCGCCAGGGAGCAGGACGTGGCCTTGAAGCAGAAGATCAAGGCCGACGAGGCGCTGCTGGCAAGTGCTGCGACCGCCCAGAACACTTTTAGGGAGAATGTGGAGCACTGGACCGAGGGTCTCGTGGATGTTGCCGCAGCCATCGACAGGGAGCTGGCGCAGCTGGGGATGGAGGATCTTGGGTATTCCTCCGATGAGCACCTCCAACCTAACGCCAAGCTCAGCTTGTTCTTCAAAGCGCATGCACGACCCTCCAAAGAACTCCGGAAGAGATCCCAAAGCAGCTGGTCGACGAAGTCGCGCCAGATCTGCGCTGGAGCTCTTCAAAGGTCTCGATGAAGGTGGCCTTCCGCAACCCAGGCCTCAACCTCACCAACGCCCTCAAGACCTTGCTGCCGGAAGCTGATCTCGAAGCGCCAAGACCCTTGTCGCACCCATTGTGGACAAGGTGAGCAGGATCAAGAGGGTTGAGGGCGATCGCGATATTAGGCCGCCTGCTTTTTCTTTTTCTTGCTGCTGGTCATGTTATGAGAACAATCTATTAGAGCTGCGACAAGCTATCTTGTAATATAACTCTATTTCGGTAGTGATTGCTATGTTATTTCCTTTACTTGATTCCTTCCTTTGTATGTTTTGCCCTATGCTTTTAGGGAACTTGTCGGCGCAGCACCTTAGTCATGAAGGCTGAAAAGGGACGTCACAGCTTCTGCCGGGCGGTGCCGCCACCGACAAGAAACCTTGACGCAACTAGTCGCAGCTCACTTAAGATGTTGAGAGGACTCAAACAAAGTAAGGGCGTTAACTAGCTACGAGTTGGTTCCTCCGCGCACAGGTTTTCCATACAAAGTACGGTCGTTCGAGGAAGATAACTCAAAAATTTTAAAACTGATTGCTCAAATTTGAGCAACTTAGCTTTTCTGTCGTTTGCTTCCCGGTAAGGCGAAACTTCCTCGAGCGACGCTTGGTCCACAGCATTATCTTCTCCTTTCCCCCCGGCAAACTTGTGGGCGAGGGAACCTTCCTTTCTTTGAGAAAGAGAAAGAAGAGAAAATAAAGATATGGAGCCTTGCGGCTCGTTATTGCTTACCGGGGGTAGGTGCTGCACAAAGTGTCAGATAACACATGCAAAAGAAGTAGAAAGCATGAAATTGACAAGATGTGCGGAGCACATGAGCTTTACTTATGCACGGGGTCTGCGCCCGGCTTTGTACAAAGGATTACATGCAACATCGGCAAGACTTGTACAAAAGGTGGTTGCCGGAACAGGTTCCGGCAACCGCGCCCTACGGGTAAAACTTACGAAGATGCTCAATGTTCCAGAGTTGCTCACCGAATGCCATCTTCGGTCTCTGCATGACAGCGCCAGCCTAGTGACTCGCTTCACCCGGTAAGGGCCTTCCCACTTCAAGGCCAACTTGTTGGAATTCTTGGCGACCGAACGCGCCAAGAACAAGGTCGCCTTCCTCGAGACTTCTGGCATTAACTTTGCGGCTATGGTAGCGACGCAAAGCTTGTCGGTATCGAGCAGCTCGCAGAAAGCAGCCTCAAGACGGTCCTCCTCAAGGAGCAAGCAGTGTCATCTTGTCGCAACTGCTCTTGCTCAAGCTCATCATAAGCGAGCACTCGAGGTGACCCGTACGAAGTTCCGTGGGGAGAACTGCCTCGCTCCATAGACTAGAGCGAAGGTGTCCGCCTGGCTCGATTTGGCGCGCCCCGATCGACCAAAGAACCACCGCAGCTCCTCAATCCAGTTTCTTCCGCACTTGTGCAGCCTGTCGAAATTCCTGGTCTTGAGCCGCAAGCACTTCAAAGATTCGCCCTCCGCTTGACCGTTATTTCTGATGAGCAATGTGGTTAAGCAGCACCTTGGCGCCAAGATCTTGGACGATCGCATGAAGGTGCGGCTCGTGAATTGTGTGTTGTTGTTGGTGATGATCCTGTTAGGAATTCAAACGGCAAACAATCGACCAAGAACTTGATCGCCGACCGTGGCCACCTTCCTCATCGCTTCCACTTCCGCCACTTTGTGAACTTGTCGATTGCAACGCATTAGTACTCAAAGCCCCGACAGCTCGGGAAAGGGGCCGAGGATGTTGAGCCCCTGCATCAAAATGGCCAGGATAAAGGGATCGCCTGGAGAGCTTGAGCTGGCTGGTGTATTCGCTGGAATGGAACCGCACGCTTCACACTTGGTTACTTGTGCAGTTGCATCCTCGAGGGCTGTCGGCCAAAAGAAACCTTGCCGGAATGCTTTGCTTCAAGAAGTGTTCTCGCGCCAATGTGGTGACCACATATGCCTCCATGTATATCTCGCCAACAGCTTCGGTCCATCTTCCCGTGAATGCACTTCAATTTCACACCGTTGAGTCTTCTTCCGCATAAAGGTGTCATCGACAAACTGGTACATACTTGATCGC
Source organism: Aegilops longissima (assembly GCA_021605205.1). Taxonomy (NCBI): domain Eukaryota; kingdom Viridiplantae; phylum Streptophyta; class Magnoliopsida; order Poales; family Poaceae; genus Aegilops; species Aegilops longissima. The sequence continues at coordinate 225,733,897 of CM038679.1, forward strand.
CGGGCTACTCTTTCCGCTTCTTCTTGCTCTTCGGAAGTTCTCCGTCTCAAGGAAACGGACAATTTGTTGTGCCCATGCCGGAGCTTGCGGCTCGACAACAAGGACAAAGGCACATCTGCTGCCGTGGGAACATCCGCTTACGGTGAGAACTCGCGGCTCAGCCGAGCTTGACGTTCCTCGCAAGCTTGCCGGAGCAAAACTTGTCGGGAGCGCTCGCTTCAACGGAACAAACCCTAGGGCTTGCCGAGCAGATCGCTCCTCAAAGACCCTTGGTGTTGATCTTGAGGACCTTCTTGGCGGCGGCTTCGGGAGCTCGCGCGGAAAATAGTCACCGAAATCAACTTCCTCTTTTTGTTCTGTCCAGTTGATGGTGTTACAGATGGTTGAGTCAGTTTGAGCACAAAGATCCCTGGTTCCACAAGTAACTTAAGTGCGGCGCACTTCGACAGGCCATCAACAATGTCGTTTCGAGCTCTTGGAACATATTCCATCTCAGAGGTCACAAAGTGCTCTTCTAGCTTTCTTACTTAATCAACATAAGCTTCCATCAACGAACTCGATAATTTTGTTTACTTGGCGGACGACAAGTCGTGTGTCACCCCGACAATGAGCTTCTTGATCCCAAGGTCTGCATGATCTCGAGACCGCAAGCAAACCTTCATACTCTGCAGATTGTTCGTTGCTTGCTCCTTGGGAAAGTGCATCCGACTACGTACTTGAGGTGCTCTCCGTGGGTGCAACAAGTAGCACGCCCGCACCCACGCCTTTGCAGCGAGAAGGCACCATCAAAATACATCAGCCACTCTTTGCTTGCTTCCTTGACGGGATGCTCGCTTTCGAATTTCTTCATCTTGTGTTGGCGCCCATTCTGCTATGAACTCCGCCAATGCTCGCTTTGGATAGTTGAAGTGCTCTCAAACTTGAGGCCAAAGCTTGACAATTCCAAAGGCCCACCGACAATCCTGCCTGCTGCTTCGGATTTTGCAAGATCCTTTTCAGCGGAAAACGAGTGACGATCGTGATCTCATGTGCTTGGAAGTAATGGCGAGCTTTATCGAGGCCATGAGAAGGCCGAAAAGCAATTTCGCACACCGTAGTACCTTGACCTAGCCTCGCAGAAGGGAACCGACAAAATAAACTGGGCGCTGCACCATTCTTTTTCGTGATCTTCTCATCGCAAGCAGATCCATCTTTGTCGGGACCAGAGCTTGCCGGTGAAGTCCCATGCTTGTCGCCGATGCATCCGCCATGGTTGCCGGCTCATCATCCGCCTCCCTCTCCGCTACTAACGCAGCACTAACCACTTGATTGGTCGCCGCTATATATAGCAGAACTTCTCTTGTGGCTTAGGTGCGCATAAGTATCGGAGTGGAGGACAGTATCTCTTTAAGTCCCGCAGCGCAGCCTCCGCTTCCATTTCATTGACCTGCCTTTTTCAATATTTTGAAAATGGCAGCGCCGCCAGCAGACTCTAGAGATAAACTCGCCGAGAGCAGCCACGCGAACCGCAAGTCTTCGTGACATCCTTGACGCGCTTTGGTGCTTCAATCTGCTCAATGGCCTTGATCTTGTCGGGATTGGCTTCAACCCCGCTGAGATGAAGAACCCGAGAAGCTTGCCGGAGGGGACTCCAAACACACACTTCTCGGGTTGAGCTTGAGGTTGATCTTATGCAGATTTGCAAAGGTTTCGCTCTAAATCTTGAATCGAGTCGCCTTGTCCTTGCTCTTGACCACTATGTCATCCATGTAGGCTTCCACATTTCTGTGTATTTATGCTCAAAAGCGCCATGGACTACTCTTGCAAATGTTGAACCAGCATTCTTTAAACCGAAGGCATCCGACGAAATAGTAGGTGCCACATGGGGTGATGAATGCGTTTTCTCCTCATCCTCTTCGCCATGAAGATTTGATGATATCTCGAGTATGCATCAAGAAATGAAAGCAAGTCACATCCAGCCGTGGAGTCAATAATCTGGTCGATGCGCCGCAAGGGAAATGGGTCTTTGGGACAAGCTTTATTAACATCGGTAAAGTCGATACAAAGCCTCCATTTCCGCTTGCCTTGCACACGACTACAGGATTGGCCAACCACGAGGATGGAGCACCTCCGACAAGGCCTGCTGCTTCCAATTTCTTGATTTCTTCGCGATGAATTCTTGACGCCCACCGCCGCTCTCGACTTTTCGCTTGACGGGCCGCGCATGAGGACAGACGGCAAGATGGTGCCCGATTACTTTCCTGGGAACACCGGGGATGTCAGACGGTTGCCATGAAAATACGTCGACGTTCGCCCGCAGGAAAGCAACGAGTGTGCCTTCCTATTTAGGGTCGAGAGTGGCACTGATGGTGAAGGTACCACCAGTGCCATCCTCCTTGGTGGACACCTTCTTGGTCTCGTGGAGCTGCCATTGTCTTCTTACACTTGCCGGTGGAGCTCGATGGAAAGGCCCTCGATGGTAGCGCAGCACCAAGAGGTGCGCTTGCCGGAGGGCATCGTAACTCTTGCCGGACTTGGTCTTCTTCTTCGCCCGGAGCTTCAGCGGCAAGTGACTTGCGATCTGCTGCGGCTGCTGCTTCCGGTAATCTTGTCGGCGCAGATAAGAGCATCCATCTTGTCACCAGGGATGAGATGACACTTATCGGGCCCGCATCTTCAGATGTTGTATGCATAGTGAGAGGCTGCCATGAATTTGGCGAGTGCCGGACGCCAAGTATCCCATTATAAGGCAATGGAAAGTCAGCAACGCCAAAAGTGACCTCTCGGCCCTGAAGTTCAACTCACGCCAAATGTCACCGCAACGTGATCTTTCCTTTGGCTTGCTCCTTCCCGGATTGATTCTTGAATGTGCCGGTCTCTTCGAGCTCGCCATCGTGATCTGGAGTTTCGGAGTACCGCGGAGGAGATCAGGTTCAAGCCGCCCCGCCATCAACTAGCATCTTAGTGACCTTGAGGTTGCGGATAGTTGGTGAAACCAACATCGGCAAGCACCCGACCGCAGTTATGCGATCGTGGTGGTCCTCAATATCAAAGATGATAGGCGGTGGACCATTTCAGAGGCTTGCGGACTCGACGGATGGTTCTTCGCATTGACTTCCCGCATCCAATGCTTGAGCTAGCGGTGTGAAGTATGCGAGAAGCACCGCCCAACGCACAAGACCTCTCGTGGCTTTCAAACTCCCGCTCATCGGTCTCGCCATCATCCATATCTTCATCGCCGCCGCCATCTTCATCCTTGTCGCGCCGCTGGAGGTCTGTCTCTTGCCGCTGCTTGGCCTTGCCGCGCGCCCTCCTCGCCGGGCGCTTTTGCTGGCTCCTCCAGACCTTCCTGGCCTTTCTCCTTGTCGCGTCGTCAGATTCAGCCTTTTGTTGCTCGACAAGCTGCTCGACCTTCTTGCAGCTCGAGGTCATGGCCCTTGGTGCGGTGGATCTTGCAAGATCGCTTATTGGTGCCGCCCCGCTTGTCGGCGACCGCCACAGCCTGGCAGTTGGTGCCCGCTGCAATCTCCTTGCCGGAGCTACCATCTTTGGCTTTCTTGGCGCCACCTCCATTGCCGGACTGCTCAACGACTAGCACATCTTTGCCTTTCTTTTTCCTGTTGTTCCGCCACCGGTTTTTCTTTGCCGGGGCAGCCTCCTCACTATCAGATCCTCCTGCTTCAGATTCTCTCCGGAGTTTCTCCTTCCTCAAAGACGCGCACACTTTTCGCCAGGCATACAGCTCATCGACATCTCTCGATCTTGCACATCGCCATCTCCTCCCGCGATCTCCGCGGTTTCGCGACATTCTCGATGGAACGCGCTGACATCAAGGGCAGGGTGGACATCTAGGATGTTGTGCTCACGCGCTGAATCTCTGAATGTACTTGTGTAGGGGCTCTCCTTCCTTCTAGGCGCAGCAGATGAAGGTCGCCTTCTTGGCCATGAGGTTTGTGGTCGCCAGAAGGCGCCGACAAACCGATGGCATAGGTCTGCCCAGCAGGATATGGAGTTGTCCGCAAGTGCATGAGCCAGATCTCGACATTGGGCCCGAGCACCGCCGGGAAGTAGTTGGCCAGATCTTGTCGCCTCGCCCCGCAGCTTGCACCGCGATGGTGTAGATGTTGAGGAACTCCGACGGATGCGCCTTGCCGCCGCATTTCTCTCGCACGCCTGGCTTGAAATTCTTCTTGTGGGCCATCGACTTGCCGCAGCTCACGAGTGAACGCAGGGCAACCTATCACAGACGCAAGTCGCTCGTTCTCTCGGGCGCATGCATGTCGACAGAGGGCCCAGCGCGCTGGTCCGATTGACGCCGCGCTTCGGGCGCCGATGCGCGAGTTCGAGCGCCTTCTTGCTGCTGCTCGTGAAGAACTTGGCGCTGATCGCGACGAGCTCGTGGATCCGGCGATGCGGTGGAGTCGCTGCCGAGGTGGATCCGCGAAGTTGGCGATCTTGGCCTTCGGGTGGAGAGTGCATGGTGGTTGCACTTCACCGTTTCATCGCCACCGCTCGAAGCTTGGCAGTCCCGCCGCTGGCAGCGATGCACTCGGCTGCCGCGAGTGTCGCCTGGCAAAGCCGATGAGACTTGAATGGTAGCCTCCATTCATCGACCTTGTCCGCCGCTGGAGGGTAATCTAGGAGCAGCTTGAGCTCGTGCCAAAGCTTCCGCTGGAGTGGTGGGCGGCGGTGGCGAACGGGCGAGGAGCGGATATGCTCGGACTTCTAACTACGTTAGAAGGAGCAGATCCCGCCCAGTGACCGTGCCTCGCCAGGCCGGCATGTTACGCGCATGCTGGTCTTGAGCACCCCAAATCCACCAGCTCGATCTTGGTCCAACGAGCGATGGCATTGTGAATACCATGACGTTGTCGGTCCCGCGCCCCGAGATGGACGCGTGCATGTACGGACGCCGAGGTCTCGCGCAGCCTTGTCCTTGGACTTGGCAGCACCGTGGCCTCGCCGATGCCCGTTTTTCGCTGGCGCTCACCCCACCACCCATTTGCCCCCGTGGTGGTGGGATCGACGTGATGATCATCATCCGCCAAGCCTTCTTCTTCGGTGGCATGTCGATGAAGAAGATGAAGATCTAGCTCGTGAACGCCGGATCAGGTTCACATAATCTCGACGCCCCCTACCTGGCGCGCCAAAGATGTCGGGGAAACTGATCTGACCCACGAAAACCTATGGGACCGGCGGACCGAGCCCCTTTCGTTCGGCGGGGGCGGAGATCGCACGAAGAGCAGATCGAGGCGGCTAACACGAGCAGTTTACCCAGCTTCGAGCTCTCCGAGAGATAACACTCCCTACCGCTGCATGTCCGAGTGTATCGAGTTCTTGCTAGGGAGCGCTGAGTGCTAAAGACACACCAGCTGCTAACGAGACCTAGCATGAGTGTTTTCTCGCCTTCAACCTTCGAACCCCTCTCTACGCTGAGCATGGGCCTCCTTTATATGCTCAAGGGTCTCCGACAGGTGGCAACGAGACAAGGGTAAAATGGAAAAGGAATGCGTTGGTACAGCTACCTGACAAAGGTATCATGCCTAACCTCGACGGCAAGGGACAAAGGCATTAAATGCCCGCTCACGCCGCCCAAACAAAGGCAAACAGGATCGCTGGGGCGCCACCGCTGCCACGATGGCAATCTTGTCATTGCCGCCGCCATCAAGGCCCGCCGCCAAGACAGCCTCTTGCCACGCTGCCGCTTGGAAAGGTCCTGTGGTGACACGCTGGTGGATGTGCCGGAGCGCAGTACAGTGGTAGTCTCGCATGCAAGCGCCTTTGTCATGTTGTTGCCTTTGTCGCGTCCGGAAGCTCGCCGCCACCGGGCCTTGGTTGGCCTTCCCGCAATCTCCTCTTGCCGGGCCTTGCCTCCTAGATGCCTTGTTGGCCTTCCCGGCAAGCCCTCTTGCCGGGCCTTATCTCCTTGGCTTGAATACTTTGTCATGCCTTGGTTATCTTCCCGCAAGCTCCTCTTGCCGGGCCTTGTCTCCTTGGCTTGAATACTTTGTTCTTGAATGGCTCCAAAGGAACCACTTGAGGACCTTACGGTCACCCGCAAGCCTTGCCATGGAAAAGTCAGAATCGTCCTGCACAAGTTCGGGATACTAGGGTACCCCTACTCTAGTACACCGACAGGAACCTTTTAAATTGCCGAACGAATCTATGTGTATTACAATACCCGTATTTTCCTTGGAAATACTAATCTCAACGTGGTAACTGATTTATGATGAGTTGTTGAATTAGAGTGAGTTTGTGATATAATGATCTCAACGTGGATTTCACATTTCATGGTATCCCTAGTAAGTTTTCCAATGCAGATTAAAATTTAAAAGATGAACAATACGGAGGTGAGAAAACTTTGTATGTATCAAGCATATGACCACACACACACACACACACACACACACACATGTAGACACACACGCATCTAACACAACAACAATCCAATAAGTATAGTGCATCTATTTTTCCAAACCATGCATGTATGACACTTAATTAAAATATTTTTCTATTCCTAAATACTAGTCTTTAGAGAGTTCAACAAGTGACTACATACGGAGCAAAATGAGTGAATCTAGACTCTAAAATATGTCTATATACATCTCAGAGCATGTGCCACCATTTGAAGCCTCTTAAAAGACTAATATTTAGGAATGAAGGAGTAAATGTAAGACATCCATGGTCCTCGCTCAATATTTAAAATGAACATGAAACTAAAACATGATATTAAGTCTAGTACTACAAGACATGCAAATGTTGTGTTTAGGCGGAGCTTTGATTGTCGGGTCAACCTTTCACCTTAGATAAAATTGTGGAGCTGCTTAGGGTTGTTTAGATTATATTTGTCCCCACCTCCCAACCACCGATTGGTTGTGCACCCCACCCCTCCTCCCTGGAGAATATCATGTGCCCCATATCTTAGATGCTATATGCCAATACGAGTTGCTTGGAGCTTGTAGATCTGAGATATAGCAGCTCACATGATGTGTCTTAATATTTTTGCAGAAACCTGATGAGTTTGAGAATGGCACACAATTTGTACAAAAACTACTTAGATGCCCTTTGATCCCATATCCAACGATTTGAAGGTCAGATCACCGTAGCATCTAAGATGAAGGAGGACATCATATTCTCCGTATGTAAGAATATCATGTACTACCACACCTTAGATGCTTTGGTGATACAAGATCTTTGGAGGCGTTGGATTTGTGACCCAACACCTCCTCGGTGGTTCAATGGTTTTTGCGAAAAGCCCCAAAAGAGTTCGCCATCGCCATAAGCACAAAGACAGCTCGGATGCCATTGATCTCAGATCAAACGACCTCCAAGCTCAGATCACCGTAGCATCCAAGCTGCGATAGCACCTTATGTTTTCTCTCACGGAGAGTATGAGGTGCCCTGCATCGAGATTCTATGGTGATACGAAGTTCACCGAGATCTAATGGCCCACAAGAGGAGGTTTGAATGTTTTGCAATATACGGCCGATAGGGTTTGGGAAATGCGAGAAAGTACAAGTACTATGCATGTGCCATCTCGATCACCGATCATAATGACCTAGATGCTCATATCACCGTGAGCGGTAATTAACCTATGGGGAGCACCTAATATGACCATCGGGGAGCCGTTGGATCGAAGATGCAGCGGCACACACGAGGCCTGAATGTTTTATTTGCAGAAAAACCTTTGATAAGGTGCAATTCCCAGTACTTATATAGCATCACTGATCGAAGATGTACCAGTACTTATATTGTCGTCGTCCTTTTGGGGGGGTGGCTGGGTGCTACGCATCCGTCCGACACACGCCGATCACCTCGAAAGGATTATAGCTTGGTGTTTTAAGGCACCTGCCTTAGGTCCATGACATGTGGGCCCAACAGGTTACTAGCCCACATGTCACCACCCAAAGGCAGTTGCCTTTAAGGCACCAAGCAAATTCAATTCGACATTTACCCTCGTCTGCCCGGTGCGCCTACATTTGAGAATGCAAACGAATCTTCTTTCATTTGCAAACTAATCTGTATGTATTACCATGGCCGTGTTTTCCTTGCAATAATTAGTCATTCGAACGAGATATTCCATCCGTTCACTTTTATAAGTCATTTCGCATAACTTAAAATGAACTGTTTTGCACATTGTCCGATATGTCTTCAAGGTCTTATAAAAGTGAACAGAGGGAGTACTATAAATTAATTAATGAGGAGTTATTTGAAAAAATCGAACGGTACCCACGCTTAACGTGGATTAGAGTGTGTCACATAATTAGTTATTTGAATTAGAGTGTGTCACGAGTTAGATTTTCGAATTAGAGTGTGTGTCACGAGTTTATCTCAAATTCTAACGTGGATTTTGCATTTCACTGTATCCATGCTGCTTTTTAATACAAATTCATATGTATATGATGAACACCATGGTAGTGAGAAAACTTTTTGATGGATTCAAACATATGACCTACAAAGTAGCACAACAAATTGAGTCAATGTTAACTTTTCGAAACTTAGTATGGCACAAATTCGAAATGATTACCCGTATGCCTGGTCCTCGGTTCAAATCTTACAATGTACACCGAATTGAAACATCGATACTAAGTCTCGTACTATGTACATTCAAATGTTGTTTTTAGCCCCGCCCCCTCCCCACACAAACGCTACATACTTCCTGTATCGGTCAATCTTCCTCTCCTAACCACCTTAGGAAGCTATCGGTTTCCAACACACGTCCATTCTTTCTCTCCATGTTTCGATCTCTAAGTCTCTCAACTACACAACCCTTTTTCCACTGCTACCAAATGTATTTACCTCACACACCCGCCATTGCACCCCATGCCGAGCTCTCTCTCTCTCCCTCTCCCTCTCACCTCTCGCTTAAATACATGCATTGTCTATCTAGCCCCCCCAACCTCTCGTGCGCATGCAAGCACGTTGTATATCTAGGTCACTCCCTAGAGATTGTCTCACTCTTTCTTCCGCACGGCGGGCCACACTCGCTCAATCTCGCTCTCTTTATCTGAGTCTCGTTTAACTTAGTTTTCTTTCACACACAAATGATATATCTCCCTCTTTAGGCCTCGATCGACACACTCTATACTCTCTCACACAGATTGTCTATCTAGGTAAGTCCATCCAAGCCGCCGCCACTCTTTCGACCTCATGGTGGGCCACGCTCACTCTCTCTCTCTCTCTCTCTCTCAGATGTCTCGATTGACCTCGCTTCTTTTCTCGGACAAAACGATATATCACCATGTTTGAGCCCAATTCGACCTATTCACATTGTATACTCTCTCACGCACATCATCTATCTAGGTCACTCTTCCAACCTGTCTCACTCTTTTCGACGACGGTGACCCTATGTGATCGGTTGACCTTGCTTCCTCCCACGCACAAAATATATCTACACGCCTGCGGAGTGGATCATCTCTCAAGCTCTATCTTACAGCCCTCACCCTTGCCAAAAGCTCAATCGACAATATCTCTCCAAAGCATATATATTTGTTCAATGAATGTCGGACCACACTCACTTTGTCTCTATCTATATGTCTCTCAACTGACTCACTTTCTCACACCGTATCTTCCACGCGCTGAAGCTACTACCTCTCCATCCTCACAAAGCCGGAGCTATTTACATTAAGTAGGGCACTCCAACCTTGGATTAATTTGTGTAGGCATTTATTCCGTTGGTTTAGATTATATTTTCGTAGCATTCGCCCACAACTACTCCAAACACCATTGCAACCCACACAACTCCCCTAGTTGATTTCCTCCTGCTCGGTCATCGCCTCTCACACGCCCTTTCTTGCCTTGAACGTCGCACCATGGTATTATTGAAAAAACTATGTTGTTATCTTTAATTATTATAAATAACCTACAAAACTACACACCGATAGTCCACTTGGAATGGAACAAATTTCGACCCACAAATTAAAGTGCTACAAACTACACACCAGGGGCCCACATGTCATGAAACAAATTTGGACCCATATACAAATTAAAAAATAAAGGACGAGGATCGAACATGCGACCGGGCCTTCAAGCCGCACGTCAATAGGCAACATACGTAGAAAAGCAATGTTTGTTGTACCCCCTTTGTTCACATAATATTTTTATATTACCATAGCCTAATTAATGGATAATATGTAATATTATTTTTAGTACTATTCGCCTTCACTTACTAGTGGGTTCCATGTGTGCTCTCTCTCTCCTCCCTTCAGCGCTTAGACGACGGCAAACAGAAGAACTCATGGGCGATGTTGCTGCTGACTATATCTCGACGCTGCTCACAAGTCACGGCGCCAGCTTTCACGTACTAGCAGCACTAGTCGTTGTGTACGTGCAATGAACGTTAATTTGGAAGTATATGAAGTGCATGCGGATATTAACTAATAGGATATTATTTGCGTGTTGTCATGTGATTAGCACTATTTTTGGCATAAAATTAACTGCACGCTAAACGTGTTGAGCGCTCGACATTGAAGCATTCTAGGTCGTTGGATGACAAGGAATACATGTGGCTTGATGAAGTTTTATATTTAATTTGATACGGCTCTAGCAGAACATTCAATCGATCAAACCATACATTTCATTCAGTCTGACCGACTTTAAATTATACGACGATCGATATAAAATAAACGGAATGATAAACGCTCGATTTTAAGCATGGCAATCCGAACGCTTTTCATGGCAAATTTAGATTACGTGGCGGCGGCGTGGCGGGCGCGCTCGTGGTGGGAAGCGGCTCCGCTGCTGCTCGTGTGTCATCGGGCCATCGACCGACGGCGACGGCGGCGTTTTGCGCCGTTGTTGGCATACTCGACATTGGCCTAGCTTCAAGGAAGGCCAAAATGTTCGACTTCGGAGCGAAGTCAACTGGCCGGAGGAGGCGATCGCGCTGGTGCAAGGAAGCGGTCGACGGCGCCATCCATGCCGCCGAGGGGGCACTAGCACCCTGCTGGGACAAAGCGCCGTCAATGGCGCGACGGAGACATTCATGTGCACGGCACCGGCACGGGCGCAAGACACGCCAGCACGCGCAGAGCGCATGCGCCGCAAGTGCACGGCACCGCACGCCATAAAGCGCTGCAGCAGACGCGCAGCGCATGCGCTGGCAGGTGCACGGGCACGTGAAAGTCGGCGGGACCTCGTGGAACCCCGTGGCATCAAGCTCGGCGACAATGTGCGGCTCCCATCCCATCAATGCCACAGGGATGGGCGCTGGCGCAGTCGGGGCGACGGGAGCCGGAACGGGAGCGAGGACAGGCGTGGCGTCTTCCCGCAAGGCCAGTTCAAGCTCGTCCCAAAGCGCCTTATGTTCTTGAGACTCGCTGGGTGTCTTCTCAGAAATCGAACACTAAGGGCAGACCATCGTGATGCGGCATGGCGACGCTTAGGTCTGGCTAGTTGGAGGTAGACGACAGGAGAATCGGAGAGGAAGAGAGAGGATTGTAGCGATACCGGTAGTGCGGGGTTGATTTTAAATCGCGGCGCCGCGACATTAAAAGTGGGAGCAGTTGGGAAGACGGTGGGTGGCGGAGCTCGGTCAAAGGGCTCGCCCCGGTGAGTCTCAGACAGCGGTCTGCTCAAGACGCCTCGACAGACGGCGCAGAGCGGTCTGCTCGCATGCCTCCTGGCCGACTCACATGCTTGCTGGGACGGCACCGCCGATGAGAAACGGGATTCATGGAGGCACGAACGCCCACGGTTTCAATAGTGAAAGCGTCGCTTTAACGTGATGTGTCTTTGTTCCAAAATACCTAGGCTTTTCATTTGTGCAACTTGTCATAAGCAGCTTGTCTCAAATTGAAGAAAAAACTTACAAAGCAATATTTGTGCCATATCATGTGACCATGCTCAGTTTCAAGAATTCATGCTCACTTTTGGATTTTCTGAAATTTAAGCTCAAGGATTCGAAACAATATCATAACCTGCATCATGCAATAAATTTTCAAGCCGTACATCCGTCTCCGTTGTATTTCTTAAGAAAGGATTTGGTCATACATTTTGCTTAATTAGACTTCGACAAGTTATATATGCAGAGTAAAAGGATAATCCTCCGCATTCAAGGTTCGCCGAGATATTAACTCAATTACTAGGCACGAACAAATGGGCTCAATTTCGTGCTCATCCCGTGTAGTAGTAGTAGTACTAGGCAATGCAGTTGACGGTGACCTTGACGAGCGAAGCATCGAGGGAATTGAACCGTGCTCGCACAGTAGGTAACGTTGTCTAGTTACTAAAGCATCCTCTCGTTGTTCATCGGTAGTCATTATGGACCGGGACATGAGGGAATTTCCTAGGGCTGGAATTCTCGCCGCCAGATATTTCGACTTGAAACACCGAGGCTCGACCGGTTGGGGTTGCTTAATGTGCATACCACGCATGCCACCGAAGGACACGAGCCCAGTTTTTTAGGATCAACACGAGCCAAGGTCTGGTTGGTACGCTGGGTCCTACCATTCGAGAATACGAAAGGAACCTTTAAATTGCCGAACGAATCTATGTGTATTACAATACCCGTATTTTCCTTGCAAATACTAATCTCAACGTGGTAACTGATTTATGATGAGTTGTTGAATTAGTGTGAGTTTGTGATATAATGATCTCAACGTGGATTTCACATTTCATGGTATCCCTAGTAAGTTTTCCAATGCAGATTCAAATTTAAAAGATGAACAATACGGAGGTGAGAAAACTTTGTATGTATCAAGCATATGACCACACACACACACACACACACACACACGCACACATCTAACACAACAACAATCCCATAAGTATAGTGCATCTATTTTTCCAAACCATGCATGTATGACACGAATTAAAATACTTTTCTATTCCTAAATACTAGTCTTTTAGAGAGTTCAACAAGTGACTACATACGGAGCAAAATGAGTGAATCTAGACTCTAAAATATGTCTATATACATCCAGATGTGCCAGTCCATTTGAAGCCTCTAAAAGACTAATATTTAGGAATGAAGGAGTAAATGTAAGACATCCATGGTCCTCAGTTCAATATTTAAAATGAACATGAAACTGAAACATGAATATTAAGTCTAGTACTACAAGACATGCAAATGTTGTGTTTAGGCGGAGCTATGATTGTCCGGGGTCAACCTTCGACCTTAGATAAAATTGTGGAGCTCTGTTTAGGGTTGTTTAGATTATATTTGTCCCCACCCTCCCAACCACCGATTGGTTGTGCACCCCCCACCCCTCCTCCCCGGGAGAATATCATGTGCCCCCATACCTTAGATGCTATATGCCGATACGAGTTGCTTGGAGCTTGTAGATCTGAGATATAGCAGCTCACATGATGTGTCTTAATATTTTTGCAGGAAACCTTGATGAGTTTGAGAATTGCACACAATTTGTACAAAAACTACTTAGATGCCCTTTGATCCCATATCCAACGACCTTGAAGGTCGTATCACCGTAGCATCTAAGATGAAGGGGGACATCATATTCTCCTGTATGTAAGAATATCATGTGCTACCACACCTTAGATGCTTTGGTGATACAAGCTCTTCGGAGGCGTTGGATTTGTGACCCAACACCTCCTCGGTGGTTCAATGGTTTTTGCGAAAAGCCCCAAAAGAGTTCGCCATCGCTATAAGCACAAAGACTGCTCAGATGCCATTGGATCTCAGATCAAACGACCTCCAAGCTCAGATACCATAGCATCCAAGCTGCGATAGCATGTTATGTTTTCTCGCACGGAGAGTATGAGGTGCTCCCGCACCGTAGATTCTATGGTGATACGAGTTCACCGAGATCTAACGCCCACAAGAGGAGGTTTGAATGTTTTGCAATATACGCATATAGAGTTTGGGAAATGCGCAGAAAGTACAAGTACTATGCATGTGCCATCGATCACCGATCATACGACCTAGATGCTCATATCACCGTAGCGGTAATTAACCTATGGGGAGCACCTAATATGAGCATCGGGAGCCGTTGATCAAGATGCAGCGCACACACGAGGCCTGAATGTTTTATTTGCAAAAAACCTTTGGAGAGTTTGGAAATTGCGATAATTACAAAGACTACTCCAAGCCATTGGATCTCACTTCCAACGTGTAAAACTCGATCACCATAGTATCTAAGCTATGGGTGGATGTGATATTCTATGTCGCTGTCATTTTTGTTTGTAAACTTGCAAAATACGTGTAACTCATGCCGTTATTTGTCTAACCGCGCAAAGTGTTTGTTCAAAAACCATCCTACACTGAAATATCGAACAACACATGGGGTCCCACTTGTCATTAATCAAATTTGGACCTAAAACTAACAAATCTGAAAGACAATATTCGAATTGGCAACCTGGACTACAAAGCGTAAGTCGATAGCCTGAAAAAACAAATGGTTGTTGGCTTTGTCCCATAACTTGATTTTATACAAGACTTATGTTGAGTAGAGTAGAGGAGTGCCTCGTCAACACATGCATGACCGTTGTCTCCTTATCGGTGGGTCCTGTGTCTGCGATCTCAATCTCTCTTCTCTCCATCGTCTAACCTTTGCACGGGCACACACGAAGAGCGGCGCTAGCTTGCCGTGGTGTTATTACAACTAAAAAAAGCTTGGAAAATAGAAGAATCGCCTAGAACAAGAGGCGTTGTGGCTGGTCGAGACGGAGCTAACCACATCTATCCTCCGTGCCATGTTTGCATGATGAAGTTGTGTGGCTAGTGGGGTGTTTTCGACCGACTGGCTGGGTCCCGAGGTCGAACCATAGGTACTACGTCTGATACATTATATTTTTACACGCACATTTTTCCTCCGTGCCGAGACGTGGCACACCCTACCGCGCGGTTTCGGGGTCCTCCCGGGTGTTGCACGCATATATTCTTCCTGACGTGGGACGCCCTACCATGAGTTTTCTAGGTCCTCCTCGATTGTAGCACCGAAGCAAGTAAATGATTCGTCAAATCACGAAAGACCACCTTTCCCGCCGATTACATCAGTGAAGCACGGTGGCTAGCTAGTTGGGCTAGTTCGACCGATTAGCTAGGTCGCGCCACATTTGTTTTTTCACCCCTTTTTTTATCTACTTGCCAGCATGTAAATTTAAATATCCACCGCGGGTTGCTCTGGTGTTTGGGTGCGGCGGGATTTTTATTTTTTTATTGACGGGAGCAAGCGCGGCAGGATTTTAAATTTTTTTGATTGACAGGAGCAGGCACAGCAGCAATTAGTCACGATGACTCCGCCTGTAAAAACCCACTGCTCCCTGATGTGAGAACTCGTCGAATGGTGTTTTACCGTGGTGAAAACCAAAAGATTCCCCGCTCCCTCCTCCTTCCTGTTGATTGCATTTCGCCCCCTTTGCTTCCTCTCCCCGTTGCTTATACCTAGTGCCATGGCGGCGCAGCAGATCACGGAGTCTAAGGTGAGGCGCCTGACACAGGAGCTCCATGCCAAGGATGCGGAGCTCAGGGCCAAGGACGTGGAGCTCCGTGAGCTCAAGGAGGAGAGGAGTGCCATGCTCCTCCGTTATGTGTGGGAGTTCACGGAGCTTCAAAAGCGCAGCGCCCACCACAAAGATGCTCGAGGCGCCGGGCGGCGTTGCTGCGTAAAGCGGAGATACGATAGGCCGTCAGGGGAGCCGGCTGGAGCGCAAGCAGGCCGATCGTGACGAGGTCCAGGATCGCCTCAGCCACTTGGTGAACCAAGTTGCCACGCACCTGTTGCGGCTGTGCGATGCCTACCGTCGTGCCAGCGCGACGATGTCGACCGTCAGGCTAAACTCGTTCGACCACCCCTTCGACTTCAACGAGCTGCGGCTTTCTGACCTGGTCTCCTTCTTCACCTATATCTCTGAGGAGCTGAGCCGTCTCCGCGCGATGGTGGGGGCTGAGCTGGACAAGGAGGGGTTGCGGGCTGCTGTCGCCGTTGCCGGGCGAATCCTTTCAGGACTTCGTCACCAGAATCCATTCGTGCCATTGGACGCCATCTTTGACGAGTTGGCTCCCGTCGACCGAGAGCGGGCTCTGGGGGCGGTTGCACCCTGCATCACCAACGTCATGCGCCTCGAGAAGCAGAGGGACTTCGGTGGTGTTTAGGCTCCCTCTGCATGGGCATGTCCATGTCTCAGCGCAACATGACCGTTGGATCAAACTCAGACGGTGCAGATCAGTCACTGTAGCACAAAGCGTGTGGGTGTGTTTGGTTGCATTCTCATCTCAATATAGTTGTTTCCTCTTAGTGTATTTTTGTCAACCCACTAGTGTGGACTCCTGCACCCTTCATGCACTCTGCCAAACACCCAAAAGTGGGTCAAGAAGGGAACTTTTGCTCCCATCCCGTGCACCCTTCATACACCCTGCCTAACACTATTCGTGCTTCATATGGTTCATGTTTCGTGGAGTACTGTAGCACCATACTCTCCGTGCGCTGTGGACCTAGTTCTGTTAACATGATCTCACCGTTCATTCTCGACCGGACAGTCAAAAAGAATAAAAGCGATACTATGTTACATATAGGAGTAGTTGATATGCACACAACATCATTTGTTATCGTCATATCTTACTACACTAGCAACAAGATTGTGTAGTACTGACGTGTGAACCACTGCACATGCCTAGTAGTAGGAGCACTGTGTATGTTCAAGTGGCTGCCGTGTTTCGCACTCCTCCTTCGTAAGAGTGGAAACACTTGTTGTAATCATTTTTTTCTTCAGAATGAAAAACAGTGGACACACTCTACCGTGCGGATCCTCCTCCAGCTATGCACTAAATTACTCACTTTCGCTAACGTGTGGGACAGCCAGCACCTGGGTCCACCAGCCATGCACTAAATTACTCCGTAGTCGAGTGACGGTAGACTACCCCGATCGAACCGCCGCAGTAATGCCCAATGAGCCGTCAAATCACAAAACCCCCTCCTTTCCAGCAGTAAGTTGGATGGACGAAGCAACCATCATTTCACTCTTCTCTCTCATCTTCCTCTCTTGAAGAAAACACCACTCGCTTCGCTTCTCCCTCATCTCGTTCCTCCTTTCACTCTTCTCTCTCAGCTTCCTCTCTTGGATGGACGCCGGAGCACCGGCCGACGTGATGTCTATGGCTCTGGCCAGAACCGTCGAGGCTCATGGTACGAAGAAGCGCAAGCCCCCCGTCGAGACTACCGCAGACAAGCTCGAAGCCATCACCCTGTCCAAGCCCCCCTCTCCGGGATCCCTCATTAAGCAAGTCTAGGTAATGTCTCTTGTTGATGATCTTTTTCTCGATCTTGATCGTGTTTTTTCATCTAACACGCTATACTAGTACTGGTAGTACAACTTTCTAGGTGATCTTGCTTGTGATTTTAGTGTGCCAAATGACGGTTCTAAATTCCTCTTTTGACCAAAACATGCGAGAGGTTGACACTGATTTCTTATAGATTACTTTCAACTACTCCCTCAGTCCCAAATTTCTTGTCTTAGATTTGTCTAGATCCGAATATATCTAATAATAAAATGTGACTTGATACATCCTTATCTAGACAAATCTAAGACAAGAATTTTGGGACAGAGGGAGTATTTTATGAACATCAATGCTACCTTTTAAGAGGGTATATTTGCCTCAGTAACTTGTTTTATGGATATTGCATGTAATCCCTCTGCTGTCATGCCTTTTGAAGACATGTTCTAGTGTCTTTGTTCACTCATTTCTGTGCGTATATGTAGTCATATATGGAGTATAATATCGAAAATCATCTTATATTTCTAAACGGAGGTAGTAATAAAATGTGGTTTCGCTTGAATTAGAACCAGGTCCGCGGTGGAGATGAAGTTCTCAAAGTCATGCCCGTGAACTAGAAGACCTGATGATGAGTTCTCTTCGCTGAACTATCCAAATTGTTGTGTCCTTGTCCCCACGTGTCCTAAACTAGTGTTTTCCTGTAGCATTGTTGTCAGCGTGTTCTCGAGGCTGTACTTGACCACAACAATTTCTGGCTGTGCCTTCGATTCTGAAGGGTGTGGTTCTTGTAAAGCTTCCCAACAAATCTGATGCGGCCTGTCTTCATCATCATGTTTATGAGTGGAAAGACCACTGTTAGGTTCTCCAAGGTTGACAAGATGGTGATGGTGCATGTAGACATCTCACACGAAGTCCATGGCCTAGTCAGTTATGCGGGTTTCATCCCGTAGGTCGGTGGCAAGAAATAGTCTGCAGAGTTTAGTTACTGCAACTTTGCTTGTCTGTACTAAGTACTATTGTTCAGTGCTTGATTTGTGTTTGTGAACCCTGTATTGTTTATTAGTACTACCGCTTTTGGTGTGTGGTCAGTCCTGAGAATGGTCTATATTAATGTCTGTCCACTCAATTCACTCAGATATTTTGAAGTATCCAGATCATATTTTTGTGAGGACGGTTTATCAAATATGGTTACACTCCAATATCTGTATGCATTGCAGGGTTTATCGCACCCACCAGGATTTCCATTCCATGGATGTTCGGTCCATACGATTTGTCACGACCTTTGGAATGTCCTCGCTTAGGGAGTAGGCGGCGCCCTCGCATGCCACGCAGTAGTTGGACGATCAATCTTCTGTTTAGTACTTCAACATAGTGATTTCCTGGTAAGGATTCGCTCGTGTCACATCAAGTAAATCTTATTGATTTACTGTCTAAATCTTATTGATTTAATGTCATGTTTTCTTTCTTTTCCTGCAGTTTTACGATGCAGGTTTTGCCATGTGACATTCATCACAGAATAAAACGTTTGGTTTGCTCTACGATGGCTATTTTTGCAGGTTTCACTTCTTATGTCATGTCAGTAACGAAGTCACTGTCCATCACTTATATTTCTAGAAAAAATTGGATCAGTCTGTTGTCTGAGTACAAGCTCAATACCTATGATGAACTGCAGTTTGGTTTAACAAAAACGCCACAATTAGTCCTTCTCGCGTTTAAAAGAAATGAAGAAAAAAACTGGATCATGGTCACGGATCCTAGTCAAGTTAGAAAGCTGGTCATAGCAGACATCAGACACGATCGCCATTGTCTCGCATAGATCGATCACCGCAGTTGCTCTAGCATCGACAATGCAGCTTCTCACCGATCCAGCTGAGGATTGGGCACCGACCACGTGAGTGGATCAGTCTGATCTACCGGAGGATCGGGCATCGACACCGGCACCTGCTCCGACACTGGCTGAGGGAGACCTGGATTAGGGGGTATCCGCACAGCCGGACTGTGTACAACGTCCGGACTATTGAAGCGTGAAGATACAAGACTCAAGACTTCGGCCCGTGTCCGAATGGGACTTTCCTTGGCGTGGAAGGCAAGCATGGCGATCCGGATATTATATTTCCTTCCTTGTAACCGACTCCATGTAAACCCTAGCCCTCTCCGGTGCCTATATAAACCGGAGAGGTTGGTCCTTAGAAGGCCGATCACAATTACATTCATACCATCATAGGCTAGCTCTTAGGGTTTAGCCTCTACGATCTCGTGGTAGATCTACTCTTGTACTACCCATATCATCAATATTAATCAAGCAGGAAGTAGGGTTTTACCTCCATCGAGAGGGCACGAACCTGGGTAAACACGTGTGTCCCTTACTTCTTGTTACCATCAGCCTTGACGCACAGATCGGGACACCCTACCCGAGATCTGCCGGTTTTGGCACCGACATTGGTGCTTTCATTGAGAGTTCCTCTGTATCGTCGCTATTGGGCTCGATGGCTCCTTCAACCATCGTCAATAACACGATACCGGACAGTCACGACGAGCACGGCTTAGACCTGGTGTCGGACAAAGCTCGGGGTATCGCCCCCGCATTAGCCTCGGAGCTAAATCCGGAGCAGGCTGCATTGCCTGAGGACGGAGGGCTGGACCCGCCCCTGCAGGTCGCGCACTCATCGGCGTTGGAGCCAAACACGAGCCTTACCTCTGTGGTGGCCTATGACTCCGGACCCCCGGATTCGTATCCAGATGTTGAGCCCGGTCCGCGCACTCCCGAACCGGTCGAGCCAGATTGAGCTCCGGTAATGGAATTCACCGCCGCGGACATTTTTCGGCACTCGCCCTTTGGCGACATGCTGAACTCGTTGAAAACTCTCTCTTTGACAGAAATTTCTGGGCCAAACTACGTCCGGTTCGAGTGGGAAGCAGACAACGAAGAAATTTGTTGCCCACCAACCACCCACTTCATAGCCATGATCGATGATTGAACCGACGTGCCTGACTTCGACTCCGAAGACATCGATAGTATGGACGACGATGCAGGAGAGGATGCAGAATCTATGGGGCGCCGGACTTCCCCCTGGTCACACGACATATACATGGTGGATACGCCCAAAGAGGACAAAGGCGACAGTCCGGATGATAAAACCCCCGGACAAAAGCCAAAGCGACGGCGCAGACGCCGTTCTAAGTCCAGCAACAGTAAAAATAGTGACAAGAGCGCCAAAAGGATCGATAATACAATCAACTGCGAAGGCAACAACGACCATACGGACCCAGCGATGGAGCAGGACGAACCAGGTCACCCTGAACACAGTTCGGAGCAGACGCCCGAGGACAATGATCCCGACGGACGAGTTCATCAAGACAAACCAGCACAGGAAAACGGTCCGGACAACGATTCAACCCCGGAAAAACATGTGGAACGAGATAACCTCCACAGAAAGCTTATGGCAACCGCAAGAAGCCTAAAGAAGCAGAAGCAACGGCTCAAGGCCGCACAGGAAACGCTCAACCGTAGATGGAATAAAGTGCTAGACATTGAAGAAAGATACGGCGATGATCGCCATACAAAGAGCTATCCAAAACGCAAGCTACTACCAGAATTCGACGACGAAGCTGTACCACTTCCTAGCCGCAACAAAGCGGCTAATGATCCACATGAACACCTGAATAAGAAAGCTGGCTCGGCCAGGTCCATTTATGGATCCAAAGGACGCACCCCGACGAAGGACTATGGTCGCCAAAACGATTACGCCAATCGAATACCAGTCCAGAATAAAGACCGGACACAACAACATCCGACGACATGCCACAGCATGTCCAGATACAAAGGGGCTGCTCACCCCCTGTGCTTTACCGATGAAGTACTAGACCACGAGCTCCCACGGGGCTTTAAACCTGTGAACATAGAGGCATACGATGGAACGACAGACCCAGGGGTCTGGATCGAGGACTTTATCCTACACATACATATGGCTCATGGGGATGACCTTCACGCCATCAAATACCTCCCCCTCAAGATGAAGGGACCAGCTCGGCACTAGTTGAAAAGCCTCCCCGAAAATTCAATTGGGAGCTGGGAGGAACTCGAGGGCGCGCCAGGGGCCAACTTTCAAGGGACCTATGTCCGCCTCCGGATGTTTGCCGACTTAAGTCACATAGTCCAACAGCCGGAGAATCCACCAAGAAGTCTTGGAACAGATTCCTCACTAAGAAGAATCAAATTGTTGACTGTCCGGATGCCAAAGCCTTAGCAGCATTCAAACACAGCATCCGTGACGAGTGGCTCACCAGACACCTCGGCCAAGAAAACCCAAGGACAATGGCAGCCCTAACAAGCCTTATGACCCGCTTTTGCGTGGGAGAAGATAGTTGGCTAGCCCGTAAAGGCACCAGCGACTCCAGCACATCTGAAATAAGGGATGGCAATGGGAAGCCACGGCGTCATAAAAACAAACGCCAAAACAAGGAAGAGAGCCCGGATAACACGACGGTTAATGCCGGATTCAGGGGCTCTCGACCTAATCAGCAAAACAAGCCATCTAAAGGCAGCAAAGAGGGACCGTCCGGTCTGAATAGAGTCCTAGACAGACATTGCAAAATTCATGGCACCCCTGACAAACCTGCAAACCACACGCACAGAGAGTGATGGGTCTTCAAGCAGGCCGGAAAATTAAACGCCGAACACAAGGAGAGGGAAACACCAAGTGAAGACGAGGATGAACCGCCACCCGAACACGAAGGCGAGAAAAAATTCCCGCCAGAGGTTAAAAAGCAGGAACATGATCCACGCGACTCACACATCCATGAGGAGGCACGAACGCGCGCATAGAGACGCGCTCGATATAGAGCCCATCGTACTCATGCCTAACCGCTGGATGCCTTATCCGATCACTTTCGATAACTTGGATGACCGAACTAGTATTCGGCGCGGAGGATCAAAGGCCCTGGTGCTTGACCCAATAATCGACGGATACCGTCTCACCCGCGTCCTTATGGACGGCGGCAGCAGTCTCAGTTTAATATATGAGGACACTGTCCGCGGGATGGGGATAGACCCATCCATAATTAACCAAAGCAACACCACCTTTGAAGGGGTGATACCAGGCGTTGAAGCCCATAGCAGAGGCTCCGTCACACTGGAGGTAACATTCGGCTCTCCAGGCAACTCCAAAAGCGAAGAACTACTCTTCACCATCGCACCCTTCCAAAGCGACTATCACACAGTGCTCGGAAGAACGGCCTTCGCTCGCTTCAATGCATTGCCGCACTATGGCTACCTTACACTTAAGATGCCCAGTACACGTGGCATCATCACCGTCAGCGGACTAACAGAGCGCTCGTCACGCGCAGAGGAACACGCGACGGCCCTCGCGGCCAGACTATAAGCGGCCTCCAACATCAGAAAACATGAATGGTCCTTAAAGACCACAGACTCGGCTAGACAAGTCCGGTCGCCCAGATAAAATTGAACCAGGGCACCGTATATGTAATCCCATAGCGGACACCAGGAGCTATAAATACTTAACACAGTCCCATAGTTGGCTCAACCTTATGGGCAGGCCAACATCTTACACTTTTATTATCCATCGCATACTTATGTTGTGCTCTTCTACGAATTTTCCTTTTTCCACAGGCAACGTTCGCGCGATACCCTTCCAGGATACGGCACAACGGAGACAAAGGCGCAGACGTGCAGCAGGGCCCCGTTCAACAGGTTTCTATTTAGATTAAGCCCCTGGGTAAACCTTTTTTATTGCCACTTCTTGTTCGACAATCCCATGGGTCCTATACCCACAGAGGATACTGCCGTTTTTGGCATCTCGCCACGACAGATTAACGCACGTACCTGGAAAAACAGGGTTTATAATGAATGGGCATTCTTGAGCCCATCGATAATTATAAAGTCCGAATACCCTCGGGAGTGTTCGGCGTCACGAGTTTGGCCTTATATGCAGCAGCTCCGAATCATGTCTTTGGTCAAATGTTGGGTTTGCCCGGCTCCTGGTTTTGCCGCCTTACGTTCCGTTACTATCAGCTAAGGTGGCCAAAGGAGAACTACTGCGATTGTGCCCTCGTTATTCCGGACGAGCACCTCAGTAGAGAAAGCCGAAAACTGACTGTCATGATGCAGCGAGAGACAGTTCAACCACTAGAAGACTTATCGGAATCTTTAGGATCCCTCCGCATTAACGAAGGACCGTTTCCCGGTCATGTACACACGCGCCCGTATTCGGATGCACGCGAAGGTACTAGGGGCTACATAGTAGCCCCAACATTAGACTCCCATGGCTAAGCGAAAGCCTTACAGCTATATAGTCCGGTGGCCTAGTTTGATGTGCGATCACCTCCTTCATGGACCAAGACGTTGGATCAAGTGTGATTAAGCATTTTTTTCGAACACCCCCGCATTGCCTGCGTAGGGGGATGAAGCCAACGACTGCTATCTTTTGGATTAAACATTCATATACATATATGTAAACGACCACACAAGGGACACAATAATACTTTCGGGCAAAAAGTATAAATATAGACTTATAACCAAACTAACATTGTTTCTTACAATGATTCGATTCATCACTCGAGTAAGACATTCTTCGAGCACTGCGCCTCTATCAGGCGGGCACCTTCTGTGACCTGCGTGAAGTGGTGCTCGGCCGGATACTGGCCCCCCGCCGGATCTTGGGTCGCTATAATATTGGCCTCCATATCCGTCCAATAGGCTTTAACGCGGGCAAGAGCCATCCGGGCACCCTCTATGCACGCTGACCTCGTCATGGCGTCGATCCGAGGCACGGCCCCAAGGAACTGCTGCACCAGGCCAAAGTAACTGTCCGGCTTTAGGCCCTTCCGGCCAAATATGGTTTATCATAGACCGCATTGCAAGACTAGACAGCCTGTGAAGCTCCGCTACAGCAGCCATCTTGTCATTTAATGGCAGCGGGCGAGTGGGAGCATTGAATTGCGACTAGAAAAGCTTCTCCACCTCCTTATCACCCTAACCATCGAAGAAATTGGCAGTGTCGGCCTTACTCTTCGCCACATCCGCATACGCGTCCGCGGGACTCCAGCGCACATCCAGGGGAGCGTACTTCGGATCGAAAAACTTTGTCCGCAGCAAGTAGGAACCTCCAGCGACGATTTTACCGGCCTGTTGAAGCTCCTCCCGCGCACCCCTGAGCTCAGTCCGTATTTCCTTGGTGTCATTGTGTGCCTTGTCCAGCTCGGCCAAGCTATCCTTATGCTCCTTTTTAAGGAGCTCATACCGGTCAGCGGCATTTTTTAACTCCATAGCCATTTCAGCCATCTTTTCTTCGCTTCGGCGATGAGCAGCCTGTTCGGCTCTCAGTTCCTCGGTCGCCTTTAGGGCAGCCGCATTGCTAACCGAGCTTGTTCCTTGGCTTGGACAAGTTACGCCCTCGGGGCATCCACAGCAGCAGCACCATCTGATCGAACATCTTACATTAATATCATGCCGCCTCCATATTTTCCTATACAAAGGAAGGCAGAGCACATACCTTGTGACTTGTCCAGCCGCTCGTTCACCTGCGTGATATTGGCATCAACCGATCGAATCTGCCTGGTCAGTTCGGAAACTTCCACGGACTGGTCGGCAGCCGGACTCATAGGTACCTGCACACATTTATAGCGCAATCATTGATTTATGATCCCCCGTTTCCCCCCTAGGGCGGGCAACCAGTGTCTCAGGGGCTACTATCTATATGGAGCACACCTAACGCGTGCCTCACAGCCAAAAATAGTGTATTCTTCACTACATACCTCAAAGCCTCTGAGCACACTTGCAAAGGCTTCATTCAAACCGCTTGTAGCGGATGAAATCTTCTGGAGCACCGTGCTCATTAATGGCGGTGCTCCTCGAAGCGCAGCCCGCCCGATGGGCTCGTTAGTATGTCCGGCGGACATCAAGCTGTGCCAGACCCTTCCCATCGCCCCTCGCGGGAGCCAAACGCTCCGAGCTCAGGGCGGCTGACGCGTTGGCCTCCGGCTTCGGCAGATCCGGACTCCTCCATGACGACACTTTGGTGTCACTCTGCCATGAGCCGGAGGTAGGTGGGGTCTCGCTCTCCATCATCTCCGAAGGAAGGTCCCCCGAAGACGAACTCTGTTGAGAGGGGCTGCTAGCCGAACTGCGAAATACGAGTCCTGGTTATTGATCTAGGAGGAACGCAGTACCTTTGAATTAAAAATTAACTTACAGCTCGGTGGAGGGCTGGCCCATTGGTGGGCACGATGCGGTGAGGGTGCCCGTTGGGGTAGAGCCCCCTGGTGTTATCTTTTTCCCGGGTTTGGGCATCTCCGTCTCCGAGTCTCCGGAGGCGGCCCTCTTCTTCCTGCGGAGGGAGGAGGCCTTAGCCTCCCCTTCCTGACTATCATCCTTAGGGGAGGTAACAATTCCCCCGGTTCGGATGCGTAGCGTGTGGGGTTCGGATTCTTCGTCCTTCACCTTGTCTTTTCCCGGGGGCATCCTACTGAGTACTCGGTCAAGCATCTTGGCCATGGTGGGGGCGGGCGAGCCTTTGGGAAGTGGCGCCGGACACCTAATTCTCTCCGCCTTGCTGAGCCATTCCTGGACGCGGATGATTTTCAGAATAAACAATCGTAACAAATACAAAACACGGTGTCTGGTATCAAGTTTACTTACTTGGGTATCTAGGCGATTGCAGCTTAGGCCCGCATCCTCGATGGTGTCTGGACACTTTACTTTCCGTCCGAAGAATAATTTGCACATCTCTTCGAGCTTCAGGCCGAAGAAGTGCTTGACGGTCCGCGGACCCTCCGGATTGAACTCCCACATCCGGAGAGGCCGGCGTTGGCACGGCAACATCCGTCGGATCAACATCACGTGCATTATGCTGACAAGATTAATGTCCCTTGCAAGAAGCTCCCGGATGTGATTCTGCAGTACTAGTATATCACTAGCGGGTCCCCAATTCCGCCCTACGTCTTTCCAAGACGCCAACTGTGACGGAGGTCCTGAACGAAACTCGGGGGCAGCCGCCCACTTTGTGCCTCTGGGAGCCGTGACATAGAACCACCTCCGCTGCCATACGTCGGATACTTATGGGAAAGAACCCTCTGTCCATGGGGCATCGCCGTTCCTGCTTATTACGGCACCTCCGCACTCCACATGTCGCCCCTCGATCATCTTCGGCGTAGCATTAAATGTCTTGAGCCATAAGCTGAAGTGTAGGGCGACATGGAGAAAAGCCTCGCACACGATGATAAACGACGAGATATGGAGGATAGCGTCGGGAGCCAGATCGTGAAAATCCAACCCATAATAGGACATGAGCCCCCTCACAAAGGGATCGAGGGTGAAACCCAGACCGTAGAGGAAGTGTGGGACGAAAACGACACACTCGTTGGGCTCCGGCGTCGGGATGACCTGCCCTAGAGCAGGGAGCCTGTGTCGGATATCTGCGGTCAAGTATCCGACCTCCCTAAGCTTGACAATGTCCTTCTCTTCGATCGAGGAGGCCACCCACCGGCCCTGAGGGTCAGATCCGGACATATTGGAGGATTTCGGAGGGATGGAGCTTAGGTTTTGGGTGTTAGAACTCGAGGTGCGAGAAGGCGCGATGAAGGTGAAAAAGGAGGCGTAGGTCTCGACCACTTTATAAAGAGGTTGAATATCAAGAGTCCCCGGTATGACCGTTTGAGGCTTATCTAAAAAACACACGGGTTATACCAACAGCCGTCGTGGGGTCACGCGTGCCCATATTTATGGAAAATCCCATAGTAAGAGGAACACGTTCTCTGCCTCGGCGGGACGTGCCAATAAAACCACCTCGCAACACGAGTCGTGGTGGGGCAGGAAACGTCGGTTCGCGTTGGACCAAGCCCCGATGCAAGGGCATGACGCACGAAGACTGCCAGCAAATCATATCTATACCATACGAAGATCATCTTGCAGATCCGAACACAGTCTATGTGTTCGATGACCACTTTGGAGTATTCGGAGGAGGAACCCGCCCTGCAATGCGAAGACAAGATCTGCGCACGGACTCATCGTCATTGAAGCCTGGTTCAGGGACTCTTGAGGAGTCCTCGATTATGGGGTATCCGGACAGCCGGACTGTGTACAACGTCCGGACTATTGAAGCATGAAGATACAAGACTCAAGACTTCGGCCCGTGTCCGGATGGGACTTTCCTTGGCGTGGAAGGCAAGCTTGGCGATCCGGATATTATATTTCCTTCCTTGTAACCGACTCCATGTAAACCCTAGCCCTCTCTGGTGCCTATATAAATCGGACAGGTTGGTCCTTAGAAGGCCGATCACAATTACATTCATACCATCATAGGCTAGCTCTTAGGGTTTAGCCTCTACGATCTCGTGGTAGATCTACTCTTGTACTACACATATCATCAATATAATCAAGCAGGAAGTAGGGTTTTACCTCCATCGAGAGGGCCCGAACCTGGGTAAACACATGTGTCCCTTACTTCTTGTTACCATCAGCCTTGACGCACAGATCGGGACCCCCTACCCGAGATCCGCCGGTTTTGACACCGACACCGGCACCAGCTCTACAAGGAGCACCATCTCCGGCAGCAGTAGCGGCTTCGGCACCTGCACCAACACTTGCACTTGCATCTGCTCCGGCCCTAGCAGTTGCACCGGCAACAGACTGGGCTGCAATTCGCACTTCATATACCAAAGTCCTTACAAAAACCGACATGTCCACCTTCTTGGTAAGCATTGGCTGCCCAAGTGCTTTGTTCTTTTTTCTTTCCATGTTGTTTCACATGATTCACTTTGTTGATCTAACTATTTGGGTATGTCTTCTTGTTTGCAAACAGAGAATTCTAGAGCAACGAGGGAGTCGTTCAACAATCCGGGCGACCGTGGCCAAGTTTCTCTTACCATGCGCAGCCTTGGTGTAAATGAACCTGCTCAATATACAGTAAGTACAAAGGATGGTCGCATGATGATTGATGCTAAAGGATGGTCAAGGTTCAAATCTAAATCATATCTTGCGGTAGGGATGATGTCAAAATCGAACTTTCTCGGCAAGGAGAGCTGGTCCAAATCAACTTTGAAATTCTTCAGTAGCAGCACGCAACTGCCGAACTGATCTATCCTCCGAGAGATTTTGATGTAATAATCTGGCATGGTGAAACAAGTGTCCTATGTGTATAAGTAGTACGACAGTATTATTTATCACATGGTATATCGTTGATAAATTGCAACTCGATTCTTTGGTTAGGAACCGTCGTTCGATTTCATTCCAACAATTGCCGTGCTTTATTCAATTTTGTGTATTCGCCTTGCGACAACATCTAAAACCAGCGCCGCACCGATCGCTTGCAATATGAAAAGCGGCGAGGTAGAACACATGGGCCCCAAACATGCAGGGTCGGCACGAGGCCCAAAGTCCGAACCGTGAGCCTATCGAGTATTATATTCTCGGTTGAACCCCCATAAAAAAAGCTGAACCCCCATAATGCCCGTGCGTTGCAGAGGGAGGATATTTCTCGGCAAGATGAGCTTGTGATATAAAAGATTTGTATATTTCTTTACAGCGGGAGTATCTCTCTGTCAAAAAATATATTTATGTGTAACTAGTTACTCCTGTCTTTCTACTTCCTTTCGCTGATATGTGGGGCAACCGGCAACGGGTCCACGTGCCATATGCATAAATTAGAGTGCACAACTTCACGGTAGACACACCCGTCGTGAAGGCCGGTAATGCCCAATGAGCCGTCAAATCACAACCCCCCTTCCAG
The DNA here is from genome assembly GCA_021605205.1 of Aegilops longissima. Taxonomy (NCBI): domain Eukaryota; kingdom Viridiplantae; phylum Streptophyta; class Magnoliopsida; order Poales; family Poaceae; genus Aegilops; species Aegilops longissima. The sequence continues at coordinate 225,762,793 of CM038679.1, forward strand.
CTTAAGCGATGAAGCTGGGCCGGACGAAGCGGCAATATTTCACTGGGCCTGAATCCCCTTCTCCATCGTCTGCTTGTTCAGAGAAAACCCCCTCTCGGCGATTGCATAGGGTTTTCTCATGGAGAACCAGGTACGAATTCTTCATCCATCCCCAATAAATCCAAGTCCCTTGGTCGTAGGTAATCCTAGGATGGCAGCCGCCGCCGCTGATGCATTTTTCTTCCTACTGAATCTAGTGTGTTTCGTTTGCAGTGCCCAAAGTGCGAGTACCCTACAGGTTTCTGTGCCCTCGGCGAGACGCCACACTTGTTCCTTCTCATCCTAACACATCATTTTGAAACATGCACAGTATGTTCCTAGAATCCTATTTTCTATCCGGGAGGGTGGGGGTTTTTTGAACATGTTGTGTTCTCATATTATTTTTCCTGCAGTGTATTATTCGCTCTGCCAGAACACATGTACTCAAGATGCTCGGCCTTGCCATAACTGAATACACTAGTTTAATGGTCACAGTGAAGACAAGCCATGGATATAAGTTCCGAGTTGGGTTCACGAACCAAGAAGATCGCTGCTTTTTTTATGGCCGAACTTGGATAAACTTTCTCAAGTGTTACGGACTGAAAGTTGGCGCACGAATGTTGATGGAAATAGCAGAACCTGTTCTCGTCTTCACTACAATCTTCCACCCCGATGTCGTTCCAATTGTTCATCCATGTTAGTTTTGTATCTGGTTCTTGCTTGTTGCCTCGATTACTTCTTAATCCACCTATTATGTCTAACTAATCACAATTTAACTTTAGAAGTAGCAACAAATCTCTCACGAAGATGCTACTTCTAACTAATATTTTCTTATAATTGGTGGCACGTGTAGGTTTTTTCAGAGTTAAGCAGTCTGCTCGTTTGTTACTTTGTAATAACTCAGCTGTTACTAATGGCATTGAAGTTGACTGGATCGACATCCACAAGTTCCTACACTTTATTGATCGTCTTGAGGTCCTTGTGGGGCATTTAAATGGTGGAAGGCCACGGGATATGTGTGCCATCGATGCACTCGTTGAACAGGTCCAAGCGTGTCGAGAAACTTATAGTACGAGCTGTTTTTTCGTTATATATGTTGTTCATAAACTATTGCTTATACACAGTTTTACAGCTGTGATCTTCTTGAAACGAGAACTGCCGAGTTCTATTGTTCCTATCTGAGATGCCTAACCATGGTCGGGTCAGACTTGCGCTTGGTCACAACATGATGTTTATGTCGACCTACTCAATTCCCCTTGGAGGTGAAAAGATACTTATTCATGTGTGGTCTCAAATAATGAAGGCCTGTCCATCTTGAAGAATAGGACAGAAGATTATGTTCATGCTTTTCCATGGCTCTAAAGCGAATATCCTGTTTATTGACCACGTTGCGAGATGAAGCCGCTTTCAGAAGGTTGTGGATGCACGGGGTGGCGCCTGGGCCTTGTCCTGGGGCTTGGCGGCCTCACCCTTGGTTAACTGTAGGCAAAGTAGCACTGTTCGAGGCGTGCTTTGTACGGTTGAACGTATATAAGTACTCATATTGCTTTCAGCTTTGGTTGTTAAGTGCGCCTGCTGGTTTCAGTTAAAGTTGTTAAGTACTCCTGCTGCTTTTACGACCGTCGTGTTTCTTGATCCTCTCTTCCTCCACCTTAAAACCAAACCAGCGCCGTGGGCCGCCTGCTTCCGCCTCCCACGGCTGGCTGCGCCTCAGCGCATGCATCGCCGCCCCGCCGTCTCCTAAATTGTTAACGCCGACGTCCTCCGCGCGCTTTGGTGCGCTCGCCGCGGCGCCGCCCTCTTCCGTTGTCAACATGGTCAACAAACAACGAGAATCGGCGGAAATACGTGGAGAGGATGACGGTGAGGGGCCCACCACGTCAACAGATGGAAAAATAAAATGCTTCCTCCTAGTGTTTTCACGACATCCGGGACCCACGACATTGTGGCGATATAGGCAATAGACAAGAGAACAGCACAAGATCGGTGACACAGGGGCGTAGCTACTCGAGCAGTATTTTTTTGTTTGGTATTGTTGAGGCGGAGCGGGGTTTGAAGCTGGGTTGTGGCCCGTCTAGCCCGAGCTTATATTTTATGTTCACCATGTGACCAGCCCAGCTATTTTTTCTTTGTGAAAATGAGCCCTGTTTATTTTTTCGAAGAATACCCAATCCAGGCCTACTTATTTTTCATACGATGGGCTGCAACTCTTTCAAGATGCCTGCAAATCTTGAAAGTAATATGAAATGGGTTGTAAATATAAAAACAGATGACAAATTGGCAATATAATTTCTGATTTTTTTTCACATTTTCAGATTCCTATTTCACCTCGCTGTCGTCCACCGTCCTGGTGCTCTCGGCACGGCGTGGTCAACGTGGTCAAGGAATGGATTCCATCGGACGTGGACTGTACGTGGAGAGGCTGACAACTGGGTCCACGGCTGCAGCAAGGAAGTGCCTCCTTATTACGCGGAAAATAATGATTCCTCCACCTGACAGCTGGGACCCACCGGACGGGCCATTTGTATTTCGCGGAAAAAATGTTTCCCCGACCGCTGGGACCCACCAGCTTCATCTTATACGCAAGGAAGTGCGCCGGGCAAAAAAAGATTCGCCCCACATTGCTGGGACCCACAGCTACACCTTCGCACGCAAGGAAGTGCGTCCGAGCAAAAAACGATTCGCCCCCATCGCTGGGACCCACCGGCTACATCTTCGCACGCAAGGAAGTGCGTCCGGGCAAAAAAGCGATTCGCCCCACCTGCTGGGACCCACCAGCTACATCTTCGCACGCAAGGAAGTGCGGCGATCGGGACCCACCTTGTCGAAGGGTGCGTGGCGTTGTCATTCTGGTCGCTAACGGTGCGTACATCTTGGTCGTTATAGAGGCGCCGCGACGCGTCGTAGTAGAAACGCGCACGTAGCATGTACACGCGTCGTCATAGCGGCGAGGGTGCAAGAAACAAAATACGTCCACGTATGTGTACATACGGGCGGGGTCTCGAACGCCTAATAGCGCATACGTACGGCCAGGGCTCGTGTACATGGCTGTGTCGGAATGGAGAAACAACATTGTAGTCGTGTTCATGGGGAGGCAACGGAGTGTGTCGTGTTCATGGGGAGGCAACGGAATGTGTCGTGTTCATCGGGAGGCAACGGAACACATGGGAGCCAACCGGCTTGGACGGAACAGGCGATGGAAACGAGGCCTGGCGTACTGCACAACGGAGGAAACGGAGCTCCTACTCTCGGAACGGGGTCCTGTTGATCGAGAGGGGTGTGGCGTACCGCAAAACGGAGGAAACGGGCCTCCTACGGTCGAAGCGGGGTCTGTTGATCGGGAGGGTGTGGCGTACCACAAAATGGCTAAACGGACCTCCTACGGCCGAAGCGGGGTCCTGTTGATCGGGAGGTGTGGCGTGCCGCAAAAAGCATTTAAACGGACTTGTGTTGGAGCACTACGGTCGAAACGGGGGTCCTGTTCATTGGGAGGGGTGTGGCGTACCGCAAAACGGGACTCCACGGGATACTATTCATCTCCACCGTTGACCTCCTCCAGCCTCCACGGGCTACTGTCGACCTCCACCAGCCTCCACGGGCTCCTGTTCATCCAGCCTCCACCGCGTGCTACTCCACCGGCTACTTTTCAACCACCCCTCCATGGGCACCCCTCCACCGTCTACTGTTCATCCATCCCTCCACACCACGGGGTCCTGTTCAACCACCCCTCTACCGTCTACTGTTCATCCAGCCCTCCACACCATGGGGTCCTGTTCATCCAGAGGCAACGCCAACGCTCACTATTCATCCAACCCCCCCACCCCCCCCCCCACAACGCTCACTGTTCATCCAATAGATCGGCTTGATTAGCAGCGAGAGCGAAGAATCGCTTCATCGGATTCGATTAACAGCCATGGATCGATCGCTCGGGTTCGAAGGCGTAGCTTGCGGTCTGTCGCTCGGGTTCGATTAGAGCCCAACGCCTCGCTTCGGGTTCGATTAGAGCTAACGCCTCGTACACACGCACGCACGTGTCGAGAGAAAGCGTCATCGCTCGCCCCGACCTCCCACCGTAACCGGCAACTCCCCGAAATTTTCCTCCCCCTCGCTTCTACCACGGTTTTTTCCGTCATGGACGGCCCAAAGAATATCATGCAGCTGCGTCTCCGGCCCGCCCAGGACGAAAAGCCCATTTTCTATCATGATCTTTTGTCATAGAAGTAGGAGCCCACCACATCTATGATGATACCGGGTTTTGTCACAATTATCATCATAGAAGTGTCATATGTATGACAGAAAAAAAAATTGTTTGGCCCAAAATGTCACGGATGTGTCTTTTTTTTGTAGTGTACATTGATGAATTGGAGCTAGTTCTATGTCACTCTATATTATAACTGTTGCATGAATAATCGCATCCGACATAATTCTCCATCACTGATCCAATGCCTACGAGCTTTTCACATATTTCTCTTTGTTTAGTTACTTTACCGTTGCCGCTGTTACAATTACTACAAAACTGCTACCGTTACTTTTGCTACTGTTACCGTTACTTCCATACTACTTTGCTACTAAATACTTTGCTACAGATATTAAGTTATCCAGGTGTGGTTGAATTGACAACTCAGCTGCTAATACTTGAGAATATTCTTTGGCTCCCCTTGTGTCGAATCAATAAATTTGGGTTGAATACTCTACCCTCGAAACCTATTGCGATCCCCTATGCTTGTGGGTTATCAAGACTATTTTCTGGCGCCGTTGCCAGGGAGCATAGCTCTATTCTTTGAGTCACTTGAGATTTATATCTGTTGGTCACTATGAGGAACATGAAAGACGAAAGAACTAAGATTTTTCCCTCAACTACGAGGGGAGGAAAGGAACTGCCATCTAGCTCTGCACTTGATTCACCTTCCATTTTGAGTAAGCTCGCGACGCCTAAACCTGCTTCTGCTATTAATTCTGATATGTCGCATGTTATTGATGATGCCACTTCTGCTATGCATGATACTTATGATGAAACTACTTCTATGCTTGATAATATTGTGCCACTAGGTGAATTTCTTGATGAACAACTTGCTAGGGCTAGAGAGAATGAAATTATTGAAACTGATAATATTGATGAAAGTGATGATGAAGATTCTCCCCCTAGATATGAATTGCCTGTTGTGCCTGAGGGTTATGTTATGGATGAGGAAACTGCTAGAGACTTTCTTGCTTGCAATGACAGATATGATCTTAAGAAATTATTAGCTAAGCTGAAAGGAAAATCTTTGAATGCTAGAATGAACTGTGACCCTGCTTTTGCTACTTCACCTATCTGTATTACTGATAAGGATTATGATTTCTCTGTCGATCGTGAGAAAATTACTTTGGTTGAATTCGATCCTTTTCATGGCTATGAATCTGAAACTGTTGTGGCACATCTTACTAAATTAAATGATATAGCCACCCTATTCACTAATGATGAGAAAAATCGCTTCTACTATATCCTTAAATTATTTCCGTTCTCATTAAAGGGTGATGCTAAACATGGTTTAATTCTCTTGATCCTGGTTGTGTGCGTAGTCCCCGGGATATAATTTATTACTTCTCTGCTAAATATTTCCCAGCTTATAAGAAACAATCTGCTTTAAGGGAAATATATAATTTTTTGCAAATTGAAGAAGAGAGTCTCCCACAAGCTTGGGGGAGGCTTCTCCAATTACTTAATGCTTTGCCTGATCATCCTCTCAAGAAAAATGAAATACTTGATATATTTTACAATGGACAGTTGTGCTGGTTGTGTTTTCAGGGAAAGAACTGTTGATCAAGCTAAATTGCTATTGGATAATATGTTGACTAATGAAAATAATTGGACACTTCCTGAACCAACTCCTAAGCCAACTCCGAAGAAAAGGGGTATTCTATTTCTCAGTCCTGAAGATATGCAAGAGGCAAAGAAATCTATGAAAGAAAAAGGTATTAAAGCTGATGATGTTAAGAATTTACCGCCTTTTGAAGAAATACATGGTCTTGATAACCCGACACAGGTAGTAAAGGTAAATTCTCTCTATAGATTTGATGAAGGTGATATTCCTTGTTATAAGTCCGCTAGCCAATGCCTAGATGAGTTTGATAATTTTATTGTTAAACAAGAAAACTTCAATGCTTATGTTGGTACACAATTGAAATGCAATGCTTATATGATTGAATACTTGAGTGATTTTATGTCTAGAGTTAAATGTGAACTCAAACTCATTAGTAAACATGCTTCTATGGTTACTGTCGTGGAATTAACACGTCAGATGTCCTTAGTGTGAGGACTTAGTCGCGAGGCCAACGCATCTATGTGGTAGCTTGAGAGGGGTTGAGCGGAATCGAGAGGCGTAACACAAGACAGGGATTTAGACGACTTCGGCCCCGGAAACATCATCCGTTAAAAACCCTACATGCTGTTTGAGGCTAGGTCTCATTATCATCACGAGGGAGTCGCCGTAAACCGGCTCTCCTCTTTGTGTCTAGCCCTAAGATTGTTTCTTCTTGTTTGTAGCTTGTCCCTCTTTGGGGAGCCCTACCTCTCCTTATATATGCTGAAGAGGCGGGTTACATGTAGAGTCCAACTCAGACTTTAACTTAAACTATTCTAACTTATTGCCATGGGGTTCTTAACATCTTGGGCTTCATAACTACTTGGGCTTCATAACCCCTGACAACCCAGTTATCACTGTTGTCCGGTTTAACATTGTCTGCCGGTTTACCACCAGCTAGTTTACCATCTGTCTGAGCCATCTGTCTTGACTGTCCGCCGGTTTAACATCCGCGGTTTATCAAGTCGGCGGTTTACGACTCGGCGGGTCATTCATGAGGTATATCCCGACATTAGCCCCAGTTTAATTTGGATTTATCCATGTTAAACTGATCACGATCATCCTTAAGTCCTAGTCACTTCCTTCTTCTAGAAAATCCGGTTTAATAGGCCAGCTTCATAATCAATTTGCTGACATTGGTTTGTCACAGAGAAATATTGTGAAGAATAACTTCCTTGAATCAGCTCCCAATGCTTAACCAAAATATTGGTCTTTAAAATACTCATCTGATCTTCAACCGGTTTAAGAATGTAGAACTTTGCCGGTTTACAAATATTGATGGCACCGGATCATAACTGTTTGTTAACATCAGCTTTTGAAAATATACCTCTTATATGCCTATCACTTGTAGCCCTCAACTCTTAAGAAGGTAACGTAGTAACAACTTAAGATTTGCTTCAATATGAATGTCACAAGCTTGAAGAAATCCAGGTTTGATCATTTCAATCACTAGTCAGAACTAAGTATTCCACATATGTAGCCCCCAAGTGCCGGGTTGTCATGCTTGCAGCAACCTGGGACTTGTAATTTCCTGATGCTCATAAAAACTTCAACCAGTGTAGCCCCCAAGGGCCGGGTCATTATGCAAATAATGAGCAGGGACTTTAAAAATATGATCATCTAGAATGTAACAGCAACGTGTAGCCCCCAAGAGCCGGCTCAGTAAGATAATATTGAGCTGGGACTTTATATATACTCCATTGAGAATAACATTATATTATGTAACTCCCATCATGGGGCGTGAACCCACATCCACAAGGTTAAGAGCTTTGTGCTTTACCAACTGAGCAATGGATCCTTCAATAATAGATGAAAATTATGTACCTTGAATTGTTGACAGGAGCAATTGGTAGCCCCCAAGGGCCGGCTCATTATGATGTGATGAGTCGGGTCTTCAGTAAGACTAATAAAAATAACTTTGCATTAGCCCCCAAGTGTCATGGTGCATGCTTGCAGCGGCATGAGACTTGCATATTTGATATAATCTTAAGTTGAATAATGTAGCCCCCAAGTGCCGGGTTGTAAGCCTGCAGCGACTTGGGACTATTCCTTCAATTGTAAAATAAATCATATCCATTGATAATATAATAGCCATTGCGCTAAAGCGACTTTGAAAACCTTAATAATAGTACTGGTTACTGATAACCATAATAAAATCCAGCCATGTTGGCTATTTGAAGATTTGAATAATATAGTCCAATGATTTATGAGCGCATGATTCCAATGGCGCAATCCAAATATATACTGGCGACTTATACTCGAAACCAAACCGGGCTGATAGTCTCCGGATTATGATTTAATTGTGTTCCATCAATCAGCATGGCAGCAGTTGGACGGATTTAATAATGTTGGGTGAAAACACAACATAAAAATATTTTATCAAAAGAAAAACGAAGCAAAGGCAAAGATAAAACCATTTGCAAAAAGAGGCTTTCTTGAGCCGATCGGATGGTGTTACCATGGTCGGACACGACCAAGCTCCCAATAAGGTGTAGCTATGGTTCAAGTCAGCGGGTCCCCAAGCTGAAACCGTGGCATTATGCCGATCAAGTGGCGTGGCAATGGTTGGGTTCGACCAAGCCCCAAGTGACTCTATGGCCTTAGGCCGATCAAGAGGCGGTGGTTCGAGACTTGACCATGTCCCCAAGTGATCTGGTGGCTTTTCGCCTATCAAAAGGTGTTGCATTGGTTGGACACGACCAAGCCCCAAGTGATCTTGTGGCATTGCGCCGATCAAGAGGTGTGACTATGGTTCGAGACATGACCAAGCCCCAAGTGATCAATAATATGATAAGCCAATAAGGCATGATACCCATGTACGAACCGCGCATCATGGCAGCAGGTCCTCTTTGGCACCCTTTAACTTTTTGCAACAGATAAATCCTTCTTGAACTGGGATTTTGAACCGGATTTGAGAGCTTCAAAGCTTTGTGGGAGATATCTTCCCCTTGAGCCGGATTTGAAACCGGAATCCCTCTTTTTAAGCCGGAAATTTTCTAACGGCCTTTAAATTTGCACCAATATGGCGGTTTAGGGTCCTGCATTAGACAACTTTGCAAAGCCAGAGTAATTGATCTTTTTAAAGAAGGCAATATTGTAATATAAAATATATTGGATGGATTTCACCTGATATATCATGCCAGGGGTTATCCACCGTGGAGTTGATGATCACGATGGTGAAGCGGAAATCAATCATGGGTGAGCCCGCCGTGGGAACAGACAGATGAGTCAGCCGTGGTGGTTTAACCCGGAGCAGATGGCAAGTCAATCGCGGACGCCGTTCTGGCGAGTCGATGTAGATCGAGTTGCACGGGTGGCAGCTTGTGCACACTCAATCAACAGCAAGTACACGCGGATGCCATTGCATGATGATGCTAATGCATGCTCCAGAAGCTTACCATGGCAGCACCCTTATAATTAACCATTGTCATTTTTTTGTGGGATGAGACCGATGGCGCAAATCAAATTTAGATAACCGGGTCCGCTGAATAACCTGATGTGCCCATGCAAACCGGACTCCCGGGTTAACAATTTAGCGGGTGTCCACCAGGGATCCAGTGCGTTGCGAGCGCTGGTATAACTTCTGCATGCTTGCTTTACTGCTTCGTCTCTATGATCTTTTTTCGGACGAATTATGCCATCACACATGTAATGACCTCTGGTTTTATCGATCAGGAGATTGCAACAAGTCATTAGATGCAGCTTGCACGTCAACCCCTCTGTCAGACCACACACATCCTAATAAGGCCCGCTCGCTGGCAGCATGTCCTTATCTCCTGCGAGGGCCACTTATTTCACCGCTATCTCCATGGCAGCCGGCCCGGCGAGTTTAGCAGAGGATTTGACGCTGAGGCCAGGAAAACCACCCAGCGGTTTGGGAGACCGGCGGCGGGCTGGAGCCCGCGAGCAAGTGGTGAGTTCGAGCGGGTCAGCGAGCCCCGTCGAGGGCCGGTCCACAGAGGCAGAGGCGACGAGCGGTTCAACAACAGCGGAGGCGAGGCGACTTTGACAACAGTGGAAGCAACGGTTAAAGATGAATCCATGCGCGGCTTGAAGTGAGGTGGCACGTCACGTGAGGCGGGCGCGCAGTTCCGCGCGGCGTGACGGGCCAGTAACAGCAGTATCAGTGGCCCGGCGCCGGCTGGAGCTGGTGTGCGAGGGCGGTGACTCGGCCACGGCAGAGGCGGAGGTGGCCCATAGCGGAAACGAGTCGGAGTTGACTTGAGACCGCGGTGGCCACTCGGATTGAAGCCGCGGGCGACTCGGGATGAGTCGAGGCGAGGCCGACCTGGAGTTAGTTCAGTGGTGCCTTGGCGGTGGTACGCCAGCGGCCCGATGCAAACCGGCTTGATGCCGGTGTCCATAGGGGCGGCTCAGCCCGCAAACAACGGGAGGCCCTGGCCACTCGAAGTCGGTTCGTGGCCGTAACGGCTTGAGGCCGGCGTCCGGAAGTGGGCCTTATCAGGCGAGGGCGCGGGGCGACTCGGAGGAGGCGAGGCGGAACACCACGGGGCGATTCACGGCAACACAGGAAACGGGCGGTGAACCGGACAGAGGCTGACCACTTAATAGTGGCCTTTCCGCGGCGAAGGTGGAGACCACGGCAGCGACTCCGATTGAAGAATGGCGACTTCGGCGAGTTATGGATGACAGCGGTCGAGAGACGATTTGAGCCCGCGGTGGCGAGTTGTTATCGGTGGTGGCTGGCGAGAACCCGTGGTCGGACGGGCGCTTCAACTCCGGTCGGCCTCGGGCGATAGCGTTGCAGACAAATCACCTCTGCAGGAGGTCTTGCCTCAGACTCGGCGGATTGAGACGACATGACGGCGACACACGGCTAAACCGACAGTGGGTTCAAGGCGCAGCAATGGCCGGCTTAACACGCAGTGGCAGACCGAAGGCTGTAGCAGAAACGGCCTGGCCGTGGCTCACGGCACGGCCGGCTCGACAGTTGCAGCAGAAGTGTAGATCAAGACTTGGCTCGCCGGCGAAATAGTGGCGTTCGGCGATTTAAAAGTGAGCCAGCGATGTAATGATTTGAGTTCCGGCGACTCAGGGCGTGGAGGACGAGGTCGCTTGGCCGGGGCGACTCAGGGCACCGTTCGGACGGCGGGCGCTTGTTCTACAGCTGCAGCAGACGGAGGAGCGACCGAATCGGCCGAGCCCGCAGCTAACCGTAACGGGCGGGTCAATCCGGACCGTGTCAAACCGCTTGCACCGGGCGGTTTAGTGCAGCCATAGGTGTTGACTTGGGGCGAGGATGACTGCAGAGTCCGTGTCCTTCTCCGGGTCATGGTTGTAGAATTCCCAAAACGAGTTGTATTGATTGGATCTTCACACAATTGATTTTCTCCATCTATCTCATGCAGGTGTTGAGTACTTTTCTTGCAACCAGCGTCGGTGTTGGAGTATAGCAGCCAGTCGCCTAAAGAGGTCAGCGGTGCAGGCGAACGGTAATGAGGCGATAAACCAGCTTCAACAGTAGGCCATGCAGACAAGCACACGTGGGCTGGGGTTTCCACCGGGACTTGATGCTTGTGATCCCACGTACTGGATTTCTTCACAGATATAATAACTGCCATGTATGTGGAAAGTGCTGGAGACGGATCGTGGTGCGTAAGAGACTCGTGGTAACCCAAATTTCTTTTTTCCCTGAGGTCGGGCTCGGCGACTTGCTGGCGCAAACCAACGCAAACCGTAGCTTCTCCGGATCTCAACCCCGTATATGCTGTTCCAAAGCTAATCATAATCCGGATCATAAACGGTAAATTTGCCGGCTTACTGCGTGATTGCTCCATGCCGATCCGATCAAGTGCGAGTTATCCCACGCCGGGTTATCCCACGCCGGGTTATCCTGCGATTACTTCACGCGAGTGCTTCTTCATCCAATCTTACCACAACTTTCTTGATCTATTAAGAGCTCCCTTCAAGAACTCAACACCACCGTGCGCGGCCCCACGGTGGGCGCCAATTGTCGTGGAATTAACACGTCAGATGTCCTTAGTGTGAGGACTTAGTCGCGAGGCCAACGCATCTATGTGGTAGCTTGAGAGGGGTTGGCGGAATCGAGAGGCGTAACACAAGAGAATTTAGACAACTTGGCCCGGAAACATCATCGGTAAAAACCCTACATGCTGTTTGAGGCTAGGTCTCATTATCATCACGAGGAGTCGTAGTAAACCGGCTCTCCTCTTTGTGTCTAGCCCTAAGATTGTTTCTTCTTGTTTGTAGCTTGTCCCTCTTTGGGAGCCCTACCTCTCCTTATATATCTTTGAAGAAGCGGGTTACATGTAGAGTCCAACTCGGACTTTAACTTAAACTATTCTAACTTATCGCCATGGGCTTCTTAACATCTTGGGCTTCATAACTTCTTGGGCTTCATAACCCCTGACAACCCAGTTATCACTGTTGTCCGGTTTAACATTGTCTGCCGGTTTACCACCAGCTAGTTTACCATCTGTCTGAGCCATCTGTCTTGACTGTCCGCCGGTTTAACATCCGCCGGTTTATCAAGTCCCGGCCGTTTTACGACTCCGGCCGGGTCATTCCGCCACCAGCTAGTTTACCATCTGTCTGAGCCATCTGTCTTGACTGTCCGCCGGTTTAACATCCGCCGGTTTATCAAGTCCCGGCCGGTTTATGACTCGGCGGGTCATTCATGAGACGATCAAGACAGATGGCTCGCATGATGGTAAACTAGCTGGTGGTAAACCGCAGACAATGTTAAACCGACAACAATGATAATCGGGTTGTCGGGTTATGAAGCCCAAGAAGTTATGAAGCCCAAGATGTTAAGAAGCCCATGGCGATAAGTTAGAATAGTTTAAGTTAAAGTTACATGTAACCCGCCTTCAAAGATATATAAGGAGAGGTAGGGCTCCCAAAGAGGGACAAGCTACAAACAAGAAGAAACAATCTTAGGGCTAGACACAAAGAGGAGAGCCGGTTTACTACGACTCCCTCGTGATGATAATGAGACCTAGCCTCAAACAGATGTAGGGTTTTTACCGGATGATGTTTCCGGGGTCAAGTCTGTCTAAATCCTCGTCTTGTGTTACGCCTCTCGATTCCGCCAACCCTCTCAAGCTACCACATAGATGCGCTGGCCATGACTAAGTCCTCACACTAAGGACATCTGACGTGTTAATTCCACGACAGTTACCACTCAAGTAGAACAAGTGCTTAAAGCACAAAATGATTTGCTCAATGAATTAAATAATAAGAAAAATGATAATGCTAATAAAGTTATGACTAGAGGGGGTAAAATGACTCAGGAACCTTTGTATCCTGAGGGCCACCTAAAAGAATTGAGCAAGATTCTCATAGAACTAATGTTGATGCACCTAGTCCTTCTAAAAAGAAAAAAAGAAAAATGATAGGACTTTGCATGCTTCTAATGAACCTGTTATTGACACATCTGAGAATCCCAATGATATTTCTATTTCTGATGCTGAAACACAATCAGGTGATGAACATGAACCTAGTGATAATATTAATGACGATGTTCATGTTGATGCTCAACCTAGCGATGATAATGATGTAGAGATTGAACCTGCTGTTGATCTTGATAACCCACAATTAAAGAATCAACATTATGATAAGAGAGACTTCGTTCCTAGGAAGCACAGTAAAGAAAGAGAACCATGGGTTCAGAAACCCATGCCTTTTCCTCCTAAACCATCCAAGAAAAAGGATGATGAGGATTTTGAGCGATTTGCTGAAATGATTAGACCTATCTTTTTGCGTATGCGTCTGACTGATATGCTTAAAATTAATCCTTATGATAAGTACATGAAAGAAATTGTTACAAATAAAAGAAAGATACCGGAAGCTGAAATTTCCACCATGCTTGCTAATTATGCTTTTAAGGGTGGAACACCTAAGAAACTTGGAGATCCAGGGGTACCAACTGTACCATGCTCCATTAAAAGAAACTATGTTAAAACTACTTTATGTGATCTTGGAGCCGGTGTTAGTGTTATGCCTCTCTCTTTATATCGTAGACTTGATTTTAATAAGTTGACACCTAATGAAATATCTTTGCAAACGGTCGATAAATCAATTGCTATACCTGTCGGTATTTGTGAGGATGTGCCTGTTGTGGTTGTAAATGTTACTATTTTAACGGACTTTGTTATTCTTGATATTCCCGAGGATGATAGTATGTCGACTATCCTTGGTAGGCCCTTTTTGAATACTGCAGGGGCTGTTATTGATTGCAACAAAGGCAATATCACTTTTCATGTTAATGGTAATGAGCATACGGTACACTTTCCGAGGAAACAACCTCAAGTCCACAGTATCAATTCTATTGGAAAAATTCGATCGATTATTAATGGAGGTTTTGAATTTCCTCTTCCTACTGCCAAGAAGAAATATGATATTCTTATTATTGGGGATGTGCATATCCCCGTTGAGGTAACATAGTGTTATTCGAAATTTCTCCGGTTCCATGTTATTCGAAAAGAGTTTGTTAACAAGACTTGATCAACCTTGTTAGTGGATTCCTTTTGATGAACATGAGATGGATGAAGTTAGAAAGCACAACCTTCTGTACCCTCCTTTTACTTTCTGTTATTTAGATTAAATAAAGCAAAAATGGTATTTTCTGTCTGTTTTCTAAATTATCCTTTCAACAAAAAAACACCCCGAAAATAAAAGTTCTCCAAATGCCCCGAAATTGGAATATGATTTTTTTTCTAAAATATTTAAGAATATTTGGCACTGAGAACACATATGGGGGAGCCAGCACTTGGCCACGAGGGTCCAGGGCGCGCCCCCTGCCTCGTGGGCCCCTGGTGGCCCCCCTCCACTTATTCCTGCACCCACACACTCCTTCTTCCTCCCAAAAAATCACCAACCAGATCAAGCACGAGTTCTAGCTCATTTTGCTGCGATTTTCGATCTCCTTGCTCAAAGCTCCACTCACAAAACTGCTTTGGGGGATTGTTCTTCGGTATGTGACTCCTCCAATGGTCCAACTAGTTTTTGTTCTAGTGCTTTATTCATTGCAAATTTTTCCTGCCTAGGTGACCCTGTTCTTGAGCTTGCATGTCAAATTTATATGGTACCAAGTAGTTTTAATGCATGATATAGTCTCTAGGCACTTGTGGGAGTAGTTGCTATCAATTTTGTTGAGTTTGGTTCACTTTTATTTTAAGTTACTAAAAATTTCAGAAGTTTTCAGAAATTGATGAAGAGATTTTTGAGGGGCTCTTCGAGCCGAAGCTTGAAGGATAAGTAATGTGAAGAGAATAAAAGGCCCAAATATAATCTCCCTCGCACCACGGAGATTAGGCCATGTGAATGGCCTTGTGATGACTTCTTGAGGGCAGTCGGGATTCATGATGATTTTTATTATTTGGCTGAGAATGCGGGCCTCACCGACTTCCTTCGCGACCAGCGTGAACAGTATCTCCTACTCACTAATATTTTCGTGCAAAATTTTCATTTCCATGCTATGAAATAACCACCTTCGGTGGATTTTTATTTATATGATGAGTTTAAGGAGATGTCACTATTTGATTTCTGCCGGGTCTGTAAGATACCCTTTGCGGGCAGCATAGAGGAACCACATCGTAATGATGTGGAAGGGTTTATTGATATGATTGCTGTAGGGGAAATGAGGAAAGTTTCAGATGCAAGAATTACTAGCATACACTTTCTTGTTCTGCGTTACTTTGCAATATTTCTAGTACATGTTTAATTGGTCGCGGGAACTGTGAAAACCTTAGTGCCCCTGATATTGTCATTTTGGGCCATGCCTTGTTTCGTGATAACACTTTTAGTCTAGGCGCTATTGTTGCCAAGCGGTTAAATCTGAACCGTACGAAGGGTCCCATCTTGGGAGGTATCTTCGCCTCGCGCCTCGCTGCACACTTTAACAAACCTATTAGGCATTATTAGAAAGAAGAAAAGTTGATACCTCCTGTTTTTCTAGACTATAAGAGTATGGTAGCACATGATTTTATTGTTAAGAATAAGAAAAGGATGCTTAACTATAGACTGATATTTGATAAAAATTACTTTGAGACTATTACTTTGCCTGCTCCTTCTTTGTTTAACTTATCTTCAGGCAAGTATCTTGTTCTGCCGGAGGCCATTCATGACTACCGGAACGCCACACCAGCTCCAGAGCCAGAGTCGGAGCCAAAACTTGATCCTCACTGTCAGTCTGTTTACCAGTGGGATCCGGAGGAGATTGCCAACCAGTGGCACCCCGAGGATCCTTCTCAGTACAACCCCAGCTACAACTTTGATCCATGGGCATAGACCAACTTAGGCCAAAATCCTAAGCTTGGGGGAGTGCGTATTTCTCACCGACATTACATTCATGTTCACACACTCATGCTAGTTGTCGGTGTTCATACTTTTTCACTGTACTATCCATGCTAGTTTATTTTGTTTTCTCGCTTTCTTCTTGTGTGTTTGAATAACCTTAAGAAAAAATAAAAAATTAGTTGTAGCTTCTAGCTAGTTTACTTTCCATGCTTGTAGTAGTGATAATTAAAAGAAAACCCAAAAAAGATTTCTCGTTCTTCTTTTGCTTGTTGGGAGCTTTCCCGTGTAAATAGTTTTATTTCCTTTCTTTTCTTTGTGGGTCGAGAGGAGAAGACCATAATGAAAATGTTAAAGTGGCTCTTATATGCATTATTGTTGATTTAACAAAGAGCCCATATTACCTTGTCTTCTCCTTTGTATCAGATGCTTGCATATTCCAGCTTAGTCCATTGCACGTGCACTATTATTATTATTCACACAATTCGGTCGTGCAAGTGAAAGGCAATAACGACGATATATGATGGATTGATTGAGATGAGAAAAGCTGGTATCAACTCGACCTCTCTTGTTTTTGTAAATATGACTATTCATCGTTCCTGATTCAGCCTATTATGAATGAACATGTTTGCAATGACAATTAGAGAGTTGCTTATGACATGCTTGATTAGCTAGGAGTTTATAATGGTTTACCTTGCGTTCCAAAACGCTATTAAAATGGTTGTGATGTTGTATGATAGGGTGGTATCCTCCTTTGAAAGATTCGAGTGCCTTGACTTGGCACATGTTCACACATGTAGTTGAAATAGAATCAACATAGCCTCCACAATATTTATGTTCATGGTGGTTTATATCCTACTCATGCTTGCACTCAATGTTTATTAATTTTAATGCATGTTCATGAATGTTGTGCTCTCTAGTTGGTCACTTCCCAATCTTTTTCTAGCCTTCACTTGTACTAAGCGGGAATACTGCTTGTGCATCCACTTCCATAAACCCCAAAGTTATTCCATATGAGTCCACCATACCTTCCTATATGCGGTATCTACCTGCCATTCCAAGTAAATTTGTATGTGCCTAACTCTAAACCTTCAAATGAAATTTTGTTTTGTATGCTCGAATAGCTCATGTATCAACTAGGGTTGTCTGTATCTCCCATGCTAGGCGGCTTATTCACAAGAGGAGTGGACTCCACTCCTCACTCACGAGAAAATGGTTGGTCACCGGGATGCCCAGTCCCATGCTCAAATCAAATCAAAATAATTGCAAACAAAACTCCCCAGGGACTGTTGTTAGTTGGAGGCACCCGTTGTTTTGGGCAAGCCATGGATTGATGCTTGTTGGTGGAGGGGGAGTATAAACTTTACCATTCTGCTTCGGAACCTCCTATAATGTGTGTAGCATGGAAGATATCGAGATCTCTCGGTTGTTATGTTGACAATGAAAGTATACCACTCAAAATATTATTTATCTCTATGTCAAAATCAAGCTCTGGCACCTCTACAAATCCTTGCTTCCCTCTGTGAAGGGCCTATCTATTTACTTTTATGTTGAGTCATCACCCTCTTATTAAAAAGCACCAGTTGGAGAGCACCGCTGTCATTTGCATCCATTACTATTAATTTACATCGAGTATGACTATGACAGGATCTCTTTTACCATGAATTACAATGTCTAGTCAGTCCTTGATCTTTAAAGGTTCTCTGCATTTATGTTTTGCGGTCTCAAAAAGGGCTAGCGAGATACCATCTTTTTATATCATATTATGATTGTTTTGAGAAAGTGTTGTCATCTAAGATTTATTATTATTGCTCGCTAGTTGATTATGCCATTGATATGAGTAAACATGAGACCTAAGTGTTATTGTGAATATGGTTAGTTCATAATCTTTGCTGAAAACTTGAATGCTGGCTTTACATATTTACAACAGCAAGAGCAAACAGAGTTTGTAAAAGTTTTTCTTTATCACTTTCGGTTTGTCAACTGAATTGCTTAAGGACAAGCAAAGGTTTAATCTTGGGGGAGTTTATACGTCTCCATAGTATCTACTTTTCCAAACACTTTTACCCTTGTTTTCGACTCTAACTTGCATGGTTTGAATGGAACTAACCCAGACTGATGTTGTTTTCAGCAGAATTGCCATGGTGTTATTTTTGTGCAGACATAAAAGTTCTCCGAATGACCTGAAACTTCACGGAGAATATTTTTGGAATATATAAAAAATACTGGCGAAAGAATCAAGGCCAGGGGGCCCACACCCTGTCCACGAGGGTGGGGGCGCGCATACCCCCTGGGCGTGCCCCCTGCCTCGTGGGCCCACTGGTGCTCCACCGACCTCAACTCCAACTCCATATATTCACGTTCGGGGAGAAAAAGTCAGAGAGAAGGATTCATCGCGTTTTACGATACGGAGCCGCCGCCAAGCCCTAATCTCTCTCGGGAGGGCTGATCTGGAGTCTGTTCGGGGCTCCAGAGAGGGGAATCCTTCGCTGTCGTCATCATCAACCTTCCTCCATCACTAATTTCATGATGCTCACAGCCGTGCGTGAGTGATTCCATTGTAGGCTTGCTGGACTGTGATGGCTTGGATGAGATTTATCATGTAATCGAGTTAGTTTTGTTAGGGTTTGATCCCTATTATCCATTATGTTCTGAGATTGATGTTGCTATGACTTTGCTATGCTTAATGCTTGTCACTAGGGCCCGAGTACCATGATTTCAGATCTGAACCTATTATTTTTTCATGAATATATGTGAGTTCTTGATCCTATCTTGCAAGTCAATAGTCACCTACTATGTGTTATGATGCGGCAACCTCGAAGTGATAATAATTGGGACCACTCCCGGTGATGATCGTAGTTTGAGGAGTTTGTGTATTCACAAAATATTAATGCTTTGGTCCGGTACTCTATTAAAAGGAGGCCTTAATATCCCTTAGTTTCCGATAGGACCCCGCTGCCACGGGAGGGTAGGACAAAAGATGTCATGCAAGATATTTTCCATAAGCACGTATGACTATATTCGGAATACATGCCTACATTACATTGATGAATTGGAGCTAGTTCTGTGTCACCCTATGTTATAACTGCATGAATAATCGCATCCGACATAATTCTCCATCACCGATCCAATGCCTACGAGCTTTTCACATATTGCTCTTTGCTTAGTTACTTTACCATTGCCGGTGTTACAGTTACTACAAAACTGCTACCGTTACTTTTGCTACTGTTAACGTTACTTCCGTAATACTTTGCTACTAAATACTTTGTTGTAGATATTAAGTTATCCAGGTGTGGTTGAATTAACAACTCAGCTGCTAATACTTGAGAATATTATTTGGCTCCCCTTGTGTCAAATCAATAAATTTGGGTTGAATAATCTACCCTCGAAAACGGTTGTGATCCCCTTTACTTGTGGGTTATTAGTGCCCATGTTGTGAGACAAATATGTCTGAAAATTCCTTCTAATGTACTGCACATGGAATTAACTCGCACACAAGTACACAAATATGATTTTTCAAACCGTTTTGGTTAGTCGTTGCATGTTGATGTAGTTCAAATTTGAATTACGGTCATTAAATGGCTAGAAAATCACTTAAATGTCTTTAAAAGGTCAAATGACCCCTAGAATTTTCCAAAATTTCACATTATAGTTGTAGTAGTGCACGTTAGAGGTAGAAAAAAATTGAAGGCCGTAAGAGGAAGCTATCTCCCGTTCGTCATCAAACATGTATTGTTCCCTCTAGGAACCACGAGCCTTCTAGTGAGTTGCTCCGGTTTGTGAGGGGTTTGTGTCCAAACTTCCGTCAAACATGCCAATTTTTTTACTACATCATCTTGGTGGCATGACATTACATCAACCAAGGTTTCATGTGTTTATGATATATTTTTAATTTTTTTTTGAATTAAAATGCCATGTCACTCCATGCATACATATGCATGTGTCCATGTCGCGAGACAAATATGTTTGAAAATTCCTTCTAATTTACTGCACATGGAATTAACTCGCACACAAGTACACAAATATGATTTTTAAAATCATTTTGGTTTGCTGTTGCATGTAGATGTAGTTCAAATTTGAATTACGGTCATTAAATGGCTAGAAAATCACTTAAATGACTTAAAAGGTCAAATGACCCCTGAAATTTTCCAAAATTTGACATGACAGTTGTATTAGTACTACAAAATTTCTCGTACATTTCAAACACCATCTGTTGCCACTTTAGTCCAAATTCGTATTTCACAGCTAATGAAAAATATCTACAACATGACACACAGTTGTTTTCTAGGAACCGTTTGCGATGAAAATATCTAGGTCTATTTAAGTCTCCCTCCTTAAGCTTAGCGGCAAATGCGCTCCGGTCAAAGGCCGCAACCCCGAATCCGTGAATCCCGTCCCCATTCCCGCACCCCCTTCTTGCAAAGATGACGTCGTGGAAATGCTTCGTGAAGGCCTGTACGATGGTCGTGCCCCCTCCCCCCAAGCGCCGCCAGCGGCGAGAGCACTGCCGCCTACACCGAGAATACCGCCGCATCCGCATTGAGCGCGGCCGCTTCCGCTGAGAGGGTGTCTGCGGCAGCCGACTGGGCAGCTGCAGTTGCTACTGCGACGGCGGCTGCAAACGCCGAGAGCGCTCAAGCTACCGCCCGTGCCGCCGATGTCGCACTAGCCTGGGTCGAGGCCATCCACGCCAAGATCGAGGATGCACACGCCAAGATATTCCAGGCCACCTCGGACTACAGCACGCAGCCCACGTCCGAAAAGGCGGTGGTGGCCATGGAGCACCTGCTTCCTCGTGAGGTCGCCGAGCGGGGGCTGGAGATGCAGGAGGCGGCGGAGATCGAGGAGCACCGGGAGGAGGAGTTGTGCGTGGCCGAGGTCGAGGTAGAGAAGAGTCTATCTGTCGAGGAATCTGCGGTGGAGTACCAACGCGAGCTCTGGCGCAACCACTACTACGAGTACTAAAACCTTGAGGGCGGCACCGAGGACGAGGACGAGGAGCGGTCGACTTCAGCAGGCAAGACACGGAGTCCACCAACAGTGGAATGTCGCCAGGATAAGTCATCGACGTCTCATCTTACACTGGTGATGCATAGGACAGCGCGGCGGCGGATTTTTTAAAATTGTGCATACTTAGGCTTGTTTGTAATGCTGGTCTTTTGTTAGAGAAATGTTTAGGTCAACTAGCTCTGTTTAATTACTAAAATTGCTCGATTCAGTAAGTGTGGTATGTCTGCTGTATGCTCTTTTGTGCGCCCAAATTAGCAAGCGATGTTAAATTATGCAATGACGTACCCGGGGAAATTTCCACCAAAATTTGAATTATCAAACTCATCCCATGCGTGTAAAGCAGAAGAACAGTTTGCGATGCACACAATCTTTCAAAGTGAATGGTTCGGCAGTACCGCGCGCAAAGTTTCCCTCCACATTTCCTAAATTTTGGCCTACCGCCAAAATATCTACCCCGCCCCCTTCCCCCCTTCCCCACCCCCTTTTCTCCCCGACCACATGTCACATTTCCCCTATTTCCTCCTTCCTTCCTTCCGTGCTAAGCTATAGCCACTTCCTCGCTCTCGCCGTCTTGCATCCTACCGTTGGGGTCGCCATGGTCTTCTTCAAAGACCTCTCCAGCGGTTCCTCCTCCGGCGACGACTCCTTCACCACCCGGGTATGCCTCTCTCTTCTCTCTCTCTCTCTCTCTCTCTCTCTCTCTCTCTCTCTCTCTCTCTCTCTCTCAGGCTATGACTTGGAATGAAGGATTTTTACCCAGTAGTCGATTTGAGCCATTTCTTCCTCTTGTAGCTCCCTAGGACCATCAGTGGCAAAGAATGGAGCGGGGTGGCTGAAGATCTATCTGCTCGTTGTCACCGTCAATCTCCATGCGTGAAGCTAGTTGCGTTTGAATCTGTGGATAGTGGGAGGAAGTTTCTGGCATGTGCAGAGAAGGTTAGACCCTCTTTCATTGTTACAAATCATTTGTTAGATGTGATTCAGACACTGTCACGGTCCCAATCCATTCATACCACACCTTCAACCAAACGCATCCTAAGACAGTGTCACAGTTTGTACCTTATCTTAAATTGTTGCCATCTCATCAGCGGTGCCATTAGAAAATTATTTGGCACCGCTTCAGCAGTTTGTGCAGCCAACTTTGGTCCACACATCCGAGTAGCCAAGCAGTAAAATACTGAATCTTTATGGCACGAAGGAACTGGGCATCGGAGTAACTACGTGCTCCGGAGTCCGGGTCAATGATTTTTTTCCCGCTGCATCGGCTCGCAAGTGCAGGGCACCGGTGCGAGATGTAGCAACAGTTGTCTTTACCCCAGTTTTGGCACACATAGTGGACGGCCTTAGTGCTATTAGTTCTATGTTACTAAATTTGTGCATGTACACACCTGTTAGTATCAATTTGATGTCATCCAAACACCGTCACAATGATGTTGCAGTTATATTTACCTTCCTCATAAAATGTCCAATTTGTTATTTATTGTACATGAGTAATAACTTGTAGCGTTGTTTTAGTTAATTATAGCTTCTGATGTTCCAGAATTTGATTGTTGTCTCAGTAGCAATTAATTCATTTGCACATTGATTTTTTTGAGAAGATATGTCATAATTAACATCTTTCTTCAGTTTTTCAAAATAAGCATTGGTGATTTTCTATGTTGCTATAAACCCATTTCCCCTACAATTGTTACTGATCTAGTTTTAAATATTATAGGATGAACGAAAGTGTTCTTACTTGGAGTGGGTTGCTCAAGAGTGGCCACAGTCTTTGAAGATGTGCCTAGCGAAGCTCTGGAGCATGTATAAGAAAGAGAACATACGTAGGCTTAGAGAAACTGTTGTCAACGCTGAAGAATATTTGAAGATGCGGGATAAAATTTTGAAGGTGGAGAATGAGCTCAGATTTTTTTAAATCAGACTTTGCTAAGATGGTGTAGGCGAAGGAGGAGGCACTTTCCCAGTTGGCCCATGCAGGTTCTGACTGAACTGAAAGCAGAGGTGGATAAGACGTTCCTGGATGATCTCGATTAGGGAAATGAATATATTGTTCTTATGAAGTTGAACTAGCTATGTGTTGTATTGTGTTGTTTTCATGTAGCTATCGTACTGTGATGTTATAATATATTTATGTGCCTGATATGAAATTGGCAAATAGTTGTTCGATATGAAATGTGAATTTGCATAATACTGGAATTATTAATTGCAAACTAATAAACCTGCTAAATGTGTCATGGACCTTTGCAAACGGTTCTAGCAGTAAGAGCGCTTGCGATGGATAGCCCAATGCCTCAAAGTTTTCTTCATCAAATCGTGTGTGATGTAGTTAATAAAAGCAAACAGTTAACCAAGGCAGAGCGTGTGTGATAGTTACACCTTTCACACACGAGCCTACACATAAAACTGTGTGGGATGTACATATGAACGAAAACGTTTTCCATGGATTGACTGTGTGGGATGTACATAAGAACGGAAACGTATTCCTTGGATTGACTGTGTGTGATATACATACCTACGAAAATGTTTTTCGGGGATTCACCGTGTGGGATGTACATACCCACAGAAATGTTTTTCTGGGATTCACCGTGTGGGATGTACATACCTACAGAAATGTTTTTCTAGGATTCACCATGTGGGATGTACATACCTACGGAAATGTTTTTCTGGGATTCACCTTGTGGGATGTACATACCTACAGAAATGATTGGGTTTCGATGCCTCGCCCAATCGCACATGGCCCTAGCCTGCGTCCCAGGAGGGCCTATCCCCGACAATTTCTGGGTCGTGTGGGAAGGATCCCCTATCGCACACACTCACTTGGCGACGGTTCCAAATGTCGACGCGGAAAGGGGTTAAAACCTTTTGTATAGCACCGACGCTTACCATTGTAGCAACTACATGGACTGGGTCCATAACTTGAGGATTATCCTCATTGCTGAGCCAAAGAATTACATCCTGGAAGCATCGCTAGGTGCAAGACCCGTTGTAGGAGCAACTCCAGACGTTATGAACGTCTGGCAGATCAAAGCTGATGATTACTCGATAGTTCAGTGTGCCATGCTTTACGGCTTAGAAGCGGGACTTCAACGACGTTTTGAACGTCATGGAGCATATGAGATGTTCCAGGAGTTGAAGTTAATATTTCAAGCAAATGCCCGAATTGAGAGATATGAAGTCTCCAATAAGTTCTATAGCTGCAAGATGGAGGAGAATAGTTACGTCGGTGAACATATACTCGTAATGTCCGGGTACCACAACCACTTGACTCAACTGGGAGTTAATCTTCCTGATGATAGTGTCATTGACAGAGTTCTTCAATCACTGCCATCAAGCTACAAAAGCTTTGTGATGAACTATAATATCCAAGGGATGGATAAGACAATTCCCGAGCTCTTTGCGATGCTAAAGGCTGCAGGGGTAGAAATCAAGAAGGAGCATCAAGTATTGATGGTTAACAAGACCACTAGTTTCAAGAAAAAGGGCAAAGGGAAGAAGGGGAACTTCAAGAAGAATAGGAAGCAAGTTGCTACTCAAGTGAAGAAACACAAGTCTGGACCTAAGCCTAAGACTGAGTGCTTCTACTGCAAAGGGACTGGTCACTGGAAGCGGAACTGCCCCAAGTATTCGGCGGATAAGAAGGATGGCAAAGTGAAAGGTATACTTGATATACATGTTATTGATGTGTACCTTACTAATGCTTGTAGTAGCGCCTGGGTATTTGATACTGGTTCTGTTGCTCATATTTACAACTCAAAACAGGGGCTACGGATTAAATGAAGATTGGCTAAGGACGAGGTAACGATGCACGTAGGAAATGTTTCCAAAGTTGATGTGATCGCCGTCAGCACGCTACCTCTACATCTACCGTCGGGATTAGTTTTAGACCTGAATAATTGTTATTTGGTGCCAGCGTTAAGCATGAACATTATATATGGATCTTATTTGATGCGAGACGGTTATTCATTTAAATCGGAGAATAATGGTTGTTCTATTTATATGAGTAATATTTATGGTCATGCACCCTTGATGAGTGGTCTATTTTTGTTGAATCTCGATTGTAGTGACACACATATTCGTAATATTGAAGCCAAAAGATGCAAGGTTAATAATGATAGTGCAACTTATTTGTGGCACGATGGTTTAGGTAATATTGGTGTAAAGCGCATGAAGAAACTCCATGCTGATGGGATTTTGGAATCACTTGATTATGAATCACTTAATGCTTGTGAACCATGCCTCATGGGCAAGATGACTAAGACTCCATTCTCCGGAACAACGAAGTGAGCAACTGTCTTATTGGAAATAATACATACTGATGAATGCGGTCCGATGAGTGTTGTGTCTCGCAGCGGGTATCGTTATTTTCTGACCATCACAGATGATTTGAGAAAATATGTGTATATCTACTTAATGAAACATAAGTCTGAAACATTTGAAAAGTTCAAAGAATATTAGAGTGAAGTGGAAAATCATCGTAACAAGAAAATAAAGTTTCTACGATCTGATCATGGAGGTGAATATTTGAGTTATGAGTTTGGTCTTCATTTGAAACAATGCGGAATAGTTTCGCAACTCACGCCACCTGGAACACCATAGCGTAATGGTATGTCCGAACGTCATAACCGCACTTTATTAGATATGGTGCGATCTATGATGTCTCTTACTGATTTACCGCTATCGTTTTGGGGTTATGCTTTAGAGACGCCTGCATTCACGTTAAATAGGGCACCATCTAACTCCGTCGAGACGACACCATATGAACTATGGTTTGGCAAGAAACCAAAGTTGTCGTTTCTTAAAGTTTGGGGTTGTGATGCTTTTGTGAATAAGCTTCAACCTGATAAGCTCGAACCCAAATCGGAGAAATGTGTCTTCATAGGATACCCAAAGGAGACTATTGGGTACACCTTCTATAACAGATCCAAAGGCAAGATATTCGTTGCTAAGAATGGATACTTTCTAGAGAAGGAGTTTCTCTCAAAAGAAGTGAGTGGGAGGAAAGTAGAACTTGATGAGGTAATTGTACCTTCTCCCGAATTGGAAAGTAGTTCATCACAGAAATCAGTTCTAGTGATTCCTACACCAATTACTGAGGAAGCTAATGATGATGATCATGAAACTTCTGATCAAGTTACTACTGAACCTCGTAGGTCAACTAGAGTACGATCCGCACTAGAGTGAAATGGTAATCCTGTTCTGGAGGTCATGTTACTTGACCATGATGAACCTACAAACTATGAGGAAGCAATGATGATCCCAAATTCCTGAAATGGCATGAGGCCATGAAATCTGAGATGGGATCCATGTATAAGAACAAAGTATGGACTTTGGTTGACTTGCTCGATGATCATCAAGCAATAGAGAATAAATGGATCTTCAAGAAGAAGACTGACGCTGACGGTAATGTTACTTGCTACAAAGCTCGACTTGTTGTGAAAGGTTTTCGGACAGTTTAAGGAGTTGACTACGATGAGACCTTCTCACCCGTAGCTATGCTTAAGTCTGTCCTAATCATGTTAGCAATTGCCGCATTTTATGATTATGAAATTTTGCAAATGGATGTCAAAACTGCATTCCTTAATGGATATCTTAAAGAAGAGTTGTATATGATGCAACCAGAAGGTTTTGTCGATCCAAAAGATGCTAACAAAGTGTGCAAGCTCCAGCGATCCATTTATGGACTGATGCAAGCCTCTCGGAGTTGGAATATATGCTTTGATAGTGTGATCAAAGCATATGGTTTTATACAGACTTTTGGAGAAGCCTATATTTACAACAAACCGAGTGGGAGCTCTGTAGCATTCTAATATTATATGTGGATGACATATTGTTGATTGGAAAAATATAGAATTTCTGAATAGCATAAAAGGATACTTGAATAAGAATATTTCAATGAAAGACCTCGGTGAAGCTGCTTATATACTGGGCATCAAGATCTATAGAGATAGATCAAGACGCTTAATTGGAATTTCACAAAGCACATACCTTGATAAAGTTTCGAAGAAGTTCAAAGTGGATCAGTCAAAGAAAGGGTTCTTGCCTGTGTTACAAGGTGTGAAGTTGATTCAGACTCAATGTCCGACCACTGCAGAAGATAGAGGGAAAATTAATGTCATTCCCTATGCCTCAGCCATAGGTTCTATCATGTATACAATGTTGTGTACCAAACCTGATGTCTGCCTTGCTATTAGTTCAGCAGGGAGGTACCAAAGTAACCCAGGAGTGGATCACTTGACAATGGTCAAGAACATCCTGAAATACCTGAAAAGGACTAAGGATATGTTTCTCATTTATGGAGGTGACAAAGAACTTATCGTAAATGGTTACGTCGATGCAAGCTTTGACACTGATCCCGATGACTCTAAGTCACAGACCGGATACGTATTTATATTGAATGGTGAAGCTGTCAGTTGGTGCAGTTCCAAGAAGAGCGTCGTGGCGGGATCTACGTATGAAGCGGAGTACATAGCTGCTTCGGAAGCAGCAAATGAAGGAGACTAGATGAAGGAGTTCATATACGATCTAGGTGTAATACCTAGTGCTTCAGGTCCAATGAAAATCTTTTGTGACAATACTGGAGCAATAGCCTTCGCAAAGGAATCCATATTTCACAAGAGAACGAAACACATCAAGAGACACTTCAATTCCATCCGCAATCAAGTCAAGGAGGGAGACATAGAGATTTCCAAAATACATATGGATCTGAATGTTGCAGACCCATTGACTAAGCCTCTCTCACGAGCAAAACATGATTAGCACCAAGACTCCATGGGTGTTAGAATGATTACTATGTAATCTAGACTATTGACTCTAGTGCAAGTGCGAGACTGAAGGAAATATGCCCTAGAGGCGATAATAAAGTTGTTATTATTCATGCTATAATTGTATTAACCGGAAAGTTAGTACATGTGTGAATACATAGACAAACAGGGTGTCCCTAGTATGCCTCTACATGACTAGCTCGTTAATCAAAGATGGTTAAGTTTCCTAACCCTAGACATGTGTTGTCATTTGATGAACGAAATCACATCATTGGAGAATGATGTGATGGACAAGACCCATCTGTTAGCTTGGCATAATGATCATTTAGTTTTACTGCTATTGCTTTCATCATGACTTATACACGATCCTCTGACTATGAGATTATGCAACTCCTGAATACCGGAGGAACACCTTGTGTTCTATCAAACGTCACAACATAACTGGGTGATTATAAAGATGCTCTACAAGTGTCTTCAATGGTGTTTGTTGAGTTGGCATAGATCGAGATTAGGATTTGTCACTCCGTGTTTTGGAGAGGTATCTCTGGGCCCTCTCAGTAATGCACATCACTATGACCCTTGAAAGCAATGTGACTAATAAGTTAGTTGCGGGATGATGCATTACAGAACGAGTAAAGAGACTTGGCGGTAATGAGATTGAACTAGGTATGATGATACCGACGATTGAATGTCGGGCAAGTAACATACCGATGACAAAGGGAACAACGTATGTTCATATGCGGTTTGACCGATAAACATCTTCGTAGAATATGTAGGAGCCAATATGAGCATCCAGGTTCCTCTATTGGTTATTGACCGGAGATGTGTCTCGATCATGTCTACATAATTTTCGAACCCGTAGGGTCCACACGCTTAACGTTCAATGATGATTTGTATTATGAGTTATGTGATTTGATAACCGAAGATTGTTCAGAGTCCCGGATGAGATCACAGACATGACGAGGAGTCTCGAAATGGTCGAGAGGTAAAGATTCATCTATTGGAAGGTTGCATTCGGACATCGGAATGGTTCCGAGTGATTCGGGCATTTTTCTGGAGTATCGGGAGGTTACCGGAACCCCCCGGGGGAAATCATGGGCCTTATGGGCCATGGGAGAGAAGAGGGGACAGCCCACAAGGGGGAGGCGCCCCCCCCCCCCCAAGTGGAGTCCGAATAGGAAGGGGAGGGGGCGCGGCCCCCTTTCCCTTTTCCCCTCCTCTCCTTCCCCCTTTTCCCCCTCCGTAGAAAGGAATGAGGGGGCCGAATCCTACTTTTACCGGGAGTCCAAGTAGGACTGCCCCCCTTGGCGCGCCCCCTCTAGGGTCGGCATCCTCCTCCCCCTCCTTTATTTACGTGGGAGGGGGCACCCCAAAGGCACACCAAGTATTCTCTTAGCCATGTGCGGTGCCCCCCTCCATAGTTACACACCTCGGTCATATCGTCGTAGTGCTTAGGTGAAGCCCTGCGCCGGTAACATCATCATCACCGTCGCCACACCGTCATGCTGACAGAACTCTCCCTCGTCCTCAACTGGATCAAGATCTCGAGGGACATCATCATGATGAATGTGTGCTGAACACGGAGGTGCCGTACATTCGGTACTTGGATCGGTTGTATCGTGAAGACGTTCGACTACATCAACTGCATTACTAAATGCTTCCGCTTTCGGTCTACGAGGGTACGTGGACATACTCTCCCATCTCGTTGTTATGCATCTCCTAGAGAGATCTTGCGTGATCGTAGGTAAAAATTTTGAAATACTGTGTTCCCCAACACAGGAGGGGCCGGGTCATACCACTGGCGACTTGTCAATGAAGATGGTGGGTCATGGCAAGCCTATTGACGGCCCATGACCCAGAGGCGACTTGAGGCCCAAGAGGACGAACCACCATATGTTTAACTTATATTGTAAGGCAAGCTTAGTTAGTCACCGAGCCAGACACGTTGTGTATGAGCCGGCCGGAACTCTGTAAGCCGCCAGGCATCAACCTGTGTATATAAAGGGGTGACCTGGCGGTGAGTTAAGGACAAGAAACAAGAGATCGAGAACTAGGTCAAGCGTATTCGCTCCCTGGTAATCGAAACCCGAGCAATACAATCCCAAACTAGCGTAGGCCTTTAGCTCCACTGCGAGGGGCTGAACCAGTATAAACTCTCTGTGTCCTTTGTCCCGATTAAACCCTTTAAGCTAACCTAGTTGCGATGGCTCCATGACTAAGTCCTTTCACTAGGACATCTGCCGTGTTAAGTCCACGACAGGTGGGAAGATCCACGACCACCTGACTACTTCTGCTGATAACGCGGACGAAACGGAGGAGGTGGAGGAAGCCAAAACTTCTGTTGCTTTGAGACCACTAGAGAGGAAGAAGAGGAGTGGACTGCATCCCTGAGCCTTTTCTTGGAAGCATCACACCTGAGCTGAGCTGCTTCTTGTTTTAGAGCAATATTATAGAACTGATCAAACTGAGTAGGCTCAACAAGAACAAGAGCTAGCTGAAGGTCCTCTCTGAGGCCACCCCTGAAGTAGTAGATCATGCTCTTTTCATCTTGAACGTTTTGCCTTCCATAGCGAGCGAGATTATGAAACTTGACGTTGTATTGATACACGGACATGCTTTCTTGCTTCAGATTGCGGAATTTCTCACGCATGTTCTCGACAACACTTGTTGGAATGTGATGAGCTCAAAAGTCTAGGCAGAAGTCAGTCCAAGTAATCACTCGACCCCCTCTAGAGTTTTTGTACTGCTGATACCAATCTACTGCTTGGTCCTTGAGCTGGAAAGAAGCAAACTTGACGTAGTCCTCAGGCCTGACATTGCTGCACTCAAAATGCTTGTTTATGTCCATGAGCCAATCATCAGCGTCCATGGCCTCAACACAAGCGTTGAACGTCTTTGGCTGATTTGCGAGGAACTGATTGCGTGTGGCAAATTGAGGTTGATTGTTGAATTGCCCTTGACCTTGGTTTCCTAGGCCTTGGCTGCGCTCTTGTAAGAGTTGAAGAAGCATCTGTGTATTGGTGTTGGTGGCCGCCATCACAGCTTGCCATGCCTCCGAAGGAGGAGGAGGTGGTGGAGGGTTCGACTCCTCTCCATCGTTACAGTCCGGGTTCAAATGAGTTGCGAGAGCCATCCTGAAGAAGATGACATCCGTTAGAACCACCGTAGAAATGATAGATAAGTTGAATCAACGGATAGAAATTTGCAATGAAGTCTTCACAATAAACATCCGAACAGAAAGATTGAACGAATGCATTCCGAATTTAATATGATACGACCATTTCAATTAGAAGCCACTTGAAACAAGGTACAACTGGAACAAATACATGGTAAGGATTCTCAAATCCCATACCAAATATCTGTCAAGATAACTTACAGCTACTGGAATTCCCACCAATTAACTCCCAAAACTTTCTGTTTATGCAATCCGGTGTTGGGGATACAGGGAAGTGATACGTCTCCAACGTACCTATAATTTTTGATTGTTCCATGCTGTTATATTATCAATCTTGGATGTTTTATAATCATTTTATAGTCATTTTATATCATTTTTGGTACTAACCTATTGACATAGTGCCAATGCCAGTTGCCATTTTCTGCATGTTTTTTACATAGCAGGAAATCAATATCAGACGGAGTCCAAATGCAACGAAACTCCACGGAGATTTTTTATGGACCAAAAGACACGTAATGGGCCCTGGCTGCACCTGGGGGGTGCTCCAAGGAGAGCACAACCCACCAGGGCGCGCCAGGAGGCCCGGGCGAGCCCTGGTGGGTTGTGCCCACCTCCGGTGCCCCCGGACCGCCTCTTTGCTCTATAAATACCCCAATATTCCCAAAACCCTAGGTGAGTCAACGAAATATTCATCCAACCGCCGCAGAGTCCAGAACCACCAGATCCAATCTAGACACCATCTCGGATGGGGTTCACCACCTCCATTGGTGCCTCTCCGATGATGTGTGAGTAGTTCTTTGTAGACCTTCGGATCCGTAGTTAGTAACTAGATGGCTTCCTATCTCTCGCTGAATTCTCAATACAATGGTCTCTTGGAGATCCATATGATGTAACTCTTTTGCGGTGTGTTTGTTGGGATTGATGAACTTTGAGTTTATGATCAATTATATCTTTTTATATCCATGAAAGTTATTTGAGTTTCTTTGATCTCTTATATGTATGATCTCTTATAGCCTCATATTTCTTCTCCAATATTTGGGTTTTGTTTGCCCAACTTGATCTATTTATCTTGCAATGGGAAGAGGTGCTTTGTAGTGGGTTCGATCTTACGGTGCTTGATCCCAGTGACAGAAGGGGAACTAACACGTATGTATCGTTGCTACTAAGGATAAAACGATGGGGTCTATCTCTACATAGATAGATCTTGTCTACATCATGTCATCGTTCTTATTGCATTACTCCGTTTCTCCATGAACTTAATACACTAGATGCATGCTGGATAGCGTCGATGTGTGGAGTAATAGTAGTAGATGCAGGCAGGAGTTGGTCTACTAATCTTGGACGTGATGCCTATGTAATGATCATTGCCTGGATATCGTCATGATTATTTGAAGTTCTATAAATTGCCCAACAGTAACTTGTTCACCCATCATTTGCTATTTTTCTCGAGAGAAGCCACTAGTGAAACCTACAGCCCCCGGGTCTCTTTCTCATATATTTGCCTTTGCGATCTACTTTTCCTTTGCATTTATTTTCAGATCTATTAAACCAAAAATACAAAAATACCTTGCTGCAATTTATTCTTATTTATTTTGTTTGGCGTTCGATCTATCAATCTACTACAAATTTATCTCACGTCCGTTTACCTATCTTGGGGCATCGTACCCGGAAGGGATTGACAACCCTTTAACACGTCGGGGTGCGAGGATTTGTTATCTGTGTGCAGGGGTTGTTAACGTTGTGTTGCTTGGTTCTCCTACTGGTTCGATAACCTTGGTTTCATATCTGAGGGAAATACCTACCACCGTTGTGCTGCATCATCCCTTCCTCTTTGGGGAAATACCGACGTAGCTTCAAGCGAGATCAGGAGGCACAATATATCACACAACTAACAAGCCATATGCTCCAACT
Organism: Aegilops longissima; assembly: GCA_021605205.1. Taxonomy (NCBI): domain Eukaryota; kingdom Viridiplantae; phylum Streptophyta; class Magnoliopsida; order Poales; family Poaceae; genus Aegilops; species Aegilops longissima. The sequence goes on from CM038679.1 coordinate 225,795,786, forward strand.
GTATCCATCCTTCAACACATAACCAAGAAACCTTCGAAAATTGTGTACCTCAGACCTTCAAAAACATTCGATATACTAACTGTGGCAATACATCTAATCGATCTCCCCAGTACTGGGTGTCGTCAAACTACTCTCACCACAAAGAGTATAGAAGCGTTTTCGATGTCGGCGTCCTCTGGTATTTCTGAACTGCAACAATAAACACTGTGAAAAAAAACACCTTGGAGCTCAACTCCCCGGGACACTGCCACAACCCCTAAATGTCAGGAGGCAACAAGAAAGAATCCCCGTCACAATGATATCGAAACGATTCCAAAATACCCACGTGTTCATAAAAAAATTGAGTGAAAATGGATAGAAGAGTGAGGAAAAAACCTATGTCACGAGTCTTTACCAGAGCGACGAAGGGGATAAGGAGTAAAAAGAAGTCCTACTCTCCGATATAACTAGGACTCAAAATAGTTTTATTCTAGACTCATCAGCGGTTCGATCAAGCAAAGGCTCCTATAGTCAATATGGCTCTTAATACCAACTTGTAACGCCCAAGATGCGGTTCTATCCCAATCACGTGATGAATTCATGATTGGGGCACAATTGCATTTCAGACGTGTAGCAAGGTGATACACAAATTCATACAACCTGAGTGAGTAGAAAGAGTACGAGAATCTGGGCATCACTTGTCCCAAATAGCATAAATAAGGATCAACATACGGTCATCCATACATAAAGTAGTGTCCGACTACGGACTAGGTAGAAAAGGAAAACCACCCTGCTACTAGGTGAAGGAAATATGCCCTAGAGGCAATAATAAAGTTATTATTTATATTTCCTTATATCATGATAAATGTTTATTATTCATGCTAGAATTGTATTGACCGGAAGCTTAGTACATGTATGAATACATAGACAAACAGAGTGCACTAGTATGCCCCTACTTGACTAGCTTGTTGAATCAAAGATGGTTAAGTTTCCTAGCCATAGACATGAGTTGTCATTTGATTAACGAGATCACATCATTAGAGAATGATGTGATTGACTTGACCCATTCCGTTAGGTTAGCACTTGATCGTTTAGTTTAATGCTATTGATTTCTTCATGACTTATACATATTCCTATGATTATGAGATTATGCAACTCCCGAATAGTGGAGGAACACTTAGTGTGCTATCAAATGTCACAACGTAACTGGGTGATTATAAAGATGCTCTACAGGTGTCTCCGATGGTGTTTGGCGAGTTGGCATAGATCGAGATTAGGATTTGTCACTCCGAGTATTGGAGAGGTATCTCTGGGCCCTCTCGGTAATGCACATCACTATAAGCCTTGCAAGAAATGTGACTAATGAGTTAGTTGTGGGATGATGCATTACGGAACGAGTAAAGAGACTTGCCGGTAATGAGATTGAACTAGGTATTGAGATACCAAATCGAATCTCCAGCAAGTAACATACCGATGACAAAGGGTACAACGTATATTGTTATGCGGTTAGACCGATAAAGATCTTCGTTAAATATGTAGGAACCAATATGAGCATCCAGGTTCCGCTATTGGTTATTGACCGGAGATGAGTCTCGGTCATGTCTACATAATTCTCGAACCTGTAGGGTCCGCACGCTTAACGTTCGGTGACGTTCGGTATTATGAGTTTATGTGTTTTGATGTACCGAAGGTTGTTCGGAGTCCCAGATTTGATCACTGACATGATGAGGAGTCTCAAAATGGTCGAAACATAAAGATCGATATATTGGATGGCTATGTTTGGACATCGGAATGGTTCCGGGTGAGTTCGGGCATTTACCGGAGTACCGGGAGGTTACCGGAACCCCCCGGGAAGTATATGGGCCTTATTGGGCCATAGTCGGAGAGAGGAGAAGGGAGCCTAGGAGGGGGCGCCCACCCCCCAAGCCCAATCTGAATTGCGTGGGGGGCCGGGCCCCCCTTTGCTTCCCCCTCTCTCCCCCTTCCTTCCTCTCCTAATCCAACTAGGGAAGGGGGGGAATCCTACTCCCGGTGGGAGTAGGACTCCCCTTGGGCGCGCTATAGAGGGTCGTGTTGGGGAACGTAGTAATTTCAAAAAATTTCCTACGCACACTCAAGACCATGGTGATGGCATAGCAACGAGAGGGGAGAGTGTCTGTCCACGTACCCTCGTAGACCGAAAGCGGAAGCGTTATAACAACGCGGTTGATGTAGTCGTACGTCTTCACGATCCGACCGATCCAAGCACCGAATGTACGGCACCTCCGAGTTCGCACACGCTCAGCTCGATGGCGATCCCGGACTCCGATCCAGCAAAGTGTCGGGGATGAGTTCCACAAGACGACGGTGTGGTGACGATGATGATGCTCCACCGACGCAGGGCTTCGCCTAAGCTCATGACGATATGACTTCTCCGGCGCAGGCTTCGCCTAAGCTCGCGACGATATGACCAAGTGGAATATGGTGGAGGGGGCACCGACACGGCTAAGGAACGATCCGTAGATCAACTTGTGTGTCTGGGGTGCCCCCGCCTCATATATAAAGGAGCAAGGGGTGCGGCCAGCCCAAGGCGGCGCTGAGGAGTCCTACTCCCACCGGAGTAGGACCCCCCCTTCCTAGTTGGATTAGGATTGGAGGAGGGGAAGAGGAAGGCGCCCCCCTCTCCTTGTCCTATTCGGACTAGAGGGGGAGGGGGGCGCGCGGCCTGCCCTGGCCGGCCCTTCCTCTTCTCTCTATGGCCCATCAAGGCCCATAGACCCCGGGGTTCCGTAACCCCGGTGTTCGTAACTTCTGTTTTCATCCGAACCTTCCAAGTCCAAACATAGGCTTCCAATATATCAATCTTTATGTCTCGACCATTTCGAGACTCCTCGTCATGTCCGTGATCACATCCGGGACTCGAACAACCTTCGTACATCAAAACTTATAAACTCATAATGAACATCATCGAAACGTTAAGCGTGCGGACCCTACGGGTTCGAGAACTATGTAGACATGACCTAGAACCATTCTCGGTCAATAACCAATAGCGGAACCTGGATGCCCATATTGGTTCCTACATATTCTACGAAGATCTTTATCGGTCAAACCGCATAACGACATACGTTGTTCCTTTGTCATCGGTATGTTACTTACCCGAGATTCGATCGTCGGTATCCAATACCTAGTTCAATCTCGTTACCGTAAGTCTCTTTACTCGTTCCGTAATACATCATCTCACAACTAACTCATTAGTTGTAATGCTTGCAAGGCTTATGTGATGTGTATTACCGAGAAGGCCAGAGATACCTCTCCGACAATCGGAGTGACAAAACCTAATCTCAAATACGCCAACCCAACAAGTACCTTTGGAGACACCTGTAGTACTCCTTTATAATCACCCGATTCATGCCAGGACGCTTGGTAGTACCCAAAGTGTTCCTCCGTAAACGGAGTTGCATAATCTCATAGTTACAGGAACATGTATAGGTCATGAAGAAAGCATTAGCAATATACTAAACGATCAAGTGCTAAGCCAACGGAATGGGTCATGTCAATCACATCATTCTCCTAATGAGGTGATCCCATTAATCAAATGACAACACATGTCTATGGTTAGGAAACACAACCATCTTTGATTAATGAGCTATTCTAGTAGAGGCATACTAGTGACTATCTGTTTGTCTATGTATTCACACATGTATTATGTTTCCGGTTAATACAATTCTAGCATGAATAATAAACATTTATCATGGTATAAGGAAATAAATAATAACTTTATTATTGCCTCTAGGGCATATTTCCTTCAGCCTCCCACTTGCACTAGAGTCAATAATCTAGATTACACAAGAATGATTCTAACACCCATGGAGTCTTGGTGCTGATCATGTTTTGCTCGTGGAAGAGGCTTAGTCAACGGGTCGCAACATTCAGATCCGTATGTATTTTGCAAATCTCTATGTCTCCCACTTGGACTTGGTCCCGAATGGAATTGAAGTGTCTCTTGATATGCTTGGTCCTCTTGTGAAATCTGGATTCCTTTGCCAAGGCAATTGCACCAAGATTGTCACGTAAGATCTTCATTGGTCCCGATGCACTAGGTATGACACCTAGATCGAAATGAACTCTTTCATCCAGACTCCTTCATTTGCTGCTTCCAAGCAGCTATGTACTCCGCTTCACATGTAGATCCCGCCACGACGCTTTGTTTAGAACTGCACCAACCGACAGCTCCACCGTTTAATAAAAACACGATCCGGTTTACGATTTAGAATCGTCCGGATCGTGTCAAAGCTTGCATCGACGTAACCATTTACGACTAGCTCTTTGTCACCTCCATATACGAGAAACATATCCTTAGTCCTTTTCGTATTTCGGGATGTTCTTGACCGCTGTCGATGATCCACTCTGGATTACCTTGGTACCTTCCTGCCAAGCTTACAGCTAAGCATACGTCGGTCTGGTACACAGCATTGCATACATGATAGAGCCTATGGCTGAAGCATAGGAACATCTTTCATTTTCTCTATCTTCTGCTGTGGTCGGGCATTGAGTCGACTCAATCTTATACCTTGTAATACAGGTAAAAACCTTTCTTTGCTCGATCCATTTTGAACTTCTTCAAAACTTTATCAAGGTATGTGCTTTGTGAAAGTCCAATTAAGCGCCTTGATCTATCTCTATAGATCTTGATGCCCAATATGTAAGCAGCTTCACCGAGGTCTTTCATTGAAAACTTTTATTCAAGTATCCTTTTATGCTATCCAGAAATTCTATATCATTTCCAATCAATAATATGTCGTCCACATATAATATCGAAATGCTACAGAGCTCCCACTCACTTTCTTGTAAATCTGAAGCTTCTCCAAAAGTCTCAGATAAAACCATATGCTTTGATCACACTATCAAAGCGCTTATTCCAACTCCGAGAGGCTTGCACTGCACCATAAATTGATCGCTGGAGCTTGCACACTTTGTTAGCACCCTTTGGATCAACAAAACCTTCTGGTTGCATCATATACAACTCTTCTTCTAGAAATCCATTCAAGAATGCAGTTTTACATCCATTTGCCAAATTTCATAATCATAAAATGCGGCAATTGCTAACATGATTCGGACAGACTTAAGCATCGCCACTGGTGAGAAAGTCTCATTGTAGTCAACCCTTGAACTTGTCGAAAACCTTTCGCAACAAGTCGAGCTTTGTAGACAGTTACATTACCATCGGCGTCGGTCTTCTTCTTAAAGATCCATTTATTCTCAATGGCTTGCCGATCATCGGCAAGTCAACCAAAGTCCATACTTTGTTCTCATACATGGATCCCATCTCAGATTTCATGGCTTCCAGCCATTTCATGAATCTGGGCTCACCATCGCTTCTTCATAATTTGTAGGTTTGCCATGGTCAAGTAACATGACTTCGTAATAGGATTACCGTACCACTCAGTGCGTATTTTACTCTGGTTGACCTCACGAAGTTCAAGAGAAACTTGATCCAAGCTTCATGATCATCATCATTAGTTTCCTCACTAATTGGTGTAGTTGTCACAGAACCGTTTCTTGTGATGAACTACTTTCCAATAAGGGAGCAGATCTGATTATCTCATCAAGTTCTACTTTCCTCCCACTCACTTCTTTCGAGAGAAATTCCTTCTCTAGAAAGGATCCGAATTTAGCAACGAAAACCTTGCCTTCAGATCTGTGATAGAAAGTGTACCCAATAGTCTCCTTTGGGTATCCTATGAAGACACATTTTCGATTTGGGTTCGAGCTTATCTGGTTGAAGTTTCTTCACATAAGCATTGCAGCCCCAAACTTTAAGAAACGACAACTTTGGTTTCTTGCCAAACCACAGTTCATACGGTGTCGTCTCAACGGATTTAGATGGTGCCCTATTTAACGTGAATGCGCCGTCTCTAAAGCATATCCCCAAAACGATAGTGGTAAATCGGTAAGAGACATCATAGATCGCACCATATCAAGTAAAGTACGACACGACGCTCGACACACCATTTCTCCGTGGTGTTCGGGTGGCGTGAGTTGTGAAACTATTCCACATTGTTTCAAATGTAAACCAAACTCAGAACTCAAATATTCTCCTCCACGATCCGATCGTAGAAACTTTATTTTCTTGTTACGATGATTTTCTACTTCACTCTGAAACTCTTTGAACTTTTCAAATGTTTCAGATTTGTGTTTCATTAAGTAGATATACCCATATCTGCTCAAATCATCCGTGAAGGTGAGAAAATAACGATACCCGCCCGTGCCTCAACATTCATTGGACCACAAACATCAAGATGTATGATTTCCAACAAATCAGTTGCTCGCCCATAGTTCCGAGAACGGCGTTTTGGTCATCTTGCCCATGAGGCACGGTTCGCAAGTACCAAGTGATTCATAATCAAGTGATTCCAGAAGCCCATCAGTATGGAGTTTCTTCATGCGTTTTACACCGATATGACCTAAACGGCAGTGCCACAAATAAGTTGCATTATCATTATCAACTCTGCATCTTTTGGTTTCAACACTATGAATATGTGTATTACTACTATCGAGATTCAATAAAAATAGACCATTCTTCAAGGGTGTGTGACCATAAAAGATATTACTCATATAAATAGAACAACCATTATTCTCTGATTTAAATGAATAACCGTCTCGCATCAAACAAGATCCAGATATAATGTTCATGCTCAACACTGGCACCAAATAACAATTATTTAGGTCTAAAACTAATCCCGAAGGTAGATGTAGAGGTAGTGTGCCGACCGCGATCACATTGACTTTGGAACCGTTTCCCACGCGCATCGTCACCTCGCCCTTTGCCGATGCTCGTCTATTCCAGTAGTCCCTGCTTCGAGTTGCAAATATTAGCAATGTAACCAAGATCAAATACCAGTGCTACTACGAGCTCTAGTAAGGTACACATCAATAACATGTATATCACATATACCTTTGTTCACCTTGCCATCCTTCTTATCCGCCAAATACTTGGGGCAGTTCCGCTTCGGTGTCCGATCGCTTGCAAGTAAAACACTCGGCCGTGCTTAGGTCCAGACTTGGGTTTCTTCTCTTGAGCAGCAACTTTCTTGCTGTTCTTTTGAAGTTTCCTTCTTCTTTCCTTTGCCCTTTTCTTGAAACTAGTGGTCTTGTTGACCATCAACACTTGATGCTCTTTCTTGATTTCTACCTCCGCTGCTTTTAGATTATGTAAGAGCTCGGAATTGTTTTGGTCATCCTTGCATATTATAGTTCATCACGAAGCTCTTGTAGCTTGGTGGCGTGATTGGAGAATTCTGTCAATGACACTATCATCCGGAAGAGTAACTCCCAGCTTGAATCAAGTGATTATTATACCCTGACATTTTGAGTATATGTTCACCGATGTAACTATTCTCCTCCATCTTGCAGCTATAGAACTTATTGGAGACTTCATATCTCTCCATCCGGCATTTGCTTGAAATATTAACTTCAACTCTGGAACATCTCATATGCTCCATGACGCTCAAAACGCCGTTGAAGACCCGGTTCTAAGCCATAAAGCATGGCACACTGAACTATCGAGTAGTCATCAGCTTTGCTCGCCAGACGCTCACAACTTCTCGCGTAGCTCTCTGCAAAGAGGCTCGCACCCAGCGGTGCTTCCAGGCGTAATTCTTCCATGCAGCAATGAGGATAATCCTCGTTACGGACCCAGTCCGTAATTGCTACCATCATCTTTCAACTTTGCTTTCTCAAGGAACGCATTAAAATTCAACGGAACAACAAAGACGAGCCATCTATCTACAAGAAACATAGACAAGCAAAATACTATCGGTACTAAGTTCATGATAAATTTAAGTTTAATTAATCATATTAAAACCTCCCACTTAGACAGACATCTCTCTAGTCATCTAAGTGATTACGTGATCCAAATCAACTAAACCATGTCCGATCATCACGTGAGATGGAGTAGTTTCAATGGTGAACATCACTATGTTGATCATATCTACTATATGATTCACGCCGACCTTTCGGTCTCCGTGTTCCGAGGCCATATCTGTTATATGCTAGGCTCGTCAAGTTTAACTTGAGTATTCGCGTGTGCAACTGTTTTGCACCGTTGTAGATGGACGAGAACTTATCACACCCGATCATCACGTGGTGTCCGGGTACTACGAACTTTGGCAACGGTGCATACTCGTGGAGAACACTTCTTGATAATTTTAGTGAGAGATCATCTTATAATGCTACCGTCAATCAAAGCAAGATAAGATGCATAAAGGATAAACATCACATGCAATCAATATAAGTGATATGATATGGTCATCATCATATTATGCTTGTGATCTCCATCGCCAAGCACCGCCATGATCACCATCGCCACCGGCGCGACACCTTGATCTCCATCGTAGCATCGTTGTCGCCTCGCCAACTATTGCTTCTACGACTATCGCTACTGCTTAGTGATAAGTAAAGCAATTACATGGCGCTTGCATTTCATACAATAAAGCGACAACCATATGGCTCCTGCCAATTGCCGATAACTCGGTTACAAAACATGATCATCTCATACAATAAAATATAGCATCACGTCTTGACCACATCACATCACAACATGCCCTGCAAAAACAAGTTAGACGTCCTCTACTTTGTTGTTGCAAGTTTTACGTGGCTGCTACGGGCTGAGCAAGAACCGTTCTTACCTACGCATCAAAACCACAACGATAGTTTGTCAAGTTGGTGCTGTTTTAACCTTCGCAAGGACCGGGCGTAGCCACACTCGGTTCAACTAAAGTGAGAGAAACTGACACCCGCCGGTCACCTTTAAGCAACTAGTGCTCGAAGCGGTGAAACCAGTCTCGCGTAAGCGTACGCGTAATGTCGGTCCGGGCCGCTTCATCTCACAATACCGCCGAACCAAAGTATGACATGCTGGTAAGCAGTATGACTTATATCGCCCACAACTCACTTGTGTTCTACTCGTGCACATGACATCAACGCATAAAACCAGGCTCGGATGCCACTGTTGGGGAACGTAGTAATTTCAAAAAATTTCCTACGCACACTCAAGACCATGGTGATGGCATAGCAACGAGAGGGGAGAGTGTCTGTCCACGTACCCTCGTAGACCGAAAGCGGAAGCGTTATAACAACGCGGTTGATGTAGTCGTACGTCTTCACGATCCGACCGATCCAAGCACCGAACGTACGGCACCTCCGAGTTCTGCACACGTTCAGCTCGATGACGATCCCCGGACTCCGATCCAGCAAAGTGTCGGGATGAGTTCCGTCAAGACGACGTGCAGGACGATGATGATGCTCCACCGACGCAGGGCTTCGCCTAAGCTCGCGACGATATGACTTCTCCGCGCAGGGCCTCGCCTAAGCTCCGCGACGATATGACCAAGTGGAATATGGTGGAGGGGGCACCGACACGGCTAAGGAACGATCCGTAGATCAACTTGTGTGTCATGGGGTGCCCCCTGCCCCGATATAAAGGAGCAAGGGAGGAGGTGGCCGGCCTAGGAGGGGCGCGCAGGGGGAGTCCTACTCCCACCGGAGTAGGACTCCTCCTTTCCTAGTAGGAGTAGGAGAGTAGGAAGGGAAGGGAGGAAGGTGCGGCCCCTCCCCTAGTCCATTCGGACTAGGCCTTGGGGGCGCGCCTGCCCTAGGCAGCCCCTCTCTCTTCCCGCAGGGCCCAATAAGGCCCAATACTTCTCCCGGCGAATTCCGTAACTCTCCTAGATTCAAAATACCGAATCATTCGAACCTTCCGAACTCCGAATATAGTCGTCCAATATATCGATCTTTACGTCTCGACCATTTCGAGACTCCTCGTCATGTCCCCGATCTCATCCGGGACTCCAACTCCTTCGTACATCAAAACTCATAAACTCATAATATAATCAGTATCGAAACCTTGTTGCGGACCCTACGGGTTCGAGAACTATGTAGACATGACCTAGAACTATTCTTGGTCAATAACCAATAGCGGAACCTGGATGCCCATATGGTGGAGGGGCACCGACACGGCTAAGGAACGATCCGTAGATCAACTTGTGTGTCTGGGGTGCCCCCCGCCTCATATATAAGGAGCAAGGGGTGCGGCCAGCCCAAGGCGGCGCCGAGGAGTCCTACTCCCACAGGAGTAGGACTCCCCCCTTTCCTAGTTGGATTAGGATTGGAGGAGGGGAGGGAAGGGCCCCCCTCTCCTTGTCCTATTCGGACTAGAGGGGAGGGGGCGCGCTTGCCCTGGCCGGCCCTTCTCTCTCTCTCTATAGCCCATCAAGGCCCATAGACCCCCCGTGGGGTTCCGTAACCCGGTGTTCCTAAGTAACTTCTGTTTTCATCCGAACCTTTCCAAGTCCAAACATAGGCCTCCAATATATCAATCTTTATGTCTCGACCATTTCGAGACTCCTCGTCATGTCCGTGATCACATCCGGGACTCCGAACAACCTTCGGTACATCAAAACTTATAAACTCATAATGAACTGTCATCGAAACGTTAAGCGTGCGGACCCTACGGGTTCGAGAACTATGTAGACATGACCTAGAACCATTCTCGGTCAATAACCAATAGCGGAACCTGGATGCCCATATTGGTTCCTACATATTCTATGAAGATCTTTATCGGTCAAACCGCATAACGACATCGTTGTTCCCTTTGTCATCGGTATGTTACTTACCCGAGATTCGATCGCCGGTATCCAATACCTAGTTCAATCTCGTTATCGTAAGTCTCTTTACTCGTCCGTAATACATCATCTCACAACTAACTCATTAGTTGTAATGCTTGCAAGGCTTATGTGATGTGTATTACCGAGAAGGCCCAGAGATACCTCTCCGACAATCGGAGTGACAAAACCTAATCTCAAATACGCCAACCCAACAAGTACCTTTGGAGACACTGTAGTACTCCTTTATAATCACCCGCCATTCGTTGTGACGTTTGGTAGTACCCAAAGTGTTCCTCCAAGAACGGGAGTTGCATAATCTCATAGTTACAGGAACATGTATAGGTCATGAAGAAAGCATTAGCAATATACTAAACGATCAAGTGCTAAGCTAACGGAATGGGTCATGTCAATCACATCATTCTCCTAATGAGGTGATCCCATTAATCAAATGACAACACATGTCTATGGTTAGGAAACACAACCATCTTTGATTAATGAGCTATTCTAGTAGAGGCATACTAGTGACTATTTGTTTGTCTATGTATTCACACATGTATTATGTTTCCGGTTAATACAATTCTAGCATGAATAATAAACATTTATCATGGTATAAGGAAATAAATAACAACTTTATTATTGCCTCTAGGGCATATTTCCTTCAGGTCGGCCCTCCCCCTCCTCCACTCCTTTATATACGGGGGAGGGGGCACCCCATAGACACACATGTTGACAGTTGTCTTAGCCGTGTGCGATGCCCCCCTCCACAGATTCCACCTCGGTCATATCGTTGTAGTGCTTAGGCGAAGCCCTGCGTCTGTAATTTCATCATCACCATCATCATGCAGTCGTGCTCACGAAGCTCTCCCCCGATGAGGGAGTCCTGGACTAAGGGGTCCTCGGGCATCCGGCCTATTATCTGTGGGCCGGACTGATGGGTTGTGAAGATATGAAGGCTGAAGACTGTACCCGTGGCCGGGTTGGACTCTACTTGGCGTGGAAGGCAAGCTTGGCGACCAACTATGAAGATTCCTTTCTATGTAACCGACTCCATGTAACCCTAGATCTCTCCAGTGTCTATATAAACCGGAGAGCGTAGTCCAGATAGGCGGATACACATTACCATATTCACATAGGCTAGACTTCTAGGGTTTAGCCATTACGATCTCGTGGTAGATCAACTCTTGTAACACTCATATTCATCAAGATCAATCAAGCAGGAAGTAGGGTATTACCTCCATAGAGAGGGCCCAAACCTGGGTAAACATCGTGTCCCCCGTCTCCTGTTACCATCGATCCTAGACGCACAGTTTGGGACCCCCTACCCGAGATCCGCTGGTTTTGACACCGCCATTGGTGCTTTCATTGAGAGTTCCACTGTGTCATCGACAAAAGGTTCGATGGCTCGCCTTGTCCTTAAAGACGACATCACCTCTGGGGGAGTCCTGACCCCAGGCCAGATCCTACGGCTAGGCGGCTTCACCATGATCGCACGTTTGGCCGTCAAGCCGACGTTGGCCTCTCGGGCCATCGAAAACCCCCTTCGCATCAACCCCGAACACTCCAAGCAGATGGATCCGGCAGAGTTTTCATCCTTAAACGAGCTCCTGGATCGCATCACCGCTTTGGGAATCGCCACAGATTACGATCGGATCGGGCCTAAAACCAATCAAGGAGAAATCAAAACTCCACCCGTCACCCATCAGATAGCGGTAGTCGAGGAGCAGGATGGCGAGTCTTCTTCTATGACGAAGATAGACTATATCTGGATCGCCGATCAGGAAGAACCGGATACCCACCAGCCAAAGGATGCGGTCAGCCTTCCGAACATAGAATCGGACGGCAGTCCTAAACAATCAGAAGATACTCCGAGGCCCATACTGACAAGTCTGGAGGCTCTCCAGACTCCGGATAATCGGTCAGGTCAGGGTCCGGATTTAATTCCACCCACCCACCCGGACATAGAAGCTCTCATGAGCATAAAGCAGCAGTCTCAGGAAATGATCCACCACTTCTCGGCCAGATTCCTCCTTGTCAAGGACAAGGTAAAAGATTGCCGTGACGAGGACCCAATATCAGCGTTCTGAAAAAATTGCACGGACGAAGGAATCCTTAACGCCATTAATCGCCGCCGCATACTGAAATTTGCTAACTTAGCAACCATCATACAAAGGTATTGTGCAATGGAAAGCGCCTAGAAAACTCAGGCAGCTCGTTGGGAACCACCGGCCGCTACCCGGCCCCTCGTTCGAACAAAAAGGACACACCCTCTCGGGACGTCTGACCCAACAGCAAAGAAATCAAAACCCATTATGGGGCGCAGAACCGTTCTGGAAGGATGGCTCGATGGGCCATGCAAAATACACACAACACCGGATAATGCTCCAATCCATAGCCTTAGATCGTGTTGGATACTCCGGCAAGTGGCCAAGAGCGGCGAGGATATCCTCGCCAAGAATACACTAGAACAACACCCCCCCCAGAAAATGACAACCCCGAAGTACTAACGGTCTTCGAGACATTCGCCTCAAACAATAGGAGAAAAAGGGCACTCCACGAACTCACCGAAGTCTGCCAAATCGCAGAAATAAACCCTTAGAACGACACGGCCATAACTTTCAACACCGGTGACAAACCAAAATACAGGACAGTCTGAGCACCAGCCGCCTTGGTCCTCAACCCAATCATGGACGGCTTTCGGCTCACCAAGGTTCTCATGGACAGCGGCAGCGGACTAAACCTCATCTATGAAGATACTCTCCACAAAATGGAAATAGACAGGAGCCGCATCGAGAAAAGCAGCACAACCTTCTGAGGAATCATTCCCAGTCGGGAGGCGTGGTGTGCGGGAAAAATCACACTTGACGTAGTATTCGGCACGCCGGAGAATTATCGGTCCGAAGAGATAACCTTCCAAGTGGCCCCTTTCAACAGCGGATATCACGCCCTCTTAGGGCGAGATGCAATTACACGCTTCCAAGATATACCTCATTACGGGTACATGAAACTCAAGATGCCCGGGCCCAATGGCATAATCACTCTCGCCAGTGATCCGGACATAGCACTCCGTGCCAAAAACAAAACCACATCCCTAGCCCTTGAGGCATTATCTGAAGTCCTCGCGGTGATTTAATTAACAAGATTTCGCTCCACGGTGGGATGTGGACGACGTGATCCTAGACAAACGACCCAAATCCACCTCCTTCAAGCCAGAAGAAGACATCATCTATCGGAGCGCAGCTCAGACCCACAGTCGATGCCTCACTACGAGAATTCTTGCGCAAAAACTGGGATATATTCGCCTGGCACCCCTCAGACATGCCAGGAATCCCGCGCGAGTTGGCCGAACACAGCCTCAACATACTGAAGGGATACAAGCCAGCCAAACAAACACTGCAACGCTTTTCCGAACCCAAACGAAAAGCTATGCGGGATAAGATGGCCAAACTCATCGAGGCCGGATTCATTGGATATATTAAACATCCGGGCTGGCTGGCAAACCTGGTAATGGTACCAAAGAAGGATAAATCCTGGCGCATGTGCGTCGATTTCAAAAACCTTAACAAGGCTTGCCCTAAGGATCCCTTCCCCCTCCCTCGCATTGATCAAATCATTGACGCGACCATAGGACACGACTCACTGTGCTTCCTTGATGCATATTCCGGATACCATCAAATCAAAATGAAGCAGTCCGATCAAGCCGCAACAGCATTCATTACGCCATACGGGCCATTTTGCTTCAATACCATGCCTTTTGGGCTCAAGAACACCGGCGCCACCTACCAACGCATGATCCAACTCATGCCTCGAGAAACAGATTGGCAAGACAGTGGAGGCTTACGTGGACGACATCGTCATCAAAACCAGACACGTCGAAACACTAATAGACGATCTGCGTCTCACATTCGACAACCTCCGCACATACGACATCAAGCTTAACCCGGAAAAGTGCGTCTTCGGCGTCCCCGCCGGAAAACTGCTGGGCTTCATCGTTTCCAACAGAGGGATTGAAGCAAATCCCGCCAAAATCCTAGCTCTGTCACAATTGGCTACTCCAATCGAACTTAAACAAGTCCAAAATCTCGCTGGGTGCGTGGCAGCTTTGAGCCGCTTTATGTCCAGGTTGGGGGAAAAGGCGCTGCCACTGTATCGCCTTCTACGGCACTACGATAACTTCAACTGGACAGACGCGGCGATGGCCGGACTGGAAGAAATAAAAGCCCTTCTGGCAAGCAACCCAATCCTGGATGCGCCAAATGTCGGCGAACCAATGCTCCTATATATATCGGCAACACACCAGGTGGTGAGCGCCGTACTCTTCGTCGAGCGAGAACAGGACGAACACAAATTTCCGCTCCAAAATCCGGTATACTACATATCGACCGTCCTCACACCATGCAAATCCCGGTACCCTCACTATAAAAAGATAGCATATGCAGTCTTCATGGCATCTCAAAAGTTACAACACTACTTTCAGGAGTGTTCGATCACGGTGGCTTCCGAAGTGCCCTTCAATGATATAATAAACAACGGGGATGCCATGGGCTGGATTGCCAAATGGGCCATTGAGCTACTTCCATTCGACATCACGTACAAACAACATCGAGCCATCAAATCCCAAGTACTGGCTGACTTCGTCGCCGAATGGACAAAGGCCGAACTCCCTAAAGAGTACGGCGCTATTCCAACTGGGTTATGCATTTTGATAGCTCCAAAATGTTGGCGAGGCTAGGAGCGGGCATCGTATTAATGTCCCCCATGGGAGATATCGTCCAGTACGTACTCCAAATATTATTCACAAACTCCAACAACGCAGCCGAATACGAGGCCTTGCTACATGGCCTTCGGAAGGGCGTATCAATGGGCATACAACGCTTGGAGGTGCGTGGGGACTCAAACCTCGCAATATCCCAAATTAATGGAGACTTTGATGCCAAAGATCCAAAGATGGCAGCTTATCGCAACACCGTCTTAAAAATTCTGGCTCGGTTCGAGGGGCTCGAATTTCATCACGTCGCTCATGAAAGTAATCAGGCGGCAGACGTCCTTGCTCGCATCGGCGCTAAGCGCGACCTCGTCCCACCTAACATCTTCCTCGAAAGGCTCTTTAAGCCATCCGTGGTGTGGCAACGGGGAGACAGCAACGACAGTCCCGTTCCGAACACAAATATAGATAGCGAACACGCAGATATCATCGGAGGCTCAGCCACCGAAATAACACCATCAGCCCACCTCATTATGGCAGTCATTGCCCCGTGGACCGAACCATTCTTGGCCTACCTTGATAGGAAGGAGCTCCCAGAAGATCAGAACGAGGCTCGCCGCATTGTCCGGTGATCGAAGGCCTATAAAGTTCACGAAGGAGAGGAAAAGCACTACCGAAGTCCTTCAAATGTGTATCTCCAAGGAGGAGGGGCGGCAACTCTTGGCAGAAATTCATGCCGGTCTCGGTGGGCACCAAGCCGCAGCCAAGGCACTTGTCAGCAAGGCCTTCCGTACAGGATTTTATAGGCCTACGGCCTGAGCAGACACGCAGGACCTCGTCCAGCACTGCATGGGATGCCAACTCTTCACCAACCAAAGCCATATGCCCCCAACCGCCCTACGAACAATCCCCATTACATGGCCCTTTGCGGTCTGGGGCTTGGACATGGTTGGACCCCTTAAAGGGGGGAGCCATAAGAAAAAATATCTGTTGGTCATGGTGGATAAATTCACCAAGTGGATAGAGGCTAGACCAGTTAAAACGGCCAAGTCCGGACCGGTGATTGCATTTATATCTGACGTGGTGCACCGTTATGGTGTCCCGCACAGCATCATCACCGATAAGGGTTCCAATTTCACAGCCGATGAGGTAAAAACCTGGTGTGCTAATCTGGGCATTAAGCTAAATTACGCCTCTGTCTACCACCCGCAAACAAACGATCGAGTCGAACGAGCCAATGGTCTTATTATGAGCGGCATCAAACCCAGGCTAGTGCGTTCTTTGAAAGAATCAGACAAGCACTGGGTTGAGGAGCTCGACTTCGTACTCTGGGGGCTGCGGACCATGCCCAACCATACTATCGGATACACACCTTTCTTCATGGTGTACGGTGCAGAGGCCGTGTTGCCCTGCGATATTATACATGACTCCTCGAGTGCGTATGTACGAAGAGAAAGAGGCCGAGTTGGATCGGCAGGACAGCCTAGATGCCTTGGAGGAGGAGCGCAACGTCGCCAAAGCTCGTTCAGCATTTTATCAACAGCAGGCTTGGAGATATCAAAGCAAAGAAGTACGGGCCAAGACTTACAACGTTGGCAAACTTGTTCTACGCTTGCCGGAGAAGAAAAACGACAAAATCAGGCCCAAATGGGAGGGTCCCTTCATAATCGACAAAGTACTTACCGGCGTAGCGTACCGTCTTCGTGATGCACCAGACAATCGCCTAGAGCCGAACCCCTGGAACGCGGCCAGACTCCGAAGGTTTTATGCCTAGCGTCGAATTCTTTGTTCGCCACCTTCTCCCCTGTAGTTTCCATTGCTTTTTCTCTCTTTTCCACCTTTGTTTTTTTTGCTTTAAAGCTCTCTCAACCGAACACCGCTGACGTACACATCTTTACATATGTACGTCCATTATACCTGGGGGCTTCTTTAACAGAAGCTTGTTAATATTATTTTCCGAGCGTCAAGCTCATTACACATACGCGTTATTCCCGTATGTCTTTTCTTCACCATTATATGCATCGATATGACTTAAGTTTTGGCCAAGCTGGGTTGCCCGGCTCCTGTGCTTACCCCTATGTTCTCGATTGTTCGGCTAGGTGGTAAAGGGAGCACCTGCGATTGTTACTGCTGGGTCATCCGGATGTGTACCTCAGACTGGGTGAATCCAAAAGCTAGCGTTCTTAAGGGAATATTCGGTCAGTGGATGAAAAATGTTTTTTGCACTCACTCTATTGTGAACCCCTAGAAGCTATACACACTGTGATTTTCACATCACAATTCGGACATGTCTACTAATGCATACACACCCAGGGAAACGAACCCTTAACGGAACTATTCTCCCTGGAAGATGTTTCTTACAATCTCAATGTAATATAACATAACTAGCCGGATACAACTTGTCTGTTCAAGCAACTATGACCCCTATGCTTAGTTTTCCACGCATATCCCGGCCTATTCGGCCGTGAAGGTATTCGGAAACACCCCGCACCTTTGGGTCCGGAGGTTGAAGCGAAAAGGTCTGCCATGACAAATGATATACAATTCAGCTAGAATTCCACATGGTGAGGAAAGTACATAGTCACTTGGACTCAAACACTTCCTCCTCTATACCATCTAACAGGCAGTCTAACTTACAATCATGTTCGAAATATTTGGCGGCCACCTCTACTTGGTCATATACTAAACTAACAGGAATTTCTTCCCCATTTGGCCCTAGCGGTCCAACCCAGGCCATGTGATTAGGATTCAGCTTGGTATATCGCGTTTTAACCATGGCCCAGGCCTCTCGCGCACCCTCTCGGCAGGCCGATATCTTCCATAATCGGATACGCCGCCGCGCTCCCTTGAACAGCTCTACAAGCTCCTCCATACTTCCTGGAGGGGAGGCGAATGGCCATAAGGCCTTGGAAACACTCCGCATGGCCAGCCGAGCATGCTCGTGCACATGCGACAGTCTTTGCAGCAGATCACTTGATGATCCGGACACCTCCTCTTTAGGACGGCCCGTCAATATACCTGCAAACATAGCTATATCAGTTCCATTTATCTCCGAACTACCTAAACAAAAGTTTAGAAACATACTAAATATGCCGCCCCGTAGCTGCTTGTTCTCCTTCACGGAGTCGGCTAGCTGGGCCCGCACATCTTTGAACTCTTCACCCAATGTAGTGTTGGAATCATGTAGCTTGTTTTTCTCGTCCCTGACGCGGGTCAGCACACGCTCGCCTGTGGCGTGTTGCCTCTTTGCCTCTCTTTCTCCCTCTTGGGAGATCTTCAACTTCTTTTCAAGTTGATCAGGCGACCCTATTATGCGATCAGTGGCAGTATTAGCATAGTTGGTATACAATTATTGTTCCTCGATGGAGGGGAACATTGCCAGAGGGACAGCTTCTTGAAGTTTTCTAGTTCAGCGGTAGCAGCATTTAGCTGCGTCCAACACTGCTCCAGCTCTTGAGCTAGCAGGCCGTTCTTCTCTGTAAGGACCTGGTCGTACAACAATACTTAAATCAGTTGTGCCAACTGCTTTCAGTCTCGGGGGCTACAGGCATGTGATCACCCTTTTTTGGACAAAGAAAACTTACCCGCACATCCGCCAAATATTGCTTCATGGCTCTTCTAAGCCCATCTCGAGCAGCTAGGATGTATGCGTCGCCCGAGCTAAAGGCATCGAATGCCTCCTCCAAGAACTTGGGGTCCCGTAAGACCGCCCTACAGCGCCGATGATTCATGGCGCTCTCTACCTCCGAGTTGGTAACGGACATATTTTCCGAACCCTCGGCCGATGGATAGTCCGGCATTGTTCCCACAGTGGCCCCCGTCTCTCCGACTAGATCTAAATCCTGGTTGTCGGAAGCACGACCGGCCGGGCCCCCGAACACAGTTCGGCGAACCTTTTTCCTGTAATCATACAAACGCACACGTCACATTTGGATGCGGTCGCTGACAAAGCATATTTACCCATACCTCCTTGATGAAGGCCTGGTTGCGTCTTCGTCGGCCTTCCTCTTTGAAGGCCTGCCCGGCACAGGAACCGATCTCTTCGGAATCGTCGAACGCCTCCCCTATGGAGCACGAGACAGTGCGGTGGGTGAGGCGGAATAAAAGCACTCTTTTAGAGAAAGTGTCTCTTGATTACTTACCTGTGAAGCACGAAGAAGGTCGGGATAGTCTGCGATGATGGCCACTTATGTGCCATCATAGCTCATCTGGTAAAACACTCCCTCGGCGAGCACCACAAATATATCCGAATCCTCCTCAAACCCAGGATCAAGCTCCCGATTGTGGTTTTCCGGCTGTGGGGCAGGACTATGAAGTCCTTCGGTGACCTTTCACCAGTGCTGTCATAACAAACGCCTTTGAAATTTATCAAAAGGAATCCGGCAAGGGAAGGAGTGAAACAGAGGGGTGGAAGCTTACCCGACTGGGAGGATCATACATAGAATACCCATCTCTGCGCTTAATGCACAGAAATTCCTCTTCCTCCCCATTAAATAGCCTGGCCAATATCTTAGCCAGAGCGGCGGGAGTATCTAGACCTTTCCGGCCACAGCGGGAAGCGTCATCATCCCCATTGTAGTGCCACATTGGCAGCCCTCTGTACTGTAGCGGTTGAACCCCTCGCACTATGGAGGTCGCCATTACCTCGATTATTGTGAGTCCGGACTGAGCGAGCATCTTTATCTTGCTCATCAGCTGATGAACTTCCGCACTGTCATCCTCTTCGCGACTCCGGGGACGCCAAGTGTGGCGTTTCTTCAGCGGAACGCTCACAAACTTGGGAAGACCCTTTCGAACTGGGTCAGGAAGTGCGATGTCCTCAATATAGAACCATTCGGAAGGCCATTCGTCGGACGCCTTCCTTGGTGTGCCGGACAGATATCCGGTATCGGCAATACGCCACACTTCGGCTCCACCCACTTCAAATATTGACCCCTCGTGATTACGTGGGACAAGGCAGAACAACTCCCTCCACAGCTCAAAATGGGCCTCGACGCCCAGAAATAATTCGCATAAAGCGACATAACCCGCAATGTGCAGAATGGAGGCAGGGGTGAAGTTGTGCAGTTGGAGGCCATAATATTCTAGAATCCCTCGGAGGAACGGATGGATTGGAAATCCTATGCCTCTTAGCAGGAAGGGAACGAAACACACTCGATCTCCCCCGGATGGGTTGGGGAAATTATCCGCCTGAGTCTCGCCATAAAAAGAGGCCAGTCCTACTCGGACAGGGACTAGATCCGCGGGAGGAAGAAATCCCTGCGTTTGCAACTTCGTCAGTTGACTGTGGGACACAGAGCACTTCACCCACCTGCCTTTCTCTGGGTCGGAACGGGAGGAGGAGCTGGGAATGCTAGGCATGTTGGAATGGTCTCTCCTAGTAGTCTCCGGGGATTTTCTCGGCGTAGCGTCGAATGGATCTAAGATCCAGTCCCTTTAAATAGGCACCCGGCCTTGCATGGATGGGGTGTTATTTGCAAAAACACCCTGACATTCCGCATTCGCTCGACACGTGGAAGACGAAGTTATTAACGCACAGAAGCCGAGGGGAGCGACATTGAATCAACAGCCGAATATATTACTTGGAAGTCACCGAAGGAGGAACATGGGGTGCAATGCCAAAGACAATCCGTGTGTCGGACACTTCGTTATTGAAGACTGGTTCGGGGGCTACTGAGGGAGTCCTGGACTAAGGGGTCCTCGGGCATCCGGCCTATTATCAGTGGGCCGGACTGATGGGCTGTGAAGATATGAAGGCCGAAGACTGTACCCGTGGCCGGGTTGGACTCTACTTGGCGTGGAAGGCAAGCTTGGCAAGCAATTATGAAGATTCCTTTCTATGTAACCGACTCCATGTAACCCTAGATCTCTCCGGTGTCTATATAAACCGGAGAGCGTAGTCCGGATAGGCGGATACACATTACCATATTCACATAGGCTAGACTTCTAGGGTTTAGCCATTACGATCACTCATATTTATCAAGATCAATGAAGTAGGAAGTAGGGTATTACCTCCATAGAGAGGGCCCGAACCTGGGTAAACATCGTGTCCCCCGCCTCTTGTTACCATCGATCCTAGACACACATTTCGGGACCCCCTACCCGAGATCCGCCGATTTTGACACCGACACCCGACACTCAGCCGGATCTAGAGTTCATGGGACGTCACCGAGCTGAATGTGTGCAGATCGCGGAGGTTCTGTACTTTCGGTACTAGGATCGGTCGGATCGTGAAGACATATGACTACATCAACCGCGTTGTCATAACGCTTCCGCTTTCGGTCTACGAGGGTACATAGACAACACTCTCCCCTCTCGTTGCTATGCATCACCTAGATGGATCTTGCGTGTGCGTAGGAAATTTTTTGAAATTACTATGTTCCCCAACAGTGGCATCCGAGCCAGGTCTATGCGTAGATGTTATATGCATGAGTAGAACACAAAGAGTTGTGGGCGATAATAGTCATACTGCTTACCAGCATGTCAAACTTTGATTCGGCGATATTGTTGGATGAAGGGGCCCGGACTGACATTACGCGTACACTTACGCGAGACTGGTTCTACCGACGTGCTTCGCAGACAGGTGGCTGGCGGGTGTCAGTTTCTCCAACTTTAATCGAGTGTGACTACGCCCGGTCCTTGTTGAAGGTTAAAACAGCACACTTGATGAAAAATCATTGTGGTTTTGATGCGTAGGTAAGAACAGTTCTTGCTCAGCCCGTAGCAGCCACGTAAAACTTGCAACAACAAAGTAGAGGACGTCTAACTTGTTTTTGCAGGGCATGTTGTGATGTGGTATGGTCAAGACATGATGCTAAATTTTATTGTATGAGATGATCATGTTTTGTAACAGAGTTATCGGCAACTGGCAGGAGCCATATGGTTGTCACTTTATTGTATGAAATGCAATCGCCCTGTAATTGTTTTTACTTTATCACTAAGTGGTAGCAATGTCGCAGAACCAATAGTTGACGAGATGACAATGATGCTTCGATGGAGATCAAGGTGTCAAGCCGGTGAAGATGGTGATCATGACGGTGCTTTGGAGATGGAGATCAAAGGCACAAGATGATGATGGCCATATCATATCACTTATATTGATTGCATGTGATGTTTATCCTTTATGCATCTCATTTTTCTTAGTTCGGCAGAAGCATTATAAGATGATCTCTCACTAAATTTCTAGGTACAAGTGTTCTCCCCTAATATGCACCGTTGAGAAAGTTCGTCGTGCCGAGACACCACATGACGATCGGGTGTGTTAAGCTCTACGTTCACATACAACTGGTGCAAGCTAGTTTTGCACACGTAGAATACTTGGGTTAAACTTGACGAGCCTAGCATATGCAGATATGGCCTCGGAACACTGAGACCGAAAGGTCAAGCGTGAATCATGTAGTAGATATGATCAACATATTGACGTTCACCATTGAAAACTACTCCATCTCACATGATGATCGGACATGGTTTAGTTGATATGGATCACGTGATCACTTAGATGATTAGAGGGATGTCTATCTAAGTGGGAGTTCTTAAGTAATATGATTAATTGAACTTTAATTTATCATGAACTTAGTACCTGATAGTATTTTGCATGTCTATGTTGTTGTAGATAGATGGTCCGTGGTGTTATTCCGTTGACTTTTAATGCGTTCCTAGAGAAAGCTAAGTTGAAAGATGATGGTAGCAAATACACGGACTGGGTCCGTAACTTGAGGATTATCCTCATTTCTGCACATAAGAATTATGTCCTGGAAGCACCGCTAGGTGCCAAACCCGCTGCAGATGCTGCTGATGACGTTAAGAACATTTGGCAGAGTAAAGCTGATGACTACTCGATAGTTCAGTGTGCCATGCTTTACGGCTTTGAACCGAGACTTCAACGACGTTTTGAACGTCATGGAGCATATGAGATGTTCCAGGAGTTGAAGTTAATATTTCAAGAAAATGCCCAGATTGAGAGATATGAAGTATCCAATAAGTTATACAACTGCAAAATGGAGGAGAATAGTTCTGTCAGTGAACATATACTCAGAATGTCTGGGTACCACAACCACTTGACTCAGTTGGGAGTTAATCTTCCTGATGATAGTGTCATTGACAGAGTTCTTCAATCACTGCCACAGAGCTACAAGAGCTTCATGATGAACTATAATATGCAAGGGATGGATAAGACAATTCTCAAGCTCTTCGCGATGCTAAAGGCTGCGGATGTAGAAATCAAGAAGGAGCATCAAGTGTTGATGGTCAACAAGACCACCAGCTTCAAGAAAAAGGGTAAAGGGAAGAAAGGGAACTTCAAGAATAATGGCAAACAAGTTGCTGTTCAAGTGAAGAAACCCAAGTCTAGACCTAAGCCTGAGACTAAGTGCTTTTATTGCAAAGGGACTGGTCACTGGAAGCGGAACTGCCCCAAGTATTTGGCGAATAAGAAGGATGGCAAGGTGAACAAAGGTATATGTGATATACATGTTATTGATGTGTACCTTACTAATGCTCGCAGTAGTTGTCGGTGTCAAAACCGGCGGATCTCGGGTAGGGGGTCCCGAACTGTGCGTCTAAGATCGATGGTAATAGGAGACAGGGGACACGATGTTTACCCAGGTTCGGGCCCTCTCTATGGAGGTAATACCCTACTTCCTGCTTGGTTGATCTTGATGAATATGAGTATTACAAGAGTTGATCTACCACGAGATCGTAATGGCTAAAACCCTAGAAATCTAGCATGTATGATTATGATTGCCTCTACGTACTAAACCCTCCGGTTTATATAGACATCAGAGGGGACTAGGGTTGTACAAAGTCGGTTACAGAGAAAGGAATCTTCATATCCGAATGCCAAGGAGAGTCCCATCCGGACACGGGAGAGAGTCTTCTGTCTTGTATCTTCATGGACCATCAGTCCGGCCCATGTCCAATAGATCGGACGCCCGAGGACCCCTCAATCCAGGACTCCATCATTAGCACCTGAACCAGGCTTCAATGACGAGGTGTCTGACATGCAGATTGTCTTCGGCATTGCTAGGCGGGTTCCTCCTCCGATCACTTCAAAGTACCTAACTTAGATAGTCGTATTCGGCCTTCCATTTAATGTCGCACCCATCAGCTTCTGTGCCTTCACACCTTCTGCTTCCACGTGTCGAACGAATACGAGAGGTCGGGGTATTTTTTGCACATAACCCCTCCCCCCGGCCACACAAGAAAGGCCTCTATTTAAAGGGATGGGATCTCCGATCCATTCCACATCCAGCGGAAAATCCTTAGAGTCTTGCCAAGGGAAACCATCCAACATGACTAGCGTCCCCAGTTCTTCCTCCCGCCCTCACGTGTAGCGACCAGACCTCAAACAGTCTGATATCTGTGCATCAGTGTCATCCCTGGAACAGTAATGCTACTTGAAGGATTTATAACAGAGTAGCAATCACACACTTATTACATCGAATGACTCCAAAGAGAAACTTATTACAATGGATGTGGCTTAAGGCCATCTAATAACGATAACAGCGGAAGACTTGGAAGATAAGTGAGTCCATCAACTCCAACGGCATCACCGAGTATAGAACCATGATCCTAAAGCATCTTACTGTAAATGCTAAAAGTCTCGCAACATGAACATTGCAGTTCGAAACGGGTCACACATGGAATATCTTTGGCAAAGTAACACATAGAGAAAAATGAAAGAGTAAAGCTATACTACATGCATATATGGCTTGGTGGATAGCTCTATTATTCTGATTTTGTGTAAAGCCAATTTTCCCTACTACAAAGGAATAAATTATTTAACTATCATGGTGGTTGTTAAACATTGAGAATAGTTGACAACATCCTCAATCCCAATTAAGCATCATCATTAAACAAACCCAACAATATTAATTAAAGTAACATGATGAGATTCACACGAAAATCCAAGTACTAGATACTCAAGATGTCCATAACCGGGGACACGGCTAATCATGATTAGTTTATACACTCTGCAGAGGTTAAGACTTTTCCCCACATGACTCGATCTCCTCCGTTGGTTTCTCGCACTACATGGTGTTTGAGAAACGAATGACCGAGACATCGTCTTTCAGAAGCACTAGCACCTTACGATGGGTAGACCGGTACACCTACTTTCCCCTACATCTGCTAGTCTACCACTGTAAGAGTTCGCACGACTTAATCAGCTATGCTAGAGCCCATAATAGCATGTGGCTGCACACGAAAGTTTCTAGCATGAATAATCTTATGATCCCTTTGAGCCTGGGTGGCGGTCCATAAAAAAACAGGCAATCCTGGAATAACCAGGTACCTCAATCCACCCAGATATGTATTAATGTTGCCACCTTAAATAAACCATTAATTAACAATCTCACATCTGTCATGGAAAATCACTCAGCCAATCCACGTCTACTTGCATAGCATGGCAAAATAAGCAAACATAGAAGTAACTCCCAAGGGTTTGATAATAAAACAGGTAATAGGTACTACCTCAATCTACTTCCCAAAACCCACAATTTAATTAGATCCTAATCATGCAATGTTTGAGAATTGATCTAATGCATCAAAACTGGGTAGTAAAGAGGCATGATCGAAGTGTTACTTGCCTTGCTGATGATCCGCGTAACCTAGGGATTCGAAGTAGCAAGCGGCGCAGTCCGGTTACTCTATCGCAAGGAAACAAACAAACAAGCATACAATAAGTACTCATCTAATGCACGGGTAAAACTCAAATAAGAGGTCTAACCAGAAAGTTCAACTTAAGAACTCCGGTTTGCAAAAAGAATCAAAACGAACGAAGAAACAAAACTCAAACGGCGAAAGAAACAAGCTTCGTTTACTAATCTGGACCTAAGTCAAATTATACAGAAGCAAAAACTGGTTTGAGTAGATTATTCGGAAAGAGGGTTTTGAGAC
Organism: Aegilops longissima; assembly: GCA_021605205.1. NCBI lineage: Eukaryota > Viridiplantae > Streptophyta > Magnoliopsida > Poales > Poaceae > Aegilops > Aegilops longissima. Next base: position 225,822,006 of record CM038679.1, read on the forward strand.
GAAACTCTAGGCGCTTGAATCGCCTGATTCCGATAAACGAGCGAAAAGTTATACTAAAACAAAAATCGGATCAGAAATCGCGGAATAAATCCGAGAAAAAGAAAAACGACGAACAGGTTAACGAACGAACGTTCGTTATCTGGATCTAAATGATGAACGCGTTCGTTAAAAATGAACGAACGAGTGAACGCTCGCTAATTAATCCAAACCGGAAGAAAACCGATCTAACGAAAAAAACGGAATCTTAAAACACCGACGGAAAAACCGAACGGTTTTTCTAAAAAAACGGCGGCGGCGAGGTCAACCTCGGGTGCGGGTCGGCTGTGGTGGCGGCTCGCGGGCGGCAGTGGTCGGCGGCGACGGCGGCGGGTCCGGCGGTGGCGGCGGCGGTCGGCGGCGACGGCGGCGGCGGTCGGCGGCGGCGGCGGCGGGCGGCGGCGGCGGCGGCGGCGGCGGCGGCAAGCAAGGCGGCGGCGCTGGCTGGCGGGCGGCGCTTAGGTTAGGGTTTGGGCGGCGGCGGCGGGTTGGGCTGGCGGCGGCGGTTTGGCTGGGCGGGCTCAGGCGCTATATAAAGACCCTGCCGGCGTAGTCTGGCGATTCTTACTCCGTAGTCGGTTCGATTGTTTTTTTAAATCGCACAGAAAAACAAACGAAAGAAATACTAAAGGACTCCAAAAATCCCGACATAAACTTTCCCCGGCTTCTAAAATCAAGCCGGTTTAGATGAACATTTATTTGGGCCTAAATGCAATTTTTGGAAAACACGCATTTTTCCTAAATTCAAATAAAATAGCCAGAAAATCCAAAATAAAATCTTATTTGATTTTTTATTAAATCCTCAATATTTATTTATTTTGGGAAAGTCATTTTATTCCCTCTCTTATATTTATATAATTGAAATAATTGAAGATAAAATAAATAAAATCAAATGATCCTACTTCCAAATTTGGAGAAAACTCAAATATGAAAATATCAAAATCCCCAACTCTCTCTGTGGGTCCTTGAGTTGCGTAGAATTTCTAGGACCGAAGCAAAATGCATTAAATATGATATGCAATGATGATCTATTAGTATAACATTCCACATTGAAAATTTGGGATGTTACAAACCTACCCCCTTAAGATGAATCTCGCCCTCGAGATTCGGGTTGGCTAGAGAATAGGTGAGGGTTGTCTTTCAGCAAATCTTCCTCTCGCTCCCAAGTGGCATCATCCTCGGTGTGGTGGCTCCACTGAACTTTGCAAAACTTGATAACTTTGCTGCGGGTGACTCGGCTGGCATACTCAAGAATCTTGACTGGTTTCTCCTCATAGGTCAAATCACTGTCCAACTAAATCGCCTCTAGCGGCACGGTATCTCTTAGCGGTATATCAGCCATCTCTGCGTGGCACCTCTTCAACTGGGAGACATGGAACACGTCGTGAACTCCTGACAATCCCTCAGGTAATTCCAACTTGTAGGCAACCTCTCCCATACGTTCCAAAACTTTGTATGGTCCCACAAAACGCGGCGCTAACTTTCCTTTTACACCAAAACGCTTAACTCCTCGAAGTGGAGATACCCGAAGGTAAACTCTATCCCCAACTTCGTAAATTGTCTCCTTGTGTTTTGCATCAGCATAGCTTTTCTGCCTGGACTGGGCTACCTTGAGCCTGTCGCGAATCAACTTCACTTTCCGTTCAGACTCCTTAATCAAATCTGGTCCAAACAACTGACGGTCTCCAACTTCCTCCCAAGACAACGGGGTTCTGCACCTCCTTCCGTATAAGGCTTGAAAGGGCCATCTTCAAACTGGATTGATAACTGTTGTTGTAAGAGAACTCGCATACGGCAAATTGTCATCCCAACTAGATCCATAATCTAGCGCACAAGCTCTCAAACATGTCTTCTAAAATATGATTGACTCTTTCGGTCGTCCATCATCTGCGGATGAAAAGCGGTCATGAACTCTAGCACTGGTACCCAAGGTTTCGTGTAACCGATTCCGAACTTTGAGGTGAATTGGGTTCCTCTATCGATACAATGCCCTTGGAACTCCATGCGGACATACGATCCTGGTCATGTAAATCTTGGCCAATTTGGCACTGGTGTAAGTAGTCTTCACTGGGACGAAATGAGCTACCTTCGTCAAATGATCGACTACCACCCAAATCGAGTCATAGCCTGAACGAGTCTTGGGCAATCCCGTAATAAAATCCATGCCTAGCTTATCCCACTTCCATTCGGGTATCGGCAATGGTTGCAACAATCCTGCTGGCTTCTGATGCTCTGCCTTTACCCTCTGACATACATCACAAACAGCTACATACTAGGCAATGTCCTTCTTCATTCCGGTCCAAAAGAAAATCTCCTTCAAATCCAAGTACATCTTGGTATTCCCTGGGTGAATTGAATACAGCGAATCATGGGCCTCTTGCAAAATCAATTTCCTGATCTCAGGGTCATTGGGTACATAAACGCGGTCCTCAAACCAGAGGGTATCGTGCTCATCCTCACGAAAGCCCTTGGCTTTTCCCTTGTTCAACCTCTCCTTTATCTCTGCAATCTCCTTATCGGTCTTTTGAGCTTCTCTGATCTTATCCATCAAAGTCGACTGAATTTCCAATGTTGCAACATAGCCTCTCGGAACTATCTCCAAACATAGCTCGCAAAAGTCCTCGGCTAAATCCTTTGGCAGTCATGCGGTCATGAGTGTATTAACATGGCTCTTACGGCTCAACGTGTCGGCTACTACGTTAGCCTTTCCGGGGTGATACTGCAATCTCATATCATAATCCTTGATGAGTTCCAACCATCTCCTTTTCCTGAGGTTTAACTCTTTTTGCGTGAAGATGTACTTCAAACTCTTGTGATCCGTGTACACCTCACAATGATTTCCGATAAGAAAATGTCTCCATGTCTTCAATGCATGCACTACGGCTGCTAACTCCAAATCATGTGTGGCATAATTCAACTCATGAGGTTTAAGTTGTCGTGACGCATACGAAACAACTCTTCCTTCCTGCATAAGTACTACTCCAAGTCCTCGACATGAAGCATCGCAATACACCTCATAATCCTTAGTCTGATCTGGCAGAATCAACACTGGTGAGGTAACTAGACGTTTCTTCAATTCCTGGAAACTGAACTCACATTCCTCAGTCCAATTGAACTTGGTATCCTTCTTCAACAACTCCGTCATGGGCTTTGCAATCCTTGAAAAATTCTCAATGAATCTCCGGTAGTATCCTGCGGTCCAAGAAAACTTCGATCTCCCCAACCTGTCGTTGGTGCTTCCCAATTAGTCACGGTGACAACCTTGGTGGGGTCTACTGCTATACCCTCTCCGGATATAACATGTTCGAGGAATCCAACTTCCTTCAACCAGAACTCACATTTGCTAAACTTGGCATATAACTGGTGTTCTCTGAGCTTCTCCAATACCAAACGCAAGTGCTCCTTATGCTCCTCTTCGTTCTTCGAGTAGACCAAGATGTCATCAATGAACACCACGACGAACTTATCCAGAAACTCCATAAATACTTTGTTCATCATGTTCATGAAATATGCAGGTGCATTAGTCAGACCAAATGACATAACGGTATACTCGTACAGCCCATACCTAGTGGTAAAAGCTGTCTTGGGTATATCCTGTTCTCGAATCTTCAACTCGTGGTATCCTGATCGCAAATCGATCTTGGAAAACACCTTTGCTCCTTGTAGTCGGTCAAACAGATCATTGATCATTGGCAGTGGGTACTTATTCTTGATGGTTACCGCATTTAATCCTCAATAATCAACAACCATCCTTAACGATCCGTCCTTCTTCTCCACTAGAAGTACTGGTGATCCCCAAGGTGAAGAACTTGGGCGAATGTATCCTTTATCCAGTAACTCCTTAATCTGACTTTTAATCTCCTCCAAATCTTTTGCGAGCATCCTGTATGGTCTCTTGGATATTATTTTGTGCTCGCAAAAGCTCGATCAAAAACTCAATGTCTCTGTCTGGTGGCATGCCTGGCAACTCCTCTGGAAATACATCCGGAAAATCCTTCACTACTATTACTTCCTCCTGCACAACTCCAGATAAGGAATTTACATGCATCCTCCTCGGCTCATGCCTTGATACATACCTTATCATTTTCCCTTCTGGGGTAGTAAGAAGAATCAACTTACTGGTGCAATCAATGTTTCTGCTGCTGGATCAACTGGGTGAGCTCCGGTGGGAAAGCGAATCCATTGTCACGTCTCGGAGGCATCTGAGGGTTTAGAAAAGACGAGAATACAGAATAGAATGAGGTCTAGAGGGAAAACACTACCCATATGCACATGAGGCAAATTGCAATCAAAACACTTCATTCAAACAAGCAAGGGCATACAATGGTCTATCTATCATTACAAAGTGCTCAGACTATAATAGATACATGGAGGGAAATTCTACTACTTTATGGTGGTCTACTAGAAAAACTGCTCCGATGAAGACTCCATGATATCCGCTCCAGCTTCATCAACATAGTCGTCATCACTATCATCCGTGTCCGAGTCGGTATCGTCGATGATGATGTAATTCTCGGGACAAGTGCGATCTTCGTCTTCTCCAGTTACTGGAAATCCCATGAACACTCTTAGCTTCTTCTTCAGATCATCATTCTTCTCGACTAGAGTTGATATTTCCTCCTCATATCCATCGCGTGTAGACTTGAGTTATTCCTCCAGTTCCGTGATCTTGGTCATGGCTTTCTTCAGATCCATCATGCCTGCACTCATCTGGTTCTCCTGGCGTCGAATGTGCTGGTTTAACTCCTGGATGAAAGCTGCAACTGATCTGTCTTTCTTGGTGTTCACCATCTCCCATTGCTCATCTCGGCGCCCACAAATCTGGTACGTAGTATCCTTAAGCTCCTGGTGATAAACTTCTCCAATGCGTCCCAAGGTGATATGAGCTGCCATGCTCTTCCCTAAACTCCAGGTTCGTGCATCAAAGAAAAACTCTATAGGCTCAATGACTGGCATGAACGTCCTTCCTGGAACTTGAACTTGAATCATCCAGCGCTCCTCTTCAGGTAAGGTGGCGTTGTAGGTTCCGGTGAAGCTTGGTACTCCGATCTTCAAGTACTTGGTTACTTCCTTCAGGTGTCGTCCAAAGGGTGTATCTTCATCCGGTGCATGAACTTGTTCCTTGCATCCGCCATCCTAGAAGAATAGAAGAGATGAGGAGTTAGAATGAGAAGAGAGAGTAGTGATCTATGGTCTTTACTTAGTGGTCGTGTCCTACAGTCAGCGTGTGCTCTGATACCATCTTGTAGCGAACAGACCTCAAAAAGTCCGATCTCTGTGCATCAGTGTCATCCTGGATCAAGAATCTTGACACGCGATACTTGAAGGATTTATAACAGAGTAGCAATCACACACTTATTACATCGAATGACTCCAAAGAGAAACTTATTACAATGGATGTGGCTTAAGGCCATCTAATAACGATAACAGCGGAAGGCTTGGAAGATAAGTGAGTCCATCAACTCCAACGACATCACTGAGTATAGAACCACGATCCTAAAGCATCTTACTCGTCGTCTGAAAAGTCTGCAACATGAATGTTGCAGCTCGAAACGGGTGACACATGGAATATCTTTGGCAAAGTAACACATAGAGAAAAATGAAAGAGTAAAGCTATACTACATGCATATATGGCTTGGTGGATAGCTCTATGGTTCTGATTTTTGCGTAAAGCCAATTTTCCCTACTACCAAGGAATAAATTATTTAACTATCATGGTGGTTGTTAAACATTGAGAATGGTTGTGACATCCTCAATCCCAACTAAGCATCATCATTAAACAAACCCAACAATATTAATTAAAGTAACATGATGAGATTCACACAAAAATCCAAGTACTAGATACTCAAGATGTCCATAACCGGGGACACGGCTAATCATGATTAGTTTATACACTCTTCAGAGGTTGCGACTTTTCCCCACATGACTCGATCTCCTCCGTTGGTTTTCTTGCACTACATGGTGTTTGAGAAGCGAATGACCGAGACATGGTCTTTCGTAAGCGCTAGCACCTTACGATGGGTAGACCGTACACCTACTTTCCCTACATCTGCTAGTCTACCACCGTAAGAGTTCGCATGACTTAATCAGCTATGCTAGAGCCCATAATAGCATGTGGCTGCACACGGAAGTTTCTAGCATGAATAATCTTATGATCCCTTTGAGCACAGGTGGCGGTCCATAAAAAACAGGCAATCTGGAATAACCGGTACCTCAATCCACCCAGATGTGTATTAATGTTGCCACCTTAAATAAACCATTAATTAACAATCTCACATCTATCATGGAAAATCACTCACCCAATCCACGTCTACTTGCATAGCATGGCAAAATAAGCAAACGTAGAAGTAACTCCCAAGGGTTTGATAATAAAACAGGTAATAGGTACTACCTCAATCTACTTCCCAAAACCCACAGTTTAATTAGATCCTAATCACGCAATGTTTGAGGATTGATCTAATGCATAAAAACTGGGTAGTAAAGAGGTATGATCAAAATGTTACTTGCCTTGCTGATGATCCGCGTAACCTAGGGATTCGAAGTAGCAAGCGGCGCAGTCCGGGTACTCTATCGCAAGCAAACAAACAAGCATACAATAATTACTCATCTAATGCACGGGTAAAAATCAAATAAGAGGTCTAACCAGAAAGTTCAACTTAAGAACTCCGGTTTGCAAAAAGAATCAAATCGAACGAAGAAACAAAACTCAAACGGCGAAAGAAACAAGCTTTGCTTACTAATCTGGACCTAAGTCAAATTTTACAGAAGCAAAAACTGGTTTGAGTAGACTATTCGGAAAGAGGGTTTCGAGACGAAACTCGAGCCGCTTGAATCGCCCGATTCCGATAAACGAGCGAAAAGTTATACTAAAACAAAAATCGGATCAGAAATCGCGATCAGAAAAATCGCGGAATAAATCCGAGAAAAAGAAAAACGACGAACAGTTTAACGAACGAACGTTCGTTATCTGGATCTAAACGATGAACGCGTTCGTTAAAAGCGAGCGAAGAGTGAACGCCGCTAATTAATCCAAACCGAAGAAAACCGATCTAACGAAAAAACGGAATCTAAAAACCGACGGAAAAACCGAACGGTTTTTTTCTAAAAAACGGCGGCGGTGAGGTCAACCTCGCGGTGCGGTTCGGTGGTGGTGGCAGCTCGGGGCGGCGGTGGTGGTCGATGGCGGCGGCGGCGGGTACGGCGGTGGCGGCGGCGATCGGCGGCGGCGGCGGTGGTGGCGGCGACGGTCGGCGACCGGCGGCAAGGGCGGCGGCGGAAGGAAGCGGCAATGCGGCGGCGCGGCGCCGGGCAAGCGTGAGCGGCGCTAAGGTTAGGGTTTGGGCGGCGTCGGCGGGTTGGGCTGGCGGCGGTTTGGCTGGGCGGGCCGCGGCGCTATATAAAGACCCGACCAAAGGAGTCTGGCGATTCTGACCGTAGTCGGTTCGATTGTTTTTTTAAATCGCGCAGAAAAACAAACGAAAGAAATACTAAACGGACTCCAAAAATCCCGACATAAATTTTCCCCGGCTTCTAAAATCAAGCCGGTTTAGATGAACATTTATTTGGGCCTAAATGCAATTTTGGAAAACACGCATTTTTCTAAATTCAAATAAAATAGTTAGAAAATCCAAAATAAAATCTTATTTGATTTTTTTATTAAATCCTCAATATTTCTTTATTTTGGGAAAGTCATTTTATTTCCTCTCTCACATTTATATAATTGAAATAATTGAAGATAAAATAAATAAAATCAAATGATCCTACTTCCAAAATTTGAGAAAACTCAAATAGGAAAATATCGAAATCCCCAACTCTCTCCGTGGGTCCTTGAGTTGCATAGAATTTCTAGGACCGAAGCAAAATGCATTAAATATGATATGCAATGATGATCTATTAGTATGACATTCCAAATTGAAAATTTGGGATGTTACATCACGGCTCCGAAAAAGGCGATTGGGAGAGATGTTCGGTATCCCACGAGCAGTTGGTTAAGCTCCAAACACAGGGATTCCTTCCCCCCGCGGATCTGGTCCCTGTCCGAGCAGGATTGACCTCCTTCATAGGCGAAGTTCTGGTGGAAAATTTCCCCAATCCAACTAGGGGGAATGGGTGTGCTTCATGCCCTACTTGTTGAGAGGTGTTGGGTTTCCAATCCACCCTTTCCTCTGAGGACTCCTGGAGTATTATAGCCTCCAACTGCACAACCTGACGCCGGCCTCTGTCCTGCATATCGCGGGTTTTGTTGCCCTTTGCGAGCTTTTCTTGGGCTGTGAAGCCCACTTCGATTTGTGGAGGAAGCTATTCTGCCTCGTCCCTCACAACCAAGAGGGGTCGATATTCGAGGTGGGCTGTGCTGAAGTATGGCGCATAGCTGGGACCGAATACCTATCTGGCACGCCGAAGAAGGCGCCCGAAGAATGGCCCTCAGAATGGTTCTATATCGAGGACGTCGCTCTCCCCGACCCAGTTCGAATGTGTCTTCCCGAATTTCCAAATGCTCCGTTGAAGAAACGCCACAGCTGGCGCCCTCGGAGCCTCGAGGAGGAAGATAGCGCAAAAGTCCATCAATTGATGGGCAAGATAAGGACACTTGCCCAGTCCGGACAATCAATAATCGAGGTAATGGCGACTTCCATAGCGCGGGGGGGTCCAGCCGCTCCAATACAGAGTACTTCCCATGTGGCACTATAATGGGGAAGATGGCGCCTCACGCTGCGGTCGGAAGGGTGCGGACACCCCTGCCGCTTTGGCCAAAATATTGGCCAAACTATACAAAGGGGAGAAAGAGGAGTTCACTCGTCTTGAACGTCAAGATGGATTTTCCATGTACAGTCCTCCTAGCTGGGTGAGTTCTAATCTCACCACTTTACTCAATCCTCTCCCTGAGTCACTTTTAATGAGCATCGACCCATCCACTTGTAACAGGAATGGCGGAAGGTTACCAAGGGAATCCATTGCCCCGCCCCACAGCCAGAGGATCACAACCGGGACCTTGACCCCGGATTCGAAGAGGATCCGGATATATTTGTGGAGCTTGAGGATGGAGTATTCTACCAGGCGAGCTATGATGGCATGGAAGTGGCCATCATCGCCGACTATCCCGGCCTTCTTCCTGCCTCGCATGTAAGTAATCGAGAGACACCTTCTTCGAAAGAGCTTCCTCATTACGCCTCACCCACCGCACTATTTCATGCTCTAAAGGGGAGGCGCCCGACGCCTCAACGTGCACCAAAGGCATCTCCTAAGAGAGCGGCGCCCGCGCCGAGAAAATCTTCAAAGAGGAAGGCGAACAACAACACGGCAGAGCCTTCATCAAAGAGGTATGGTTTTTAATCATGCCCCTGGCAGTCATGTCAAATTGTGACATTATCCATTGTGTCTTATCAGAAAAAACATTCGCCAGACTATGTCCGGGGATCCTGCCGGCCACGCCTCCACAAGTCAGGTTCCAGACCCTGCCTTAAAGGCGAGGGCTGATTCAAGAGCGACATCAGATTGTCCTTCCGTAGAGGATTCGGATGATGTATCCATCACAAACTCTGAAGTGGAGAGCGCTATGAATCATCGGCGCTGGAGGGCCACTCTTCGTGAGCCCGGCTTTACAAAAGAGGCATTCAACGCCTTCAGCTCAGCTCATGCATACATCTGAGCTGCTCGAGACGGGCTTACCAGAGCCACAGACCAGCATTTGTAAGATATGCTGGTAAGTACATATTTGTACAAATCGTATAATTATATACCAGTAGCCCTCGAGACTTGAAGCAGTTAATACAACTGATTTAAGGATCATTGTATAACCAGGTGCTCATAGAGAAGAACAATATCTTGTCTCAAGAGCTGGGAAAGTGTCGGACCCAGCTAGCTGTTGCTACCGCCAAACTAGAGAAATCCAAGAAGGCATCGCCTGGTAATGTTCCCCTCCATCGAGAAAATATAATCATATACCAGCAATATTAATGCTTTTTGTATTTCCCATGGCAGGATCGTCGGATCAACTGAAGGAGGCCCTGAAAGTCACGCAAGCGGGTCAACAGGAGGCCAAAAGGCAACTAGCCGCAGGCGATCGTGTGCTGACACGAGTCAGGGATGAGATAAATAAGCTGCAGGATTCCAACACCCTGCTGGGCGAAGAATTAAAAGACGTGCGAGCCCAGCTGGCCGACTCCGTGAAGGAGAGTAAGAGACTGCAAGGCGGCATATTCAGTATGTTTTTCGAACTAACAACTCCTTATAATTCGGCGAGGGCAAGAACTAACAGATTTATGTCTGCAGGTATGCCGACTGGCCGTCCCGAAGAGGAAATGTATGGATCTCAAGGCGACCTGCTACAAGAGATGTCCCAAATGCACGAGCGAGTTCGGCAAGCAATGCGGAGCATTGCCAAGGCTTTATGGCCATACGCCTCTCCTCCAGGAAGTATGGTGGAGCTCGTGGAGCTATTCGAAGGAGCACGGCGGCGTATTCGACTATGGAAGATATCAACCTGCCATGAAGGTGCGCGAGAGGCCTGGGCCATGGTGAAGATACGGTACACCAAGCTTGATCCGAATCATATGGCCCGGGTCGGGCCTAAAGGGTCAGATGGAAAGGAAATTCCAGTTAGCTTAGTATATGACCAAGTAAAGGTAGCCGCCAAATACTCCTAACAGGATTGTAAGCTAGACAGCCTGTTAGACGGTATAGAGGATGAAGTTTTTGAGTCCAAATGACTATGTACTTCATTTGACATAATTGTCCCTAGCCGGATTGTAAAACGATTGTCATGGCAGACCTTTTCGCTTTGACCTCTGGACCCAAAGGAGCGGAGTGTTTCCGAATACCAAAGCGGCAATATAGACCGGGGTATGCATGGAAACCAGGCGTAGGGGTCATAGTTGCTTGAACAGACAAGTTGTATCCGGCTATCTATGTTATATTACATTGTAATTGTAAGAAACATCTTCCAGAAAGAATAGTTCCGTTAAGGGTTCCTTTCCCTGGGTGAACATCCGTTAATGTGCATGCCCGAACTGTGATTGAGAAATCGCAGTATAAGTAACATCTGGGGGTTCATAGTGTAATGAGTGTGAAAACATCTTTAGTCCGCCGACCGAATATTCCCTTAAGAATGCTAGCTTTCAGCTTCACCCAGTCTGAGGTACACATCCGGATGACCCAGCAGTAACAAACGCAGAGGTGCTCCCTTTACGCCCTAGCCGAACAAACGGGAACGTAGGGCATAAGCACAGGAGCTAGGAAACCCAGCTTGGCCAAAACTTAAGTCATAACGATGCATATAATGGTGAAGAAAAGGTACATATGAGGAAAAGACACATATGTGGTGAGCTTGATGCCCGGAAAATAATAATAAGCTTCTGTACAAGAAGCCCCCAACTATTATGGGCGTACATATTTAAGGATGTGTATGTCATAGGTGCGTGGTTTAGCCGCACGAGAGCTTAAAGCTAAAAAACAAAAGAGAGGAAAAAGTAATGGAAACAAAAGGGAGAAGAAGACGAACAAAGAGTTCGGCTCTAGGCGTAGAATCTTCGGAGTCTGGCCGCGTTCCATGGGTTCGGCTCTAAGCGATTATCTGATGCATCACGCAGGTGGTATGCTCCTCCAGTGAGAACTTCGTCAATGACGAGGGGACCTTCCCACTTGGGCTTTAGTTTGTCCTTTCTATTCTCTGGCAAGCGTAGAATGAGTTCACCAACATTATAAGTCTTGGCCCGCATTTCTATGATTTGATATATGCGAGCATGTTGTTGATACAGTGCACAACGGGCTTTTGCAACATCGCGCTCCTCCTCCAGGGCGTCTAAACTATCCTGCCGATCAAGCTCGGCTTCTCTCTCTTCATACATGCGCACTCGAGGTGAGTCATGAATAATGTTGCAGGGCAACACAGCTTCTGCGTTGTACACCATGAAGAAGGGTGTATATCCGGTAGTGCGATTGGGCGTGGTCCGCAGCCCCCAGAGTACGGAGTAGAGCTCCTCAACCCAGTGCTTGTCTGATTTTTTTCAAAGACCACACTAGTCTAGGTTTAATGTCGCTCATAATAAGACCGTTAGCTCGTTCGACTTGACCGTTTGTTTGTGGATGATAGACGGAGGTGTAATCGAGTTTAATGCCCAGGTTAGCACACCAGGCTTTCACCTCATCGGCTGTAAAATTGGAGCCGTTACCAGTGATGATGTTGTGTGGGACACCATAACGGTGCACAAAACCGGACATGAAGTCTATCACTAGTCCGGCTTCGGCCGTTTTAACTGGTTTGGCCTCTATCCATTTGGTGAATTTATCTACCATGACCAGCAGATATTTTTTCTTATGGCTTCCTCCTTTAAGAGGTCCAACCATATCAAGCCCCCAGACAACAAAAGGCCAAGTGATGGGGATTGTTTGTAGAGCGGTGGGAGGCATATGGCTTTGGTTGGCGAAAAGCTGGCATCCGACACAACGTTGGACAAGGTCGTGTGCATCTGCTTGGGCCGCCGGCCAATAGAAACCCGTATGGAAGGCCTTACTTAAAAAGGCCCGAGCCACGGCATGGTGACCACCGAGACCGGCATGAATTTTGGCCAGGAGCTGTCGTCCCTCTTCTTCGGAGATGCATCTTTGAAGTACTCCGGTAGCGCTTTTCTTGTAGAGCTCTCCGTCATGGACCTTGTAGGCTTTCGAGCGCCGAACAATGCAGCGAGCCTCATTCTGATCCCCGGGGAGCTCTCGCCTATTAAGGTAGGGCAAGAAGGGTTTGGTCCATGGGGCAATTACTTCCATGATAAGATGGGTCGATGGTGTTATTTCGGTGGCTGAGCCCCCGATGATATCGCTATTGTGTTCGGAATCTGGGGGTATAATTGGTCTGGATTGGTGTTGCCGCTCTCCCCTTGCCAAACCACGGATGGCTTGAAGAGCCTTTCCAGGAATATGTTAGGCGGGACGGGGTCGCGCTTTGCGCCGATGCGAGCAAGGACATCCGTTGCTTGATTACTTTCTCGAGCTACATGATGAAACTCGAGCCCCTCGAACCGAGCCAACATTTTGAGAACGGCGTTATGATAGGCCGCCATCTTTGGATCTTTGGCATCGAAATATCCATTTATTTGGGATATTGCGAGGTTTGAATCCCCGCACACCTCCAGATGTTGTATGCCCATGGAGACAGCCATCCGAAGACCATGCAATAAGGCCTCGTATTCGGCTGCATTGTTGGAGTCTGTGTATAATATTTGGAGTACGTACTGAACTGTGTCTCTAGTGGGGACGTTAAGACAACGCCCGCTCCTAAGCCCGCCAGCATTTTGGAACCATCTAAGTGCATGACCTAGTTGGAATATGTGTCGTACTCTTTAGGGAGTTCGGCATCTGTCCATTCGGCGACGAAGTCGGCCAGTAGTTGGGATTTAATGGCCTGGCGCGGTTTGTATGTTATGTCGAATGGAAAGAGCTCAATGGCCCACTTGGCAATCTGGCCCATGGCATCGCGGTTGTTTATTATGTCATTCAGTGGTACTTCGGAAGCCACCGTGATCGAGCCCTCTTGAAAGTAGTGTCGTAGCTTCTGGGATGCCATGAAGACCGTGTATGCTATCTTTTGGTAATGAGGGTATCGGGATTTGCATGGTGTGAGGATAGTGGATACGTAGTATACTGGCTTTTGAAGCGGGAATTTGTGTCTGTCCTCCTCTCGCTCGACGACGAGCACCGCGCTCACCACCTGGTGTGTTGCCGATATGTATAGTATCATGGGTTCACCGACATTCGGCGCGGCCAGGATTGGGTTGCTTGCTAAAAGAGCCTTCATTTCTTCCAGTCCGGCCGTTGCCGCATCCGTCCACTCGAAGTGGTCGGTGCATCGGAGAAGGCGATAAAGTGGCAGTTCTTTTTCTCCTAATCTGGAGATAAAGCGGCTTAAAGCTGCCACCCATCCGGCTAGTTTTTGGACCTGTTTAAGGTCTGTTGGCATAGCCAACTGTGACAAAGCTCGGATTTTGGCTGGGTTTGCCTCAATTCCTCTATTGGAAATGATGAAGCCCAGTAATTTTCTAGCAGGAACACTGAAAACACACTTTTCTGGATTGAGCTTGATGTCATATGTACGGAGGTTGTCGAATGTGAGACACAGATTTTCTATGAATGACTCGACGTGCCTAGTTTTGATGAGGACGTCATCCACATATGCTTCAACTATCTTGCCGATTTGTTTCAACAGGCATGTTTGAATCATGCGTTGGTAGGTGGCACCGGTGTTTTTCAGTCTGAAGGGCATAGTGTTGAAGCAGAACGGCCCGTATGGGGTAATGAATGTTGTTGCGGCTTGGTCGGACTCCTTCATTTTGATTTGATGGTATCCGGAGTATGCATCGAGGAAACACAGTGAGTCGTGTCCTGCAGTGGCATCAATAATATGATCGATGCGCGGGAGGGGGAAGGGATCCTTAGGGTAGGCCTTGTTGAGGTCTTTGAAATCAACGCATAAGCGCCAGGATTTATCCTTCTTTGGTACCATCACCAGGTTTGCTAGCTAGTCTGGGTGTTTTATTTCTCTGATGAATCCGGCCTCGATTAGCTTGGCTAGCTCCTCCCCCATAGCTTGTCGTTTGGGTTCAGAAAAGCGCCGTAGTGTTTGCTTGATCGGTTTATATCCCTTCAATATGTTGAGGCCGTCTTGGACTAACCTGTGTGGGATTCCTGGCATATCAGAAGGGTGTCAGGCGAATATGTCCCAGTTCTCGCACAGGAACTCTCGTAGCGCGGCGTCAACCGTTGGGTCCAGCTGTGCCCCGATGGATGTTGTCTTATCTGGGTCCGTCGGGTGGACTTGAAATTTGACTATTTCATCTGCTGGTTTAAAGGTGGTGGATTTGGGTCGCTTGTCCAGGATTATGTCGTCCCTATTTGAAGCGTGGCGCGGTTAACTCTTCGGCCGCGAGGGCTTCAGACAGTGCCACGAGGGCCAGGGATGCGATTTTGTTTTCAACGCGGAGTGCGATGTCCGGATCACTGGCAAGAGTGATAATACCACTGGGCCCGGGCATCTTGAGCTTCATGTACCCGTAATGAGGTACAGCTTGGAAGCGTGTAAATGCATCTCGCCCCAATAGGGCATGATATCCATTGTTGAAAGGGGCTACTTGGAAGGTTATCTCTTCGGATTCATAACTCTCTGGTGTGCCGAATACCACGTTGAGCGTGATTTTTCCCGCGCATCGCGCCTCCCGACTGGGAATGATTCCTCGGAAGGTCGTGCTACTTTGCTCGATGCGGCTCCTGTCTATTTCCATTTTGTTGAGTCTGTCTTTCTAGATGAGGTTTAGTCCGCTACTGCCGTCCATGAGCACTTTGGTGAGCCGAAAACCATCCACAATTGGATTGAGGACCAAGGCGGCTGGTGCCTGGACTTTCCGGAATTTTGGTTCGTCACTGGCATTGAAAGTTATGGCCGTGTCATTCCAGGGGTTTGTTGCTGCGACTTGGCAGACTTCGGCGAGGTCGCGGATGGCCCTTTTGCGCCAATTATTTGAAGCGAAAGTCTCGAGGACCGTCAATACGCTGAGGTCGTCATCTTCCGGGAGGTGTTGTTCTAAGGTATTTTTGGTGAGGATATCCTCGTCACTCTTGGCCACTTGCCGGAGTATCCAACATGCTCTAAGGTTGTGGGTTGGTATGGTATCCGGTGTTGTGTGTATTTTGCATGGCCTATCGAGCCATCCCTCCAGAACGCTTCCGCGCCATGTAATGGGTTTAGATTTCTTTACTATTGGGTCGAGCGCCACATGAGGGTGCATCCTTTTTGCCCGGACGAGGGGTTGAGTGGAAACCCGTTGGTTCCCAGCGAGCTGCCTGAGTTTTCCAAGCGCTTTCCATTGCGCAGTACTTCTATACTATGCATGTTCGCCAAGTCAGCAAAGTGTAATACACGACGGCGGTTGATGGCGTTGAGGATTCCTTCGTCCGTGCAATTATTGCAGAATACTGAGATCGCTTCTTCGCCGCGGCAATCTTTAATCTTGTCTTTGACAAGGAGGAATCTGGCCCAAAAGTGATGGACTGTTTCCTGAGACTATTGTCGTATGTACATAAGATCGCGTGTATCTGGGTGGGTGGGTGGCTTTAAATCCGAACCCTGACCCAATTTGGGATCCGGAGTTTGAGAAACTCCCGAGCTTAATAGTTCGGGCTCCGGGATATCAACTGATTTTTCAGGTCCACCTTCTGATTCGAGGTTCGGAGGACAAGGCATGTCGTTCCATGGACAGGTATCCGGCTCTTCGAGCTTGGAAATCCGAACATAGTTCGTCCTCAATATAGAGGAAGAGTTGTTGTTTTGCTCCTCTACTACCGCTATCTGATGGGTGATCGGTGGAGATTTGATTTCTCTCTGGTCATGTTTAAGCCCAATTCGATCGTAGTCTGTAGCGACCCCCAAGGTGGCGATGTGATCTAGGAGTTCGTTTAAAGCTGACAACTCCGTCGGATCCATCCGTTTGGAGTATTCGGAGTCAACACGGAGGCGATTTTCGATGACCCGAGAAGTCATCGCCGGCTTAATGGCTGGACGAGCGGTCATAGTAAAGCCGCCCAGCCGAAGGGTTTGGCCTGAGGCCAGGGCTCCTCCGGAGGTGATACTGTCCTTGATAACAAGGCGAGCCATCAATCATGTCTTCAACGTCGCAGCGGAACTCTCAACGAAAGCACCAATGCCGGTGTCAAAACCGGCGGATCTCGGGTAGGGGTTCCCGAACTGTGCGTCTAAGTTCGATGGTAACAGGAGACATGGGACATGATGTTTACCCAGGTTCAGGCCCTCTCTATGGAGGTAATACCCTACTTCCTGCTTGATTGATCTTGATGAATATGAGTATTACAAGAGTTGATCTACCACGAGATCGTAATGGCTAAAACCCTAGAAGTCCAGCCTGTATGATTATGATTGCCTCTACGGACTAAACCCTCCGGTTTATATAGACACGGAGGGGACTAGGGTTGTACAAAGTCGGTTACAAAGAAAGGAATCTTCATATCCGAATGCCAAGCTTGCCATCCACACCAAGGAGAGTCCCATCCGGACACGGGAGAGAGTCTCCTATCTTGTATCTTCATGGCCCATCAGTCCGGCCCATGTCCAACAGGTCGGACGCCCGAGGACCCCTCAATCCAGGACTCCCTTAGTAGTGCCTGGGTATTTGATACCGGTTCTGTTGCTAATATTGGCAACTCGAAACAGGGACTACAGATTAAGCGAAGATTTGCTAAGGACGAGGTGACGATGCGCGCGGGAAATGGTTCCAAAGTCGATGTGATCGCCGTCGGCACGCTACCTCTACATCTACATTCGGGATTAGTTTTAGACCTGAATAATTGTTATTTGGTGCGAGCGTTGCATGAACATTATATCTGGATCTAGTTTGATGCGAGACGGTTATTCATTTAAATCAGAGAATAATGGTTGTTCTATTTGTATGAGTAATATCTTTTATGGTCATGCACCCTTGAAGAGTGGTCTGTTTTTATAGAATCTCGATAGTAGTGATATACATATTCATAATATTGAAGCCAAAAGATGCAGAGTTGATAATGATAGTGCAACTTATTTGTGGCACGGCCATTTGGGTCATATTGGTATAAAGCGCATGAAGAAACTCCATTCTGATGGACTTTTTGAATCACTTGATTATGAATCGCTTGGTACTTGCGAACCATGCCTCATGGGCAAGATGACTAAAACTCCGTTCTCTGGAACAATGGAGCGAGCAACAGATTTATTGGAAATCATACATACTGATGTATGTGGTACAATGAACATTGAGGCTCGCGGCGGGTATCGTTATTTTCTGACCTTCACAGATGATTTGAGCAGATATGGGTATATCTACTTAATGAAACATAAGTCTAAACCATTTGAAAAGTTCAAAGAATTTCAGAGTGAAGTGGAAAATCATCGTAACAAAAGTTTCTACGATCTGATCGTGGAGGAGAATATTTGAGTTACGAGTTTGGTCTTCATTTGAAACAATGCGGAATAGTTTCGTAACTCACGCCACCCGGAACACCACAAGGTAATGGTGTGTCCGAATGTCGTGATCATACTTTACTAGATAAGGTGCAATCTATGATGTCTCTTACTGATTTACCACTATCGTTTTGGGTTATGCTTTAGAGACAGCTGCATTCATGTTAAATAGGGCACCATCTAAATCCGTTGAGACGACACCTTATGAACTGTGGTTTGGCAAGAAACCCAAGTTGTCATTTCTTAAACTTTGGGGTTGCGATGCTTATGTGAAAAAGCTTCAACCTGATAAGCTCGAACCCAAATCATAGAAATGTGTCTTCATAGGATACCCAAAGGAGACTGTTGGGTACACCTTCTATCACAGATCCAAAGGCAAGACATTCATTGCTAAGAATGGATCCTTTCTAGAGAAGGAGTTTCTCTCGAAAGAAGTGAGTGGGAGGAAAGTAGAACTTGATGAGGTAACTGTACCTGCTCCCTTATTGGAAAGTAGTTCATCACAGAAATCAGTTCATGTGACTCCTACACCAATTAGTGAGGAAGCTAATGATGATGATCATGTAACTTCAGATCAAGTTACTACTGAACCTCGTAGGTCAACCAGAGCAAGATCCGCACCAGAGTGGTACGGTAATCCTGTTCTGGAGGTCATGTTACTTGACCATGACGAATCTACGAACTATGAGGAAGCGATGATGTCCCAGATTCCGCGAAATGGCTTGAGGCCATGAAATATTAGATGGGATCCATGTATGAGAACAAAGTGTGGACTTTGGTTGAGTTGCCCGATGATCGGCAAGCCATCGAGAATAAATGGATCTTCAAGAATAAGGCTGACACTGAAGGTAATGTTACTGTCTACAAAGCTCGACTTGCTGCGAAAGGTTTTCGACAAGTTCAAGGAGTTGGCTACGATGAGACCTTCTCACCCGTAGCAATGCTTAAGTCCGTCCGAATCATGTTAGCAATTGCTGCATTTTATGATTATGAAATTTGGCAAATGGATGTAAAGACTGCATTCCTGAATGGATTTCTGGAAGAAGAGTTGTATATGATGCAACCAGAAGGTTTTATCAATCCAAAGGATGCTAACAAAGTGTGCAAGCTCCAGCGATGCATTTGTGGACTGTTGCAAGCATCTCGGAGTTGGAATAAATGTTTTGATAGTGTGATCAAAGCACGTGGTTTTATACAGACTTTTGGAGAAGCATGTATTTACAAGAAAGTGAGTGGGAGCTCTGTAGCATTTCTAATAATATATGTGGATGACATATTGTTGATTGGAAATGATATAGAATTTTTGGATGGCATAAATGGATACTTGAATAAGAGATTTTCAGTGAAAGACCTCGGTGAAGCTACTTATATATTAGGCATCAAGATCTGTAGAGATACATCAAGACGCTTAATTGGACTTTCACAAAGCACATACCTTGATAAAGTTTTGAAGAAGTTCAAAATTGGTGAAGCAAAGAAAGGGTTCTTGCATGTGTTACAAGGTGTGAAATTGAGTCAGTCTCAATGCCCGACCACTGCAGAAGATAGAGAGAAAATGAAAGTCATTCCGTATGCTTCAGCCATAGGTTCTATCATGTACGCAATGTTGTGTACCAGACCTGATGTGTGACTTGCTATTAGTTTAGCGGGGAGGTACCAAAGTAATCCAGGAGTGGATCACTGGACAATGGTCAAGAACATCCAGAAATACCTGAAAAGGACAAAGGATATGTTTCTCGTTTATGGAGGTGACAAAGAGCTCGTCGTAAATGGTTACGTCGATGCAAGCTTTGACACTGATCCGGATGACTCTAAGACAAAAACCGGATACGTATTTATAGTGAACGGTGGAGCTGTAAGTTGGTGCAGTTCTAAGCAAAGCGTCATGGCGGGATCTACGTGTGAAGCGGAGTACATAGCTGCTTCAGAACCAGCAAATGAAGGAGTCTGGATGAAGGAGTTCATATCTGATCTAGGTGTCATACCTAGTGCATCGGGTCCAATGAAAATCTTTTGTGACAATACTGGTGCAATTGCCTTGGCAAAGGAATCCAGATTTCACAAGAGAACCAAGCACATCAAGAGACGCTTCGATTCCATCCGGGATCAAGTCAAGGAGGGAGACATAGAGATTTGCAAGATAGATACGGATCTGAATGTTGCAGACCCATTGACTATAAGCCTCTCTCACGAGCAAAACATGATCAGCACCAAGACTCCATGGGTGTTGGAATCATTACTGTGTAATCTAGATTATTGACTCTAGTGCAAGTAGGAGACTGAAGGAAATATGCCCTAGAGGCAATAATAAAGTTGTTATTTATATTTCCTTATAACATGATAAATGTTTATTATTCATGCTAGAATTGTATTAACCGGAAACTTAGTACATGTATGAATACATAGACAAACAGAGTGTCACTAGTATGCCTCTACTTGACTAGCTTGTTGAATCAAAGATGGTTAAGTTTCCTAGCCATGGACATGAGTTGTCATTTGATTAACAAGATCACATCATTAGAGAATGATGTGATTGACTTGTCTCATTCCGTTAGCTTAGCACTTGATCGTTTAGTTTAATGCTATTGCTTTCTTCATGACTTATACATGTTCCTATGACTATGAGATTATGCAACTCCCGAATACCGGAGGAACACTTAGTCTGCTATCAAACGTCACAATTTTACTGGGTGATTGTAAATATGCTCTAAAGGTGTCTTTGATGGTGTTTGTTGAGTTGACATAGATCGAGATTAGGATTTGTCACTCCGAGTATCGGAGAGGTATCTCTGGGCCCTCTCGGTAATGCACATCACTATAAGCCTTACAGGCAATCTGACTAATGAGTTAGTTGCAAGATGATGCATTACGGAACGAGTAAAGAGACTTGCCGGTAACGAGATTGAACTAGGTATTGAGATACCAACGATCGAATCTCGGGCAAGTAACATACCGATGACAAAGGGAACAACACATGTTGTTATGCGGTTTGACCGATAAAGATCTTCGTAGAATATGTAGGAACCAATATGAGCATCCAGGTTCCGCTATTGGTTATTGACTGGAGATGATGTAACACCCCAAAAAAAATTACCTTGTTTGTTCAATTAAAATTTTGCCAGGAAATTTAATTTTTATTTTCTGTATTTAATCTTGATTTCAGAGCCTCTCTTTTCCCTAAGTTGTGGAGTTTTCACCCCTAGTAAAAACTTTTCAAAATATGTTATTGGACTTATTTATCCTCTCAAGAAAAATCCTTTCTTTTCATCAGAGGAATTAATTATATAATAATCTCCATGATCTTTATTTTCTTGAAAAAATGGTTTCCCATGGTTTTAGGGTCCTTTTTGAACTACAACCCTTTTATAATTTCTTTCAAAAATTCCACCAAAATTTGGGGATGTCCTATGATGTCACCAAACCACTTTTATGCAAAAAAGATATTTCATTCCCTAGATATTTTGAGCTCTACACCCAATTTTCTTCTCTGGTCCAGTGGGCAATTTTTCACTACAACCTACTTAAATACTTCTTTCTAGCCTCCACCAAAATTATGGGATGATAGTAGAAGCCTATGATTCAACTTTATGCAAAAACCTAGTGTTGTTATTTGAAAATTTTGAGGGAATCAACCTCATCTTCATTCTGGTCCAACATGATGGTTTGTACAGCATCCATATTATTGCTTGCTCTTTAGCCCTTGATTCTTTCCCCTGCTTGTAGACCACCCTACTAAACCCCTAAGTCCAGGAGCATGCACCCATTGGATCACTTTTGGTTCCAGAAGTGATGCCATTTGTCTCCTGTCCAGATTTGAGTTTTTGCAAAACTTGCACTAACTGGTTTCCGTATTTGGCCACCTAACCTCACCACCCTTTTATTCACCTAATGAGACCACCATCTGGAGTTTTTGACCACTCCAAGACCTGCCTAGATGCCTCTGGCATTTTGTCAAACACCCTAAGTGCATAGCCAGATTTGGCAAGATTTCAAGTTTATATTGTGAACTTGAGCCCCTGACCTATCCACCATGTCCCTTGATCCCCTTGCTAACCCTAAACTAGCCCTGTTACTTGCCAGCCCCGCTAAAGCACGCTAGGCTACCCTGGCTTTTCATCGAACACGTCCCGGGCGTGCTCTGGGCGCGTTTGGCCCGCACGTGCGCCCGAGCCGCCGCGTCTCGCCCCGCACCCGTTCCAGCCCTTGGCCAACAGCAGCTAGCACGCCACGTATCCTCTTGCACCGCCACGCCACCCCGACCGCCCTAGCACACTACAGCGCCGCCGTCAGGGCACTCTTGGCGGCATGCTGGCGTCCGCAGTGGCTCCTGCCCCGGTCGGCGCCGCCCGAGCCACCCCGGCTCGCCACCTGCCCCTGGGTGCCACGCAAGCTTATCCCCTCGCTCGTCGGATAGCTCTCGTCGCCTCCATGTCGACCTGCAAACTACAGAGAGGCGGTTCGCCGGCATCCTCATCCATCTCGCGGAACCGACCTCGTCGCGCTATGAGAGGAGGCCCCGAACCCATCCGAGCGCACAGGCGACCTCAGGCCACCCCTTGGCACCCCCCACAGCCCGCAATCGTCGGGGGGAAGCCGTCTTCCCCGACTCCGGCCAGTTCAGCCACCGCCGCCTCCCGGCTCCGTTCAGCGCAACCAGTGCCTCCCCTTCTCCACTCTCTCCACCAGAAGCTCCCTCTTCCTCCCGTGAACCCGTCCCCCTGCTCAATTTTGGTCGGGAACCACCGCCGCCCCAAAACCACTTTGCTCCCGAAACCTCCTCCGCCGCGAAGCTCACCGCCGACAACTCCTTCCACCTCCGTCGACCCAACGACCACCGGGAGGACCTCCTCGGTTTTGCTGATCCATCCCGACCCTCTGGCGCCCGCGGGGAGCCGCCGTTCGCCGGCGTTGATCGCCGTTCCTCGCCGTCGTTCAGGCGGAGAAAGAGGAGGAGATATGGACGGTCAAACCTGACGGTGGGCCCTTGGACCCCTTGTCGGTGACCCGCTCTGTCCATGTGGGTTAAGTGAAAGCGTATTTCCGGAGTACGTCTTCGACGTGTTCATATTCGAATCGTTTTTCTTTTTTCTGTTTTATTTAAAAAACAGAATATTGACTAAACATTGACCGACTATAACTTTTTAAATATAACTGCAAATGAATTGATTATTTTTCCTTCATCTCTCAATTTCTGTCTAGTTTATTTTAAGATTTATTTGAAATTTTGTTCAGACTACTTTTTGTGCTGTTTTGGAAATGTATGTTAATTCAAAAATATTTTCAAATAGGATTTTGAAGAGAGAGGAGAAAACTTTCAAAGTATTGGAATGCACACTGACTTTCCACACCTTGAAGGCAAGCATTCTGAACTCGGCATAATATTTTTGGTGTGTTCGTTGACATGCTTATAACACCACCTCATTTCGGAATACTTGTTATTTCATGTGATATGATCATTTGCATGAATGCCTATTTGTGACTCTCCTTGCTGTTGGAAATGATTATACTTGTGATGGTAATCATCTTCATGTGCCTTACATGCATACGGAAAGGAATCTGGAAGGCCTCGCCTTGGGTAGGCGTGAGCTTGTCGCCGGTCTCCGTTGGGGACGGTTATGGCGGTATGGCATGGTAAGGTATAGTGAGTGGTGACTTTGTTGGTTGAAATATTTTTGTTATGCTAATCATGCAGGAATGCTTAAACCTCTGAGTCGACCATAGATCGAGTCTTGTTCGATAACCCCATGCTTGTTTCAGTACTACCACTTGTCTCTACAACAAGTAGGGTATGGTTCGATAAGTTGTCAACCCCTTTCCTAGCACACACCGATAGAGAGGCCATGATGGAATATCTTTGGAGGCATCCGTAGGCATGCCATCGACCCGGGGCATGGGTGTTTGGTTGTAGCGAAGGGTAGCTCCCTAGTTCTGCTGCTGTATAAATTTTGTGATCCCATGCTACGTCGAGGTTGTAGCCTCCCACTTAGAGTTTTGCTTGACAGGTGTCATGGGTGATTCGGACACGGTGAGTTAAGCTGGTGTGTGCAAGTTAGGTGTGTTTTCAACTGAAGGGCTGTAGACGGAATAAGTCCCGATGGACTAATGAAATCCGTTACTCGTGGGTAAAGAGTACACCTCTGCAGAGATATTAAACCTATTGAATAGCCGTGTCCATGGTTAAGGATTACGATGCAGGATGGGTCAAGTGTCGGTCTTAGTGTCGGTCTTGGAGGAGAAATTGCTTAATCAGAACATGGATCATGGCGTGTGACTTAGGCTGCTATGATGATGATGATTATTGTTATTATTATGGACTAACCCATTATATTATAGAGTATCCCTGGAACGGTTCTACCTCCTAGATATTCATTGTGAATATTCATTTTAAAAGCCCTTTATGTGGTGTCATTTGAGACGCCTCGATCGTGGCATTACTTGTTATTTATTTCCTTATAAGCCCTTTATGTGGTGTCATTTGAGGCCTCCATCGTGGCATTACTTGTTATTTATTTCCTTATAAGCCCTTTATGTGGTGTCATTTGAGACGCCTTGAATGTGGCATTACTTGTTATTTATTTCCCTTATAAGCCCTTTATGTGGTGTCGCTCAGACGCCCGACTGTGGCATGCTTGTTATTTACCATCATTTCGAGACGTCGCTTCAGACATCCGAATGGTGCATTTTATTTCCTCCTCTGTCATCTCATATTTTTGTTACATATAAATAACCTGTTTGCAAGCATTAGAGATTTTATTTCATAACTGACATTGTGATCATAGAATAATTCCGGGCATGATCATCATTTATATTATACCCGAGTTCATAATGTTTGCGAGTACATTCAAAGTACTCACTGGCTTGCCCCTGGCTATTGTCTTGGCCAGATCTCTTGCATGGAGAGGGGCGTTGCGATGACCGCCCCAGAACCTAAGCAGCGGAGACCGCAGCCTCACGAAGATAGGAGTTATCCTGGTCAGTTGTTCCCGTGGGAAATGGAGTCCCATAGACACTGATGACCCACAAACCGCTTCCGCCATCAACCACTAGAAACCAATTGTTGTACTCACAGACCAGAATGGTCTTGTACCACATATTTCCTGTATATTGCTTGGAATTTCTGTATCAAGTTGGTGCCTCATCAGCTAACAGTAATCCTGGGGCTGGTGAGCATGACGACCATTTTCTGGAATATATTAACCGGAAAACCGGTCGCCACAGACTTGGTATCAGAGCCAGGCTGACCATTGGCTAATCCTATCTTAGCCGGGTCAATAAACCTAGGCAAGCCAAACCACCAAACCTTAACCAAAACCCAGCCAAGCTTCTCATGCAAGATAGCCACACAATGACCCCGACACTTTTGGCAGACGATGCCCAACCTATCAACCTAGCCTGTCGATCACGCGCCAGTGACCGACGCCTAAAATGTCTCATTTGCAAGTGTGCGAAGTAAGACTTCGTTCCCTTTTTCTATAAAAAGGGCACGCTCGCCTCAACCCAGCACAGCACAGCCTCTACCCCAAACCGAGCCACAATGCCTGGTCCCGTAGTGCACCATGAGACCACAGCAACCAACCTTGGAGGTTTTGTGACTATACTCGCAAACCTCACCCGTCGTGCCTATGCGTTAGAAGAGCCCCCGGAATATGTTGTGTACCAAGGGTCCATGAGCGGCGAGAGCCGTCAATTCGGGGCCATTGTGCACATCTACGGTGGGGTCTCCGCTGAACGCCCTACTGAGTTCACCGGAAGGACAACTTCCTTTGAGCCACAAGCCATCCAACTAGCTGCTCGAGAGGCTATAGTTCAACTCCGGCAGTTGTCGCCCGAGTTAGCGTCGCTCGATCTACTACTACCCAGGCGTGAAGGGCATGGTAGACCACCCCAAGTTACCAACGGAGATCACGAGACGGATCCTGCATTGCTGCACCTAGTGCGCTATGTAAGTGCACTGGAGGAACTGTTCGATCAAATCACCATTGATCTGATCGCAGCTCGTGGAGAGCTGGTTCGTCGGGCCCCGGCGAGAGAAGAGAACGAGCCCAACGCTGACAACCCAGTCGTGTTGTTCGGACACCCGATCGAGACCCTGAGGTCAGCTCCAGCCGTCAGCCAAGGTGCTTTGATGACCCCAGAAGTGCTTCGTCGCCTTTTGGGAGCATACTCCAACGGGGTTGTGTGTAACGCCCCGAGACCGATACTCGAGAAGACTTCCATATATTCCGAGCTTTGCCGTGTGTTTTATTTGCTTGTTGCATTGCATCATGTCATTTAATTTTTGCAACTCATCTAAATAAATTGTATGGATCCTCGGTCCATTTAAATCGAGGGATATTCACAATTGTGATTTCTCTTTATAACATATCCTCCCAATATTTAGGGAGCTATATTAAACCATTCCATAACACATTTGCGCGGTTCTTCAAATTTCCTTTTTATCCAACTCAACTTCTTTTCTTCCTTTGGTGCCTTTTTAGTAAAATTGAGTTGCAATTTTACTTTATCCACAAATGTTCCAAATCAGCCCATAAATCACATCTAGTGTGTAGGGCCATCTCCTATAATTTCAACCCATTTGGAGTTCATTCGAATGGGTTCCGAAATTCAAACATGTCGAGTTAAATTCAACATGTGTGGATTTTACATTCTCTAAAAATCCTTGGGCCATTTTTGTTAAATTCCTCATATTTTTGTGAGCCTAAGGAAATGCCCTCCTAGCCTTTCTCTTCTTCCTTTTTTTCCCCTGCTAGAGAGAGAGAGAAGAGAGCCTGCAACCCCAGTCCATTTGGCCCAAGGCCCAGTCGCGCTTTTAACCCTAGCTCCTCACCACACTCTCCCGATCCCCAGCTCTCTCCCTTCGTTCTCCTCCTGGCGCCGCCACTCACAGGGAGAGAGAGGAGCAGAGCCCTCGCGCAGCCCTTGATCCATCTCCTCCTCCTCGTTCCCACGCATCGCCCGATCCCCATCTCCCCGAGCGCCTTCTCCCCGAGCGCCGCCAGAACCCATCGCCGAACCTGCGCTCGATCCCCTCGTCTCTTGATCTCTCCCTCTCGCTTCCACGAGCGCCGCCGCCCTCAACCCTCCTCGCCGTCGTCCATGGCCACGCCTGCGCCTCCAGCGCCTGACCCCGCGCCCGTCCGCCTCGGGGCCGGCCTCCACCGCCTCCTCCCTCACCTGCGGCCTCCTCCTCGTCGCCTCCGCGCCACCACCTTGCTCCGAAGCCCGCCGTCCACCTTCCCCGTGGCTGAGATGCTCTCCGCCGTCTGCCACGACCGGCCGACCTCTGCTTCCTCGCAACCCCAGCCATCCCGGCCGTCCTCGCCGGCACGCCCGACCTCTGCACCCGGGCTCTCCTCCCTGTCTTCCCGGCGTCCTCTGCATCCCCTGGCTGCATCGAGCAGCAGCATGCCAAGTCCATCGCCACCTCGCCAGAGAGCCCCGTCCTCGCCGGATCTTCGCCGCCCGACCCCAAGCCTCGCCGCTGCTGCCTTCGTTTTGCCTGAACTGCGCCCCTGCTTCGCCTCGAACAGCAGCAGCAGCTCGCCCGCTTGTCCTCGTGGACTCGATTCAGTCAAATGCCAGGTCCACGGGTCGGCCTCCCGTTCGTTGACCACCGAGACCTGAGGCCCTTTTGTATTTCTTCGCCTTGGATGCGCCAAGATCCTCTCCAACAAACGCACGACTACCCTCGAGGACATTTGGTTCCGTCAAGATCGACTACACAAACTGCCAGTACCCCTTCGGATACGCAAGACCGTCTCGGATATCGCCAAGTACCACGACAATATGAGTACAACTACCGTTGACATGCTTTTCGCCAAGTACCTCTCGGATCCGACAAGTACCCAGATGACGCGTGTACCACTACCGTCGCCGTGTACCACTATGCCCAAGTTCCACTACGAGATGTACAACTACCGCCGCCGTTGATTCGACAAGATAACGTGTACCACTACTTCCACTATCGCCACGAGAACGACTACTTCACACTACGACCCGTGTACCACTACTTCCCTCGACGAACTCGGTCCGCTTCGAAAATGCACGCTTCGAAGGTATAACCGCCGGAACGACCGCCGTGGACCGAATGCATATGTTGTATGAGATGCCCGTTTGCACCGTGTCCGAAATTGTCGCTCGCTTGTTCCTCCTCGTTGCCATGCCACCGTCCCGTGGAAACTCGGTGACCGGGATCACCCCACCATCTTGCATGGCACGCTCTCCACACTTTCTTTTGCACCGACATCTCAATCGAGTTATCGGAACCGGAATGTTGCCGTGGCACCATTTCCGTTGTCGTTGCCGTGGCACCCTTTTTCGTTTCCGCCACGACGACAAATGCCTCATATCATGCTCATGTCAACTTTTTCATAAAATTGCATAAACTTGCATATGTCATCCGCATCATGATAATAACTTTTAAATGCTTAAAATTGTTGTTGCATTAAATTGCTAAATGCATATGGGGATTTACCGGATTTGTTGTTTTTATATCCGGCCCCATTTAAATTGTTTAGATAGTTAGTTTAATTATGCTTCACCTCTTGCCATGTTTGACAACATGTAATATTATTGTGTTCCTAATTGGGAGTGAACTAAATAATTGATATGGTGTTTCGTCAATGTGCAACTCGTTGCATATTGGGCTCCATTTAACTTGTAGTTTTGTTTGTGCATATTGCCATGCCATGCTATTTAAATCGGACATGCATCATACTTCGTTGTGCATCATGCCATGTTTGTGCTTGTTGGTTTACTATGTTGTTTGTTTCTTTCCGGGTTGCTTCTCTCGTTAGCTTCGTTTTTGTTCCGGAGTTGTGAGGATTCGTTCGACTACGTCCGTTTGTCTTCTTCATGGACTCGTTCTTCTTCCTTGCGGGATTTCAGGCAAGATGACCATACCCTCGAAATCACTTCTATCTTTGCTTGCTAGATGCTCGCTCTTTTGCTATGCCTATGCTGCGTTACCTACCACTTGCTAAATCATGCCACCCACATTGCCATGTCCAACCTCTAACCATCCTTTCCTAGCAAACCGTTGTTTGGCTATGTCACCGCTTTGCTCAGCCCCTCTTATAGCGTTGTTAGTTGCAGGTGAAGATGAAGCTTGTTCCTTGTTGGAACATGGAGATGTTGTTCCTTGTTGGAACATGTTTACTTGTTGGGATATCACAATATATCTTATTTAATTAATGCATCTATATACTTGGTAAAGGGTGGAAGGCTCGGCCTTATGCACAGTGTTTTGTTCCACTCTTGCCGCCCTAGTTTCGTCATATCGGTATTATGTTCCCGGATTTTGCGTCCCTAACGCGGTTGGGTGATTTATGGGACCCTTGACAGTTCGCTTTGAATAAGACTCCAAAGAAGGCCCAACCTTGGTTTTACCATTTGACTACCTACCACATATACCCCTTCCTTGGGTTCTGCAGACTCGAGGGTCATCTTTATTTTAGCCCCGGGGCGGTGCTCCTTCAGTGTTGGTCCAAGCAGGCAGATGCAGGGGCCACCACGGGCAACTCGAGGCTGGTTTTACTCGTAGGCTGACCTATCCGGTGTGCCACGAGAACGAGATATGTGCAGCTCCTATCGGGATTTGTCGGCACATCGGGCGGCTTTGCTGGTCTTGTTTTATTGCTGTCGAAATGTCTTGTAGCCGGATTACGAGACTGATCGGGTCTTCCGGGAGAAGGAATATCCTTCGTTGATCGCGAGAGCTTATCATGGGCTAAGTTGGGACACCCTGCAGGTATTATCTTTCAAAGCCGTGCCCGCGGTTATGAGGCAGATGGGAATTTTTAATGTCGGTTGTAGAAAACCCGAAGTTGACCTTAATTAAAATACATCAACGCGTGTGTAACCGTGATGGTCTCTTCTCGGTGGAGTCCGGGAAGTGAACACGGTGTTGGAGTTATGTTTGACGTAAGTAGTTTCAGGATCACTTCTTGATCGCTACTAGCTTCACGACCGTGCTTTGCCTCCTCTTCTCGCTCTCTTTTGCGTATGGTAGCCACCATATATGCTAGTCGCTTGCTGCAGCTCCACCTCACTACCCTGTCCTACCTTTAAGCTTAAATAGTCTTGATCTCGCTGGTGTGAGATTGCTGAGTCCCGTGACTCACAGATACTTCAAAACCAGTTTGCGGTGCCGATGAAACCGTGCGGTGGCCGCACCGAGCTCAAGGAGGATCTCGATGAAGATCTTGTTCATTGTGTTGTTTCGTTTCAGTTGATCAGTAGTGGGGCCCAGTTGGGTCGATCGGGGATCTGTGTAGCATTTGGGGTAGTCTTCTTTTATTTTTGGTTCCGTAGTCGGACCTTGATTGTATCTGTATGATGTAATGCTTTACTCATGTATTGTGTGAAGTGGCGATTGTAAGCCAACTATGTATCTCTTTCCCTTATGTATTACATGGGTTGTGTGAAGATTACCTCACTTGCGACATTGCTTTCAATGCGGTTATGCCTCTAAGTCGTGCTTTGACACGTGGGAGATATAGCCGCATCGAGGGCGTTACATTGTGGTCAACAATCCCCGCGATGGCCATCATCACTACCCCGAGCCTGCAGCCCCTCAACCCTCTCCAGCTAATTCCGATGGTGAGAACCGTGGAGAAGCCTCGACATCCACAAGGCACGCCCGCTTGGATGTAAACGAGGTAGACTAAGTCACCCAAGAGGTGTCGAGTCCCAGTGTATCCTCGCCTTGTAATCGTGTGACCTTGTGATAGACGCCGCCCATCGTCGTGCCTCTGTTTTAAATAGTAGCCGTGCATGGATGTATTAGCATGCAGTGTGATTTTTTCTATTCCAGGCACAGCTACCAAAACCACCCCGACAAACACCACAGTGATGTGTCACTTTGGTTAGATATGTATCCGTGGCTTTTGACCCCGTCCCTCGGAGCCGAGCTGGCAAATTCATTACCTTTCACCATGGTAAAATGACCCAGTTCCAATGCTATAAAAGGCCACCGCGTGACCCTGCCAAGCACCCCTCACTTGTGCAGCCTCCTCACAACCATTTCTTACCATGCCGAGCCCTAGTATTTATCTGAGAACTCCAGATGCAACCCTGGGTAATTTTGTCAAGATATTGTGGGATTCTACCTGCAGTACCATGGGCGCTACCCAGCCACCCCAGTACGAGCTCACAGGGAGAGAGAGGAGCAGAGCCCTCGCGCAGCCCTTGATCCATCTCCTCCTCCTCGTTCCCACGCATCGCCCGATCCCCATCTCCCCGAGCGCCTTCTCCCCGAGCGCCGCCAGAACCCATCGCCGAACCTGCGCTCGATCCCTCGTCTCTTGATCTCTCCTCTCGCTTCCACGCGCGCCGCCCTCAACCCTCCTCGCCGTCGTCCATGGCCACGCCTGCGCCTCCAGCGCCTGACCCGCGCCCGTCCGCCTCGGGGCCGGCCTCCACCGCCTCCTCCCTCACCTGCGGCCTCCTCCTCGTCGCCTCCGTGCCACCACCTTGCTCTGAAGCCCGCCGTCCACCTTCCCCGTGGCTGAGATGCTCTCCGCCGTCTGCCACGACCGGCCGACCTCTGCTTCCTCGCAACCCCAGCCATCCCGGCCGTCCTCGCCGGCACGCCCGACCTCTGCACCCGGGCTCTCCTCCCTGTCTTCCCGGCGTCCTCTGCATCCCCTGGCTGCATCGAGCAGCAGCATGCCAAGTCCATCGCCACCTCGCCAGAGAGCCCCGTCCTCGCCCGGATCTTTCGCCGCGACCCCAAGCCTGCGCGCTGCTGCCTTCGTTTTGCTGAATGCGCCCTGCCGCCTCGAACAGCAGCAGCAGCTTCGCCGCTTGTCCTCGTGGACTCGATTCAGTCAAATGCCAGGTCCACGGTCGGCCTCCCGTTCGTTGACCACGAGACCGAGGCCCTTTTGTATTTCTTCGCCTTGGATGCGCCAAGATCCTCTCCAACAAGCGCACGACTACCCTCGAGGACATTTGGTTCCGTCAAGATCGACTACACAAACTGCGGTACCCTTCGGATCGCAAGACCGTCTCGGATATCGCCAAGTACCACGACAATATGAGTACAACTACCGTTGACATGCTTTTCGCCAAGTACCTCTCGGATCCGACAAGTACCCAGATAGCGCGTGTACCACTACGTCGCCGTGTACCACTATGCCCAAGTTCCACTACGAGATGTACAACTACCGCCGCCGTTGATTCGACAAGATAACGTGTACCACTACTTCCACTATCGCCACGAGAGCGACTACTTCACCTCGACCGTGTACCACTACTTCCCTCGGCGAACTCGGTCCGCCGAAAATGCACGCTTGAAGGTATAACCGCGGAGCGACCGCCGTGGACCGAATGCATATGTTGTATGAGATGCCCGTTTGCACCGTGTCCGAAATTGTCGCTCGCTTGTTCCTCCTCGTTGCCATGCCACCGTCCCGTGGAAACTCGGTGACCGGGATCACCCCACCATCTTGCATGGCACGCTCTCCACACTTTCTTTTGCACCGACATCTCAATCGAGTTATCGGAACCGGAATGTTGCCGTGGCACCATTTCCGTTGTCGTTGCCGTGGCACCCTTTTTCGTTTCCGCCACGACGACAAATGCCTCATATCATGCTCATGTCAACTTTTTCATAAAATTGCATAAACTTGCATATGTCATCCGCATCATGATAATAACTTTTAAATGCTTAAAATTGTTGTTGCATTAAATTGCTAAATGCATATGGGGATTTACGGATTTGTTGTTTTATATCCGCCCCATTTAAATTGTTTAGATAGTTAGTTTAATTATGCTTCACCTCTTGCCATGTTTGACAACATGTAATATTATTGTGTTCCTAATTGGGAGTGAACTAAATAATTGATATGGTGTTTCGTCAATGTGCAACTCGTTGCATATTGGGCTCCATTTAACTTGTAGTTTTGTTTGTGCATATTGCCATGCCATGCTATTTAAATCGGACATGCATCATACCGTTGTGCATCATGCCATGTTTGTGCTTGTTGGTTTACTATGTTGTTTGTTTCTTTCGGGTTGCTTCTCTCGTTAGCCGTTTTTGTTCGGAGTTGTGAGGATTCGTTCGACTCGTCCGTTTGTCTTCTTCATGGACTCGTTCTTCTTCCTTGCGGGATTTGGGCAAGATGACCATACCCTCGAAATCACTTCTATCTTTGCTTGCTAGATGCTCGCTCTTTTGCTATGCCTATGCTGCGTTACCTACCACTTGCTAAATCATGCCACCCACATTGCCATGTCCAACCTCTAACCATCCTTTCCTAGCAAACCGTTGTTTGGCTATGTCACCGCTTTGCTCAGCCCCTCTTATAGCGTTGTTAGTTGCAGGTGAAGATGAAGCTTGTTCCTTGTTGGAACATGGAGATGTTGTTCCTTGTTGGAACATGTTTACTTGTTGGGATATCACAATATATCTTATTTAATTAATGCATCTATATACTTGGTAAAGGGTGGAAGGCTCGGCCTTATGCCTGGTGTTTTGTTCCACTCTTGCCGCCCTAGTTTCTGTCATATCGGTATTATGTTCCCGGATTTTGCGTCCCTAACGCGGTTGGGTGATTTATGGGACCCCTTGACAGTTCGCTTTGAATAAGACTCCTCCAAAGAAGGCCCAACCTTGGTTTTACCATTTGACTACCTACCCATATACCCCTTCCCTTGGGTTCTGCAGACTCGAGGGTCATCTTTATTTTAGCCCCGGGGCCGGTGCTCCTTCAGTGTTGGTCAAAGCAGGCAGATCAGGGGCCACCACGGGCAACTCGAGGGCTGGTTTTACTCGTGGGCTGACCTATCCGGTGTGCCACGAGAGCGAGATATGTGCAGCTCCTATCGGGATTTGTCGGCACATCGGGCGGCTTTGCTGGTCTTGTTTTATTCTTTGTCGAAATGTCTTGTAGCGGGATTACGAGACTGATCGGGTCTTCCGGGAGAAGGAATATCCTTCGTTGATCGCGAGAGCTTATCATGGGCTAAGTTGGGACACCCTGCGGTATTATCTTTCAAAGCCGTGCCGCGGTTATGAGGCAGATGGGAATTTTTAATGTCGGTTGTAGAAAACCGAAGTTGACCTTAATTAAAATACATCAACCGCGTGTGTAACCGTGATGGTCTCTTCTCGGTGGAGTCCGGAAGTGAACACGGTGTTGGAGTTATGTTTGGCGTAAGTAGTTTCAGGATCACTTCTTGATCGCTACTAGCTTCACGACCGTGCTTTGCCTCCTCTTCTCGCTCTCTTTTGCGTATGGTAGCCACCATATATGCTAGTCGCTTCTGCAGCTCCACCTCACTACCCTGTCCTACCTTTAAGCTTAAATAGTCTTGATCTCGCGGGTGTGAGATTGCTGAGTCCCGTGACTCACAGATACTTCAAAACCAGTTTGCGGTGCCGATGAAACCGTGCGGTGGACGACCCGAGCTCAAGGAGGATCTCGATGAAGATCTTGTTCATTGTGTTGTTTCGTTTGATTGATCGAGTAGTGGGGCCCAGTTGGGTCGATCGGGGATCTGTGTAGCATTTGGGGTAGTCTTCTTTTATTTTTGGTTCCGTAGTGGGACCTTGATTGTATCTGTATGATGTAATGCTTTACTCATGTATTGTGTGAAGTGGCGATTGTAAGCCAACTATGTATCTCTTTCCTTATGTATTACATGGGTTGTGTGAAGATTACCTCACTTGCGACATTGCTTTCAATGCGGTTATGCCTCTAAGTCGTGCTTTGACACGTGGGAGATATAGCCGCATCGAGGCGATACATTGTGGTCAACAATCGCGATGGCCATCATCACTACCCGAGCCTGCAGCCCTCAACCCTCTCCGGCTAATTCCGATGGTGAGAACCGTGGAGAAGCCTCGACATCCACAAGGCACGCCCGCTTGGATGTAAGCGAGGTGACTAAGTCACCCAAGAGGTGTCGAGTCCCAGTGTATCCTCGCCTTGTAATCGTGTGACCTTGTGATAGACGCCGCCCATCGTCGTGCCTCTGTTTTAAATAGTAGCCGTGCATGGATGTATTAGCATGCAGTGTGATTTTTCTATTCCAGGCACAGCTACCAAAACCACCCCGACAAACACCACAGTGATGTGTCACTTTGGTGAGATATGTATCCGTGGCTTTTGACCCCGTCCCTCGGAGCCGAGCTGGCAAATTCATTACCTTTCACCATGGTAAAATGACCCAGTTCCAATGCTATAAAAGGCCACCGCGTGACCCTGCCAAGCACCCCTCACTTGTGCAGCCTCCTCACAACCATTTCTTACCATGCCGAGCCCTAGTATTTATCTGAGAACTCCAGATGCAACCCTGGGTAATTTTGTCAAGATATTGTGGGATTCTACCTGCAGTACCATGGGCGCTACCCAGCCACCCCAGTACGAGCTGTTCAAATCAAGGATCACCCCTTCCACCTCGAGATATTGGGCAGCTGTGCACATCCCTCCTGTAAACCCAAACCAAGACCCAACAGAAGTCTCCTTCGTGGGGAAATCTATGCCGACCCCACATATGGCCGTAGAGCTGCGGCATACGAAACACTTGCTCGCCTTCGATTCGCGGTACCCTATGCCAGCGAACGAGGGTATTATTACTTTCCGAGCCGTGCAGCACCCGGAGGAGTAACATCTTTTCCTGGTGGACGAATTGAGAAAGACCCAGTCCTGGCCAACCTTGTCCAGTACGTCATCGCTCAAGAGTGTTTAACCCAACATGTGATGAGTTATCTCTAGAGCCTCGCAGATTTAAATCCTCAGATCGCCATCGGCAGATCACTGAGGCCCGACCAGGAGAGACACATTCATCGACTGGTCAATCCACTTTCTCCGATAGAAGAGCAGTGTATCCCAGTACCAGAGACGTTTTCTCGGGACCCCATCCAGTTACCATTTTCATTATAGACGTCACTGCTGTGTTTATTATTGCAACATTTATTTATGCATTGTAACTTATGCGTGGTACCCCGAGTTTGTGCGGCAAGTAATTTATATAGTTTCTATTAATGGGAGTAGTTCTGTTGTGGTTTGACTCTAATGCATTACTGTTTTCTCTCGCGAGAAATCCTGGAGTGGAATTTCTTTTCCCTGAATTACTACATCATATATCTTCTCACGACATGGATTATTTTTATTCACGCAACACCACCACCACTCGAACACTTTCACTGCTTGCAAAATCTCGTAACCGTGGAGTAGTTGTGTTTTCAAACCAGCTCTTAGCAAATCTCGAGGACGAGATTTTTCTTAAGGGGGGTAGTGTTGTAACACCCCAAAAAATTTAACCTTGTTTGTTCAATTAAAATTTTGCCAGGAAATTTAATTTTTATTTTCTGGATTTAATCTTGATTTCAGAGCCTCTCTTTTCCCTAAGTTGTGGAGTTTTCACCCCTAGTAAAAACTTTTCAAAATATGTTATTGGACTTATTTATCCTCTCAAGAAAAATCCTTTCTTTTCATCAGAGGAATTAATTATATAATAATCTCAACGATCTTTATTTTCTTGAAAAAATGGTTTCCCATGGTTTTAGGGTCCTTTTTGAACTACAACCCTTTTATAATTTCTTTCAAAAATTCCACCAAAATTTGGGGATGTCCTATGATGTCACCAAACCACTTTTATGCAAAAAGATATTTCATTCCCTAGATATTTTGAGCTCTACACCCAATTTTCTTCTCTTGTCCAGTGGGCAATTTTGCACTACAGCCTACTTAAATACTTCTTTCTAGCCTCCACCAAAATTATGGGATGATAGTAGAAGCCTATGATTCAACTTTATGCAAAAACCTAGTGTTGTTATTTGAAAATTTTGAGTGAATCAACCTCATCTTCATTCTGGTCCAACATGATGGTTTGTACAGCATCCATATTATTGCTTGCTCTTTAGCCCTTGATTCTTTCCCCTGCTTGTAGACCACCCTACTAAACCCCTAAGTCCAGGAGCATGCACCCTTTGGATCACTTTTGGTTCAAGAAGTGATGCCATTTGTCTCCTATCCAGATTTGAGTTTTTGCAAAACTTGCACTAACTGGTTTCCGTATTTGGCCACCTAACCTCACCACCCTTTTATTCACCTAACGAGACCACCATCTGGAGTTTTTGACCACTCCAAGACCTGCCTAGATGCCTCTGGCATTTTGTCAAACACCCTGAGTGCATAGCCAGATTTGGCATGATTTCAAGTTTATATTGTGAACTTGAGCCCCTGACCTATCCACCATGTCCCTTGATCCCCTTGCTAACCCTAAACTAGCCCTGTTACTTGCCAGCCCCGCTCAAGCACGCTAGGCTACCCTGGCTTTTCATCGAACACGTCCGGGCGTGCTCTGGGCGCGCCCAGAGCGTGCGTTTGGCCCGCACGTGCGCCCGAGCCGCCGCGTCTCGCCCCGCACCCGTTCCAGCCCTTGGCCAACAGCAGCTAGCACGCCACGTATCCTCTTGCACCGCCACGCCACCCCGACCACCCTGGCACACTACAGCGCCGCCGTCAGGGCACTCTTGGCGGCACGCTGGCATCCGCAGTGGCTCCTGCCCCGGTCGGCACCGCCCGAGCCACCCCGGCTCACCACCTGCCCCTGGGTGCCGCGCAAGCTTATCCCCTCGCTCGTTGGCTAGCTCTTGTCGCCTCCACGTCGACCTGCAAACTACAGAGAGGCGGTTCGCCGGCATCCTCATCCACCGCCGCGGAACCGACCTCGTCGCGCTATAACAGGAGGCCCCGAACCCATCCGAGCGCACATGCGACCTCAGGCCACCCCTTGGCACCCCCACAGCCCGCAATCGTCGGGGGGAAGCCGTCTTCCCCGACTCCGGCCAGTTCGGCCACCGCCGCCTCCCGGCTCCGTTCAGCGCAACCAGTGCCTCCCCTTCTCCACTCTCTCCACCAGAAGCTCCCTCTTCTTCCCGTGAACCCGTCCCCCTGCTCAATTTTGGTCGGGAACCACCGCCGCCCCTAAACCACTTTGCTCCCGAAACCTCCTCCGCCGCGAAGCTCACCGCCGACAACTCCTTCCACCTCCGTCGACCCAACGACCACCGGGAGGACCGCCCCGGTCTTGCGGATCCATCCCGACCCTCTGGCGCCCGCGGGGAGCCGCCGTTCGCCGGCGTTGATCGTCGTTGCCTCGCCGTCGTTCGGGCAGAGAAAGAGGAGGGAGATATGGACCGGTCAAACCTGACCAGTGGGACCTTGGACCCAGTGTCAGTGACCCTGCTCCTGTCCACGTGGGTTAAGTGAAAGCGTATTTCCGGAGTACGTCTTCAACGTGTTCATATTCGAATCGTTTTTCTTTTTTCTGTTTTATTTAAAAAAACAGAATATTGACTAAACTTTGACCGGCTATAACTTTTTAATATAACTCCAAATGAATTGATTATTTTTCCTACATCTCTCAATTTCTGTCTAGTTTATTTTAAGATTTATTTGAAAAAATTCAGACTACTTTTTGTGCTGTTTTGGAAATGTATGTTGATTCAAAAATATTTTCAAATAGGATTTTGAAGAGAGAGGAGAAAACTTTCAAAGTATTGGAATGCACACTGACTTTCCACACCTTGAAGGCAAGCATTCTGAACCCGGCATAATATTTTTGGTGTGTTCATTGACACGCTTATAACACCACCTCATTTCGGAATACTTGTTATTTCATGTGATATGATCATTTGCATGAATGCCTATTTGTGATTCTCCTTGCTGTTGGAAATGATTATACTTGTGATGGTAATCATCTTCATGTGCCTTACATGCATACCGGAAAGGAATCCGGGAAGGCCTCTGCCTTGGGTAGGCGTGAGCTTGTCGCCGGTCTCCGTTGGGACGGTTATGGCCGGTATGGCATGGTAAGGTATAGTGAGTGGTGACTTTGTTGGTTGAAATATTTTTGTTATGCTAATCATGCAGGGAATGCTTAAACCTCCTGAGTCGACCATAGATCGAGTCTTGTTCCAGTAACCCCCATGCTTGTTTCGTACTACCACTTGTCTCTACAACAAGTAGGGTACAGTTCAGTAAGTTGTCAACCCCTTTCCTAGCACACACCATACAGAGAGGCCATGATGGAAGATACCGGAGGCATCCGGTAGGCATGCCATCTGACCCGGGGGCATGGGTGTTTCGGTTGTAGCCGAAGGGTAGCTCCCTAGTTTGTCTTGCTGTATAAATTTTGTGATCCCATGCTACGTCAAGGTTGTAGCCTCCCACTTAGAGTTTTGCTTGACAGTGTAAGTGGGTGATTCGCACACCGTGAGTTAAGCTGGTGTGTGCAAGTTATGTGTGTTTTCAACAAAAAGGCCGTAGACGGAATTAGTCCCGATTGACTAATGAAATCCATTACTCGTGGGTAAAGAGTACACCCTCTGCAGAGATATTAAACCTATTCGAATAGCCGTGTCCATGGTTAAGGATTACAGTCTGGGATGGGTCAAGTGTCGGTCTTAGTGTCGGTCTTCGGAGGAGAAATTGCTTAATCAGAACATGGATCATGGCGTGTGACTTAGGCTGCTATGATGATGATGATTATTGTTATTATTATGGACTAACCCATTATATTATTGAGTATCCCTGGAACGGTTCTACCTCCTGGATATTCATTGTGAATATTCATTATAAAAGCCCTTTATGTGGTGTCGCTGAGACGCCCGACTGTGGCATTACTTGTTATTTATTTCCCTTATAAGCCCTTTATGTGGTGTCGCTGAGACGCCCAACTGTGGCATTACTTGTTATTTATTTCCCATATAAGCCCTTTATGTGGTGTCGCTGAGATGCCCGACTGTGGCATTACTTGTTATTTATTTCCCTTATAAGCCCTTTATGTGGTGTCGCTCAGACGCCCGACTGTGGCATGCTTGTTATTTACCATCATTTCGAGACGTCGCTTCAGACATCCGAATGGTGCATTTTATTTCCTCCTCTGTCATCTCATATTTTTGTTACATATAAATAACCTGTTTGCAAGCATCAGAGATTTAATTTCATAACTGACATTGTGATCATAGAATAATTCCGGGCATGATCATCATTTATATTATACCCGAGTTCATAATGTTTGCGAGTACATTCAAAGTACTCACTGGCTTGCCCCTGGCTATAGTCTTTGCCAGATCTCTTGCATGGAGAGGGGCGTTGCGATGACCGCCCTGGAACCTATGCAGCGGAGACCGCAGCCTCACGAAGATAGGAGTTATCCTAGTCAGTTGTTCCTGTGGGAAATGGAGTCCCATAGACATTGATGACCCACAAACCGCTTCCGCCATCAACCACTAGAAACCAATTGTTGTACTCACAGACCAGAATGGTCTTGTACCACATATTTCCTGTATATTGCTTGGAATTTCAGATCAAGTTGGTGCCTCATCGCCTCTTGATAATCACGGGGCTGGTGATCACGACGGCCATTTTTTGGAATATATTAACCGGAAAACCGGTCGCCACAGATGAGTCTCGGTCATGTCTACATAGTTCGTGAACCCGTAGGGTCCGCACGCTTAACGTTCGGTGATGATCGGTATTATGAGTTTATGTGTTTTGATGTACCGAAGCTTGTTCGGAGTCCCGGATTTGATCACGGACATGACGAGGAGTCTCAAAATGGTCGAGAGATAAAGATCGATATATTGGATGGCTATGTTTGTGTCGGCGTTCTGGGAACGGGGGTACCCAGACTTGCCTGCCTGCGGCCTGCAGCGTGGCTCAAGGGGTGGCCCAGTACGGCTCATCTTCATCAACACAAGCTCAAGACCCTCGCGAGGGGCCAAGCCTCATGGGCGGATTTACGTGAAGCTTCCTCGTGCACGGCCTCGTCAGCTGGCTCATGAGGAGGCGAAGATATCAAGGCGGGGTACCTCATGAGGTGCCCATGATGCAAGCCATGACGACCGAGGGCGCCAGCCCGCGCAGTGTCCTCATTTCCCCTTTGGTGCAAAGGAGGCAAGCGCAGGCCAAGGCATCAGGCAAAGGCTACCATTTCGGTGCAACAAGACCAAGACCAGCAGAACGGCAGGAAGGAGGTCATCGTGGAGCCCAAGCCGGCATCACCGTCAGAGTCTTTGGCAGGCGAGGACCAACTTTAGTCAGGATAAGTGTACTAGATGTTCCCCTTCCCGCTCAATATTTGGGAAAAGGCCCAGGGCCTCCCACTATGTATAGAGCTAGCCACCACCAAGGCAAAGGGGGTATCTAGGGACACCTGATCTGGAAGGACGGATGAGATAGAACCCTAGCAGAGAAAGAGAGAAGCGATTGAACTCCCCCTAGCAGTTCATCGCACCAGCCAAGAACAGACCCTCGTGAGGCTGTTCTTCCCTTGTACCGTTCATCATCAGCCCCAGAGGCAATCCACCACACCACACACTGGAGTAGGGTATTACACCACAATGGTGGCCTAAACCAGTATAAACCTCGTGTCCCATGTGTTGTTCTTCGGGTAGTTTAGATCGCTTGCAGGCGATTTAGACGAGGTAGGTTGGAGGTGCGATCTCGCATGCACCCGAGTTCGAACCTAGAGGGTCCGCCGGAACCCGAAATCCAACATTTGGCGCGCCGGTAGGGGTGCACGAATCCGCCTTCCGCCGCCCGTTCTTCGCCACCCTCGCGCCCATGTCGACGCTTCGCCGAGCCAGCGAAGCGCCGGGCGCTGCTCGCTGCTCGCGTCGCCGGACGACCCCCATCGGCGGGCGCCCCCGTCGTTCCCCGTCGCCTGCCGTCAACTCCGCCACCGGCCCGGCGGGGAACGAGCAGCAGGCGTCGTCTCTGCATCCTTCGGTGCGGCGAGAAGGCCGCATCGCCACCCCGTCGCTGACTCCAGCTGGCTCTTCGTCCCACGCCCGTCGCGCTCATACGGACGCGCACGCCGCGTTGCTCCTGGCACGGGAACTCCTGCACTACGTCCCGTCGACGACCTCTATGATGAGTAGCTCGCTCGCATCACCGAGCTCGTCAGCGCCGCTGGGGGCTCCCCTGCGCCATCCCTCTCGCTGCCCCGCGCCCCGCCTTGCGTGGGCGAGGAAGCTCCGGGGGCACCTCAGCCGCCTCCCCCTCATGAAGGCGCCTTGGCCCCAAGGCGCGTGGCCTCTGGGCGGAACCCACTCCGTCCGGCACCAGCACAGCAAGAGAAGAGCTGCCAAGAGATCCCTCGTCCCCAAGAAGCTGCCCGAGTGCTCCCCGCACCGGCCCGTCACGACCGTGCTCCTACTCCAGCGCGCCAGGACCCCGCGCTGCTCCCAGCGGCAGCGCACAGAGACCTCCAAAGATCAAGCCCTCTGTCACCAAAGGCCTCCCGTGGCCACTGCAGGCTGCCGTGCCTTCACCGCCGAGCTGCGCAGCGTGACCTGGCCGGGCAAGTTCAAGCCAGACCTGCCTCCATGCTACAATGGCACGGCCGACCCTGCGGAGTTCCTCCAGCTCTATGAGCTGGGCATCGAAGCCGCCAACGGAGACGAGAAGGTCATGGCGAACTGGTTTCCCATGGCGCTCAAGACGGTGCCCGCACCTGGCTCCTGAACCTGGCTCCTGGCACGATTTCCTCCTGGAACGAGATGCGCACCCGATTCATCGCCAACTTCCAAGGCACCTACGATCGGCCCCCGGCCATGAGTGACTTGCACCGCATCAAGCAGCAGTCAGGGGAGACCCTGCAAAAGTTCATCCAACGTTTCAACAATGCTCGCCTTAAGATCCCCAGGGCGTCTGAGGAGGCCATCATCTCAGCCTTCTCCGACGGTGTGCGTGACGTCAAGATGAAGGAAGAGCTCGCGATCCATGAAGACCTGTGCACATCCCTGGAGTTGTTCAACTTAGCGACCAAGTGCACCAGGGCTGAGGAAGGACGCCTTT
The DNA here is from genome assembly GCA_021605205.1 of Aegilops longissima. Lineage (NCBI taxonomy): Eukaryota > Viridiplantae > Streptophyta > Magnoliopsida > Poales > Poaceae > Aegilops > Aegilops longissima. The sequence continues at coordinate 225,864,864 of CM038679.1, forward strand.
CCCTTCTCGAGCTACCAGCTGCTGACCCAGAAGAGAAGAAGCCCAAGGTCAAGGACGTGAAGCGCAAGGGGGCTGCCGTGCTTGCAGCAGAGCTTGACACCAAGGGAGGAAGGGATCAGCCTGAGTCATCTAAGGGCAGTCGGTACTGCATGTACCATGACCTCCACACCCACAACACCAACGAATGCCAAGAGCTCAGGGCCGTACGAGACGTGCGTGTCGGCCGACGCCCCGAGCGCAGCGACCGGGGCTATGGCCGAGGAGGAGGAAGAGGTGGAGGACGATGGGAGGACCGTGGCCCTCGCCAAGGGTGGCGTGACCGACCTCGCGAGGACCGCTGGCAGGATCAGTCTCGTGAGGGAGGCTGGAGGGATCAGCCTCGCGAGGATCGCCCACAAGGCAACGCAGGCCTCCCTCCTCTGCCACCGCAGCCAAGGAGAAATGAAGACCATCATCAGGACGAGGGGGCTGGGGCTTCCAGAGCCGTGGCGCAATCGCTTGCATCCCGGGCGGAGCTCAAGCCCCACCTCTCGGCGCATCTTCAAGCAGTTAAGCCCGAAGTGAATGCAGTCCTCCCTGTGGTCGGGCCACACGCCTCGGGTGGTCAGCATGCGCCATCACATTCAGCTCAGCGGATCAGCTCAAGTGTGCAGCCACACCGAGTCCTCCGATGCTTTGTTCCCCAATCATCAAGCAATGTGCATGTCACCAGACCCTCATCGATGGCGGAGCAGGGCTCAATGTCCTGTCCGTCGAGACATTCAACAATCTCCAAGTGCCATACAATCAGCTTCAGCCAACCAAGCCTTTCTCCAGAGTCACTAATGGTTCCACAGTTCCGATTGGGCAGGTCCGCCTTCTTGTCACCTTCGGGACGCGCGACAACTACCGCACCGAGCTCATTGACTTCGACGTCGCTCACATTCGCCTGTCGTACAATGCCATCCTCGGGTACCCAGCTCTGGCCAAATTCATGGCCGTGACCCATCACGGCTACAATGTCCTCAAGATGCCAGGAAGCGGTGGAGTCATCATGGTGCCTTGTGAAGAGAGAGACGCAGTGTGTTCCCTGCAGCATGCTTTTCAAGCCGCGTCAATTGAAGACCAAGATCACAGGAGCGGGAGGCTTCCCGAGGCTGCTCCTAAGAAGAAGAAGACATCGCCTGGCCCGAGCCCTCGGGAGGCAGGCCCCTCAGAGTCCGCGCCCATTCTGTGGGCGCCCCTTGTCAGATAGGAAGGCACGCCCGGCGCCTCCTCGAGCAAGGCTGGGGCTCTCTCCGAGGGCCACCGACTTTGCTAAGATCACGAGGGAGGCGCCGGGCACCACTTGAGGCGTGTTTCAAAGCACATTTCCCTCGGGAAGGAGCAAGGCAAGGAGGCCAAACCCTCGGGAGTTCGTCGACAAGATCATTCAGAGCTGCAGGAGTCAAGAGTCATGAGTGGCAGCCGCCGCCACTACCGCCAGAGCTCCCCATCCTGGCAAGGATGGTGGGTTGCGCGTCTGCATCGACATACCAGGGCTCAACCGAGCCGCCTCTCAGGAGCGCCTCTGGCCCTCACACGCGGGGCGCTGTGAAGGTCCACCCCACAACTATGTTCACATGCCTTACGGCTTGCCGAACGCGGCTACCGCGCGCCAGCGCCTCATGAGGAGCACCCTGGAGGCTCAAGTGGCCAGGCGTTATGCAGTCCTGGCGGAGATGGAGATGGTCCGCGAGGAGCCACCAGCGCTTCCAGAGCCTCCCGAGGCTCTGGCCAGGGGCTCAGGAAGATCGGCTTCCGCAGCGCACGCCGTCCGCTACTTCAAAGATCCCTTCATCTCCAACGCTATCGGTGACATCCTTCGAGTTTCATTTTCAGGTGGGAGCGCCTGTGGCTGCATCATTCCCGTGCCGCGTGGGTCCGCCCTGCGGCATGTATCCCTTTTGATTCATGTTTCTAGTTTACTTTATTGGGGCCCTCGGCTCGCCATCCCTAAGTCACTGGCCCGACCAGCGATGTTCGCCTTCTGCGCCTATCTAAATGGATTTGCTCCCTCGTGATTAACGTGTTTGACCTAATCGCCCGCTCGATTGACACCAACTGATGGAGCTGCTCCCTAACAGCATGACGCTTGCGCATGGGTTCGTCCCTGCAACGTCAACAAACCTGAATGGCTGAGCTCTGGCCGCGGTAGCCCCGCAAGGCGCCACCTCGTCAAGCCTTCAGTGCCTCGTCACCCCTCCAGAGCAACCAACGGCTGACTGTCGATTGTCACGGTGAACTCTTGTTCTTCTTGTGATGAACCTGCAGGATCTCTTCAAGGAGCAGCGTCAGGCGAGGCCTTCACGACGTCTCCTTCACTCTCGTCCGCACGAGCCGCTTGCACGTTAAAGGGGGGGGGTACCTGAGCATCGCTACTCATGGACTCCTACTGGCTCTCCAGCCCTCACCTCCTGGCCTTGTCCACGGCATCGCGACCAGCATACCAGCGGCTACTGAGCTCGCCGAGGGCCGGACCCGAGGACGTAGAGCAGAAAGGGGAGTAAAGGCGAGAGGGGAGAGGCACGCGGGGACCTCGCCGGGCAACTCCTCAGCTGCTGATGCGCGGACCTAACACCGCACCAAGAGGTGGTTCCTGACTCCCGAGATAAGTCATCCTCCGGAAATACTAGCTATCGCAGCACCGACCTCTTTTTGATGCAATCCGTGTTAGCAACGCCTCCTTTCTCACCGAATGATGGCTGCTTGAGTGCTAAAGGGGACCTCCGAGCATCGCGACTCAGCGCTCTTATCGACCCCGGCCGCCACCTCTGGCCTTGACTATGGCATCGCGACCTGGCATACCAGCGAGGGCTGAAGCCTGCCTTGGGACCGGGACCTGTCGGCGCAGAGCGTCAAGCCCTCGCGAGGTTCGAAAGGAGGAACTAAGCTAAGATGGGATGAGCATCTCGCACCACTTCACGGCAAGAATCATACTAAAAAACAGAACCACAGGCACCTTACAAGCCCCCACGGGGTGTGTTCTTCGATTCCTCGCAGGGAACAAAAGGAGCAGATCCTAAAGAGCGCTAACTACACGCGTCCCTGCAAGGATACGCCATCATCAACAGTGGGCCGCCAGGCACCGGCGCCAACCCCATCCAGATCACCGGCACTGGGATCCTGACGCGCCCGCCCGGCTCCGAGCGCGGTGCGAGCTCGGAGGCTCGTAGCTGTCGTCGCTCATCTCCGGAGTCGTGAAGAGCTCGGCGGAGTCGCTGGATCCTCTGATGCCTCCGCTGCCTGAGGAGCTGCTGGGGGAGCAGTCAGCGAACCTAGTCCTCGCCACGGCAAGGCCCCGGCCGCCTCTCTCAGGGCAGCACTCCAGCCGGCGTCCTTCCGCGTCGAAGACCTTGAAGAACATCAAGGAAGCGCCATCGTACTCCAGGTGGATCACGAGGGCGCCCCTCGTCCTACAGACCCGGGCGATCTCGCCCCAGCCTTGGGTCATGAAGACCTTGCCCGGAGCGACGACCGCAACCTCCGCTTCGGTCGCAGGGGTGCTGCAGCCGGCATGCTGCAACCAGAGCTCCAGAGAGCCCCTCTGCGGAACCATGAACGCGAAGGAGGAAGGAAGGCGAATCCACTGAGGAGGCATGGCGGCGTGGAGCACAAACTCTCGGGAGGAGCCCTCGGCATGGACTCCAGGAGGAACAACGCGCACCGCCGTGACCCGCCGACGCCGACGGCGGCGTCGCCCATGGCGCCGGTGTCAACTCCTTGAGGCCCTCAATGCGGCGCATAAGGGCAGCGGGAACCTGGCGGTGGCCGCCTCGTGCAGGCCTCAACACCTCCTGCCGGGCTCCCTCATCTCGGCGGCAGAGGGCTAGCCGTTTCTTCGGCGGAAGTGGATCGGGACCCTCTCGGGGGGCCTTACCTTTCTCTTCTGCGGAGAACCGGCGGATCGAAGCCATTGTCGCAATGTGGAGCAAGGGCAAGGATGGAGAAGAAGGAGAAGCAAGAAGAGATGGACTGGAAGGGCTCGCGCCGTTCCGTACATATAGCCGGGGGAGGCCAACCGTCGACCTCCGCGATCACAGGTAATCATGACCCGCTTTGCTTGCAGGGACTTGTCAATTCGTGCAGTTGCCGAGGCATCGTGGGGAAGCAGGGACGCCCACGTCCAATCAACTACCACGCGGCGCCCAAGGTCGGAGGCTGTTGGGGCCCGCGGCGCTTCGCACTTGCCCTTTTGCTTCTCTGCTAAGCCAAGTCCAGGCGCGCCTTGGGCTCGGGGGCTACTGTCGGCGTTCTGGGAACGGGGGTACCCAGACTTGCCTGCCTACGGCCTGCAGCGTGGCTCAAGGGGTGGCCCAGTACGGCCCATCTTCATCAACACAAGCTCAAGACCCTCGCAAGGGGCCAAGCCTCGCGGGGCGGACGATAGGAAGCTTCCTCAGGCACGGCCTCGTCAGGCTGGCTCACGAGGAGGCGGAGAGATCAAGGCGGGGTACCTCACGAGGTGCCCATGACGCAAGCCATGACGACCGAGGGCGCCAGGCGGGCGCCAGCCCACGCAGTGTCCTCATTTCCCCTTTGGTGCAAAGGAGGCAAGCGCAGGCCAAGGCATCAGGCAAAGGCAACCATTTCGGTGCAACAAGACCAAGACCAGCAGAACGGCAGGAAGGAGGTCATCGTGGAGCCCAAGCCGGCGTCACCGTCAGAGTCTTTGGCAGGCGAGGACCAACTTTAGTCAGGATAAGTGTACTAGATGTTCCCCTTCAAAATGGCCAATTGTTGGCGCCCTTCCCGCTCAATATTTGGGAAGAGGCCCAGGGCCTCCCACTATAAATAGAGCTAGCCACCACCAAGGCAAAGGGGGCATCTAGGGACACCTGATCTGGAAGGACGGATGAGATAGAACCCTAGCAGAGAAAGAGAGAAGCGATTGAACTCCCCCTAGCAGTTCATTGCACCAGCCAAGAACAGACCCTCGCGAGGTTGTTCTTCCCTTGTACCGTTCATCATCAGCCCCAGAGGCAATCCACCACACCACACACTGGAGTAGGGTATTACACCACAATGGTGGCCTGAACCAGTATAAACCTCGTGTCCCCTGTGTTGTTCTTCGGGTAGTTTAGATCCTTGCGAGGAGACGAGACGTAGGTAGGTTGGAGGTGCGATCTCCGCGTGCACCCTAGAGTTCGAACCTAGAGGGTCTGCCGGAACCCGAAATCCGACAGTTTGGACATCGGAATGGTTTCGGGTGAGATCGGGCATTTACCGGAGTACCGGAAGGTTACTGGAACCCCCCGGGAAGTATATGGGCCTTATTGGGCCATAGTGGGAGAGAGGAGAATGGAGCCTAGGAGGGGGCGCCCCCCCCCCCCAAGCCCAATCCTAATTGGGTGGGGGGCGGCCCCCCCTTTCCTTCCCCCTCTCTCCCCCTTCCTTCCTCTCCTAATCCAACTAGGGAAGGGGGGAATCCTACTCCCGGTGGGAGTAGGACTCCCCTTGGGCGCGCCATAGAGGGTCGGACCTCCCCCTCCTCCACTCCTTTATATACGGGGGAGGGAGGCACCCCATAGACACACAAGTTGACAGTTGTCTTAGCCTTGTGTGGTGCCCCCTTCCATAGATTCCACCTCAGTCATATCGTTGTATTGCCTAGGCGAAGCCCTGCGTCGGTAACTTCATCATCACCATCATCACGTCGTCGTGCTGACGAAGCTCTCCCCCGACACTCAACTGGATCTAGAGTTCATGGAATGTCACCGAGCTAAACGTCTGCAGATCGCGGAGGTGCTGTACTTTTGGTACTAGGATCGGTCGGATTGTGAAGACGTACGACTACATCAACCGCGTTGTCATAACGCTTCCACTTTCGGTCTACGAGGGTACGTAGACAACACTCTCCCCTCTCGTTGCTATGCATCACCTAGATGGATCTGCCGTGTGCGTAGGAAAAATTTTGAAATTACTGCGTTCCCCAACACTAGGCCCATGGATACTCCGACTAGGTCTTCTACTGATCAGCCAGATAAGTCACATAGTAACGACCACTATCTGCATCAAACTCCCACAAGAGCTCAGTGTCATCACCTGCGTCAGTCTCATCGGCACCTGCAACTGTGTTTGTAGTAATCTATGAGCCACGGCGACTAAGCAATCTCAACACCTTCGGTAGCTAGACTATCAAAGCTTAGAGGTAAGGTATGGTCATATGGTGGAGTTGCAGCAAGCACTAAGCATTTGTATGGTGGCTAACTTACGAATACAAGAACAAGGTGAGAAGCTATGCAAACGGTCGCAATCTAGTAATGATCAGGAAGTGATCTTGAACTACTTACGTGTTGGGTAACGTAGTAATTTCAAAAAAATTCCTACGCACACACATGATCATGGTGATGCACAGCAACGAGAGAGGAGAGTGTTGTCCATGTACCCTCGTAGACCGAAAGTGGAAGCGTTAGCACAACGCGGTCGATATAGTCGTACGTCTTCATGATCTGACCGATCCAAGTACCGAACGTACGGCACCTCCGAGTTCAGCACATGTTCAGCTCGATTACGTCCCGCGAACTCCGATCCAGCAGAGCTTCACGAGAGAGTTCCGTCAGCACGACAGCGTGATGACGGTGATGATGTTACTACCGACGCAGGGCTTTGCCTAAGCACCGCTACGATATGATCGAGGTGGAATATGGTGGAGGGGGGCACCGCACATGGCTAAGAGATCAAGAGATCAATTGTTGTGTCTAGAGGCGCCCCCCTGCCCCCGTATATAAAGGATCAGGGGGAGGAGGCCGCTGGCCAGGAGGAGGGCGCGCCAGGGAGGAGTCCTACTCCCACCGGGAGTAGGACTCCCTCTTTTCCTAATTGGAGTAGGAGGGGGAAAGGAAGGGAAGGAGAGAGGAGGAAGGAAAGGGCCCCCCCCCCTCCTTGTCCAATTCGGACTAGAGGGGGAGGGGGCGCACGGCCAGCTCTAGCCGCCCCTCCTCTTCTCCACTAAGGCCCATCTTGGCCCATTAAACTCCCCGGGGGGTTCCGGTAACCCCCCGGTAGTGCGGTATATGTCTGAAACTCCCCGAAACCATTCTGGTGTCCGAACATAGTGATCCAATCTATCGATCTTTATGTCTCGACCATTTAGAGACTCCTCGTCATGTCCGTGATCACATCCGGGACTCCGAACTACCTTCGGTACATCAAAACACAAAAACTCATAATACAATCGTCATCGAAATTTAAGCATGCGGACCCTACAGGTTCGAGAACTATGTAGACATGACCGAAACACGTCTTCGGTCAATAACCAATAGTGGAACCTGGATGCTCATATCGGCTCCCACATATTCTATGAAGATCTTTATCGGTCAAACCGCATAACAACATACGTTGTTCCCTTTGTCATCTGTATGTTACTTGCCCGAGATTCGATCGTCGGTATCTCAATACCTAGTTCAATCTCATTACCGGCAAGTCTCTTTAGTCGTTCCGTAATGCATCATCCCGCAGCTAACTCATTAGTCACATTGCTTGCAAGGCTTATAGTGATGTGCATTACCGAGAGGGCCCAGAGATACCTCTCTGACAATCGGAGTGACAAATCCTAATCTCGAAATACGCCAACTCAACAAGTACCTTCGGAGACACCTGTAGAGCACCTTTATAATCACCCAGTTACGTTGTGACGTTTGGTAGCACACAAAGTGTTCCTCCGGTAAACAGGAATTGCATAATCTCATAGTCATAGGAACATGTATAAGTCATGAAGAAAGCAATAGCAACATACTAAACGATCAAGTGCTAAGCTAACGGAATGGGTCAAGTCAATCACATCATTCTCCTAATGATGTGATCCCGTTAATCAAATGACAACTCATGTCTATGGCTAGGAAACTCAACCATCTTTGATTAACGAGCTAGTCAAGTAGAGGCATACTAGTGACACTATGTTTGTCTATGTATTCACACATGTATTATGTTTCCGGTTAATACAATTCTAGCATGAATAATAAACATTTATCATGATATGAGGAAATAAATAATAAATTTATTATTGCCTCTAGGGCATATTTCCTTCAGTCTCCCACTTGCACTAGAGTCAATAATCTAGATTACACAGTAATGATTCTAACACCCATGGAGTTTTGGTGTTGATCATGTTTGGCTCGTGGAAGAGGCTTAGTCAACGGGTCTGCAACATTCAGATCCATATGTATCTTGCAAATCTCTATGTCTCCCACCTGGACTTGGTCCCGGATGGAATTGAAGCGTCTCTTGATGTGCTTGGTCCTCTTGTGAAATCTGGATTCCTTTGCCAAGGCAATTGCACCAGTATTGTCACAAAAGATTTTCATTGGACCCGATGCACTAGGTATGACACCTAGATCGGATATGAACTCCTTCATCCAGACTCCATCATTTGCTGCTTCCGAAGCATCTATGTACTCCGCTTCACACGTAGATCCCGCCATGATGCTTTGTTTAGAACTGCACCAACTGACAGCTCCACCGTTCAATGTAAACACGTATCCAGTTTGCGACTTAGAATCGTCCGGATCAGTGTCAAAGCTTGCATCGACGTAACCATTTACGACTAGCTCTTTGTCACCTCCAAAAACGAGAAACATATGCTTAGTCCTTTTCAGGTATTTCAGGATGTTCTTGACCGTTGTCCAGTGATCCACTGCTGGATTACTTTCGTACCTCCCTGCTAGGCTAATAGCAAGACACACATCAGGTCTGGTACACAGCATTGCATACATGATAGAGCCTATGGCTGAAGCATAGGGAACTTCTTTCATTTTCTCTCTATCTTCTGCAGTGGTCGGGCATTGAGTCTGACTCAACTTCACACCTTGTAACACAGGCAAGAACCCTTTCTTTGCTTGATCCATTTTGAAATTTTTCAAAACTTTGTCGGGGTATGTGCTTTGTGAAAGTCCAATCAAGCGTCTTGATCTATCTCTATAGATCTTGATGCCCAATATGTATGCAGATTCACTGAGGTCCTTCATTGAATAACTCTTATTCAAATATCCTTTTATGCTATCCAGAAATTCTATCTCATTTCCAATCAGCAATATGTCATCCACATATAATATTAGAAATGCTAAAGAGCTCCCACTCACTTTCTTGTAAATACAGGCTTCTCCAAAAGTCGGTATAAAACCATATGCTTTGATCGCACTATATAAACGTTTATTCCAACTCCGAGAGGCTTGCACCTGTCCATAAATGGATCACTGGAGCTTGCACACTTTGTTAGCTCCCTTTGGATCAACAAAACCTTCCGGTTGCATCATTTACAACTCTTCTTCCAGAAATCCATTCAAGAATGCAGTTTTGACATCCATTTGCCAAATTTCATAATCATAAAATGCGGAAATTGCTAACATGATTCAGACAGACTTAAGCATCGCTACGGGTGAGAAAGTCTCATCATAGTCAATCCCTTGAACTTGTCAAAAACCTTTTGCAACAAGTCGAGCTTTATAGACAGTAACATTACAGTCAGCGTCAGTCTTCTTTTTGAAGATCCATTTATTCTCAATGGCTTGCCGATCATCGGGAAAGTCAACCAAAGTCCATACTTTGTTCTCATACATGGATCCCATCTCAGATTTCATGGCCTCAAGCCATTTTGCGGAATTTGGGCTCACCATCGCTTCTTCATAATTTGTAGGTTCACCTTGGTCAAGCAACATGACCTCCAGAATAGGATTACCGTACCACTCTGGTGCGGATCTTACTCTGGTTGACCTACGAGGTTCAGTAGTAACTTGATCTGAAGTTTCATGATCAATATCATTAGCTTCCTCACTAATTGGTGTAGGTATCACAGGAACCGGTTTCTGTGATGAACTACTTTCCAATAAGGGAGCGGGTACTGTTACCTCATCAAGGTCTACTTTCCTCCCACTCACTTCTTTCGAGAGAAACTCCTTCTCTAGAAAGGATCCATTCTTAGCAACGAATGTCTTGCCTTCGGATCTGTGATAGAAGGTGTACCCAACAGTTTCCTTTGGGTATCCTTTGAAGACACATTTCTCCGATTTGGATTCGAACTTATCAGGTTGAAGCTTTTCACATAAGCATCGCTGCCCCAAACTTTAAGAAACGACAACTTTGGTTTCTTGCCAAACCACAGTTCATAAGGCGTCGTCTCAACGGATTTTGATGGTGCCCTATTTGACGTGAATGCAGCCGTGTCTAAAGCATAACCCCAAAACGATAGTGGTAAATCAGTAAGAGACATCATAGATCGCACCATATCTAGTAAAGTACGATTACGACGTTCGGATACACCATTACGCTGTGGTGTTTCGGGTGGCGTGAGTTGCGAAACTATTCCGCATTGTTTCAAATGTAGACCAAACTCATAACTCAAATATTCTCCTCCACGATCAAATGGTAGAAAATTATTTTCTTGTTACGATGATTTTCCACTTCACTCTGAAATTCTTTGAACTTTTCAAATGTTTCAGACTTATGTTTCATTAAGTAGATATACCCATATCTGCTCAAATCATCCGTGAAGGTGAGAAAATAATGATACCCGCCGCAAGCCTCAATATTCATTGGACCACACACATCAGTATGTATGATTTCCAACAAATCTGTTGCTCGCGCCCTTGTTCCGGAGAACGGCGTTTTAGTCATCTTGCCCATAAGGCATGGTTCGCAAGTACCAAGTGATTCATAATCAAGTGATTCCAAAAGTCCATCAGTATGGAGTTTCTTCATGCGCTTTACACCAATATGACCCAAACGGCAGTGCAACAAATAAGTTGCACTATCATTATAAACTCTGCATCTTTTGGCTTCAACATTATGAATATGTGTATCACTACTATCGAGATTCAACAAAAATAGACCACTCTTCAAGGGTGCATGACCATAAAAGATATTACTCATATAAATAGAACAACCATTATTCTTAGATTTAAATGAATAACCGTCTCGCATCAAACAAGATCCAGATATAATGTTCATGCTTAAAGCTGACACCAAATAACAATTATTTAGGTCTAAAACTAATCCCATAGGTAGATGTAGAGGTAGCGTGCCGACAGCGATCACATCGACTTTGGAACCATTTCCCACGCGCATCGTCACCTCGTCCTTAACCAGTCTTCGCTTAATTCGTAGTCCCTGTTTCGAGTTGCAAATATTAGCAATAGAACCAGTATCAAATACCCAGGTGCTACTACGAGCTCTAGTAAGGTACACATCAATAACATGTATATCACATATACCTTTGTTCACCTTGCCATCCTTCTTATCCGCCAAATACTTGGGGTAGTTTCGCTTCAAAGGACCAGTCGCTTGTAGTAGAAGCACTCAGTCTCGTGCTTAGGTCCAGACTTGGGTTTCTTCTCTTGAGCAGCAACTTGTTTGCTGTTCTTCTTGAAGTTCCTTCTTCTTCCCTTTGCCCTTTTCTTGAAACTGGTGGTCTTGTTGACCATCAACACTTGATGCTCCTTCTTGATTTCTACCTCCGCAGCCTTTAGCATTGCGAAGAGCTCGGGAATTGTCTTATCCATCCCTTGCATATTATAGTTCATCATGAAGCTGTTATAGCTTGGTGGCAGTGATTGAAGAATTCTGTCAATGACACTATCATCCGGAAGATTAACTCCCAGTTGAATCAAGTGATTAAAACCCAGACATTTTGAGTATATGTTCACTGACAGAACTATTCTCCTCCATCTTGCAGCTGTAGAACTTATTGGAGACTTCATATCTCTCAATCCGGGCATTTGCTTGAAATATTAACTTCAACTCCTAGAACATCTCATATGCTCCATGACATTCAAAATGTCGTTGAAACCCCGGTTCTAAGCCGTAAAGCATGGCACACTGAACTATCGAGTAGTCATCAGCTTTGCTCTGCCAGACGTTCTTAACATCGTCAGTTGCATCTGCAGCAGGCCTGGCACCCAGCGGTGCTTCCAGGACATAATTCTTCTGTGCAGCAATGATGATAATCCTCAAGTTACGGGCCCAGTCCGTGTAATTGCTACCATCATCTTTCAACTTTTCTTTCTCAAGGAACGCATTAAAATTCAACGGAACAACAGCACGGGCCATCTATCAACATAGACAAGCAAAATACTATCAGGTACTAAGTTCATGATAAATTTAAGTTCAATTAATCATATTACTTAAGAACTCCCACTTAGATAGACATCCCTCTAATCATCTAAGTGATCAAGTGATCCAAATCAACTAAACCATGTCCAATCATCACGTGAGATGGAGTAGTTTTCAATGGTGAACATCACTATGTTGATCATACTTACTATATGATTCACGCTCGACCTTTCGGTCTCAATGTTCCGAGGCCATATCTTCATATGCTAGGCTCGTCAAGTTTAACCCGAGTATTCTGCGTGCGCAAAACTGGCTTGCACCCGTTGTAGATGGGCGTAGAGCTTATCACACCCGATCATCACGTGGTGTCTCGGCACGACGAACTTTGGCAACGGTACATACTCAGGGAGAACACTTTTATCTTGAAATTTAGTGAGATATCATCTTATAATGCTACCGTCAATCAAAGCAAAATAAGATGCATAAAGGATAAACATCACATGCAATCAATATAAGTGATATGATATGGCCATCATCATCTTGTGCTTGTGATCTCCATCTCTGAAGCACCGTCATGATCACCATCGTCACCGGCGCGACACCTTGATCTCCAACGTAGCATCGTTGTCGTCTCGTGAACTATTGCGTCTACAACTATCGCTACCGCTTAGTGATAAAGTAAAGCAATTACAGGGCAATTGCATTGCATACAATAAAGCGACAACCATATGGCTCCTACCAGTTGTCGATAACTCGGTTACAAAACATGATCATCTCATACAATAAAATATAGCATCATGCCTTGACCATATCACATCACAACATGCCCTGCAAAAACAAGTTAGACGTCCTCTACTTTGTTGTTGCAAGTTTTACATGGTTGCTACAGGCTGAGCAAGAACCGTTCTTACCTACGCATCAAAACCACAACGATAGTTCGTCAAGTTAGTGTTGTTTTAACCTTCTCAAGGACCGGGCGTAGCCACACTCGGTTCAACTAAAGTTGGAGAAACTGATACCCGCCAGCCACCTATGTGCAAAGCACATCGGTAGAACCAGTCTTGCGTAAGCGTACGTGTATTTTCGGTCCGGGCCGCTTCATCCAACAATACCGCTGAACCAAAGTATGACATGCTGGTAAGTAGTATGACTTGTATCGCCCACAACTCACTTATGTTCTACTCGTGCATATAACATCTACGCATAAAACCTGGCTCGGATGCCACTGTTGGGTAACGTAGTAATTTCAAAAAAAAAATCCTACGCACAAACAGGATCATGGTGATGCATAGCGACGAGAGAGGAGAGTGTTGTCCACGTACCCTCGTAGACCGAAAGCGGAAGCGTTAGCACAACGTGGTTGATGTAGTCATACGTCTTCACGATCCGACCGATCCAAGTACCGAACATATGGCACCTTCGAGTTCAGCACACGTTCAACTCGATGACGTCCCGCGAACTCCAATCCAGCAGAGCTTCACGGGAGAGTTCCGTCAGCACGACGGCGTGATGATGGTGATGATGTTGCTACCGACGCAGGGCTTCACCTAAGCACCTCTACGATATGATCGAGGTGGAATATGGTGGAGGGGCACCGCACACGGCTAAGAGATCAAGAGATCAATTGTTGTGTCTAGAGGTGCCCCCCTGCCCCCATATATAAAGGATCAGGGGGAGGAGGCCGCCGGCCAGGAGGAAGGCGCACCAGGGAGGAGTCCTACTCCCACCGGGAGTAGGACTCCCTCTTTTCCTAATTGGAGTAGGAGGGGGAAAGGAAGGGAAGGAGAGAGGAGGAAGGAAAGGGCTCCCCCTCCTTGTCCAATTCGGACTAGAGGGGGAAGGGGGCGCGCCGCCAGCCCTAGCCGCCCCTCCTCTTCTCCACTAAGGCCCATCTTGGCCCATTAAACTCCCCGGGGGGTTCCGGTAACCCCCCGGTTGTGACGCCCCCGACTCGACCGTACACTAATCATACACGCAAACGTGTACGATCAATATCATGGACTCACGGGAAGATAGCACAACACAACTCTAGACACAAATGAAAGTCATACAAGCTCCATATTACAAGCCAGGGGCCTCAAGGGCTCGAATACATAGCTCAATACATAAGCGAGTCAGCTGAAGCAACAATATCTGAGTACAGACATAAGTTAAACAAGTTTTGCCTTAAGAAGGCTAGCACAAACATCAACAATCGAAGAGGCAAGGCCTCCTCCCTGGGACCTCCTAACTACTCCTGGTCGTCGGCGAGCTCCACGTAGTAGTAGGCACCCTCGGGGTAGTAGTCGTAGTCGACGGGGGTGGCATCTAACTCCTGGGGGCCACCATCTGGTTGCATCAACCGAAAAAGAGAAGGAAGGGGGAAAAGGGGAGAAAAGCAACCGTGAGTACTCATCCAAAGTACTCGCAAGCATCAGATCTAAACTAAGTATGCAATGGTATCAAATGGAAGGGCTGTATCTGTGGACTGAACTGCAGAATGCCAGAATAGAGGGGAAGGCCTAGCCTATCGAAGACTAGCATCTTCAAGTAGCTCTAAGCCTCATGCAGCATGTAGAAGAGTAAAGAATAGCAGTTTAATTAACAAGCATGTTGTAACATTAAGGCCCAGAGATCCTTCCTCGACTCCCTGCGAGAAAGCAATCCCGGAGCCAACATATCCATCACATATCAAGTATCCATTTCTAGTTGTATAAGATCAAGATACAAGTCTAAACGTCCATTACCGTGGACACAGTATTCGAATAAAGATCTTCCCTGCAGGGGTGCACCATGTTTTCCAACACGCTCGATCACTCTGGCCGGATACACCTTTCTGGGGTCAATGCCCGGCTTGGAAGATCAACACGTCGTAGCCCTACCTAGGCTCATCAGAGAGGTCCCCGCCGGTCTACATCCTAAGCACTCCGGGGTCTGGGCCCATCGCCCGTAGCACTCCGAGTCGTTACGTGAAGGGCGGACCTAGGCACCACCTCTGGGGTGCCGGCCCAGCCGTGCCGCAATGCTGAACTGGACGTCTAACAAAGCTTCGGCTGATACCACGACGTCAAGGCCCATAACTATTCTCGTGTGGTGGTTAGTGCGGCCAGAGGCCAATTCAGAACAAATACCCAAACCTGTTAGTGCATTAACAATTAAAAGTAGTGACGGCTGTCGGGACAAGTCCGGAGCTATCACCCCCTCCCAGGTGATACCGCTAAACAGCCAGCCGCCACCGTCACATCGCACGGGTGCTCTCCGGGCCCGCACGGCTTTCACAACTATCTCAAGTAAAATCAAGGTAACTGTGTGTCCAGACATCAAGGGGAAAACCCGAGGAATCACCCCCGGTGGATTCCACTCAATGTAATCATCAAGGTGAACGTAAGAGGGACCACCCTCGACGTTCACACTTGAGGTGTTGCACGACAGAGCCGTATCGGGGATGGTGAAAGAGGAAATCACCCTCGATGACCACGATCAATAGCTACACTACAAAATTATCATCGAGTGCGTTATGAGGATCACCCTCGGACTCGATAGTAGCTCTGCAGAGTCGAGCAACAAAAGAGGCGGAGGTGAGGTGAGGTGTCGGGCAGTGTCGTCGATCACGTTGATCGAGTCGTCGATGATGAAGCAGGGCAACAAGGACAAGGTGGGGTCAGCGATGGATCACTAGCCAACCTATACTAAGCAGTTTAGGGTAAGCAGGTAGGTAACAATAGCAGGTACAAAAGCAGGCTATGCATCAGAATAGGAGCAAACAATAATAGTAGCAAAATCTAATGCAAGCATGAGAGTATAGAATGGGCGATATCAGGATGATCAAAGGGGGGCTTGCCTGGTTGCTCAGACAAGAAGAAGGGGCCGTCATCGACGTAGTCGATCACAGCGGCATCAGCGACAGTCTCGGGGTCTACCGGAGAGAGGGGGGAAGAAACAGTAAATACAGAGCAAACAGATGCATGACAAGACAATAAGCGGTGTTAGAGGTGTTCTAACGCGGCGTTACACGATACTGTGGAAGTGGGGAAACATCCGGGAAAGTTTCCCGAAGTTTGCATTTTTCGGACAGATGAAACGGAGGGGGAAAGTTGCATGTTCAGGTAGTTAGGGGCATGTGGCAGATGAACGGATCGCATAATCGGATTCGTCTCGTCATTCTGAGCAACTTTGATGTAGAAAGATTTTCATCCGAGTTACGGATTATTTTGTATTATTTTTCAAAGTTTTAAACATTTTCTGAAATTATTATTAATTCAAAAATTAAATAACAAATTGCTACGGGTACCCAGCTCGGCGTACACAGAAGTGTACTAGAGGCTGACATGTGGGCCAGGGGGTCCCAGTTGACCAGTCAACGTTGACTGGTCAAAAGGGTGTGGGGGCCCCTGTCATTCTTAGCTAACTTAACTAACAGGTTTAAATCAGACTAATCAACTGTTAATTAAGTTAAATAAGCAAATTAATTTGTTAATTAAACATTTTTATTATTTTCTTAAACGTCTTCACAGGGGGCGGGCCCCATCTGTCATCTGCTCGGGGGGCAACCGGATGGTCAGTTAACGGGCGGTGGCCCGACTTGGCTTCGGCCCAAGCCAACCGCGGCTGAGCTCGTCCAGAGCGACCGCCGACGGGGCGTCGAGGTGGAGGGTGGCGCAGGGGCCAGTAGTGGCCGGTGGGCTGGAGCAGGAGGCTGGAGCGGCGAGCGACATCGAGAGGCAAGCGGGCGCGGGGCGTGGGCTGCGGGGTTGGCGGCGGCCAGCGCCCAGTGGTGGTGAGGAAGGCGGCGGCGGCTCGAGGGGCGCCATGGGTGGCCACGCGAAGTGGGGCGCGACCGGCATGGGCATGACGAGCAGAAAGTTAGCGTGGCGGGCGGAGCGCGTAGGCGCGGCGAGCGCGGCTGGTGCAGGCGTGTGCGCCACCGTGGTGGCGCTCGGGACGACGAAGAGAGAGGGGAGATGGAGGGGGCGCTCACTGCCGTCGCAGAGTAGGGGGGCCGAGGCTCGACGGAGCCGATGAGGGAGAGATGAGGGGGCGAGGCGACGCGGAGCGGCTCCGGCGAGCAGCGTCCATCAGCGAGGTCGAGGCAGGGAGGAGGGCAAGGCTTCAGGCGGGAGGGGGGGCTCTCCGGGCGACGGGCGGCGTCGGGAGCGCCGCGGGGTCGAGCCCCCGATCTGGATCGAGGGGGAGGGAGAGCGAGCGACGTGGGATCGTGGGGGAACAAGGTGGGAGTGGGGTGCGGTCTAGCTAGGGTTTGGTCGGGTGGGGGAGGCCATATAGGCCAGGGGGCAACGGTTGTGGGCCGGCTGGGCTGATTGGCCCAGTTTGGCCAGGGGGTCTTCTTTTTTTTGCTTTCTCCTTTTCTTTTATTCATTTTTGCTGTTTGATTTAATTTAAAACTCAGAATTCGAACGTGTTTGAACCATCGCGAGGTTAACAATAGTAAACGCGGTGACGTGGCATCATTAGCATGGGATTACTGTAGCATAATTATTCGGGCGTTACAACGGTACTCCCGTATATGTCCGAAACTCCCCGAAACCATTCCGTTGTCCGAACATAGTCATCCAATATATCGATCTTTATGTCTCGACCATTTCGAGACTCCTTGTCATGTCCGTGATCACATCCGGGACTCCAAACTACCTTCGGTACATCAAAACACAAAAACTCATGATACAATTGTCATCGAACTTTAAGCGTGCGGACCCTACAGGTTCGAGAACTATGTAGACATGACCAAGACACGTCTTCGGTCAATAACCAATAGTGGAACCTGGATGCTCATATAGGCTCCCACATATTCTACGAAGATCTTTATCGGTCAAATCGCATAACAACATACGTTGTTCCCTTTGTCATATGTATGTTACTTGCCCGAGATTCGATCGTCGGTATCTCAATACCTAGTTCAATCTCATTACCGGCAAGTCTCTTTACTCGTTCCGTAATGCATCATCCCGCAACTAACTCATTAGTCACATTGCTTGCAAGGCTTATAGTGATGTGCATTACCGAGAGGGCCCAGATATACCTCTCCGACAATCGGAGTGACAAATCCTAATATCGAAATACGCCAACTCAACAAATACCTTCAGAGACACCTATAGAGCACCTTTATAATCACCCAGTTACGTTGTGATGTTTGGTAGCACACAAAGTGTTCCTCCGGTAAACGGGAGTTGCATAATATCATAGTCATAGGAACATGTATAAGTCATGAAGAAAGCAATGGCAACATACTAAACGATCAAGTGCTAAGCTAACGGAATGGGCCAAGTCAATCACATCATTATCCTAATGATGTGATCCCGTTAATCAAATGACAACTCATGTCTATGGCTAGGAAACTCAACCATCTTTGATTAACGAGCTAGTCAAGTAGAGGCATACTAGTGACACTATGTTTGTCTATGTATTCACACATGTATTATGTTTCCGGTTAATACAATTCTAGCATGAATAATAAACATTTATCATGATATGAGGAAATAAATAATAACTTTATTATTGCCTCTAGGGCATATTTCCTTCATTACGTTTAAACATAACCCGACCATGTTCTCTTCCCGAACCTCGTCGAAAACAGACCATCACAGTTACGCACGCGGTTGGTGTGTCTTAATGAGATTAGCTTCAAGTTCATGACAACCGGATATTAAAAACTCCCAACTGCCACATAACCGTGGGCACGGTTCTCGATAGTTTAAACCCAGCAGGGGTGTCCCAACTTAGCCCATGACAAGCTCTCACGATCAACGGAGGAAAATCCTCCTCCCGGGACAACCCGATCAAGCTTGGAATCCCGGTTCACAAGACATTTCGATAATGGTAAAACAAAACCAGCAAGAACTCCTGACGCACCGACAACCTGATAGTAGTCGCGCGTATCTCATCTCAGGCCACGATCGGATGAGCTAAGCTTACGGTCGCTGAGACCCAAGTTTCAGTAGCAAGGTGCTCTAGTTTGGACAAACACTCATGAGGAGCATTGGCCCGGGGGGTTGATTAAGTATCCTCAGGTTAATTACTCCCTATGCAAATTCTAGTTGTTATTAGGCAAATGGATAACCAATGTTGGATCTTGCTGGAAGAGTTTCATTCAAAGCAAATTGTCAAGGGGGAGCCCATAAATCCCAACCGTGTAAGGAACACAAATTCAAGGAACATAACACCGGTATGACGGAAACTAGGGCGGCAAGAGTGGAACAAAACACCGAGAAAAAGGCCAAGCCTTCCACCCTTTGCCAAATATATAGATGCATTAATAAAATATAAGAGATATTGTGATATCCCAAGATATCCATGTCCCAACATGGAACAACCTGCACTGCACCTGCAACTAGCAACGCTATAAGAGGGGCTGAGCAAAAGTGGTAACATAGCCAAACAACGGTTTGCTAGGAAGGTGGGTTAGAGGCTTGATATGGCAATATGAGAGGCTATATGACAAGTGGTAGGTAGCGCGACATAGAGATAGAACAAACAACTAGCAAGCAAAGATAGAAGTGATATCGGGGGTGATGATCATCTTGCGTGCAATGTTTTCAGTGGTATCGAATCCTTGCTCCTCGTGAACGTACTCGATAGGGTCCTCGTTCACGAACTCGTCTCCCGGCTCTACCCAAAGTAAGAACACAAACAACGTAACAACAATCAATCATAGTGCAATGTACAAGCAACATGATGCAAGCCATGTCATGGAATACAAGATATGGTGTGCATATGCGGATGAGGTGTTTTCGAAAGGGGTGCATTCAAGACGGAAGGAGAAACAATGATCATGGCATAATCTTGGTAACCCAAGCATGCCACTGGATAGATCGGAACATTTCGATTGAAATCGATATAGATATCACCGGAAACGGATGCAGGGTTTAAAATGACAAGCAAAACCAGATGCAATGCAATCTATTGAAAACATCAACATGATGACTTGGATGCAAAGTTTAAATATGCTACAGCAAAGACACATAAAAAAGAATGGCATGGCATTGAAGTACATGTCAATCACTACAAAACATGATTACTGAGCTGATGCTAGAACTCAATATAACATGTTTAAAACACCATGCCAAAAATGCAAATGATAACAGTTTTAGAGACTTAGCAGAAATTCACTGATCATGGCAAAACAGATTCAGATAGCAATGTTTAGGACTAGTATACTATATGCTACAGGAACTGATTGTAGCACACAAGAGCATAGCATGCTAGTACTAAATGCACTTAACAAAACTCCCTCAATGGACATGTTCCAGAAACTCATAGATTTGATTCTAGCTTCAATGCAAAATGGCAAGTGATATAAACAGATTTCAGACTTGGTAGAATTTCATGGCATGGCAGGAACAGATTCATGATAGCATGTTTGCAAGCATGTTTAACTCAAAACAAGGCATATCATGGCATGTGAATAAAATTAGCAGAAAGTAGACATGATGAAGAACATGTTCATGTGCAAAACTACCACATAACATGTTTGAATTTAATCATACAAAAATGACAAAACAGCAATGTAATGTAAAAATGACATGTGTGCAAACTTGCTCAAATGCAGGAACTAAAGCCACCAGTGGATTCATTGGATTTTTCTACCCCAAAAACATATATAATATGTTGGGGTCACTTTAGAAAAATCAACACAAATGCTTAGAAAGAATTACTGCCTAAAATGGAAAAGACATAAATGGCAATTTCCTTATTTGGAACGTCCAGAATTGAACTTGCCTGAATCGGAATAAGGCATCTTTTCAGAAATGGAAAGCGCTGGATTAAAAGAAATAAAAAGAAATAAGAGGAGGGGTGAGGATGACATGTGGGGTCACCCTGTCATACTCACACTTATGCAAAAAAAATTGGGGAGGTTTAAACCGCGCCCGCGGGGATCGAACCCGGTTCTCCCTGGTGCGGGCATGCATGGTCAATCGCTGGGCAACGGCGAGGAGGATGACAGGAGGGGGGCTCGGTTCACTACGAGATGGCCCATGGTCGAGCTCCTCTGATCAGACATAGAAGACGACGACGGTGCCGGCAGGCAACGGCGGCGATCACTGGAGCAGTGGTGCACTCGTGGGGTCACCGAGCGGCTATGCGAGCGCGGGAGCAAGCTGGGGCGTGCGTGTGTGCGTGCGGCAGCTCGAGCACGAGCTCATGCCCGTCTCGGGTGTGGCACGGCACGGCGAGCGAGCAGTGCGAGCAGGCAGGGTGCGCGCGCGGGTGTACATGAGTGCGGGGCTACGGCGAGCGAGCGCGTGAGAGAGGATCCTGAGCGGGAGCGAAGCTCGAGCAATGACGGCGACTACGGCATCTACACGGAATTCAGAGCTCGCCGGAGCGATAAGAGCACGACGCATACATGATCGGAGCGGCGACTACGGAAGGCTATCAGCAAGAGGGGGATGGCAGAGGTGAATATCGGCTCACCTAGCGTCCACGGGACGTGTAGATGTGGCCAGGGCGTCGACGGAGGGACGGCGGCGAGCTGACGAATGGGGCGACGAGCTCTATCCCGAGAAGCAGAGAAGAAGACGACGAGGAGGAGGTAGCCGAACTTGGCATCTCCTGCCTTGGATCGCAGCGGGAAGAAGACAAAGACGGTCACCCGGAGCGCCTGGAGGAAGGCGGGGCGCTGCTGGCGGATCCTACGTCTGCGACGAGCTCTTGCTCGTTGCAGCCATGGTGCGGGTGACGGCTATGGGGGCGTGGCGAGGACCTACTTTTGGCAATGGCGAGAGAGGGGAAAGGGAAACCGTAGGAGGGTGCGGGTGCTGCTTATAAAGGGGGGCGAGCGTTGCTAGCCTCGACGTCCGTGAGCTCACGGCGCGACGGCGCGAGCTCCCTGTCTCTAAAGCGAGGGAGACGGAGGGGAACAGAGAAGGTGGCCGTGAGTGGGATGGGTCGCTGGCAGGCAGGCCCGGCGAGAGAGAGAGGAAAATAGTCGGTGCTGGCAGGCTGCGGGCGAGGGAAAAAATTGGGTCGAGCTCGTGGCCGAGGCCCACGTGACTGCTACTGCTGCTGGGCTGCGCTGCTGCTCTCTTCTCTTCTCTTTTCTTTTAAACATTTTCTTCAAACAGAAAAGTAAGAAAAGGCCAGAGATCTAGGCAATGAAGTAGCATGAGATAGAAATATAACAGAGACCCTAGAATTATGTAGTATTTGAATAAATTGCTCTGGACATTTTTAGAGGTAGAAAAATAAAACAAGTTTGAATTATAATCAAACTTGGACCATTTCTTAATCTAACCAAAACAACTCCAAATGTAATGAAATTTGGCAGAGAGGTTTAGGACATGGTGCAATATTTATTGGGGGAATTTGAACATTAATGGAGTAGGGCAATATGGTACTTGCAATTAAGGGAAGAAGTAGAAGGAAGGAGATGTGATGGTGCATGGATCACACATAGAACATGCCACAAAGAACATGCATGAATATCATGGAAATGCAAGTGACATAAGCTAAATACAACATTGATATGCTCATGATGCAACATATTTGGCCAAAAATGTATATGACAAGAATAGCAAGGCAAAGCAAAAAACCAAGCAAAACCCAAAATGAAAGCAATCAAGGAGGAAACCACTTGAAATTGCTCATGACAAGGTTGGATACATTGCCAAAATATGGAAGTTTTACATATGGGGTGTCACACACATATGGATCATTGTAACCATGGTCCTGCTACCTGCTCTAGTGGCCATTTGCTTCCTATGGGCCATAGGATCCATGGGCCTTCTACGGGCCGTAGGATTCATGGGCCTTCTACAGTCGTATGAAGAATTGGCCAAACATGGGTCGTACCATTCGTGGACCAATAACGGACCGCAATATGGGCCGTACCATTCGTGGACCAATAACGGACTGCAATATGGGCCGTAAATGGGCTAAAATCGGAATCATCCATTTATGGGCCCGACGATAACATGTTGGTTGTATCACAGGCTTCATCCTATCGACAGGCATAACAGACCGTTAATGGGCCAGAATACATGACGACATGAAAATGAACCAATGGCTTAACGGGCCACAAATGGGCCGACTGTAACCATGGGCTGAGTTTGGCTCATTAGCGGAACATGCGAGTAAAGTAATGGAGGGCCGAAAATGATACCAAGAATAAATGAGCCCTTAGAAGGCCGAAACATAACACGGGCTGGAAATGACCCAACTGAATAATGGGCCATTAATGGGTCTAATGTGATTTCCTATTCATTATGGGCCAGATTCACCCTGAACCATTAAAGGGCCAAGAGTTACAAAAGGCCTCGTATGGGCCGAAAGACATCATGGGCCATTCACGGACCGGAAGTTACAATAGGCTGTGTATGTGCATCTAGTGCCACCCCTAGTTGGTTTTGGAGTATTGATGACAAACTTGGTTGAGGGACTAATGTGTTTGAGAGAATTGCAGGATAACACACGCAGAAGTCCCTCACTGATTCTGTTTACCTACCAGAGATGACCCCTAAAATGTATGAAGACATTGAAGACAATGGTGGTTCGTGAAGACATTCACGATGAATATAATGAATTGTGAAGACATTCACTTGAAGACTATGGAGTGCGAAGACATAGTTTCTTTCGTAGTTTCCTTTTCTTGTTTATTGAGTCATAGGAACCACCGTACTGTTAAGTGGGGTCCAAGTGAACAAAGTCAGATGACTGAAGTGATGCTCAACAAAAATCCTATATCTTCAAGCGAAGACAATGAGAGCAAATCTTATCCAAAGTTGGATGAGTTAGCTTTGCTTGTAGCCCAAGCCAAGCTGCCGCGTGTGTTTGAAATCCGACTGTTGGACACGTGTCGGTTCCTTAGTGACCCAGGGTCATTCCGGACATATCATGTCGGGTTGCCTCCTGGTTATAAATAGCCCACCCCTTACACCATAATTTCGTGGTTGCTTAGAGTTAGTGCATGACTTTTGTCGTTTGATAGCAACCCACCTCCAAAGCCTTTGAGAGAGAGAGATCCTTGCGAGGACAAAGCCTAGAACACCAAGAGCCAAAGAGTGTTAGGCATCATTGAAGTCTTTCTGTCCGCGTGACCTGAAGACTTATTACACTTGAGGACTGTGCATCCTCCAGCCGGTTAGGCGTCACGTTCTAAGCATCCAAGAGTCATTGTGGATCGTCGATGAACGAAGTATGTGAAGGTTTGGAAGTCTACCTTGAAGACTTACCAGAGTGATTGGGCGAGGACTGGGTGTCTTTAGCTCACGGGGAATAAGGTGAAGACACAGTCTTCTAAGTTCAATCTCAACTTCCCTAACCAGACGTATAGTTGTCATAGCAACTGGATATGGTCTACCAAATCCTTGTCTTCAGCAAGCAACTGGTTCTATCCCCTACTTCCCTTTACAATTTAGTTTGTCTTTGTGAAGTCATTGCTTGCTTGCCTAATCTGTTTGACTTCACTGTGTGAAGACAATTACCTTTTTGTCTTCATAGTGTCTTTCATTCTGATCCATACTACCTAGCTGTTGTTAGTCCTCGTACTTTCACTATACTGCTTACTTGACTATGGCTTGTCTAGTGTAGTTCATCTTCCTCTGCATATCATATAGGCTCAGTTCAATAGTTTATCTTCAAAGACCTCGTGTTTTGAAGACTTTCATAAAAATCACCTATTCACCGCCGCCTCTAGTAGATAACTAGCACTTCCAATTGGTATCAGAGCAAGGTGCTCCCTTGTTCTGTGTGATTCGGTTTAACCACCTGGAGTTTTAGCTATGTTGACTATAGGGATAATCAAGGTCTCCGCTGTGTGCCTAGTCTTCGATGGCACTGATTACCCCTACTGGAAGAATAAGATGCGCATGCATCTTGAAGCCATTGACATTGACCTCTGGTATGTCGTCAAGACAGGCGTTCCCAAGGTCGATGAAGGTGTCACCGTTGCTGATGTCAAGAGGTTCACGCAATTGGACTCAACCACCAAGAACATCATCTGTGGTCATCTGACCAAAGGACAGTATGGCCGTGTGAGTGCACTGGAAACTGCGAAGTTAGTTTGGGACTGGTTGTCGAAGGTCAACGAAGGCGCCTCAACTCAGAGAGACTCAAGGATTGATGTTCTTCGCAATCTCTTCAACCGCTTCAAGAGGAATGACAATGAAAATGTCCAGCTCACGTTTGATCGCCTCACTGATATCACTACTGAGCTTCACACTCTTGGTGCCACTGAGATCACCAAGCATGAAACTGTGAAGAAGCTTCTGAGATCACTTGACAGCTCATTTGACACCCTGGCCCTACTGATACAAGAACATCCCGACTTCAGAGATCGCAATCCGTCTGATATACTTGAGAGGCTCAACACACATGAGTTCCAGCTATCTGAGAAGAGAGACATCTATTGGCCCAACTATGGCCGACCCCGTGCTTTGAACGCAAAGGGTGTTTCCTCATTTGAAGAAGAATCTGATTGCAGTTCTGAGGATCCTGAAGACATTGGAAAGGAGCTAGCAATGGCTCGTGAAGAAGTTCCAGAAGTTCTCCAAAAAGAATCGCTTTGGAAAGTCTTCAAGATCCAGCTCAAGAAATGATGAGGCTTCCTCTCGTCACTACAAGAAGAGAACATGCCACAAATGCAAGAAGCCAGGCCACTACATCTATGAGTGTCCTCAATGGGACAAGGAATCTAAGAAGAAGCGGAAGAAGAAGCAGCAGAAGAAGAAGAAGCAGAAGAAGAAGAAGAAGAAGAAGAAGAAGAAGAAGCAGAAGAAGAAGAAGAAGAAGAAGAAGAAGAAGAAGAAGAAGAAGAAGAAGAAGAAGAAGAAGAAGAAGAAGAAGAAGAAGAAGAAGAAGAAGAAGAAGAAGAAGAAGAAGAAGAAGAAGAAGAAGAAGAAGAAGAAGAAGAAGAAGAAGAAGAAGAAGAAGAAGAAGAAGAAGAAGAAGAAGAAGAAGAAGAAGAAGAAGAAGAAGAAGAAGAAGAAGAAGAAGAAGAAGAAGAAGAAGAAGAAGAAGAAGAAGAAGAAGAAGAAGAAGAAGAAGAAGAAGAAGAAGAAGAAGAAGAAGAAGAAGAAGAAGAAGAAGAAGAAGAAGAAGAAGAAGAAGAAGAAGAAGAAGAAGAAGAAGAAGAAGAAGAAGAAGAAGAAGAAGAAGAAGAAGAAGAAGAAGAAGAAGAAGAAGAAGAAGAAGAAGAAGAAGAAGAAGAAGAAGAAGAAGAAGAAGAAGAAGAAGAAGAAGAAGAAGAAGAAGAAGAAGAAGAAGAAGAAGAAGAAGAAGAAATCTTCAAAGTCTTCATCAAGGTCTTCGTATCACAAGAAGAGCTCATCTAGAAAGGCTCGTGCGTTCATTGGCAAGGAGATGGATTCAGAGGAGGAGCTGGTTCTGAGGAGGCAGAGGTGGAGTCTGAGGAGGAGTCTGATTCAGGTGTGGCAAGCCTGGCTCTATCTTCGGCATTCGTCGCCAAGTCCATCTTCAACACTGAAGACAATAGTCACGTCGCCGATGCTGAAGCCGATGATGAGGATGATTCTTCTCCGACCTACTGCTTCATGGCACGAGGTGCCAAGGTAAACTCACGCGATGCTTACTTTCAAACCTCCAGTGAAGATGACTCTAAGTATGAATCCAAACCCAGCTATAAGACTCTTGCTAACATTGCAACAACAAACTGCTATGGAACATATTCAAAAATTGCTAGACAAAAGCGATGACCTATTGGACGAGGAAATGAATCGAACTCAGTCCTTAATCGAAGACATTAAAAATCTTTCTGTTAAGTACGAGGAACTTGAAAGTCGTCATGAAACACTCTCAGCTACACATGAGAAGCTTTCCTATGATTATCTGCAAAGGAGGCAAGATCTAGAGAAACTGAGAGCGTCTCATGTAGATCTTCAAAAGGAGAACGATTCACTTCTCGCTCAACACATCACTTCCGCCCAGGAAGATTTTGTGCCACCATAAATGTCTTGAGCGTGATAATGATGTCTCTGTTGTTGAATGTTTACTACCTCTGATGCTGCAATATCTTCAACTGTTGATGTGGTAACTAACTCCTCTTCTGAGGATACCACTACTATTGCTGATGAGAATGCTAGGTTGAAGACATTGCTTGAAACAGGCATGTACAAAAGCCTCAAAGGGCATCAGACACTATGTGATGTCCTTAAGAAACAGATTCTGAACCGAAACCCTAGGAAAGAGGGTGTTGTGTTCGAGAGGAAAATGAATGTTGATGGTTCCTATTGGAAGCCTGAGCAGTACCCCAAAACCACACGGGTTGCTGCAAAGGATCCTTCAGTGGATCCATCCACCTTATCTAGCTTCACTTGTTCTAACCCCATTATCATTGATGAATCCTTTGACGCCAATTATAAGTTGTTTAAGAATCAAAATGGTGAAGTGTTTGCCAGGTTTATTGGTACTAACTGCAGGAACAGGCCACCTTTGGAGAAGATCTGGGTGCCCAAAAGTTGTCTTGAGAAGCTTCCCGTGAATGTCATCATGACACCACCTGGGAAGAAGACAAACCCCAGACCAAAGGATTCGTATGGCCTAAAGGCTTCATACAGATAGAGGACCTCACAAGGTCACCCTAACGCCAATGTTTTGTAGGGAAACTATCATCAGACTCATGAATATGAGTGTGTTTCTTCTAACCGGTATGTTCATAAATCAAAAAACTCTTCTACATATTCATATGAGTATTATTCACCTCCTGCAAAACTATTTGCTAGGGCTCCAAAGCCAAAGTTCTCAGATGCTGCACTTAGACTCATTGCTTCTAAGCCACCCCTGACGATGTGGGTGGTTAAGAAGAATTAACTTTCTCTTGCAGGGAAAGGTCTCCAGCCGGAAATCAAAGACTTCTGACGCCAATGCTGGGGACCTAAAACATCTTGTGGGACGCAAGATAAAATGCTAGAATGGTCTAACCATTTATTTCGTCCCAGGGTTTCTTGACGAGCATCCTATCTTACCAAAAAAGAATCTTAACTTTGATAGCATGCTTGTTCTCTATATGTCTGTGCTTCACAATACTCTTGGTGAAGCCTATCCCGCTAACTGCACTATAGGGTATGACTCCCAAAGCTACTGAGTGGATCATGGATAGCGGATGCACTAACCACATGACTGGTGATCGAAGTCTTCTCATGGATTCAACCCTATGTCCATCTACTAAAAGTCACATCACGTTTGCTAACACTGGTAAAAGCAAGGTATTGGGCCTAGGTAGAGTTGCAATCTCAAAGGATCACCACAAGGATAAAGTGATGCTTGTTGAATCCCTTGGGTTCAACTTAATGTCTGTCTCAATGCTTTGTGATCTAAACATTATTGTGATATTTGGAAAATATCGTTGCCTTGTGCTTATGGAATCTGACAAATATCTAGTTTTCGAAGGGTATCAAGGAGATGATCTATATATGGTAGACTTCTCCGCATGACCACAACTTGTCGTATGTCTTCTAGCAAAAGCTTCAGAGTGTTGGCTTTGGCATTGGAGGCTAGGACATGCGGGCATGAGGAACTTGCACACTCTCGTGAAGAAGAAGCATATCATTGGCATCGAGGGCGTCAAGTTCAAGAAGGATCATCTATGTGGTGCTTGTGAAGCCAGGAAGATGACTAGGGCCAAGCATCCCTCGAAGACAATCATGACTACATCACGCCCTTCGAGCTGTTGCACATGGACTTATTCAGCCCTATTCATTACTCTACCCTTACTACCACTGCACATCTCTATGGCTATGTTATTGTTGATGAATATTCAAGATACACTTGGGTGCATATAATTCTCTACAAGACTGAAGTGCAGGATGTCTTCAGACGCTTCGCCAATCGTGCCATGACCAATTACATCATCAAGATCAAGCACATCAGGAGTGACAACGGCACAGAATTCAAGAACACTTGCCTCAACACTTATCTTGATACATTGGGCATCACACATGAGTTCTCTGCTCCATACACACCTCAGCAGAATGGCATCATGGAGTGCAAGAACAGAACCCTCATTGAGATGGCACGTACGATGCTTGATGAGTACAAGACTCCAAGGAAGTTCTCGCTTGAAGCCATTGATACTGCTTGCCACATCATCAACAGAGTTTATCTGCATAAGTTCTTCAAGAAGACATCCTATGAGCTCCTGACTGGTAAGAAGCCAAATGTCAGCTACTTCAAGGTCTTTGGTGCTAGGTGCTGGATCAAAGATCCACATCACACTTCAAAATTTGCACCGAAAGAACATGAAGGTTTTATGCTTGGCTATGCAAAGGATACGCACACCTATAGAGTCTTCAACCTCTTCCACTATAAAGTGGTTGAAATTGTAGATGTGCGGTTCGATGAGACTAATGGCTCGCAAAGAGATCACCTGCCAAATGTGCTAGATGAAGCTACACCAAGTGAATCTATCAAGATAATGGGTACTGGAGAAATCATACCCACCAAGGAACAAGCTGAAGAGGAAATCATCATTTCTGCACCTAAACAACATGAAGACAATGCTCAGCCTGAAGCCAATGTTGAAGATGAAGACAACAATCAGCAAGGGAAAAATCTTCGCCCAGTTCATCCTCGGGTCGCAAATGAAGTCCAGATTGAGAAGATCATTGATAGTATCAATGCACCTGGTCCACTCACTTGTTCAAGAGCAACACAACTAGCAAATTTCTATGGTCACTTTGCATTTGTCTCTATATCTGAACCCAAGAAAGTTGATGAAGCCTTCATGGAACCTAAATAGATTCAAGCTATGCAAGAAGAGCTTCAACGGTTCGAGCTGAATAACGTCTGGGCGCTTGTTAAGCGTCCTGACCCTTGCAAGCACAATATTATTGGCACCAAATGGATCTATCACAACAAACAAGATGAGCATGGTCAAGTTGTCAGAAACAAGGCTCGTCTCGTTGCCCAAGGTTACACACAAGTGGACGGAATTGACTTCGAAGAAACCTTTGCTCCTATGGCTAGGCTTGAAGCCATTCGCATACTGTTAGCCAATGCGAACCACAACAACATTCTTCTGTACCAAATGGATGTAAAGAGTGCCTTCCTCAACAGCAAAATTGAAGAAGAAGTGTATGTTGCACAACCTCCTGGTTTTGAAGATCCAAAGCGTCCTGACATGGTGACAAGCTCAACAAGGCACTGTATGGCCTCAAACAAGCACCTCGCACTTTGTATGACACACTCAAAAACTTCCTGAAGAGCAAAGGCTTCAAACCTGGTTCTCTAGATCCCACTCTCTTCACGAAGACATATGATGGTGAACTGTTTGTATGCCAAATCTATGTGGATGACATTATCTTCGGCTGCACTGATAAGAGATATAATGATGAGTTTGGGCATATGATGCAAGAGCAATATCAGATGTCAATGATGGGAGAGCTTAAATTCTTCCTTGGTCTTCAAATCTATCAGCAAAGAAATGGCAT
Organism: Aegilops longissima; assembly: GCA_021605205.1. Lineage (NCBI taxonomy): Eukaryota > Viridiplantae > Streptophyta > Magnoliopsida > Poales > Poaceae > Aegilops > Aegilops longissima. The sequence goes on from CM038679.1 coordinate 225,895,304, forward strand.
CTTCATATCACAAGACAAATACCTCAAAGACTGCCTGAAGAAGTTTGGAACGCAAGACTGCAAAGGGTACATGACGCCAATGCCAACCAAAGGCCAATAGGGCCCCGACGACAATGGTAAAAGAGTTCGATCAAAAGGTATACCGCTCCATGATTGGTTCTTTATTGTACTTATGTGCATCTAGGCCTGATATAATGCTTAGTGTCGGTGTCAAAACCGGCGGATCTCAGGTAGGGGGTCCCGAACTGTGCGTCTAGGCGGATGGTAACAGGAGACAAGGGACACGATGTTTTTACCCAGGTTCGGGCCCTCTCGATGGAGGTAATACCCTACTCCTGCTTGATTAATATTGATGATATGGGTAGTACAAGAGTAGATCTACCATGAGATCAAGGAGGCTAAACCCTAGAAGCTAGCCTATGGTATGATTGTTGTTAGTCCCACGGACTAAAACCCTCCGGTTTATATAGACACCGAGATAGGTTAGGGTTACAGAGTCGGTTACAATGGTAGGAGATCTACATATCCGTATCGCCAAGCTTGCCTTCCACGCCGAGAAAGTCCCATCCGGACACGGGACGAAGTCTTCAATCTTGTATCTTCATAGTCTTGAGTCCGGCCGTGGCGATAGTCCGCTATCCGGACACCCCTAGTCCGGGACTCCTCGGTAGCCCCGAACCAGGCTTCAATGACGATGAGTCCGTGCGTTGATTGTCTTCGCATTGCGGCGGGTTCTTCTCCAAATTCCATATACTTGTCAAATAGTGTCCGCTTACGATAAATGTTGCGCTCCTAAACCTGCGCCCAATAATGGCCATCTTCCACGTGTTTGAATGAATGCGAAAAGCCAGGTATTTTACAATTACCCCTAGCCACGCAAATGAGCCGCTTATAAAAGGGCAAGGATCTGGATCTGAGTCACACCATCACCCTTTGAGCTTTCATCGGGCGCCTCGACCAAAGCCCATTCCATCATGGACGATCGACGCGGCTCCTCCTCTCTCGCTCCCAGCCCCAGCCAGAAATTGGAGAGATGCTCAGTCCCGCATAGCGAGCTAGTTATACTCAAGCCAGGGATTTCTCCTCCGGCCTTCATGGTTCCTGTTCGAGCCGGACTTGCCACCTACAAGGGCGGAAAGCAAGCGGAGAGCGTCCCCGATCCCTCTAAAGGAGAGCGGGTGTGCTTCATCTCTTATCTAGTAAGAGGACTCGGATTTCCAATCCATCCGTTTCTCCGGGGGCTCTTGGAGTTCTATGGCCTCCAATTGCACCATCTTACTCCTGCCTCCATCTTGCACATCGCGGGCTTCGTGGCCCTTTGCGAACTGTTCCTGGGCGTCGAGGCTCATTTGGGGCTGTGGAAGAGAATATTCTGCCTAGTACCCCGTTCTCATGAGGGGTCAATATATCAAGTGGGCGGAGCCGAGCTATGGCACATCACCGGGACCGGATACCTATCCGGAACCCCAAAGAAGGCGTCCCAGACCGGCCTTGAATGGTTTTACATGGAGGGCGCCCCGCTGCGGATCTGTTCGATCGGTCTTAGGAGTTCAGCAATGCTCCTCAAGAAGCGCCTAAGCTGGCGCCCTCGAGCCTCCGGAGAGAAGATGACCGGGATGTCCGTTATTTGATGAGCGAATAAGGTTCTTGGCTCATGCCGGATTGACCATGACAGAGTCATGGCAATCTGCATTATCGGGAGTGCAGCCGCTCTAATACTGGGGCCATCCCATGTGGGACTTCAGCGGGAGGGCGATGCCACCCACCATGGCCGCAAAGGGCGGGATCGGTCACCGAACTGGTGAAGATCTTGTCTGCTATGTATAAAGGGGAGGAGGAGGATTTCCTCCGTGTCAATCCACTGAAGGAGTTTTCTTCGAATAATCCTCGAAGCTGGGTAAGCAAACATCTTTGTGACCTATCCGATCCATGTTCCCATGGTTAAATATCTCATTTCGTGGTTTCTAGCAGAGAACTGCGCCGGTTATGGAGAAGATACACAGCCCGCCCCCACAACCCGAGGATCCGGAACGGTCCCTCGATCCGACCTCCGAAGAGGATCCGGATATAAAGGTGGAGTTGATCGACGGGGTATTCCACCAACTTAGCATTGATAATGCGTTGGTTGCCATTACGGCTGATTACCCCGGAATACTTCCAGCCTCACAGGTAAATGAGACCGAGATCCCAAAACCCTGATAACGACCCATCCATGCTTATTTTTGATCACCGTATACCAATGGTGCTTCGCAGGGGGTACCTACGAGGCAGGAAGCCGAGCTCGCGGCGGCTGGCCAACAAAGGGCAGTGCGGCCCCGCGGGCTAAAAAGAAGTGCGGTCCGCATCGAAACTCCGCTGCAACGGTATGGCATGTCACCATACTCCCAGGATTGATTCCTGGAAGGCGTACTAACGCTGATGCTCTTTTCAGGAAAAAGAGCGCTCGCCGGACTGAGTCCGGAGAGGCTGCCGATCGAACCTTCACCGGACAAGCTTCAAAGTCGGGTCCGGAGGCTGAGGTGAGCATGAGACGTGCGTCGGATGCTCCTCCGACAGAGGATGCCGACAGGTTGTCCGCCACCAACTCCGAGGTGGAGAGCGCCTTGAATCACAGGCGCCGCCGGACAGTTCTTCGTGACGCATGTTTCTCCCCAGAGGCCTTGAATGCCTTTGATTTGGGAGATGTGCATCTCCGTGCCGCTCAAGATGGTCTAGCCAGAGCCACGGAGCAGTATGTGAAGGACATACGGGTAAGGAAATTTGACAGTTATATATGCCATTAGCCCCCGAGACTTAAAATAGTTAGAATAACTGAATAAAGGATCATTTGTTATGCAGGATCTTACAGAAAAGAATACCCGACTGTCTCAGGAGCTGGAAGAGTGCAGGGCCAAACTTGAGGCCGCACTAGCCGCTACGGGGGGGGCCACAGAGACCCCCTCTGGTAATATACGCTTCGGAAGATAAATAATTTATGAAGTGCGGCGGGTGTGTAAATCTGACAAAAACATTGCAGATGGCGCCGGACTAGATCCGGACAGCAACAGCTCTTACGCCCGATTAAAGGCGGCGAGGCGTGCTTACGAGGGTGCGGCGGAGAATAATAACCTCCAAGACGCCAACACCAAGCTGGGTGAGGAACTAAAGGACGTTCGTGCCCAGTTAGTGACCAGAAGGAGAATCGGCGGCTTCATCGCGGCATTTTCATAAGTGCTTGGCGAACTTTGAAAGAGTTCGGCGAGGAAGGCGACTAACATAAACATGTATGTAGGTTTGGTCACAGGTCGTCCTGAGGAGGAGATGCCCAATTCTTCGGGTGATCTTCTTCCCGAACTGCGTCAGCTACACGAACGAGTCCGGCAGGTGATGAAAGGCATCAGCCAGGCCTTGTGGCCATCTATCTCCCTGCCCGAAGGCATTGGGGAGCTGGCGGAGTGGCTTCAAGGAGCACGGCGGCACTTCCGGCTATGGAAGATATCGGCTTGCCGTCAAGGCGCCAGGGAAGCCTAGGCCATGGTAAAGACGCGGTACACGAAGGCTGACCCAAACCACATGGCCGAGGTCGGACCTGTGGGGCCGGATGGGATGGAGATCCCTGTAAGCTTAGTGTACACTTGGCCGCCAAGTATTCCCAGCAAGATTGTAAATTAGATAGCCTATTAGATGGCATTGAGGAGGAATACAATGAGTCGAATTGACTATGTAAAAATATGACATGAAAGAATGTCTTCTAGCCGGATTGTAGATCGTTTGTCATAGCGGACCTTTTCGCTTCGACCTCCGGACCCAATAGTCTGGAGTGTGTCCGAATACCTTCGTGGTTATATAAGAACCGTGGTATGCATGGAGACCAGGCGTAGGGGTCATTGTTGCTGTATCAGACAAGTGCACAACTAGTTATGTTATATTACATGGGTAGTAAGAAACATCTTCTAGGGAGAATAGTTCCATTAAGGGTTCCTTTATTGGGATGCATGCCCTAAAGTGCATGTCAAAGCTGCTATAAAGCATAAAATCATCCGGGGCAGATGGGTAAATAGTTAAAATCATCTTTCAGTTCACCGACCGAATATTCCCTTAAGAACGCTAGCTTTCGGCTTCACCCAGTCTGAGGTACACATCCGGCTGACCCGCAGTAACAATCGCAGAGGTGCTCCCTTTACCACCTAGCCGAACAATCGGGAACATAGGGGTAAGCACAGGAGCCAGGCAACCCAGCTTGGCCAAAACTTAAGTCATATCGATGCATATAATGGTGAATAAAAGGTACATGCGGAAGTTTAACGCATGTGTTGGGCATGAAAGCCCGTATGAATAAGCTTCTGTTAAAGAAGCCCCCAGGTATAATGAGCGCGGACAGCGCGTCAAGTGTGTGCGATAAAAGCGCAAACGAGCCTCTAGAGGCTACAAGAAGAAGAAGGAGGAAGGAGAGAAATAAAATACAGCAAAAAGCAAAAAATAAAAAAAATGCGGACGGAGGAAGGAGACGAACTTGGAGTCCGGCACTTAGGCGTAGAATCTTCGTAGACGGGCTGCGTTCCATGGGTTTGGCTCGAGTCGGTTATCCGATGCGTTTCGCAGACGGTATGCCCAGCCGGTCCGGACCTGGTCGATGATGAAGGGACCTTCCCATTTGGGCTTGAGTTTGTCCTTTTTCTTGTCCGTGAGCGTAGAACTAGTTCGCCAGCGTTATAAGCTTTGGCACGTGCTTCCCTGCTTTGATATCTTGAGCCTGCTGTTGATAGAATGCGGAACGAGCTTTTGCCACGTCGCGCTCCTCCTCCAATGCGCCAAACTGTCCCGCCGATCAAGCTCGGCTTCTCTTTCTTCGTACATGCGCGCTTTGGAGGTGAGTCATGTATTATGTCGCAGGCAAGACGCTCTGCGCCGCACACCATGAAGAATGGTGTGAATCCGGTAGTATGATTGGCGTGGTCCACAGCCCCAGTCTGGTCGAGCTCCTCAACCCAAAGTCGTGTTAGATTCCTTGAGGACCGCACTAGTCTGGGTTTAATGCCGCTCATTATTAGACCATTTGCCCGTTCGACTTGGCCGTTGGTTTGAGGGTGATAGGCGAGGCGTAATCGAGCTTGATGCCCATGTTTTTGCACCATGATTTGACCTCATCGGCCGTGAAGTTGGTGCCATTATCGTGATGATCTTGTGGGGACACCGTAACGGTGCACTACCCCTGATATGAAGTCTATCACTGGTCCGGATTCGGCCGTTTTAACAGGCTTGGCCTCTATCCATTTGGTGAATTTATCCACCATGACCAATAGGTATTTTTGCTTGTGGGTTCCTCCCTTGAGGGGTCCAACCATGTCAAGCCCCCAGACCACGAACGGCCAGGCGATGGGTATAGTTTTAAGGGCAGTGGGTGGCATGTGGCTTTGGTTAGCAAAGAGCTGGCAATCGACGCATCGTTGGACTAAGTCCTGCGCATCTGCCCGGGCCGTCGGCCAATAAAATCATGTACGGAAGGCCTTGCCTACAAGGGCCCGGGCTGCGGCATGGTGCCCACCCAGTCCGGCATGAATTTTAGCCAGGAGGTTTCGCCCTTCCTCTTCGGAGATACACCTTTGAAGGACTCGGTAGTGCTTTTCTTATAAAGCTCTCCCTCATGGACTTTATAGGCTTTAGGCGCCGTACTATGCAGCGAGCCTCATTTTGGTCTTCGGGAGTTCTGCCTAGTTAGGTAGGCTAGGAATGGTTCCGTCCACGAGGCGATAACCGCCATTATTTCATGAGCGGAGGGTGTTATCTCGGGGGCAGAGCCTCCGGTTATGTCAGAGTGTTCGGCGTCAAGCAGTGCGGTTGGGTCCGGATTGATATTGTCGGAATCCCCTTCCCATAGTACGGATGGCTTGAATAGCCATTCCAGAAAGATATTGGGTGGGACGGCATCGCGTTTTGCACCGAAGCGCGCCAATATATCCGCTACCTGGTTGTTATCCCGGGCTATATGATGAAATTCGAGCCCTTCGAACCGTGCTGACATTTTTAGGACCACATTGCGGTATGCTGCCATTTTCGGATCTTTGGCGTCAAAGTCTCTGTTTATTTGAGATATTGCGAGGTTCAAATCCCCGCGCACCTCTAGGCTTTGAATGCCCATGGAGACTGCCATCCGGAGGCCGTGCAGAAGAGCCTCGTATTCGGCTGCGTTGTTGGAGTCCGTATACATTATCTGAAGGACGTATTGGACTGTGTCCCCCGTTGGGGACGTCAAGACGACGCCAGCCCCCAGGCCAGCCAACATTTTGGAGCCACCAAAGTGCATGATCAAATTGGAGTATGCGCCGTACCCTTTAGGGAGTTCGGCTTCAGTCCATTCGGCCACGAAGTCGGCCAAAACCTGCGACTTAATAGCTCGTCGTGGCTTATAAGTTATGTCGAATGGGAGGAGCTCTATGGCCCATTTAGCAATCCGGCCCGTCGCGCAGATTGTTTATAATGTCATTAAGAGGTACTTGAGGCTACCGTTATCGAACACTCTTGAAAGTAGTGTCGCAGCTTCGGGATGCCATGAACACGCGTATACTATCTTTTGATAGTGTGGGTACCGGACTTGCATGGAGTTAGGACGGTGGACACATAATAAACCGGTTTTGAATAGGGAACGGTGTTCGTCCGTTCTCGTTCGACAACAAGCACCGCTACCGACAACTTGATGTGTTGCGGAGATGTATAATAGCATTGGTTCGCCCACGTTGCGCTGCCAGACCGGATTTGTTGCCAAAATGGCCTTTATTTCTTGAGTCCGGCCATGGCGGCATCCGCCCACTCGAAGTGTTGGTGCGGCGGAGGAGGCGGTAAAGAGGTAATGCCTTTTCTCCTAAACGGGAGATAAAGCGGCTTAGAGCCGCTATGCATCCCGTCAATTTTTGTATTTGTTTGGGGTCTTTTGGAATATCCAATTGTGACAGAGCTCGAATCTTGGCTGGGTTTGCTTCAGTTCCTCTACGGACACAATGAAGCCCAGAGCTTTCATTTGGAACGCCAAGACGCATTTTCCGGATTGAGCTTGATGTCATATTTTCGAAGATTGTCGAATGTGAGCCTCAAGTCGTCTACTAGAGTTTCGACGTGCTTGGTTTTGACGACCACGTCATCTACATATGCTTCCACCATTTTGCCGATCTGGTTTGCCAGACATGTCTGAATCATGCTACCGATATGTTGTGCGGCGTTTTTGAGCCCAAAGGGCATTGTGTTGAAGCGAGCGGGCCGTATGGAGTGATGAATGCTGTTGCAGCTTGGTCAGCTCCGCCATCTTGATTTGGTGGTAGCCGAGTACGCGTCGAGGAAGCACAATGAGTCGTGTCTGTCAGAAGCGTCAATGATTTGATCAATTTGAGGGAGGAAGGGATCCTTTGGGCAAGCCTTATTAAGGTCTTTGAAATCAACACATAGGCGCCAGGATTTATCCTTCTTTGGTACCATCACCGAGTTCGCTAGCCAGTCCGGATGTTTTATATCTCGATGAATCCGGCCTCCAAAAGTTTGGCTAGCTCCTCTCCCATGGCCTGTCTCTTGGGTTGGGAAAAGCGCCAAGAGCCTGTTTGAGTGGCTTGAATCCTTTTAGGATGTTTAGGCTGTGCTCGGCCAGCTGACGTGGGATTCCTGACATGTCTGAAGGGTGCCAGGCAAAGATGTCCCAGATTTCTTGTAGAGATTCTCGTAGTGCGGCGTCTACATCAGGGTTTAATTGTGCCCCGATGGAGGCCGTCTTTGTAGGGTCCGTTGGGTGGACTTGGAATTTGACTATTTCGTCCGTTGGTTTAAAAGAGGTGGACTTGGATATTTTATCAAGTATCACATCGTCCCTGTTCACTGTGGAGCGCATCACGGTGAGTTCCTCGGCCGCTAGGGCTTCGGATAGTGCCTCGAGGGCTAGTGCGGCTGTCTTATTTTCGGCGCGGAGTGCTATGTTCGGATCACTAGCGAGAGTGATGATTCCATTGGGACTGGGCATTTTAAGCTTCATGTACCCATAATGGGGTATAGCTTGAAAAATTGTGAATGCCTCTCGTCCTAATAAAGCATGATATCCGTTGTTGAACGGGGCCACTTGAAATGTGACCTCCTCGGACCTATAATTGTCCGTGAGCGAACACTACGCCCGGCGTGATTTTTCCCTGCAGCATGCTTCCGGTTGGGATTATTCCTCTAAAGGTTGTGCTGCTTCGCTCAATGCGGTTCGATCTATTTCCATTTTTGGAGGGTTTCCTCATAGATGAGGTTTAGTCGCTGCCGCCATCCATGAGTACCTTAGTAAGGCGTAAAGCCGCCTACTATCGGGCCGAGGACCAATGCGGTGGTGCCCGGCAGTTCGAATTTAGGTTAAATCACGGCATTGAAGGTAATAGCCGTGTCCTCCATGGATTTATTGTTGCTACTTGGTAGACTTCGCAAGGTTGCGGAGTTATCGTTTTGCATGTTATTTGATGTGAAAGTCTCAAAGACTATTAACACCGTCTTGGTGTTCTTTGGGCTGGGATTCGAAGCTAGAAGCTCTTCGCCACTTTTGGCCACTGCCGTAGTATCCAACATGCTCGAAGGCTATGAGTTGGAGTGGCGCCCTACGTGCTATGAATTTTGCAGGTCCGTTTAGCCAACCCTCTAGTGCGGTTCCGTACCCTTTAGGGGTTTTGGTTTTTGGTATTCAACCCGGTGCTTGATAATGATGCACCCTTTTGTTCCGGACTAGGGATGTATTGGGGCCGATTATCCCAAAATTTACTTTCGGTTTTCAGCGCTCTCCATCGACACAGTACTTTTGTACGATGGTCACCAAGTCGAAAAAGCGTGTAATTTCGCTGACGACTTATGGCGTTTAGGATTCCCTTGTCCGTGCAATTATTGCAGAAGATTGGAATTGCGTCCTCCTCTCGGCAGTCCTTTATCCTATTCATAACTGTGGAGGAATCGGCCCGATAATGATGTCTTGTTTGGCGGGCTCTTGCCAATTCGAGAGAGATCGCTAATTTTGGGTGGGCGGGTGGCACTAAATCCGGAACCCCCCAATTTAGGACTCAAGGGCGGAAGTTTCGAACTCGGAAGTTTGGATTTTGAGTGCTATCCAATGAGTCCGACCACACCGACTTTAAGTTCAGGGCTTGATCGACATCCGCCCCTCCGCAGAATCCGGCATGGAGGATCGAGAATCGGACGTAGCTAGTCCTTAAGATCGGAGAAGAGTCGCCGCATTGCTCCTCTATCACAGCAATATGATGGGTAGCCCGGGAGAGTTGATCTCTCGGATCGGTTTTAGGCCCGATCCGGCCGTAATCTGTGGCGACTCCCAGGGCGGCGATGCGATCCAAGAGCTCGTTTACGGAGGAGAGCTCGATCGGATCTAACTGTTCGGCAAGTTCCGAACTAACATGGAGATTGGTTTCGATGACTCGAGAGGTCATCATCGGCGCAGCGGCCAAACTAGCGGTCATGAGAAAACCGCCTAGACAAAGAGTCTGACCAGTGGCCAAGGCTTCTTTGGCGATGGAATCGTCTTTAAAGACGAGACGAGGCATCCTACCTGACGGCGACGGCACAGAGGAACTCTCAATGAAAGCACCAATGTCGGTGTCAAAACCGGCGGATCTCGGGTAGGGGGTCCCGAACTGTGCGTCTAGGCAGATGGTAACAGGAGACAAGGGACACGATGTTTTTACCTGTGTTGGGCCCTCTCGATGGAGGTAATACCCTACTCCTGCTTGATTAATATTGATGATATGGGTAGTACAAGAGTAGATCTACCATGAGATCAAGGAGGCTAAACCCTAGAAGCTAGCCTATGGTATGATTGTTGTTCGATCCCACGGACTAAGACCCTCCGGTTTATATAGACACCGGATAGGTTAGGGTTACAGTCGGTTACAATGGTAGGAGATCTACATATCCGTATCGCCAAGCTTGCCTTCCACGGCAAGGAAAGTCCCATCCGGACACGGGACGAAGTCTTCAATCTTGTATCTTCATAGTCTTGGAGTCCGGCCGTGACGATAGTCCGGCTATCCGGACACCCCCTAGTCCGGGACTCCCTCACTTAGCGTTTGCATGTGTGCCTAATTCCAAGCGGCACCAAAGGAATCGCATCACCTCGCTGTGAAGCGAATTCTTAGATATTTGGCTCACACCCCAACACAAGGATAATGGTATCCAAAAGGGCTCAGAGTTTGATCTAGTTGGATACTCAGATGCTGACTATGCTGGTGACAAGGTTGATTGCAAGTCCACATCAGGCACATGTCACTTTCTCGGATGATCTCTTATCTGTTGGTCTTCAAAGAAGCAGAACTGTGTATCACTCTCCACTGCTGAATCTGAATACATTGCTGCTAGATCTTGCTGCGCTCAGCTTCTCTGGATGAAGCAAACTCTCAAGGATTATGGTATCAACATGAAGCATGTGCCACTCTACTGCGACAATGGAAGCGCCATCAAGATTGCTCACAATCCAGTTCGGCACTCAAAGACAAAGCACATTCAGATCCGTCATCATTTTCTCAGGGACCATGTGTTGAACGAAGACATAGATATCATTCACGTCAACACTGAAGAGCAATTGGCAGATATCTTCACGAAGCCCTTGGATGAGAAAAGGCTTTGCAAGCTGCGGTGTGAGCTAAATATCTTAGAATCCTCGAATGTCCTTGTCGGCTTTCTGGGAACGGGGGTCTCCAGACTTGCCTGCCTGCAGCCCACGGCGTGGCTGTGCTAGCAGTCCTGTACGGCCCATCTTCATCAACAAGGCATCCAAGACCCTCGCGAGGGGCCAAGACTCGCGAGACGGACGACACAAGACCTCCTCATGAGTGGCCTCACCGGGTTGGCTCGCGAGGGGCGGAGAGATCAAGGCAAGGCAAACCTCGCGAGGTTCTCGTGACGTGAGCCATGACGATCAAGATTAGACGGGCGCCAGCGCGCGCAGCGTCCTTATTTCCCCTTTGGTGCTAAGGAGGCAAGCGCAGGCACGGAGTATCAAGGCATCAAGCAAAGGTTTCCATATCAGTGCAACGAGACCAAGACCAGCAGGACGGCAAGACGGAGGTCACCATGGAGCCCAAGGCGGCGTCACCACCAGAGCCTTTTGCAGGCGAAGAGCGCTTTTGTCAGGATAAGCTGTGCTAGCTGTCCCCTTTCAAATTGGCCGTTGTTGGCTCCCTTCCCGCTCAATATTTGGGAAGAGGACCAGGGCCTATATAAGTAGAACTAGCCACCACCGCAACGGATCCGGAACCAACTCATTCAGAGGCATCACATCTGATCCTTAGCCACACACCAAGCACAAGAACACCTCAACCTCAGGAGGCTGTTCTTCCCCTTGTACTGTTCATCATCAGCCCAAGAGGCAATCCACCACCACCACACTGGAGTAGGGTATTACACCACAACGGTGGCCCGAACCACTATAAATCTTGTGTCTCTTGTGTTGTGAGTTCGTTGAGTTCGTCCGCGAGATCTTAGCAAGCTAGGACGTGGATCGGTAGGAGGGAAAGAACTTCGCGCGCACCCGAGAGTTCGAACCTTAAGGGTTTTGCCGGAACCCGTGATCCGACATTTTGGCGTGCCAGGTAGGGGTGCGCCGAAGCTTCCCTTCAGTCGCTCCGCGTCGCGTCGGTTCGTTGTCTCCATGGCAGACGCACGTCGCGCCCGTGCCGAGCGCCGAGCTGCCCTCGCCACCCGCGTTGCTCAGACGGCCCCTGTCGGCGGGCCACCCCGTCTCTCTCTGTCGCCTGCTGCCAACGCCGCCGCCGGCCCGGTGGGGAACGAGCAGCAAGCGTCCTCGCTGCACCCCTCGGTGTGGCGGAACGTCACACCGCCACTCCATCGCCGACTCCCGTTGGTTCGTCGTCCCACGCTCGTCGCGCTCCCATGGACGCACGGGCCGTGCTCCTCATGGCGCACGAGCTCTTGCGCTACCGCCCAGTCGACAACCTCTACGAGGAATGGCTTGACCGCATCGCCGAGCTTGTCCGCGCCGCAGGGGGCTCCCCTGCACCATCCCTCTCACTGCCTCGCCCTCCGCCAGCTATGGGCGATGTAGCTCCCGGAGCGCCTCCACCACCTCTGCACCAAGACGGCGCCCTAGCGCCAAGGCGCGCTGCTTCACGGCGTGACCCACCGCGTCCGGCGCCCGCGCGTGAAGAAAGAAGCTGTCAAGAAGTCCCTCAAGCGCAAGAGAACGCTCCGCCGCTCCTCCCACTGCCGCGCCAGGATCGTTTGCCGCGGCAAGGCCCCGCACCGCTCGCCGTAGTGGCGCGCGGGCGTCAAGACCAAGCTCCACCTCCAAGACGGGCCCCAGTGACCATGGCCGGCTACCGCTCCTTCACCCCCGAGCTGCTTAGCATCGCCTGGCCGGGCAAGTTCAAGCCGGATCTGCCTCCTTGCTACGACGGCACCCCCGACCCCGCAGAGTTCCTGCAGCTCTATGAGCTGAGCATCGAGGCGTCCAACGGCGACGAGAAAGTCATGGCGAACTGGTTTCCCATGGCTCTCAAGGATGGCGCCCGCTCCTGGCTCCTGAACCTGCCTCCGGGCTCGATCTCCTCCTGGGACGAGATGCACAACCGTTTCGTTGCCAACTTCCAGGGCACTCGTGACTGCCCGCCGGCCGCGGGTGACCTGCGCCGCGTCAAGCAACAACCAGGGAGACCCTCCAGAGTACATCCAGCGTTTCAACAATGTTCGTCTCAAGATCCCCAAGGTGATGGATGAGGCCATCATCTCCGCGTTCTCTGATGGCGTCCGTGACGTCAAGATGAAGGAGGAGCTCGCTATCCATGAGGAGTTGTGCACATCGTTGGAGCTGTTCAACCTGGCGACCAAGTGCGCAAGAGCTGAGGAAAGGCGCCACTCCCTCCTTGAGCTCCCGGCTGCAGACCCGGAGGAGAAGAAAGCCAAGGCCAAGGACGTGAAGCGCAAGGGAGCAGCCGTGCTCGCGACGGAACCGGACACCAAGCGCGGCAGAGACTAGCCCGAGTCATCCAAGAGCAGTCAACCGTTCTGCGCCTTCCATAACCTGCATACCCACAACACCAGCGACTGTCAAGAGCTCAGAGCCATTCGAGAAGGATGCTTCGATCGACGCCCCGAGCGCAACGACCGGGGTTACGGACGAGGACGAGGACGCGGTGGAGGACGCTGGGACGACCGTGGCCCGTGCCAGGAGTGGCGCGACCGGCCTCGTGAGGACCGCTGGCAGGATCAGCCTCGCGAGGGCGCCTGGAGGGATCAGCCTCGTGAGGATCGTCCTCAAGGCAACGCCAGTCTTCCCCCACTACCGTCGCCGCCAAGAAGGAATGATGACCACCATCAAGATGAGGGGGCTGGGGGCTTCCAGGAGCCACGTGCTATCGCCTGCATCTTGGGCGGAGCTCAGGCCCCAGCTTCGCAGCGTATCTTCAAACAGTTTGCTCATGAAGTGAATGCAGTCCTCCCCAAGCTTGAGGCCACACGCTCGCTCAGGTGGTCCAAGTGCACCATCACCTTCAGTTCGGTGGATCAGCTCAAGTGCGCGGCTACCGCAGGCGCCCTCCCGATGCTTTGCTCCCCAGTCATCAGCAATGTGCAAGTTACCAAGACCCTCATCGACGGTGGTGCAGGGCTCAACGTCCTATCCGCCGACACGTTCGACAACCTCCAAGTGTCGTATGATCAGCTTCAGCCCACCAAGCCTTTCTCAGGAGTGACCGACGGCTCCACTACCCCGATCGGGCAGGTCCACCTTCCCGTCACCTTCGGAGAAAGCAAGAACTACTGCACCGAGCTCATCGACTTCGACGTCGTGCACATCCGTCTACCGTACAATGCCATCCTCGGGTATCCAGCCCTGGCCAAGTTCATGGCGGTGACCCATCACGGCTACAATGTCCTCAAGATGCCGGGAAGCGGCGGCATCAGCACGGTCCCATGCGAAGAAAGAGATGCGGTATTCTCGTTCGAGCGTGCCTTTCAAGCTGCAGCAATCGACAACCCTGACAGCAAGGGCGAGTGCCCTCCTGAGGCCACCCCCAAGAAGAAGAAGCAGCTGCACCATGCAGGACCTCAAGATGGTGGCGTCGCAACTGGAACCTCGTCAGGATGAGCGCCCGCGCCAGGGGCGCCTCCCTCCATCGCATAGGTAGGCGCGCCCGGCACCCTCCTCGGGCAGGGCTCGGGGGCTCTCTTCTAGAGGGCCTTAGACCTTGCCAACGTCACGAGGGAGGCGCTCAGGCACCACTTGGAGGCGTGCTTCACGGCATGTCTCTCTCAGGAGAACACAGGGCGAGGAGCGCCCACTGCTCAGGAGCTCATCACCAGGACCACTCAGGAACTGCAAGATGCAAGGGCCATGCGCGGCGGCCGCCGCTCATCGGGCGCAGATCCCATCCAGGCAAGGATGTCGGGTTGCGCGTCTACATCGACATCCCAGGGCTCAACAGGGCCGCATCTCAGGAGCCCTTCTGGCCTTTGCACGTGGGCCGCTGCGAGGGTCCACCGCACAGCTACGTTCGCATGCCTTTCGGCCTGCCGAGCGTGTCGTTCGTCTATCAGCGCAAATTGCGGCGTGCCCTGGCAGCTCAGGAGGCCAGGCACCACGTTGTGCTTATGGAGATGGAGACGGTCCTCAAGGAACCACCTGGACCCCTAGAGCCTCCCGAGGCTCAAGGCCCCGGTGGCTCGTGAGGAGCAATTCCTTCGCCGCGTACCTTCAGCTGCCCCAACTCTCCTTCGTCAACGGAACTAGGTGACATTTTCCAAGTTCATTTAGCTGGGAGCGCCCCTCGGGCTGCATCATTCCCAGGTCGCATGGGTCCGTCCCTGTGGCATGTATCCCCTTTTTTCTTATGTCTTTAGCTTACCTTGCTGGGGGCGCCCCTCGGGCTGCATCATCCCCAAGCCGCTCGGGCCGGACCCGGTGGCGTGTATCTTCCCTGCATTTACCTAAGCCAGTATGCTTCCCATGCTTAATCTGCCTATGATTATCGTCTGTTTGATTCTCACTCCCCACGAGGGCAGCTCATGCTGGCACGGCGCTTGTGCACGGGTCCATCCCTGCAACATCGACAAATATGAGCGATCGAGCTCTGGCTCGCGGCACACCCCGCGCACGTCACCTCACCAGGGCCTCAGTGCCTTCGTCTCCTCGCGAGGCAGCCGGCGGCGAACTGGCAACCATAATAGCAAACTATGTTTCTCATTGTGCTGGCTCGCAGGAATCTCGTGAGAATGACAGCAGGCGGCACCGTGAGCTCCCTCTTCTCCCATGCAATCCGCTTGCGCGTTAAAAGGGGGGCTCCTGAGCATCGCAACTCAGGAGCTCCTACTGGCTCTCCAGCCCTCACCCCCTGGCCTTGACCACGGCACGCGACCTAGCATACCAGCAGCGGCTGAGCTCGCTTGAGGGCCGGGACCTGAGGACGTAGAGCATAAAGGAGAGCGTGGAGAAGAGGGGGAGGCTCGCACGGACCTGGCCTAGCTACGCATTAACGCGGCGCATCACAAGGAATCGACCCCAAACAACCAAGATAAGTCTCGCGCTCAGATTGGCTAATCGTTGGAGCCTAAGGGTCACGCACCCCACAGCCCTGTTGCGGCAACGTCGCCTCCCTTTCTTACCTTACCATGTCTGCTTGAGTGCTAAAGGGGACCTCCTGAGCATCGCGCCTCA
This sequence comes from Aegilops longissima, assembly GCA_021605205.1. Classification (NCBI taxonomy): domain Eukaryota; kingdom Viridiplantae; phylum Streptophyta; class Magnoliopsida; order Poales; family Poaceae; genus Aegilops; species Aegilops longissima. The sequence continues at coordinate 225,910,962 of CM038679.1, forward strand.
GGGGCTCTTACTGGACCTCGGGCCGCTCACCTCCTGGCCTTGACCACGGCACGCTACCTGGCATACTAGCGACGGCTGCAGCTTGCCTGGGGATCGGGACCTATCAGCGTAGAGCAACAAGCCATCGCGAGGTTGGAAAGGGAAGGCCGAGCCTAAACAGGACATGCATTTGCAAATTTCTATAACAAGGATAGTATCAACAAAAGGCATTACAGGCCCTTTACACACCCCCGCGGGGTACTTCTTGATTCCTCGCAGGGAACAAAAACGAGAACCTAGGAGAATCCTATCTACACCCTCCCGTGGCCGACACCATCATCAACAGTGGGCCGCGGGAGGCCAGCGCCAAACCCATCCAGATCAGTGACGGCGGCGGCTGGACACCGTAGCCCTGCTCCGGGCGCGGCGAGAGCTCGAGGGCACGTAGCTGTCGTCGCTCGTCTCCGGAGTCTCGTAGAGCTCGGGAGAACTGCTGGACGCCCAAGAGTCGCTGCTGCTAGAGGTGTCGTAGTCCGGGCGCGCGTCGTCTTGGCGCACCCCTCCAGGGCAGCACTCCAGGCGGCGGCCCTCCGCATCGAAGACCTTGAAGAATAGCGTGGAGGCGCCGTCATAGTTGAAGTGGATCGCGAGGGCGCCCTCAGCATGGCAAACCCGTGCAACCTCGCCCCAGCCGCGGGTCATGAAGATCTTGCCGGAGGAGACCACTTCAACCTCTGCTCTGGTCACTGGGGCATCGCAGTCAGCATGCTGCAACCAGAGCTCGAGGGGTCCCCTCGGCGGCATCACATCGGAGAAGAACCGCGGGAAGCGGATCCAAGTGCTTGGGGGCATCGCCGCCCACAGCACAAGCTCGCGAGAGGAGTCCGCAGCATGGGTTCCAGGGGCGACGGCGCGTATCACCATCGTGCAGCAGCCACAGACGCGCCGCGGGCGGTGCCGCTTGTCGCTCCTTCCTCCTGAGCCCCCGGCTTGGGCGTACAGGGGTAGCGGATACCCAGGAGGAGGCCGCTCACACCAAGGCGTCATCACCACCTGCATCGCCGCTGCGTCGCGGCGGTGAACCAACCTCTTCTTCAGCGGAAGCGGCCCCGGCTCGTCGCGGGGAGCCTTTTCTTTCTCCTCGGCGGAGAACCTTCGGATCGGCGCCATTGTTGCTAACAGAGGAGCAAGGAGGAAGAAGCAAGCGGACTGGGAAGAGATGGACGACGGGGGCTTTGCCCCCCTCCCCATTTATAGCGGGAGAAGGCCAACCGGCGCCTCCCACGATCACAGGTAATGATGGTTTTCCCTTGCATGTCGCAGGGACTTGTCAAGACAGGCAGTTGCCGAGGCAGCATGGGGAAGCGGAGATGCCCACGTCCAATCAACCGCCACGCGTTGACCAAGGCCGCAGGCTTTTGGGGCCCGCAGCACTCCACACTTGACCTTTGGCTTCGCCTCGAAGCCAAGCCCGAGCGCGCCTTGGGCTCGGGGGCTACTGTCGGCGTTCTAGGAATGGGGGTCCCCAGACTTGCCTGCCTGCGGCCCACAGCGTGGCTATGCTAGCAGGCCTGTACAGCCCATCTTCATCAACAAGGCATCCAACACCCTCGCGAGGGGCCAAGCCTCGCGAGGCGGATGACACAAGACCTCCTCAGGAGCGGCCTCACCGGGTTCGCTAGCGAGGGCCGGAGAGATCAAGGCAAGGCAAACCTCGCGAGGTTCTCGTGACGTGAGCCATGACGATCAAGATCAGCGGGCACCAGGCGGGCGCCAGCGCGCACAGCGTCCTTGTTTCCCCTTTGGTGCTAAGGAGGCAAGCGCAGGCGCGGAGTACCGAGGCATCAAGCAAAGGTTTCCATATCAGTGCAACGAGACCAAGACCAGCAGGAATGAAAGACAGAGGTCACCATGGAGCCCAAGGCGGCGTCACCACCAGAGCCTTTTGCAGGTGAAGACCGCTTTTGCGCGGGAAGGGAGCAGGGCCTATATAAGTATAACTAGCCACCACCGCAACGGATCCGGAACCAACTCATTCAGAGGCATCGCATCTGATCCTTAGCCACACACCATGCACAAGAACACCTCAACCTCAGGAGGCTGTTCTTCCCCTTGTACTGTTCATCATCAGCCCAAGAGGCAATCCACCACCACCACACTGGAGTAGGGTATTACACCACAACGGTGGCCCGAACCAGTATAAATCTTGTGTCTCTTGTGTTGTGACTTCTTTGAGTTCGTCCGCGAGATCTTAGCAAGCTAGGGCGTGGATCGGTAGGAGGGAAAGAGCTCCGCGCGCACCCAGAGTTTGAGCCTTAAGGGTTTTGCCGGAACCCGTGATCTGACAGTCCTGCGAATGGACACACATCCTAACGCTTATGCATGTTGATGACTTAGATGTGCAACACACGAAGTAACGCATATCTTCAATTTATGAAGACTTACCCTCTAAGTGTGAATACATTAATGTGGAATTTGACTTCGGAGTACCACGATAATTGTGTGTTGTGTCTGGGTCTAATATTTCCTATACGGTGGGTAACGCCACCACCACACTTTCTTGAAGAGTTTCATTTGGCGTCATGTGTGCATTATCTTCAGATTTCATTTGTCTTCAACATTGGTTTGACTTCAAAGTTTATCTTTGCAATGTTGATTTGGTATGTGTGTGTGTGTGTGTGTGTTCTGTCCACTACAACATTCACTTATAGTTGTGTTTTCAAATTTGCTATTTTCTAAACTAAGTGAATGTGATCGGACGCTAACCCCTTCTGTGCTTATCCCTCAAATTATCTCTGTCTCTTCATATGCATTCTGTTGACACGTGTTGAATGTCTTCATTGTGTCATTGTCAGCTGAAGATCAAGAGACACACATTTAAAACATTTTTAATGCTCTTATCTCTTTTGCGTGAATACTGAAGACGCCGGAACGACCACCCGACAGACCAGGCGCATGTGGGATCGTGGCTCAACCCCCGATAAGTTGCATGTTTGCCACGTGTCCACCAGATGTGAACTGCCAGGGACACCTGCGTAATTGTGTTGCGCTGCCCCTTCTCCTTATAAATACTTCACCCCACACGGTCATTATCTCTTCTCCCACCTCGCCGTCTTGCTCAAACCCTAGCACCACTGCTAATCTCAATCGACGCCGGAGACGAAGCGCTTAGCTGTCGCGACCTCTTCGACGCCGTCTCCATGCTAGTCGCGGACATCTACCTCTCCGCCGCCGCCGTAGGTGTCTTCCGCCGCCAAGTTAGGGTGCGGGAGATTGGACTGCTTGGCCTCCTTCCTGCCTCGTCTAGCAGTTCTTCGTGCGGTAAATAAAACTCACTTTTTACTGCTTATTTGATCCATTGAAATTGTCAACTTCTTCCAAAAGGGGTTTCTACACTTCCAAATCAACTTCTTTCTGTTTCTGCATCTCATAACTTGCAAGTATATTCACTTATGCATCACAACTAGTTAAATTCCTCTCTTGTACTTATTCATGGATTCATACAAATCTGGAGCCAACTCACTTCAATAAGTGAATGTCTTCGCGCCATGAGGTCAATGTCTTAAAACTGATTTATCTTCAAAATCTTCTGAGAATGCATATGACCTCTTCCCCTTCCCTCGCATCACTAATGTTGTCATAGGTACATGTTCGTGGGAGAATCCCTTGGTTCTCATAGTCTGCATTCATTTGCAGAGTTCTTATAGCATCATATTGAATCTCCAGAAGCCAGTTCTTGTCTGACCAGCAGATTGAAGCCAAACATTGCCTTGAAGCCTTTCTGTTTGAGTCCAATGGCATCAAGCAAATCTGCAAAGAAGGTTGGCAGACAGTGCCGTGACAACACTGCCTTGGACCTACCCCCTGGTCTTTATGAGAAATACAAGTCTGACCCAGATGAATCATACACTCAGCAAAAATCAAGAGTCCAATGGATTCGTAGACACTGGGCAGAGGAATGGTTCAAATACCACTATGTCACTAATGAGTATGCTAAGAAGAATGTTGTGAGGCCACCCTGGGCCGATATTGTATACAAGAAGCTTATGCCCAAGACGAAGGCTGAAGCCATTGCTCAGGGCTTTGATCCTTGCATGGTCAGAGGACCTCAGCCTGCAAATGTCGAACCATCCAGTCTTCGATGGTGTCGCGATGATGAATTGTTTCAACTAAATCTTATGTTTGCAAGAGCTTCTGCTGTGCAGAACAAGAAGGAACTGGGGTTTGACTTCAATCCTAGCCCTGCAGCTCCAAGGCCGGATGGCAGTCGTGAAGCCAATTAGAATATCATTGGCCCCTTTGATAGCTTCGATGGGCTTCTCTCCCACATTGCTGCCCAAAGGGCTACTGTCGATGAGGCTGCTGGTGAAGAGGAACATGTTGAAGTTCCTGAGCCTCCGAATCCCAAGAAGTCTAAAGCTTCAAATCCCTCCACTGCTTCAAAAGCTTCAAGAGTGAAGCCACAACAATCTGCACCTCCTGAATCCAATGTGCAGTCTGAAGATCAATCCCGCGTCTCCAAGAAGACAAGGAAGCCCAAGAAGATTTCTGGGCATGACCTTACTCCTGCCAGCATTTTGCGCAATGAAAAAAATGTTATAGATATGTCAAGTGATGAAGATACTGTTAATGATGCTCTGGAGATGCTCATCAAGAGCAAGCTTGAGGCTGAAATCTTCAAAGATTTGCCTATGTTTGATGCTGACATTCTCAACAACTTCATTGATGAATGGTTTGAGGATCCCACTCTCGCCATTGATGATCTGCAGCTGCCCGTTGACATAAGTGTCACATTTCAAGGAGCCATAGCCAACGAGCTCGCTATTGCTCAGAAAATAGTTGAGCTGAAGAACAAAATTGACTATGAGAAGGCCCAGTTCAAGAAGCACATGGCCAAGCTCAGTGTTGCTGATGTTCAAAATTTCAAGCAGATGATGATTGACCTCAATCCTCAAATCAAGAAGAAGCGCGAGGAAGCCAAAGGCTCTCGTGAGCGCCTGAAGTACTATGCAGGGAAATGTGTTCAGGCTCACAATGAAGCCGTAAAGAGAAAGGCACTTGGGCGTCTAGGCATCGACCCCAAGCTGGCTGCCAAGAAGAAGAAGAAGCCTGCTGAAGCCGAACCTAAAGCCTCAAGGCAGGAAAGACCAAGCATTATCTTCCCTGCCAGTATGACTGGCTCGAAGCCAAAGGTCCCTTCAGCCGCTTCAGAGCAGAAAAAGACTAGGCAAGCTGAGGCTGAAGCTAGGAAGAGGAAGCGCCACGATACCTCTCATGCTGCTCCCTGATACGTCCATTTTGCATCATGCTTTTATATCGATATTTATTGCATTATGGGTTGTTATTACACGTTATGTCACAATACTTATGCATATTCTCTCTTATTTTACAAGGTTTACATAAGGAGGGAGAATGCCGGCAGCAGGAATTCTGGGCTGGAAAAGGAGCAAATATTAGAGACCTATTTTGCGCAACTCCAAAAGTCATGAAACTCCACGATAGTCATTTTTGGAAATAATAAAAAATATTGAGCGGAAGAAGTACACCAGAGAGGGACCCACCTGGCCACGAGGGTGGGGGGCGTGCCCTACCCCCCAGGGTGCGCCCCCTGCCTCGTGGGCCCCCTGTTGGCTCTCCCATGGCCATCTTCTGCTATATGAGGTCTTTCGTCAAGAAAAAAATCATAAGCAACCTTTGGAATGAGACTCACGCCACAAGGCGGAACCTCATGAACCAATCTAGGGCTCCGCAGAGCTATTCTGTCGAGGACACTTCCCCGGGGGGGGAAATCATCGCCATCGTCATCACCAATGCTCCTCTCATCGGGAGAGGGCAATCTCCATCAACATCTTCACCAGCACCATCTCCTCTCAAAACCCTAGTTCATCTCTTGTATCCAATTCTTGTCTCCAAGTCCGGGATTGGTACTAGTAGGTTGCTAGTAGTGTTGATTACTCCTTGTAGTTGATGCTAGTTGGTTTATTTGGTGGAAGATCATATGTTCAGATCCTTTATGCATATTAATACCCCTCTGATTATGAACATGAATATTCTTTGTGAGTAGTTATGTTTGTTCCTGAGGACATGGGAGAAGTCTTGCTATTAGTAGTCATGTGAATTTGGTATTCGTTCGATATTTTGATGAGATGTATGTTGTCTGGCCTCTAGTGGTGTTATGTGAACGTCGACTACATAACACTTCACCATTATTTGGGCCTAGAGGAAGACATTGGGAAGTAATAGATGATGGGTTGCTAGAGTGACAGAAGCTTAAACCCTAGTTTATGCGTTGCTTCGTAAGGGGCTGATTTGGATCCATATGTTTCATGCTATGGTTAGGTTTACCTTAATACTTTTTTTGTAGTTGCGGATGCTTGCAATAGAGGTTAATCATAAGTGGGATGCTTGTTCAAGTAAGAACAGCACCCAAGCACCGGTCCACCCACATATCAAATTATCAAAGTACCAAACACGAATCATATGAACGTGATGAAAACTAGCTTGACGATATTCCCATGTGTCCTCGGGAGCGCTTTTCTCTATATAAGAGTTTGTCCAGGCTTGTCCTTTGCTACAAAAAGGATTGGGCCACCTTGCTACACTTTATTTACTTTTGTTACTTGTTTCTCGTTACAATTTATCATATCACAAAACTATCTGTTACCACTTATTTCAGTACTTGCAGAGAATACCTTGCTGAAAACCGCTTATCATTTCCTTCTGCTCCTCGTTGGGTTCGTCACTCTTACTTATCGAAAGGACTATGATAGATCTCCTATACTTGTGGGTCATCAAGACTCTTTTCTGGCGCGCTTTGCCGGGGAGTGAAGCGCCTTTGGTAGGTGGAATTTGGTAAGGAAAAATTTATATAGTGTGCTGAAATTTATTTTCACTTGTTACTATGGAAAGTAATCCTCTGAGGGGCTTGTTCGGGGTATCTTCACCCCGACCAGTAGAGCAAAGAATTGCTCCTCAACCTACTGAACCTATTGCAAATGAAAATGTTCCCTTCGAAGTTCCTTCGGGTATGTTAGAAAAACTGCTAGCTAATCCTTTTGTAGGAGATGGAACAAAGCATCCTGATGAGCACCTAATATTTGTGGATGAAGTTTGTGGATTATTTAAGCTTACAGGTATACCCGATGATGTTGTTAAGAAGAAGGTCTTCCCTTTTTCTTTGAAGGGAGATGCATCGACATGTATATGCTATGTGATGATATGGGATCATGGAACTATAAACGAATGAAATTGGAATTTCATCAGAAGTATTGTCCTATGCATCTTGTTCATTGTTATCGCAATTATATATATATAATTTTTGGCCTCGCGAAGGAGAAAGCATCGCTCAAGCTTGGGGGAGGCTTAAATCAATGTTATATTCATGCCCCAATCATGAGCTCTCAAGAGAAATGATTCTTCAAAAAAATTATGCTCGGCTTTCTCATAATAATCAATCCATGCTCGATACTTCTTGTGCTGGCTCTTTTATGATGAAGACTATTGAATTCAAATGGAATTTATTGGATAGAATTAAACGCAAATCTGAAGATTGGGATCTCGACGAAGGTAAGGAGTCAGGTACGACACCTAAGTTTGATTGTTAAGTCTTTTATGGATACCGATGTTTTCCGTAAATTTAGCACTAAATATGGACTTGACTCTGAGATAGTAGCTTCTTTCTGTGAATCTTTTGCTACTTGTGTTGATCTCCCCGAGGAGAAGTGGTTTAAATATCATCCTCCCATAGAAGTAAAAGTAGCTGCACCAATTAAAGTTGAAGAAAAGACTATCACTTATAATGATCCTGTTGTTCCTACTTTGTATGTTGAGAAACCACCTTTTCCTGTTAGGATAAAGGATCATGCTAAAGCTTCAACTGTGGTTCGTAAAAGCAATATTAGAACTTATGCACCTCCTGAGCAAGTTAAAGTAGAACCTAATATTGCTATTGTTAAAGATCTCTTGGCTGATAATATTGATGGGCATGTCATTTATTTCTGCGATGAAACTGCTAGAATTGCCAAACCTTGTGCTAAAGATAAACATAGACCTGTGGTAGGCGTGCCTGTTATTTCTGTTAAAATAGGAGATCATTGTTATCATGGCTTGTGTGATATGGGTGCTAGTGTTAGTGCAATACCCTATGACTTATACAAAGAAATTATGCATGAAATTGCACCTGCTGAGTTAGAAGATATTGATGTCACAATTAAACTTGCCAACAGAGATACTATTTCACCAATGGGAATTGTTAGAGATGTTGAAGTCTTGTGTGGGAAAACTAAATATCCTGCTGATTTTCTTGTTCTTGGTTCCCCTCAAGATAGCTTTTGTCCCATTATATTTGGTAGACCCTTCTTAAACACTGTTAATGCTAAAATAGACTGCGAAAAGAATGTTGTTACTATTGGTTTGGGTGATATATCTCATGAGTTTAATTTCTCTAAATTTAGTAGACAACACCGTGAAGAAGAATTGCCTAGTAAGGATGAAATTATTGGTCTCGCTTCTATTGCCGTACCTCCTAGTGATCCTTTAGAACAATATTTGCTAGACCATGAAAATGATATGTTTATGAATGAAAGAAGGGAAATAGATGAAGTATTCTTTAAACAGTAACCTATTCTGAAATACAATTTGCCTGTTGAAATCCTAGGGGATCCTCCTCCACCCAAGGGTGATCCCATGTTTGAGCTTAAACCGTTGCCTGATACTCTTAAATATGCTTATCTTGATGAAAAGAAGATATATCCTGTCATTATAAGTGCTAACCTTTCAGAGCATGAAGAAGAAAGATTACTGAAAACTCTGAAGAAGCACCGTGCTGCTATTGGATATACTCTTGATGATCTTAAGGGCATTAGTCCCACTCTATGTCAACATAAAATAAATTTGGAGAAAGATGCCAAACCAGTTATTGATCATCAACGACGGCTGAATCCTAAAATGAAAGAAGTGGTAAGAAAGGAAATACTAAAGCTCCTTGAGGCAGGTACAATTTATCCCGTAGCTGATAGTCAGTGGGTAAGTCCTGTCCATTGTGTCCCTAAGAAGGGAGGTATCACTTTTGTGCCTAATGATAAAGATGAATTGATTCCGCAAAGAATTATTACAGGTTATAGGATAGTAATTGATTTCCGCAAATTAAATAAGGCTACTAAGAAAGATCATTACCCCTTACCTTTTATCGATCAAATGCTAGAAAGATTATGCAAACATACACATTTTTGCTTTCTAGATGGTTATTCTGGTTTCTCTCAAATACCTGTGTCAGCCAATGATCAATCAAAGACCACCTTTACATGCCCTTTTGGTACTTTTGCTTATAGACGTATGCCATTTGGTTTATGTAATGCACTTGCTACCTTTCAAAGATGCATGATGGCTATATTCTCTGACTTTTGTGAAAAGATTTGTGAGGTTTTCATGGACGATTTTTCCGTCTATGGATCCTCTTTTGATGATTGCTTGATCAACCTTGATCGAGTTTTGCAGAGATGTGAAGAAACTAATCTTGTCTTGAATTGGAAAAGTGCCACTTTATGGTTAATGAAGGTATTGTCTTGGGGCATAAAGTTTCTGAAAGAGGTATTGAAGTTGATAAAGCCAAGGTTGATGCTATTGAAAAGATGCCATGTCCCAAGGATATCAAAGGTACAAGAAGTTTCCCTGGTCACGCCGGATTTTATAGGAGGTTCATTAAGGACTTCTCAAAAATTTCTCGGCCTCTGAATAATTTATTACAAAAAGATATACCATTTGTATTTGATGATGATTGTGTAGAAGCATTTGAAATACTTAAGAAAGCATTGATCTCTGCACCTATTGTTCAGCCACCTGATTGGAATTTACCCTTTGAAATTTTGTGTGATGCTAGTGATTATGTTGTAGGTGTTGTTCTAGGGCAAAGAGTTGATAAGAAATTAAATGTTATTCAATATGCTAGTAAAACTCTAGACAATGCTCAGAGAAATTATGCTACTACTGAAAAGGAATTCTTAGCAGTTGTATTTGCTTGTGATAAGTTCAGACCTTATATTGTTGATTCTAAAGTAACTATTCACACTGATCATGCTGCTATTAAATATCTTATGGAAAGGAAAGATGCTAAACCTAGACTTATTAGATGGGTTCTCTTGCTACAAGAATTTGATTTGCATATTGTTGATAGAATGGGAGCTGAGAACCCCGTTGCAGACAACTTGTCTAGGTTAGAAAATGTTCTTGATGACCCACTACCTATTGATGATAGCTTTCCTGATGAGAAATTAAATGTCATAAATGCTTCTCGTAGTACTCCATGGTACGCTGATTATGCTAATTACATTGTTGCTAAATTCATACCACCTAGTTTCACATACCAACAAAAGAAAAAGTTCTTCTATGATTTGAGACATTACTTTTGGGATGACCCACACCTTTATAAAGAAGGAGTAGATGGTGTTATTAGACGTTGTGTACCTAAGCATGAACAGGAACAGATCCTATGCAAGTGTCACTCCGAAGCTTATGGAGGACACCACACTGGAGATAGAACTGCACATAAGGTATTGCAATCCGGTTTTTATTGGCCTACTCTCTTCAAGGATGCCCGTAAGTTTGTCTTGTCTTGTGATGAATGTCAAAGAATTGGTAATATTAGTAGACCTCAAGAAATGCCTATGAACTATTCACTTGTTATTGAACCATTTGATGTTTGGGGCTTTGATTATATGGGACCTTTTCCCGCCTCTAATGGATATACACATATTTTAGTTGCTTTTGATTACGTTACTAAGTGGGTAGAAGCTATTCCAACTAGTAGTGTTGATCATAACACTTCTATTAAAATGCTTAAAGAAGTTATTTTTCCGAGGTTTGGAGTCCCTAGATATTTAATGACTGATGGTGGTTCACATTTTATTCATGGTGCTTTCCGTAAAATGCTTGCTAAGTATGATGTTAATCATAGAATTGCATCTCCTAATCACCCACAGTCTAGTGGTCAAGTAGAATTGAGTAATAGAGAGCTCAAATTAATTTTTCAAAAGACTGTCAATAGGTCTAGAAAGAATTGGTCCAAGAAACTTGATGATGCATTATGGGCCTATAGAACTGCATATAAAAATCCTATGGGTATGTCTCCGTATAAAATGGTTTATGGAAAAGCATGTCACTTACCTCTCGAACTAGAACATAAGGCATATTGGGCTATTAAAGAGCTCAACTATGATTTCAAACTTGCCGGTGAGAAGAGGTTATTTGACATTAGCTCACTTGATGAATGGAGAACCCAAGCTTACGAAAATGCCAAGTTGTTTAAAGAAAAAGTTAAAAGATGGCATGACAAAAGGATACAAAAGCGTGAGTTTAGTGTAGGTGATTATGTATTGCTATACAACTCTCGTTTAAGACTTTTTGCAGGAAAACTTCTCTCTAAATGGGAAGGCCCCTACGTTACCGAGGAGGTCTATCGCTCCGGTGCCATAAAAATCAACAACTTTGAAGGCACAAATCCGAAGGTGGTAAACGGTCAAAGAATCAAACATTATCTCAGGTAATCCTATAAATGTTGAAACAAATGTTATTGAAACTGTAACCCCGGAGGAATACATAAGGGACACTTTCCGGAACGTTTCAGACTCCGAAAAGGAATAGGTATGTGGTACGGTAAGTAAACTGACTCCAAAACAGTTTTTAAGACAATATTTCTCCGTTTTGGAATATTTAGAAAAAATAGAAAAATAAAAAGCAGTCCGGGAAGGACACGAGGGCCCCACGAGGGTGGAGGGCGCGCCCTACCCCCCTGGGCGCGCCCCCCTACCTCGTGGGCACCTCGTGTGCCTTCCGGACTCCGTTTTCTTGCACGATACGTATTTTGGTCGGTAAAAATTCATTATATATTCTCCCGAAGGTTTTGACCCCTATATCACGCAAATATCCTCTTTTCTTGTTTCGAGCTGTTTTTCTGACAGATCTAGATTATCATGACGTCCCCAAGTGCCTCTAAGGACAAGTTCTTCGAGAAGGTCATCAACCCTTACCTCGCGGAGGTGCTGCGACACCCTCAAACCATTGAGATGCATGATGGGTTGCTGCACATCCGCGATGTTGAGGGACCGAAGGGGACCGGAAGCGTGGAGATGAGGCTCGAAGCAATAGAGCAACAAGTTTTCAAGTTCCAGGGGATGGTGGAACGTGGACTCAACTCCAACCACATGATGATTGCGGAGTTTACCAACAAACACAAGCTGGATGCTGACAACATCGGGGAGGCCATCTTCAAGCTCCATGAGAAGATCGAGCACCTTCAAGCCCAAATCTATGACCTGCAAAACCAAAACTGTGAGTATGAATATAGATTCAAAAGTATGAGTTTGGCTGCAGATTTGAGGATCCCGGAGACTCGATCATCCTTCTATGATGGTGAGCCTATGCCTTGGAAGATGGACGACAAGCCTGCATCATCAACAACACCTCCACCTTCTTCATCAGCAAAGGAGACATAATCACATGGGTATGGGCACTCCCTTGGCAATTGCCAAGCTTGGGGGAGGTGCCCCGGTATCGTATCACCATCACATCTCCTATCTTTACCATTTTTCTTAGTTCGGTCCTATTAGTAGTATCTTGTTCTAGTAGAATAAAGCTTATGGCATGATTTAGTTGAGTTTTGCTTTATGATCCCTCTATGTAATCGAGTCCGTGAGCTATATATAATAAAGATTAGTGTTGAGTCAAGGGCTTGATTATTTTGCCATGATCTTGAGTGAATAAAAGAAAAGATAAAAAGAATAAAAAGAAACAAAGAGATCATATTGATCTTATTGAGAGTAATGACTTCACATAGAAAGAGTATGATGATTAAAAGTTGTTGGGAGTTGGCAAACATAGCTTTGGTCATCGTTGCAATTAATAGGAAGTAATAAAGAAAGAGAGGTTTCACATATAAATATACTATTATTGACATCTTTTATGATTGGGAGCACTCATTAAAATATGACATGCTAAATAGTTGGTGTTGGACAAGGAAGACAACGTAATGAGTTATGTTTTCTTATATCTGAGATAAAGTATATTGTCATGGATCATCCAACATGTTGAGCTTGCCTTTCCCCCTCATGCTAGCCAAATTCTCAGCACCAAGTAGAGGTACTACTTGTGCTTCCAAAAACCCTTAAACCAGTTTTGCCATGAGAGTCCACCATACCTGCCTATGGATTGAGTAAAATCCTTCAAGTAAGTTGTCATCGATGCAACCAATAAAAATTGCTCTCTAAATATGTATGACTTATCAGTGTGAGAGAAAATAAGCTTTATACGATCTTGTGATGTGGAAGAAATAAAAGCAACGGACTGCATAATAAAGGTTCATATCACAAGGGGCAATATAAAGTGACGTTCTTTCGCATTAAGATTTTGTGCATCCAACCATAAAAGCGCATGGCAACCTCTGCTTCCCTCTGCGAAGGGCCTATCTGTTACTATTATCTTCTACCTTATGCAAGAGTCATGGTGATCTTCACCTTTCCTTTTTACATTTTATCCTTTGGCAAGCACAGGGTGTTGGAAAGATCCTGATAAATATATCTAATTGGATGTAGGGGAGCATGAGTTATTATTGTTGACATTACCCTTGAGGTAAAAGGTTGGGAGGCGAAACAATAAGCCCCTATCTTTCTCTGTGTCCGATTAAAACTCTGTAACCACAAGTATTGCGTGAGTGTTAGCAATTATGAAAGACTAAATGATAGTTGAGTATGTGGACTTGCTATAAAGCTCTGACATAGACTCTTTCTGATGTTATGATTTCAATGACTGAGATTATAGTTTGTTGGTTCTCAATAAAGTTTATGATTCGTACTTTTGCATTGTGAATAGATTATTACTTGAGCATAAGAAATCATATGACAATATCCATATATGTTGCTGTTATGAAAGCAATCATGATGCCCTCCGTATTTTATTTTATCGACACCTCTACCTCTAAACATGTGGACATATTTATCGTTATCGGCTTCCGCTTGAGGACAAGCGAGGTCTAAGCTTGGGGGAGTTGATACGTCCATTTTGCATCATGCTTTTATATCTATATTTATTGCATTATGGGATGTTATTACACGTTATGTCACAATACTTATGCCTATTCTCTCTTATTTTACAAGGTTTACATAAGGAGGAGAATGCCTAGAATTTGGAATTCAATGGAAAAGGAGCAAATATTAGAGACCTATTCTCGCAACTCCAAAAGTCCTGAAACTCCACAAAAGTCATTTTGGAAATAATAAAAATATTGAGCGGAAGAAGTACACGAGGGGACCCACTGCCACGAGGGTGGGGGCGCCCTACCCCTGGCGCGCCCCCGCCTCGTGGGCCCCTGCTGGCTCTCCCATGGCCATCTTCGCTATATGAGGTCTTTCGTCGAGAAAAAATCATAAGCAACCTTTGGGACGAGACTCGCCGCCACGAGGCGGAACAATCTAGGGCTCCGCAGAGCTGTTCGCTGGGACACTTCTCCGGAGGGAGAAATCATCGCCATCGTCATCACCAACGCTCCTCTCATCGGGAGAGGGCAATCTCCATCAACATCTTCACCAGCACCATCTCCTCTCAAAACCCTAGTTCATCTCTTGTATCCAATTCTTGTCTCCAAGTCCGGATTGGTACTAGTAGGTTGCTAGTAGTGTTGATTACTCCTTGTAGTTGATGCTAGTTGGTTTATTTGGTGGAAGATCATATGTTCAGATCCTTTATGCATATTAATACCCCTCCGATTATGAACATGAATATGCTTTGTGAGTAGTTATGTTTGTTCCTGAGGACATGGGAGAAGTCTTGCTATTAGTAGTCATGTGAATTTGGTATTCGTTTGATATTTTGATGAGATGTATGTTGTCTAGCCTCTAGTGGTGTTATGTGAACGTCGACTACATAACACTTCACCATTATTTGGGCCTAGAGGAAGACATTGGGAAGTAATAAGTAGATGTTGGGTTGCTAGAGTGATGAAGCTTAAACCCTAGTTTATGCGTTGTTTCGTAAGGGCTGATTTGGATCCATATGTTTCATGCTATGGTTAGGTTTACCTTAATACTTTTGTTGTAGTTGCGGATGCTTGCAATAGAGGTTAATCATAAGTGGGATGCTTGTTCAAGTAAGAACAGCACCCAAGCACTCCCTCCCAGAAGAAGATGAAGACAAAGTCTTAAAAGTCTTCACGCAAAGAGCATGCTGCCCCCCAAGAGCCGTTGAATGTTGAACCCATTTCTGTTGCACTACCTGCCGCCTCCAATCGCGAGCGTCATCTCATTGTGCACGAGTCTGCTTCCACAGAGGCTCCTGAGTGTGAAGAGATCCCAGCTGCCGACTCCACCACAGCTGAAGACATTGGTCATGATGGCCACGTTGAAGATGATGTAGTCCTTCCTCAGATCGAGCAAATCTCGGTATCATCGCCTGCTCCCAAGAGCAGTGAACTTATAAGCATTGGCGGTCCCACGATGCCAATTGCTCAAGATGAATTCTGGGAAGAGCAACACCCAACTCCCCTTTGCATGAAGTGATTCCCCGCACTGGAGAAGACCACTCCTTCACCATAGGTGACGCCTCCTTTCTGAAGGCTTCACAGAGGCCCTAGGCCCCAGGTCTCCATGTCCAGCATTCCTGAGGAGGATGTGCAAAACACCAGCTCAGTAGCACGTCAAGTGTTCCCTGAAGCCATCCCCTCAATGACTTCTCAAGAAACTGAAGCCAAAGAGGTTGAAGACATTCCGGCTGCATCAGCCGATGAAGAAAGAGAATAAGAAGAACGCGAAGTTATTCCCCCTACAAGTGATCCTGTTGTACAACAAGAGGAAGTGATTGTGCCAGACCCTCCTATTCATGATGCAAGTGAAGTTGAAGCCAATGCAGCTGCCACCACGATCACTACTGAAGCCAATGACGTTGTCATGGCTGAAGACAATGTGGAGCCTGAAGTCAATGCTACCACCGAAGAAAATGCACAACCAACCACTTCTGATGTAGTTGTTCCTCCCCCCAGCGCCTCACACTATGGAACGTGCCTACAACCATGGTGAGCTTGTTACTGTGCGGTGGCCCATTCTGATTCCACCCACTGCTCCAGGTCCCCAATATGACTACCATGTGGAGCAAAGGCCTCAAACGCCGAAGCCCGAAGCCCAGGCCGCCAAGGCTTCCCCGTGTTGTAACTACTCAAGGCTCTTTCAGTGTGTTCAGCTTCAGAGAGCACAACACCTTCTTCGACTCTGGAAATAATCCATACAAGAATCCCAAGATCTCCTCAGATAGGTTCTGGAGCTACTAGCAACACAACTACTACTCTTGCAACTATACAATCAAGACATGATTTTTCCTCATAAGCGTCTTGACTGCGACGCCATTGCTGGGCTACCATGCCTTGAAGAGGCTCTTGATTGCTTCCGAGAAGTTGGGCTTCTCCCGTTTGTCACTGACAAGGAGCATTGGAATGAATAGCTTCTCCTCCAGTTCTATGCTACTCTTCACATTAGAGGCTACAACAGGGATCCGAAGACATGGATCCTTGAGTGGATGATAGGCGATGTCCATCATGAAGCCAAATCTCAGGATATCATCGAGCTAACTTCCCTGCCCACTCCTAGTGATCTGTTTGAACCAGGTTGTCAGCTATATGAAAATGAACTGGAGAGCATTTTCCAGAAGTCTGAGCCCAATATGAGTCAGATGCTCAGTATGATGAAGCCATTGCCTATTGATGCTGAATATCCAAAGGAGTTCTTTGTCAAAGACCTCGAGTACCTGCCCCGCACCATATATCATATTCCGAGGCGTACTCTATGGCCTATCAAGGTGTCAGGACCCCGATTCCAAGTCACATCGATCTAGCCGGTAACACCTCATATCACTTTGCGGCCTCACGCACGGTATTCCCACGGGTGTCGCCTTACCATGGCCCGGGACCGTTTACGCTTTTGGCTCACGATATGATAGTGTCGCTAGCATCCATATGACAGAGAACCCGGGCCGACATGGCTAATCATGAACCCAAAGCAGCACTAACCCATGGGGACAGGCATACATGAATCACATTGAACATGTCGGTCATCAACGTATGAATCTGGGCTGTAGCATGGGCTAACAGGACTCCAGAACCCGGTCAGTAGCAGCTAAGCAGGACTCGGATATCACCGCGTGACATTTCCCGAAGGGACAGACATAGGAACGAAGTGAAACACATGCCGCCAATCAAGTGTCCAAAGCAGTAGTGCTGGGCTAGCAGGACTCGTGAACCGGTCAGTAGCGGACTACTATCGCTCAGGAAGCACTAGACTACATTTCCCCATATGAGAGGCTGCCAAGGATAAACAACTAGATTGTCGGATCCCACACATACCAAGCATTTCAAACATACACACAATATGCTCAATATGTGTAGATACAACATGGCATCACAACATAACTCTACGACTCAAATATTTATTCATTAGGCTCCGAGGAGCGAGATATTACAAACATGGGTCTCATGACCCAACATACAGAGCATACAAGCATCAAGCACAAGCGGAAGCTTAACATGTCTGAGTACAGACATCTACAAATGAAAAAGGCTGAGCAGCCTGACTATCTACCAGATCCTGCCGAGGGCACAAGATCGTAGCTGAGGTATCAAGCTAAACGTCGAGGTCCACGCGGAACTATTAGCGAGACTGACGTCTCTCTGCAAAAACATAAAATAGGCAAACGTGAGTACAATTGTACCCAGCAAGACTTACATCAGAACTATCTACATATGCATCAGTATCAATAAAGGGGTGGTGGAGTTTGACTGCAGCAAGCCAGCTTTGACTCGGTGGCTATCCTGAACTACGACTGCAAGTAACTCTTTTGAGGTGGCGCACATGAGTCCACATATTCACCATATCAATACTGTTGGGGAACGTAGCAGAAATTCAAAATTTTCTACGCATCATCAAGATCAATCTATGGAGATTCTAGCAACGAGGGGAAGGAGAGTGCATCTACATACCCTTGTAGATCGCTAAGCGAAGCGTTCATGTGAACAGGGTTGATGGAGTCGACTGTCGTGATTCAAATCACCGGAGATCCTAGTGCCAAACGGACGGCACCTCGCGCTCAACACACGTGACAGCCGGTGACGTCTCCCATGCCTTGATCCAGCAAGGAGAGAGGAGAGGTTGAGGAAGACTCCATCCAGCAGCAACACAACAGGCGTGGTGGTGGTGGAGGAGCGTGGCATCCCGCAGGCTTCGCCAAGCACCAAGGGAGAGGAGGAGGAGGAGAGGCAGGGCTGCACCAAGAGAGGAGAAAACTCATGTGTTGGGCAGCCCCTGTGGCTCAAGTATTTATAGGGAGAGGGAGGTGGCTGCGCCCCATCTAGGGTTCCCACCAAGGGTGCGGCAGCCCTAGATGGGACTTGGGGCGGCCAAGGGGGGGAGGAGTGCCTCCCAAGTCAAGTGGAGGCCCTCCCCCTTAGGGTTTCCCCCTTCCCATGCGCATGGGCCTTGGGGGGCTGGTGCCCCTGGCCCATTAAGGCTAGGGCGCCTCACAGCCCATGCTACTATATTGGACGTGGTGGAACAATTTCCGGACCTCCGGACCCCTCCGAATCCTCCGGAACCTTTCGAAGCTTCCGGTACAATACTGAAAAACCCGAACTTTTTCTGGAACCCGAACAACAACTTTCCATATATAAATCTTTACCTCCGGACCATTTCGGAACTCCTCGTGCCACATAAAAACTTCCTTTATAACCCTAGCGTCATCGAACCTTAAGTGTGTAGACCCTACGGGTTCGGGAGACATGTAGACATGACCGAGACGTTCTCCGGTCAATAACCAACAGCGGGATCTGGATACCCATGTTGGCTCCCACATGTTCCACAATGATCTCATCGGATGAACCACGATGTCGAGGATTCAATCAATCCCGTATTCAATTCCCTTTGTCTAGCGGTATTGTACTTGCCCGAGATTCGATCGTCGGTATCCCGATACCTTGTTCAATCTCGTTACCGGCAAGTCTCTTTACTCGTTCCGTAACACATCATCCCGTGATCAACCCCTTGGTCACATTGTGCACATTATGATGATGTCCTACCGAGTGGGCCCAGAGATACCTCTCCATTTACACGGAGTGACAAATCCGATCTCGATTCGTGCCAACCCAATGACACTTTCGGAGATACCGTAGTGCACCTTTATAGTCACCCGATTCGTTGTGACGTTTGGTACACCCAAAGCATTCCTGCGGTATCCGGGAGTTGCACAATCTCATGGTCTAAGGAAATGATACTTGACATTAGAAAAGCTTTAGCATACGAACTACGATCTTTGTGCTAGGCTTAGGATTGGGTTTTGTCCATCACATCATTCTCCTAATGATGTGATCCCGTTATCAATGACATCCAATGTCCATGGTCAGGAAACTGTAACCATCTATTGATTAACGAGCTAGCCATCTAGAGGCTTACTAGGGACTTGGTGTTGTCTATGTACCCACACATGTATCTGAGTTTCCTATCAATACAATTATAGCATGGATAATAAACGATTATCATGAGCAAGGAAATATAATAATAACTAATTTATTATTGCCTCTAGGGCATATTTCCAACAGTCTCCCACTTGCACTAGAGTCAATAATCGAGTTCACATCATCATGTGATTAACACTGATAGGTCACATCGCCATGTGACCAACATCCAAAGAGTTTACTAGTGTCTGTAAACTAGTTCACATCATCATGTGATTAAGACTCAATGAGTTACGAGGTTTGATCATGTTTTGCTTGTGAGAGAGGTTTTAGTCAACGGTCGAAACATTCAGATCCGTATGTACTCGCAATTCTCTATGTCATATTGTAAACGCTGCTTTCACGCTCCACTTGGAGCTATTCCAAATGGTTGCTCCACTATACGTATCCGGTTTGCTACTCGAGTCACTCGGATAGGTGTTAAAGCTTGCATCGACGTAACCCTTTACGCCGAACTCTTTATCACCTCCATAATCGAGAAACATGTCCTTATTTACTCCAAGGACAATTTTGACCGCTATCCGGTGATCCTCCTTGATCACCTTTGTACCCTCTGCCGGATATGTAGCAAGGCACACATCAAAGTGTGCACAAGATAGCATATTGTAGAGCCTACGTCTAAAGCATAGGGGACGACCTTCGTCCTTTCTCTTTCTTCTGCCATGGTCGAGCTTTAACTCTTAACTTCATACCTTACAACTTAGGCAAGAACTCCTTCTTCGCTCCGATCCATCTTGAACACCTTCAAGATCATGTCAAGGTATGTGCTCATTTGAAAGTATTATTAAGCATTTTGATCTATCTTATAGATCTTGATGCTTGTTCTTCAAGTAGCCTAATCCAGGTTTTCCATTGATAAACACTTTTCAAATAACCCTATATGCTTTCCAGAAATTCTACATCATTTCTGATCAACAATATGTCAACAACATATACTTATCAGAAATTCTATAGCGCTCCCACTCACTTCTTTGGAAATACAAGTTTCTCATAAACTTTATATAAACCCAAAATCTTTAATCATCTCATCAAAGCGTACATTCCAACTCCGAGATGCTTACTCCAGTCCTTAGAAGGATTGCTGGAGCTTTGCATACTTGTTAGCATCCTTCAGGATTGACAAAACCTTCTGGTTGTATCACATACAACCTTTCCTCAAGAATAACATCGAGGAAACAATGTTTTGACATCCTATCTGCAAGATTTCATAAATGCAGCTAATGCTAACATGATTCCGACGGACTTAAGCATCGCTACGGATGAGAAAATCTCATCGTAGTCAACTCCTTGAACTTGTGAAAAACTCTTCGCCACAAGTTGAGCTTCACAGACGGTGACATTACCGCTCACGTCCAGATTCTTCTTAAAGATCCATTTATCTCAATGGCTTGCCGATCAACGGGCAAGTCCACCAAAGTTCAAGCTTTGTTACGATACATGGATCCTATCTCGGATTTCATGGCTTTTAACCATTTGTCGGAATATGAGCCCACCATCGCTTCCCCATAGCTCGAGGTTCATTGTTGTCTAGCAACATGACCTTCAAGACAGGATCACCGCACCACTCAAGCAGTCCGCATCCTTGTCACCCTACGAGGTACGGTAGTGACTTGATCCAAAACTTCATGATCACTATCATAAGCTTCGACTTCAATTGGTGTAGGTGCCACAGAACAACTTCCCGTGCCCCGCTACACACTTTTGAAGTGACGGTTCAATAACCTCATCAAGTCTCCACCATCCTCCCACTCAACTTTCCGAGACAAACTTTTCCTCGAGAAAGGACCCGATTCAAGAAACAATCCCTATTGCTTTCGGATCTGAATTAGGAGGTATACCCAACCGCTTTGGGTGTCCTATGAAGATGCATTTTATCCGCTTTGGGTTCGAGCTTATCAACCTGAAACTTTTTCACATAAGCGCCGCAGCCCCAAACCTTTAAGAAACGACAACTTAGGTTTCTCCAAACGGTGTCGCCTCAACGGAATTACGTGGTACCCTATTAAAGTGAGTGCGGTTGTCTCTAATGCCTAACCCATGAACGAGCGGTGGTAATTCGATAAGAGACATCAAGGTACGCACCATATCCAATAGGGTGCAACTATGATGTTCGGACACACCATCACACTATGGTGTTCCAAAGCGGTATTAGTTGTGAAACAATTTCCACAATGTCTCAATTGTGTACCAAACTACATAACTCAGATATTCATCTCTATGATCACATCACAGACATTTTATCCTCTTGTCACGAAGATCTTCAACTTCACTCTGAAATTACTTGAACCTTTCAATAATTCAGACTTGTGTTTCATCAAGTAAATATACTCAACATCTACTCAAATCATCTATGAAGTAAGAACATAACGATATTCATCAGATGCCTCAAAGACTCATTGGACTGCACATCAAAATGTGTTACTTCCAACAAGTTGCTATCTTGTTCCATCTTCTTGAAAACGAGGCTTTTAGGTCATCTTGCCCATGTGGTATGATTTGCATATCTCAAGTGATTCAAAATCAAGTGAGTCCAAACGATCCATCTGCATGGAGTTTCTTCATGCGTATACACCAATAGACATGGTTCGCATGTCTCAAACTTTTCAAAAACGAGTGAGTCCAAAGATCCATCAACATGGAGCTCCTTCATGTGTTTTACACCAATATGACTTACATGGCAGTGCCACAAGTAAGTGGTACTATCATTACTATCTTATATCTTTGGCATGAAAATGTGTATCACTACGATCGAGATTCAATAAACCATTCTTTTAGGTGCAAGACCATTGAAGGTTTTATTCAAATAAACAGAGTAACCATTATTCTCCTTAAATGAATAACCGTATTGCGATAGACATAATCCAATCATGTCTATGCTCAACGCAAACACCAAATGACAATTATTCTGGTTTAATACTAATCTTGATGGTAGAGGGAGCGTGCGATGTTTGATCACATCAAACTTGGAAACACTTCCAACACATATCGTCAGCTCACCTTTAGCTAGTCTCCGTTTATTCCGTAGCTCTTTTATTTCGAGTTACTAACACTTAGCAACCGAACCGGTATCTTAATATGTAACGCCCTCGATGCGGCTATATCTCCCACATGTCGAGGCACGACTTAGAGGCATAACCGCATTGAAAGCAGTGTCGCAAGTGAGGTAATCTTCACACAACCCATGTAATACATAAGGAAAGCGATACATAGTTGGCTTACAACGCCACTTCACACAAGACATAAATAAACATCCATCATTCGAGTACACTCAAGGTCCGACTACGGAACCAAAATAAAAGAAGATACCCCAAATGCTACACGGATCCCCGATCGTCCCAACTGGGCACCACTATCGATCATCGGGAAAAGACACATAGTAACGACCACGTTCCTCGTCGAACTCCCACGTGAGCTCGGTTGCGCCACCTGACCGCATCAACGGAACCTGCAACTGTTTTGGTAGAATCTGTGAGTCACGGGACTCAAAGCAATCTCACACTGCGAGATCAAGACTATTTAAGCTTATAGGAAGGACAGAGTAGTAAAGTGGAGCTGCAGAAGCGACTAGCATATATGGTGGCTACTTCGCAAAGAGAGCGAGAAGAGGAGCAAAGCACGGTCGTGAAACTAGTAGCGATCAAGAAGTGATCCTGAACTACTTACGCCGACATAACTCCAACACCGTGTTCACTTCCGGACTCCGCCGAGAAGAGACCATCACGGTTACACACGCGTTGATGTGTATTTTATTTGAGGTCAACTTCGGTTTTCTACAACGGACATTAACAAATTCCCATCTGCCTCATAACCGCGGGCACGGCTTTGAAAGATATTACCTGCAGGGTGTCCCAACTTAGCCCATTATAAGCTCTCACGGTCAACGAAGGATATTCTTCTACTGGGAAAACCCGATCAATCTCGGAATCCGGACTACAAGACAATTCGACAAAGAATAAAACAAGACCAGCAAAGCCACCGAATGTGCCGACAAATCCCGATAGGAGCTGCACATATCTCGTTCTCGTGGCACACCGGATGGGCAAGACGTCGGGTTGGCATAGACCTGGATTGCCAGGGGCGCCGGACATCGCCAGTTGGGCCAAGACTCGAAGGAGCACCGGTCCGGGGTTTAAAATAAGATGACCCTCGGGCTCGCGAAACCCGGGGAAAAAGGCTTAGGTGGCAAATGGTAAAACCAAAGTTGGGCCTTGCTGGAGGAGTCTTATTCAAAGCGAACTGTCAAGGGGTCCCATAAATCACCCAACCGTAAGGAACGCTAAATCAAGGAACATAACACCGTATGACGGAAACTAGGGTGGCAAGAGTGGAACAAAACACAGGCATAAGGCCGAGCCTTCCACTCTTTACCAAGTATATAGATGCATTAATTATAGCAGATATATATTGTGATATCCCCAACAAGTAAACATGTTCCAAAAGGAACAACATCTCCATGTTCCAACAAGGAACAAACTTCACTTCACCGCAACTAGCAACGCTATAAGAGGGCTGAGCAAAGCAAAGAACATAGCCAATCAACGGTTTGCTAGGAAAAGGATGGTTAGGGGCTGACATGGCAATATGGGTGGCATGATAATAGCAAGTGGTAGGCATCGTAGCATAAGCATAGCAAAAGAGCGAGCAACTAGCATAGCAAAGATAGAAGTGATTTCGAGGGTATGGTCATCTTGCCTGCAATGTTCTCAGAGTTGTCGAAAGCTTGATCCTCGTAAGCGTTCTCAACAGGTTCCTCGTACACGTACTCGTCTCCCGGCTCTACCCAAAGCAACAACACAAACAAAGGAACCACAATAAATCACGGTGCAATGCACAATCAACATGATGCAAAACATGACATGATATGCGAGATGTGATATGCAATGCGTATGCGCGCTCCGGAAGGAAAATGATGAACCAGGCATCAAATTGGCAAACCAAGTATGCCACTGGAAAGATGAGATGATTTCGGTTGAAATCGATATAAAGATCACCGGAATCGGATGCACGGTTTGCAAATGACAAGCAAAACAAGAATGGCACAAATCGCCATTAACAAAGATGATGCCACTTAGCAAGCAACAATTAATTAAGCTACTGCACCCAAACGTACCAACAAAGTATATGGCAGTGATCTACACAAGATGCTTGACAAAAGATGAGCACTGAGCTACGGCTAGATCACATCATAACAGGTTCAAACAAGCATGGCAAAAGTGCACAAAATATCAGTCGACATGGCAAAAACAGCATCAAAGTTGCAATGTTCAGAGCAACAAAACTACATGCTACAGGACCTTAAAATAGAAAAACATGGCACGGCATGAATCTACTCAAAGCATAGAACAAAAGTCCCTTACTGACCATAAGCCAAAAAGGATCAGAAAATATAGTAACACCCATGTCAATATTGAAAGTTTAGATTATGATTCAAAGAACATGGCATGTCCAAAACTGATAACAAGTAGGCATGTTTACAAGCTCAATGCACTCACTACAGAGCCTTAAATGATAAACTAAGCATACATACATGAATAAGACATGACATAGAAGCCATACATGGCAAGAACAATAACATAGCATAGATGGATCAACCACAACAACCTTGGCAAAATTGAATAACATGTAAACAATCTGCCAGGAAACATTTGATAGCAAAAGTAGAGCTCGATTGACTCAAGCTATGGCATTCCATAATTGCAAACAAGGGCATGGATAGATAGAGCAAGACATGTTTTACAAAACATCCTTACTGAAGTAACTCAAAATATGCATGGATCTCGGTAGCATCAAGTTAACATGGCATCAAAATATCGCCTAAACAGTAATGAAATCAGCAACATCAGGACACCTACTTTGCATGCTTGTGCTAGTCACCACATAGATCACAAAAATACATGGCATACACCCCTGGAAAGATGGCATGGCATATTACAAAACACATGTAGGACTCAAATTCATAGGGTGCACACATTAATCATGGCAAAATAACAAAAGTGCAAGTTCATTAAGAAGCGAAACTAACAACACATAGCACTCTTCCAACAGCATTTCGGTCATCAAGATGAGCTCAAATGAAAATGATGCAATGAGATGAAATGATCTACTCTTCGAGGCGAACATTTTTACATATTATACGCGCAAAATGGAGCTACGATGACAGAGTTACACTCCGTTGAAAATGCAACAAAATATCACCGAGATGCAAAACTTAGAAGGAAAAGGAGAGGGAAGAAGTCAGTCAAGCGGCGCGCGAACCGAGGCCGGATCCGCCGGATCGGACGAGGGGGGCGGCGCTGCACGGTTCGCTGGGAGGAGGCGGCCGGGTTCGCCGGCCGGGAGGAGGAGAGGTCGCAGCGGGCGGGCGGGGGCCGGCCGGCTCGGGCGCGGCTGGTCGAGGTCGCTGGGCGACTCCGTGCGACGGGCGGCGAGTGGTGGCGCGAGGGCGGCCGTGGCTGCGCTGGGGCCGGCCGCTGGAGGCGCGGGGTGGGCGGTGCTGTGGCGCAGGGTTCCCGGCTGGCCGCGGTGGAGCGATGTGTGCGGTCATGATTGGGCGAGGGCGGCGGTGATTTTTGTCCGCGGCGGCGGACACGTCCGGGCGGGCGCGGGACGGATTTTAGGGTTTCGGGGAGGAATGATCCGGATTTGGAGGGTTTGCTTAAATAGGCATAGAGGAGCTAGGAGAGTCCAAATGAGGTGTAGTTTTTACCACACGATCGTGATCGAATGACGAGAGCATGGAAGTGACTTAGATGGGTTATTGGGCTGTTTTGAAGGGGTGTTGGGCTGCAACTTGAAAGAGGCCTTTGCGAGAGTGCGGTTAACCGTTGGAGTACCAAACGAGCTCCAAATGACCGAAACTTGACCGGTGGTCTACGGTGGTATACCAAGGCCACTTGACAAACCTCGGTCCATTTCGAGAAGGTTTTGTACCGCACACGGAAAAACGTAAAAGGACCGCGGGGAGATAGGAGTGTCGGATTGCAAAACGGACAACGGAAAAATGCTCGGAATCATGAGACTAACACGTATGCAAATGCGATGCACATGATGACATGATATAAAATGCATGACATGGACAAAATGCAAAATGAAGAAAACCCAACCACGGAGGGAATATCATATCACAATGCCGAAAATGGCAAGAGTTGAGTTACAAATATGGAAAGTTACTTCCGGTGTTACATTAATACCACCGGTGCTACTAGGAGTACTAGTAAAGTACACATTAACATAATGTATATCCAATATACTTCTATCGACCTTGCCACCTTCTCATCTACCAAGTATCTAGGGTAATTCTGCTCAATGGCTGTTCCCCTTATTACGAAGCACTTAGTCTCGGTTTGGGTTCAACCTTGGGTTTCTTCACTAGAGCAAAGAACTGATTTGCCGCTTCATGAAGTATCCTTCTTGCCCTTGCCCTTCTTGAAACTAGTGGTTTCACCAACCATCAACAATTGATGCTCCTTCTTGATTTCTACTTTCATGTGTCAAACATCGTGAATACCTCAAGGATCATCTTATCTATCCGTGATATGTTATAGTTCATCACGAAGCTCTAGCAGCTTGGTGGCAATGACTTTGGAGAAACATCACTATCTCATCCGGAAGATCAACTCCCACCGATTCAAGTGATTGTTGCACTCGGACAATCGAGCACAAGCTCAACAATTGAGCTTTTCTCCCTTAGTTTGCAGGCTAAGAAAATCGCGTGAGGTCTTATACCTCTTGACGCGGGCACAAGCCCGAAATCCCAATTTCAGCCCTCGAAACATCTTATATGTCTCGAGAAACGCCTTTGGTGCCTCTACTCTAAACCATTTAAGCGAACTATCACGTAGTTATCAAAGCGTATGTGCGATGTTCGCAACATCCACAGCACGACGTTTGGGGTTCAAACACACTCAGCGGTGCATTAAGGACATAAGCTTTCTTCTGTCCGCATAATTGCTATTGTCAACTTTCAACTATATTTTCTCTAGGAACATATCTAAACAGTGGAACTAAAGCGCGAGCTTACGACATAATTTGCAAAAGGTCTTTTGACTATGTTCAGGATAATTAAGTTCATCTTATGAACTCCCACTCGAGATAGACATCCCTCTGGTCATCTAAGTGATTACATGATCCGAGTCAACTAGGCGTGTCCGATCATCACGTGAGACGGACTAGTCATCATCGGTGAACATCTTCATGTTGATCGTATCTACTATACGACTCATGCTCGACCTTTCGGTCTCGTGTTCCGAGGCCATGTCTCGTACATGCTAGGATCGTCAAGTTAACCCTAAGTGTATTGCGTGTGTTCCGAGGCCATGTCCAGACATGCTAGGCTCGTCAACACCGTTGTATGTGAACGTAAGAATCCATCACACCCGATCATCACGTGGTGCTTAGAAGCTTACGAACTTTAGCAACGGTGCACAGTTAGGGGAGAACACTTCTTGGTGTTGTAAGGATCATCTTATTTACTACCGTCGTTCTAAGTAAACAAGATGCATAAATATAATAAACATCACATGCAATTATATAGTAGTGACATGATATGGCCAATATCATATAGCTCCATTGATCTCCATCTTCGGGGCTCCATGATCATCATCGTCACCGCATGACACCATGATCTCCATCATCGTGTCTTCATGAAGTTGTCTCGCCAACTATTACTTCTACTACTATGGCTACCGGTTAGCAATAAAGTAAAGTAATTACATGGCGTTGTTTAATGACACACAGGTCATACAATAAACAAAGACAACTCCTATGGCTCCTGCCGGTTGTCATACTCATCGACATGCAAGTCGTGATTCCTATTACAAGAACATGATCAATCTCATACATCACATACCATTCATCACATTCTTCTTGGCCATATCACATCACATAGCATACCCTGCAAAAACAAGTTAGACGTCCTCTAATTGTTGTTTGCATGTTTTACGTGGCTGCTATGGGTTTCTAGCAAGAACGTTTCTTACCTACGCAAAACCACAACGTGATATGCCAATTGCTATTTACCCTTCATAAGGACCCTTTTCATCGAATCCGTTCGACTAAAGTGGGAGGCGGCACCCGCTAGCCACCTTATGCACCAAGTGCATGTCACCGGTGGAACCTGTCTCACGTAAGTGTACGTGTAAGGTCGCTCCGGCCGCTTCATCCCACAATACCGTCGAAACAAGATTGGCCTAGTAACGGTAAGCATATTGAACAAAATCAACGCCCACGACTACTTTGTGTTCTACTCTGCAAAGAATCTACGCAATAGACCTAGCTCATGATGCCTTTGTTGGGGAACGAAGCGAGAAATTCAAAATTTTCACGCATCACCAAGATCAATCTATGGAGATTCTAGCAACGAGGGAAGGAGAGTGCATCTACATACCCTTGTAGATCGCTAAGCGGAAGCGTTCATGTGAACGGGGTTGATGGAGTCGCACTCGTCGTGATTCAAATCACCGGAGATCCTAGTGCCAAACGGACGGCACCTCGCGCTCAACACACGTACAGCCCGGTGGACGCCTCCCATGCCTTGATCCAGCAAGGAGAGAGGGAGAGGTTGAGGAAGACTCCATCCAGCAGCAACACAACGGCGTGGTGGTGGAGGAGGCGTGGCAATCCCAGAGGCTTCGCCAAGCACCAAGGAGAGGAGGAGGAGGAGGAGGCGGGGCTGCACCAAGAGAGGGAGAAAACTCATGTGTTGGGCAGCCCCTGTGGCTCAAGTATTTATAGGGGAGAGGGAGGTGGCTGCGCCCCATCTAGGGTTCCCACCCAAGGGTGCGGCAGCCCTAGATGGGACTTGGGGCGGCCAGAGGGGAGGAGTGCCTCCCAAGTCAAGTGGAGGCCTCCCCTTAGGGTTTCCCCTTCCCATGCGCATGGGCCTTGGGGGCTGGTGCCCTGGCCCATTAAGGCTAGGCGCCCCTCACAGCCCATGCTACTGTATTGGACGTGGTGGAACAATTTCCGGACCTCCGGACCCTCCGAATCCTCCGAACCTTCCGAAGCTTCGGTACAATACCGAAAAAACCGAACTTTTCCTAACCCAACAACAACTTTCCATATATAAATCTTTACCTCCGGACCATTCCTAACTCCTCGTGCCACATACAAACTTCCTTTATAACCCTAGCGCCATCGAACCTTATGTGTAGACCCTACGGGTTCGGGAGACATGTAGACATGACCGAGACGTTCTCCGGTCAATAACCAACAGCGGGATCTGGATACCCATGTTGGCTCCAACATGTTCCACGATGATCTCATCGGATGAACCACGATGTCGAGGATTCAATCAATCCCGTATTCAATTCCTTTGCCTAGCGGTATTGTACTTGCCCGAGATTCGATCCTCGGTATCCCGATACCTTGTTCAATCTCATTACCGGCAAGTCTCTTTACTCGTTCCGTAACACATCATCCCGTGATCAACCCCTTGGTCACATTGTGCACATTATGATGATGTCCTACCGAGTGGGCCCAGAGATACCTCTCCATTTACACGGAGTGACAAATCCCGATCTCGATTCGTGCCAACCCAATGACACTTTCGAAGATACCGTAGTGCACCTTTATAGTCACCCGATTACGTTGTGACGTTTGGTACACCCAAAGCATTACTACGGTATCCGGAGTTGCACAATCTCATGGTCTAA
Organism: Aegilops longissima; assembly: GCA_021605205.1. NCBI lineage: Eukaryota > Viridiplantae > Streptophyta > Magnoliopsida > Poales > Poaceae > Aegilops > Aegilops longissima. The sequence continues at coordinate 225,941,127 of CM038679.1, forward strand.
GGAAATGATACTTGACATTAGAAAAGCTTTAGCATACTGAACTACGATCTTTGTGCTAGGCTTAGGATTGGGTCTTGTCCATCACATCATTCTCCTAATGATGTGATCCCGTTATCAATGACATCCAATGTCCATGGTCGAAGCGTAACCATCTATTGATTAACGAGCTAGCCATCTAGAGGCTTACTAGGACTTGGTGTTGTCTATGTACCCACACATGTATCTGAGTTTCCTATCAATACAATTATAGCATGGATAATAAATGATTATCATGAGCAAGGAAATATAATAATAACTAATTTATTATTGCCTCTAGGTCATATTTCCAACAAATACACCACTATGGATCCGCTCCCGTCTACCTACGAGAACGCCATCCATAGCACTCACGCTATCTTTGCATTTTAGAGTATCCACTTTCACTTGTCTATGAACTGCACAGCAACCCGTAAGTCCTTTTCGCGGACACGGCTATTCAAATAGACGATGTTAACCCTGCAGGGTGTACTTCTTCACACACGCCTCGCCACTTACCACCATGTACACGTCATGTATCTCGGCAACCTTCAAGCGGAAGCTTTGGCGAGGAGTCGGCCACGACCGACTAACCACACAAGTCTCTAGTCCGGGTTTATCGCCTATTCGGGTTCCATCCGCAAGGAGATCCGCGGGGTGTCGCCACGGCCCCAAACGATGTGTGCAGGGTTCCCAAGCCCACCTCGACGGGTGGATCTACGCTTGGTACACCGTGCCACAGTGCCTAGTCTGTCCCAAGCCCACCTGCATGGGTGCCACTTGGTAGACTACTAACACTACCTACAAACACCGTAAACTAGTTGCAACTCCCGGACAGAGATCAAGTTGATTAATAAGTCGAGAGGGCACTTAAGCATTCCAATGTGTGGTAGTAGCTATTCATGGATCACAAACACGTAACTCGGTTCCGAGGAGGCTGAAATGAGACAACCCACCATGTACTCCTACATGGCCTCTCACCGCTACCTTTACCAAATCGTGTTCACACACTTAGCTCTCAACAAGAGGACATGTTCACACACCTCCAATTCATCCCCGATGAATCGCACTGCACTCAACTCTAAGCAATAGCAGGCATGACAAACAAGCATGAATGAGTAGGCACATCAGGGATCGGACAACCCTACTCATGCTAGTGGGTTTCATCTATTTATCGCGGCAATGACAGTCATGCAGAGGATAAAGGGTTCAACTATCGCAGCAAGTAATAGTTGTATCGTGGTTGTCCTAATGCAGATAAAAGAGAGCGAAGCGAGAGAGTGGGTTTGTATCGGAATGAACAAGGGGTTTTGCTTGCCCGGCACTTCGAAGATATTATAGCTCTTCATCCGTGTCATCGAGCTCATCGCCTAACCACGCCTATCGAGAGGGCAAACACCAAGAATCGAGAAAGAACACAATCAATGCAATGCCACAATATGATGCATGATCATGACATGGCAATATGTTGTGATTTGAGCTAATGCATCTAGCTATGATTTAAATGAAGTTGGTTTGAATACACGATTCAAATTCCAACTCCATATATGATTATTTAAATGGCCTTTATTTGTTTTGTCCAAAACAGAGGACAAACATTGTCCAAACATGCATGAAAATGGTACAGATGGATTCCTTGAATTTTTCTGATAATTTTTCATATATAATTTATCTTATTTGGAGTTACGGTTGAATTTCTATGATTTTTAGAAGTTTAGGACATTTTCTGGAATTTCCTAATTATTTCTAAATCCGAAAATGGTTAATCATGCAAGATGACGTCGGTGTGACGTCATCAAGTCAACAGGGTGGTCCAGGTCAAACCTGGCCAGTGGGGTCCACCGTCAGTGACCAAGTGGCGTTTAGTGTCTTTGGCGGGTGGGGTCAGTCAAGCGGTGACGTGGCAGTCAAACCGACTGTGGGACCGCCGAGGTTAGTTTTATCTAAACAAAAACTAAACCATGTTTAGTTAGACGGTGGGGCCCGGCTGTCAGTGGCACGGGGCGGTGATTAGTGGTTAGTTAAGCCAGCCAGGTCAGCGCGGCTATGGACTAGCCGCCGGCGACCTCAACAGACGGCGGAGGCACGCCGGAATTGCTACTCCGGCGACGGTTTGGTGCGGGGAGGGCTCTACGGGTTCCTGGCATTGTGGTGCTTCTAGTGGTGGTGACGGGTGGTGCTGTGGTAGCCGGAAAGTTGTCGGCGACGAGCTTTAGCGGCGGCGAGGCTCGGTGAGGTGCGGCGGAGGTGCTCGGAATCGCCCACAGGGCTCGGTTCGAGGCGTGCTTGGGCTCGTTGGAGAGCCCTCGCTGGCGCGCGTCGAACTGTGGCGGTAGTCCGGCCTGTGGTGGCCGGAGGCGACGGCGGGGAGCTCGGCCACGTGGCCGGAGCTCGGGCGTGGGCGCAGGCAGCGCTGCGGTGCGAAAACGAGCACGAGGAAGGAGGGGAAACGGAGGGTAGCTCAAGGCGGGTCGACGGGCGTGCTCAGCGGGCTCGCGGAAGGACGAACGGCGACGGAACGTTGACGGCGATCTCGGGCGGCCGAGGTCGAAGATGGCGGTGGCAACGGTGATGCAGGCTGTCCGGGCTTGGTTCCTTCGGCTTGGAGAAGCTGCGCGAGGATGCAGAGCTCGGGGGCACGACCGTGGGGTGAGGGGCGCTGTGGCTCTGGCTGGGCGGCGAGCGGCGGCGACGGCAATGATCGGGCAAGAGAGAGAGATCCAGAAGGGGGTGAGAGCGGGAGAGTGAGAGAGAGAGAGGCAGGAGGTGCGTGGCGACGCGGAGAGATCCAGCGACGGGACACAGCAAAGCAGGGGTGGAGGTGGGCGGGCGCGTGTCGGCTTGGCTGCGCCACGCCTCGCCCTCCCGGCAAGGAGGAAGGCAACAGGAGGCGCCAGTGGGCTGGGCTGGCTTTGCCACTGGCACACTCTGATGCCGAGCCGTAAGTTCCTTTCTTTTATTAATTCATGTTTTCTATTATTTCAGAATTTCGTGGCTTTATTAAAATGTCAGAATTTCCAAAAATCATGAAACTAATCATGACTACTGCTTGGAATATATCCAACAAGAAACATTTTAGTTTATGATTATTTGAGCATTTAAAATATTTAATAGCATTTAAATGCCCAAATGCAAATACTATAAGATTTAATTCAGAGCCCAAATATGTCATGGAAAAATGTGCAACACCTCTGGTTATTGCTTCTAGCATTTTCCAGAAATGATGAACATTTTTTAAAGCCATTTGGATTCACTGAAATTATTTTAGTTGAACCTAGTGAATTCCTTTAATGCTAGGGTTTAGGCAATCCCCATTTCGAGTTCATTTCAAAAGTTAAACATGATGCACACATGAAGGGCTAGCCTACTGCATACCAAGACTAAGGATGTGACACAAGGGGTATTCTCCAGATGCTAAGCTTGAAGGCGCTATGTAGACATTGGTCTTCTACATCTTCAATGGCATCAGGTTCAATACTCAAGATTTCTTCATCAGACAGTTGGTAGCTTCTCTCATTGATCTTTTTGGATCAAATTTTATGCTCCATGGGTTATGCGGCTGATCAAGCTTCACTCTACAATCAACTATCAACCTTCAGCGCGCAATCAAGTTGTATTCTTGCCTGATGTTGATATGTCACATGAAGCCATATACCCTGAGCCTGCTAAGGAGCCAGTGCGTGAAGACAATGCAGCCTTTCAAAGCTTCACACAGCAAATTGATGGAGTACATGATCCTCCTGCTCCTGATGGTCCTTTGGCTGGCCAGCTACGCCTACCGCATCCTGCAAACACTGATGCGACTGCCAGCACTATAGCTCAAAGGCCTCAGAAGCGTCCTCGTGTCCTCAATGACAGAGAGCTTCTTGTATCACTTCATCAGAAGCAGGATAGGCATCACGACTGGCTGAAGCGTCAGATGCAGAGTCTTCTTATTGATGTCAATCGTATTCACAATTTGGCCACCAAGAATTCCTTTGTTGCACACGAAGCCTGTCGGTGGTCCTGGAAGAGCCTCACACTGCTCTGTTCTGAAGATGATCTTCACGAAGTTGGCTTCACAGAATGATTCAAGTTTGATTCCAGGCCACCACAATCTGCAAGTTGGCGTCCAACTCCCTCAATTGAAGATTCAGGCTATTCATCTTCAGCTGCCACAGTGGTTCCTCGAGTCATAGATGAAGAGGACGACGCCACTTCACCAGCGATGGCTTCACTGCATCACGATGTTGCACCAGGCCCATCTGCACCGCCCAACACCAACATCGACCCTGCTGCTCCAACATCTTCACCACCTGCGAGCGAGTAGACACTCTATGTCTTGAAACCTTTTTGGTCCTTACTGACAAAAGGGGGAGAAGCATATGAGTTGATAGTCTTCAAGCGGGTCCATATGGGTTGCTTATTTTTGCTAAGTTCTTACAACTCTTGTTCTTGAAACTATTTGGCTTTTGAGTTGTAACACTTAAACTTGATGGTCGTTTGCCACTTTTGCTGCTACCGTGTGATGCGATGATAAATTCCGCATGAAGTCATTCTGCAGACGCCCATTCCTCATTATGCATTTCATTATCTTCATTATTCTTATGTATGCATGATGAGTTATATTCATGTGTTGAAGAGGATCTCCACAAAGAAAAAGCTGCCATGTGCATTTGCATTCAAAAGCAAACTACTTATATGCACATCTTCAGGGGGAGCCCTTTCCAACCTATGAAGACAATGCCTATGAACTTTAACTTTCACATACTTTTATCCCCGTTGAAAACTTCAACCAGTTTGTCATCAATCACCAAAAAGGGGGAGATTGTAAGTGCATCTAGTGCCAACCCTAGTTGGTTTTGGAGTATTGACAACAAACTTGGTTGAGAGACTAATGTGTTTGAGAGAATTGCAGGATAACACAGGTAGAAGTCCCTCACTGATTCGGTTTACCTACCGGAGATGACCCCTAAAAATGTATGAAGACAATGAAGACAATGGTGGTTCGGGAAGACATTCATGATGAAGATAATGACTTGTGAAGACATTCAATTGAAGACTATGGAGTGCGAAGACATAGTTTCTTTCGTAGTTTCCTTTTCTTCTTTATTGAGTCATATGAACCACCGTACTATTAAGTGGGGTCCAAGTGAACAAAGTCAGATGACTGAAGTGATGCTCAACCAAAATCCTATGTCTTCGAGCGAAGACAATGAGGGCAAATCTTATCCAGAGTTGGACGAGTCAGCTTTGCTTGTAGCCCAAGCTAAGCTGCCGCATGTGTTTGAAATCCGACCGTTGGACACGTGTCGGTTCCTTAATGACCCAGGGTCATTTCGGACATATCATGTCGGGTAGCCTCATGGATATAAATAGCCCACCCCTACACCATAATTTGGTGGCTGCTCAGAGTTAGTGCACGGCTTTTGTCATTTGAGAGCAACCCACCTCCGGAGCCTTTGAGAGAGAGATCCTTGCGAGGACAAAGCCCAAGACACCCAGAGCCAAAGAGTGTTAGGCATCACTGAAGTCTTTTTGTCCTCTTGACCTGAAGACTTATACACTTTAGGACTATGCATCCTCCAGCTAGTTAGGCGTCACATTCTGAGCATCTAAGAGTCATTGTGGATCGCTGGTGAACAAAGTCTGTGAAGGTTTGGAAGTCTAGTTGAAGACTTACCAGAGTGATTGGGCGAGGACTGGGTGTCCTTAACTCAAGGGGAATAAGGTGAAGACACAGTCTTCTGAGTTCAATATGAGCCTCCCTAACCGGACATACAGTTGTCACAGCAACCGAAACTGGTCTACCAAATCCTTGTCTTCACCAAGCAACTGGTTCTATCCCCTACTTCCTTTATAATTCAGCTTGTCTTCGTGGAAGTCATTGCTTGCTTGCTTAATCTGTTTGACTTCACTGTGTGAAGACAATTACCTGTTTGGCTTCATACTGTCTTCCATTCTGATCCATACTACCTAGTTGCTATTAGTCTTCGTACTTTCACTATACTACTTACTTGACTATGGCTTGTCTAGTGTAGTTCATCTTCCGCTGCATATCATACAGGCTCAGTTCAACAGTTTGTCTTCAAAGACCTCGTGTTTTTAAGACTTCCATAAAATTTGCCTATTCACCCCCCTCTAGTCGATAACTAGCACTTTCAGGCTGGAATTATATTGGACGGCCCACATGACGTTGTTGGGCCGAATACACATAGGCCATAACGGGTCGTGAGTTACCGGGCCGTAAACGGGCTATATGCGAACATACCGTTAACAGGCTTTCCATAGCCCGGCTCGCTAGCTTTTGACCAAGTCAAACGGGCCGCCTTTTAAAACTATATGGGCCTCTGTTGGGCTGTGCCACGTGCCGACGTATCATAGGTGCGTCTCATCCATTGGATGGATGACATCTGTCCCAACACGGAGCTGGCACGTGATTCCTTCGACCAATGAGAATTTTACACGTGGAAAATCGCCATTGGTCGTGGCTGTTAACGGGTTATTGGATCCAAAACTGGATCCGATTTCTTAACGATGACCCATTATGGTGGATGCCACATGTCATTTACCCTTGACGAAAACACTTCCATGAAGCAACATTTATCGTCATGGAAGTGGACACTTCCATGATAATTTTAGTATTATCATGGGACACTTCTATGACAGCACAAGTATGACTATCTTGATTCTGTCATAAAATCGTTACAGGTGTACATGCATGATAGAAAACGTGACCTACTGTGACAAACACGTATTATCACGGAAGTGTATTTTTTCTGTAGTGATGGTTGTGGATGAATGACCTCCCATCCCGACATCTAGGGTTGAGGAGGTGTATATAAGGAGCCTCCCTAGCCTTCTCTCTTGATGGGCTTCATACAATCTCTTCTTTACGAGATAAGAATCTCGTGGGAGGGGACGAAATTGGTGAAGAATCCTGTCTGGAAGGGCAACTTTTGGAGCTGTCTGCACGTCAAACGAACGCGCGCGGTCGTATGGAACATCGTCTTTTGATCTGACCTCCTCCGGTAAAACGGTCGTCATTTCTTCACACGAACTCGGAATTTGACGTTCTTGGGTTCGTTGGATTCGTATGAATGACACCGATCCATTTCTAGTCTTAGATCTTAATTTGGAGCATTTTGGAAACATGACTTTTCCCGACCTTCGAAATGGCCAAGTCTAACCCATGGCCGACTCCGTATCGAACCCATCCTTGGTCCTCTCATCGTGCTTGGTCATAGGTTGCTCCAAAACACTTGTAGACACAAGAAAACAAAGAAAACTAATAAAAACCAAATAAATTACTAAATATGCAATACTCACAAGGGAAAATGTAAATACCGGTAAACATGCATAATAAACAACTATTTGGTTTAATGGGACGTGATATATAAAGAGAACATGCAACAAATGATCTCTAAAAGTGTGTAAAATATAGGACCATCAAATGTTTGAGACTGAACAAATTTTATGCAGTTCTAAGATAGTTCCTAGAAGAGAACTCGTCCAGATGGTACCTGATTTTTTTGAAGGATGAAAAACACCAAGCCGACATGCATATCCAACATCTCTTAGGTAGAACTTACTGTGAGGGATATTTATGCCATCAGGTCGAGCCATGTTTTCAGCAAGAATGTTAGCACCATGAGCGGATCCTTCCCAGCCAGCTAACACATATATAAACTTCAGATCAAAGTCAACAACAAGAAGCAACATCAACAACAGCCAGCTAACACATATGTGAACTTTTGTTCGTTCATAACCTAATGGCGACATCGATGGTGTGGTAAGCAATGGCGAAATCGACCCTACACCGTGTACCTAAAGACCTAATAGAGGAGGGGTTTGTATGCTGCTTACGCCCTTTGGAGCCGATGACCTGCCCATCACATAGGCGAGGAGGATAAGACGGAGGGGAGAAGCAGGTCTAGTTGCCGGAGATTAGAGTCGCTGCCTTTGATCTGAGTCACTGCCGCTGACCATTGCAAAGAACCGAGAATGGGTTTGTCCTAGCGCTAAGGTGAGCGTGTAAATTGGGGGAGGGATGCTAGATTTCGCGTCATCCCGCACTGATGGATTTTCGTCTCCTACCATCTCCGCTCCGATTTCACTTACACCATCGCGTACGTTGTTGCCCCCCTTTTATGCTCAACTCAGTCTGACTCGCCCGAAACGACCGATTCATGCGGTCCTAGCGAGCCAGGCTCTGAGCCACTTTTAAGGTTCATGCGTGTGTGGGCTAGACCTTCACACACGCTACTAAACATGTTTTTTGCGCACCTAACATGCGTGCGTAGGGTTCGCGGGGAGCGAGACACTCACGCACAAGGCCGGGGATTTTGATTTTTAGCCACCACTTACTTTACACTTTGATAATTTGCCGCTCTTTACATTGTAATTGATCTGGTGCCACTCTGTACTTTAGACTTTATCTTTTGCCACTTTTTCACACAAAAACAATACTTCTAAATGATTGACATAATCTATACCTACTATTAAAGGGAATAGGTATTCTTGGTTTGGTTTGGTTTAGTCCTTTTCATTGATTTTCGTTTGGTATGAGCGCATGCTAAAGTTTCGTACGGTCCACTCGTACACACGGTAAGCCGTCTGGGCCAGGTACTTGTACGTTCATGGGTCTTCTATGGGCTTTCATAGAGACCGCGTGAAATAATTGAGTCAACATAAATCAACATTGTGGGAATTAAACGCGGCTTAAACATAATATTTAAATAGATGTGGCTAATTAAAGAAAGAATTGCGGGTAAACTGGTGGAATAGTTAAAAGAATGATTGTGGGCTTAATAAATGGAATATTCAAATAGACGAGTCTAATTAAAGGAAGGATTTGAGGTAAAAAGATAGGATGATTAAAAGGAAGGATCCATAGGCTTCATTGTGGTGGGGCTACTAAATTAGAAAATGAAGGATTCGATTCCCGGCTAAATCGGGTGAGGACGTCATGGTAATTAAAGGAAGGATTATGTTGTAAGAAATATTAAAAGAAGGATTATACTTAAATGGTATTAGTGAGAGATTATGTCCGCAAAGAAAATATGGACGCGGATAAATTGCATCCTATTTTTTATGTTCATTTCGTAAAAGGATGATGCATTGCATTGTTCTTCGTAGTGAATCCGGTGCTAGGAGACATTACGCGTGCACAAAAACATCAATTTTTTCCATTGCAAAGCACGGGCATATGTGCTAGTGTATACATAAATCAGTGGACCAAAATAGCCTTTGTGCTAGTTTCACCAATGCCAGCCGATTCACAAAGAGGAGATGAACCAGTACGCCGCCGCCGCGCCCTTTGCTGATGGCCGCCTCCTCGCGCTGCTCTCCTCCAGTCTTTAGCGGCCGCTCCGCCGGAGTACCAGATGCGGTTGGTGATGTGGGTCGTGCTGCTCCCCGCCCTGTACTGCTGCTCCTCGCCGTCGGCTGCTCACGGTCGTCGCCGCTGCCTCTCCATAGTGGAGTAGTAGCTTGAATCGATCTCTTTTCATGTGGGTACATGTCTCGGCGGAATCAATCTGTTTCCGCGTGTGTTGCCTACGTGTTGCATTACTCGCCAGAACCAATTAAGCAACTTAGGCAGTTGCGTACGTGTAGTTTTTACGTGCTTGTCTTCCAAAGAATTGATCAATAGCTTACCTTGGCTAGCTTGTGTATGTGTAGCGTGTACATGCTCGCTGCCGTGCGCTGCCGCTGCTCGTGCTCAACAGAGTGAAGAGAGGAGCGGCGCCGTAGTCCATGGAGAAGAAGCAGAGAGCAGGAACGTGGTCGAGTATGGCGGCAGTAGCAGCTCTTTCCATCGTCGCCTTGTCAGGACGAGGCAATGGATGTGCGCGTGACAACGGCCGTGGGATCCACTCCGTACGCGCGAGCGCGGCTGGCGGGCGCGCTCTGGTCGCTGAAGCACCACGTGTCGGGCCAGCGTGCACTCCCTTCAGTGCCTGCCCAGTGCCTGTTTGGTCAGGACTCACGGTTGCCACCTTGCCGAGCCGCGGCCATGGCACAGATTGAAGGAGGGAGCAGGCAGAATGAGGTTTGGCCGGGGATGGCGAGCGCCGCCACATCTCTGCGGTCGTTGCGGGCGAGAGGGTGGGCTGTAGCCTGTAGGGCAGGGATACTCTAGTCATTTTACAAGGGACCCACTTGACCGAGGGCAAAAAATTGAAGTGCAAAATATTGAGTGGCAGCTGATCAATTAGAATGTGAAGAGTGATAAATTATCATAGTGCAAAGCAAGTGCTGGCTAAAAATCAGAAACCCCCCACAAGGCCACCGGCGAAAGTTGCAATGAGTCGCGCGATCCTATGCCGAAATATAAAAGTGGATTGGAATACAGGTTTGGGGTCCGGCCGTCCGGCGCACAAACCACACTGCTCCGAGCCCGACTAGCCCAACCATTTACTAGTATACAAAGGAAAAATAAACTCAGAATATTTCTCCTCTCTCTCTCTCCCAGGAGTCGGAGGACAGAAACCAGGAGGCGACGGAGGGGACGCAACGCGACTCCACACTCTTCCGCACGAATCACCGCTCTCCTCTAGGTAACACCGACAGCACCACCGAAATTTTCCGCTGCTTGTTGGAGATTACTGCTGCTTCACGTCGGATTTCCCTGCCAGGTTCGATGCGTTGCTGCTGCGGGAGCAGCCGCTGAGCTTGGGGCTTGCTAGGGTTTGCTCCGACTCGATCTTCAGCGGGGGTCGGGGGAGCACTTCGTCTGCTTGGGCAGGTTGCAGCTTACGACTGTGTGATTCGTTGAGCTTGGGCGGGTTTGGGTTGCGCACAGCTACGAGCCCCACACCCAGATATTAGGCTCGATTTGGGTGGAGTTCTTAGCTTCGTGCCGCTGCGTACCTGCTGTTCATCGGTTTTACCGAGGGAATTTCGTGTTTCGATCTGCAGCGACCACTTTACCGTGTCATTATATGTGATTTTTTTGGGGGGTGGGGTCGTGGAACCTAATTGTCCAGTTACTGGTTAGGGTTTTATCTCTAGTCGCCAGAAGGTCATTTTTTCTCATAGCATTGTCTTTCTGTTGCCTTTTTTAGTGGTAGCACTCTTTGCAGTGGGATGGAGATAACCAAATCTTACATTATGTTTTTTTACGAGGGGAGACACTTCTGCTGTTCATTTTACATGTTTCCTGCTTTCTTTTGGATGAAAGCCACAAGCTTCACATCATTACATGTTTCACTCAGTTGTTTTCTTCTCTTTCAGCTTCTTACCTATTTAACTTAATGCACTTGTCCAAACTATTTTTCTGCAGCTGGAGCAATAAGGGTCACCCGGATGACCGGGGCAGACCTGGCACCAGTAATGGAGTTGAAGGCTGTGGCAAATGGAGGAACACCCACTGAAGTTGTTGCTTCTGATAAGAAGGATAATACCAAGATGGAAGAGGCTGGCGAGAGCAAGGATGTTGCAGTAGTGAATACAAATGCTGACCAACAGAATAAAGCCTCAGAAAACGGCGCTAAGGGCTCATCTGATGATGATGCCAAGATGGAGGAGGCTGAAGATGCAAAGGAAGATGATGTGGGTGCTGTGAAGCAGGCAGGTACAGAGGATGTCAAATCAGGTGACAGTGCGGATGCCAAGGAAGGTAATGGCGCCAATGCAGCAGAACATGAGGATTCCAAAACGGCTGCTATTGAGGATGTAGTTGCAAAGGAAGATGACAGCACCAAGTCAGCAGAACACAAGGACTCCAAAATGGTTATTGTAGAGGATGCAGATGAAAAGGAAGATGACAAAGCCGCCAAGGCAGCAGAACACGAGGATTCCAAAACGGCTGGTATCGAGGATGTAGTTGCAATGGAAGATGACAACACCAAGTCAGCAGAATACAAGGACTCCAAAATGGTTATTGTAGAGGATGCAAATGCAAACGAAGATGACAAAGCCAAGGCAGTAGAACACGAGGATTCCAAAGCGGCTGGTATTGAATATACAGTTGCAAAGGAAGATGCCAACACCAAGTCAGCAGAACACAAGGACTCTAAAATGGTTATTGTAGAGGATGCAGATGCAAAGGAAGATGACAAAGCCAAGGCAGCAGAACACGATGATCACAGAACAGGTGGTGTGGCAGCAGAACGCAAGGATCACAGAACAGGTGGTGTGGAGGATGCTGATGCAAATGAAGACATTGGCGCCAAGGCTGAAGAGTGCAAGGTTGGCAACATGAATACTGTAGATAATGCAGATGTAAAGGAAGATGAAGATGCCAATGAAGACATTGGCGCCAAGGCTGAAGAGTGCAAGGTTGGCAACATGAATACTGTAGATAATGCAGATGTAAAGGAAGATGAAGATGCCAATGCAGCAGAACATGAAGATGCCAAAATGGTTGATGTGGATGATGCAGATGCAAAGGAAGATTATGGCACCAAGGTAGCAGAACATGAGGATGTCAAAATGGGTGCCGTGGAGGATATTGATGCAAAGGAAGATAACAACACCAAGGCAGCAGAACATCAGGATATCGTAATGGGTGTGGTAGAGCATGCAGATGTAAAAGAAGATAACAGTTCTAATGTAGCAGAATGCGTGGATGTCAAGATGGCGGAGGCTGAGACCAAGCCAGGAGATGCAGAGCTCGAAGACAAAGGGCACAAGGAAGAAATGGATGTGAACACAGAGGTCAAGAAGGGACCGAAAGATGCAGATCAATGTGGTTCTGAGATGCATGATGAATTGAATGGGCAAGGAAAGAATGGAGCGGCTCGGCAGCAAGAAAATAAAGCTGAAGAAATGAGTGATGATGATAGTCAAGGGGAAGTGGAAGTGGAAGAAAAGGGCTCATCAGATAAGAAAGAGGAAGGAGGGGATGGTAAGGCAAACGAGAATGAAGAAAAGCTAGAAAAAGAATGTGCGAACAAGGAAGGAAAAGATGGCAAGGTAACAGAAGAGGAGGTCGGCGAGGCAGATAAGAACGTGGAAGAGAATAAGGAGGAAACACCTAAGAACAAGAGGGCAAGGAGTTCTAGGGATAGACGCCAAAGACAGGACAAGAAACAGCATGGGTCCAAATCCAGGGAAGCCAAAAGTTTACTAAACACTCCCAGCCCTTATGGTATTGATCGCCCTCAACGTGAGAGGAAAATAGTAGAGAGGTTGGTTGAAGTGATTGATAAGGAGCCAAACAGGAGCTTCGTAGTTGAGAAGGTTCATTGCTTGCAGTCATATTTCCTTTATCTCGTGTTTTTCCTTTTGTCTGTGCTATAATTTCTGGTAAATCTTTTCATTGCAGGGTCGTGGCACTCCTTTAAAGGATATACCAAGTGGTATGGCCCTATGGCACACTTTTTTTTAACTTTTTACCTACTTTATTTTTAGGGACTGCATAATAGACATCAGTTCTTGGTTAAGGCTATGTTCTTCTTGCATCAAGCACTTAAATCTGAGCACACTTTTCCTAATGATGCATGGTATTACTTAATCTGGGCAGAAGCCTGTTGTGAATTTTTAGGTACCAGTTAAGATCGTTTTCCCTGTGAGTCTATATCTCATGAATCATGATCAGTTTGCTCCTGATCTGCCAGTTGAATCAACACGTTACATTATGTATATGCCTTTGATATGTTTAGTACTTAGTAGCCATGTTTGTACTCTAACTTTATTTATATCTATATTTATTAGTCCAAATGTGTACAGATGCTCTGAGCTTAAGCCAACACCTTTTCACAACCTTGTATTCAGTTCTGAAGCTGCTAGTCTAAACTAGTCTGCGATCACTAGTGCGTGTATGATCCTTATTTTGAGGAACTTAGGTGGCGTTTGGTTCTAAGGGCATATATGCCCAACCACGTGGTTAGGGGTAGCCACCTTTTGTTGTTTGGTTGAATGGATGAGAGGTGGTTAGGGATAGCTATTTGTGTGTTTAGTTGAGAGGATAAGAGATGAATGATTGTTGAGGTGGTAATATTATCCTTGTTACAAGTAATATAGCAACATATGTATGTCAAGTTTGAACATTTGATAAAAAACATTTTCTTTGAATGACTATTCTTTTTGCTGTCCATCTACAATAGTTTTTGAATGACAAAGTTTGAATGTTTGATAACAACATTAATTTTGAAAATAAAAAGTGAACTTTAACATCACAGCCCAACATAATATAAAGCTTACTTTTTTTTGTTCATCTGCAATAGAAAAAAATGAACTTGAAGATGGAATATACAACAAGCATTCACACAATATGGTCATGAATCATCCATATATATATATACACACAATAGTATGCATACGCAAGTTTACACAATTCTTTGTCTTGGTGTACATCCCCAATAGTATTTTTTTTTGACGGAGTACATCCACAATTGTATACACATATACACATGTAGATTACTACTACGTCTGTACACTAATATAAGATGTTTTTGCGGTTCATTTTGAACTGCAAAAACGTCTTACATTAGTGTACAGAGGAATCGTTCAAGCATACATACACAGGTATATGCAGTCGTCCAAGAATTCAACAGATCGGATGTCTCCTTCAGGCTGCAAGTCAAAGGGGAATCGTCCAGAAATCAGAGAGGAATTGCTGAGAAGGGAATCGGAGCATGGGAATAGAGAGGATGGGGCCAGCCGCAGACCTTGGTGGTGGCAGTGCTCATGTACTGCTTGGCTGCCAGCATGGGGTGCGGTGGAGCGGGAACCCGATCTGGAGCACGGTGGCCATGTCAACTGAGCCCGTGCCCGCCTTTGCAAGATACTGTGTTGCGAAGCCTCATCTGTGCACTGTCGGCGTGGTTCATCTCTGCTCAGTTGTGCTCCCAGTTCTGGTTTATCTCCTTGCACGCACGGGGCATGGGAGAGGGCTGGGATAGAAAGAAAAGAGAGGGTGAGGCCCGCTGCTGTGCATTCTCCTCCCGCCCACGCCAGCCGTGACAGAGAGCATGGAGACTGAGCGAAAAATGTTTCGCGTGGGACATGAGGGAAGGGGAGTGTGGGCCGTGGGTGGTTGCTGTCATCCGGCATATTTTTCGGCTCTGCTCAACCAGTTTTTAGGGGAATATTCCCAGATTCTTTACTATTCCTATCCTTTCCTGCCACCATGCCAAACGAGTGTTTTCCCTGAGGGATAACGTGAACCAAACGCCACCTTAGTGGATGTGTCCATCCTTGATTTCCACTGAGAAGTGAGAAGCTATGTGAATAAATTAGGTGTTGCATGGATTATTTACCTAAATTAGACTTGCAAATATAGCACAGTTTTGCTCCAGCGAATTCTAATCTATTGCAGAAGAGAGGATCGCTTCCATGGGAAATAGACTGCAAAATATGATCAAATTTATACTGTTATAGTCATTACTGAAGCGCAGTTATAAGTGAACTGTATTAGATGCAAACTTTCTTGTGTACTCTGGCCTGATTGAGTGTCCAACAGTAGTAAGAGGAGGCCAAAAGGCTCTAGTGACTAGCAAGTTTTTTTTATTAACTTTAGTCAAGTGCTAGATTTTTGTATCTGCATACCATTATATCTTATCTTCTGCTGTAATTTGAATGGGATCCAACAATAACAATTTGATTCAAACCTCTAGTTGTGACCTGACTGAAATTCATTGGCATCTGGGATAGTATCAATGTGTCTTGAACTCTTAATGATGGGTAGCTGCTCTTCTCGCCGGTGGTATTATCAACAATTAACCAATAATAAACTACATTGGTCTCAGTTATAACTTTGTTTGCTCCATTGATGTTTCATGTCCATGTCTTTGATAAAAAAAGGACAATTGTGACTGTCTTTAATTTTACTGTTTCAGCTCCTGCAGTCATGCTGTAATGTGTGTGGTTTTCTCTCTTTCCTATTGCACTTCAATTGTCCTCTCACTGATTTGATTTTTGAAACTTATTTGCAGTGGCACAGAGGTTAACGAGGAAGAAACCTGCTGATCTTAAATTTCTTCACAACGTTCTTTTTGGGAGGAAAGGCAAGGTAAACATCTTAAATATGATATTGCCTTTACGATAACTGGCATTGAAAACTTTCTGTTGTCGTTTGGGTTTTAATTGCTTCCTGTTCAGCTGGACTAAAATTATTCAAGTAACTTTGCACACTGAACTTCCCAAGAGGCATTAGTCCCTCTAGGTAAGTTTTGAGCACATGCATTGTCCAATTTTAGACTGAAGGTGTATACTCCTATATTCCCCCAAAACAGGTGTATACCCAATACTATCAGTCTGTTGAGGTAGTCCTCTGACTCTGCTGTATATGTTATCTGGCAACAAAAGGTAGCAGGAGGAATAGTGTAGGAAAATTGTCAAATTTATACACTTGTGCAAGACCTTAAGCGATTAACACTGTTCTCGAGTCAAGCGATTTTCTTACTGTGTACTGCATGGCTTATCAAAATGCCATGTTGAAACAGCAATGGCTAAGTTGGGTGCATTGGGAATCTACTTTTACCGATCAGTTCAATTTCCATTTGCAAAATGGATTACCTCTGTTTCTACGATTTTTGGTGGTGGTTAAATCTTAGAAGGCATCTAGTTGGTTTGGTTCTTATTCAAGTAAAACACAACTGTTATTAGTTCTGTTCAGTAACTCTTAAGTTATAATTGATTGATGTAAATGCTGAAGTTCTTTTATGTTCTCAATGTTCCAGACTGTCGATTTTAAAGGCCATATACTTCAGTTCTCTGGATTTGTGTGGCATGAGAGCGATGTAAGCTGCTTTGCTCCTAATTTTAATTTCCCATTATATTTAGGTGATGGAAATAGTTTAATCTTTAAAGAGTTCTATTTATCTGCAGGAAAAGCAGAGAGCCAAGGCAAAGGAGAAGCTTGACAAGTGTATGAAAGACATGCTGGTGGATCTCTGTTGGCTTCTTGCTATTCCGGTTCCCAAAACAAACATCAGAAAGGTGGTTCAATGTTCTGTTTATAGAACAGTGTTTTTGTTAAGATAGACGCGGTGCAATAACGTGGTGAATATAGTGTGGCATCTAACATAGTTTGGGATAACTCATATAGGAAGATATCGTGGCAAAGCTGTTGGACTTCATTGCTGAACCTCATGCTATGCCTGATTCTGGCCTCTCTGATGACCAGGTGAGAACAATAATTGTTACCTTACAACCTATCTTGCAGTTGTACCTCAGTACCTTGCTGTTGTGATGTTTTTATGATTGGGATTAGAATGTGTGGTAATTGAACAATTTATTATATTTTTTCTCTGTGTGCTTCATTCTCTCCTACTGTTTAGGGGTCAAATTCTAGGAAACGCAAGAGAGGAGGTGGTAGTTCAAGCAAGACTTCGGATATCTCTCCTAAGAGGTCTAAGAAGGTATGCCGCCAGATTTGTCAGATGGAACCTGTCGGCTCTATTATTTTCAGTTGCAGTTTTCGCATATAAAGGGCAGCCCGGTGCACGTAGCTCCCGCTTGCGCAGGGTCCAGGGAAGGGTCCGACCACTTTGGGTCTAGTACGCAGCCTTTCCCTACATTTCTGCAAGAGGCTGTTTCCAGGACTCGAACCCCGTGAACATAACCTCATGGTCACAAAGCAACAGCTTTACCACTGCGCCAAGGCTCCCCTTCTGCAATTTTCGCATATCCATATTAATATCTGCAACATTTTTTAGTGCCATTTGCAATGCAACCAGCATGACATCTTCTTGATACTGTGTTGAGTATATACATGTACATACAAGTGAAGTTTGTGTTTAACTGTTTATCCCGTGACAAGTTAATGTAGCCACATCCATGACCATCATTCTTCAGGGCCTGATTGGATTGTCGTTTTGCACACTTTTACACCTGTAAAAGATACAGACCTCAATCGGTCGTTTTCATTTCTGGTTGAAAATCATATGTGGTTGGTGAATACACTTGTAAAAGTAATACGGGTGTATAAATTTACCCCTATTCCAAGCGGGGCCTCAATGTTAAAAATCTTGTTCTCACTCTTCGTTGTTGCTTCAGAAATTTGCTGACGACATATCTCCAAGGCGAAAGCAAGCTCTGGAGTATGATACGGATGAAGATGTGAAGTCTGATAGCGAGGAAGATGCAGATGAATCTCATGATGAGCAGGAAGATGGCTATGACTCTGCCGAAGAAAAGGCAAGTAGGAAGTCCTCGGAAGTAAAATATTCTGCAGGTAGAAAGAAGGCTGCTGCTGGGAGCACCTATAGGACAAGTCCGCCAAGGACAGCAAGCAAGACTGCGGGCAAAACATCACCATCCAAAGGTTCCAAGGAAAAGGAGAGCCCTGATGAGAGTGCAAAGGTCTTCTCTAGGAAGAAGAAACCCATCATATCAAAGCATACTCCAAGCTCTGAAAAGGTGATAGAAGAAAATAAGTCATCAGGTAGTACAATCTATTCCATAGTACCTTGTGTATTATATATGTGCCCTTTTCTTTTATGTTTGGTACTAATAATTATGAGTGCAGTTCTTGTTATCCATGTGGAGTATGGATTAACTGGTTGTTTGATAACAATTCCCGTATACTCCATTCATTTCTGATTTCTAAGGCCCTCATTCCAGTACTTGATGCAGTTATTGCTTATGGCATAATCTAACAAGTTTCTTCCATTTTATGATATCCGTTAGAGCATATGTGATGTTAGATTGTCCGGCAAACCTAATGATATTTTATCTAGGTAAAGAGGCAATGAAGAGCAAAGGCGAATCAGCAGAAGGGGGTCTGCCCAGTAAGGCTGAGTTGAAGAAGACCATTATCGGAATCCTTAAAAAAGTTGACTTCAACACGGTTGGTTACACATTGATCATTGATCCCACCATTTTATTGTTTGGTGACTGCCCCTATGATATGATAAGTATTGTTTCGTAAATATAGCTGGTGTTTGTACAGAAGTAGATTCTGAGGTTAATATCTACATTTGTATTGCTCTTACTCGGAAGGTTACTTGCCCTTTTGTTTTGACTGCACTTCTGTTTTCACTTGAAATTTCTCATGTGGGAACTGACGTATTTTGGAATCTGATTTTGCAGTCTACTTTTAGCGACATTCTTAAGAAGCTCGGTAAGCCTATCAGATATGTTTTTGTTGTCATTGCAGTTGTCGACCAGACATCCTAACAGATTGCGTCTTATAGATGACCATTACAAGATTGATCTGACCGCAAGAAAAGGAGCTATCAAAATTATGATTCAAGAAGAGCTGACAAAGTTATCGGAGCAGGAAGACGATGATCAAGACAAAAATGCAGATGCCAAGAAGAAACAGTCACGGCATCGAGCAAAGGTCACCGGCTGACGCATTGTGAAGCACCATAGCATTAGCGCCCAGTGTTGATTATTTTGTACTTAATGCCTACTTCACTTTTGCCTTGGTGGGTTCTTGGGCAGTCGTATGTTAATTATAGTTCCTATGTTTTCAAACACCAAAATCCTAGCCCTGTTTGTGTATGTGAAAACATAACCTGTAGGCAGCTCTGTACCGGGAGGCACTTCTAGCTAACATTTGTCTGTAGATTTGCATATGCTTTCCAAAACTCTCAAATGTTGGATGGTGTGGTCATAGGTTTGAATAGAATATGGACATATTCGGATTTCTGTGCTGTGGCATTGGATTACAATGATGGGAGCTCCAGCGGTTTGAGCATCGCTGGGGCAGTCACGTAGGTTGCGAGGGGTATTATCAGATTGAATTCTGGACAATGAAGCAGATGGAAACGTGCTGCATTACGTGAAGAAGAAAAATTCAGAAAGAAAATGCATTTCTCTGATGTGGGCCGACACAAATGGGGGTTTATGTTCCGACGATTGGGAGTAAAGACTGTTGCAGTCCCGTGAGTAATGTGTATGGCACCTATGATTGGCCGTTCAAGATGCTGACGCTACTAATGGCCTGGCCATCTGTCAAGGTTTCAGGCATGGACGTGATGAAGGGAGATCGTATTTTGGAAAGGTGTAACCGGCGTAGAGTAATTGAGTAAGAGTGGGCTGGTGTTGGGCTGTCAGTGAGTGTAGCCGTTGGAACCCTGCGAAGCTGTCTGAGTGTTATTACTCTTATAAAAGATACTACAGTACCCGTCTCCCTGGGCACTCTGAGGGCGAAGAGAGCCTTACAACCGTTCGTTGCTGGGTGGCTTGCGATGGGAGCCTCTTGGGGCGGCTCTGCGCCGACTGATCTGTCCGGACAGCGTGCGCCCGGGCAACCTGAGGGGCTACCATCACTGGGCGGTGGCGGGCGCACTCGTGTTGAGGTCGTGCGCACTCTCCCGTGACCCATTTGTCAGCGTCTATACCCCGTGTCGGACTCGTCCGATCGTGCCAGCTGGGTACCGGCTGAGTCTCTCGCGCTATTAGACGCAACCACGTGACCCGACTCACCGACACGAGCCCTCCTAGCCGCCCATTTCGCGGTGGCGTGCCACAAGGGCTTTCTGGGGCTCTGGCCTCGTCCAATTGGTCCGGATGGCGGGCGCTCGAACAACCTGGCTGGGTGCTTGTTGTGCCCAGGGCCACCGTCATTGGACGGCGTCGGGTGAGGAGAGCCTCTTGGCGGTCCATCGTCGGGTGGTGTGCTGCAGGGGTCTCTTAGGGCATTTTCGAGTCGTCCGATCTGCTCCAATGGCTCACCCCCAGACGACCCAACTGAGAGGTCCATGACGGGTGAGTTGCAGGGCGTGACCGGGGCCACCGTCATTCAGTCTTCGTCCCGCCCGCCCCCACGTGCGATGTTAATGTAGGGTAGAACCCTAAGTGGCTCAATCTTTCACACTAGGGGGTGTAGAAGGATGAACACAAGAGAAACAACCGGAAACACTCAAAATACAAGAACACAAGTCACACAGCCACTACCCCCACAAATCCCATACAAGCATAGATACCACTTGATAGAGGCGATGGTCGCAATCTTTTGACAACTATCGATTTGGTGGAGCCGACTTTCGACTACGAATGTGTATGACGTTGCGCCTTAGCAATCGCTAAACCAATCTCCGGGAGGCTACTGACAATGCCGGAAGCACGATCAGCCTGACCACGAATGTATTTTTCCGCAAGCAATCGACGAACAAGCAAGAATATGATAAAAACAATCTGAAAATTATGAATATATATACTCATATATATTCACAATTTTCATATTGCTTTAATCATATTCTTGCTTGCGGGAATATACATCTGTGGTCGGGCTGATCGTGCTTCCAGCGTTGTCAGTAACCTTCCGGAGATTGGTTTAGCGATTGCTAAGGCGCAACGTCATGCACATTTGTAGTCGGAAGTCGGCTCCACCAAATCAATAGTTATCATCTCATCAAAAGGTCGGGACCCTCGCCTCTATCAAGCACATAGATCCAGAATCAACAAAAGAAAATGAGCAAATAGGTAGTTCTTCCCATTGGAAATATGCACTAGAGGCAATAATATTATATTATTATATTTTCATATTCATAGTTAAGTGTTTATATTTCATGCTATAAGCCTATAACTGTTATGATCCTGGACTATGCGATTCAGTGGAAAACTTATATGCACGTGTGGAATGATAAACGATAAAATCAAAGGTTCCTAGTCTCGCCTCTAAGACTAGCTCAAGTGTTGTTGCTGATCATGTTTTCCGGATCTTATGATATTGTTAAGTGTAACGATAGTCCTAAAGCGACATTGAGATTATGATGTTAGAAGAACGATCATATTGAATCGACACAAACTTGTTTGTTATGAATTGAGATAACATCGTGTGTAATCAATTGTAATAACATGGAGTGTTGACATGTGATCTTGCTCCTTAGACCATAAGAGTATCGTGGTCACTTATTACCATACAATGGGCTTCGGGGTTGCTCAAACGTCACCTGTAACACAGTGATCATAGCGACAACTTACAGGTTCATCGAAAAGTTTGACAAGTGGCCGGATAGCTTGAGAGTGGGATTTGCTCCTCCGACGATGGAGCGATATTCTTAGGGCCCTCTCGGTGTGACGACATCCATCATCATCTGGCCAGACACAGGTGACTTTGTCACGGTGATGCCAGAACACGACAATGAGAAACAAGAACCAAACCGGTAACGAGGATAACGGTATAGTGAGCATGGTGATGGCTGAGGAGCATACCGATACATCCCGGGTTTTGTGAAGTATCGCTAAGCAAAGGGAACATCACATGATAACCAAAGGTTCACTCGAATATCATTCGTGTGATCATAGGGACCGATATGGACGTCCACAGTTTCGTTGTCGGTAATAGAACGAAGGGGTTTCGTTCATGTCTATGAGTTATCGAACCTACGGGGTCACAAGCTTAAGGCAATCATGATCTGATGAGTGTTAGTAGGACGGGAGTGTTGAGAATATATTTGTGGAATTGTTTCATTAATATTAAAAATAGTTTCGAGAGGCTCCGGAAGCGTTTCGGGGTCACCGGAAGGGTTTCGGTGAATATCGCGTAATACCGAGTATTATCCATAAATATATATAGGTGGAAACTATTTTCAGGGATGTTAAATTATAGATAAAATGGTATGGAAGTATTTATATTTAATTAAATATCAATGGGCCTTAAAAGCCCAAGAGGTGGAAGGCAACTTGGGCCACAAAGGCCCAAGTGGGGAGGCGCCTCCCTTCCCTAAGGAAGGAGGCCGAATTGGAGTGGGGGGAGGAGTTCAACTCCTCCTTTCTTGGCTGGCAAAAGGGGAGGGACTTTCCCTTCCCTTGTGGCGCCCCTCCTCTCCCCTCCAACCTTTTGATATATAAGTTTTTGGATCCTCCTCTAGTTCTTTTAGTTCTAGTTCTAGTATGTCCTAGTTGACTAATTAGAGCTAGGCTAATCCTCTTGTCCTCATAATTAGAAGCTTTGTAGGGTTCTAATCTCCTTCCTCTAGTTCTTCGACGACGATCAGCTCTGGACAACAAAGCGCTGCCGGATCGTGAAGGTTGAACGCTTGCAACCAAGTAGAGATGTCGTGCTTTCGTTCTTTGGTTCGAGAGACTGTTTGTGGGCGGTTTGCGGGATCATTCATCGACGATTCGAGGGACTCCAAGTACAATCTACACTGACACGTTCTTCTTCCGCAACAACTCGGTGACAGTAACGATCATGATCCCAACCCATTATGCATCTTCATATTGATCTTGGGTGAGTGTAGGAGCGATTTTTTGTTTTCTACTATGTTTCTCAACAGTAGTATCAGAGCAGTTATATGAGTAGGTGCAGGTTGTGATCTAGATCACATGTGATTGTGAGGGTTGATGTTCTTGCTGTGCTTCCCTCGAGTGTTGCCTTGGTTCAGTTCATCGACGACATGGTGTCGCTTTTCAAAAGGTTCTGACAATCAATCGACTCTGGCTGTCGACGATCTTCTAATAGTTCCTTGGGCTCCACCATAGTTGAGAATAGTGAACCATCACGTACACAAGAGGGCGTCGAAGATGGATGATCTTCTAATAGTTCCTTTTAATTAAGTCTCTTCTTTCACACACCCCAAAACTTAATCTAGCATCAAGAATCATCACCTAAATTATGGACGTAAGTAGCTAGTATTATTTGTTAAAATTGGTTAACCGCATAACTAAAATTTTGCTAAAACCTATTAGAGGACGTCTAACTTGGTTTTGCAGGGTATGCATATGATGTGGTATAGCCTTCGTCATGATAATGAGTTTATGTATGAGATGGTTATATGTTGTAATGTTAAGTGGCCTACGTGTCACAGCATAATGATTGGAGCCACGAGATTGCCACGTTAATGTAAATATCATATAGATAGCCTACATGTTAGAAGTGACGATGGCAACCGTACACGTAGGACCCCAACGTGAAGAAGGTGTACTTGGCGCGGGACGAGGAGCTATAATTTCGTGCCACGACAGAATTTCTGAATTTGTGTCACAACAATGTTTTCTGAAACTGTCGCCACGACAACATCTTCTGAAATTGCCGCCACGCCAATGTTTTTGAAACGGTTGCCACGACAACGAAATATTGGCCATCACGACGCTTCAACTGGAGATTGAAGATGATCACAGAGATTCCCAGCGCCCAGGGCTATACCATACCATGCTTTTAATTGCCTGAGATGTCTATCCCTTTGTTGTTTGTACCCTTTGATTGCGCACTAGTCAATTATTAGGGTGATCTCTAACAGAAAATATCAAGTTAAAAGGTGCTCTTCCCAGTGTTGCAACCGTCTATAACATGTGTCCTTTTCGGAGTACTACATGCTACCATGAGTGCAAACGAGAAGTGAAGTGTAGGGCGGGTGAGGTAGGACTTCATAGCAGAAACACTCGGTTGTCTTGAAGTTCTAGCAGAAAAGTTCTGAGCCCGGAGCACGAAGCATCGAAAGATGAACAAGAGTCATATGGAGATATGATTGGCAAAAGATTGCCTACCAGTTGAAATTCACATCATATGAGATGCTACCATCCATGGGTGTGAATGCGATCAGGATCTTGAATCACTCATTTTGAATTATGAGAGATACTAATTTGAGTGGGAGTGCACTTTATATTAAAAATTTGTTTAAACACTAGTGCAACATTAATTATGAACAATGTCTATGTGTAGTTTGCTTTATAGTTGTAGCATCATGGCTCTTGGTTCCACCTTTGTTGTTGAAATTGATTGACTGTTATTTATCTGGTTGAATCTTTACGACTGGTAAATGTAATGAGAGGATCGTCCTCTAAGAGTGCCAAGAAAGATTTTGTCCTACTGCATGCTTACAATACCCTCTACGGATGCTATGGATGACGAGACTTACGTCATTTGATCCAAAAGTCTAAGAACTACATTACGGTCTGCTTGCTTCCGAGATACCCGAACTTCAAAATCTTTGTGATAATCATGTGATATCCTTGGAACTGATTTTTTTTCCATAAAAAGGTTAAAAGATATATGATATTTGAAGAAGTTTTTTGTTTGCAAGTTCTAGTGAAGCGTTCAACTATGTTTGAGACTAATATGTGTAAGATCTTGAAGAACACCAATCATGAGTTGATGGTGAGAATTTAAAGAGAAAGAACAAAACCGATGTAATGAGACTTACATACCTAAGGAAGTTCGGGGCTCACGGCGCTCTTAAAAGTTAGATGATTCTTCTGTTGAGTGGGAGAAATATTGAAAGTAAAACTATAAGAATTTAGAGGCGGAAAGAAAACAAGACTGGAATGTCCAGCTTAGGTATGAATGTCATACAAGTTATAAGATGTAGAGAAAGTCGGTCAAGTAAAGTGTGATTCTTGAGTTTATGATTAAATTGTTAAACACTAAATTCTTTGGGAATTCTGGTCAAACTTTTATCAGAAGGATACCAACCCTTAGTTGAAACTTGCATGTGAACCCTTATGTCACATGTATTCCAATGACAACCACTATGTTGTCTTCCAAACTCTTACGAGTTAACCTTGACACATGATCTCACAACACAATGACACTGACACCATGCACAACACATGTTGTATGTTTGATTTGAATTGTATGGCTGTTTGATTACATTCTATGGTTGTTTGATTACATTGTATGGTTGTTTATGATTGCTCTTTACTTACGATAGATTGTACGGAGAGCAAAGAGTAATGTGATCAAGATTGTGAGATTGAAGAATCATCAATACAGACAAGTGGAACTTTTATCATACCGTATGTTTTCATGCATTGTAGTTGTTTTCAACTAGGAACCCCTATAGGATTTTTATTTTATGCTTGACGGAACCTAGTTGATATAGGTCCATTTATACCATGACCTTGTAACCAACGAGTAGTTGCTTAGCTGCTATATCGTGGATTGGGAAACACCTATATTATCCCAAACATACAACCACATGGTTGACTACTTAACTACTACTTGATTAATGAATCATCTGGGTGGTGCTTCAAATTTGCTTGGATAATTGAATGTTTTGTGGGCGACCGCCCAGGCTCAAAGGGATTGTATGAGTTCAATGTTGAGTAGCGTTCATGTGTAACCATGAGACAATATGGGCTCTGTGTGGACCAAGTAAGTTGTGGGAAATCTCCCGCGGTAGACCAACAGATGTAGTTCATGAAGTAGGACCCCCGGACTGGGTCTACATTTTCAGAGAGGCTACTACTTCCCAGTAGTCTTATCTTTGTCTACCTGGCTACTTCACAAGTGAAGTTTAGTGGCTTAAGGGTGTGATTGGGAA
The DNA here is from genome assembly GCA_021605205.1 of Aegilops longissima. Lineage (NCBI taxonomy): Eukaryota > Viridiplantae > Streptophyta > Magnoliopsida > Poales > Poaceae > Aegilops > Aegilops longissima. The sequence goes on from CM038679.1 coordinate 225,967,232, forward strand.
TCACGGGTAAAGTAGACAAACCTCTGCAAAGTGTATAAAAGTAATCATGATTATCGTGTCCCTGGTTATGGACAAATTTGAGAAACTCACCTGAGAGCTGTCAGCTTGATCTTAAAATCAATGGCTTGAACCAACGGGGAGTGTGGACCAACCCAAGATCCTGGGGCTTACCGGCATATTCTTCTTGGAAGGTTGGGTAACCGGTGTTTACCGGAGAGCCCACATGCTCAAATGCTTTGGGCTACGACCGGGGTTTACCGGGAGTGCCTATAGACTATGATCAAGGTTTACCGGAAGTGTCATATTGCTATTAGAGTAGACCACTACTATACAAGATAGGGAACCTACTTTTGCGCAAAAGAAAACTAGCCGCACCACTTGCATGTTTAATTTTCCAACAAGCCAATCCTGGTGAAGCTTGCCAACATATTCGATGTAATTACCCTTGTGGATGCAACGTATCATGTTGCGGGTTTACCGTATCGAGTGGAAGGTACGAAGTAGGGTTACGATGTTGTACTCAACTTCTGCCTGCGAGTGCATGGACGCCACAAGACTAGAATGATATCTCCGCTACACGATTATATTGTAAGCTAGCCCATGAGCTAGGCAGGTGTGTATTGTAAAACACTAGATCTGCGATGTAATACTTGACACATGATGTATTCTCGGTATTTCATCGATGACTATGGGTGTCAGCTATTGATCCAAGGATTGGCATAGTAAGCGCAGAGATTTGGGCCCCGTTCAGGCACCGGGTTGTGACTGAATGGTATGAGAGCACATGTTGTCTATAGGACATAACCCTAGGAATTTGAAAGATCATAGGACAAAACCTATTTTGTAGATAAATAGTCTTGTATATTCTTACCTCATTCAAGTCTAAATCTCTTCTTTTCAAAATATAGGTATCCACAATCATGGACCCAGTCAACGAGATTCCAATGCTGAGCATGCCCTTGAAGGAAGACACTAAGTTTCCAAGAGCACTGAAGGATATTATGTTAAGTATGGGACTGCATGGAGAAGTAGTGTAGAATAGATTTACAATCTGGCATGAAGGAAGGAACTATTGGATTGTGCAACTTCACATGTATGCTCATTAAGGAGATAGCCATGAGGCCAGAGGACTTCATGTGATCATTGACCCGACACTTCAAGCTACATTATTCGATGCCGCAAGAGATGCTGCATGGGAAGCAATCGAGAAGTTGGGAATGAGACACCAGATCAAACTGTATTACACTCATGAACACCTTAACAGAGTTGAGGATGAACTGAGATCACTCAAAGCAGAACTTGCAAAGGAGCATAACAAGAACAACCCAAGAGTTAAGCAACCCAAAGAAGAAGGATCTACTACATGGATCAAGGAGTGGGAGAACTAAAGCAGAAATGTAGCTTAGACTTGACCACCACTACTATGTTAACCTGAAGTAGAACGTTATGCATGAACCACTACTATGTCAATCTGACGTAGTGTTGTCCATTAGTTGGATGAGATCATGCTGGATGCAGTATGACCTTTCTTAGTTTTGCTTTGAACCTTGTTGCTTGTGTGAATTGATCATCATGATTGTCGAATGAAATTATTGCTTTGAATTGTGTGAAGTGTGAACCACTTACTACGTAATAGAGGCCTACCCAATTAATGAGAGAAGTTAGAAGAACACCACTCATGAGTTATGATGAGAACGGTGGAAACATAGGAAACTTCAGAAGAAGTGAGAACGTAGTATTAGACCGTGAACGGACCTTAGGTATGAACGCATCTATATGTTAGATTAACATGCATACGAAGCTATGACAACTGAGGCCATATGAGGCTATATATACTGCCATATGAGGCTATATATACTGCCAACTGGGATTAGCATAAGGGTATCTATTCTCTCTCGAGCCTAACCCAGACCATCCAATACCCCAGAATTTGACAACATGTGTCGGCGTCCTGGGAACGGGGGTCCCTAGACTTGCCTGCCCGCGGCCCACGACGTGGCTCCACCAGCGGCCTTGTACGACCCATCTTCACCAGCAAACACTCAAGACCCTCGCGAGGCGGACGACGCAAGACCTCCTCGGGAGCGACCTCACCAGGCTAGCTCGCGAGGGGCGGAGAGATCGAGGCAAGGGAACCTCGCGAGGTTCCTATGATGTAAGCCGTGACGACCAAGACCAGGCGGGCGCTAGCGCGCACAGTGTCCTCGTTTCCTCTTTGGTGCTAAAGAGGCAAGCGCAAGCAAGGAGTCCCGAGGCATCAGGCAAAGGTTTCCATATTGGTGAAAGACCAAGACTAGCAGGACGGCAGGACGGAGGTCACCGTGGAGCCCAAGACGGCATCACCACCAGAGCCTTTGGCAGGCGAAGACCCCCTTTAGTCAGGATAGCCTGTACTAGTTGTCTCCCATCGAATTTCGCCGTTGTTGGCTCCCTTCCCGCGCAATATTTGGGGAGAGGACCAGGGCCTCTATAAATAGGACTAGCCACCACAGTAGGAAGGGGGGACTCATCTCGGACTAGATCCATCCCATCCTCACACTCACCAAGCACAAGAACACCTCTCCTTAGGAGGCTGTTCTTTCCCCTGTACTGTTCATCATCAGCCCAAGAGGCAATCCACCACACCACACTGGAGTAGGGTATTACACCACAACGGTGGCCCAAACCAGTATAAATCCCGTGTCTCTTGTGTTGCTGGTTCGTCGAGCTAGGCTTTGAGATCACGGTGAGGCTGAGGGCATGATTAGGCAGGGGAGAGATCTTCGTGCGCACCCCAGTGTTCGAACCTCAAGGGTTTTGCCGGAACCCGAAATCCGACCTTTGGCGCGCCAGGTAGGGGTGCGCCGGAGCTTTCCTTCCGCCGATCTGCGCTTCGCCACCACCGCGCTTCGCCCCCATGGCAGGCATCGCGCTTACGGCTCCAACTACTGATGCCAGTGGCGGGGCCGGGGGGCTCCGAGCCTTGCCCCCCACCTTTCGGCAGGTGCAGTGGCCGCCCAAGTTCATGCCGGAGATGCCACCGCGCTACGACGGCGCGGCGGACCCGTCGGGTCATGGCTAACTGGCTTCCCATGGCCCTCACTGGTGCACCGCGCGCCTGGCTGCTCAACCTTCCAGGGTCCACGGTGGCACCTTGGGAGGAGATGCGTAGCCTTCTCGCTGCGCGCTTCGCAGCGCAGGCGCCCCCCGTCGTTGCGGCCCTCCTCAGCGGCTCGCAAGCGCCGCCCTCAGACCGTCATGCCAAGCCGTTCTTTCGCCAGATCGGCGCCGCCTCAACGCGGCAGGGGGCTCCCTCGGGTTGGGCGGCGCCCAAGGCCGACCTAACCTTCGACTCGGGGGATCACCCTGTCACCACTGTCGGCTCGGGCGTGCTCCCGATGCTCTGCACGCCCACCATCTGCAGCGTAGCCGTCACCAAGACCCTCATCGACGGCGGCGCCGGCCTCAACGTGCTCTCTGTGGAAACTTTTAGCCTTCTCCACGTACCACTCGAGTGGCTTCGCTCTAGCAAGCCCTTCTCTGGAGTCGGCGGCGGCTCCGCCAGTCCTCTGGGGTAGATCCGTTTGCCCGTGACCTTCAACACACGTGACAACTACCGCACTGAGCTGATCGACTTCGACATCGCCCACATCGGCCTCCCGTACAACGCCATCCTCGGGTACCGGGCTCTAGCTCAGTTCATGGCGGCGACCCATCCGGCCTACAACCTCATGAAGATGCCTGGGAGCAAGGACGTCCTCACCGTAGTGGGAGATACCAAGGAGGCTCTGGTGGCGCTCAAGCTTGCCCTCAAGGCCGCCGCGACGACGCAACTGGCCGACGCGGATACCTCCGGAGTTAAGGAAGCCGCACCAACCAAGAAGAAGCAGTTTTTCACTCAAGACCGGGCAGAAACCAAGCAGGTGCCGGTCGAGGAAGATGGGTCCTCGGGGGCCACCTTCACCATAGGTGCCAACCTTGACCCAGATCAAGAGGAGGCATTGGTGAAGTTCTTGCGCGCAAACAAGGAAGTATTCGCCTGGGAGCCCGATCAGCTGGTAGGGGTCCCAAGAGGAGTGCTTGAGCACCACTTGAGGGTGTGACCCAATGAACGCCCTGTGAACCAGAGGGCGCGGCGGCAGTCCACGGAGAAGCAGTCCTTCATCGTCCAAGAAACTCACAAGCTGGAGGCAGCATGTGTCATTCGCGAGGTCTGGTACCCTGAATGGTTGGCGAACCCCGTCGTTGTGCCCAAGAAAAGCGGAAAGGAGCGTATGTGTGTCGACTTCACCAACCTCAACAAGGCCTACCCTCAAGATCCGTTCCCACTTCCACGCATCGATCAGATCGTCGACTCCACTTCCGAGTGCGACCTGCTGTGCTTCCTGGATGCGTTTTCAGGCTACCACCAGATCAAGATGGTGGTAGAATATGTCGAGAAGACGGCCTTCCTAACCCCGTGTGGGGTATACTGTTACACTTGCATGCCGTTCGGGCTGCGCAACGCGGGCGCGACCTTCCAATGGCTGATGCACATCGCCCTGGGTCAACAGCTCGGGAGGAACGCTGAAGCCTACGTCGATGTCATTGTGGTGAAGTCTCGGGAGGCGAGAACTCTGATTCAGGACCTGGAGGAGACCTTCAAAAGCCTGCGCCGGGTGGACTTGCGGCTCAACCCGGAGAAATGCGTGTTTGGTGTCCCTTCCGGCAAGCTGCTGGGTTTCCTCGTGTCCCACAGAGGGATCGAGGCCAACCCAGAGAAGGTCAAGGCAATCAAAGACATGAGTCCACCACAAACCCTTAAGGAGATGCAGAAGCTTGCCGGTCGCGTGACTTCGTTGGGCCGCTTCATCTCCAAGCTGGGAGAGCGCACCCTACCATTCCTCAAGCTGATGAAGAAGAAGGGCCCATTCGGGTGGACCCCGGAGGCCGACCAAGCGTTTCAAGACCTCAAGAGATACCTGACCAGCCCTCCGGTGATGGTGGCGCCCCGGCCTCTCGAGGCCCTGGTGCTTTACCTGGCCGCCACCCCTTACTCTACCAGCACAACTCTGGTGGCGGTCCGGGAGGAGCGCCAGGCCAGGGATGCGTCGCGCCAATCCACTCCCTCAGCCGGGGCGACGCAAGACCCGGAGGGCACCACGAGGGCTGCCGCAACATCAGCGAAGGACCAGGCTCAGCCAGACGGCGCACTTGGGCCCGCAGAGGCCCCAATGAGCGACCAAGCTTTGGGGGTTCCGTCGTCTCAGGAGGCGCCCCAACCTCCGGAAGCCGTGAGCCTCATCAATACACCCGTCCTCGTCAAGCACCCAATGTACTTTGTCAGCACAGTGTTGCGGGACGCGAGGGCACAGTACCCCATGCCTCAGAAGCTCTTGCTCGCGCTCTTGGTGGCCTCGCGTAAGCTGCGTGCTACCTCTTGAGCATGCGTTGGTTTTTCCCTTGAAGAGGAAAGGGTGATGCAGCAAAGCAACGTAAGTATTTCCCTCAGTTTTTGAGAACCAAGGTATCAATCCAGTAGGAGGCCACACGCAATCCCTTGTACCTACACAAACAAATAAGAACCTTGCAACCAACGCCAATAAAGGGGTTGTCAATCCCTTCACGGCCACTTGCAAAAGTGAGATCTGATAGAGATGATAAGATAATATTTTTGGTATTTTTATGATAAATTTTAGAAGTAAAGATTGCAAAATAAACGGCGACAGAAATAGCTAGTTGACAGGAGATTAATATGATGGAAGATAGACCTGGGGGCCATAGGTTTCACTAGTGGCTTGTCTCAAGATAGCATAAGTATTACGGTGGGTGAACAAATTATTGTCCAGCAATTGATAGAAAAGTGCATAATTATGGGAATATCTAGGCATGATCATGTATATAGGCATCACGTCCGCAACAAGTAGACCGACTCCTGCCTGCATCTACTACTATTACTCCACACATCGACCGCTATCCAGCATGCATCTAGAGTATTAAGTTCATAAGAACAGAGTAAAGCATTAAGCAAGATGACATGATGTAGAGGGATAAACTCAAGCAATATGATATAAACCCCATCTTGTTATCCTCGATGGCAACAATACAATACATGTCGTTTCCCCTACTGTCACTGGGATCGAGCACCGCATGATTGAACCCAAAGCTAAGCACTTCTCCCATTGCAAGAAAGATCAATCTAGTAGGCCAAACCAAACTGATAATTCGAAGAGACTTGCAAAGATAACCAATCATACATAAAAGAATTCAGAGAAGATTCAAATATTGTTCATAGATAAACTTGATCATAAACCCACAATTCATCGGATCTCGACCAACACACCGCAAAAAGAGTTACATCAAATAGAACTCCAAGAAGATCGAGGAGAACTTTGTATTGAGATCCAAAGAGAGAGAAGAAGCCACATAGCTAATAACTATGGACCCGAAGATCTGTGGTAAACTACTCACACATCATCGGAGAGGCTATGGTGTTGATGTAGAAGCCCTCCATGATCGATTCCCCCCCGGCAGAGCGCCGGAAAAGGCCCCAAGATGGGATCTCACGGTTACAGAAGGTTGCGGTGGTGGAATTAGGTTTTCGTGGTGCTCCTCGATGGTTTCGGGGTACGTAGGTATATATAGGAGGAAGAAGTTGGTCGATGGAGCCACGAGGGGCCCACGAGGGTGGAGGGCGCGCCCAGGGGGGGTAGGCGCGCCCCCCTGCCTCGTGGCCTCCTCGTTGATTGCTTGACGTCCACTCCAAGTCCTCTGGATCACGTTTGTTCCAAAATCACGCTCCCGAAGGTTTCATTCCGTTTGGACTCCGTTTGATATTCCTTTTCTACGAAACACTGAAATAGAAAAAAAAACAGCAATTTGCACTGGGCCTTGGGTTAAGAGGTTAGTCCCAAAAATAATATAAAAGTGTATAAATAAGCCCATTAAACATCCAGAACTGAATATATAATAGCATGGAGCAATCAAAAGTTATAGATACGTTGGAGACGTATCAAGCATCCCCAAGCTTAATTCCTGCTCGTCCTCGAGTAGGTAAATGATAAAAACAGAATTTTTGATGTGGAATGCTACTTAGCACATTCTTCAATGTAATTTTCTTTATTGTGGCATGAATGTTCAGATCCGAAAGATTCAAGATAAAAGTTTAATGTTGACATAAAAATAATAATACTTCAAGCATACCAATCAAGCAATTATGTCTTCTCAAAATAACATAGCCAAAGAAAGCTCATCCCTACAAAATCATATAGTTTGGCCATGCTTCATTTTCGTCACACAAGATGCTCTCATCTTGCACAACCCCGATGACAAGCCAAGCAATTGTTTCATACTTTAGTAATCTCAAACTTTTTTCAACTTTCACGCAATACATGAGCGTGAGCCATGGATTCAACACTATGGGTGGAATAGAATAATATGACGGAGGTTGTGTGGAGAAGACAAAAAAAGGAGAAAGTCTCACATTGACGCGGCAAATCAATGGGCTAGGGAGATGCCCATCAATTGATGTCAATGCAAGGAGTAGGTATTGCCATGCAACGGATGCACTAGAGCTATAAATGTATGAAAGCTCAACAAAATAAACTAAGTGGGTGTGCATCCAACTTGCTTGCTCACGAAGACCTATGGCATTTGAGGAAGCCCATTGTTGGAATATACAAGCCAAGTTCTATAATGAAAAATTCCCACCAGTATATGAAAGTGACAAAACAAGAGACTCTCTATCATAAAGATCATGGTGCTACTTTGAAGCACAAGTGTGGAAAAAGGATAGTAGCATTGTCCCCCCCTTTTTTTTGGGCCTTCCTTTTTTTATTTGGCCTTTCTCTCTCATTTTTTTATTTGGGACAATGCTCTATTAATAATGATCATCACACCTCTATTTATTTACAACTCAATGATTACAACTTGATACTAGAACAAAAGTATGACTCTATATGAATGCCTCCGGCGGTGTATCGGGATGGGCAATGAATCAAGAGTGACATGTATGAAATAATATGCATGGTGGCTTTGCCACAAATACGATGTCAACTACATGATCATGCAAGGCAATATGACAACGATGAAGCGTGTCATAATAAACGGAACGGTGGAAAGTTGCATGGCAATATATCTCGGAATGGCTATGGAAATGCCATAATAGGTAGGTATGGTGGCTCTTTTGAGGAAGATATAAGGAGGTTTATCTGTGATAGAGTGTATCGTATCATGAGGTTTGGATGCACCGGTGAACTTTGCACCAACCCTCAAGGTGAGAAAGGGCAATGCACGGTACCGAAGAGGCTAGCAATGGTGGAAGGTTGAGAGTGCGTATAATCCATGGACTCAACATTAGTCATAAAGAACTCACATACTTATTGCAAAAATCTACAAGTCATCAAAAACCAAGCACTACACGCATGCTCCTAGGGGGATAGATTGGTAGGAAAAGACCATCGCTCGTCCCCGACCGCCACTCATAAGGATGACAATCAAAGAACACCTCATGTTTCAAATTTGTTACACAACGTTCACCATACGTGCATGCTACGGGACTTGCAAACTTCAACACAAGTATTTCTCAAATTCACAACTACTCAACTAGCACAACTTTAATATCACTATCTCCATATCTCAAAACAATCATCAAGTATCAAACTTCTCTTAGTATTCAACGCACTTTAAAGTTTTTATCTTGGATGCCTATCATATTAGGACTAATTTTATAACCAAAGCAAATTACCATGCTATTCTAAAGGACTCTCAAAATAATATAATTGAAGCATGAGAGATCAATTATTTCTATAAAATAGAACCACCTCCGTGCTCTAAAAGATATAAGTGAAGTACTAGAGTAAAATTGTTTAACTCAAGAGATATAAGTGAGGCATAAAGAGTATTCTAACAAATCCCGATTAATGTGTGTCTCTCCCAAAAGGTGTGTACAGAAAGGATGATTGTGGTAAACTAAAAAGAAAAGACTCAAATCATACAAGACGCTCCAAGCAAAACACATATCATGTGGTGAATAAAAATATAGTTCCAAGTAAAGTTACCGATGGTCGAAGACAAAAGAGGGGATGCCTTCCGGGGCATCCCCAAGCTTAGGCTTTTTGGTGTCCTTGGATTTTACCTTGGGGTGCCTTGGGCATCCCCAAGCTTAGGCTCTTTCCACTCCTTGTTCCATAATCCATCAAATCCTTACTCAAAACTTGAAAACTTCACAACACAAAACTTAACAGAAAATCTCGTGAGCTCCGTTAGCGAAAGAAAATAAAACACCACTTCAAGGTACTGTAATGAACTCATTATTTATTTATATTGGTGTTAAACCTACTGTATTCCAACTTCTCTATGGTTCATAAACTCCATTACTAGCCATAGATTCATCAAACTAAGAAAACAACACACGAAAAACAGAATCTGCCAAAAACAGAACAGTCTGTAGTAATCTGTACCTAACGCAAACTTCTGGAACTCCAAAAATTCTAAAATAAATTGCCGGACGTGAGGAATTTATCTATTAAACATTTGCAAAAATAATCAACTAAATAGCACTCTCCAGTAAAAAGTTGTAGCTAATCTCGTGAGCGCTAAAGTTTCTGTTTTTTACAGCAAGATCAAAAAGACTTCACCCAAGTCTTCCCAAAGGTTCTACTTGGCACAAACACTAAATAAAACACAAAAAAACATCTAACCAGAATCTATATGGATTATTTATGCCTAAAAAGAACCAAAAATCAATAAACAAAAAGTAAAATTGGGCTGCCTCCCAACAAGCGCTATCGTTTAACGCCCCTAGCTAGGCACAAAGGCAACAATAGATCTAGGTATTGCCATCTTTGGCATGCAATCCATAAGTGGCTCTCATGATAGATTCAATAAGGTAATTTAATTTTATTTCTAGGAAAGTGTTCCATGCCTTTCCTTAACGTAAATTGGAATCTAATATTTCCTTCCTTCATATCAATAATTGCACCAATCGTTCTATGGAAAGGTCTGCCAAGAATAATAGGACATGAAGGATTGCAATCTATATCAAGGGCAATGAAATCTACGGGCACATAATTCCTATTTGAAACAATAAAAACATCATTAATTCTTCCCATAGGTTTCTCAATGGTGGAATCCGCAAGGTGCAAGTTTAAAGAACAATCATCAAATTCACGGAAACCTAGCAAATCACACAAAGTTTTAGGAATCGTGGAAACACTAGCACCCAAATCACACAAAGCATAGCATTCATGATCCTTAATTTTAATTTTAATAGTAGGTTCCCACTCATCATAAAGTTTTCTAGGGATAGAAACTTCCAATTCAAGCTTTTCTTCATAACATTGCATTAAAGCATCAACGATATGTTTAGTAAAAGCCTTATTTTGACTATAAGAATGCGGAGAATTTAGCACGGATTGCAACAAGGAAATACAATCTATTAAATAACAATTATCATTATTAAATTCCTTGAAATCCAAAATAGTGGGTTCATTTCTATGTAAAGTTTTGACCTCTTCAATCCCACTTTTACCAAAATTTGCATCAAGATCTAAAAACTCCGAATCATTAGGACGCCTTTGAACTAAAGTTGACTCATCTCCAGTCCCATTATTATCAAGATTCATATTGCAAAACAAAGATTTAATAGGAGACACATCAATAAATTTTAGATGTTCATCCTTATTATCCTGAAAATCTCCGGTTTAGCGGCCATCTTATTGACTAAGGTGGCCTGCTTATCCGAAATTTGGGCTATTAATTTTTCAAGATGAGCAAACTGAGATCTCAAGCCATAAAATTCCTTAGACATATCATCAAGCTCTTTATTCATGTACTCCATAAAGGTTTTTTGTTCTTTAAGCTCGTTTCTAAAGAAATTATTATGCTCAAATTGCAAAGTCATAAAGCTTCTGACGTTGTTTTCAATTTCTTCCAACCTTTTAAGGTAAGGATCAACGTTTTTAGGCAGGGCCATCAGGGCAAACAGGCAACAAGAAGCAAGCGAAAAAGAGGAGAACGGAAAAAGAGGGCGAATAAAACAGCAAGGGTGAAGTGGGGGAGAGGAAAACGAGAGGCAAATGGCAAATAATGTTATGCGAGGGATAAGAGTTTGTGATGGGTACTTGGTATGTCTTGACTTGTGCGTAGACTCCCCAGCAACGACACCAGAAATCCTTCTTGCTACCTCTTGAGCATGCGTTGGTTTTTCCCTTGAAGAGGAAAGGGTGATGCAGCAAAGTAGCGTAAGTATTTCCCTCAGCTTTTGAGAACCAAGGTATCAATCCAAGAGGAGGCCACACGCAAGTCCCTTGTACCTACACAAACAAATAAGAACCTTGCAACCAACGCGATAAAGGGGTTGTCAATCCCTTCACGGCCACTTGCAAAAGTGAGATCTGATAGAGATGATAAGATAATATCTTTGGTATTTTTATGATAAAGATTAAAAGTAAAGATTGCAAAATAAACGGCGACAGAAATAGCTAGTTGACAGGAGATTAATATGATGGAAGATAGACCCGGGGGCCATAGGTTTCACTAGTGGCTTGTCTCAAGATAGCATAAGTATTACAGTGGGTGAACAAATTACTATCGAGCAATTGATAGAAAAGTGCATAATTATGAGAATATCTAGGCATGATCATGTATATAGGCATCACGTCCGCAACAAGTAGACCGATTCCTGCTTGCATCTACTACTATTACTCCACACATCGACCGCTATCCAGCATGCATCTAGAGTATTAAGTTCATAAGAACAAAGTAACGCATTAAGCAAGATGACATGATGTAGAGGGATAAACTCAAGCAATATGATATAAACCCCATCTTGTTATCCTCGATGGCAACAATACAATATGTGTTGTTTCCCCGACTGTCACTGGGATCGAGCACCACATGATTGAACCCAAAGCTAAGCACTTCTCCCATTGCAAGAAAGATCAATCTACTAGGCCAAACCCAACTAATAATTCGAAGAGACTTGCAAAGATAACCAATCATACATAAAAGAATTCAGAGAAGATTCAAATATTGTTCATAGATAATCTTGATCATAAACCCACAATTCATCGGATCTTGACAAACACACCGCAAAAAGAGTTACATCAAATAGAACTCCAAGAAGATTGAGAAGAACTTTGTATTGAGATCCAAATAGAGAGAAGAAGCCATCTAGCTAATAACTATGGACCCGAAGGTCTGTGGTAAACTACTCACACATCATCGGAGAGGCTATGGTGTTGATGTAGAAGCCCTCCGTGATTGATGTCCCCCGGCAGTGAGGCCGGAAAAGGCCCCAAGATGGGATCTCATGGGGCATGAAGGTTGCGGCGGTGGAATTAGGTTTTCGTGGTGCTCCTCGATGGTTTGAGAATGCGTGAGGTATATATAGGAGGAAGAAGTAGGTCGGTGGAGCCACGAGGTGCCCACGAGGGTGGAGGGGCGCGAGGGGGTAGGTGTGCCCCCTGCCTCGTGGCCTCCTCATTGATTGCTTGACGTCCACTCCAAGTCCTCTGGATCATGTTTGTTCCAAAAATCACGCTCCCGAAGGTTTCATTCCGTTTGGACTCAGTTTGATGTTCCTTTTCTGCCAAACACTGAAATAGGCAAAAAAACAACAATTTGCACTGGGCCTTGGGTTAATAGGTTAGTCCCAAAAATAATATAAAAGTGTATAAATAAGCCCATTAAACATCCAAAACAGAATATATAATAGCATGGAGCAATCAAAATTTACAGATACGTTGGAGATGTATCACTGCGGCACTACTTTCAAGGTCACCCCATCAAGGTCATCTCGGCCTACCCGTTGGAGAGGGTGCTCATCAGCCCCAACTCCACTGGGAGAGTCGCTGAGTGGAACATTGAGCTGCAGGCATTTCAGTTGGAGTTCAGCACAACCAGGGTCATCAAGGGAGCCGCACTCGCTGATTTCATCGTAGAATGGACGGACGCCCAGGGGCTAGAAGCAGGCGAGGATCGGTCCCTCTCGCCGGGGAGTGAAGTGCCAGACGGCTGGGTTATGTATTTCGATGGCGCCTTTGCGTGCCAGGGCACGGGGGCTGGAGCAATGCTCATCTCACCCACTCAGGACAAGCTTTACTATGTCGTGCAGCTCTGCTTCCAGCAGGGTGAGAAGGTCTCCAACAACATAGCAGAGTACGAAGGCCTCATAGCTGGCCTCAAGGGTGCGGGGGCCCTGGGGGTGAAGCGCCTCACCATCAAGGGCAACTCGCAGCTCCTCGTCAACTTCTCCAACAAGGTATACGAGCCGAAGGACGAGCACATGGAAGCATACCTCGCGGAGGTACGCAATATGGAGAAGCAGTTCTTGGGCCTGGAACTGCAGCACGTGCCCCGTGGCACCAACAAGGAAGCCGACGACATCGCCAGGAGAGCATCCAAGCGGCTACCCCAAGAGCCTGGCGTCTTCGAGGAGCGGCTCTTCAAGCCATCGGCAACATCACCACTTTCAAGGACAGCGTTGCCTCGGGAGGAGCTCCTTCAACCACCTGCCTCGGGAGCCCCGGCCTGCGGTCCGACCTCGGGAGCGCACCTACTCTTGGTGCTCGAGCCTCAGGAGCGGTGTTGTGACGCCCTCGATTTAATCGTACACTAATCATGCACGCAAATGTGTACGATCAAGATCAAGGACTCACGGGAAGATATCACAACACAACTCTACAAATAAAATAAGTCATACAAGCATCATAATACAAGCCAGGGGCCTCGAGGGCTCGAATACAAGTGCTCGATCATAGACGAGTCAGCGGAAGCAACAATATCTGAGTACCGACATAAGTTAAACAAGTTTGCCTTAAGAAGGCTAGCACAAACTGGGATACAGATCGAAAGAGGAGCAGGCCTCCGCTCAGGATCCTCCTAGCTACTCCCGGTCGTCGTCCGCCGGCTGCACGTAGTAGTAGGCACCTCGCAGTAGTAGTCGTCATAGGCGGTGGCGTCGGCTCATGGGCTCCATCGTCTGTTGCGCAATCGAGTAGAGGTAGGGGGAAAAAGGGGAACAAGGCAACCGTGAGTACTCATCCAAAGTACTGCAAGCAAGGATCTACACTACATATGCATGGATATATGTGTAAAGGCCATATCGGTGGACTGAACTCGAGAATGCCATAATAAGAGGGGATAGCTAGTCTTAACGAAGACTACGCTTCGTCACTGTCTTGCAACAGGTAGAAGAGGACGATCTGAAGTCCTCCAAGTAACATCACATAGCAATAATCCTACCCGCGATCCCTCCTCATATCCCCGAGAGAGCGACCACGGTTGTATCCGCACTTGGAAGGGTGTGTTTTATCAAGTATCCGGTTCTAGTTGTCATAAGCTCAAGGTACAACTCCAAGTCGTCCTGTTATCAAGATCACGGCTATCCGAATAGATTAACTTCCTGCAGGGTGCACCATCTTACCCAAAGACGCTTGATCCCATTTGGCGGACACACTTTCTGGGTCATGCCCGGCCGTGGAAGATCAACACGCCGCAGCCCCACCTAGGCACAATAGAGAGGCCAACACGCCGGTCTAAACCTAAGCGCGTAGGGGTGCAGGCCCATCGCCTCGAAAGCACACTCACGCTGCGTGACGCTGCCGAAGCAGACCTAGCCTAACAGGCGTTCGGCCCAATCCGGCGCGCGCCGCCGTCGCCGACGTCAAGTACTTCGGCTGATACCACGGCGCGGGATACCCATAACTACTCCAGCGTAGATGGTTAGTGCGTATAAGCTCGAGCCAACTCAGATCAAATACCAAGACCTCGTTAAGCGTGTTAAGTAACCGCGAACGCCGAACAGGCCAGGCCCACCTCTCTCTAGGCGGTCTCAACCTGCCTGCCGCTCCGCCTCAAAGATCCACTCATGGTGCTCCATCACCGACCCGACTTTAATCTCCACATGTATCATGTATAAGTATATAGTATATACCCGTGATCACCTCCCGAGTGGTTACGGCCCGATAGTATAGCACGACAGACAGACAAGAATGTAGGGTCACAGATGAAAGTACTAGCATCCTATACTAAGCATATAGGATTACAGGTAAGGTAACAACAGAAGTAACAAGGACAGGCTATGCAGCAATATAGGAGTATCTGAAAGCTGTAACATGCTACACTACTCTAATGCAAGCAGTATAGAGAAGAGTAGGCGATATCTGGTGATCAAGGGGGGGCTTGCCTGTTGCTCGGCAAGAGAGAGGGGTCAACTCCGTAGTCGAACCGGGCAGCAGCAGCGTCGGGTCTACCGTAAAGAAAGAAATGTGAGGGGAACACAATAAATAACGGCGCTTATCAAAGTATCACAAAGCGTAACATGGCAATACGGTGCTAGAGGTGACCTAATGATGTAGAAGGTGATCTTTGGTGAAGGGGGAAACATCCGGGAAAGTATCCCCGGTGTTCCGTGTTTTCGGACAGATGAACCGAAGGGGGAAAGTTGCGTGTTTGATATGTTAGGAGTGAGTGGTGGACGAACGGGCTGCGTATCCGGGTTCGTCTCGTCGTTCTGAGCAATTTTCATGTACAAAGTTTTTCCAACCGAGCTACGGTTTATTTTATATTAAATTTCAAAGTTTTAAATAATATTCTGAAAATCCCTGAAATTTTGCTAAGTCTGAGAATTCGACAGTTTTAAACATCACTTAGCTGTTTTCCGGAGGCTATAACTAGTGTTCTGCCCATCCTATGAATTAGTGCCTTATACCAATTGTGAGCATTTCTCTGTGATCTACATGTTAGTACCATTTACATACATGATAGGGTTTAGTTGCTTGATCAACAACAGATCTAAATTAGCTATGAAAATAAAGCTGTTTTCGGTTATTACATAATGTAACATAGCCTTTTGGGATTTTCATAGGATTTAATCTATGCATTATCTAAAGCAGGTCCAATGGAACAAAATGAAGATTGTTAAGTTTACTTTCCTCTCATATAATTTTTACCCATGTTAGGATTTGTCTTGTCGCTGATTAGGGCTATTTAGAGGGTTAGTGGGATGATATCACTAAAGCTAGCTATCGCTACAAGAATATTCGATTCATGTAAGCGCAGCAGCAGCAGCAGGTGGACGCGCCACACTCTACGCACACACCGCACGCACACAGCGCACGGGCACACGGCGATGGCCAGCGGCAGGGCGCTGATGCAAGGGGAGGCCCAGCGAAGGCGGTCGGCCAGCGCCGGTGGCGCGGCAGCAGCCGCAGATAGCGCTACTGGCTGCACGCGGACCGGGAGCGGAGGGAGCGTGGCGCCGAGGGAGCGGAGCTCCAGCGCGACGGCACTACGGACGGAGCCAGCGAGCCGCAGGGAGCGACGGGCGGCGTGCAGTGCAGCCAGCAGCAGCGGGAGGCGGACACGCGCGCGACGCACGCAGGGACGCGCCAGACGCTGGCTGGGCGCGGCGTAGGCTCGCGAGCGCGTCGGGAGCACGGCGGGCGCATCCATTGATGAGTGTGGGAGGCGGCGGCTTAAGACGTCCAAGACGAAGGCGGAATCGAGGGGGAAAGGGGAATCGAACAACGGCTCACAGCGGTGCTTGCTGAAGGCCTGACGAAGACAGGGCTCGTCGGAGAGGCGCAGATTGATGAGTGGACGACCTCATCGATGTCGGGGAAGAAGAGGATGAAGGCGATGCTGCAGTCCGACACTTGGCGATTCCAGATGCTGATGACGTCGAGGAGGTCACGGTGAAGCTCCTGGAAAGCTCCTGGTGGCTCGGAATGCCAGCGGCCATGGCAAGGAGGAGGCGACGGTGATGGTCGTCCGGGCGCGAGCTCCAATCGAGCGGAGCGAGGTGAGGGAGAGAGATGGAGGAGAATGGGGATTGGGGATTTAGGGTTCATCCGGGGAGTGGTGGTGATCTTATCCACCAGGCAGAGACAGCGGATGGGTGACGGGTGGCAATCCGCGGCGTCGGCGCTCGCGCGGCGTCCACCGCGGCTCGGTGAACAGAGGAAGATGGTGGAGGGGGGAGTTGGGCTGGGTTGGTTCGATAGCTAATGGGTAAGTGCACAGGGGGTCTCCTCTCTTTGTTTGCTTTTCCTTTTGTTTCATTTTCTCTTTCTTTTATTTACTCTTTTCTGTTTATTTTACTTTCTGTTACATTAGTTTCTTTAAAATATCAAGTTAGCAACTAAATTAGCATCATCAAATTAGGCCACTGCCAAACCTAGTTTGGACCCAAAATAAGTTAGTTTAATATTTTTATATTTTCAAAAGCAATTAAATTATTATTTTAGCCACTGCTTTTAATTAGTTGAGGGCATTTAAACACTTTGTAAAAGATTGGTTCGACCACCAAAACTAGTTAGGGACTATTTGCCACATGATGAACATTTTAGTTTTAATGTTTGAAAACCTTTGCCGCTTGACTTGATCTTGAATTTTGAATTGAACGGATTGAACCAATGCGGGTTTATCAACAAAGAACCAAGGTGACGTGGCATCATTAGCAGAGGTTCACTGTAGCTTAATTATCCGGGCGTCACAATTCTCCTCCACTACAAGAAATCTCATCCCGAGATTTAAGAGGGGAGTAAGGGGGGGGGGAGGTTTGGTAACGAATCTAGCGGGTCTTCTCATGCTGGCTTGCTCTTCTCGAAGAGGTCGATCCATTGTGTTGTTGTCTCCATTCCTCTTCTTCAGGGCATCATGATGAAGTCCGCATCCTTTCTTCGGGAACTCCATCGTGCTTACGAAAAATTATAAGGGGTATCTCCAGAAGAACTGACCTCTACAAGGTCACGTATCTGGTAGAGAACATCAGGGAGGGTGGCGGATAGTAACTCTCGAATTGAAACTTAAGCAATTATCGAGAGCAAAATAAGAAGGTGCAAAATGGAAGTTTCAAACGCATAGGCAAACGTTCGTTGCCTAAAACGAAGTGTGAAAGGGGTTTAGAGCAATGGGGATAAGTATTGCGTCTGATACCAAATTAGATCACTAGGCAGGTGGCCCATGAATTACATACGAAGTCAAGCGCGAGGAATAACTTTGATAACAGGGTGTACTGGAGAGTCAGGTTTCGATCCTGTGTAACTGTGGGTTATGGGCCCACCATGTGGGTTAAAATAGGGAAGGGTGTTGACATCTTGCATGGTCATGATAGCAAGGCATGTCGGAGGATCAGCCTATCAGTTATGCCGGCAACAACATCGGTACCAAGGGCGAGGGACGAAGAGAACCATTTTCCCGCTCATTGAACGAGGCGGACCAATAGGCAAAGTTCTCATCCATCGGTGGTTATCGGAAGTTATCAACAATATTAACAGGGTCTTACTGACAGAGTTGTACATCGAGGTGTTTGCACAAGCAGTGGATTATTACTGCTTATATCATATAGATCATAGAAAAGGTTTAAACAAACCAATGGATGGAAAATATGATCATCAGATTAAACAGAACAATGGAAAGGAAAATATGTTTAAACACAAATTTCAAGGGTATATCCTTCCCAAGGACAAGCAAGCAAGATATCCATGACAGGATATAAAGTAGAAAACCATTTAGGTAAGGGGGGAGGAATCTCATGATATTACCCATACAACGGTGTTAGGATAAATGATAATTAAAATTTGGCATAGTGCTTCAAATGTTCCTGTTGAAAGTCGGAGTACCATTGACATGCTTCGAGATAGCATTGACATGGTCTCCAGGTGAAGATCAGACTTGGAAACATGAAGGATCCATCAGGAATAACTTGTAGAATAAGTCTTACAATTTCCTCATGGATGAATGGATAACCTTGTTGAATAGGAATCTATAATGATAGGTCCTCCAGCCGGGGGGGGGGGGGTGCTAGGCATGACATCATGTTACCGGGTCATCAAAGGATCAACATCATAACTCTTGGGAAGTTGTCCCAACCATCATATCTGACCAAGATTCAGATCCGATTGGTGTCAGGATACCTCAGACTTAGGATACCTGAGAAGAAAAGGTGCAACGCAAATTGACGAGATGACATTATAAGATTCTCGGGGAAATGAACTATGAAGTGATTTCCGTTAACAAGAGTCCATCATTAACCCAAGGAGAGGACAAGGAGGTGTCTGGTGAACTCAACGGCAATTCACCGAGATTCCCAAAGATGGACTTCCACAATTAAGTGAACAAGGAGATAACATTAGTCGATCAAATGATATAAGGAAGTATGCTCGAGGAAAACATACACAAGTAAACATTGGTTGAAAGGTGCGCCCGATGGGTTGGGTTGCACGACCAATGTCGAATGGTGATTCAATAATCGATAACCTAAGAATGAACCTTCACCATTAACTTCAAAAAATAGGGTTGCTAGAAGGAAAGAATCCAACAACACCGCCCACTTGTTGGAATTAACACGGGACCAAGAAAGAATGGTGATGGTGAGAAGTATTTCTATGTCAAGAATCCTCAAGAGGTGGAACAAATCTCGAACATTCTTGACATAAAGGATGGTAATACTCCAAGGTAAAGAACAACAATTGCTGGGTAGCAAGGAACTCAAGGTATAACACCAAACATGAACAAGCTTGTCTTTGGGGGAATGGCAATAAGGTGATCGATGATAATACAATTCATCGAGGGCAAGGATGGTATTTCTCATCATGAATTCAATTGATATCCCGGATGAGCTCGAATGTTGACGCTCACGACACCTTTGTCGCGAGAGTTCTCAAGATGTAATCGATCGGCGGCGACATCAAGTCAAAGTAATGATGAAGTGAAAGGTTATTGGAACCAAGGGTGCGACACAAACTCGAAACCAAGCTCGTTGTTCAAGGCGAAATGATATGACGATGAGGATCGACGTAAGGTTAGTTCATCGTCGAAAATTGTGCTCCGAGAAGAAGGAACGGGTAGCACAGTTAAAATCATCACGACAATGATATAGCCTAACAGGCTAGGAATGGCGTGGTCGGGTACAAACTCGTACTTATGGAAGTTTTCTGAAGAGTTGTTGAACCGTAGTGCGAACTCGGTACAGTTATCGGTGTCTTTGAGTGTTTAATAACTCAGGGCCCGTGAAAAATTGGAATCAGTGGGAAGGTAGCACTTGATGAAGAACTCATGAGAAGTTATGCAGTTCCATGATAATCTCGAGATACCAGGGGGTAATACTCGATGACATATCAAAGTAGAGGTTGGACGGGGGGTATTGCTCTACAGAAGACAAGTGCTAAAACTTGCACGAGAAATGGTATTTAAAAGAGAACATGGTCGGAACCACAATTGCAAAAGGCCAGATCCCTGATATAAGATGAGCTTATACCAAAGGAATAATTAATTTAAGAGAAGCTTTAATGATAAGATTTACATCGTGTCCATGGGCATGAACACAAGTTCAAGGTCGACTCCACTTCTCCAATGCATAACCTCTCATTCACTTCTCACGCTCGATGAAGTTGCAAGTGTTGAAAATTTTATCTGGCCAAGCACCGTAAGAGTATGATTCGTGAAAACTTTCGGTTCACACGGTTTAGTGAAGGCATATGTTCAACCCATAGGGCTTCTTGGAATCATATACCGAATCTTTAGAAATAATTAACTCAAGCTCAAGGCGAGCATGGTTGAGAAAGCAGAGGATACAATTTACCAAAGGCATTAAGTATCGAGGAAAAGCTCACAAGGTTATTGAATATGAAGGGCGTTGTCGATAAAATCCAACAAAGGATCCGATGGTCCACAAGGGATCCGACGTGAGCATCAAGACTCAACTAGGGAAGAAGAATGCAAGGAGATCAAATTATAGAAACAATCGACTAACTCAATTGTCAAATGCAAAGGAATTATGATTCCAAATCAAGGGGTCAAGCAATGCTCGATTAGGGATGGATAAGTTGAATAGCCTTAGGGTACGATCTCGACAATTGGATTGGTCGAGAACCAATTCCAGCTTAAAAGAATGGCAGCTCAGCCGAAAGGTAATTTATAAGGATCAATGATGATTATAGTATTCAGAAACATATTGAGTCAACAGACTCAAAATGATAATGACAAGGAATGTCAATATGTCTAAGAGACTTATGGGATTAACCATAATGCGAGCAAGCAAGAATTTCAAGAGCCAAAGGCTCCAGAGGATTTCGGAAGATCGAATAGTATTTTGAAGACTTTGTGAAACACATGAACAAGCTGGGATGAGCGGATACTCGACAAGTGCGAGGATTTATTTGAAGGGTATTCATGTGGCAAAGAACTGCTAGGCAGAGGCACAAAGTATTCTCGGAACAATAGAGAAAACTTGGGGTATCTTGTATTAACAAGATCAATGGGGGATGATCGTATGAATGGCAAGTGTAAGTAGTTTTCCATACGGATTTATCGGTGGTCGGAATAGCAAAAGTGATGGACACAAAGTCTCGAGAGAACATCAGAGAGTATCTTTGGAATCTTCTGATGTAGCAGGCGATCATCTGAAGTGAGGGGCTCTCCGGGAGAAAGTACTTGCGAGAACCTAAAGTTAGTTTTGTTTTTAGCAAAATCGTTTAACCCGAATAGAAGAGAGTTCAAAATCCCAGAGTAAAGGTCGAGGAGTAAAAGATCCTAATACCACCCGATGGCGACGTGGGCCCGTAAGGCACACAACCAAGTTAGTAAAAGTTTTTGCAATGTCTAGACTCGACTTCGGCCAAGGAGTGTGGAAGGGGGATTCCTACAGCGATCGGCTCGATACCAACTTCAGACGCCTCGATTTAACCATACACTAATCATGCACGCAAATGTATACGATCAAGATCAAGGACTCACGGAAGATATCACAACACAACTCTACAAATAAAATAAGTCATACAAGCATCATAATACAAGCCAGGGCCTCGAGGGCTCGAATACAAGTGCTCGATCATAGACGAAGTCAGCGGAAGCAACAATATCTCGAGTACGGACATAAGTTAAACAAGGTTGCCTTAAGAAGGCTAGCACAAACAGGAATACAGATCGAAGAGGAGCAGGCCTCCTGCCAGGATCCTCCTAGCTACTCTTGGTCGTCGCCAGCGGGCTGCACGTAGTAGTAGGCACCTCCGGAGTAGTAGTCGTCATAGGCGGTGGCGTCCGGCTCCTGGGCTCCATCGTCTGGTTGCAGCAATCGAGTAGAGGTAGGGGGAAAAGGGGGAACAAGGCAACCGTGAGTACTCATCCAAAGTACTCGCAAGCAAGGAGCTACACTACATATGCATGGATATATGTGTAAAGGGCCATATCAGTGGACTGAACTGCAGAATGCCAGAATAAGAGGGGATAGTTAGTCTTAACGAAGACTACGCTTCTCGTCACCGTCTTGCAACAGTAGAAGAGGACGATCCAAGTCCTCCAAGTAACATCACATAGCAATATCCTACCCGCGATCCCTCCTCATATCCCCGAGAGAGAGCGACCACCGTTGTATCTGGAACTTGGAAGGGTGTGTTTTATCAAGTATCCGGTTCTAGTTGTCATAAGCTCAAGGTACAACTCCAAGTAAATCACATCAAGATCACGGCTATCCGAATAGATTAACACCGCAGGGTGCACCATCTTACCCAAAGACGCTTGATCCCATTTGGCCGGACACACTTTCTGGGTCATGCCCGCCGTGGAAGATCAACACGCCGCAGCCCCACCTAGGCACAACAGAGAGGCCAACACGCTGTTTAAACCTGTTGCCAGGGTCGGGGCCCATCGCCTCGAGCACACACTGCACGCTATGACGCTGCTGGAAGCAGACCTAGCCTAACAGCGTTCAGTCCAATCCGGCGGCGCCGCCGTCGCCGACGTCTCAAGTATTTCGCCGATACCACGACGCCGGATACCCATAACTACTCCCGCGTAGATGGTTAGTGCGATAAGCTCAGAGCCAACTCAGATCAAATACCAAGACCTCGTTAAGCGTGTTAAGTAACCACTAACGCCGAACAGGCCAGGCCCACCTCTCTCCTAGGCGGTCTCAACTCGCTGCTGTCGCTCCGCCTCAAAGATCCACTCATGGTGCTCCATCACCGACCGACTTTAATCTCCACATGTATCATGTATAAGTATATAGTATATACCCGTGATCACCTCCCGAGTGATTACGGCCCGATAGTATAGCACGCAGACGGACAAGAATGTAGGGTCACGAGGCGAAAGTACTAGCATCCTATACTAAGCATATAGGATTACGGTAAGGTAACAATGTAGTAACAAGGACAAAGCTATGCAGCAAGATAGGAGTATCTGAAAGCAAGAATATGCTACACTACTCTAATGCAAGCAAGATAGAGAAGAGTAGGCGATATCCGTGATCAAGGGGGGGGCTTGCCTGGTTGCTCGGGCAAGAGAGAGGG
The DNA here is from genome assembly GCA_021605205.1 of Aegilops longissima. Taxonomy (NCBI): domain Eukaryota; kingdom Viridiplantae; phylum Streptophyta; class Magnoliopsida; order Poales; family Poaceae; genus Aegilops; species Aegilops longissima. Next base: position 225,990,487 of record CM038679.1, read on the forward strand.
TCGCCAACTCCGTAGTCGAACCGGGCGGCAAGCAGCAGTCGGGGTCTACGAGAAAGAAGTAATGAGAGGGGAACACAATAAATAATGGTGCAATCAAAGTATCACAAAGCGTAACATGGCAATACGCGTGCTAGAGGTGACCTAATGCTGTAGAAGGTGATATTGGTGAAGGGGAAACATCCGGAAAGTATCCCGGTGTTCCGTGTTTTCGGACGGATGAACCGAAGGGGAAAGTTGCGTGTTTGATATGTTAGAGGAGTGGTGGACGAACGGGTTGCGATCCGGTTCGCCTCGCTGCTCGAGCAATTTTCATGTACAAAGTTTTTCCAACCGAAGCTACGGTTTATTTTATATTAAATTTCAAAGTTTTAAATAATATTCTGAAAATCCTGAAATTTTGCTAAGTCCGAGAATTGACAGCTTTAAACATCACTTAGCTGTTTTCCGGAGGCTATAACTAGTGTTCTGTCCATCCTATGAATTAGTGCCTTATACCAATTGTGAGCATTTCTCGTGATCTACATGTTAGTACCATTTACATACATGATAGGGTTTAGTTGCTTGATCAACAACAGATCTAAATTAGCTATGAAAATAAAGCTGTTTTCGGTTATTCATTAATGTAACATAGCCTTTTGCATTTTCATAGGATTTAATCTATGCATTATCTAAAGCAGGTCCAATGGAACAAAATGAAGATTGTTAAGTTTACTTTCCTCTCATATAATTTTTACCCATGTTAGGATTTGTCTTGTCGCTGATTAGGGGCTATTTAGAGGCTAGTCGGGATGATATCACTAAAGCTAGCTCGCTACAAGAATATTCGCCATCTTGAGCGCAGCAGCAAGCAGAAGGACGCGCCACACTCTACGCACACACCGCACGCACACAGCGCACGGGCACACGGGCGATGGCCAACGGCAGGGGGGCAGTGGCAAAGGGGAGGCCCAAATTGAAGGCTGCCAGCGCCAAGGCAGCGGGCGCGGCAGTACAGCAGGAGGAGAGGCTGCCGGGCTGCACGCTGGACCGGGAGCGGAGGGAGCGGCGCCGAGGGAGCGGAGCTCCAGCGCGACGCACACCTGAACGGAGCCGGCGAGCCGCAGGGGAGCGACGGGCGCGGCGGCAGTGCAGCCAGCAGCAGCGGGAGGCGGACACGCGCGCGACGCACGCAGGGACGCGCCAGACGCTGGCTGGGCGCGGCGTAGGCTCGCGCGAGCGCCGGTCGAGGAGCACGGCGGGCGATCCATTGATGAGTGTGGAGGCGGCGGCTTAAGACGTCCAAGACGAAGGCGGAATCGAGGGGGAAAGGGGAATCGAACAACGGCTCACAGCGGTGCTTGCTGAAGGCCCGACGAAGACAGGGCTCGTCGGAGAGGCGCAGATTGATGAGTGGACGACCTCATCGATGTCGGGGAAGAAGAGGATGAAGGCGATGCTGCAGTCCGACACTTGGCGATTCCAGATGCTGATGACGTCGAGGAGGTCACGGTGAAGCTCCTGGAAAGCTCCTGGTGGCTCGGAATGCCAGCGGCCATGGCAAGGAGGAGGCGACGGTGATGGTCGCCCGGCGCGAGCTCCAATCAAGCGGAGCGAGGTGAGGGAGAGAGATGGAGGAGAATGGGATTGGGGATTTAGGGTTCATCCGGGAGTGGTGGTGATCTTATCCACCGAGGAGGCAGCGGATGGGTGATGGGTGGCAATCCAAGGCCGACGTCATACAAGGCCACCGCTGCTCGGTGAACAGAGGAAGATGGTGGAGGGGAGTTGGGCTGGGTCGGTTCGATAGCTAATGGCTAAGTGCATGGGGTCTCTCTCTTTGTTTCCTTTTCCTTTTGTTTCATTTTTCTTTCTTTATTTACTCTTTTTCTGCTTATTTTACTTTCGTTATATTAGTTTCTTTAAAATATCAAGTTAGCAACTAAATTAGCATCATCAAATTAGGCCACTGCCAAACCTAGTTTGGACCCAAAATAAGTTAGTTTAATATTTTTATATTTTCAAAAGCAATTAAATTATTATTTTAGCCACTGTTTTTAATTAGTTTAGGGCATTTAAACACTTTGTAAAAGATTGGTTCGACCACCAAAACTAGTTAGGGACTATTTGCCACATGATGAACATTTTAGTTTTAATGTTTGAAAACCTTTGCCATTTGACTTGATCTTGAATTTTGAATTCGAACGGGATTGAACCAATGCGGGTTTATCAACAGTAACCAAGGTGACGTGGCATCATTAGCAGAGGTTCACTGTAGCTTAATTATCCGGGTGTCACAGGTGCTGGACCAAGGAATTCAAGGAATACCTGACGCAAGGGACGCTGCCCGAGAAGGAGGAGAACACGGAGCGTGTGGCCCGACAGGCCACGACATACTGCATCCAGGACGGCGAGTTATACAGGAAGCGGCCAAATGACGTTTCCCTGCGTTGCATCTCCAGGGAGCAGGGGAAAGAGTTGCTAGCCGACATACACGGCGGGGACTGCAGGCACCACTCGTCGTCACGGACCCTCGTCGGCAAGGCGTTCCGCACCGGATTCTACTGGCCTACGACACTCAATGACGCGACTGAGCTGGTGAAGTCCTGCGAGGCCTATTAGTTCCACGCCAAGCAGATCCATCAGCCGGCTCAGGGCCTCCAGACCATCCCACTCTCATGGCCATTCACGGTCTGGGGGCTGAATATCTTGGGCCCGTTCCCTCAAGCGCCTGGGGGCTACCGCTACCTCTACGTCGCCATCTACAAGTTCACCAAGTGGGCGGAGGTAGAAGCCGTATGCACCGTCCTGGCTGGCTCCGCGGTCAAGTTCATCAAGGGTCTCGTGAGCCAGTTTGGGGTCCCCAACCGCATCATCACCGATAACGGCTCGTAGTTCACTAGCAATCTCTTCAAGACATATTGTGCTAACCTTGGAACGCAGATCTGCTATGCTTCGGTTGCGCACCCCCGGAGCAATGGTCAGGCTGAACGCGCCAACGCGGAGGTCCTGAGAGGCCTCAAGACCAGGACCTTCAAGAAGAAGCACGAGGACTGCGGCAGGGGCTGGCACGACAAGCTCCAGTCCGTGATGTGGTCCATCCGCACCACCGCCACCAAGCCAACGAGCGAGACCCCATTCTTCCTCGCTCACGGAGCGTAAGCGGTTCTCCTCACGAGGTCAAGCATCGCCCCCGCTGGTCTCTGGCATTTGATGAGGCGCAGAGGACGCCATGCGTGGGATGGACCTCGTCGGGGAGGAACGCCGCCCCGGCCACGCCACGGGCGGCAAGATATCAAGAAGCGCCGCGACAAGATTACCGCCGCAACGCCCACTCTAGGACGCCGAGGTGGGTGACCTCGCCCCAAGGCGGTGCTCTCCGGGAGGGGCTGCATAAGCTTCCACCCATGTGGGAGGGCCTTTAGGGTCGCCACGCCTTCAAGCTCTGGCGCCGCGCGCCGAGACGAGGACGGGTACCCATCCGTAACGCCGAACATCCAAAGACCTCAGGAAGTTCTCCCCATGAAGAAAGGCTCGGCCACTGTGAAGAAGGCCCAAAGGCTCGTGAAGGTCTCCGCCGTGACACTCTCACGTAATAATGAGTGGGGCTGTACATGCCCCGGAGTCTCAGGAGTGTCGCCCTTGGGCCTCGGGGGCTCCCTCGCACGTCCAAGTGGCAACACTTAGCTCCGCGCTGGTGAGAAGACAAGAAGACTAGACTAGGTGCCGGACGCGGCTTTTCATTTGCTTTCCGTAGTTGGCTTGCCCCTCTTTAATCGAAATTTGCTTTCTAGTGTTCCTTGCCGGTCTTGTTCCATCGCCTTCTGCCTCTGTTTCTGCCTTCGGTTCTCTATTTGACCTGTACTTTCTCTCGCGTCCCTCGCGAGGGGGCTAGACAAGTGCCCTCATGCCCTCGTGAGCGTCTTGTCTGTTATTCGCGAGGCACCCTCGTTTGAGCTCATAAGCTGGCGCGCTTTTCTCAATCTGTGCCCCCCGGGTACCGCGATGCGTAGCGCTGGATCGTGGCTGGCGGCGCTTGCGACCAGGGCTCAGAAGAACAAAAGTTTTCTAACAAATTTTCTTAGTTCCTAGATGCCTCCCAGGCCAAGGAGGCCTCGCCAGGTACTGAGAAATGCACGCCTCGTGAGGCGGAAGCTACTTCAAGCGCGTCAAGCTAAGTTATTTCTATGTGCCTATATAAAACATTGATACTGTGACACAACACAGGAACGATAAACATAGCATAACAACTCAGAAATCATAGTTTGTTGCACGCCCCTGCAGGGCCCCATACTTGTCTCTCTCTTAATGTAGGAAGAAAAGGAAGAACAAAACAAAAGCGGCGCATGCCCCTGCAGCAGCTCACGAGGATGGACCCATCGCGCTCTCCTGAGCTCAACCGTACCATTCCTCACACTTCAGGGGGGCGCGGCGGCGAGACGACCCGCTGCCACCTTCGAAGCAGGCACGGTGGGTGGTGGCTGGTCGTAGCCGCCGCTGCTGGAGCTGTCGCCAGAGGGGGAGTCGATGTAGCTGGGCGAGCGGCGGCCAGCACCGAAGGCAAGACTATCCTCACCCTCATCTCGACCGTCACCAAGGCCAAGCGCCTCGTCGCCGTTGTTGTCCTCGGGCAGCACTGACGCGCGGACGTTTTCCCGAACGCCTCACGAGAGGGCGCGTTGCCGCCATATTTGAAGTGGAGGTGCACCGCCAGCTGCTGCTGGCAAACGCTCGCCACCCGTGGGCCAGGGCTGCATTGCCTGCGATGGAGACCTCGACTGCAACCCACGAAGCCTTGCTGCAGCAGCCGCCCGTCTGGACCTGTGGCTGGCAGCTCGCCGGCGAAGAAGCGCGGGAGCTGAAGCCAGGCGCCTGCCGGGTTCTCCGACCAAACGATGAACTCCGGCAGCACCTCCACCGAGTGGAAGCATGGCCGGGGAGGCCGTGCGACCATGGCGCGCCTCCCTTCATCGACGGGGCTGCCACGATCTGGGCGAGCCCCACCACGAAGGGGCACCGCCGCGGCGGGGGTCGCGGCGTGCTTACGCGGACGGCTGCGCCCACGCTTGGGCGGCGAAGAGCCGGGCCCCTCTTGGCGGGCTTTCCCCTTCTCCGCGGCCGAGAACCTCTTCGTAGGCGCCATGGGGGTCGCTACTAGCAATGAAGCGAGGAAGAAGAAGCGAGTGGAGAAGGAAGAGATGAGTAACAGGGGCTCCGCCCCCTCCTCATTTATAGAAGGAGAAGGCCAACCGGCGATCCCCACGATCACAGGTAATGATGATATTTCTTTGCATGCAGCAGGGACTCGTCAAGTCGGGCAGTTTCCGAGGCAGCGTGGGGAAGCAGAGACGCCCACGTCCAATCAATCGCCACACGTCGACCAAGGCCGCAGGCTGTTGGGCCCCGCGGCGCTCCCACTTGCCCTTTGGCTTCGCCTCGAAGCCAAGTCCGAGCACACTTTGGGCCTAGGGGCTACATGGATAGGTGCCCTCGTGCCCCCGTGAGCGTCTTGTCTGTTTTTTCGCGAGGCACCCTCGTTCGAGCTCATAAGCTGGCACGCTTCTCTTAATCCATGCCCCCCGGGTACCGCGATGCGTAGCGCTGGATCGTGGCTGGCGGCGCCTGCGACCAGGGCTCGGAAGAACAAAAGTTTTCTAATGAATTTTGGCAGTTCCTAGACGCCTCCCAGGCCAAGGAGGCCTCGCCAGGTACTGAGAAATGCGTGCCTCGTGAGGGGGAAGCTACTTCAAGCGCGTCAAGCTAAGTTATTTCTACGTGCCTATATAAAACATTGATACTGTGACACAACACAGGAACGATAAACATAGCATAACAACTCGGAAATCATAGTTTGTTGCACGCCCCTGCGGGGCCCCATACTTGTCTCTCCCTTAATGCAGGAAGAAAAGGAAGAACAAAACAAAAGCGTCGCATGCCCCTGAAGCAGCTCGTGAGGATGGACCCATGGCGCTCTCGTGAGCTCAGCTGGACCCTTCCTCGCGCTTCACAGGGGCGTGGCGGCGAGACGACCCGCTGCCACCTTCAAAGCGGGTGCGACGGTGTGGTGGCTGGTCGTAGCCGCCGCTGTTGGAGCTGTCGCCGGAGGGTGAGTCAATGTAGCTGGGCGAGCAGCGGCCAACACCGAAGGCAAGACCATCCTCACCCTCGTCTCGACCGGCGCCAAGGCCAAGCGCCTCGTCGCCGTTGTTTTCCTCGGGGCAGCACCCGACACGGCGGCCGTCTTTCCTGAACGCCCTCACGTAGAGGGTCGCGTTGCTGTCATATTTGAAGTGGAGGGTGCACCGCCTGCCCAGGCTGCGTGCGCGGGCAAACGTCTTCCACCCGCCGGCCAGGGCCACGTTGCCTACGACGAAGACCTCGACTGCGACCCACGAAGCCTTGCTGCAGCAGCCGTCCGCCTACAGCCAGAGCCCGCCTGGACCTATGGCCGGCAGCTCACCGGCGAAGAAGCGCGTGAGTTGAAGCCAGGCGCCGGCCGGGTTCTCCGACCAAACGGCAAACTCCGGAAGCACCTCCGCCGAGTGGAAGCATGGCCGGGGAGGCCGTGCGACCATGGCGCGCCTCCCTTCATCGACGGGGCTGCCATGATCTGGGAAAGCCCCACCACGAGAAGAGGCACCACCGCGGCAGCGAGGAGCCGCTGCGGGGGTCGCGACGTGCTTACGGGGACGGCCGCGCCCATGCTTGGGCGGCGGAGAGCCGGGCCCCTCTTGGCGGGCCTTCCCCTTCTCCACGGCCGAGAACCTCTTCGTAGGCGCCATGGGGGTCGCTACTAGCAATGGAGCGAGGAAGAAGAAGCGAGCGGAGCATGAAGAGATGAGTAATGGGGGCTCCGCCCCCTGCTCATTTATAGCAGGAGAAGGCCAACCGGTGATCCCCACGATCACAGGTAATGATGATATTTCTCTGCATGCAGCAGGGACTCGTCAAGTCGGGCAGTTGCCGAGGCAGCGTGGGGAAGTGGAGACGCCCACGTCCAATCAATCGACATGCGTCGACCAAGGCCGCATGATGTTGGGGCCCGCGGTGCTCCGCACTTGCCCTTTGGCTTCGCCTTGAAGCCAAGTCTGAGCGCACCTTGGGCTCGGGGGCTACTGTCGGCATCCTGGGAACGGGGGTCCCCAGACTTGCCTGCTTGCGGCCCACGGCGTGGCTCCACCACCAGCCCTGTACGACCCATCTTCACCGGCAAACACTCAAGACCCTTGCGAGGCAGACGACGCAAGACCTCCTCGGGAGCGACCTCACCAGGCTGGCTCGCGAGGGGCGGAGAGATCAAGGCAAGGGGACCTCACGAGGTTCCTATGACGTAAGCCGTGACGACCAAGACCAGGTGGGCGCCAGGAGGGCGCCAACATGCACAGTGTCATTGTTTCCTTTTTGCTGCTAAAGAGGCAAGCGCAGGCAAGGAGTCCCGAGGCATCAGGCAAAGGTTTCCATATCGGTGCAATGAGACCAAGACTAGCAGGACGGCAGGACAGAGGTCACCATGGAGCCCAAGACGGCGTCACCACCAGAGCCTTTGGCAGGTGAAGACCACGTTTAGTCAGGATAGCCTGTACTAGTTGTCTCCCTTCGAATTTGGCCGTTGTTGGCTCCCTTCCCGCTCAATATTTGGGGAGAGGACCAGGTCCTCTATAAATAGGACTAGCCACCACAGTAGGAAGGGGGGACTCATCTCGGACTAGATCCGTCCCATCCTCACACTCACCAAGCACAAGAACACCTCTCCTCCGGAGGCTATTCTTCCCCCTGTACTGTTCAACATCTGCCCAAGAGGCAATCCACCACACCGCACTGGAGTAGGGTATTACACCACAACGGTGGCCCTAACCAGTATAAATCCCGTGTCTCTTGTGTTGCTGGTTCGTCAAGTTAGGCTTTGAGATCGCGGTGTGGCTGAGGGCGTGATTAGGTAGGGGAGAGATCTTCGTGCGCACCCCAGTGTTTGAACCACAAGGGTTTTGCCGGAACCCAAAATCCGACATCATGGACCCCAAGGGATTGATTTTGTCCGGATCAGAAATCAAAGCAGGGATTGCCAGATGGATAGCCACCGATGAGAAGGATTACCCCATCGAGGAAGTCACTGTCCGTTGTGCAAAGGAGCTGATCATTACCCGCCCAACTGCGGAGCCTTCAAGAGGGAAACACTGATGGCAGAACCTTAGGAGAAGGGAAAGGATTTGGAAGGGGAAATATTCCCGCAAGAAACATCCATCACATGTGACACCCCAGTTGGTAGGGAAGGAGAAGGAGCAGACACAGAGGATTACACCTGTTATGAATGCGGGCAAGTTGGACACTCCGCAAGTTACTGCCCTATGGTAGAGTACGTCAGGAGCCACATCAGCAAGCCAACCTTGACCAAGGAGGATTTGGGTCGCATCATCTACATGGAATGTGACGGACCCATGCACTGGAGGAGCAAATGGCTTCAACCCCAACAAGGAGGAGCCCTGAGTTTGAGGAGTACTGCTAGAAAGGACATGAGCAAAGTGATGTGTTTCAACTGTAAGAAGCTTGGACACTACGCCAACGAATGCACAATGCCGAAGAATGAAAGACCCGCAATGTTGTGCGACCTATCAGAAATACTGTGCTACAAATGCAAAAATCTAGGACACTTCACCAAGAAATTCCCAGAAAGACAACAAGAGAGGAAACCTGAAGGAGATAAACCCGAGATAACTCAACCAGAACCCCAAAGACCTCGACATTGTGGAAATAGAAGTTCTCCAAGGATGTAACCACCAAAATGCCAACAGTGAGGAGACCGATGCTACTTGTGAGTTGCGTTGGGATTTCCCTGAAGAGGAGAGTACAGTAGAGATATGTATTTCCCCTAGTTATGAAACCAAGTTTATCAATCCAGTAGGAGGACCAAGCAACACTATGTAAACAACACCTGCACACAAACAACAAATACTTGCAACCCAATGCGTAGAGGGGTTGTCAATCCCTCAACGTTTATGAGCAATATTAAATTGTATAGGTTTTGATATATAGATCTGACAAAAATACAAAATAAAAGAAATAAGAGAAAACTGCAACAAGGTATTTTTGGTTTTAATATATGATAGAAAATAGACCCCGGGGCCATAATTTTCACTAGAGGCTTCTCTCAAGAAAATAACATACGATGGGTAAACAAATTACTGTTGGACAATTGACAGAAAAGCAAATAATTATGATGATATCCAAGGCAATGATCATGTACATAGGCATCACGCCCAAGATTAGTAGACCAAAACAATTCTGCATCTACTACTATTACTCCATAGGTCAACCACTATCCAACATGCATCTAGTGTATTAAGTTCATGAAAAAACAGAGTAATGCTTTAAGCAAGATGACATGATGTCGACAAGATAAACTCACGTATGAATAAACTCCATCTTGTTACCCTTAATAGCAACGATACATGCGTGTCATGTCTCTTTTTGTCACTGAGATTGAGCACCGCAAGATCGAACCATCACAAAGCACCTCTTCCATGGCAAGATAAATCAATCTAGTTGGCGAAACCAAACCAATAAATCGGAGAGAAAAATACGAGGCTATAACAATCATGCATAAAAGAGTTCAGAGATAACTCAAATAATATTCATGGATAGATCTGATCATAAACTGACAATTCATCAGATCCCAACAAGCAAACCGCAAAAGTTCATTACATCAAATAGATCTCCAAGAACACCGGGGAAAACATTGTATGGAAGATCAAAAAGAGAGAAGAAGCCATTTAGCTACTAATTATGGACCCATAGGTCCGTGGTAAACTACTCACGCATCATCAGAGGGGCAGCAAGGATGATGAAGAACCCCTCCGTGACCGTTTCCCCCTCTGACGGAGTGCCAAAAAAGGCCTCTAGATTGGACCTCGTGGTTCAGGAACTTGCGGCAGCGGAAAAGGTATTTTGTGGACTCCTTGGTAGGTTTTGGGATTTTAGATTATTTATGGAGGTGGAGGTACATTAAAAGGAGGCTCGTGGACCCCACTACCCACCGGGGCGCGCCAGAGGCCCTTGGCGCGCCCTGGTGCTTAGTGGGCCACTCCTTCATTTTATGGTTCCCTCCCGAAGCTTCTAGGGTCTCTTATTGTCAGAAAAAAGTCTCCAAAAGGTTTCGTGGCATTTGGACTTTGTTTGGTACTGATATTCTACAAAGTAAAAAACAAGCAAAAAAAACAACTGGCATTGGGCACTCAATTAGTAGGTCATTCCCAAAAAATGATATAAAGTTGCTTGTAAATGTATATAAAAATCCAAGATTGATAATATAATAGCATGGAACAATAAAAAATTATAGATATGTTGGAGACGTATCAAGCATCCCCAAGCTTAATTCCTGCTCGTCCTTGAGTTAGAAACAGAATTGTTGATGTGGAATGCTACCTAACATATTCATCATATATTCTTTTCTTTATAGCATGGAAATTTGGACTTTAATGATTCAAGGCAATAGTCTATAATTTGACATGAAAACAACAATACTCAAGCATATCAACAAGCAACTATGTCTTTCAAAATATCAAAGCTAAAGAAAGTTGTCCCCAGCCCATTATGCTCAATCATTGATCCATTCATGAAACACACTCAAATATTAACTACATCCAATACACAAGTATGACAATAGTGTTCCCTAGTTGGTGCTTTATAAGAGAAGACGGAGACTCAACATAAAAATAAAAATTGCAGAAAAGTAAATAGATAGGCCCTTTTTAGAGGGAAGTAGATATTTGTAGAGGTGCCAGAGCTCATAGCTTAAATTGAGAGATCAAATTGTTTTGAGAGGCATGCTTTCTTGTTAACAAAAACGACCGAGAATTTCCAATATCTTCCATGCTAGACAAATTATAGGCGGTTTGCAAACAAAAAGTAAAGTTTATTTCCTTTCCGTCATTCTTTCACAATACATGGCTAGTCATATCCATGGGTGCCTTTTATACCATCACTTTCCAAGGAATTTATTGTCATAGTTTTTTTCATTTCGGGACTGGGCATCCCTATTACCCGCCACACTCTCATGCAATGACAAGTGAATAAACACTCATCATGAGAATAAAATACCTAGCATGGAAAATATTGTCTACCCCCTGCCGCTTCATGAGCGATACATGCACACAAAATGAAAATTCATTATGAAAATTAGAGTTGGCACATACAAATTTACTTGGAACGACATGGAAATATCGCATATAGGTAGGTATGGTGGACTCATTTCGCACAACTTTGGGTTTAAGGAGTTGGATGCACAAGCAATATTCCCGTTTAGTACAAGTGAAGGCTAGCAAATAGATTGAGAAGCAACCAACCAAAAATAAAAAAACGATCATAAACGCGCATTGAACATAATTAACATGAATAATGAACCACAAGTAGGATATAATTTCATTGCATAACTATTGACTTTACATGCATGCATAGGGAATCACAAACCATAACACCAATATTCTTACTAAAGCATAATCACTCACCAACATGACTCACATATCGTCATCTCCGTATCGCAAAACTATTGCAAAGAATCAAGTTTATAATATCCAATGATCTTCATGAAAGTTTTTATTATATCCCCCTTGGATATCTATCACTTTGGGACAAAATTCATATCTCGTGCAAATTACCATTACTATTCTTAGCTCTCAAAAAGATCTAAGTGAAGCACGAGAGCATAAATATTTCTTCAAAAAAATTTAACTCTCAAAATAATATAAGTGAAGCATGAGAGCATATTTCTTTAAAATATTCCAACTCTCAAAATAATATAAGTGAAGAAGGAGAGTTTATTTCTTTAAAATATAACATCCGTCGTGTTCAGAAAGATATAATTGAAGTACTAGAGCAACTAGCTAGCTCAAAAGATTTAAGTGAAGCACATAGATTATTCTAGCAAATCATGATATGTGTGTGGCTCTCTCAAACAAGTGTGTTCAGCAAAGATGATTGTGATAAACTAAAAAAAATCAAAAAAGCAAAGACTCATATAATACAAGACGCTCCAAGCAAAACTCATGATATGTGACGAATAAACATATAGCTCCAAGTAAAATTACCGATGGTCATTAGAAGAAAGAGGGGATGCCTTCCGGAGCATCCCCAAGCTTAGTTCCTTGGAAGTCCTTGAATATTACCTTTGGGTGCCTCGAGCATCCCCAAGCTTAGGCTCTTTCCACTCCTTATTCCTTCGTCCATCGTGATCTCACCCTAAACTTGAAAACTTCAATCACACAAAACTTAACAAAAACCTTCGTGAGATCCGTTAGTATAATAAAGCAAATCACCACTTTAAGTGGTATTGCAAACCCATTCATATTTTATTATTGCATTATATAATGTATTCTAACTTTACCATGGCTCATACCCCCCGATACAATCCATAAATTCATCAAAATAGGCACACAATGCAACGAAAACAGAATCTGTCAAAAACAGAATAATCTGTAGTAATCTAAACTTTGACCATACTTATGTTACTCCAACAATTATCATAAATTGGGAAAATGTGGGAAATTTGTATATAAATCATGTGTTAAAAATTTAGAATTTTAACGCACTCCAGAATTTTTTTAACAATTCTTCTACTGGACGCAAAAGTTTTTGTTAGTTCACAGAATCAACTTAACTATCACCTAAATCATCACAAAGGCTTTACTTGGCATAAAAAATAATTAAAACACTACAACACAAGCATAATAGTAGCATAATTGTATAAACACATAAAAAAGAAAATAAAAATATCGGGTTGTCTCCCAACAAGCGCTTTCCTTTAAAGCCTCTTAGCTAGGCATTGATAATTTTAATGATGCTCACATGGAAGACAAGAACTGAAGCACAAAGAGAGCATCATATAGCATGTGAAAAGTACATTTAATTCTAACATACTTACTGTGCATAGGCATTTTGTAAGCAAACAAATTATCAAAACAAGCAAGAACTAGCATATGCAAGGACAAATAATAAAACATTGACAATCTTAACATGAAGATAGGTAATTTAATAACATGCAAATTTCTACAACCATATTTCCCTCTATCATAATAATTACATGTGGGATCATATTCAAATTAAATAATATAGCTATCACATAACATATTCTATACATGGTCCACATGCATACAAAGTTGACACTCTTCCAAAATAGTGGGATTATCATCAAATAAAGTCATGGCCTCTCCAAGCCCACTTTTATCAAAAATTTCATAGAATTGATTATTCTCCAAACTAGTCGGATCATTATTATCTAAAGTTGGAACTCTTACAAACCCACTTTCAATATTATTGCAAACACTATTATCAATATCATATTCATGATGAGGCTTAAATAAATTTTCAAGGTCATAAGAAGAATCAACCCAATCATGATCATTGCAATAAGTACTAGACATAGCAAAATTAGCATCCCCAAGCTTGGGGTCCTGCATATTATTAACACAATTGACATTTATAGAATTTATAATAACATCATTGCAATCATGCTTTTCATTCAAGGAACAATCGTGAACCACTTTATAAATTTCTTATTTTAGCACTTCATCACAATTTTCAGATTCATGAATTTCAAGCAAAACTTCATGAAGATAATCTAGTGCACTCAACTCACTAGCAATTGGTTCATCATAATTGGTCATTTTAAAAAGACTAGCAAGTGGACGAGGATCCATAAGTTTTCGTTTTATGGATTCCAATAAACATACAATTATGGCATACAAACAAGCAAAGCAACAGAGTAAAACATTTTTGTCTTTTTTTTGATAAAATGATCCAGAAGTGCGGGAGATGAACACGAGAGGAAAATGGCAAATAATGTAAATGCAATGATATGAAAGTTTGTGCGTAGATACTTGATATATGTTGATGATGTCTCCCCGACAATGGCGCCAGAAATTCTTCCTGCTACTTGTGAGCTATGTTGGGATTTCCCCGAAGAGGAGAGGATGATGCAATATAGTAGAGGTAAGTATTTCCTTCATTTATGAAACCAAGGTTATCAATCTAGTAGGAGAACCAAGCAACACTATGTAAACAACACCTACACAAAAACAACAAATACTTGCAACCCAACGCGTAGAGGGGTTGTCGATCCCTCAACGATTATGAGCAAGATTAAATTGTATAGGTCTTGATAAATAGATCTGACAAAAATACAAAATAAAATAAAAAATTGCAGCAAGTTGTTTTTGGTTTTAATATATGATAGAAAATAGACCTCGGGGCCATAGTTTTCACTATAGGCTTCTCCGAGAAAATAGCATACAGTGGGAAACAAATTACTGTTGCGCAATTGACAGAAAAGAAAATAATTATGACGATATCCAAAGCAATGATCATGTATATAGGCATCACGTCCAAGATTACTAGACCGAAACGATTCTTCATCTACTACTATTACTCCACACATCGACCGCTATCCAGCATGCATCTAGTGTATTAATTTCATAAAAAATGGAGTAATGCTTTAACCAAGATGACATGATGTCGACAAGATAAACTTGATAACCCACAAGTATAGGGGATCACAACACTTTTCAAGGGTAGAGTATTCAACCCAAATTTATTGATTCAACACAAGGGGAGCCAAAGAATATTCTCAAGTATTAGTAGCTGAGTTGTCAATTCAACCACACCTGAAAGACTTAATATCTGCAACAAATTATTTAGTAGCAAAGTAGTATGGAAGTAGCGGTAACAGTGGCAAAAGTAACAGTGGCAGTTTTGTAGCAATTGTAACAGTGTCAATGGAAAAGTAACGAAGCAAAGATCAATATGAAACAAGGTCGTAGGCAATGGATCAATGATGGATAATTATGTTGGATGGCTTTCATCATGCAACAGTTATAACCTAGGGTGACACAGAACTAGCTCCAATTCATCAATATAATGTAGACATGTATTCCGAATATAGTCATATGTGCTTATGGAAAAGAACTTGCATGACATCTTTTGTCCTACCCTACCGTGGCAGCGGGGTCCTATTGGAAACTAAGGGATATTAAGGCCTCCTTTTAATAGAGAACCGGACCAAAGCATTAGCACTTAGTGAATACATGAACTCCTCAAACTACGGTCATCACCGGGAAGTTTCCCGACTATTGTCACTCCGGGGTTGCCGGATCATAACACATAGTAGGTGACTATAACTTGCAAGATAGGATCAAGAACAAAAATATATTCATGAAACATAATAGGTTCAGATCTGAAATCATGGTACTCGGGCCCTAGTGACAAGCATTTGTTGGGGAACGTAGTAATTTCAAAAAAAATCCTACGCACATGCAAGATCATGGTGATGCATAGCAACGAGAGGGGAGAGTGTCGTCCACGTACCCTCATAGACCGTAAGCGGAAGTGTTATGACAACACGGTTGATGTAGTCGTACGTCTTCACGATCGACGGATCCTAGTACCTAATGTACGACACCTCCGTGATCTGCACACGTTCATCTCGGTGACGTCCCACGAACTCATGATCCAGTAGAGCTTCGAGGGAGAGTTTCGTCAGCATGATGGCGTGATGATGGTGATGATGAAGCTACCGACGCAGGGCTTTGCCTAAGCAATGCTACAATATGACCGAGGTGGAATATGGTGGAGGGGGGCACCGCACACGGCTTGGAACAATCAACTTGTGTGTCCTAGGGTGCCCCTGCCCCCGTATATAAAGGAGCAAGGGGGGAGGCCAGCCGGCCCTTGTGGTGCGCCAGGAGAGGAGGAGTCCTCCTCCTAGTAGGAGTAGGACTCCCCTTTCCTACTCCTACTAGGAGGGGGAAAGGAAGGAGGAGAGGGAGAAGGAAAGGGGGGCGCTGTCGTGGTTCTTAGTCTGTCAGTAGAATGGGGGTAGGTATGGAGAGGCAAGTTCCTAGCTATGGAGTAGTTGTATACGCAAGGGATTTACGAGTTCAGGCCCTTCTCGGAGGAAGTAATAGCCCTACGTCTTGGAGCCCGGAGGCGGTCGACTGGATTATATGCGTATGTGTTAGGGTGCGAACCCTTCTACCGTGGAGGGGGTGGCTTATATAGAGTGCGCTAGGACCCCAGCCAGCCCACGAAAGGTAGGGTTTAAGGTGCGTTAAGGCTAGGCGCATCGGTAACGCCTACATAAAGTGTCATTAAGATCATAAAGACTATTTAACTACAGCACCGCTTGGGTACCGAGTGGCTCTTGGACTCCGGTGGTCGAATGGGTCTTCATGGTCGAGTGTCTTTGAATCTGCCGAGTGGAAACCTACCAGGTCGACTGGAAGGCCGCTTCTCTTAAGAGTGTCCTTGTGGAGGGTACCTTTGGGCAGGTCTATGACCCTACCCTGTACATGACTTCATCATTAGCCCCAATGGATCGAGGTTTGAGTGAGGAA
Organism: Aegilops longissima; assembly: GCA_021605205.1. NCBI lineage: Eukaryota > Viridiplantae > Streptophyta > Magnoliopsida > Poales > Poaceae > Aegilops > Aegilops longissima. The sequence continues at coordinate 226,006,842 of CM038679.1, forward strand.
GGAGTTGATAATCTTTCGACCTGTTCTTCGTGTTGCGAGTGTGTCTTACTCTAGATCAACGACCTTTTAGTGATGGCATCAACTTTCTCTCGATCGCTTTGATCCATTCTTCATGTTTTGTCGAGTGAACTCTATGAACTTGAGGATTTCGAGCGATGGATCGAGGAAATCTGCTATCCGACGGTTGCTCGCGGTTAGCGGATTTCGAGATCTGAATTTTGGGAAGCGCGAAGCGGAGAAAACTGCGGCACTCGGATGGGATAAGACGGCGACGCCGATCTTTGCATCGCCTTTTCCGCCACGACGCGGCGCTGGCGCTATGGATTTGACGGATTGCTGGGCCTACCGCCAGCCACTCGAAGCGGCCCCATATAAAGCGTCGGACGGGGTATTTTGAACAAGGCGACCCCAATCTTCTCCTCCTCCGCCTCCAAACCTTCTCGCTGCGCTCTTAGCCTGTCCAAAGGTCAGCAGCTCAAGACTTGCTTCGGCCGCACCATGGTGAAGGAGAAGACCGCAACCCGGAATGGGTGAAGAAGGCGGCGAAGGCTAAGGGAGAGCGCCCATTGGGCGGATCCTCTTCAGGGTCCAAACTGCCGCAAGGCTGGGTCCAAGGAGATTGATCCGCCGACCATCACCGAGAAGGACCTCACCGATCTGGCCAATGAAGGACTGATCCCCATGGGTCGGCGAGGCTTCCGGAACGGAGTGGCAACCGCAGCTCAAGAGGGTGAGTGCGTTCTCCTGGCCACCCACGAGATCGGGATTTTCTCTGCCACCGAATCCTTTTTTCCGGGGGTTTCTGAACTTTTTTGGAGCGCAACTCCATCATTTCACTCCCAACTCCATTGTCTACCTTGCTTCTTTCATTTCGTTATGCGAGAATTTCTTGGGTTGTCGACCGCACTGGGGTCTCTTCAAGCACATATTCACCTGTCGCTCTCAGACGGTGAAGAAAATGAACCCGAATGACGAGAGAACCCAAGTAATCCATATGTGTGGGGACTCGGGGTCCGAGATGAGGGGAAGAGCGCCTTTCGGCTATGACTCTCCCGACTCGGTTAGAGGGTGGCGATCGACCTGGTTCTATCGCCAAGACCAGCCGACGCCGGGCGAGACTGGCTCCCTCCTTTCTCCATGAGTCGAGTGAACAAGCCATCTTCCCGAAGGTGTTACCAGAGGAGAAGGCCCAAGTAAAATTGCTGATGGAGCGCGTAGTCCAGCTCATTCGCGACGGGTGACCGCATGGATCTCTGGAGGTTTTCCTCCGACGGCGATTCAGCCACTCCAATACCGAGGTCATCCGATGTGGATGTACTGCACGGATGATACCACTCGGGTCCATCCAGAGGAGGTCGATGACGCCACGTTGGAGAAGTGGATGACTGCCATCACAGAAACAAAGATAACCTCGCGGAGCTAGGAGGATTCCACCACTCGACCAGACTTACGAAGTAGACAAGGTACAACCACTTATCTTCGACTGTGATTCGGCTGCATTCATTCTGTTTAGATGCCAATTCGTCGACTGACTTTCGCCTTGTTTTGTTGTCTTCTAGCTCACCACTGAGATGTACTCGATGCCCAACGGGGCGCAGGAAACAGTCGAAGAAGAAGAAGGAAGTGGAGGTGAAAGTCAGGAGGAATGGGAGTCCAACGGCGAGGAGGATGAGGGGGATGACAGCTCTGATGAAGAGGAGGAGGAGGAGGAAGAGGAGGAGGAAGAGGAGGAAGACGTCGATCCTCCTCGCTCGGAGGGAAGGTCCAAGTTGACGCATGACCCGGCGGCCGGGTGCGGTAAAGCTGTTGTGCCCACTGGGCAGTCGTCGGCAAGCGACCTAGGACAACTTCCCTGCGCCGACCGAGAAACCGCCAAGCAACCTCGAGCAACGTCGTCAAAGCCGGCGAAGGTTTCGCCTAAGATGCGGATGGTCATCCCCACCATATCCGGGTAACCAATGAACCTTGTATTTCCTTATTCAACATGAGTGAACTTTGGGTCGACTTGATGGTGATCAGCCGATTCTTGAAATCTACAGTGCCGCTACCTCCGAGACTTCAGCCAAGCACGAAAATCAGGAAATGGAGGATGCTGCCACCTCCAACCTTGGTATGATCTCTGAGGTTTCGCTTTCAATCAATTGGACTTCCATGTTTACTTTTGAATCTTTCTTGTAGTTCCGCCACGCCATTGATCTCCCGATGATGACGAGGAAGTGCCATTGAGGAAGAGGAAGAACAAGAGAGTGCTCTTTGGCAAGGCTGCTCCATCATGGCGATTCCGAGACGCTGATTTCGAGGGAGGCAACCCCACTCGGGCTTCGTGTCTTCATTGCATCACGACAAGTGTCCGACCCACTTCGTCGACTGCTGATCCACCATCTCTCTTTGCTATACACCACGTCCCGGAAGACCAAGTGAGAGATGCTAAGGAGTCCATACGCCAGGCAGGGATCATGATGGAGCAAGTGAAAGCGGTCCGAGAGGCTAGCCAGGCGGCCTATGATGCTAGTTCAGCTCTCCAGAGCAATGTCCAAGTAAGTCGATCGTTGCTTGCTTTGTTAGGATATGCTACCAAACTGCTTCCTTGGAGATTTCCATATCTGTACACCCACCGGGTGGGTGTGTCGATTGAATTTTTGTGGGGCACGCTGAGTGCACCCATCGGTGTAGTCCCCGAGACTATGGTCGATCGCGTGCGATCGGCTATAGTCTTTATGTTGTGAACTTCTTCACTCGACCGGACGGACCAAGTCGAATGGAACCGTAAAACCGGTGGGGCACGCTAAGTGCACCCACCGGTGTAGTCCTCGAGACTATGGTCGATGCGTGCAATCGACTATAGTCTAAAGAACTGTGTGTTGTTGTCGTTTTTTTTGGTCGATTGGTGAACCAAATTGGTAAAACCCAAGCACGCTGAGTGCACCGCTGGTGTAGTCCCGAGACTACCGTCGAATGTTTTGATTTGACCGTAGTCTTAGAAATGCTACTATTTTTCCTTAATCACCGGAAGTGATCTGTCTTTGATGTCTTTCGTTGGTTGACTCTTTGTAGAAATCTTGCGAGCTTGTGGCTCGCTATTTGAGTTAGAGAACAAACAGATCCAGCTCAACCTCGATTTGAAGCTTGCTCGGGATAATTTGCGGAAGGCAAAGGATGAAGCAAAAGGTATCTTTGGTGAGAACTTTTGACGACGCTTTGTTTTTCTGTTCATTCTCAACTCTGTTCTCATTGTTGCTTTGCGATAAACCGAAGAGACTTTGAAGAAGAAGGACCTTGACCTTGCAGAGGCATGAGAAAGGCGGCTTTGGAGAAAACAAAGCTCATCAAGAGAAGCTTGCCTCGGTCGACAAACTTGAAGACGAAAATGCCAAGCTGAAAGCCGCTCTTGACGCGCTAACAAGGAAGTTAGTCGATCAAGAACGACAAGATTGCTCTGTCGACAAGGCTGGCCAACCGCGGGAAGCGAAATGACACGGAGATTTATCTTGGAGGGCTCGCCAAGAAGCTGTTTCTCATGCTTGAAGGTAATCTCTTTTACCCGATTGTCTTGCTATCACCGCTCATCACATGATCGTTATTTTGAATCTGAGCTGTGTTTTCAGAATTCATCAAAACTTCAAGAAGAAACCGGTCAGTGGAAACCAGTTTGGACCCCATCAACTCGCCTGTGAAGGACGGTTGCTATGAATGTGCTCCGACCGAGTCTCGCGTTGCTAGCGTGGTGGATTATCTTGCTCGACCGAAAGTTGCGAGTGTCGCGGATCGACTCGACTCTCGGCAGATCGACGCCTGTAATGACCTTGAATCACGATGACTCAATGAATGAGATTCCAAGTCGAGTGCAAGAATGGAAACAGATCTTACGCGGTGTGGTGCTGATGTTGCTCTATCTCGGTTCGTGTCCACCGCAAAGAAGCGCAAGAGGACAAGCTGGTGTCTCTCAAGGTTTCCAACACCGGAAGCACGACTTCAGATCTTTCATGGAGACTTTCATCGCTGCTGCTACCGTATTGCCGACGGAATCGACCTCGACCAGTTTGTTGCACCTTCCGGTCCTCCGCGGAGGAGTAAAAACTTCTAAGTCCCACCTTAAATTTGCCTCGGAATGCCGAGTGGTTTTTGTAACCGATAAACTTTAGCAGGCTTAACGCCTGAGCACCTTTGGATCCGTAGGACGTTTATCCGAACTTGATTTATCCTTTAACATGCTTTGTTTGCCTTTGAGAGAACTTTGTTCCTCATTCGGAAGATATTCCAATGAAACTCCAGTCGACTTGTGCTTCATCTATCCTGCAGGTAGAGATGGAACACAGACTGCGACTGACCTCGTCGTCCTTGCGGATTGGGATGAACCGCACGTTGTACTTGTGGCGAAGCTCCGAAGGAGGAGGTAGCAGTCGACCTGCACCTCGTCGTCCTTGCGGATTGGGATGGACCGCACGTTGTACTTGTGGCGAAGCTCCAAAGGAGAAGGTAACAGTCGACCTGCACCTCGTCGTCCTTGCGGATTGGGATGAATTCCTTACTTAGGCGAGCACTGGACCGCAGCTAAGCTCCCGAGTGGGAGGTTTGCTCTCCACTCGGTAGGGTTTTTATTACTTAGGCGAGCACTGGGCTGCAGCTAAGCCTCCGAGTGGGAGGTTTGCTCTCCACTCGGTAGGATTTTTATTACTTAGGCGAGCACTGGCTGCAGCTAAGCCTTGAGTGGGAGGTTTGCTCTCCACTCGGTAGGATTTCTATTACTTAGGCGAGCACTGGCTGCAGCTAAGCCTCCGAGTGGGAGGTTTCTCTCCACTCGGTAGGATTTCTATTACTTAGGCGGCGCTGGGCTGCAGCTAAGCCCCCGAGTGGGAGGTTTTCTCTCCACTAGGTAGGATTTCTATTACTTAGGCGAGCACTGGGCTGCAGCTAAGCCTCCGAGTGGGAGGTTTGCTCTCCACTCGGTAGGATTTCTATTACTTAGGCGAGCGCTGGGCTGCAGCTAAGCCCCCGAGTGGGAGGTTTGCTCACCACTCGGTAGGATTTCTATTACTTAGGCGAGCACTGGGCTGCAGCTAAGCCCCCGAGTGGGAGGTTTGCTCACCACTCGGTAGGATTTCTATTACTTAGGCGAGCACTGGGCTGCAGCTAAGCCTCCGAGTGGGAGGCTGGCTCGCCACTCGGTAGGATTTGAATACTTAGGCGAGTACTTGGACTGCAGCTAAGCCTCCGAGTGGGAGGCTGGCTCGCCACTCGGTAGGATTTTGAATACTTAGGCTAGTACTTGGACTGCAGCTAAGCCTCCGAGTGGGAGGCTGGCTCGCCACTCGGTAGGATTTTGAATACTTAGGCGAGTACTTGGACTGCAGCTAAGCCCCCGAGTGGGAGACTGGATCGCTACTCGGTAGGATTTTAAATACTTAGGCGAGTACTTGGACTGCAGCTAAGCCCCCGAGTGGGATACTGGCTTGCCACTCGGTAGGATTTTGAATACTTAGCGAAGCGGATTCGCAGCTAAGCCTCCGAGTGAGAGACTGGCTCGTCACTCGGAAAGGATTTTTTTTACAAACTTAGGCGAACCGGATTCGCAACTAAGCCACCCACTGGGGGAAATTTCAACAAAAAGTAATAACAATCACTGGGAAAATTATAACATTCTTGTCTTAGATAAACAAACTACAAAAGTACTTTTATTACATCTTAACCGAGTGAGTATTAAGTGTAAAAGGGGCGGAGCAGCTCCGCGTTCCAAGCTCGAGGCTCGTCGATCTGGCGATCAACGTTGTAGAGATGATACGCTCCGTTGTGGAGAACTCTTGTGATGATGAAGGGACCTTCCCAAGTGGGAGCGAGCTTGTGTGGTTTCTGTTGATCCACTCGGAGGACCAAATCTCCCTCTTGGAAGGCTCGACTCTTCACATTTCTGGCATGGAATCGACACAAGTCTTGCTGATAGATAGTCGAGCGGATCAGGGCCATTTCTCTCTCCTCTTCCAAGAGGTCGACTGCATCTTGCCGGGCTTGTTCTTCTTCATCTTCAGAGTATAGTTCGACTCGAGGCGCATTGTGAAGCAGGTCACTCGGCAGAACTACTTCAGCTCCATAGACCAGGAAGAATGGAGTTCTCCCAGTCGACCGATTAGGAGTGGTCCTCAATCCCCAGAGAACTAATGGAAGTTCGTCAACCCAAGCGGTTTCAGCCCTTTGAGAATGAGGCCATTTGCACGTTCTGCTTGTCCATTCGACTGAGGATGAGCCACTGAAGCATAGTCGACCCGCGTGCCTTGAGAGGCGCAGAAGGCTTTGAACTTGTCATTATCGAAGTTTGACCCATTGTCGGTGATGATGCTATGCGGAACTCCATATCTGAATATCAACTCTCGATGAAAGCGATAGCGGTGCATGCATCGAGGTTCTTGATGGGCTTGGCTTCGATCCACTTGGTGAACTTGTCGATCGCTACTAGCAAATGAGTGAAGCCGCTTCGCCGATTCTCAACGGTCCAATCATGTCCAATCCCCAAACAGCGAAGGGCCGACGAGTGAAATGGTCTTCAAGGCTGAGGCGGGCTTGTGCGACATGTTGGAATAGAATGACATCCTTCGCACTTGTCAACTATTTCTTTTGCCATTTCATTTGCTTTCGCCGGTAAAATCCCTTTCGGTATGCTTTAGCCACAATGGTCCGAGAGGGCGCATGATGGCCACAGGTTCCAGTGGATATCCTCAAGAATTATCGACCTTCTTACGGCGTGATACACTTCGGCCGACTCGACCACGCTTTCTCGAACAAGCGTCCCTTGATCCTTTGTAAAGGCCTTGGATCGTCGGACGATCTGTCGAGTCTCTTCTTCATTCTCGGGAGCTCTTTCCTTAGGATATATGCGATGTGCGGCACCGTCAATCGGGAGTGATGACCACAACTTCCATAATTAGGTCGACCACGGCTGGGACCTCAACTTCATCGGATCATCGGCACTCTTTTGCTGCGGGGCTTCTTACGTGAAAGGATCCTCCTGCACCGATGGTGCATGAATGTGCTCCAAAAATACATTACCGGGAATGGCTTCCCTCTTGGATCCTACCTTCGCCAAATCATCTGCAGCTTGATTTTTCGATCGGGGTATATGATGAAGCTCTAACCCTCGAATTTCTTCTCCAGCTTTCTCACTGCATTACAATAACATGTCATAGCTGGGCTTCTGACATCCCACTCCTTCATCACTTGATTAACAACCAGATACAAGTCGCCGTAGACCATAAGGCGACGGACGCCGAGTGAAATGGCCATGCGCAACCCATAAAGGAGTGCTTCATATTACGCTTCGTTGTTGGAAGAATCAAAGTGAATCGGAGAACATATTTGAGCCTATCTCCTCGGGGAAACCAATACAACCCTTGCACCGAAACGTTCAGCATCTTGGAACCGTCAAAAACATAGTCCAAAGGCTCGAGTGAACTTGAGTCGGAAGCTGCTGTTCGATCCACTCGGCGAGGAAGTCTGCTATTGCTTGGGACTTGATGGCTTTCTTTGCCTCGAATTTGATATCAAGGGAAGGAGTTCAATCGCCCATTTGCTACTCGACCAGTTGCATCTCTGTTATGAAGAATTTCCGACAATGGGCGTCACGACGATCGTAATGGAATGATCGGAGAAATAATGAGCAACCTTCTTTGTGGTCATATAGATCCCATAAACAAGCTTACGATAGTGAGGTATATTTGCTTTGATGGAAATTGATTACTTGAAAGATAATAAACTGGGCGTTGAACTTTGAAGGCTTTTCCTTCTTCTTCCCGATCGACCTCATGAATGTGGCTCCGGCATGATTTGAGTGAGCAAACACTTCTGAATCATCCTCATGAATGTGGCTCCGGCATTCTTGAGACCGAATGGCATGGTGACATAATGAAGCACCGAATGGAGTGATGAATGCTGTTTTAATCTCATCGGGTCCATCTGCATGATCTGATGGTACCCGGAATAGGCGTCTAAAAAAGACAACCTCTCACATCCCGCAGTTGAGTTGACTATTTGGTCAATGCGAGGAAGAGGGAAATGATCTTTCGGGCATGCCCGATTGATATGTTTGAAATCGATGCACATGTGCAATGACTTGTCCTTCTTGGGGACCATGACGACATTGGCGAGCCACTCGGAGTGGTAGATCTCTCGGATGAACTCTGCCGCTAAGAGCCGTGCCACCTCCTCGCCAATGGCCTTTCTCTTCTGGACGGTGGATCGCCGAAGATATTCTTTAACTGGTTTGAATTTTGGGTCGACTTGTAGGCGATGCTCAGCCAGCTCCCTGGGAACACCCGGCATGTCAGCAAGCTTCCATGCAAAGATGTCCCAGTTCTCAAGGAGGAACTGGATGAGCGCTTCTTCCTATTTTGAGTTGAATGTTGTTGAGATGTTGGTCGGAGCAGCATTGGGATCGGTCGGGTGAATGTGAACCTATTTCGTCTCACGGTCATTGAAATCTGACTCCAGAGCGAGCTTCTTAGCTCGCAACAAATCACTTTCGGATCTGCAGTTTTTCGATACTCTTGTAGCTCTACCACGCCAACTTAGCATCAGCGATCTTAGAGCCTTTTGGAAGCACTCTTCCGCCTTCTTCCGATTGCTGTTACGGTGATCACGCCCTTGGGACCAGGCATCTTGATTTAAGATACCGTAACATGGTCGGGCCATGAAAGCGTGCATAAGTCGGCCTTCCCGAATAGCGTGATAAGCGCTCTGAAATCCACGACCTCAAAGGTCAACTTTTCTTTCCGGAAATGCTTCAAATCACCAAAAACTACATCAAGAGCAATTTGGCCGAGTGACTCAGCCTTCTTTCCAGGAATGACTCCGTGGAAACTCATGTTACTGGTACTGAGTCTGGACATCGGAATGCCCATTCCTTTCAACATCTCCGCGTACAATATGTTCAGGCCACTACCACCATCCATCAGGACTTTGGTCAGTCGAGTGCCCTCAACAACTGGGTCGACCACCAATGCTTGCCTCCCGGGGGTGACAATGTCGTCGGGTGATCGGTGGTCGAATGTGATGGCGGTCTAGGACCATTTCAGATAATTGGGAGTCGCCGAGCAACCAAGTTCACTTCCGATTGATAACCTTCAATCGACTTTTGCTTTCGACGTCGTGAAAATCATCGTGGTGGAATTGACCGGGATATCCATCATCACTTTGTCATCTTTGTCCTCAACTTTGTCTGTTTCCTTATCCTTATCCTTGATTTGTTTCCTTGGGCCGCTGAATCAAAGCCAACAACTGTCGAGTGGTATGTTTGGGTAAATGAGTTTACCCTCTTCATCTTTCTTTGTATGAATATGACATGGCAAATCCAACACGTCGTTTCCATCCTGGTCTTTCACCTTCTTGGGGTTCCAAGGACCCTTGGGTTTCCCTTTGAACTTTCACAGGGTCACTGACCAAGGCCTCTCCGGGAGCGGTGGCTCGGCTTTGCGCTTCGCTTCCATTGGAATTTCCTCCATGGCCTCATTGGCGGCTGATTTATATTACCACTCGGAGCCGATCCTCTTCTTCACCATTTGCATACTTGGTGGCAATCTCCATCATCCGACTCGGGGTCATATCTCGGTTCGACCAAATTTCAAACTCAACTCTCTGTTGTTGACACCTTCTTTGAAGGCACAGATCGCTGGTGATCGATACATTCTCATTGTGTGGTGCAAAGTGATCCACCTCTGGATATAATCTCTCAAAGTTTCACTCGACTTTTGCACACACGATCGCAACTCCGTCAATCCTGCTGGTGGTTTGCAAGTTCCTTCAAATGTCTGACAAACACTCGGGCAAGATATTCCCAAGTGTAAATACTCTTTGGGTGCTAAGCGATTCAACCACATACTGGCTGAACCCTCCAACATAAGAGGCAAATGTTTCATGGCTACCTCATCGTTGCCACCGCCGATCTGAACAGCCACTCGGTAATCTTCAAGCCAAGTGTCAGGCTTGGATTCACTAGTGAACTTCTCGACTCGATCGCCAACCTGAAGTTGGGAGGAATCACCATGCTCGATGGCTCTGCTGAAACACTCTGGTCCCGAGACATGAACTCTGCTGCTGGAGGAACATCTCTATCATGGCCGTCTCGGTGAGCTCTGTTCTGTCGACCAAACCTTGAGCGATAATAGATCTCGCATCAAAGCCTGGTTCCACAGGGTCATTGGAACTCTTCGCCCAACTTGTCTTTGGCGTCGTCGTCCTGCCGCCGAGGGCGTATGATCCACCCCTTGGGGAGGTGGGCACTCGGCGTCGATCGTTGCGATCGAATCGGTGCTCATCTGCTCATGACCCTTGTCTTGATCATCACGCTGGCCCCATGTTCCTCACGCCTCGGGGCAATCTCGGACTATGGGCTGGTTGGACTGAATTCGCAGCGACGGATCGGTGTGAATCTGTTCATGACGTGATACAACTGAGTTTTGATCTCCTGCCGCCCGGAGCAGATCTCTGATTTGCAGCTAACCTCTACCCGCCTCTGACTAGGAAGGCTAAATTGACTCTGTTATACGGGTGGCAGCTGCTAAATTCTGAATCGGAGTTCGATATACCTGAGTTGGCGGTTGAAAGAGCTGACGTCGACTGGATTCTGGAACCCTTGGTCGTGCGCGCTCGTCGAGTACTCGCTGAAGGTTCTCCGGTCGAGCGCGCTCAGCCAGGTTAATAGCGCGCATCCTCCAAGGCACGAGCCTCGGGGGTTTCTCCAACGGTAGGAGTGTGAAGTGCATCCATGTTCCAACGGAGAAGCTCCTCCCTCTGGAGCGAAGTGAGGGGCTCGGGCAAATACTCTTCATGGGCTTGCTCCGGATCGCCTCCACCGTCACCTCCGTTGGTGCGGGTGAATCGGGGGACTCGTGGTCCATCGACCATCAGAACCTCTGCCGCCGGGTCATCGCTATCTCCTTTTCGGACGCAGATCTCTGCGAGCCAGTCGGCAGTCGAACAGTAGTAGAGAGATTCGTCGGGCTCGATCGCCGCGACTTGGGGTGTGGCCGATGGCGGGCCATCACATGCCTCACCCACCGCTGAAGCCTCGACCGATTGGGCAGCTTGCGCGGTGGGAGACTAGGAGCAAAGACGACAGAGCCGACCCATCTTGGGTCGGACGGTTGCCTTGAGGAGGACGCCGAGGACACACGCAGCGAAAGTCGTCGCCCAGCGGATGGGGAGCGCGTCCACGTCGAGTGGAGCCTCCGAAAGCCAAGCGGAGTCGTCGGCGATTTAAGCGTGGCGCACCGAGACGGATCTCGTGGCCGTCAGCAGAACTCCACTTGAAACCATGATGTAGGAGATCGAAAGAATCCCAACTTCTCCAACAAATTGCTAGAACACCAGCCCCACGGTCGGCGCCAATTGTCGTGGTTCTAAGTCTGACAGTAGAATGGGGGGTAGGTATGGAGAGGCAAGTTCCTAGCTATGGAGTAGTTGTATACGCAAGGGATTTCTGAGTTCAGGCCCTTCTCGGAGGAAGTAATAGCCCTCGTCTCGGGCCCGGAGGCGGTCATTGGATTATATGCGTATGTGTTCTGGGTGCGAACCCTTCTACGTGGACGGGGTGGCTTATATAGAGTGCGCGGGACCCCAGCCAGCCCATGTAGCGAGAGGGTTTAAGGTGTGTTAAGGCTAGGCGTTACTGGTAATGCCTTCCATAAAGTGTCATTAAGATCATAAAGACTATTTAACTACAGACCGTTTGGGTACCGAGTGGCTCTTGGACTCCTGGTGGTCGAGTGGGTCTTCATGGTCGAGTGTCTTTGAATCTGTCGAGTGGAAACCTACCAGGTCGACTGGAAGGCCGCTTCTCTTGCGAGTGTCCTTGTGGAGGGTACCTTTGGGCAGGTCTATGACCCTACCCCAGGTACATGACTTCATCAGGCGCCGCCCCCCTTCCCTAGTCCAATTCAGACCAGAGGGGGAGGGGGCGCGCGGCCTGCCCTGGCCGGCCCTCTCTCTCTCCACAAAGGCCCATGTGGCCCATTAGTTCTTCCGGGGGGTTTCGGTAACCCTCCGGCACTACGGTTTTCTCCGAAATCACCCGGAACACTTCCGGTGTCCGAATATAGCTGTCCAATATATCAATATTTATGTCTCGACCATTTTTGCGACTCCTTGTCATGTTCGTGATCACATCAGGGACTCCGAACTATCTTCGGTACATCAAAACACATAAACTCATAATACCGATCGTCACCGAACGTTAAGCGCGCGGACCCTACGGGTTCGAGAACTATGTAGACATGACCGAGACTCATCTCTGGTCAATAACCAACATCAGAATCTGGATGCTCATATTGGTTCCTACATATTCTACGAAGATCTTTATCGATCAAACCACATAACATCATACGTTGTTCCCTTTGTCAACGGTATGTTACTTGCCCGAGATTCGATCGTCGATACCTCAATACCTAGTTCTATCTCGCTACCGGCAATTCTCTTTACTCGTTCCGTAATGCATCATCCTGCAACTAACTCATTAGTCACATTGCTTGCAAGGCTTATATTGATGTGCATTACCAAGAGGGCCCAGAGATACCTCTCCGACAATCGGAGTGACAAATCCTAATCTTGATCTATGCCAACTCAACAAGTACCATCGGAGACACCTGTAGAGCACCTTTATAATCACCCAGTTATGTTGTGACGTTTGGTAGCACACAAAGTGTTCCTCCGGTATTCGGGAGTTGCATAATTTCATAGTCATAGGAACATGTATAAGTCATGAAGAAAGCAATAACAATATACTAAAACGATCAAGTGCTAAGCTAACGGAATGGGTCAAGTCAATCACATCATTCTCTAATGATGTGATCCCGTTAATCAAATGACAACTCATGTCTATGGTTAGGAAACTTAACCATCTTTGATTCAACGAGCTTGTCAAGTAGAGGCATACTAGTGACACTCTGTTTGTCTATGTATTCACACATGTACTAAGTTTCCGATTAATACAATTCTAGCATGAATAATAAACATTTATCATGATATAAGGAAATATAAATAACAACTTTATTATTGTCTCTAGGGCATATTTCCTTCAGTCTCCCACTTGCACTAGAGTCAATAATCTAGATTACACAGTAATGATTCTAACACCCATGGAGTCTTGGTGCTGATCATATTTTTCTCGTGAGAGAGGCTTAGTCAACGGGTCTGCAAAAATCAGATCTGTATGTATCTTGCAAATCTCTATGTCTCCCTCCTTGACTTGATCGCGGATGGAATTTAAGCGTCTCTTGATGTGCTTGGTTCTCTTGTGAAATCTGGATTCCTTTGCCAAGGCAATTGCACCAGTATTGTCACAAAACATTTTCATTGGACCCGATGCACTAGGCATGACACCTAGATCGGATATGAACTCCGTTATCCAGACTCCTTCATTTGCTGCTTCTGAAGCAGCTATGTACTCCGCTTCACACGTAGATCCCACCACGGCGCTTTGCTTAGAACTGCACCAACTGACAGCTCCACCATTTAATATAAACAAGTATCCGGTTTGTGACTTAGAGTCATCCAGATCAATGTCAAAGCTTGCATCGACGCAACCATTTACGACGAGCTCTTTGTCACCTCCATACACGAGAAACATATCCTTAGTCCTTTTCAGGTATTTCAGGATGTTCTTTACCGATGTCCAGTGATCCACTCCTGGATTACTTTGATACCTCCCTGCTAAACTTATAGCAAGGCACACATCAGGTCTGGTACACAGCATTGCATACATTGTAGAGCCTATGGCTGAAGCATAGGGAACACTTTTCATTTTTCTCTCTATCTTCTGCAGTGGTCGGGCATTGAGTCTGACTCAACTTCACACCTTGTAACACAGGCAAGAGCCCTTTCTTTGCTTGATCCATTTTGAACTTCTTCAAAACTTTGTCAAGGTATGTGCTTTGTGGAAGTCCAATTAAGCGTCTTGATCTATCTCTATAGATCTTGATGCCCAATATATAAGCAGCTTCACTGAGGTCTTTCATTGAAAAAAATCTTATTCAAGTATCCTTTTATGCTATCCAGAAATTCTATATCATTTCCAATCAACAATATGTCATCCACATATAATATTAGAAATGCTACAGATCTCCCACCCACTTTCTTATAAATACAGGCTTCTCCAAAAGTCTATATAAAACCATATGCTTTGATCACACTATCAAAACGTTTATTACAACTCCGAGATGCTTGCACCAGTCCATAAATGGATCGCTGGAGCTTGCACACTTTGTTAGCATCCTTTGGATTGATAAAACCTTCAGGTTGCATCATATATAACTCTTCTTCCAGAAATCCATTCAGGAATGCAGTCTTTACATCCATTTGCCAAATTTCATAATCATAAAATGCAGCAATTGCTAACATGATTCGGACGGACTTAAGCATCGCCACGGGTGAGAAGGTCTCATCGTAGTCAACTCCTTGAACTTGTCGAAAACCTTTCGCAACAAGTCGAGCTTTGTAGACAGTAATATTACCGTCAGCATCAGTCTTCTTCTTGAATATCCATTTATTCTCGATGGCTTGCCGATCATCGAGCAAGTCAACCAAAGTCCACACTTTGTTCTCATACATGGATCCCATCTTAGATTTCATGGCCTCAAGCCATTTTGCGGAATTTGGGCTCATCATCGCTTCCTCATAGTTCGTAGGTTCGTCATGGTCAAGTAACATGACCTCAAGAACAGGATTACCGTACCACTCTGGTGCGGATCTGACTCTGGCTGACCTACGAGGTTCGGTAGTAACTTGATGTGAAGTTACATGATCATCATCATTAGCTTCCTCACTAATTGGTGTAGGAGTCACAGGAACATATTTCTATGATGAACTACTTTCCAATAAGGGAGCGATTCTGATTACCTCATCAAGTTACGCTTTCCTCCCACTCACTTCTTTCGAGAGAAACTCCTTCTCTAGAAAGGATCCATTCTTAGCAATGAATGTCTTGACTTCGGATCTGTGATAGAAGGTGTACCCAACAGTCTCCTTTGGGTATCTTATGAAGACACATTTCTCCGATTTGGGTTTGAGCTTATCAGGTTGAAGCTTTTTCACATAAGCATCGCAGCCCCAAGCTTTAAGAAATGACAACTTTGGTTTCTTGCCAAACCACAGTTCGTAAGGTGTTGTCTCAATGGATTTAGATGGTGCCCTATTTAACGTGAATGCAGCTGTCTCTAAAGCATAACCCCAAAACGATTGTGGTTAATCAGTAAGAGACATCATAGATCACACCATATCTAGTAAAGTACGATTACGATGTTCGGACACACCATTACACTATGATGTTCCGGGTGGCGTGAGTTGCGAAACTATTCTGCATTGTTTCAAATGAAGACCAAACTCGTAACTCAAATATTCTCATCCACGATCAGATCATAGAAACTTTATTTTCTTGTTACGATGATTTTCCACTTCACTATGAAATTCTTTGAAATTTTCAAATGTTTCAGACTTATGTTTCATTAAGTAGATATACCCATATCGGCTCAAATCATCTGTGAAGGTGAGAAAATAATGATACCCGCCGCGAGCCTCAACATTCATCGGACCACATACATCAGTATGTATGACTTCCAACAAATCTGTTGCTCGTTCCATTGTTCCGGAGAACGGAGTTTTAGTCATCTTGCCCATGAGGCATGGTTCGCAAGTACCATGTGATTAATAATCAAGTGATTCCAAAAGTCCATTAGAATGGAGTTTCTTCATGCGCTTTACACCAATATGACCCAAATGGCAGTGCCACAAATAAGTTACACTATCATTATCAACTCTACAACTTTTGGCTTCAATATTATGAATATGTGTATCACTACTATCGAGATTCAATATAAATAGACCACTGTTCAAGGGTGCATGGCCATAAAAGATATTACTCATATAAATAGAACAACCATTATTCTCTGATTCAAATGAATAACCGTCTCGCATTAAACAAGATCCAGATATAATGTTCATGCTTAACGCTGGCACCAAATAATAATTATTTAGGTCTAAAACTGATCCCGAAGGTAGATGTAGAGGTAGCGTGCCGACCGCGATCACATCGACTTTGGAACCATTTCCCACGCGCATTGTCACCTCGTCCTTAGCCAATCTTCGCTTAATCCGTAGTCCCTGTTTGAGTTGCAAATATTAGCAGCAGAACCGTATCAAATACCAGTGCTCTGCGGGCATTAGTAAGGTACACATCAATAACATGTATATCACATATACCTTTGTTCACCTAGCCATCCTTCTTATCCGCCAAATACTTGGGGAAGTTCCGCTTCCAGTGACTAGTTCCTTTGCAGTAGAAGCACTCAGTCTCAGGCTTAGGTCCAGACTTGGGTTTATTCACTTGAGCAGCAACTTGCTTGCCGTTCTTCTTGGAGTTCCCCTTCTTGCCTTTACCCTTTTTCTTGAAACTGGTGGTCTTGTTGACCATCAACACTTGATGGTCCTTCTTGATTTATACCTCTGCAGCCTTTAGCATCGCGAAGAGCTCGGGAATTGTCTTATCCATCCCTTGCATGTTATAGTTCATCACGAAGCTCTTGTAGCTTGGTGGCAGTGATAGAAGAATTCTGTCAATGACACTATCATCCGGAAGATTAACTCCCAGTTGAATCAAGTGATTGTTATACCCCAGACGTTTTGAGTATATGCTCACTGACAGAACTATTCTCCTCCATCATGAAGCTGTAGAACTTATTGGAGACTTCATATCTCTCAATCCGGGCATTTGCTTGAAATATTAACTTCAACTCCTGGAACATCTCATATGCTCCATGACGTTCAAAACATCGTTGAAGTCCTGGTTCTAAGCCGTAAAGCATGGCACACTGAACTATCGAGTAGTCATCAGCTTTGCTCTGCCAGACGTTCATAACATCTGGTGTCGCTCTTGCAGCAGGTTTGGCACCTAGCGGTGCTTTCAGGACGTAATTCTTCTGTGTAGCAATGAGGAAAATCCTTAAGTTAAGGACCCAGTCCGTGTAGTTGCTACCATCATCTTTCAACTTAGCTTTCTCTAGGAACGCATTAAAATTCAACGGAACAACATCACGGGCCATCTATCTACAAAAACATAGACATGCAAAATACTATCAAGTACTAAGTTCATGATAAATGAAAGTTCAATTAATCAAATGACTTAAGAACTCCCACTTAGATAGACATCCCTCTAATTATCTAAGTGATCACGTGATCCATATCAACTAAACCATGTCCGATCATCACGTGAGATGGAGTAGTTTTCAATGGTGAACGTCACTATGTTGATCATATCTACTATATGATCCACGCTCGAACTTTCGGTCTCAGTGTTCCGAGGCCATATCTGCATATGCTAGGCTTGTCAAGTTTAACCCGAGTATTCTGCGTGTGCAAAACTGGCTTGCACCCATTGTATGTGAACGTAGAGCTTATCACACCCAATCATCACGTGCTGCCTCGGCACGACGGACTTTCGCAGCGGTGCATACTCAGGGAGAACACTTGTACCTTGAAATTTAGTGAGAGATCATCTTATAATGCTACCACCAAACTAAGCAAAATAAGATGCATAAAAGATAAATATCACATGCAATCAATATAAGTGATATGATATGGCCATCATCATCTTGTGCCTTTTATCTCCATCTCCAAAGCACCGTCATGATCACCATCGTCACCGGCGCGACACCTTGATCTCCATCGTAGCATCGTTGTCGTCTCGCCAACTATTGCTTCTACGACAATAAGAATATTATATTTATTTTTGACAGTAGGAAGGGGGAATTCAAAACCTCCAATAGTAATACTTTGGAATTTTTCCAATAGAATTGATACTGTGAACTTGAGGTTGTTTCTTCGGGAAGTTTACCGTATGCTCATTACCATTAACATGAAAAGTGACATTGCCTTTGTTGCAATCAATAACAGCCCCTGCAGTATTCAAAAAGGGTCTACCAAGGATAATCGACATACTGTAGTCCTCTGGAATATCAAGAATAACAAAGTCCGTTAATATAGTAACGTTTGCAACCTTAACAGGCACATCCTCACAAATAGCGATGGGTATAGTAGTTGATTTATCGGCCATTTGCAAAGAGATTTCAGTAGGTGTCAACTTATTCAATTCAAGTCTACGATACAAAGAGAAAGGCATAACACTAACACCGGCTCCAAGATCACATAAAGCAGTTTTAACATAGTTTCTTTTAATGGAGCATGGTATAGTTGGTACTCCTGGATCTCTAAGTTTCTTTGGTATTCCACCCTTAAAAGTATAATTAGCAAGCATGGTGGAAATTTCAGCCTCCGTTATCTTTCTTTTATTAGTGACAATATCTTTCATATACTTAGCATAAGGAGACATTTTAAGCATATCAGTCAAATGGATACACAAAAAGATGGGTCTAATCATTTCAGCAAAGCGCTCAAAATCCTCATCATCCTTTTTCTTGGATGGCTTAGGAGGAAAGGGCATGGGTTTATGAACGCATGGTTCTCTTTCTACCATGTTTCCTAGCAATGAAGTCTCTCTTATCATAACGTTGATTCTTTCATTGTGGTTTATCAAGATCAATAGTAGGTTCAATCTCTACATCATTATCATTACTAGGTTGAGAATCAACATGAACATCATCATTAATATTATCACTAGGTTCATGTTCATCACCATATTGTGTCTCAGCATCAGAAATAGAAATATCATTTGGATTCTCAGGTGTGTCTATAGCAGGTTCACTAGCATGAAAAGTCCTATTGGTTTCCTTTTTCTTTTTATTACTAGGACTAGGTGCATCAGTATTAATTGTCTGAGAATCTTGCTCAACTCTCTTAGGATGGCCTTCAGGATACAAAGGTTCCTGGGTCATTTTACCACCTCCAGTCATAACCCTAACAACATTATCATTATTCTTACTATTCAACTCATTAAGCAGATCATCTTGGGCCTTAACTACTTGTTCTACTTGAGTTGTAACCATGGATGCATGTTTACTAATAAGCTTAAGATCATTAACAGTTCTACTCATATAATCACCCAAGTGATCAAGCATGTAAGCATTATGTTTCAATTGTCTACTAACATAAGCATTGAAGTTTTCTTGTTTAACAATAAAATTATCAAACTCATCCAAGCATTGACTAGCAGACTTGTTATGAGGAATATCACCTTCATCAAACCAATGGAGAGAGCTTACCTCTACTACCCGTGTCGGGTTACCAAGACCATGTATTTCTTCAATAGGCGGTAAATTTTTAACATCTTCAGCTTTAATACCTTTTTCTTTCATAGATTTCTTTGCCTCTTGCATATCTTCAGGACTGAGAAATAGAATACCCCATTTCTTCGGAGTTGGCTTAGGAGTTGGTTCAGGAAGTGTCCAATCATTATCATTATTCAATAGCAATTCAGCTTGCTCAACAGTTCTTTCCCTGAAAACACAACCAGCACAACTATCCAGGTGGTCTCTGGAAGCATCAGTTAGTTCATTATAAAAGATATCAAGTATTTCATTTTTCTTGAGAGGATGATCAGGCAAAGCATTAAGTAATTGGAGAAGCCCCCCAAGCTTGTGGGAGACTCTCTTCTTCAATTTGCACAAAGTTAAATATTTCCCGTAAGGCAGCTTGTTTCTTATGAGCAGGGAAATATTTTTCAGTGAAGTAGTAAATCATATCCTGGGGACAACGCACACAATGAGGAGCAAGGGAATTAAACCATAACTTAGCAACACCCATTAACGAGAAAGGAAACAACTTAAGAATATAACGATTTTTTTCCTCATGAGCAAATAGGGTGGCTATATCATTCAATTTTGTAAGATGTGCCACAACAGTTTCAGATTCATAAACATATAAAGGATCAGATTCAACCAAAGTAATTAACTCAAGATCGACAGAGAATTCATAATCCTTATCAGTAACAAAGATAGGTGAAGTAGCAAACATAGGGCCATATTGCATTCTAGCATTAAAAGACTTTTCTTCCAGCTTAGCTAACAGTTTCTTAAGATTATCTCTATCATTACAAGCAAGAAAGTCTCTAGCAGTTTCCTCATCCATAATATAACCCTCAGGTACAACACACAATTCATATCGAGGGGGAGAATCATAATCTTCAATTTCAATAATATCATCAGTTTCAGTAATTTAATTCTCTCTAACCCTAGCAAGTTGTTCATCAAGAAATTCACCTAGTGGCACAGTATTATCAAGCACAGAAGTAGTATCATCATAAGCATCATGCATAGCAGAAGTGGCATCATCAATAACGTGCGACATATCAAAATCAATAGCAGGTGTAGGTGTCTGCTACCTCTTGAGCACTGCATTGGTTTTCCCTTGAAGAGGAAAGGGTGATGCAGCAAAGTAGCATAAGTATTTCCCTCAGTTTTTGAGGACCAAGGTATCAATCCAGCAGGAGGCCACACACAAGTCCCTCATACCTACACAAACAAATAACAACCTTGCAACCAACACGATAAAGGGGTTGTCAATCCCTTTACGGCCACTTGCAAAAGTGAGATCGAGATGATAAGATAATATTTTTGGTATTTTTATGATAAAGACTAAAAGTAAAGAAAGAAAAATAAACGGCGGCAGAAATAGAATGTTGACGGAAGATTAATATGATGGAGAATAGACCCGGGGGCCATAGGTTTCACTAGTGGCTTCTCTCAAGATAGCATAAGTATTACGGTGGGTGAACAAATTGCTGTCGAGCAATTGATAGAAAAATGCATATTTACGAGAATATCTAGGCATGATCATGTATATAGACATCACATCCGTGACAAGTAGACCGACTCCTGCCTGCATCCACTACTATTACTCCACACATCGACCGCTATCCAGCATGCATCTAGAGTATTAAGTTCATAAGAACAGAGTAACGCTTTAGGTAAGATGACATGATGTAGAGGGATAAACTCATGCAATATGATATAAACCCCGTCCTTTTATCCTCGATGGCAACAATACAATACGTGTCGTTTCCCCTCACTGGGATCGAGCACCGCATGATTGAACCCAAAGCTAAGCACTTCTCCCATTGCAAGAAAGATCAATCTAGTAGGCCAAACCAAACTGATAATTCAAAGATACTTGCAAAGATAACCAATCATACATAAAAGAATTCAGAGAAGATTCAATTATTGTTCATAGATAATCTTGATCATAAACCCACAATTCATCGGATCTCTACAAACACACCACAAAAAGAGTTACATCAAATAGATCTCCAAGAAGATCGAGGAGAACTTTGTATTGAGATCCAAAGAGAGAGAAGAAGCCATCTAGCTAATAACTATGGACCCGAAGGTCTGTGGTAAACTACTCACACATTATCGGAGAGGCTATGGTGTTGATGTAGAACCCTCCGTGATCAATGCCCCCTCCGGCAGAGCGCCAGAAAAGGCCCCAAGATGGGATCTCATGAGTACAGAAGGTTGCGGCGGTGGAATTAGGTTTTCATGGTGCTCCTCGATGGTTTCGGGGTACGTAGGTATATATAGGAGGAAGAAGTAGGTCGGTGGAGCCACGAGGGGCCCACGAGGGTGGAGGGCGCGCCCATGGGGGGTAGGTGCGCCCCCTACCTCATGGCCTCCTCGTATGTTTCTTGACGTCCACTTCAAGTCCTCTGGATCATGTTTGTTCCAAAAATAACTCTGCCGAAGGTTTCATTCCGTTTGGACTCCGTTTGATATTCCTTTTCTTTGAAACACTGAAATAGGCAAAAAAAACAGCAATTTGCACTGGGCCTTGGGTTAATAGGTTAGTTCCAAAAATAATATAAAAGTGTATAAATAAGCCCATTAAACATCCAAAATAGAATATATAATAGCATGGAGCAATCCAAAACAGAATATATAATAGAAGAAAAGGCAGACCCTAGGTTGGTAATAATATCCTCAGTTTTATCAATTCTAGTGGAATCTTGATCTATCTTTTCATTAACCATAGTTTCCTTTTCTTTGAAATTTCTAAGAGCAACTCCTACCTTAGATTCGTATTGGGTAATTTGGTTGTGGATCTTTCTATCCAATTTTTCAATCAACTCTATGGTGGCAACTTTATTTTCAATAATTTCAAGCCGTTGCATCACATGTTCCAAAGTTAAAATAGTTCCATTAACCAAAAGAGGTGGCGGGCCAAACAAATCTATCATAGCATTGTAAGAATCAAAAGTATGGCTACCCAAGAAATTCCCTCCAGTAATGGTATCAAGAATATATCTATTCCAAGGGGTGATGCCTACATAAAAATTACGAAGAAGAATGGAAGTATATTGCTTCCTAGTGGATCTATTTTGCGCATTGCAAATTCTGTACCAAGCATCTTTCAGATTTTCTCCCTCCCTTTGTTTAAAATTAAGAACTTCATTCTCGGGAGACAAAGGAGTAGATAAAGGACTAGCCATAACGACGAAGCAAGCAAAAATAGGCAAACGGAAAGAGAGGGCGAATAAAATGGCAAGGGTGAAGTGGGGGAGAGGAAAACGAGAGGCAAATGGCAAATAATGTAATGCGAGGGATAAGAGTTTGTGATGGGTACTTGGTATGTCTTGACTTGTGCATAGACTCCCGACAACGACGCTTGAAATCCTTCTTGCTACCTCTTGAGCACTGCGTTGGTTTTCCCTTGAAGTGGAAAGGGTGATGCAGCAAAGTAGCGTAAGTATTTCCCTTAGTTTTTGAGAACCAAGGTATCAATCCAGTAGGAGGCCACACGCAAGTCCCTCGTACCTACACAAACAAATAAGAACCTTGCAACCAACGCGATAAAGGGGTTGTCAATCCCTTCACGGCCACTTGCGAAAGTGAGATCGAGATGATAAGATAATATTTTTGGTATTTTTATGATACAGACTAAAAGTAAAGAAAGCAAAATAAACGGCGGCAGAAATAGAACGTTGACGGAAGATTAATATGATGGAGAATAGAGCCGGGGGCCATAGGTTTCACTAGTGGCTTCTCTCAAGATAGCATAAGTATTACGGTGGGTGAACAAATTACTGTCGAGCAATTGATAGAAAAGTGCATAACTATGAGAATATCTAGGCATGATCATGTATATAGGCATCACGTCCGTGACAAGTAGACCGCCTCCTGCCTGCATCTACTACTATTACTCCACACATCGACTGCTATCCAGCATGCATCTAGAGTATTAAGTTCATAAGAATAGAGTAACGCTTTAGGTAAGATGACATGATGTAGAGGGATAAACTCATGCAATATGATATAAACCCTATCTTTTTATCCTCGATGGCAACAATACAATATGTGTCGTTTCCCCTACTGTCACTGGGATCGAGCACCCCATGATTAAACCCAAAGCTAAGCACTTCTCCCATTGCAAGAAAGATCAATCTAGTAGGCCAAACCAAACTAATAATTCGATGAGACTTGCAAAGATAACCAATCATACATAAAAGAATTCAGAGAAGATTCGAATATTGTTCATAGATAATCTTGATCATAAACCCACAATTTATCGGATCTCAACAAACACACCGCAAAAAGAGTTACATCAAATAGATCTCCAAGAAGATCGAGGAGAACTTTGTATTGAGATCCAAAGAGAGAGAAGAAGCCATCTAGCTAATAACTATGGACCTGAAGGTCTGTGGTAATCTACTCACACATCATCAGAGAGGCTATGGTGTTGATGTAGAAGCCCTCCATGATCGATGCCCCCTCCGGCAGAGCGCCGGAAAAGGCCCGAAGATGGGATCTCACGAGTACAGAAGGTTGCGGCGGTGGAATTAGGTTTTCGTAGTGCTGCTCGATGGTTTCGGGGTACGTAGGTATATATAGGAGGAAGAAGTAGGTCGGTGGAGCCACGAGGGGCCCATGAGGGTGGAGGGCGCGCCCAGGGGGTAGGCGCGCCCGCTACCTCGTGGCCTCCTTGTATGTTTCTTGACGTCCACTCCAAGTCCTCTGGATCACGTTTGTTCAAAAAATAACTCTCCCGAAGGTTTCATTCTGTTTGGACCCCATTTGATATTCCTTTTCTGCGAAACACTGAAATAGGCAAAAAAAGCAATTTGCACTGGGCCTTGGGTTAATAGGTTAGTCCCAAAAATAATATAAAAGTGTATAAATAAGCCCATTAAACATCCAAAACAGAATATATAATAGCATGGAGCAATAAAAAATTATAGATACGTTGGAGACGTACCAGTGTCGCAAGTTTACTCAAACAGAAGGAGAATCAAGTGCAAAGCTAGATGGCAATTCCTTACCTCCCCTCGTAGTTGACGGAAAAATCTTGGTTCTTTGATCTTTCAAATTCCTCATAGTGATCAACAGATATAAATCCCAAGTGACTCCGAGAATAGTGCTATGGTCCCCGGCAACGGCGCCAGAAAAAGGTCTTGATAACCCACAAGTATAGGGGATCACAACAGTTTTCGAGGGTAGAGTATTCAACCCAAATTTACTGATTCGACACAAGGGGAGCCAAAGAATATTCTCAAGTATTAGCAGCTGAGTTGTCAATTCGACCACAGCTGAAAGACTTAATATCTACAACAAAGTATTTAGTAGCAAAGTAGTATGGAAGTAGCAGTAACAGTGGCAAAAGTAACAGTAGTAGTTTTGTAGAAATTGTAACAGTGGCAACGAAAAAGTAAAAAAGAAAAGATCAATATGAAACAAGCTCATAGGCAATGGATCAATGATGGATAATTATGTCGGATGGCATTCATCATGCATCAGTTATAACCTAGGCTGACACAGAACTAGCTCCAATTCATCAATATAATGTAGGCATGTATTCCGAATATAGTCATACGTGCTTATGGAAAAGATCTTGCATGACATCTTTTGTCCTACCCTCCCGTGGCAGCGGGGTCCTATTGAAACTAAGGGATATTAAGGCCTCCTTTTAATAGAGAACCAGGCCAAAGCATTAGCACTTAGTGAATACATGAACTCCTCAAACTACGGTCATCACCAGGAAGTGTCCCGGCTATTGTCACTCCGGGGTTGTCAGATCATAACACGTAGTAGGTGACTATAACTTGGAAGATAGGATCAAGAACACAAATATATTCATGAAAACATAATAGGTTCAGATCTGGAATCATGACACTCGGGCCCTGGTGACAAGCATTAAGCATACTAAGTCATAGCAACATCAATCTTAGAACATAGTGGATACTAGGGACCAAACCCTAACAAAACTAACTCGATTACATGTAAACACTATAAAAAAAAGACACATCCGTGACATTTTGGGCCAAACGAATTTTTTTCCTGTCGTACTTATGACACTTCTATGACGATAATTGTGACAAAACCCGGTATCATCATAGATGTGGTGGGCTCCTACTTCTATGACAAAAAATCATGATAGAAAATGGGCTTTTCGTCCTGGGCGGGCTGGAGACGCAACTACATGACATTCTTTGGGCCGTCCATGACGGAAAAAATCGTGGTAGAAGCGAGGGCGAGGAAAATATTGGGAGTTCGATTCACGGTGGGTGGTCGGGGCGAAGCGATACGCGCTTTCTCTCGGCGCATACTGCAGCGTGTGTGCGGGGCGTTGGGCTCTAACTGAACCCGAGTGAGGCGTTGGGCTCTAATTGAACCCGAGTGAGGCGTTGGGCTCTAACTGAACCCGAGCGATTGCACTACAGGCTACGCGTTACTGAACCCGAGCGATCGATCGATCCCTTGCTGTTAACTGAACCCGAGTGATTCTTCGCTCTCGCCGCTAATGAAGCCGATCGATGCTGCCTCTGGATGAGCGATGGCGTTGTTGGGGGTTTGGATGAACAGTTTCGATGGGGGTTGGATGAACAGGACCCCGTGGTAGTAGAGGTCGTTGCCGCTGGATGTACAGGACCCCGATTGATCGAGCCGGTGGAGGGGTGGATGAACAGGACCCCGTGGAGGGCTGGTTGAAAAGTAGCCGGTGGAGGGCTAGATGAACAGTAACCCATGGAGGGGTGATTGAACAGGACCACGTGGAGAGGGCTGGCTGAATAGTAGCCGGTGGAGGAGCGCGCGGTGGAGGCTGGATGAACAGGAGCCCGTGGATGAACAGTCACAGGTGGAGGCTGGAGGAGGTCGATGGTGGATGAACAGTAGCCCGTGGAGGCAGTCGACGGTGGAGATTAACAGTATCCCGTGGAGTCCCGTTTTGCCGTACGCCACACCCCTCCCGATGAACAGGACCCCCGTTTCGACCGTAGCGCTCCAACACAAGTCCGTTTCCTCCGTTTTGCGGTACGCCACACCCCTCCCGATCAACAGGACCCCGTTTCGACCGTAGGAGGTCCATTTCCTCTGTTTTGCAGTACGTCAGACCCATCCCGATGAACAGGATCCCATTTCGACCGTGGCCGGTCGAACACAAGGCTGCTTCCTCCGTTCTGTGGTACGCTAGGCCTCATTTTCATCGGCTGTTCCGTCCAAGCAGGTTGGCTCCTGATGAACACGACGACGCATTCGTTCCGACCCAGCCGGTTGCCTCCCCATGATCACGACGACGGCGCAGCTTCTCCATTCCGACCCAGCCATGTACACGAGCCCTGGCCGTACGTATGCGCGAGTAGGCGTTAGAGACCCCGCCCGTATGTACGTACGTGGCCGCATTTACTTTCTTGCACCCTGGCCGCTGTACATACGTGTACATGCTATGTGCGCGCCTCTACTACGACACGTGCCCTTCTTACTTGGCCACGGTTCATCGCTGCAGCCTTTAAACAGACCGATCGACCAGTATGTACGTACACATTCGCCACCAGATTGACAACGCTACATACACTTCCACCAGGTGGGTCCCAACTGTTAGGCACTTCCTCGCGTGCGAAGATGTAGCTAGTGGGTCCCAGCAGTCAGGGGGGAAACGTTTTTTCGTGAAATATGGTGGCCTGTCCGATGGGTCCCTGCTGTCAGGTGGAGGAATCATTATTTTCCACATAATAAGGAGGCACTTCCTTGCTACGGTCGTGGACCCAGCTGTCAGCCTCTTCACGTACAGTACAATTCCGATGGAAGTCGGTCGTTGACCACATTGACCACGCCACGCCGAGAGCACCAAGGCGGTGGACGATGGCGAGGCCTAGGAAGGGGATGACGCGGAGTCGGGGAAGACGCGACAGTGGATGCCCACGCGGAGAGGAGTACGAGGGTTCACTGGTTTGGCTGTGGTGTGAGGCTGCCGTCGCCGCAGGGCCTGGCCAGCGGTGGGAGTAGTAGGGGGTGGTGAGGCCTCAGCGGCAGCACAACCGGCCACGGGAGGCAGGAGTAGGCGGCACGACCGGCGCTGCTTTGGGCGGCTGGAGCAAGAAGACCAGAGGTTGAAGAAGCACCACGGCCGTTGGATGGACATCGTACGGTCACTGGAGCTAGAATCGTTCATATTGACTAAGTTGACAAAGCCCTTCGTCCCTATCAACTTAGTAGGCCCACATGTCAGCCTGCCACTATGCTGGGTCCCAGCTAGCAGGGGGAGTATTCATTTTTTTGTGCGTAATAAGGAGGCACTTCCTTGCGTGTGAAGATATAGCTGGTGGGTCCGACCTGTCAGCGGGGGAACATTTTTTTCACGAAATACAGAGGCCCTTCTGGTGGGTCCCAGATGTCAGGTGGAGGAATCATTATTTTGCGCGTAGTAAGGAGGCATTTCCTGTGTGCGGCCGTGGACCTAGCTGTCAGCCTCTCCACGTAAAGTCCACGTCCGATGGATGTCGTTCATTGACCACGTTGACCACGGCGCGCCGAGAGCACTAGGGCAGTGGACGATGACGAGGCCTAGGAAGGGGATGACGCGGAGCCGGGGAATACGCGGCAGTGGATGCCCACGCGGAGAGGAGTATGAGGGTTCACTGGTTCGGTTGCGATGTGAGCCTGCCGTTGCCGCAAGGCCTGGCCAACGGTTGGAGTAGTATGGGTCGGTGAGGCCTCAACGGCAGCTCAGCCGGCCACAAGAGGCAGGAGCAGGCGGTCTCGCCAGCGCTGGTTTGGGCGGCTGGTGCAAGAAGAGCAGCGATTGAAGAAACAACAGGACCATTCGATTCAAATCCAACGGTCACTGCTGCTAGAATTGTTTGTTGACTAAGTTGACCAAGCCCTGCGTACGCGTCAACTTAGTAGGCCCACAGGTCAGCCTCCGAACTGGTGTGCCCCAGATGTTAGTGGGAGGAATCATTTTCTCGCGTAATAAGGAGGCAGTTTTTTTGAGGGGTAATAAGGAGGCAGTTGATGGCTGCTACCTCTTGAGCACTGCGTTGGATTTCCCCGAAGAGGAGAGGATGATGCAGCAAAGTAGCGTAAGTATTTCCCTCAGTTTTTGAGAACCAAGGTATCAATCCAGTAGGAGGCTACGCACAAGTCCCTAGTACCTGCACAAAACAATAGCTCCTCGCAACCAACGCGATTAGGATTGTCAATCCCTTCATGGTCACTTACGAGAGTGAGATCTGATAGAGATGATAAATAATATTTTTGGTATTTTTGATATAGAGATGCAAATTGAAAAGTAAAAGGCAAAGTAAAAACAAAGAAAGTATTAAAGTAATGGAGATTGATATGATGAGAGTAGACCCGGGGGCCATAGATTTCACTAGTGGCTTCTCTCAAGAGCATAAGTATTCTACGGTGGATGAACAAATTACTGTTGAGCAATTGACAGAATTGAGCATAGTTATGAGTATATCTAGGTATGATCATGTATATAGGCATCACGTCCGAGACAAGTAGACCGACTCCTGCCTGCATCTACTACTATTACTCCACTCATCGACCGCTATCCAGCATGCATCTAGAGTATTAAGTTAAAAACAGAGTAACGCCTTAAGCAATATGACATGATGTAGAGGGATAAATTCATACAATATGATAAAAAAACCCATCTTGTTATCCTCGATGGCAACAATACAATACGTGCCTTGCTACCCCTTCTGTCACTAGGAAAGTACACGCAAGATTGAACCCAAAGCTAAGCACTTCTCCCATTGCAAGAACTACCAATCTAGTTGGCCAAACCAAACGGATAATTCGAAGAGACTTGCAAAGATAACCAATCATACATAAAAGAATTCAGAGAAGATTCAAATATTGTTCATAGATAATCTGGATCATAAACCCACAATTCATCGGTCTCAACAAACACACCGCAAAAATAAGATTAAATCGAATAGATCTCCACGAGAGAGGGGGAGAACATTGTATTGAGATCCAAAAAGAGAGAAGAATCCATCTAGCTACTAGCTATGGACCCGAAGGTCTGAAGTAAACTACTCACACTTCATCGCAGGGGCTATGGTGATGATGTAGAAGCCCTCCGTGGTGGATGCCCCTCCGTGAGCTCAAACAGGCCCCAAGATGGGATCTCGTGGATACAGGAAGTTGCGGCGGTGGAATTAGGTTTTTGGCTCTTCCCCTGATCGTTTGGGGGTACGTAGGTGTATATAGGAGGAAGGAGTACGTCGGTGGAGCAACAGGGGGCCCACGAGGCAGGGGGCCCGCCCTAGGGGGGGAGCCCCCACCCTCGTGACCGCCTCTTTTGTTCCTTGGAGTAGGGTCCAAGTCTCCTGGATCACGTTCGGTGAGAAAATCACGTTTCCGAAGGTTTCATTCCGTTTGGACTCCGTTTGATATTCCGTTTCTTTGAAACACTGAAATAGGCAAAAACAGCAATTCTGGGCTGGGCCTCCGGTTAATAGGTTAGTCCCAAAAATAATATAAAAGTGGAAAATAAAGCCCAATATAGTCCAAAACAGTAGATAAAGTAGCATGGAGCAATCAAAAATTATAGATACATTGGAGACGTATCAGGCATCCCCAAGCTTAATTCCTGCTCGTCCTCGAGTAGGTAAATGATAAAAAGAGAATTTTTGATGCGGAGTGATACTTTGGCATAATTTCAATGTAAATCTTCTTAATTGTGGTATGAATATTCAGATTCGAAAGATTCAAGACAAGAGTTCATATTGACATAAAAATAATAATACTTCAAGCATACTAACTAAGCAATTATGTCTTCTCAAAATAACATGGCCAAAGAAAGTTATCCCTACAAAATCATATAGTCTGGCTATGCTCCATCTTCCCCACACAAAATATTTAAATCATGCACAACCCCGATGACAAGACAAGCAATTGTTTCATACTTTAACATTTTCAAAACTTTTTCAATCTTCACGTAATACATGAGCGTGAGCCATGGATATAGGACTATATGTAGAATAGAATGGTGGTTGTGAAGAAGACAAAAAGGGAGAAGATATTCTCACATCAACTAGGCGTATCAATGGGCTATGGAGATGCCCATCAATAGATATCAATGTGAGTGAGTAGGGATTGCTATGCAACGGATGCACTGGAGCTATAAGTATATGAAAGCTCAACAAAAGAAACTAAGTGGGTGTGCATCCAACTCGCTTGCTCACGAAGACTTAGGGCATTTGAGGAAGCCCATCATTGGAATATACAAGCCAAGTTCTATAATGAAAAATTCTCACTAGTATATGAAAGTGACAAAATGAGAGACTCTCCATCATGAAGATCTTGGTGCTACTTTGAAGCACAAGTGTGGTAAAAGGATAGTAGCATTGTCCCTTCTCTCTTTTTCCCTCATTTTTTTTATTTGGGCCTTTTCTCCTTTTTATTTTGGCCTCTTTTTTTCATTTTTCTTTTTTTTTTCGTCCGGAGTCTCATCCCGACTTGTGGGGGAATCATGGTCTCCATCATCCTTTCCTCACTTGGGACAATGCTCTAAAGAATGATGATCATCACACTTTTATTTTTCTTACAACTCAACAATTACAACTCAATTCTTAGAACAAAGTATGACTCTATATGAATGCCTCCGTGATGTACGGGATATGCAATGAATCAAGAGTGACATGTATGAAAGAATTATGAACGGTGGCTTTGCCACAAATACGATGTCAACTACATGATCATGCTAGCAATATGACAATGATGGAGCGTGTCATAATAAACGGAACGGTGGAAAGTTGCATGGCAATATATCTCAGAATGGCTATGGAAATGCCATGATAGGTAGGTATGGTGGCTGTTTTGAGGAAGATATATGGTGGGTGTATGATACCGCGAAAAGTCTTGCGGTATTAGAGAGGCTAGAAATGGTGGAAGGATGGGAAAAAGTGCGTATAATCCATGGACTCAACATTAGTCATAAAGAACTCATATACTTATTGCAAAAATCTAGAAGTTATCAAAGCAAAGTATTACGCGCATGCTCCTAGGGGGATAGATTGGTAGGAAAAGACCATCGCTCGTCCCCGACCGCCACTCATAAGGAAGACAATCAATAAATAAATCATGCTCCGAGTTCATCACATAACGGTTCACCATACGTGCATGCTACGGAATCACAAACTTCAACACAAGTATTCTTTAAATTCACAACTACTCAACTAGCATGACTCTAATATCACCATCTTCATATCTCAAAACAATTATCAAGCATCAAACTTTTCTTAGTATTCAACGCACTCAAAAGAAAGTTTCACATATCTTGAATACCAAGTATATTAATATTAAGCAAATTACCATGCTATTAACGACTCTCAAAATAATCTAAGTGAAGCATGAGAGATCAATAGTTTCTTTAAAACAAACCCACCACCGTGCTCTAAAAGATCTAAGTGAAGTACTAGAGCAAAAATTATCACGCTCAAAAGATATAAATGAATAACTATGAGCAAAACTATCAAGCTCAAAAGATATAAGTGAAGCACATAGAGTATTCTATCAAATTCCAATTTATGTATGGCTCTCTCAAAAGGTGTGTACAGAAAGGATGATTGTGGTAAACTAACAAGCAAAGACACAAATAATACAAGACGCTCCAAGCAAAACACATATCATGTGGTGAATAAAAATATAGCTCCAAGTAAATTACCGATGGAAGTAGACGAAAGAGGGGATGCCTTCCGGGGCATCCCCAAGCTTAGAATTTTTGGTGTACTTGGATTATCTTGGGGGTTCCATGGGCATCCCCAAGCTTAGGCTCTTGCCACTCCTTGTTCCATAATCCATCAAAAGAATTTACCCAAAACTTGAAAACTTCACAACACAAAACTCAATAGAAATCTCATGAGCTCCGTTAGAGAAAGAAAATAAAAGACTACTTTAAGGTACTGTAATGAACTCATTCTTTATTTGTATTGGTGTTAAACCTACTGTATTACAACTTCTCTATGGATTATAAACTATTTTACTAGCCATAGATTCATCAAAATAAGCAAACAACACGCGATAAACAGAATCTGTCAAAAACAGAACAGTCTGTAGTAATCTGTAACTAACGCAAACTTATGGAACTCCAAAAAATCTACCAAAATTAGAAGACCTAGACAATTTGTTTATTGATCATAAGCAATTGGAATCAGTATTTTATCACGTTCTGGTGATTTTTAATAATTCGGGCACTGAGCGCAAAGTTTCTGGAAATTACAGCAAGATCAAATAACTATCATCCAAGAAGATCCAATAGGTCTAGTTTGGCACAAACACTAATTGAAACATTAAACCACATCTAAACAGAGGCTAGATGGATTATTTATTCCTAAACAGAAGCAAAAGAAAAAAAAATAAAAATAAAATTGGGTTGACTCCCAACAAGCGCTATCGTTTAACGCCCCTAGCTAGGCATAAAAGCAAGGATAGATTTAAGTAGTGCCGTAGTAATAAGATAGATCGGTGAAACTCATTTCATATTCTCTATGTTCGGCAGCAAGTTTTCTTTGAGGCAATAAAAAGTAATCAAAAGGGCTAAATTTAATAGGACAAAAGTCCCCAAGATCTATTTTAGGAGGTATAGGTTCCTCTTTCGGCCCTTCGTATTGCACAACCAATTCATCATTATAAGCATTCTTTTGACATAACTTGGTGAGCCTATACTCAAGAGAGCATCCTAGCTCATTATTTCGAATAGCCAAATCATCATTAAGTTCAGAGATTCTATCAATTAAAATATTGGTAGGCACCTTTTTTCTAAGATTTTCATTGAAAGCAACATAGTCGATAGATTGAAAACGCATTATTTCTTCTTGATCAAAGAGGATATATTCTATGGGAGGACGGCCAGCGTCCACCCTATAATGCGCAAAGATTTCTTTGGCTTCTTTTATTATAAATCTAAATTCATGAGCCAAAAAGATAGTAGCGGCACGCTTAACAGTGGAGTGTTCAATATTAGAAAATTCTAGGAAGATTCTTTGTATAGAAGGGTGCATATGCATAAATTGCCTTTCAAGTTCAACGATAAGCATGGCAATAGCGTCCGCAAGGCTACTAGTTCTATGGAGAATAGAACCACCCATAGAGGGTAAAGCACCTGCACAAGTAAAGAAATCTCAAATAACTCCTTTTCCAATAATATTACCACTACCGATTCGAAATCTTTTTGTATGATAGGTAGGGGATTCTTCAGCAGGAGCTTCAGAATTTTCTGTGATATTATTATCGCCCATATCGGCAATAATTTCCCCAATTTCAGACATAATGACAAGCAAGCAAACTAACATACGAGCAAACAAGCGGACGGTGAAAAGGCAAACGGGAAAAAGAGGAGGAGATTGGGAAAGAGAGGGCGAATAAAACGGCAAGGGTGAAGTGGGGGTGAGGAAAACGAGAGGCAAATGGTAAATAAGGTAATGCAGGAGATAGGGATTGTGATGGGTACTTGGTATGTCTTGACTTGCTCTTGCGTAAGCCTCCCCGGCAACGGCGCCAGAAATTCTTCTTACTACCTCTCGAGCACTGCGTTGGATTTCCCCGAAGAGGAGAGGATGATGCAGCAAAGTAGCGTAAGTATTTCCCTCAGTTTTTGAGAACCATGGTATCAATCCAGTAGGAGGCTATGCACAAGTCCCTCGTACCTGCACAAAACAATAGCTCCTCGCAACAAACGCGATTAGGGGTTGTCAATCCCTTCACGGTCACTTACGAGAGTGAGATCTGATAGAGATGATAAATAATATTTTTGGTATTTTTGATATATAGATGCAAAGTGAAAAGTAAAAGGCAAAGTAAAAACAAAGCAAGTATTAAAGTAATGGAGATTGATATGATGAGAATAGACCCGGGGGCCATAGGTTTCACTAGTGGCTTCTCTCAAGAGCATAAGTATTCTACGGTGGATGAACAAATTATTGTTGAGCAATTGACAGAATTGAGCATAGTTATGAGTATATCTAGGTATGATCATGTATATAGGCATCACGTCTGAGACAAGTAGACCGACTCCTGCCTGCATCTACAACTATTACTCCACTCATCGACCGCTATCCAGCATGCATCTAGAATATTAAGTTAAAAACAGAGTAATGCCTTAAGCAAGATGACATGATGTAGAGGTATAAATTCATGCAATATGATAAAAACCCCATCTTGTTATCCTCGATGGCAACAATACAATACGTGCCTTGCTACCCCTTATGTCATTGGGAAAGGACACCGCAAGATTGAACCCAAAGCTAAGCACTTCTCCCATTGCAAGAACTACCAATCTAGTTGGCCAAACCAAACGGATAATTCAAAGAGACTTGCAAAGATAACCAATCATACATAAAAGAATTCAGATAAGATTCAAATATTGTTCATAGATAATCTGGATCATAAACCCACAATTCACCGGTCTCAACAAACACACCGCAAAAAGAAGATTACATCGAATAGATCTCCAAGAGAGAGGGTGAGAACATTGTATTGAGATCCAAAAAGAGAGAAGAAGCCATCTAGCTACTAGCTATGGACCCGAAGGTCTGAAGTAAACTACTCACACTTCATTGGAGGGGCTATGGTGATGATGTAGAAGCCCTCCATGGTGGATGCCCCTCCGTGAACTCCGAACAGGCCCCAAGATGGGATCTCGTGGATCAGGAAGTTGCGGCGGTGGAATTAGGTTTTGGCTCCTCCCCGATCGTTTGGGGGTGCGAGGTATACATAGGAGGAAGGAGTACGTCGGTGGAGCAACAGGGGCCCATGAGGCAGGGGGCGCCCTAGAGGCGCCCCACCTCGTGACCGCCTCTTTTGTTCCTTGGAGTAGGGTCCAAGTCTCCTGGATCACGTTCCCGAAGGTTTCATTCCGTTTGGACTCCGTTTGATATTCTGTTTCTTCAAAACACTGAAATAGGCAAAAAACAGCAATTCTGGGCTGGGCCTCCGGTTAATAGGTTAGTCTCAAAAATAATATAAAAGTGAAAAATAAAGCCCAATATAGTCCAAAATAGTAGATAAAGTAGCATGGAGAAATAAAAATTATAGATATGTTGGAGACGTATCAATGGCATGCGTGCAGGCCAGCAGAGGGAGTAGGGTGGGCCGGTGAAGCTTGTGCGGCATGACAGCAGGCCACAAGAGGAGGGAGCAGGCAGTCCCGCCGGCGCTGGTTTAGGCGGCTGGAGCAGGAAGATCAGAGATTGAAGAAGCACGTTGGCTGTTGGATGGACATCCAACAGTCACTGCTCCTAGAATAGTGTGTTGACTGACAAAGCCTTCCGTAAACAAGTCAGCCTTGAAATTTGTGGCGTGTACAGCCCATTTGCTATTATTTTTATAATTTTTACTCATTTTCTAATTCATATGGAATTTATTGCAGCCCATTTTCCATTTTAGAATTGCTGCCCATTTTAAGTCGATACTGTGGTTAAAAATTTGAACTAAAAATGTGCGAAATTTTGAAAATTCGCATTTTTTGCTGGGGAACAAAATATTCTTAATCCAAAAATTATTAACCATACTAAAAAAATTTAAAAATAAATTAGTACTATGTCATGTTAAAATCCAATGAAATATAAAATATCAGGGAAGAACAAAAACAAAAAAAGAAACTAATTTTCCCATTTAGTTTTAACAGATACTGACCAAACTCTTTGGCCAGGCCGGAATGCATCCCTTCTCGTCTTGAAAGATTTGCAACCTAGTAAGTCGGAGAAAACAAATAGGCCTAGCTTGGTTATTCTTCAAAAAGAAATAGTGGCCTACCTATTTTCCCGAAGAAAAAACTGTTGGGATGGTCATGTTATTAGACGGGCCATAGAGACCACACAACCCAGTTTATAGCCTGCTCCTCCGAACAAATCCTCAAAAAAAAAATTGTGCAATTATGTCGTTAGTTGACTATACGTTGAAAATGATGTGGGTCCCAGATATCAACAGGGTGGATTAGACTAAAAAACGAGGGGTCCATCTGAGTAGTAAAAGAGGCGCTTTGCTTGTGTTCGGGAGTGGACCTGATGGGTCTGTACTATCATACTCACATCTACAGTCCTCTCCCGATTCACTGTGTTGACAGGGCCAGACGGCGGCGCCGCGAGCTCACCAAGGCGGAGGATAAAGTGCTGTCGCCAATGTGCTGGGCTGGGTTGGACATTCTTATTGAAAAATAAAAATGGACCAGAACTATTTACGATGTTGACTAGGATTTGCATGGGTCCGCTGGTTGCAGGAAGAAAATGGTGGGAGAAAGAAGACTGGTCGCTATCTTTGCCTAAGAATTATATTGACTGAACGTAACGACACTATCATAGGAAATAATATCCTCCTGTTAAATCTTGAATTTAAAGAACTGGTTCATGAGCATTTAGCTTTATTTATTTACTTATTTATGTTTAGGGGACCATGAGCATGTACCTGGGTCGGATTCATGTGAGAGCCTCCCTTCCAGTTAATTATGGGCTCCTCTATTGGGCCTTTATCAGTGGGCTGCATGTTATTCACAAGTGGAAAGTGTGTTCCGTACGAAAAATAGTATGCGCTACGTATGGTACGGGGCACTAAAGAATAGGAACGTGCAACGACTTCCAAAACATTGTGTTTGTCATTCTAACGACACATTTATTCAATCAACAGACGAAATATACTACTGATTGTACATTGAAAACAGCAGGAGCAACAACCAGGGCTGGGGGTGCAACAGAAGTAGTAAGCAGGCCAGAAGAGTAAAGACGTAGCTCTCTCTTCCAAACCAAACATCAACCATCATTACAAAAGGGCTACCAAAAAAGAACAAGTGTATGCATCAAACTAAATAAAGATCCTACTACACCAAGTGTACACATCTTACTAACTGCCTCAGTTAGACGTTACTATTTATTAAGCTGTGGAGATTGGCTGATGGCTTGAACCAGATGGGTGCCTGATGGGGGAAACTCCAGCCAGCAGGTCGAAGTCTGATACTTGTGACCCTCTCTCCTACTTTGTGCTGTAGAGCGTGGCGGCGCATATCAGGGTATGGTGCATGCAAAGACGCATGGTACGCTGTGTACACACAGTTTTTCCTGATGAACGAAACCGCGCTACCATCATGATCCTTGCCGTCGGTTATCTCCTGGTTAATTGGATAATTCAGTCCAAGAAACAGAGAGCGTGTACCAAGGCTACTTACCAGCCTCTAGTCCAAAATTCCTGAAGGCCCAGAGAAGCTGGGATCCTGCTCAAAGACCTTGCAGTGACTGTGATTGTATTCCACAAAGCAACACGTCCAGTATGTGCGAACGATCATCAATCGTTCGCCATCATCTGATCGAGCCAGGAACCACCTACAACTGCCATGCCGCTTTTCTTTGAAAGGTTCTGGGATTAGGAAGGGTAGGGACACCAGGCGGCCTACAACATCATATCAAGTTGGAGTCAAATAAAAAGGGCTCTTAATGTAGTAAATCTTAAGAACAACATGTTATGAGCATGAATATTTTTTCAGTAAATGTTGACAGTAATATAAGCAAGCCATCATGATATCATAGGAAAGTAACATACTGCTGTATAGCGATGATTGGAGTAGGCCAGCAATACATCCAACCATAGAAGGAGTCGACAGCGTAAATGAAGCCCTTGTGTTTAATGGCATCACATAACCATGGAGGATGTATGATCCTGCGATGGACGTGCAGATTTATCCACTTACCACAGTGACCTATCAGATAGGAGAGACCGCAGTTGAAGAACACAATTAGCCTGAAGTCTTTATAATTTTCAGATCTTGTGGGCACTTGGCAGATTACAACCTTGAGCAAATCAAACTTGGTATCATGTTGGCTACTGTAAGATTCCAAGTATTCCGGGTTACGGTGCCAAAGCAGTGCAGTGTTAATCGAAGGAAGGGGGATCAATTGCCGGGTGTAGACCTCCACGAGCATCCAGCTGCCGCCACCGTCAACGAGCACCATCCAAGACGTGTTCATGCCGACCCAATACATGCCGTGAATGTAGTTTAGGGTGACCGGGGTTGGATCACAGTCAAGAGGGTTGATGCTCGTCACCCTATGATCGTTATGCTGTGTGACACGCCATTTCTGAAGATCGGGCAACATCAGCAAGCAAGGAGCTGGCTTAAAAAGCTCCGGCCTGAGGGCTTTGAGTAAATGGTATAGCCCTGACGAGCACACGGTGAGCAGCATGGTACTATGATTGTCCACACGTGAAACAATGAGCTTGATTACCTCTGTGGGGAGCGAATTCTAGCCACTCTTTCGGCGGATGCTGCTCGGTTCTGCCATTGTTAGTGCTTGGGTTCCGGAAGAGGGGGGAGGCGTCTTAGTGGGGATGGAAGATTGGACGATTATGTGCGGACAAGGATGGAGAAGCGAATATGTGCTGCGGGAAGTGGACAGGTGATGATGACTACAACACGCCGCTTGACTTACGAGACACGTACCGACAGCGCAGGGTCATATCGATGCCAGACAACTTGCTTGAGTGATCACAGTACTGGTAATCCCTACAGTACCTACTACTATGCCCTAACTTG
Source organism: Aegilops longissima (assembly GCA_021605205.1). NCBI lineage: Eukaryota > Viridiplantae > Streptophyta > Magnoliopsida > Poales > Poaceae > Aegilops > Aegilops longissima. The sequence continues at coordinate 226,045,569 of CM038679.1, forward strand.
CTTGACTAGAGTAGTAGTGGAGCAGGACTCTGCTCTACAACTAGCACCGGAGGATTAGTATATTCTAATCTAAAATAGTTACAAACTTCAATGCCCGAGCGTGGAACGACTATGAACCGCCATCGGTGCTAACTCCAATCCCCAGCAAACGTTCGCTGGCAGACATGGCAGTTGCAAACGCCCGCGACACAGTTATAGTACATGTGTAAGGGGCGACGCCGCTGACGCTGACACTGACACGACGCGGATGTACGGTTGCGTGCTCACTGTTACTACCCCTCGGAGGTACGTGGGCGGCGACACTGGCTACATCAAGCTGACTAGGGTTGTGCCGAGCTGGGACCTTCCCGCTGATGTGGACATGGAAGAGGCATGGTATGATTTGGCCCCCAACGTGGTGCACGGGGACTCCAAGGAGGTTCACCTGGACATATGCATTACCAAGTTAAATGTTGATCATTAGTCTTCGCTCAATGTAATCCGTTGTCTAAGCATGTGGAGACTTCCATGCATGATCTTGCTCTATTGGAGTATCGCGCATGAATAAAAGTGTATCCATTTATGGTTTAGTCTAGAATCTTCCATGTATGAAATTTTTACTACAGTACTGGTGAAAGACTTATGATGAACCATTTCTTACATCTCCTCTGCCCCCTTCCAAGTCATCCTGATTTAATCCCTCCGTCTAGGTGTATAAGGGCATGGTTAATACTTAATAGTATAGCCAACTGTTGACTATTAGAAAGTGCCATGTCATCTGTAGCCAACATGTATAACAATCGATACTTAAAAACTAATTCTTAAAGATCATTTCTTGCAAAGCACAATAAGTGTTATTTCTTCACAAGTTTTGGATGCAGGTTGAACAGTTGAACGCTTATGTTTGCAAAAGATACTTTTTAATCTATTTCATCAGGATGTTTATGAGCTCTAGAGATTAAATAATATCCGAAGAAACCTATCGATACCCGTTACACATGAGATGACCCCCACATCCTTTGTCAAAATAAACAACTCCCCGATCAATGCATTTCACTATTCCGTGCAACGCACGGGCACCTTACTATAGATTAGTATGACCAAAAATTGAACTAACATTATATAGAGTATGATAAATGCTGATGCATGTCACCTAAAATTATATCATTGAAAACTATGTTCAAATACGAATCCAACGATATAGTTTTTGATGACATGCACTAACATTTTGTCAGTTAAATATTCAGTCAAATTCAATGGGGGACTAATAAACCACGACCGATGTAGTACTAGTGTAGAGGGCGGCATTGCACGGGAGTCTCACCCCGCTCGTGGCGCGGCAGTAAAGTCGTCATATCAAAAAACACAACCACTCGAGTAATAAGTGGCCTGGTAAAATAAACGGACAAGAAACCATCACATCCCTCCGTCTTTTTTGCATTTTATCTCTCTGCATTTACTTTCTCAGGTTCATCTCGCACACTCGATCCCTAGCTAGTACTCCTTTTACATACTTAATTAAGGATGCTAATAATTCCTGAACGTTTGGGATTTATCATCTGCGTCCCAAAACTAATAGATCGCCTTACAAAACTAAATTATATTCCTAATAAAAGCCACAACGCTCGCAGGAGCGCTTGCGGCGCGCCACGAGTGCCCTGGTGCGCGGCCGTTTCCCAGCGCGCCGAGACAACGCCTCTTCCTCAGCCTTGCAACTCACGAGGTGCTGATTGGCGGCTAGCCGGCGGGCGAGCGTGATCTCGCTGGTGTGGTGATCCGGTGCCAACATGTACTCCTCCTCACTGGAAGCGTGCACCCGGTCCACGTACCATCAAGCGTAGATGAGGCGCTTGGGCCCGATTACACTCAGGGCTTTGGCACGGGCGTCCTCCGCCACCCTCACGGCCCTCACACGAGCCTTCTGCCAAAGAGCCAATTGCCTGACTCTCTCAGACGCGGCATAGGCCTGCCAGACAGCTTTCCCCGTGGCGCGCTTCTCTTCCTCGGCCTTCTTCTCTGCCTCTAATTTGGTGCGCTCTGCCGGAGGCAAAGCCTCCCTCAAGGCGACATCCATTTCTTTCCAAAGCTCCTCAAGGCTGGGGGCTCGGCGGACGGCGCGGCATTCTCCTCATAGCGAGGAGCCGATGCATCCTCGACGTGCGTGCTGGCAAGATTGGGAATGCCGACGCGTCCACCTCGACGCGACGCGACAAGGAGCGGAACGCCGGCGCGTCCTCCTCGACTAGTGGCGGCAAGGAACGGAACAGCGACGCGTCCTCCTCGACTAGTGGCGGCGAGGAACGGAACGGCGACGCGTGACCGTCCGTGCGGTGCAGCGAGGGGCTCCTAGGGCTTGGGAGGTGGGATGCCATGGTGGTTGACGTGAGAGGGAGGGGGAGGAGATAGCGATGAATGTGAGCGTTCTTCCGAATGCTGTGGGAGGCGCAGTATTTATAGAGAGCAATGGCACACCTACGTAATATATGGACTGAGCTTTACTGACTTAACTACAGGTCCAGTTGCCTCACTGACATGTGGGCCAGATGCCTGTTGGGCCCACATGTCAGTGACCCAATGTACCTACAGTTAAGTAACTGAAGCAGCTACGTGGGCATATTTGTTGGAGTAAATTACAGGTGAGGGAAGGGGTGGAAATATTGCTGGTCACAACGGATTGGACGAGCACGGGGGAGGAGAGTCATGCATGCAGATTGTTTCCACACGGGGTGGAGTGGTGGGACTGCTGGAGGGAGAAGGAGAGTCAAGCATGCGTTCAGATTTCAAGGTGCACTAAATTATCGCATGCGATGATTAAGGCTGGCCATAGTGGTGGTAATGTGGTACTCCCTCCTTTCCGGTTTATAGGGCTTAATTTGAAAATCTCTTCAACCAAGGTAGATGATGAATGGTGGAATTATTTCCTTAATTTGCAAAAGTACTTAATTAGTATTCTCGTTTTTCTCAAAAATTTGTGCAAACCAATGCATTAATTACACCACATGCATGCATGACCACTCCTATAAAAATCTCAGTTGGTGGTGATGGTATGTCTGCCTCTGGACATCGTAAGCCGTTCGATCTACTTGGAACCAACGGCTGAGATGTGTGTGCATAGAGACATGGCCTTGCCACTGGAGGTACTGTATAGCAGATATTTACCCACCTTTGCCACTATATAAAATACGGAACTACTCATTCCAGCCTCATTTCCTTTCTGGTTCATATCCTTGCATTCTTCTTGCGGCAAGCAGAAGGTTCTGAAGATGGAGTCCAGACTCTAGAAACCACTACAAAAACTATTACACCACCTCTATCTTGGTAAGAGTAGGTGAAATTTTTGAATCGAGCCCTTTAAACTAAAAGGGAGGTAGTGGTACTCTAATAGCTAACCTTGTTCTGATGTCTAGATAGGACATGGCATGCACCTGGCGGAGGAACTAGTCTTCATTGTGCATTTAAGTTTTGTCTAAAGTCAATGTAACTCTGCTTTGACCAAAAATATAGAAAAATGTACATCAACATTCACAATATCAAATCAACATTTTTATACTCGTTATACAACGTAGTTTTTATACTCATTATAATCAGTATTGTAGATATTGATATTTTTAGTATAAATTTGGTCAAAAACTTTGCAAAAGGTTGACGGAAGTATAACGGACCAGAGGGAGTATCATGCATGCGGAGTAGGCACAAAAATTGCTCATTTATAGCCGGTTGAAGTCTCAAAGGGTGCGACCGCATGATGTCTACTACACAACCTTCTTCTTGTAGATGTTGTTGGGCCTCCAAGTGCAGAGGTTCAGAGGGACAAGAGTAAATTTCCTCAAGTGGATGACCTAAGGTTTATCAATCCGTGGGAGGCGTAGGATGAAGATGGTCTCTCTCAAACAACCCTGCAACCAAAAAGCAAAGAGTCTCTTGTGTCCCCAACACACCCAATACAATGGTAAATTGTATAGGTGCACTAGTTCGGTGAAGAGATGGTGATACACGTGCAATATGCATGGTAGATATAGGTTTTTGTAATCTGAAAATATAAAAACAACAAGGTAACTAATGATAAAAGTGAGCACAAACGGTATTCCAATGCTTCGAAATAAGGCCTAGGGTTCATACTTTCACTAGTGCAAGTTCTCCCAACAATAATAACATAATTGGATCATATAACTATCCCTCAACATGCAACAAAGAGTCACTCCAAAGTAACTAATAGAGGAGAACAAACGAATATATTATTGTAGGGTACAAAACCACCTCAAAGTTATCCTTTCTGATCGATCTATTCAAGAGTCCGTAGTAAAATAACATGAAGCTATTCTTTCCGTTCGATGAATCCTAGAGTTCGTACTAGAATAACACCTTAAGACACAAAGCAACCAAAACCCTAATGTCACCTAGATACTCCAATGTCACCTCAAGTATCCGCGGGTATGATGATACGATATGCATCACACAATCTCAGATTCATCTATTCAACCAACACAAAGAAATTCAAAGAGTGCCCCCTATGCATAAGTTCACAAGGTCACTGAACCCGCAAGTTGATCACCAAAACATACGTCAAGTAGATCACGTGAATATCCCATTGTCACCACGGATAAGCACATGCAAGACATACATCAAGTGTTCTCAAATCCTTAAAGACTCAATCCGATAAGACAACTTCAAAGGGAAAACTCAATCCATTACAAGAGATAAAGGGGGAGAAACATCATAAGATCCAACTATAATAGAAAAGCTCAGGATACATCAAGATCGTGCCGAATCAAGAACACGAGAGAGAGAGAGAGATCAAACACATAGCTACTGGTACATACCCTCAGCCCCGAGGGTGAACTACTCCCTCCTCGTCATGGAGAGCGCCGGGATGATGAAGATGGCCACCAGTGAGGGATCCCCCCTCGGGTAGGGTGCCGAAACAAGGTCCTGATTTGTTTTTGGTGTGATAGAGGCAAAGGTGTCCCGTCTTTCGATGAGATGTTGGTTTTCGCTTTGGAGGAAGTCGACTTTGACGATCCGACTACGAACGTGCGAGGACGTCGCGCCTTAGCAATCGCTAAACCAACTCCGAGAGGTTATTGACCACGCCGAGCACGATCAACGACCACGAGGGTCATTTCCTGCGAGCAAACGAAGAACAAGCAAGAAACTGAGATTGCAATCTGGATATTGCGAATATAAGATGAAAGCTTTATTGATCAAGGTGGGGTTCTGTGACGCCTTTGTCTGGTCGTTGAACACAAACGAAGTACGCGAAGTTGCAGCTATGGCGAACTTTTAATCTAAACAAAACCCAAGGTCTAAACGGTGCCCTAAGGGCTGTATATATGGAGGAAGAGGGGGGGGGGAATTTCGTGGCCCTTGGTGGAGGGGTCCGAAATCAACCCTATCTCTTGTTTCCCCACACATACGGACTCTAAAAATAGCCTATACTTGTGTATTTCGAAATTACAAGGGCTGGCCCACTAATAAGGTGACGACACCTAGAATAGCCTCGGGACGACATTTATGAAGTAGCATCTTGTATATTTCGTCCAAGGCTTCATGCACCCATTATGGTGGCTTCAAAGTCTGAGATCATCACTTGTAACTCCGTTCTTGTTCCCCTATGCATTCTCTGTAAAATGTCCTCTTCCCTTACAACGACGACAAATAATATCACTTGTGTGCCCTGTTGACGCCATGGAAGAAGAAGAGCTCTGTAGGCCCAGCGGTGTGCTCTTGGCGAGATAGTGGTGGTTGTGCCTGCTTTCTTGTATCACGGTTGAGGTGGCAGCCACGGAGGTGCCGTGTAGTAGAACGTGTGGAAGTAGATGATGCACGTGGTGTCCATGATGAAGGTTGACCTGCGAGAAAAGTTAGTCCGCGCCAACGCTCGTCGATCCTGCACTTCACGCTCAGCTTTACAAGCAAGATGGAATAATCGAGTGATATTATTATAATCCTTGTAGTCTAGAATGGTCTGAATCTCTATTTAATCCACCCGTAAAACGTGCAAGCATAGCTTCATTCTCCTCAACAATACCACATCTAATCAAGCCAGTTTGTAATTCCCGATAATATTCTTCACCGAATTTTTCCTTGTCTTAAGCGCTGCAATTTTTGAAGTAATTCACGCTGATAATATGGTGGAACCCAACGAGCACGCATAGCAGTTTTCAAAGCAGCCCAAGTAGCCGGAACAAGATATAATCTACAATGTTCAGACCACCAAACACATGCAAAGCTAGTGAAAGCACAAACAGCAGCAGGAACACGTCTCTCCTCAGGATATTGTAAACATGTAAATCGTTGTTCAGTTTCTAACTCCCAAGTAAGATATATATCAGAACATATCTACCCTCAAATGGTGGAATATTCAATTTCAGTTTAGGGAGATGGTCATGATCTCGTACTGAAGAGGAGCCCGAACATTGCCATTATTTGCATGTGGACGACCTGGTGGTTGTGGTCTTTGGTGGTTGCACGAGTTTCGATGTTGATCAACCTCATCCTCGTAATCTCTCACATAATCATCCTCCTCCACATCAGCAGCAGGAGCCACAGAAGCTTCAACAGCAGCACCAGCAGCTTGGCCAGGCTGAAGAGGGACACGGCTCGCTCGGCGAAGGGCTGCTTCGCGACGTGGAGGTAGTCGTTGTTGTTGTTGTAGAGGTGCGTCAGGTGCAGCCGGTGGTGGTGGTGGTAGACGTGCGAGCAATTCATTAAACTTGTTATCGAGCTTTGTTTCGAACGCCTTCTCAATGCCATCTATCTTCTTCATGGCCTCTTCAAATCTATTTAGCACATCTTCCACCTGCCCACTCATCATTTGTTGAAACTTATCATGTAACGCTTTGTTTGTCATGTTCTCCCAGTCAGTCTCGTCGGCTTGTGATCCTGCCATGGTTAGCAGCAATAGAAACACACAAGAATATGATTCGACTGACTACTAGGAAGTGGTGGTGGTGGTGTGGTGGACAGTCACAAATCCGTCAAGCAAATCTTAAATTCTTACCAGTTCTTACCCAGAAGCGGTGGTGATCGCAACCGATGTAGTCAAAACTCTCAAAGCTTGGATAGAGCGATTACTGGGGAGAGTCAAACGACGATGTAGATGTATGTGGAGCTGGGAAGGCTTATAATATGGTAGCAAAAGGGTCAGCAATAATCAATTCAGAGATGCAAAGTTGAATAAACGCTCAACGACGGTATCAGGTGCTGGTCCTAGGCTAGACCGTGCTAGAGACGCGAGCCTAGAACACTAACAAAATCACGGCGCTGCACGGAAACAACGAAAAAGCACACTCTGGAATTTTTTTTTCGCTCTTTTTTTTGCGCTGCTTTTTTTTTGCGCTGCTCTTTTTTTTTGTGAAAAATCACTATAATGGCGAGTGTCTCAAAACTCTTCCGAGGTCAAACTGACAGGATGGGCACGAAATTTTTTTTGACCAAATTTTTTCTTCGACTGCCCGGACCCAAAAACTGGAAACGGGTCAAAAAAAAACTTTCTATAACGGCGACTGTCTCAATACGCTTAGAAACACCTAAAAATAGGATAGCTAGAATTTTTTTTGACAAGTGCGTTTTCGGAAAATTTTGGGCCTAAACGGAGGGATTGGTGGTGGATATATGGTGGTGGTATATGGCAGCGGTGGTGGTAGCGGTGGTAGTATATGGATATGGATCGGTGGTGGTATACGGACACGGATTGGTGGTGGTCTATGGATACGGATTCGGAGCGGTGGTGGTAGGCGGCAGGGGCGATGATGATGGTGCGGTGGCGTGACAACTTATGACCGAACTCGAAACTCTAAAAGACTAGACGCTAAGACCAGCAACTAGACACGACGATGCAACCGCAAATTCAACAAAGCAAAACCCTAAAAGATTATGCAAAGGCTCAGATTGGTTCGGATATGATGAACTAACCCTAATTTTTTGTGGCTTTTTCGTGGACTTTAGGTATGAAGAACAGACTCGATCTAATCTACGAAAAACTGTAAAATCTCACCGAGCAACCTGAAAATCTGATACCACTTGGTAGAGGCAAAGGTGTCCGTCTTTCGATGAGATGTTGGTTTTCGCTTTGGAGGAAGTCGACTTTGACGATCCGACTACGAACGGCGAGGACGCCGCGCCTTAGCAATCGCTAAACCAACTCCGAGAGGTTATTGACCACGCCGAGCACGATCAACGACCACGAGGGTCGGTTTCTGCGAGCAAATGAAGAACAAGCAAGAAACTGAGATTGCAATCTGGATATTGCGAATATAAGATGAAAGCTTTATTGATCAAGGTGGGGTTCTGTGACGCCTTTGTCTGGTCGTTGAACACAAACGAATTATGCGAAGTTGCAGCTATGGCGAACTTTTAATCTAAACAAAACCCAAGGTCTAAACGGTGCCCTAAGGGCTGTATATATGGAGGAAGAGGGGGGATTTTGTGGCCCTTGGTGGAGGGGTCCAAATCAACCCTATCTCTTGTTTCCCCACATACAGACTCTAAAATAGCCTATACTTGTGTATTTCGAAATTACAAGGGCCTGGCCCACTAATAAGGTGTGAGCACCTAGAATAGCCTCGGACGACATTTATGAAGTAGCATCTTGTATATTTCGTCCAAGGCTTCATGCACCCATTATGGTGGCTTCAAAGTCCTGAAATCATCACTTGTAACTCCGTTTGTTCCCCTTGCATGGCATTATCTCCATGCTTGTTCTTGCTCCAATGTCCATCCTTCTCCAAGCTAGGGCCTTCATTTGTAAGCAAAACAAATGTATCCAATTTAGGCAGCATCATATTCTCATGAACATTAGAATCATTACCAAGAAACGTAAGTACCTGATAATTTAATTGGCGTGCGCGAGCTCTAGTAATTGGTCCAGTATATGTAGCAGTAGGGGCTGTGGGTGTAACAATGGTATTGATGTCCTCATCATGGTGGCTACAGAGGCTTGCAGCGGCGGAACTCCCAATCCAGGTTTCTTTTGGGGGGTTTCTGTATTTATAGGATTGTTTGGCGTCGGTCTCATGTCAGGGGGGTCTCCGAGTCGTCCACGAGGCAGGGGACGTGCCCTCCACCCTCGTGGACGGCTCGGGACTCTTCTGGCCCAACTATTTTACTCTGGGGGCTCCTTTTGGTCCATAAAAAATCATCAAAAATTGGCACGTCAATTGGACTCCGTTTGGTATTCCTTTTACGTAAAACTCAAAAACAAGGAAAAATGTAAACCGGCATTGGGCTCTAGGTTATAGGTTAGTCCCAAAATCATATTAAATAGCATATAAATGCATATAAAACATCCTACATGGATAATATAATAGCATGGAACAATAAAAAATTATAGATACGTTGGAGACGTATCAAGCATCCCCAAGCTTAATTCCTACTCATCCTCGAGTAGGTAACTGATAAAAACAATTTTTTTGATGTGGAATGCTACCTAACATATTTATCAATGTAATCTTCTTTATTGTGGCAACAATATTCAGATCCATAAGATTCAAATAAAAGTTTAATATTGACATAAAAATAATAATACTTCAAGCATACTAACAAGGCAATTATGTCTTCTCAAAATAACATGGCCAAAGAAAGTTTATCCCTACAAAATCATATAGTCTGGCTATGCTCCATCTTCATCACACAAAATATTCGAATCATGCACAACCCTGATGACAAGCCAAGCAATTGTTTCATAGGTTTGACATTCTCAAACCTTTTGAACTTTCACGCAATACATGAGCGTGAGCCATGGACATAGCACTATAGGTGGAATAGAGTGGTGGTTGTGGAGAAGACAAAAAGGAGGAAGATGGTCTCACATCAACTAGGCGTATTAATGGGCTATGGAGATGCCCATCAATAGATATCAATGTGAGTGAGTAGGGATTGCCATGCAACGGATGCACTAGAGCTATAAATGTATGAAAGCTCAACAAAAGAAACAAAGTGGGTGTGCATCCAACTTGCTTGCTCACGAAGACCTAGGGCATTTTGAGGATGCACATTATTGGAATATACAAGCCAAGTTCTATAACAAAAATTCCCACTAGTATATGAAAGTGATAAAATAAGAGACTCTCTACCATGAAGATCATGGTTCTACTTTGAAGCACAAGTGTGGTAAAAGGATAGTAGCCTTGCCCCTTCTCTCTTTTTCTCTCATTTCTTTTTATATTTTTTTATTTGGGCCTTTCTTTTTTCGGCCTCTTTTTGTTATTTTTCGTTCGGAGTCTCAACCCGACTTGTGTGGGAATCATAGTCTCCATCATCCTTTCCTCACCAGGACAATGCTCTAATAATGATGATCATCACACTTTTATTTACTTACAACTCAAGAATTACAACTAGATACTTAGAACAAAATACGACTCTATATGAAGGCCTCCGGTGGTGTACCGGGATGTGCAATGAATCAAGAGTGACATTATGAAGGAATTATTAAGGTGGCTTTGCCACAAATACGATGTCAACTACATGATCATGCAAAGAAATATGAAAATGACGAAGCGTGTCATAATAAACGGAATGGTGGAAAGTTGCATGGCAATATATCTTGGAATGGCTATGGAAATACCATAATAGGTAGGTATGGTGGCTATTTTGAGGAAGGTATATGGTACCGGCGAAAGTTGCACGACACAAGAGAGGCTAGCAAATGGTGGAAGGGTGAGAGTGCGTATAATCCATGGACTCAACATTAGTCATAAAGAACTTACATACTTATTGCAAAGATCTATTAGTTATCGAAACAAAGTACTACGCGCATGCTCCTAGGGGGATAGATTGGTAGGAAAAGACCATCGCTCGTCCCCGGCCGCCACTCATAAGGAATACAATCAAAAAATAAATCATGCTCCGACTTCATCACATAACGGTTCACCATACATGCATGCTACGGGAATCACAAACTTTAACACAAGTATCTCTCAAATTCACAACTACTCAACTAGCATGACTCTAATATCACCATCTTCATATCTCAAAATAATCATAAGGAATCAAACTTCTCATAGTATTCAATGCACTTTATATGAAAGTTTTTTATTATATCCCTCTTGGATACCCATCATATTAGGACTAGTTTTATAACCCAAGAAAATTACCATGCTGTTTAAGAATCTCAAAATAATATAATTGAAGCATGAAAGTTCGTCTATTTCTTCAAAATAAAACCACCGACGTGCTCTAAAAAGATATAAGCGAAGCACTAGAGCAAATGACAAACTGCTCCAAAAGATATAAGCTAAGATCAATGAGTAGTTGAATAAATTATGTAACCATGTGAAGACTCTCTAACATTTAAGAATTTCAGATCTTGGGATATTATTCAAATAGCAAGCAAAACAAAATAAAACAAAATGACGCTCCAAGCAAAACACATATCATGTGGTGAATAAAAATATAGCTCCAAGTAAAGTCACTGATGAACGAAGACGAAAGAAGGGATGCCATCCGGGGCATCCCCAAGCTTAGGCTCTTGGTTGTCCTTAAATATTACCTTGGGGTGCCTTCGGCATCCCCTAGATTAGGCTCTTGCCACTCCTTATTCCATAGTCCATCGAATCTTTACCCAAAACTTGAAAACTTCACAACACAAAACTCAACAGAAAACTCGTAAGCTCCGTTAGTGTAAGGAAATAAAATCACCACTTTTGGTACTGTTGTGAACTCATTCTTTATTTATATTGGTTTAATATCAACTATATTCCAACTTCTCTATGGTTCATACCCTCTGTCGGTGTCAAAACCGGCGGATCTCGGGTAGGGGGTCCCGAACTGTGCGTCTAAGGCGGATGGTAACAGGAGGCGGGGGACACGATGTTTACCCAGGTTCGGGCCCTATCGATGGAGGTAATACCCTACTTCCTGTTTGATTGATCTTGATGATATGAGTATTACAAGAGTTGATCTACCACGAGATCGTAGAGGCTAAACCCTAGAAGCTAGCCTATGGTATGATTGTTGTTGTCCTACGGACTAAACCCTCCAGTTTATATAGACACCGGAGGGGGCTAGGGTTACACAGAGTCGGTTACAAGGGAGGAGATCTACATATCTGTATTGCCAAGCTTGCCTTCCACGCCAAGGAGAGTCCCATCCGGACATGTGACGAAGTCTTCAATCTTGTATCTTCATAGTCCAACAGTTCGGCTAAAGGATATAATCCGCTGTCCGAGACCCCTAATCCAGACTCCTCAAGAGCTCTCGAACCAGGCTTCAATGACGATGAGTCTGCTGCGCAGATTGTCTTCGGCATTGCAAGGCGGGTTCCTCCTCCAAATACTCCATATAAGATTTTGAACACAAGGATAGTGTCCGGCTCTGCAAAACAAATTCCACGTACCACCATAGAGAGAATAATACTTCCACAAATCTAATCTGCCGACCATTTTTCATAATGTGACGTATTGCCACGGTCTGGTTATGACGAACCGTCTTCCTCGACCAGCCTGCCGCTACACGTTTCGCGAGGCAATTTATTTGGCACGTCTTGTCGAAGCAGAGATCGTGTCCCCCTTATTACGGGCTGGATTTCCATGACCTGGCCCCGGATTCCATCCTTCACATCTCGTCGTTCATCGTCGTGTGTGAAGCTTTCCTCCGCATTACCCCACACTTCGGCCTGTGGCTCAAAACTTTCAATGTGGAGCCGAAGATGATTGAGGGGCGACACGCAGAGTGCGGAGGTGCCATAATAAGTAAGGGCGTCGAAGTTCCATGGCCAAAAGGTTCCTTCCCGGAGGTGTCCAGTTTATGGCAACGGGAGTGGTTCTATATCACAGCTCCCCGGGGCACCAAGTGGGTAGCTGCCCCTGCCTTTCGCTCGGCCCCCCACCACGGTGATGTCGTGGATCACCAACGGCTAGGCTGGGGCGATAAATGATGTGCCGATATTGCAAAGCCGCATCCGAGACCTCCTCGAGAGAGATGTCGGCTTGGTCACGGTAATGCAAGTCATGCTAGTCCGTCGGGTCCTGCCTTGCAAACGTCGACCCTCCGAATGTGGGAGTTCAACCCAGAAGGACCCGAAGCTATTCAGCACTTCTTCGGCATGACGCTCGATGAGATGTACAAATTGTTCTTCGGACCACAAATAAGGAGTCCGGACCTCACCGAGGATGCGGGTCTGAGCTGCAATCGCCCAGACACCCAAGTAAGTAATCCCATGGCCGAATACGCTGTTTTCTTTTATTTCTCTCAACATCATTCTAAAAAATTGCTCTTTGACCAGGACTGGGTAAAAAAGGCGAAGACGATCAGGTGTCTGGCTCCCCTTCCCGAAGGCACAGCAGATCCGGTACTAGCCAGAATGCTCGAGCCGGCGCCTCATTAGGCGCCCTCAGGGGAAGATAAAGGGGGGGATAAAGAGGCTGAAAGCGGGCCTCACTTGTTATCTATCCAAACGGGGGGAATTAGCACCTCCGCGAAGGAAGATGACCGTGGAGAAGGATTCGAACCCCCTCTCCCCAGGGAAGGAAGAGGACCACCTCTGAAGACCCGGAAACCAAGGTTTCCAAACGGGCGAAGAAATCTTCACCAGAGGGTCCTGCCTCGGAGGGCATCCTTGCCGCATAGTGTCCGGAAGGGGATCAGCCTCCCACCGAGCTGTAAGTAAACGAAAAGTGCTTAATAGTAAAAAAATATCCTGCTTTACCTCTGAGGACAATAACCAAAACATAAATCTTGCAGTTCGGATCGTAGCCCTTCTCGACAGGGTTCGTCTTCGGGGGATCTTCTTCCGGAGATGATGGAGAGTGAAACACCTCCCCATGCCACCCCGCCTCACGAGGCGGGCGACGATGAAGTGTCGTCGCAAAGGGCTTCTCCTGATCCGCCAAGGCCAGAGGGTAATCCCTTGGCCACCCGAAGTCCTCAGTATTCGGCTCCTAAGGAGAGCAACAGAAAGAGTCCAAAACCGTCTGGTGTGCGCTCGGATGCGCTGAAGGATCTTCTGGCTAGCGGCTATCTCGGAGGCGCATCGTACGCTAATGGGTATGGTGATTCAGAGGATTTATCCGCCGAAAGCTGGTTGCATGAAGCATTCATGAGTCTGCTGAAAGGCTTTGAGGTACATGAAATAGTGTGTATTTTTAGCAGTACCGCACATGTTAGGTGTGCCCTATGCAGATAGTAGCCCCAGAGACTCTGGTTGCTGTCGAGAACGACGGCAAACGGAGGATCATAGTCCCAGGTAATAATCAGTCTGCCTTCATGTGTAGGTGGCTGAAGGTCCGACGGCTAGCCGGACTGGTGAGTTTGCCGAGCTGAAGCACCAACTTGATGCGGCGGATGCCGACATCGTGCTTGTCAACAAGCGGCTTGACGAGGCACATGGTATGTGATTTCTCCGGTGATCAACACGTAGTAAGAGGAGCATAGTGCCAGTATCTTTAATATGTTGTGACTGCAGATGGAGCTGCATTAGTGGAGACCCTTCGGGCGGAACTTGCCCAAGCCAAAGAACAAGCCAGGAATAGTGATGCGGCCGCTCTAGAGGCGGCCGAAGAGCTGAGGGCCGAACAGGCTGCCCATTGCCAAAGCAAGGAAAAAATGGCCAAGATGGCCGTTGAGTTGAAAGATGCCGCCGACCGTTACCAGCTTCTTGAAAAAGAAAACCGAGCGAAGGCGACGGAGCTGGAGAAGGCCGTGGTAGCAGCCATGGAAGCCCGCTCTAAGATCAGAGCGTCGAAGGAGGAGCTACGTCAAGCTGGTGATATCGCGGCTGGGAAGCCCTTCTTGTTTCGGACGAAGTTCAGAGATCCGAAGTATGCCCCTCTTGATCAACTATGGAGTTCTGCGGACGCATATGCGGATCTGGCAGCCAGTGCAGCTGATGCGGCCGAGTACTTCAAGGATAAAAAAGATCGTGAAGTGGAGAAGCTATTCTGGTCATAGTTCGATGGTCCAGTGCGTCCGCTGTTGTTAAATGAGCGAATGACCGAGTGGGCCGAGCTCCATAGGTTGTCCGGGCTTGCCATGGTGTCTGTTGTCAATCACCTTTGGCCGAGAGGGCCATGGCCGGATAGTTATTTTGGTTTGGTGCAACGAGTCCTTGGTGCTGTGCCGCATATCGACGCTATGAAGAGGTCGGCATGCATAGAGGGTGCACGGATGGAACTTGCCCATGTCAAGACATACTGGGCAGACATGGAGGCCACCGCTATTCCAACCCAGGGTTCGGCCGTGGGCCGAGTAGCTGCCGAGCACTACTTTGAAGAAGTCCTTGAAGGCGCTCGTTCAATAGAATCTCAGTGCTCAAAGAATATTATGTTCTAGTGACATGTATTCCCATTGTAAAAACAATGTTTTATTGAATTATAAAGGCTGTATTAATACTTTTGCCTGAAAGTATTATGATGCCTCCTGTGTGGCCGTTTATGTATATATGTATATAACCTGAAAGTTTGCAGTCGTCGGCTTCAGCCCCCACGCATATAATGCGGGGTGTTAAAAGCAGCGATTCACACTTGATCCAACGTCTCAGTCCATTAAGGAGGTGGTAGCGCAGCGAACAAGGCAATCAGACTATATTGCTTTAACACTTTCACTTAGCCATAGGAGTTTGACGGTGGGACTACTAGATAGCCCCTAGTAAATCAGTGCTCGTCTGAATACGGGGCGCGTACGTACATGACCGGGAAATGGCCCTTCGTTAATGCGGAGGAATCCCGAAGATTCCGGTAAGTCATCGAGTGGTTGTAGTCTCGCGCTTTATCATGACAGTCAGTTTTTTCGGCTTTCTCTACTGAGGTGCTCATCCGGATGAACCAGGACACAATCGCAGTAGTTCTCCCGGTGCCACCTTAGCCAATAGAGCGGAACGTAAGGTAGCAAAACACGGGAGCCGGGAAAACCCAACATTTGACCAAAGACAATGATTCGGAGCTGATACATATAGGGCCAAACTCGCGACGCCGAACACTCCCTAGGGTATTCGGTCTTTATAACATATATATACCAGGCTGAATAGTGCCCTTGATAATGAACCCCTAGTGTCCAGGTACGTGCAATGCTCTGACGTGGCGAAATGCCAATAACGTCAGCATCCTTCTCGGTTATATGAAGTATCCTGAGGGTGTGAAAAACAAGAGACAGTAAAAAAGGTTTACGCGGGGTCTTAATCTAAAAAGAAACCTTTGAGCGGGTCCCTGCTGCACGTCTGTGCCCGTGTCTCCGTTGTGCCGTATCCTGGACGGGTGTGGCGCGATTGTCATCTGTAGAAAGAGAAGAACTTAGGTGAAAAGTTGTCGTGCCAGAAAAGATTGGTTATTCTCAATAAACCATTAAAATTCAAGATAAGTTAACTTGAGCCAAACTAGCCCCGATTACACGCAGGAAGCCCCTGGTGCCGTCTATGGGGGTATAACCATCAAACCAACCTCGGGTTTGCCCAAGCTGTTATCGCTAGTAATGCGCCGGACTCGTCTAACTGTGTCCACGGTCTTGACGACCGATCCTTTATTCTGGCTGGGGGGGGGGGCATTTAGTGTTCGGCCGGTAAAGTTGTCGCACATTCTTCCGCTTGTAAGGAACGTTCAACGTTTCCACTAATGGTGATGATGCCACGTGGACCGGGCATCTTAAGCTTGAGAGAAGCGTAATGCGGTATTGCATTAAAACAAGCGAAAGTCGCTCTTCCGAGTAATGCTTGATAGCCACTTCAGAATGGAGCGATGTCGAAGGTTAACCTTTCGCTTCAGAAGTTGTCGGGAAAGCCGAATACAACTTCTAGTAATAGAAAGCCCGTACAACGGGCCTCTAAGCCTGGTATTACTCCCTTGAAGGTAGTATTACTGTGGTTGATTTTTGCTGGGTCTATCCCCATTTTGCGGACTGTGTCCTGATATATCAGGTTTAGACTACTGCCGCCGTCCATGAGGACTCTTGTGAGATGGTATCCATTTACTATTG
The DNA here is from genome assembly GCA_021605205.1 of Aegilops longissima. Classification (NCBI taxonomy): domain Eukaryota; kingdom Viridiplantae; phylum Streptophyta; class Magnoliopsida; order Poales; family Poaceae; genus Aegilops; species Aegilops longissima. The sequence goes on from CM038679.1 coordinate 226,062,450, forward strand.
GGTCTAACACCAAGGCCGCCAATCCTTCGAGCCGGATACTTGTCGGGTGATCCCTGCGATCAAAAGTGATCGGGCAGGCCAACCAGGGGTTGAACTTAGGGGTGACGGGCTCTAGGACGTGTGTATCTCGGAGTGCAGGTTTGCTTCTCCTCTTCGTCACATGGATCACGTTTACGGTTTTAACCTCTAGTGGGAATTTTTTCTGTCCCCGGTGCTTTGCTGTCTTGGTTCGTCCTCATCTTCACTTGGTGTCTCCCTTCCCTTGTGTTCGGAGTTTAGCTTACCGGCCTGCTTGAAGACCCAACATTCTCTGTGGGCGTGATTTGCAGGTTTATCGGGGGTGCCATGAATCTGACATAGTTTATCTAGAATCTTGTTTAGGCTAGACGGTCCATCTTCGCTGCCTTTGATAGTCTTTTTCCGCTGACCTGGTTGAGAGCCCCTAAATCCGGCGTTTACTGCCATAGGCTGTCTTCTGTATTTCGACGCTTGGTTTTACTGCGTCTTGGTTTTCCATTGCCATCCCTGACTTCGGATGTGCTTGGGTCGCTGGTGCTACTGCGGGCTAACCAGCTATCCTCGACCGCGCAAAAGCGGGTCATGAGGCTTGTTAGGGCTGCCATTGTTCTTGGTTTTTCTTGGCCGAGGTGTCTGGTGAGCCATTCGTCTCGGACGCTATACTTCAAAGCTGCTAAGGCTTCAGCGTCCGGGCAGTCGACGATTTGGTTCTTCTTAGTAAGAAACCTGTTCCAAAGCTTTTGGGCTGACTCTCTGGGCTGTTGAATTATGTGACTGAAATCGTCTGCATCCGTAGGTCGGACATAGGTCCCTTGAAAATTAGTCCAAAAAGCATCCTCGAGCTCCTCCCAACTTCCAATGGAGTTTTCAGGGAGGCTTTTTAGCCAGTGCCGAGCTGGTCCTTTAAGCGTGAGGGGCAAGTACTTGATGGCGTGGAGATCATCTCCGCGAGCCATATGTATATGGAGGATAAAGTCCTCAATCCAGACCCCAGGGTCTGTGCTTCCATTGTATGCCTCGATGTTCACTGGTTTGAATCCTTCTGAAAATTCGTGGTCCAGCACCTCATCAGTGAAACATAGGGGGTGTGCGGCACCCCTGTATTTAGATGTATCAAGGCGTTTGGACGGTTGTGGTATTCGGTTTTGATATTGTGCCGTAGCGCGTTTTCTAGATCCATAGATGGATCTGGTCATACTGGATTTTTGGCACAAGTCCTCACGTAGATCGTGTGTTGACTTATGTGCGGCCTTGTTAGCCGCTCTATCGCGGCCACAAGGTGGTTGATCCGACCGGTTGGCCGTTTTGTTTTTCGGCTGTGTGGGCTCTAAGGCCTCGTCGTCGAATTCGGGCAATAGCTTGCGCTTTGGATAGCTCGTTGTGTGGTAACTTCTACCATACTTTTCTTCGTTGTCGAGCACTTCGTTCCATCTGCTGTTGAGTGTATTTTGTGCAGCCTTAAGCCTTTGCTTCTGCTTCTTTAGACTCCTCGTTGTGGCAATAAGCCTTCTGCGAAGGTTCTCTTGTTCCAAGTGCCTTTCCGGGATGATGTGCACATCTTCGTACGAACTATTTTCCTCCTCGGAGGGAGTTTTATGAGCTTTATCCTCGGCGTCACCGTGTTCGGACATCGGATCCGTACTACGTTCATCGTTCGCGACTTCATTTTGCTCTGCCGCTGGGTCAGTGTGGTCATCGTTTCCTCTGGAGTCGACCAGGGTCTTATTTTCTCTTTCGCTGTTATCGCTGCTTTTGCTGAGGCGGGATTTAGAGCGGCGCCTACGTCGACGCTTTGTTTGCTTCTCGATGGTGTTGTTCTTCACTGCTTCTTTCCGTTCCTCATCATTGTTTTCTTTGGGTGTATCCACCATGTATATGTCATGTGATGGAGTGGCGGTCCAGCGCCCTGTGGGCGGTGGTTCCTGTTCGTCTCCTGCATCGTCGTCCATACCGTCGATGTCTTCGGAGTCAAAGTCGAGCATGTCGGTTAGATCGTCGACAGTGGCTACTAAGTGGGTGGTGGGTAGGAAGCGAATTTCTTCGTCGTCCGCATCCCATTCTAGCCGGACATAGTTCGCCAAGGTTCTCCGACAAGGAGAGACCTTATCGATTTAGCACGTCGCCAAGGGCGAGTGCTGAAAGATATCCGCGGAGTTAAACTCCATGATCGGCGCCCAATCGGATTCGATAGGCACGGGCGTAGGCGGCTCGGAGTCCGTGGCCGGAGATGAATCCAGTGGTTCGGCATCACGGCTCTTGTGAGGGGTAAGGTCAGTATCCGGCTCTATCGCCGCTGAGAATACGGCCTCCATGGCGGGGTCTATCCACCCATCCTTGGATGGCGCAATTTGTTGCGGATTGAAGGCCGGAGTAGTTGCCGGTGTGATCTCCCGAACACTGTCCGACGGCAGAGCTATATCATGCTCGTCGTGATCGTGTGGCGCACCTGGCAAGGGCTCAAATCCGTCGAAGGTCAAGTCTCCGCGGATATCGGCAGTGTGATTCAAGTTCCCAAACCCGACCTCGTGGCCGGGGGCGTAGCTCTCGATCTGCTCCAGATGGCCAAGCGAGTTAGCACGCAGAGCGAAGCCGCCGAACATGAAGATCTGCCTGGGGAGAAAAACCTCACCCTGGACCGCATCGTTACCAATGATCGAAGGAGCCATCAGGCCTTACAGTGATGACACAGTGGAACTCTCAATGAAAGCACCAATGTTGGTGTCAAAACCGGCGGATCTCGGGTAGGGGGTCCCGAACTGTGCGTCTAAGGCGGATGGTAACAGGAGGCGGGGGACACGATGTTTACCTGTGTTCGGGCCCTCTCGATGGAGGTAATACCCTACTTCCTGCTTGATTGATCTTGATGATTTGAGTATTACAAGAGTTGATCTACCACGAGATCGTAGAGGCTAAACCCTAGAAGCTAGCCTATGGTATGATTGTTGTTGTCCTACGGACTAAACCCTCCGGTTTATATAGACACCGGAGGGGGCTAGGGTTACACAGAGTCGGTTACAAGGGAGGAGATCTACATATCCGTATTGCCAAGCTTGCCTTCCACGCCAAGGAGAGTCCCATCCGGACACGGGATGAAGTCCTCAATACTGTATCTTCATAGTGCAACAGTCCGGCTAAAGGATATAATCTTGCTGTCCGGAGACCCCCTAATCCAGGACTCCCTCACCCTCCGATAGTACTCATAGATTCATCAAAGTAAGCAAATAACACATGAAAAACAGAATCTGTCAAAAACAGAACAGTCTGTAGCAATCTGATTTGTCCGAATACTTCTGGAACTCCAAAAATTCTGAAATGAATTTGTGGACGTGAGGAATTTGTCTATTAATCATCTGCAAAAAGAATCAACCTAAAATCACTCTCAAGTAAAAAATGGCAGCTAATCTCGTGAGCGCAAAGGTTTCTGTTTTTTACAGCAAGATCGCAAAGACTTCACCCAAGTCTTCCCAAAGGTTCTACTTTGCGCAAACACTAATTAAAACAAAAAACCACATCTAAACAGAAGCTAGATGAATTATTTATTACTAAACATGAGAAAAAAATCAAATAACAAAAATAAAATTGGGTTGCCTCCCAACAAGCGCTAACGTTTAACGCCCCTAGCTAGGCATGACGATTTCAATGATGCTCACATAAAAGATAAGAATTGAAACCTAAAGAGAGCATTATGAAGAATATGACTAGCACATTTAAGTCTAACCCACTTCCTATGCATAGGGATTTTGTAAGCAAACAACTTATGGGAACAATAATCAACTAGCATAGGAAAGCAAAACAAGCATAGCTTCAAGATTTTCAACACATAGAGAGGAAACTTGATATTATTGCAATTACTACAAGCATATATTCCTCCCTCATAATAATTTTCATTAGCATCATGAATGAATTCAACAATATAACCATCACATAAAGCATTATTCTCATGATGCACAAGCATAGAAATTTTATTACTCTCCACATAAGCAAATTTATTCTCATGAATAGTGGTGGGAGCAAACTCAACAAAATAACTATCATGTGATTGAAAATTAAAATCAAGATGACAAGTTTCATGGTTATCATTATTCTTCATAGCATACATGTCATCACAATAATCATCATAGATAGGAGGCATGCTTTCATCATAGTAAATTTTCTCATCAAAACATGGGGGACAAAAAAATATCATCTTCATCAAACATAGCATCCCCAAGCTTGTGGCTTTGCATATTATTAGCATCACGGATATTCATAGAATTCATACTAACAACATTTCAATCATGCACATCATTCAAATATTTAGTGCCAATCATTTTAATGAATTCTTCTTCTAACACTTGAGCACAATTTTCCTTTCCATCGTTTTCACGAAAGATATTAAAAAGATGAAGCATATGAGGCACCCTCAATTCCATTTTTTTGTAGTTTTCTTTTATAAACTAAACTAGTGATAAAACAAGAAACTAAAAGATCAGTTGCAAGATCTAAAGATATACCTTCAAGCACTCACCTCCCCAGCAACGGCGCCAGAAAAGTGCTTAGTTGACGGGGTGTTAGTGTCGCTTAGCTAGCCTCCCCGGCAACGGCGTCAGAAAAGAGCTTAGTTGACAGGGTGTTTGTCGGTGTCAAAACCGGCGGATCTCGGGTAGGGGGTCCTGAACTGTGCATCTAGGTAGATGGTAACAGGAGACAAGGGACACGATGTTTTTACCCAGGTTCGGGCCCTCTCGATGGAGGTAAAACCCTACTCCTGCTTGATTAATATTGATGATATGGGTAGTACAAGAGTAGATCTACCACGAGATCAGAGAGGCTAAACCCTAGAAGCTAGCCTATGGTATGATTGTTGTTCATCCTATGGACTAAAACCCTCCGTTTTATATAGACACCGGAGAGGGCTAGGGTTACACAGAGTCGGTTACAATGGGAGGAGATCTACATATCCGTATCGCCAAGCTTGCCTTCCACGCCAAGGGAAGTCCCATCCGGACACGGGACGAAGTCTTCAATCTTGTATCTTCATAGTCCAGAGTCCGCCAAAGGTTATAGTCCGCTATCCGGACACCCCTAATCCAGACTCCTCAAGAGCCCCTGAACCAGGCTTCAATGACGACGAGTCCGGCGTGCAGATTTTCTTCGGCATTGCAAGGCGGGTTCCCCCTCTGAATACTTCATAGAAGATTTTGAACACAAGGATAGTGTCCGGCTCTACAAAACAAGCTCCACATACCACCGTAGAGAGAATAATATTTGCACAAATCTAATCTGCTGACGTATTCCGTAGCATGACATCACACCACGGCCAAGTCTTTATTCGAATCGTTTTACTGTCCCACCTCAGCGCGTTTAGCGAGGCGGTTTCCTTGGCACGTCTTGTCGAAGCAGAGATCGTGTCCCCTTATTTCGGGATTCTCATCAATACGGGCGTGGGTAACCCAATCGTGCCCGTTGGTATGCCTCCTCCATCGAAGGCGAGTCCCAAACGGTCATGGGGAGGGCTCTTGGTATTCAACCTCTTTATAAAGAGACCAAGGCTCGACTCCTTTCTTTCAATCTCAATCGAATCCGCCTCTCACCTTGAGTTCCAACACCCAAAGCTCCAGATTCAGGCGCTTCGGACCTTCGATGATGTCCGGTTCCGACCTTCAAGGCCGGTGGATGCCTTCCTCCGTTACGGAAGAAGACGTGCTAAAGCTAAGAGATGCCAGGTATCTGACCGGCGAAATCTCGCATAGGCTGCCTGCTGAAGGGCAGGTTATTCCCACTCCCAAGCCTGGTGAGAGCGTGGTGTTCGTGTCTCACTTCCTTCGGGGGCTAGGCTTCCCGACGGAACCCTTCGTGAGGGGGCTCATGTTTTATTATGGGCTGGAATTTCACGACTTGGCTCCGGAGTCCATCCTCCACATCTCATCCTTCATTGTCGTGTGCAAAGCCTTCCTCCGTATTACCCCTCACTTCAGATTGTGGCTTAAGACCTTCAAAGTAGAGCCGAAGATGATCGAGGGGCAGCACGCGGAGTGCGGAGGTGCTGTTATAAGCAAGAATGCTGACGCTCCATGGCCCGAGGGCTCTTTTCAAGAGGAGTTCAGCTTATGGCAACGAGAGTGGTTTTATATCACAACTCCCAGGGGCACCAAGTGGGTGGCGCCACGTGCCTTTCGCTCGGGTCCCCCACCACAGCTAGTGTCATGGGTCAATAAAGGGTTTGACTGGGGGCCGTCCAAGGACGTTCCCTTGTTGCAGGACCGCATTCGAGATCTCCTAGAAAGAGACATCGATCTGGTTGTAGTGACGCAGGTCATGTTGATTCGCCGCACCCTGCCCTGCAAACGCCGCCCCCTCCGCCTGTGGGAGTTTAATCCGGAGGGACCATGAGGCCTCCAACATTTTACGGGCGCGACGCCCATGGAGATGTAAAAATTGTTCTTTGGATCACAAGCAATGTGTCCGGACTCGACCGAGGACGCAGGTCTGAGCTGCAATCGCCCGGATACTCAAGTAAGTAGCCCTGTACCCGGACACGCTATCCGTATATTTATCATAAAATTGCCCTTAAAAGAGCTGTCCCTTAAACATGAGTGGATAGCAAAAGCAAAGCTAATCAGGTGTCCGGCCCCCCTCCCTGAGACCACGCCGGATCCCGTGTTAACCAGGATGCTAGAGGTTGCGCCTTTGGAAGAAAGCGAAGGGGGGAACAAGGAAGCTACCGCCTCCCCGAAGGATGCCGTCAGGGAAGGAGGAATCGAGAATTCCTCTATCCAGGAGAAGAAGAGGACCGCCTCTGAAGACCCGGAGACCATGGTCTCAAAGCGGGGGAAGAAATCTTCGTCAGAGGGTCCTATGCCGGGGGGTGCCTCGGCCGCAGTGTGCCCCCAAGGGGATCAGCCCTCCACCGAGCCGTAAGTAGAGAGGGGAGTTTTAAAATGAGAGACCTCCCTGTTCTATTTCTGAGGAAAATAACCGAAATTTTACCTTGTAGTTCGGATCTCAGCCCTTCTCGCAGAGCTCATCTTCGGGGATCTTCGTCCCGAGATGATGGAGAGCGAACGCCTCCGCTGCATCGCCTTGCAGGCGGGCGGCCCCGAGGTGTCGACACGGAGGGTTTCTCCGAATCCGGCAGGCGGAGGGCAGTCGATGCCCCCAAAGCCCTCCGTGTCCGCCTTGAAAAAGGCCATCGGACGAGTCCGCACCATCCGTGCACGGTCGGAGGAGCTAAAGGATCTGCTCGGCGAAGCGTCTATCTCGTAAGAACACCGTGCGTTGATGGGTACGGTGATTGAAAGGATTTCATCCGCAGAGAGCGGGTTGTACGAGGCCGCCAGAGTTTATCGACAGGTTTTGAGGTACGCGAAATGATGTACCTTTTGACAGCCCGCATATATAAGATGCGCCTGTGTAGATAGTAGCCCTAAGACTCGTGCGTTGTCAAAATGACGGCGCGCCGAGGATCATAATCCCTGTATAATATGTCGCCTTCGTATGTAGGTGGCGGCGTCCGTGGCTAGCCGGATCGATGAATTTGCCGAGCTAAAGCGGCAACTTGACGTGGCAGATGTCGACATCGCGCTTGTCAACAAGCGGCTTGACGAGGCACAAGGTATGTAATTTCTCCAAGACACCGGTAAGAGGAGCTTGATGCCCGTATCTTACAACATGTGTGCTTGATGCAGATGGTGCCACTGCCATGGAGAACCTTCGGGCGGAACTTGCTCGAGCCAATGAGCAGGCCAGAAAAGCGATGCGGCTGCCTTTAAAGGCGGTCAAGAGCTGAAAGTTTAACAGGCTGCTCACGCCAAAGCAAGAAGGAAATGGCCGAGATGGCTGTGAAGTTCAAAATGCTGCCGACCGCTGCAAGCTTCTTGAAAAGAAGATCGGGCGAAATGAAGGACTCGGAGAAGGCCACTATCGAGGCCAAGGATACCGCTCGCGATGAGAGCTATGAAGGAGGAGCTACGCCAGTCGAGATATCGCGGTGGAAAGCCCTTTATGCTGCGGATGAAGTTCGGGATCCTAAATATGCTCCGCTGGACCGGCTGTGGAGTGCGGCGGACACTTATCTCGACTTGGCGGCGAAGTGCCGCGGACGCGCCAACACTTCCGAGATCAAAAGGATCACGGCGGAAAAGCTTTTTGGTCGCAGTTCCACAATCCGAGCGCCCACTTCCATTAACCGATCGTTTACGCATGGGCGGAGCTGAATAGGTTATCCGGACTCGCCATGAAGTATGTCGTGAGTCATCTGTGGCCGGAAAGGCCCGAGCCGAAGAGTTATTTTAGCTTGGTGCAGCAGTTCCTTGGTGCGGTGCCGCATATCAATGCAATGAAGAGGTCAGCGTGAATAGAGGGTGCACGGATGGCTCTTGCCCGTGTCAAAACATACTGGGCAGAGATGAATGTCATCACTGTTGCATCCCAAGATTCGTACGGGAGCCGAGTACCTGCCAAGCACTATTTTCAGGAAGTTCTGCAGGGCGCTCGTTTAATAGAGACGGAGTGCTCGAAGGATATTATGTTCGAATAACATGTATTATTGTAAAACAATGTTTCGAGGGAATATAAAAGCTTTTTATACTTGTGCCTTCAAGAATTAAAATACCTCCGTGCGGCCGTTAATGTATATGTGTATATAACCTGAAAGATGGCAGTTCGGCTTCAGCCCCACGCATATAATGCGGGGTGTTCGCAGCGATTTTCACACTTGATCCAACGCCTTGGTCCTATTAAGGAGGTGATAGCGCAGCTAACTAGGCAACCGGACTATAATGCTTTATAACTTTCAATTAGCCATAGGAGTTTGACAGTGGGGCTACTATATAGCCCCTAGGGGCACCGCGCTCACCCGACTTCGGGGCGCGTGTGTGCCTGGCCGGGAAATGGCCCTTCGTTAATGCGGAGGAATCCTAAAGATTCTGGCGGGTCATCGAGTGGTTGACCAGTCTCACGCTATATCATGACAGTCAGTTTTCGGCTTTCTCTACTGAGGTGCTCGCCTGGCCGAACCGGGGCACAATCGCAGAGTTCTCTCCGGTGCCGCTTTAGCCGATAGAGCGGAACGTAAGGCAGCAAAACATAGGAGCCGGCAAACCCAATATTTGACCAAAGACATGATTCGAGCTTATGCATATAGGGCCAAACTCGCGACGCCAACACTCCCTAAGGTATTCGGTCTTTATGAAAACGGGTTGAACAACGCCTTGGTAATAAGCCCTCGTGTCCGTGTACGCGCAAAATTCGACGTGGCCACATGCCAAGACGCCAGCCTCCTCCTCGGTTATACCAAAAATCGGGGATGTGTATCAACAAGAGACAAGGAAAAGGTTTACGCAGGTCTTAATCTAAAAGAATCCTTGAACGGGTCCCTACCGCACGCTCCCGTGCTTGTGTCTCCGCAGCCGTGATCTCGGACGGGTGTAGCACGGTGTTCATCTGTAAAAGAGAGGAACTTAGTTGAAAAAGATCGTGCGAAAATGCATGTTATATTAAATAAACAAAGTATAATTCAAAAAATGGGTAAAATTGAGCTTTATTGTCTCTTGTTGTACATGCGCGGAGCCCCTTGTACTGGGGTAGGCAGCTATTAAGCCCTTGTATGTTTACGCCGAACTCGTCTAGCCATGTCCGGGGTCTGAACGACCTGCTTAGGTGCTTTGATTAGTGAAGCCGGTTTAGTGTGTGGCTGTCAAGGCAGCCGCACAGTCTTCCGCGCTCGAGGAACACTCGATATTTCCCTTTAATGAGATGATGCCTCGTGGACCGGGCATTTTAAGCGTAAGAGATGCATAATGCGGTATTGCGTTAAAGCGGGCGAAAGCTTCGCGTCCTAGTAGTGCTTGATAGCTACTTGTAAATGGGGCGATGTGGAAGGTTAGATTTTTTGGCGGAAGTTGTCGGGAGCGAACATAACTTCTAGCAGAGAGAACCCGCATAATGGGCATTTGGGCCTAAGCGTTACCCCTTGAAAGGAAGTGTTGCTATGGCTAATTTTTGTTGGGTCTATCCCCATTTTATGGATTGTGTCCTCGATATAGCAGGTTTAGATCACCGCCGCCCATTAGGACTTGTGTAAAGTGGAGTCCGTCGATTATTGGATCTAATATCAAGGCAGTCTTCTAGAGTAATCCGATGGTCGAAGGTGATTGGTTTTAACAACCGGTGGCGGGACTCCTCCGATAGGCCGATGGCGCGTGATCTCTATAGGCGCCACTGCTTTTTCCCTTTGTCACGTGAAGTGAGTTTACTGTTTTGACTTCTTGTGGGAAATTATTTTGTTTTCCGGTGCTCGCTTGTGGGGTTCGCCATCGCCCTCGCTTGGTGTGTCGAGCCCTTGTGTTCGGCGTTGAGTTTGCCGGATTGCTTGAAGACCCAACAATCTCTGTGGGTATGGTTTGTAGGCTTCCCGGGAGTACTGTGGATTTGGCATATCTTGTCCAAGATTTTGTTTAGGTTAGATAGCTCGTCCCTGTTATCCTTGAGGGGCAGCTTTTTCTGGTTTTACCGAGAGCTTTTGAATCCGGCGTTGACTGCCGTGCTCTTCGGGCTGTTTCCCTTGGTCCGGCGCTGGTCCTTGCTGCGTCATGGTTTCCCATTTCCATCCCTAACTTCGGATGTACTTGGGTCGCTGGTACGCATCTTGCCAACCGCTATCCTCTCCCGCAAAAGCGGTCATGAGGCTTGTTAATGCGGCCATTGTTCTTGGCTTTTCTTGGCCGAGGTGTCTGGCGAGCCATTCGTCTCGAACACTGTGTTTGAAAGCTGCTAAGGCTTGGCGTCCGGACAATCGACTATCCTGGTTCTTTTAGTAAGAAATCTGTTCCGAGTTTCCGGCTGACTCTCCGGGTTATTGAGTTATATGACTTAAATCGCTCAGATCCGGAGGTCGGACATAGGTCCCTTGAAAATTTGCCCTAAAAGCATCCTCGAGCTCTTCCCAACTTCCAATGGTGTTTTCGGAAGGCTTTTAAGCCAATGCCGGGCTGGCCCTTTGAGCTTGAGGGTAAGTATTTTATGGCGTGGAGGTCATCTCCTCTAGCCATGTATATGTGGAGGATATAATCCTCAATCCGCACTCTGTGGTCATTGTTCCGTCATACGACTCTATGTTTACGGGCTTGAATCCCGTTGGAAATTCATGGTCCAGCATCTCATCGGTGAAACATAGGGGGTGTGCGGCACCCCTATATTTGGGTGTGCTGCGATGTTAGGATACTTGTTGCGTTGCATTGCTTACTAGAGCTTGCTTTCTTGGCCCGTAGATAGATCTGGCTGGGCCATCTTTTTGATGCGAATCTCAGCGGACGGCGTGTCGGCTTGTGTGCGCGCCGTTTGCCGCTTCTATGTTGGCCATGGGGTTGTTTATCCGACCAGGTGGCTTCCTTATTTTTTGATTATGGGGCTCTAAGGCCTCCTCATCAAATTCGGCAGTAATTTTCGCTCGGATAGCTCTTTGTGTGGCGATCGTCACCGTATTTGTCTGTGGTGTTGAGTACTTTGCTCCATCTAATTCTGAGTGCATCTTCCGCTGTTTTGAGCTTCCGCTTCTGCTTTTTCAGGCTACGCGCAGTGGCGACGAGCCTTTTGTGGAGGTTCTTCTGCTCCAGCAACTTGTCCGGCGTGAGGTCGTCCGGACTGTTATCTTCGCTGGGGACGGGTTGTTCGGTTTGTTTATCAAGTTGCCCTGTTCGGACGATTGCTCGATGGCATGTTCGTCGTCCGCCGGTTCGCCCTGCTCTATGGCTGGGCCTGTATGGCTGTTGTCTCTGTCGAGGTGGGGTTTGGAGCGGCGCTTACGCCGCCGCTTTGACTGCTTTTCGAGGGAACAATCTCTCGTTGCGTCCCTTTGTTCCTCGTCATCGTTTCTTTTAGGTGTGTCCACCATGTATACATCCTGAGATGAGGTGGTTGTCCAGTGCCCTATAGGCGCTGGTTCCTGTTCGTCTCGTACATCGTCGTCCATACCGTCGATGTCTTCAGAGTTGAAGTCGAGCATGTCGGTTAAATCATCGACAGTGGCTACGAAGTGGGTGGTGGGTGGGCTTTGAATTTCTTCGTCATCCGCATCCCAACCTTGCTGACCATAGTCCGGCCAGGGCTCTCCTGATAAAGAGAGAGACTTTAGTGAATTCAGAATGTCACCGAAGGGCGAGTGCTGAAAGATGTTCGCGGCGGCGAACTCCATGATCGGCGCCCAATCGGATTCGATCGGCAGGGGTGCGGAAGGTCCGGAGTCCGGAGAGGAGTCCGGCACCTTGAAGTCACGAGCTTCGCAGAGGATAAGGATGGTGTTCGGCTCGATCACCATAAACATTGCAGCCCCCGAGGCAGTGTCCAGCCACCCGTCCTCGATTGGCGCGGTCCGCTCCGAGCTAAGGGTCGGAGCGGGCACGGGTGCGGCCTCCAGGGCACTGGTCGGCGGCAGAGCTAGATCATGCCCATCATGACAGTGCGGCGCGCTCGGCTGTGGCTCGAACCCGTTGAAGATCAAGTCTCCGCGGACGTCAGCCGTGTAGTTCAAACTTCGAAATCTGACCTGATGGCCACGGGCATAGCTTTCTATCTGCTCCAGATGGCCAAGCGAATTGGCCCGCAGTGCAAAGCCGCCGAATACGAAGATCTGTCCGGGGAGAAAAGTCTCACCCTGGACCGCATCGTTGTTGATGATTGGAGGATCCATCGGGCCTAAAGATGACGACACAGAGGAACTCTCAATGAAAGCGCCAATGTCGGTGTCAAAACCGGCGGATCTCGGGTAGGGGGTCCCGAACTATGCATCTAGGCGGATGGTAACAGGAGACAAGGGACACGATGTTTTTATCCAGGTTCGGGCCCTCTCGATGGAGGTAAAACCCTACTCCTGCTTGATTAATATTGATGATATGGGTATTACAAGAGTAGATCTACCACGAGATCAGAGAGGCTAAACCCTAGAAGCTAGCCTATGGTATGATTGTTGTTCGTCCTACGGACTAAAACCCTCCGGTTTATATAGACACCGGAGAGGGCTAGGGTTACTCAGAGTCGGTTACAATGGGAGGAGATCTACATATCCATATCGCCAAGCTTGCCTTCCACGCCAAGGAAAGTCCCATCCGGACACGGGACGAAGTCTTCAATCTTGTATTTTCATAGTCCAGGAGTCCGGCCAAAGGTTATAGTCCGGCTATCCGGACACCCCCTAATCCAGGACTCCCTCAGTGTTAGTGCTGCTTACCAAGCCTCCCCGGCAACGGCGCCAGAAAAGAGCTTGATGTCTACTACACAACCTTGTTCTTGTAGATGTTGTTGGGCCTCCAAGTGCAGAGGTTTGTAGGACAGTAGCAAATTTCCCTCAAGTGGATGACCTAAGGTTTATCAATCCGTGGGAGGCATAGGATGAAGATGGTCTCTCTCAAACAACCTTGCAACCAAATAGCAAAGAGTCTCTTGTGTCCCCAACACACCCAATACAATGGTAAATTGTATAGGTGCACTAGTTCGGTGAAGAGATGGTGATACAAGTGCAATATGGATGGTAGATGTAGGTTTTTGTAATCTGAAAATATAAAAACAGCACGGTAACTAATGATAAAAGTGAGCACAAACGGTATTGCAATGCTTCGAAACAAGGCCTAGGGTTCGTACTTTCACTAGTGCAAGTTCTCTCAACAATAATAACATAATTGGATCATATAACTATCCCTCAACATGCAACAAAGAGTCACTCCAAAGTAACTAATAGCGAAGAACAAACGAAGAGATTATTGTAGGGTACGAAACCACCTCAAAGTTATCCTTTCTGATCGAGCTATTCAAGAGTCCGTACTAAAATAACACGAAGCTATTCTTTCCGTTCAATCTATCCTAGAGTTCGTACTAGAATAACACCTTAAGACACAAATCAACCAAAACCCAAATGTCACCTAGATACTCCAATGTCACCTCAAGTATGCGCGGGTATGATCATACAATATGTATCACACAATCTTAGATTCATCTATTCAACCAGCACAAAGAACTTCAAAGAGTGCCCCAAAGTTTCTACCGGAGAGTCAAGACGAAATAGTGTGCCAACCCCTATGCATAAGTTCACAAGGTCACTGAACCCGTGTCACAGCCCTAGAGCTTGCCTGTAACCAGTGGTATTGCATCCATGCATCATGTTTAATTTTCATGAAAATTTGAAATGGGGATGACCAAGCCCTAGCACCAAAAACAATTCAAATAGGCTCAACTAAGAAATATTTTTCAATGAACCAAATGGCCTTCAAAAATGTTCACCATTTTTGGAAAAATGCTGGAAACAGTAACCAGAGATGTTGCACATTTTTCCATGACATTTGGACTTTTGAATTAATTCATATGGTATTTGCATTTGGGCATTTAAATACTATAAAATATTTTAAATGCTCAAATAATCATAAACTGAAATGTTTGTTGTTGGAAATATCCCAAACAGTGACATTGACCAGTTTCATGATTTTGGAAATGCCCCGCATTTTATTAAAGCCAACATAATTACAGAAAATAGAAAATGGAAATAAAAAGAGAGAGAGAATACCTTACTGGCTTACTGCGCAGCCCACCGGCCCAGCCTTCTCTCCCTCCTCCTCCGCTGGCCCAGCTTGGCCCAGCCCACCAACCGCCTCGCCGCTCGTCGCCTACCTCTGCCAAGATGGCGAGGAGGGACACGGCGATCGCGCCGAGCTCGCCACGCCTCCTCCCTGCCCTCCTGCTTGCCACCGAGGAGCCTCCGACGCGTCTGGAGACAGCCACGCCCCCCCCAGGCATCTCACTCTCTCCCCGAGCTCCTCCCCCTCCTCTGTCTTGCTCTCTCTCCCGAACCCGAACGAGCTCGTCGCCGCCGTTCGCCATACCCGCGGCCACAGCCGTCCCGAGCCTCCCCGACATGCCCCCGAGCTCCGCCTAGTCCCTCTCCCACCTCCTCACCGAGCCTTCCGACACCGGAGCGCCCCGAGGCGCCGCCCCGCCACTTTTCCCCTTATCGGACCCGCCGGACTCCATCGACGACGCCGCCTTCCGCCGCCTCCGAGCACGTTGAGAGCACCGACGGCCTCACCGTGAGCTCCTCTACCCAACCCCTCTCCTCTCGTCGATTTTCTCCTCTAGCGCCTTTGGCCACCCGGCCCGGCTTCGCGCCGTGCGCTCGTCGCCGCCGTGGCTAGAGCCCACCTCCGCCAAGGCTCGAAGTGCGCCACCGTGCTCAAGACGTTTGCAGGAGCACCCAGCACCTCCACACCTCCCGCCAGTGCCTCCTAGCAACGTGCCCGAGCTCGCCCGAGCTCCGGCCGCCGCCAAACACGACGCCGTCGCCAACTCCGGCGACCCTGCACCCCCCTGCTGCCTCTGTTGGATGCGCAGGAGGAAGGGCTCCCCCCTGGTGCCCTCCGCCGCGTTTTAGCCACCGGAGGAGCAACCCCGCAGCGCTCCGCCGCGTTCGCCGTCGTCGGCGTCAAGCCGCCGGTGGATTAGCCCCGGTTGACCAGGGGTTTGACTTCCCCAGGGTCACTGACGTGTGGGCCACCCCCCTGACACTTTTAGTTAGTATTAGATTAACACTAATTAATCTAGGTTAGTTTAGCTAGTTAGTCGCTGACTAGTGGGCCCCGGCCCCACAAACAGCTTAGCTGTAATTAACTTAAGGCTAAATAACTGGGTTAAATAGTTGTGCCACTGACACGCGGGACCCGCAGGTCAGGTTTGACCTGGCCGCCTGTTGACCCGCTGACGTCACACTGACGTCAGTCGACGCAATAATATTCTTTTTCTGGATTTAATTTAATTCAGGAAATTTCAGAAATACTCTAAACTTCAATAAATCATAGAAATTCAACCGTAACTCGGATTGAAATAATTTATATATGAAAAATGATCAGAAAAATATGAAGAATCTGTTTATGCCATGATCATGCATGTTTGAACAAGTTAACCTCACTGAATAGGATGAATCATGATTAGGGTAATTTATGAACTAGCATTTGGAGTTGGAATTGTTCTTGCTTGAGTCCCACTCCAATTAACCTGGCTAGATAATGCATTAGGTGAATTCAGTTCCTTAACATGATCATGCATCATATATGTGCATTGCATTGATTGTGTTCTTTCTCGTTTGCGGTGTTTGTCCCTCTCGTAGAGCGACGTATCGACGATGAAATCGATGACACCGATGAAGAACTATATTATCTTCAGAAGTGCCAGGCAAGCAAAACCCCCTTGTTCATTCCGATATAATCCCACTCTCTCGCTCCTGCTCTATTTTACTGCATTAGGACAACAACGACTCATGTGTTACTTGCTGCGGTAGCTGAACCCCTTGATCCTTTGCATGACCTGTCATTCCACAGTAATTAGATGAAACCCACTAGCATGAGTAGGAATTGTTTGAGCCATGTTGTGCCTACTCATTTATGCTTGTTTGTCATGCCTGCTACTGCTTAGAGTTGAGTCGGGTCTGATTCATCGGGAATGAATTGGAATGGTTGTGTGAACATGTCCTACTGTGTGTGTGAGCTAAGTGTGTGAACACGATTTGGTAAAGGTAGCGGTGAGAGGCCATGTAGGAGTACATGGTGGGTTGTCTCATTGCAGCCGTCCTCAGGAACTGAGTTCTGTGTTTGTGATCCATGAAACAGTTACTACCACGCATTGGGTCCGAAACCAATGGACCCTCTCGGCTTCTTAACCACCCTTGTTCTTAGTCAGGGAGTTGCAAGTAGTTTCGGTGTTTGTAGCATCTTGGGGCCGCACGCAACGCTGACCTTAGGGGTGGGTTGTGTTGCGGTAGGCACCGTGGCCCGTGTACCGAAAGTGCCCGCTTGGTATCTCGGGAACCCTGCACACATCGCTCGGGGCTGTATGGGAAACCTCGGCGGACTCCTGCGGATGGAACCCGAATAGGCGATAAACCTGGACTAGGGACTTGAGTGTTTAGGTAGGCCGTGGCCGACACCCACGCTGGGCTTCCGCTTGAAGGTTGCCGAGTACATGTCGTAAACGGCGATAAGTGGTGAGAGCGTGTGAAGAAGTACACCCTGCAGGGTTTAATATGATCTATTGAATAGCCGTGTCCATGAAAAGGACTTCGGGTTGCCTATATCGGTTCATAGACAAGTGAAAGTGGATACTCTAAAATGCGCAAGATAAGCGTGAGTGCTATGGATGGCGTTCTCGTAGGGAGACGGAGCGGTCCATAGTGGTGTATTGATATGGTGAATATGTGGACTCGTAGCGCCACCTCAAAAGAGTTACTTGCAATGTAGTTCGGGATAGCCACCGAGTCAAAGCTGGCTTGCTGCGGTCAAACTCCACCACCCCTTTTGATAATGATGCATATGTAGTTAGATCGATGTAAGTCTTGCTGAGTACAATTGTACTCACGCTTGCTTATTTTATGTTTTGTAGAGAGACGTCGGCCTCGCTAGTAGTTCCATGTGGACTTGACGCTTAGCTTGTTACCTCAGCTACGATCTTGTGCCCTCGGCAGATCTCGGTAGATAGTCAGCTTCTCGGCCTTTTTCATTTATAGTTGTCTGTACTCTGGACATGTTTAGCTTCCGCTTGTGCTTTGACTTGTATGTTTCGAGTGTTGGGTCATGAGACCCATGTTTGTAATATCTCGCTCCTCGGAGCCTAATGAATAAATATCTGAGTCGAGAGTTATGTTGTGATGCCACGTTGTATTTACACATATTGAGCATATTGTGTGTATGTTTGAAATGCTTGGTATGTGTGGGATCCGACAAACTAGTTGTTTATCCTTGGCAGCCTCTCATATGGGGAAATGTAGTCTCGTGCCTCGAGCGATAGTAGTCCGCTACTGCCCGGTTCACGGAGTCCTGCTAGCCCAAAGACTACTGCTTGGACACTTGACTGGCGGCATGTGTTTCACTTCGTTCTTATGTCCGTTCCTTCGGGAAATGTCACGCGGTGTTATCCGAGTCCTGTTAGCCCAGTGCTACAGCCCGAATATATACGTTGATGACCGACATGCTCGATGTGATTCATGTATGCCTGTCCCCATGGGTTAGTGCCGCTTTGGGTTCACGACTAGCCATGTCGGCCCGGTTCTTTGTCATATGGATGCTAGCGACACTATCATATACGTGAGCCAAAAGGCATAAACGGTCCCGGCCATGGTAAGGCGACACCGTGGGAATACCGTCGTGAGGCCGCAAAGTGATATGATGTGTTACATGCTAGATCGGTGTGACTTAGGATCGGGTCCCGACAGCGTTGGTATCGAGCTGACTGCTCAGAGGATTACCAAGCCAAACTGGTTGAAGTTGAGTCTAGAAATGCTTTAGTTATGTAAGGGAATTGATTGTGGAAGGAACGTAAGGCTCTTTTTACTCCTTATACCTCATGGCCTTCTCGATCCGAGTCATACTCTTCTCTTCTACGGGTTTAAGAACTAGGCTTCTCATCTATCTATCGAGGATGACGTGTTACTAATCCATAGACCTTTAAGATTGTTGGTTTTAATCCCATTTCAGTTCCTACTATTTACGTATGATAACCGTTGATCTCGAGAATCTTGTTATGATGTTGTTGAGTGGTTATGCCACCATTTTGCAAGATGTCTCAAATCATTTTGAGCATTTACAGCCGTTATGCTGTCCGAGTCATCCTGTGTCTCTAAATAGTCCGATGCATTTGCAAATCCTTTCCTTCCGCTTCCGATGTCCTTTTGGTCAGAATAAGCACACTATCAGTCGGTCGAGGTACTCTATTGCCTCGACATATATGTTGGAACTGTTATTATGACCTTAGGTGTTTAGGAAGTCACCTAGCAATTTAGCAATGCTTTTGTATCCCCAGTGTGATGATTCTGGCCATCACTTTCGAAAGCATCCCGTGATGCCATTTAGTAGTAGGTATTCTACTCCTGGGTTTCTGAACCCGAGATTCATCCTACCTCATGTTGATAGTATTTGCTAGTGCCTTTAGGATATTAGTAACCTTTGTGACAATCCTCGAGGTCCGTGGTATTTCCTTCTTCCAAATGCCATGAACCATTTAAGGCAGAAGTTAGTTGAACCAAAACATCACGATAAGAGTGCTCTTGAGGAGTTCTCCATTCATAATTGTGAATCTGCCAATTCTACCTTTCCGCATGGGTTATCCGGAAGAAATGTTGAGCTTTGCTCGATATACTAATCCGTTCCTCCACAACTCAGAAAATTATATGTTCCTTTGAGTTGCTCTCTTTAGTTGTATCTCGACCATCCTCTATCAGTTGATAATCAAGGGTATGCGTGCATTTGTTTATCGATGCCTATTACTTCTGTGGTCCGTCAAGCCATTCTATTCCGGAATGACTAGGAGAAACCAACTCCAGTGCCTCATCCATATCTAGGATTGGGTCAAAGCAGTTGCATTCCGCAGATCAAATGCCAATCCAGCTTTTGATTCTGTTCTACCCTGAAGTATTGCCATCTTATGTCAAGAATGTCATGGGAATTGCACAACCTCTTAGGAATTCTTGACGCAGTGATACTTCTCGCCATCATTATTCATTCCTCGGTTCCGTGTTGATGCAACCGGAAAGCCGACAAGTGAATTGTGATGTGTGACATCAATACTCCGAGCAACTCGTTGCTTGGTAGTGAATGGACAATATTCTCATTCTTAGCGTGTTGGTTATTAAATCATCATCCTAAGATTGATCGTGCTACCTAGTCCTTAGTTCTGGTGCACTCTTCGATCTATGAGTTAGGATCCTGTCAAGTCCTCACTCGTTCGATCATATCGTCTTGCCCTCAAAAGCAAGATTGTTCTCGAGCTTAGTAACATACCGGTGGTTCGTGACTTTCCAAATATCTTCTTGGAAGTGTTACCGGGTTGTTTCCTGACTGTTATGTTGAGCTCGTGATCAAGTTGGTTTCTTATGAACCACCCTTTCTCCAAGAATCTGTGTTGGATATCCCTAAGCTAATTGGTTAAGTCGGACAACAACTTGGAGAGTTGGAAGATAAAAGCTTGCCTAACTTAGTTCGTTCCAAAGGGATATTCTGGTGTAGTGTGTGTTGAAGAAAGACGATATCTTCACCGATTGGTCCTCGTGATCGCTTGTGGACCTATTGTCCTATCAATCCTTTGATTTGAGTATGGGCCATTGTCAAGTCAAATCAGAACCAACGATATTCGTGATGTTGTCTTACTCGAGATTGATCCCTCGAGCATACCCCATTACATCTTTTGGTCTGACCAATGCTATCACCGTGTTCACATGATGGTGGAAGTCCGGTGATATGGAAATTCGATGAGTTGTTGTTGAGCCCATCAGCAGCATTTTGTCTCCCCATGAGTCATGATGAACATCAACCTAGTGTTGGAAACTTGTGTAAGCATTTCTTTGTGTTTCGCTCATAAAGCTTATGCTTTGATGGAAGAAGTGACTTCCTCTAATTCACGTGCATTAGGTGCAAGTTGCCGCCATGAATTTGAGAAAGGTTTGTTTGTTTCCTTGGAATCATCCCAAGTCAGTCATGCATATGTGCGAAGTATTCGTAGTCTGAGACTTGCAACCTTCATTCTATATGTATTCCTAGCACACCAAGCCACCGATTGATTTGCTCAAGGAAAAGAAGTCTATGCTTGGGATCTAATCCATGGACTTGCGTAAAGACTTGATATCCTCGATTATGGTTCCCCACGAACTCGGTAGTGTTTTATTATAAGACTACTACGTGGCCATGTTTGTCGGGACAACGTGTTCACTGTTTGTAGCGAACCCGCTCATGCTTTGGAGCTTACTACCTTGGTTCATTCCCGAGAATCTCGCAACGCCTTCTCGCCGATTTGTGTTGCAACCTTTCCTTTTCGACATGCTGAGTCTCAAGTATCCCATCACCAATCGGATCTGAATCTCAGCAGATATGATGGTTGGAACATTCCAACAATTGCATTTCGCTCCCAGCTTGCACCGCCCTTGTGCTATCTCGCTATAGGCTGCCTTCTTAGTAATTCTTGTCCAGGTTCATCTTCAAAAGTGGACTTACCATGGGTCCCTCCACCTCCGATGATAAGCAAAATCATCCATTGTGTGGTCTTCAACAAGGTAGTCCACATCATCCATTCTAGTCCGGGTGTACCATTCTTTTGCATTCCACCAAATGATCGCTTGTGATTGTCTTAGGCTGGTATAAAGAGTTCCAATGATCTATGGATCAAAAGTAATTCTTTTTGCCACTTAAGGGAATAGTTCTATGCGTCACCTTTCTCGAGGTGCCCCGTTACGGGATCATGGTAAATATTTCCTCGCCACCTTGACACCATCCACCATCTCCCTAAGCGTGGAATTGTTGCCACCAATCAAACCCCGTTGTTGTTCTTCCATCCCTCTCGATGTATTTTGTGTCTCAACTCGAGATGTGTCACCGTCTCAGTCCGTGAGTCGATCATGTTTACTTGATCTTCGTGAAGATCGAATCATGTAGGGTTTTCCCCTTCTTTCTGTTGTCGTGTTGAGTGAGGATCTTGAAAGCAAGGACGTCAAGACCAAGATGATGGAATGAATCAACATTTTCGAGAAGGGCAAATGGGTCATGAAGACCGTGATAGTTGTGCCCTCTTTCTTCTTACTCACGCCTTGAATCTCGGGCGAGATTCTTGTTTAGTGGGGTGAGTTGTCACAGCCCTAGAGCTTGCTTGTAACTAGTAGCATTGCATCCATGCATCATGTTTAATTTTCATGAAAATTTGAAATGGGGATGACCAAGCCCTAGCACCAAAAACAATTCAAATAGGTTCAACTAAGAAATATTTTCAATGAACCAAATGGCCTTCAAAATGTTCACCATTTTGGAAAATGCTGAAACAAGAATCAGAGATGTTGCACATTTTTCCATGACATTTGGACTTTTGAATTAATTCATATGGTATTTGCATTTGGGCATTTAAATACTATAAAATATTTTAAATGCTCAAATAATCATAAACTGAAATGTTTGTTGTTGGAAATATCCCAAACAGTGACATTGACCAGTTTCATGATTTTTGGAAATGCCCTGGCATTTTTATTAAAGCCAACATAATTACGAAAATAGAAAATGGAAAAAAGAGAGAGAGAATACCTTACGGCTTACTGCAGCAGCCCTGCCCAGCCTTCTCTCCCCCCTCCTCCTCGCTGGCCCAGTTGGCCCAGCCCACCAACCGCCTCGGCTCGTCGCCTACCTCCGCCAAGAGGCGGAGGAGGGACACGGCGACCGCGCCGAGCTCGCCACGCCTCCTCCCTGCCCTCCTGCTGCCACCGAGGCGCCTCGACGCGCCTCGAGACAGCCACGCGCCCCCCCAGGCCTCTCACTCTCTCCCCGAGCTCCTCCCCCTCCTCTGTCTTGCTCTCTCTCCCGAACCCGAACGAGCTCGTCGCCGCCGTTCGCCATACCCGCGGCCACAGCCGTCCCCGAGCCTCCCCGACATGCCCCCGAGCTCCGCCTAGTCCCTCTCCCCCCTCCTCACCGAGCCTTCCGACACCGGAGCGCCCCGAGGCGCCGCCCCGCCACATTTCCCCTTCTCGGACCCGCCGGACTCCATCGACGAATTCGCCGCCTTCCGGCCGCCTCCGAGCACGTTGAGAGCACCGACGGCCTCACCGTGAGCTCCTCTACCCAACCCCTCTCTCCCCTCTGTCGATTTTCTCCTCTAGCGCCTTTGGCCACCCCGGCTTCGCCGCCATGCGCGCTTGTCGCCGCCGTGGCTAGAGCCCACCTCCGCTGCGTCGAAAAGGCCACCGTGCTCAAGACGCTTGCTGAGAGCACCCAGCAGACCTCCACACCTCCCTGCCAGGCCTCCTAGCGACGCGTCCGAAGCTCGCCCGAGCTCGGCCGCTGCCAAACACGACGCTGCCGCCAACTCCGTGACTCCTGCACCCCTCGCTGCCTCTGTTGGATGCGCAGGAGGAAGGGCTCCTCTCGGTGCCCTCCGCTGCTTTTAGCCACCGGAGGAGCAACCTCAGCCGCGCTCCGCGTCGTCGTCGGCGTCAAGGCCAAGCCGGTGGATTAGCCCGGTTGACCAGGGTTTGACTTCCTGTGGTTACCGACGTGGGCCACCCCCCCTGACACTTTTAGTTAGTATTAGATTAACACTAATTAATCTAGGTTAGTTTAGCTAGTTAGTCGCTGACTAGTGGGCCCCGGCCCCACAAACAGCTTAGCTATAATTAACTTAAGGCTAAATAACTGGGTTAAATAGTTGTGCCACTGACACGCGGGACCCGCAGGTCAGGTTTGACCCTGGCCGCCTGTTGACTCGCTGACGTCACACTGACGTCAGGCTGACGCAGTAATATTCTTTTTCTGGATTTAATTTAATTCAGGAAATTTCAGAAATACTCTAAACTTCAATAAATCATAGAAATTCAACCGTAACTCGGATTGAAATAATTTATATATGAAAAATGATCAGAAAAATATGAAGAATCTGTTTATGCCATGATCATGCATGTTTGAACAAGTTAACCTCACTGAATAGGATGAATCATGATTAGGGTAATTTATGAACTAGCATTTGGAGTTGGAATTGTTCTTGCTTGAGTCCCACTCCAATTAACCTGGCTAGATATTGCATTAGGTGAATTCAGTTCCTTAACATGATCATGCATCATATATGTGCATTGCATTGATTGTGTTCTTTCTCAGTTGCCGGTGTTTGTCCCCTCTCGGTAGACGACGTATCGACGATGAAATCGATGACACCGATGAAGAACTATATTATCTTCAGAAGTGCCAGGCAAGCAAAACCCCCTTGTTCATTCCGATACAATCCCACTCTCTCGCTCCTGCTCTATTTTACTGCATTAGGACAACAACGACTCATGTGTTACTTGCTGCATGTAGCTGAACCCCTTGATCCTTTGCATGACTGTCATTCCACAAGAATTAGATGAAACCCACTAGCATGAGTAGGAATTGTTTGAGCCATGTTGTGCCTACTCATTTATGCTTGTTTGTCATGCCTCTCATCGCTTAGAGTTGAGTCGGGTCTGATTCATCGGGAATGAATTGGAATGGTGTGTGAACATGTCCTATCTGTGTGTGAGCTAAGTGTGTGAACACGATTTGGTAAAGGTAGCGGTGAGAGGCCATGTAGGAGTACATGGTGGGTTGTCTCATTGCAGCCGCCCTCGTGAACTGAGTTCTGTGTTTGTGATCCATGAAACAGTTATTACCACGCATTGGGCCCGAAACCAATGGACCCTCTCGGCTTCTTAACCACCCTTGTTCTTAGTCCGGAGTTGCAAGTAGTTTCGTGTTTGTAGCATGTTGGGGCCGCACGCAACGCTGACCTTAGGGGTGGGTTGTGTTGCGGTAGGCACCGTGGGTCGGTGTACCGAAAGTGCCTGCTTGGTATCTCGGGAACCCTGCACACATCGCTCGGGGCTGTATGGGAAACCTCGGCCGACTCCTGCGGATGGAACCCGAATAGGCGATAAACCTGGACTAGGGACTTGAGTGTTTAGGTAGGCCGTGGCCGACACCCACGTTGGGCTTCCGCTTGAAGGTTGCCGAGTACATGTCGGTAAACGGCGATAAGTGGTGAGAGCGTGTGAAGAAGTACACCCCGCAGGGTTTAATATGATCTATTCAATAGCCGTGTCCATGAAAAGGACTTCGGGTTGCCTATATCAGTTCATAGACAAGTGAAAGTGGATACTCTAAAATGCGCAAGATAAGCGTGAGTGCTATGGATGGCGCTCGTGAGGAGACGGAGCGGTCCATAGTGGTGTATTGATATGGTGAATATGTGGACTCGTGTGCGCCACCTCAAAAGAGTTACTTGCAATCGTAGTTCAGATAGCCACCGAGTCAAAGCTGGCTTGCTGCGGTCAAACTCCACCACCCCTTTTGATAATGATGCATATGTAGTTAGATCGATGTAAGTCTTGCTGAGTACAATTGTACTCACGCTTGCTTATTTTATGTTTTGCGAGAGACGCGGCCTCGCTAGTAGTTCCATGTGGACTTTGACGCTTAGCTTGTTACCTCAGCTACGATCTTGTGCCCTCGGCAGGATTTGGTAGATAGTCGGGCTTCTCAGCCTTTTTCATTTATAGTTGTCTGTACCTGCACATGTTTAGCTTCCGCTTGTGCTTGACTTGTATGTTTCGAGTGTTGGGTCATGAGACCCATGTTTGTAATATCTCGCTCCTGAGCCTAATGAATAAATATCTGAGTCGTAGAGTTATGTTGTGATGCCATGTTGTATTTACACATATTGAGCATATTGTGTGTATGTTTGAAATGCTTGGTATGTGTGGGATCCGACAAACTAGTTGTTTATCCTTGGCAGCCTCTCATATGGGGAAATGTAGTCTCGTGCCTCTGAGCGATAGTAGTCCGCTACAGCCCGGTTCACCGGAGTCCTGCTAGCCCAGCACTACTGCTTGGACACTTGACTGGCCGGCATGTGTTTCACTTCGTTCCTATGTCTGTCCCTTCGGGGAAATGTCACGCGGTGTTATCCGGAGTCCTGTTAGCCCAGTGCTACAGCCCGAATATATACGTTGATGACCGACATGCTCGATGTGATTCAGGTATGCCTGTCCCCATGGGTTAGTGCCGCTTTGGGTTCACGACTAGCCATGTCGGCCCGGGTTCTTTGTCATATGGATGCTAGCGACACTATCATATACGTGAGCCAAAAGGCGTAAACGGTCCCGGGCCATGGTAAGGCGACACCCGTGGGAATACCGTGCGTGAGGCCGCAAAGTGATATGATGTGTTACATGCTAGATCGGTGTGACTTAGGATCGGGGTCCTGACAACCCGCAAGTTGATCACCAAAATATACATCAAGTAGATCACGTGAATATCCCATTGTCACCACAGATAAGCACATGCAAGACATACATCAAGTGTTCGCAAATCCTTAAAGACTCAATCCGATAAGATAACTTCAAAGGGAAAACTCAGTCCATTACAAGAGATAGAGGGGGAGAAACATCATAAGATCCAATATAATAGCAAAGCTCGTGATACATCAAGATCGTGCCGAATCAAGAACACGAGAGAGAGAGATCAAACACATAGCTACTGGTACATACCCTCAACCCCGAGGGTGAACTACTCCCTCCTCATCATGGAGAGCGCCGGGATGATGAAGATGGCCAACGGTGAGGGATCCCCCCTCTGGCAGGGTGCCGGACCTGGGTCCTGATTGGTTTTTGGTCGCTACAGAGGCTTGCGGCAACGGAACTCCCGATCTAGGTTTCTTTTCGGGGGTTTCTGTATTTATAGGAATTTTTGGCGTCCGTCTCACGTCGGGGTCTCGAGTCATCCACGAGGCAGGCGCGCCTGGGGTAGGGCGCCCTCCACCCTCATGGACGGCTCGGGACTCTTCTGGCCCAACTATTTTACTCCGGGGGCTCCTTTTGGTCCATAAAAAATCATCAGAAATTGGCACGTCAATTGGACTCTGTTTGGTATCCTTTTCTGTAAACCTCAAAAACAAGGAAAAAATAGAAACTGGCACTGGGCTCTAGGTTAATAGGTTAGTCCAATAAATCAAACAAAATAGCATGTAAATGCATATAAAACATTCTAGATGGATAATATAATAGCATGGAACAATCAAAAATTATAGATACGTTGGATACGTATCACCGCGCGAGGGAGGCGAAGGTCGTGGGATGCACAGATTGAGGGAATTAAGTGAAGTTACATCCATGCGTCGGCATGGCGTGCGAACAGGAAGAAGCTATACCGTCAGGCCTACGATATGGGTCTAGTAGACGTGACATCTAGTGGGTCCCGCATAGTACTCAAGAACTCTTTGGGGGCTTGTAGCCGATTATCCACCGGGCAAGCCAATAACCCCATGCCGTTCGCACGCCCTACTCGTCCCTGTCTTCTACCTTACAATAGTTCGATCCAGTTGTCCCGTCCTTTCACATTACACCAGTTCAACTTCTCTTAACCCTCCTCCAAAATCCATGGCCTCCCAAATCTCCATGGTCACCGCTGAGTACCAGGTTAGAGCCATCACCGGCGATGAGTTCATGGTCATCTACACCCGTGGATCCGCGATGGTGAAAGGATACCTTGCTCGCTTCAGAAGCATGTTCAAAAACTCAAAGGATGAGTGGGTCACTGGGCTAGATGTTGAGTACACCATAGTCCTGGAAAGCGAGAAGATTCTAAAGGAGGCAGAGAAGAAGAAGCCCACCGTGATCCAAGTTTACGTACATAAGGTGTGCTTGGTCTACCAGATATGCCATGCCGACGTTGAGTGCCAGGATTTCAAGAACTTCCTCAAGGACGAAAGAGTGAAATTTGTTACTGTAGACCTTAGGAACGACATGGATGTCCTGGGTCGGATAGGCCTCATTGTAGGCTAGCCCTTCGATCTCCAGAAGGCAAGCCTGGTGTCCTCCTCCTAGCCTTCAATGCTGACCCTGGCAGTAGCAATGATTGATCCTTCGTACGCTAAACTAAAGAAACCTCACCACGAGTTTCATCATGCATGGGAGTCAAAGACAATAGATGAAGATCACATCCTATAAACAGCAATGGATGCCTACCTTTGTTTAAATATCTACAAGGGTTGGATGAAGAAGCAGAGCCCAGTGTCCGGTTCAAGCAAAGAAGCGGCGGCGAAGAGGAAGAGGAAGAGGGACAAGGACGAAGTCGAGGACGTGGACTCGGACTCCGAGTAAGGTGGCAATGTCGTTGCTCATGTTGGTTCTACTACAATATCAAACAGACTAGTTGCTTAGTTTTATTTCAGGGGTATGTTGTGCTGAGCCCCCAGCAGAACTATGTTTATGTTCTTTCTCGTTATTTGAACTTTATGTTCTTTCTCGTTATTTGAACTCTCTAGTACGTACAGTAGTATTAGTGCTATGTCTTACTGTTGTTCTTCTTGCAGTTGGTACTACTGCTCGTATCTTCGTGTTCCTCTGCATTTAATACGTTCGCACTAGTAGTATAATTTGGGTCAGTCAATTTGTGAAAGAAGTTCGATGGAGCGAAGGAAGAAGACGGCACAGAAGCTAACCCAGTATCTATATTAGGGTGGCAGGGTGCCCATGATCCATCTTATGAGTGTTGGGTGTGGAATGCAGTTCGCTACAAAAATGGATCGTGCCCGGGGTTAAACCGATGGCAGGTGGTTCAGGGGAGGGCGAGGCGGCGGCGGCAGGCGGTTAGGCGTGTGGCGGGCTGGGAAGATGAACAGTGCATCAATTTCGTAGGTTGAAGAAGCCCTTCTAGCCATCCATGTTGCATCCAACGGCTCACAAGAGTCGACTGACCCAAATTGCTCCTTCAGATTGCAGGATCCACTTGGCATTCAAGGTCTTGAAGGTAGATTCCGCGTCCGCACCCGGTTTGCGGGCTCGGCGTGGGCGTGACCGGCTTCCGCCACAACAACCACCATGTGCGCCTCCTCCGTGTGGGCAGAGACGACAATGACACGCTAGTTCCTCCTCGCCGACATGCTGGAGCACGTGCTCGTCCTCCTCTTCGTACGCTGCGTGCATAGATGCGGCTCCTCCAGCTGCTCGCGTGCTTGGCAGCGCGGCGGCATCGGGAGGAGGGACTGTAGACAAAGTGAGCGGGCGAGCCTTCGGCTTCATGGTACAGGGATGGCGGTGACACGGTGGTGATGGGCGAGAAATGGTTGCCCGGAGCAGTCGGGCGCCGGCATGCGCAATGGTGGCGGCGGCATATTGATGAGTGCGCGTATGGGAGCTTAGTTTAGTTTTATATAGGGTTGGTCAAACTTAAAAGAAAATTGTACTAGTACACGTAAACATTAGACTGAGGCAACGCTTATATTAGTTACCACAACCATGATACGAAATCCTGTGCAAGCGCGTGAACCACGGCCGCGCGGTCGACCGAACGGTGCGTCACCGTGTCGCGCTCGAAGGACACCCACCGAACCTTTTTGTGTGTGTGAAAACAATCCCCGAATATTACTCACTTTTTTTTCTGGAAAAGTTCTTGACGCTACAATATTTCCATATATTTGAATTTAGCTCCAGTTTGTGTTTATTTGGATTTGGACGTTTTAGGTGCGCCCTAGTTTGTTTTTTTAATACTGATTTTGTGTGTGTGACTAGGAGAGAACGTGTGTATATGTCCATATGTGTGTTGTGGCGGAAGGGCAATGTGGAGACGCTGTGCGTGTGATAGACATAGAGAGGTGTGAATGTGCAAAAGATCATGCATGAGTGAGACATAGACAGATGCTGATACGTTGTGTATACATGAGAGAACGGTCTTCTATTTGTACGTGTGTGTGTGTGAGAGAGAGGAGCATCCGTAACACAACAACCATCACTCTTGATTCGTCCGTCCCTCGCACGATCGCATGTAACACATGCATCAACGCACAAATTTTGACACCCTCATCCGTCCCCTGCCCACCTCAAGGCCCGCACATCGCCCTCTATCTCGCACGCACAATCTCTTCGTGAAAACCCTATTTAGAATGTAGATTTCCATCACATACACACACATTTCTCTCCATAGGTTTGATTTCTCTCAATACCTTACACACACACACACACACACACACACACACACACACACACACACACACACACACACACACACACACACACACACACACACACACACACTCCCCTCCCCAGCACACAATTCATCCCCATCCAAGGCTATATGGCGACCACTCTCGCTTGTGCTTCTCTGCACCCCAGCATGCACAACACCTCAACCTTCAAAGAGGGCATCGAGGAGATCGAAGACGGCGACCACACTGCACTAGAGAATGCGGGGCCATTTGGAAGCAGGATGATGTTGGTGGAAAACGACACCTATGGGATCACAAGAATCCCTACTACGGTTGCCGGGGTGCGGGGTTGTGAGAAGAGCAGGATTAACAGTCAACACATGGATTGTTTACCCAGGTTCGGGCCGCGAGGATGCGTAATACCCAAGTCCTGCTTTGGTGTGTATTTGAGAGAGTTATTGAGCTCTCGAACTAGCTATGGTAGTTGCGTAGTCCAAAAGAGACGAACCCCTCTCCAGTACGCCATGGGCTCCTTTTATATTCGGAAGGTGCTGCCACAGTGGCACAGAGGAGGTGGAAAGGTATACAGTGCTACGAGCTTATCGCCCGTGTTACAGGACAAGACGCATTTAATGCGTAGCTTAGGTGTTGTCGGTGTCAAAACCGGCGGATCTCGGGTAGGGGTCCTGTCGGTGTGCAGGAGCGGGGTCCCCAGACTTGCACTGCCTGCCTGGCGTGGCTCAAGGGTGGCCCATCAAGGACCATCTTCATCAACACAAGCTCAAGACCCTCGCGAGGGGCAAGCCTCATGAGGCGGGCGACGGGAAGCCTCCTCGAGCACGACCTCGCCAGCTGGCTCACGAGGAGGCGGAGAGATCAAGGCGGGGTACCTCAAGAGGTGCCCATGGCGTAGCCATGACGACCAAGGGCGCCCGGGGCGCCACCGCCTGTCCTCCTTTCCTCTTGGTGCAAAGGGAGCAAGCGCGGGCGAGAGTATCAAGCAAAGGCATCCGTTTGGTGCAACAAGACCAAGACCATCATAGCGGCAGGAAGGAAGTCATCGTGGAGCCCAAGCCGGCGTCACCACGAGCCTTTGGGGCGAGGACCAACTTTAGTCGGGATAAGTGTACTAGATGTTCCCCTTCAAAATGGCCAATTGTTGGCGCCCTTCACGCTCGATATTTGGGAAGAGGCCAGGGCCCTTGCCTATAAATAGGACTAGCCACCCACAGGTAGAGGCATCTAGAAATCTTGGAGATCGCCTAGAGAGAGAGAGAGAGAGAGCCCGAACTCCCTAGCAGTTCATCGCACCAGACCAAGACAGACCCTCATGGGGCTGTTCTTCCTGTGTTGTTCATCACTAGCCCAAGAGGCAATCCACCACACCACAAACTAGAGTAGGGTATTACACCACAATGGTGGCCCGAACTAGTATAAACCTGTGTCTCTTGTGTTGTTCCTTTCATAGCTCTAGATCCTAGCGAGGCGGCGAGGTGCAGTAGGTAGAGGCGAGATCTCCACGCGCACCCGGTGTTGAACCTAGAGGTGCCGGAACCCGAAACCCGACATTTGGCGTGCGGGTAAAGTGCGCCGAATTTGTCTTCTGCCGCCCTGTTCTTCGCCGACCACCGTATCCATGTCGAGGCTTTCGTCGGGCCTTGCGCCGAAACACCGAGCGCTCTCGCTTCCCGCATCCTTGAGCGGCCCCGTCGGCCTTTCGCCACCGTTCCCCGTCGCCCGCCATCAACGCCCGCCCCCACCGTTCCCCGTCGCCCGCCGTCAACGCCGCCACCGGCCCGGCAGGGATCGAGCAGCAAGCATCATCCCAGCATCCGTCCGTGAGGCGAGACGGCCGCACCGCCACTCCCTCACTCCCCCCAGCTGGTTCTTCGTCTCGCGCGCTCCGCGCGCCCATGGAAAACTCGAGCTGCGCTCATCGCGGCAAAGCGAGCTCCTGCGCTACTCGACCCGTCGGCAGCGTCTATGAAGAGTGGCTCGACAGCGTCGCCGAGCTCGTCCGCGCCGCGAGGCTCCCTCGCGCCGTCCTTCTCGCTGCACGCGCCTTCCTCTGGCTGGCGATGAAGCTCGGGGGTGCCTCGGCCGCCTCCCCTCAAGAAAGCGCCACAGCCCCAAAGCGCGTGGCCTGGCGGAACCCACTCCGTCGGCGCCCGGCGCAGCAGAAAAGAGCAAGCTGTCAAGAGGTCCCTTGCCCCAAGAAGCTGCCGAGTGCTCCCTGTGACTGGCTCGTCCTAACCACGCTCCTGCTCCAGCACGCCAAGACCCGCGCTGCTCCCAGCTGCAGCGCATGGGGACCCATAAGACCAGGCTCTTCGTCACGAAGGCCTCCGTGGCCAGACAGAGGCTGCCGCGCCTTCACCATCGAAGGCTGCAGGCGTCGCTGGCCCGGCAAGTTCAAGCCGGACCTGCCACCTCGCCACGACGGCACGGCCGACCCTGCGGAGTTCCTCCAGCTCTGAGCTGGGCATTGAAATCGCCAACGGGACGAGAAGGTCATGGCGAACTGGTTTCCCATGGCACTCAGGGCGGAGCCCGAACCGGCTCTGAACACAGCTCTGGCATGATCTCCTCTGAGGCGAGATGTGCACCCGCTTCATCGCCAACTTCCAAGGTACTGTGACCGGCCTCTTGCCGTGGCGACAAGCGCCGCATCAAGCAGCAACACAGGGAGACCTTGCGGTACATCGGCCTTCAACAGCATGCGCCTCAAGATTCCCAAGGTGACCGAGGAGGCCATCATCTCGCCTTCTCCGGCCCGGTGTGCGTGGCGTCAAGATGAAGGAGGTAGGCGTGCATGAAGATCTGTGCACTACCTTGGAGCTGTTCAACTTGGCGACCAAAGTGCGCCAGGGCTGAGGAAGGCGCCTTTCCTCCTCGAGCTGCCAGCCGCAGACCCGAAGAGAAGAAATCCAAGGCCAGGGCGTGAAGCGCAATGGGGCTACACGTGCTCATGGCAGAACGAGACACCAAGCAGGCGAGATCAGCCCGAGCCTCCCAAGGGCAGCGGTACTATGTGTACCACGACCTCCACCCACAACACCTGTGAATGTCAAGAGCTCGAGCCGTGCGAGAAGGGAGGATCGGCCGGCGCCCGACCGCGATCGAGGCTATGGCCGAGGAGGAGGAAGGAACACAGGACCTTTGGGAAGACCGTGGCCCTCGCCAAGGGTGGCGCGATCGACCTCGCGAGGATCGGCGGGATCAGCCTCGCGAGGCGGAGGGATCAGCCTCGCGAGGATCGCCCGAAGGAAACGCAGGCCTCCTCCTCTGCCGCGCAGCCAAGGAGAAGCGAGGACCATCATCATGACGAGGGGCTGGGGGCTTTGAAGCCGCCTGCGATCGCTTGCATCTGGGCGGAGCTCAAGCTGACCTCCCAATTCATCTTCAAGCAGATTGCGCGCAAGTGAATGCAGTCCTCCCAAGCTCGAAGCCACATGCCCTCTCGGTGGTTGGCGTGCGCCATCACGTTCAGCTCAGCGGATCAGCTCAAGCGCGCGGCCACGACCGAGTCCTCCGATGCTTTGTTCCCCAATCATCGCGAACGTGCAAGTCACGGGACCCTCATCGGCCCGGTGGAGCAGGGCTCAACGTCCTGTCCGTAGAGACATTCAACAATCTCCAAGTGCCTTACAATCAACTTCAGCCAACCAAGCCTTTCTCCGAGTCACCGATGGCTCCACGGTTCCGATTGGGCAGGTCCGCCTCCTGTCACCTTCGGGCGCGCGACAACTACCGCACGAGCTCATCGACTTTGATGTCGCCCACATTACTTTGGCATACAATGCCATCCTCGGTACCCATCTCTGGCCAAGTTCATGGCCGTGACTCATCACGGTTACAACGTCCTCAAGATGCCAGGAAGCGGCGGAGTCATCACGGTGCCTTGTGAAGAGAGAGATGCAGTGTGCTCCCTGGAGCGAGCCTTTCAAGCCGCATCACTTGAAGACCCAGATCGCAGGAGCATGAGGCTCCCTGAGACTGCTCCCAAGAAGAAGAAGACATCGCCAGGCCCGACCCCTCGGGAGGCAGGCCCCTCAGGGTCCGCGCCTGCTCAGGGGGCACCTCCTTATGTCGCATAGGAAGGCGCACCTGGCTCCCTCCTCAAGCAAGGCTCGGGGGCTCTCTCCTGGAGGGTCACCGACCTTGCTAAGGTCACAAGGGAGGCGCTTGGGCACCACTCGGAGGCGTGCTTCATAGCACATTTCCC